>OZ007595.1:70975872-72298372 GCA_963931845.1 Maratus michaelseni | reverse complement strand
ATCGCTTAAATTATCTTTATTTTTATTTATTAATTTTTTATTTACTTGTAAAATATTATAAAATTTCTAGATTTAATTTTTAAAAAAATGTTTTTATTATTATTATTATTATTTATATTGACAAAAACTCTTATTATTAAAAACTTTTTTACGCTTTTGCGGATTACGTTTATTATTATTATTATAATCTTTATTATGATTATTTTTTACTCATCCATAAAATATTAAGAAACTGTATCTAATATGCATGATTCTCTTTTAAAGAATATTCTCTAAGGGGACACTATTTTTATCTTATTTTATTTTATTTTATTAGTAAAAGATTATAAATTTTCTAGAATTAATTTTTAAAATATTATTTTAGTTCTCATTTATATTGACAAAACCGTCTTAATTATTAGAAGGGTTTTAGGTTTCTCCCAGTTTACGTTTATAAATATTATAATTTTAATTATTTTTATTTTTATTCTTCCATAAAATATTAAGAAATTGTATCTAATATGCACGATCCTATTTGAAAGAATGTTCTCGAAAGAGACTTGGTGCTTTTATGACTGTTTTTAAATTTGAATATTTTATGATTTAAAAAAATATATATATTATTAAGGGTGTTTATGAAAGAAAATCATTTAATCGATCAAAAATAAAATAATTGTGGTATAATTTGAAAAACTTATTATTATTATTATTACTTACCCATCATACGTAGTATAGGGTAAGTCTTGTAATCGTTTTGAAAATCGAAAAAAAAAATTTGACGGATTTACACGTTTCAGACACTGGAGATTCCGAAAAACATATTTTTAGAAAAAAAAATTTGCCGTCCGTCTGCGTGTCTGTGTGTCTGTAAACGCTCTATCTCCCGAAAAAAATGAGATAGAGACTTGCAATTTGATATGTACTTAGTATGTAATAATGGGAAGAAGCCTATTTCATTTCAATAACCTCGATTAATCGGAACATTTTTTTTCGGACTCTCGAAATATTCGTTCTGATGAAAGGTATATAAATTTTTTCGAAATTGTTTATTTTAAGAAATGAATATAAAAGACAATAAAAAAAACATAAATTTTGCATAAAGCATGAAGTCGATCGGATAATTAGTTGCCGAGATATTTGGAATCCTATTTTCCACACTCTTCGATTTTTCATGACTCTGTATTTCATCCAAATTTCACTTCAAAGATATATTTTAATTGGAAATGTGACGCTTAATCAGATGCAATAAACCGCTAGTTAATAGGATTATTATTTTTGGAGTTATCAGGATGTTTCTTTCAAGCAATTCAGTAATCGAGCCTTTAAAGTTTGTGACGTCATCAAGCCACGATTTTATTCGAATTGCAATGCACTTTATAAGTAGTTTACACATTTTTATTTTAATATTTTACATTATGCATATCCATGATGGGTAAGTATTACGGTGGCCCCCAACGACTAGTTTTAAATTAAGAACATTTTAAAAACCACACATCTCCAACAATTTTAATCGTTTTGTGGCAATTGTTTTTCCTTACACACTGCAAAAAAAAAAAAAAAAAAAAAAAAAAAAAAAAATATATATATATATATATATTGATTTTACTGGCATTCCAGCTGCCAGTATTATACTGTAAAATTATTATTATTATTATTATTATTTTGCAGTGTAGTATTAAAAGATGGTTCATTATTCTATAGGCCAAAATTAGAGAACCAGTAATATATGTCTTTAAAAATCGTATTTATTGATTTTACAGCAGCATAACTTTCTGAAAATGCAAATTTTCGAGACCAGTTATCGGACTATTAACATAGAAGGTTTTTTGTTTCGTTTTGTTCTTTATAAAATAACTTATATAATCTTTATAAAATACTAATTAGTTAATAATAAGAATAAAATATTGATAAAAATTTAAAAAACCCTTCAAGAATCTACGTATTTCATTTTGAACAAAAAATGCAACATTGCATTTTTGGTGGCGCTAAATTGGCTTTATTCGTTACCATAGAATTTTTTCCGGCAACTCTGGCCGAATGTCATTATATGTGTGTGAATAGTGGTTTGGATTCGTAGCACCCTATTTGGCGACTTTTAAAAATTCATTTACTTTAAAATTAAATGTATACAAAAATGTGTGTAATGCAATTTTTGCAGACAAATTTTATAGGTTTCCTAACTTTGACCTATTAGGCTATAAAATGCACCATCTTTCAATACTAGGCGCGAGCATCACCAAAAGTGTTTCTTTTGTTAGATGCGTCTTACTAAAGAAAAAGTGTCCCAAGTGTAGTTATCAAGAAAACCACTAGATCATGCTACATGTCACTTTGCCACCACAGAAGGAGGGTGTAAATTGAATGGAGGAAAAAATTTGCTCAATTCTCCTTGTCTCTTCTGCATCTTGATTCTTAAGTGTTTTACTCTTTTTGTACACTTTTACAGCTGTATTCAGAGCTAAGAGTTTTATCTTACAGTTAAAAAATATCCAATTAATAGTTTGCATCTCCTGTGATAGGAGGTATTTTTAGAGTAGTGTCAATTTTCTTTGCGGATGAACGATATATATAGTTTTGCTGAGCATAATTATAATTTAACAATTAGTTTTGAAATTCTTATTAATGCAAATTTCAAGTGTTTTTAAATCTTATATTTATGAATTATTTGTGCACTAGTTGACCCGCAGGGCGTCGTACGGGCACGTCAAAATATCGCACAAAACGCGAAAACACTCTAAGAATTGCTGCATGAATTCTGGAAAAGAACCTTATAGGAAAAAAAGGGCAAAATTTACTATAAGCCAAACGTTTGAAACCAAACTCCTTTTACGAATGTCAATAAATAGTCCAAAAACCCAATAAAATGCATTAAAATTCGCTAAAAAATCAAAATTGTGGAGGGCAAAATATACTATATTAGGCTAAACGTTTGAAACCGACTTCCTTACGCGAAAAAACATTAAAAATTGCATTAAAAATCTCTAAAAATTCAAAGATTGTAGGGGACAAAATTTACTATATTAGACTAAAAGTTTTAAATCGAATCCCTTTTACGAATGTAAAAAAAAATAAAATAAATAAAATCTAATAAAAAATCCACAATCGCAGACAAACTTCTATCTTTATTATTATAGATATTCCTAAAAATATGTAAATAATTTAATAAAAAGAGACTACAAGAAAGATTTCAAATTAATATAAAACTTTATTTTATCAATCCGGATTTTGTTTATGAATCACAAATGCACTTGTAATTAAATTACACATTTCTTCTCTACAAAATATTTATTATATTTTTACTTTGTACGTTTCAATTTGAAGTTTCAACTCTTTCCAACTGCATCCAGTCAATTTATGCCAAGTTCACTTGATTAAAAATTAGAAATATTTTTCGATGAAAAATAACCTTAAATTTTAACTTCGGAGTTTTTTTGAAAGAAATATTCGTGCCAAATAAAACTTTTCTTTTAAAGTTTATGTAATATGTAGCATCATTGAGTAGCGCGCAGACGTGCCTAACTGGATTGAGCTTATCCAGACACTGATATTTTCAGGCGAATTGGATTTATGTTCTTTAATATTGGATAGATTCCAAAATACTCAAACTTTTTAGATTCGTGCAGAGAGTGGTAAATAATGTTTCATCAGATTTTCAGTGATTGGCAAGAATTTGTATTAAATTTTTTTAATATGTTAATATAAATTTTATTTTTAAAACTTGATTATATACAGGGTGCGTCGTAAATTCGTGCAAACTTAAAAAATTCATAATAAAAGAAGTAATGCTCGGAAAAGATTTCGGTTTGCGTGAATATGATCAGAGGGACATAGGATTTTTTTCCATGTATAAAAAGAATGATACCAAAAGTAACCGAAAGAGGGTGCTCACATATTATACTGAGACGTTTTATGAAAATCAGGACGATCCTCCAAATTCCCCGTTTCCTCAAAACGTCGTATTAAATCCAGTATCCCAATCAATGAAATAGGACTTTTTTGCGCCTTCATTCCTTTCTCCGTGCGAAACTTTCGCAATGCAATAATAATGGATTCACCATTCTTGTAGAAAAGTTTAACCACCAACGCTCGATCTGGTAAGGATAGCATGTTGCCGAGATTGAATGACGAATCCATTTCCAGCCAGGTGTTTTATTGCTAGCCTGATTTGTATAAGACTTCTCAGTATGACGTGTGAGCGCCCTCTTTCGGTTACTTTTTGAATATTTTTTTTTTATTCATGGAAAAAAAAATCCAATTTCCCTCTGATCATATTCGCGCAAACTGAAATTTTTTCCGAGCATTACTTCTCTTATTATGAATTTTTTAAGTTTGCATTAATTTATGACGCACTCTGTATATAATTTATGTTATATTCAATTACAAGTTTAATTATTTATAATATCATATCATATCTCTGTATGCGGTTATATATTTAATTTAATAAAATAAAAATATTTAAAAATCATGCTTCAAACATAGATTATGAAACACTTTCCAAAATATTGGGTATATTGTGACATACTTCATAGTTTTATTAAACGGTGAAGTTTTGAACGATGTTTAAGTAAACAATTTGGAAAACGCATAACATACATGGAAACCCAATTTCAACATTTACCATTTGTAAAATATCCGAATTCTTATGTGCAGCCCTGTATATGAACTATTGATTAGTATATATACAACATAGTATGCTAAAATTTAGTTCAATTAAGAAACGCATAGCACAGTTGAAAATTTCCTTTAACAGCAATTTTCGTCAATAAACAGAAATGTACTCGAATTCTTTTGTGTAGACCTGTATATGATCTATATAATTTATATACACCAAGTAATAGGCAAAAAATTAGTTACATTTAAAAACACATACCACAACTGAAAACGCACATCCAGCAATTATAGTCCATAGACAGAAATGTAATCGAATTCTTTTGTATGTAAATTAATGATAAATGCTATGCACGGTTGAGAAAACTGTTTTAAAACATCAATTTTAAATTTCTACTCTTTCCATATTGTTCCCAATAAATTCATCTAAAGTTCTTTTTATTAAAAATTCTGAAAGTTTTCCCAGAAGGAGAATTTTCAGTTAATATCATAAATTTTAACTTCTTTTTCTTTTCTTTTTTTTAAAGAAAAAAATTGTACCAAATATTTTTAGTCTTAAAGTGTGTGAAATATAGTATGTAGCATTACTGAGTTACGCGCAGACGTGCCTAACTGGGTTGAGCTTATCCAAGCTGGCACTGATGCTCGAGTATTTGGATTTACGCGTCCTTTAATACTTCAATGGATTCCAAAACACTGAAACTTTTCAATTTCGTGCACATAGTGGTAAGTAGAGCTCATCAAATATCCAGTTAATTCATAAAAAGTTAAATATTATATCTACATCTTTTCCTTTTATTTATTTATTTTTTTTAAATTTATTTTGTTGGCTGGTTTAAATATACGCTGAATTATACGCTGAATAATACGCCTTATTACAAACGATGATACAATCCACTGATATGAAATTGTGTCTATAAATTATTCTGTAGCATTCATTTTCACTCATCAAGAAAATTCCATGACCAGTGGACCCATCCGAGGATTTCACACTGCAGTCTAATATTTTTTTAGCAATATCTAATATTTTTTAGATGCAGGTTTAAACTTCTAAAGAAAAATTCAGTATAAAAATATCTGCAGACAACATTCGTTAAGCCAGAATATCATCTCATTTATTCCGTCAAAGTTACAGTAAAAACTGATTGAAGGTTGCAAAAGGCACCCACGAGGGAAAAAAAAACAACAATCGTATTTTAAATGCATTGGAAGATGACGTCATCCGCTTGATGAAAAACACGAAACAAAGAAAAATAATTTGAATAAATATAAATTACAATTTAATCTATTATAACAAAGCATACCTATTATTCTACACGTGAAATACCACTGCTTAGATGGATCGATGGTGTCTTTTTCTTCTAAACATTTCACTTTCAATTTTGCTTTTTTAATCATAAATATTAAATAAACCCGTGTGGAGAAGTACTACTTTATCTTTTTGTACTATTTATTTTTTTTATAATCATTGCTGTGTATCATAGAAATAATATATATGAGTAAACTTGAAGAGAATTTGGCATATTTTTCAATATAATGATTTAAATAAAATTTTAAAATGCTATGCCATATAAAATATTAAAATTTTAATAAATTTAAAAATCTAAAATGAAAATAAAATTATTGAAAATGATCTTAAAATGATTACAGTGTCTCACATAAGTGATGGGACACTTGTGCTTTACAAAAGGAAACTAATCAAATAAATTAAAAAAACATGTACACATTTTTTTTGTGGGTGTGTTTCATACTTAAATTTAGTAAAGATTATTACATAACATACATTTTGTCAAAATATTAAAATATTAATTTAACAAAAATACAAATGTTTAGAACGGAGCAAAAAATAGCTCACATAAGTGATGGGACACCATTATATATGCAACAAAAATCGTCTGAAATAAGCAATAAAAATATTTTTTGGGGTTTTATTTTTACTTAAAAGCAATTGGCAATAATTTATAAAATCGTCTGCAGTATTTCTCTCCAGTTTGTTTTGGAATTTTTGTGTTTTTTAGCTCTGTGTAGTCATGAATGCTAAACGAAAAGAAACTTCGCTTGAAATTCGAAAATTAGTTATTAATTTGCATATTGAACGTGGAAAATATATTAGAAAAACTGCTGAAACAGTTAACTTGAGTCGTTCAACAGTTTTCAATATCATTAAACGATATAAAAAGAATCATATGATTCAGGATAAAAGAAGACCTGGCTGACCATCAAAGCTATCCAATGGAATAAAGCGAATTATCGTTCGAAATATTAAAAAAAATCCAAGAATTAGTGCTTCAAAAGTTGCTGCTGATTTACAAGCATTATATGGAATAATTGTTAATCCTGAAACTATTAGAAGGGTAATTCGATCTGCTGGATATCACGGTAGAGTAGCCAGGAAAAAATTCTTCGTAAGTGAAAAGAATAGAAAACTCAGACTAGCTTTCGCAAAATCCAACATAAATAAGAATTCTGATTACTGGAATAAAGTTATATTTGCTGATGAGAGTAAATTTAATATATTTGGTTCTGACGGTAGAATCTTGGTGTGGAGAAAACCCAGGGAAGAACTTCGCAAACAGAACTTGGTACCAACAGTAAAACATGGTGGAGGAGGAGTTATGGTATGGGGGTGTATGTCGTCCGCTGGAGTTGGTAATCTTGTTTTTATTGACAGTATAATGGATCAGTACAAGTATATTGATATTTTAAAGCAAAATTTGAAATCTTCAGCACGAAAATTGAACCTTCATAACGATTTTAAATTCTACCAGGACAATGACCCCAAGCACACTGCTCTGAACGTTAGACTCTGGCTGCTATATAACTGTCCTGAAATAATAAAAACACCACCACAATCTCCAGACTTAAATCCCATAGAGAATATTTGGCAAGAATTGGAATCAAGAATTCGCAAACACACCATTTCTTCAAAACAACAACTAAAATCGGTGCTTCAAGAAGAATGGGGTAAAATCACTCCAGAAATCACAAAAAAAATAGTCGAATCCATCCCAAAAAGATTAAATCATGTTTTAAAAGTAAAAGGAAATCCAACAAAATATTAAAACCTTTTAAAAAGTAAAATTTTTGGATAAATATTTGATGGAAAAGTAAGTGTCCCATCACTTATGTGAGCCATTTTTTGCTCCGTTCTGAACAATTGTATTTTTACTAAATTAATATTTTAATATTTTGACAAAATGTATGTTATGTAATAATTGTTACTAACTTTAAATATGAAACACACCCAAAAAATTTTTGCACATGTTTGTTTATTTATTTTATTGCAGTTTCTTTTTATAAAGCACAAGTGTCCCATCACTTTTGTGAGACACTGTATAAGTAAAACTTATTAAACTCAACACCTACACTGGCTGGAAAAATTAAACGAACTATTATAAAAAGCTTCTTCATGTAAAGTTAAGGTATTCTATTAAGTGAAGTCCACGTTATAACGTGGTTCAATGCTGTTCACCTTCACTACATAGAAATATGTAAATTCGATAAAATTTTCACGTGCGGATGTTCGGGTATGTTGTTGAAAGGCATTTGACGGAGTGCCAGAAATGGCGTTTAAATGGGAGAATTGAAGTTGGACAGTAAGCTCGTAAAGTTACAAAGCTTACATTTCGGTCAGAGGTGTCCACTAAGGTTAGCAGATTGTAAGAAGATATTTTACCTCATAAGAAATACTTGTGGAACAAGTAGAGTTACTAAATTCTACGTTTTCTATGTAATTTATATGTTTTTCAGGTTTATTGTACGATGTATGCTTAAAACTTTCCCGTACGAAGATTTCTTCCGTTTTTTAAAAAACATTGGCTGACTTAGAAATTTTCAATTGTAGAAAGTAAAAATTTCTACAATTGAGGCGTTGACATGTAAAGGCGAGTAAGTGCCAAAACATTTTTCTGTTTTTTCGTTGATATAATAGTAAATACCAAGGCCAATATCATGGGAAAGAGAGTAAGTTAAAATCCCGTCCAAAAAGAGTAAGTCCATAGATAGATGAAGAATTTATTTGCTGACATAGGAACTATTAAAAATTCTTTTTGCCTCTCCTATACAATTTCATTTTTGGCACTTATTCCCCTTCACATGTCAATGCCTCAATTGCTGTCCATACCCGGTAATGTGTCAGAATTCTTTCCTGCAGCTCTGTATGTGATCTATAAAATATACACACCACTTAATATACTACTAAAAATTAGTTAGGTTTAAAAACACATATCAGAGCTGTAAACAAACTTCCAGCAATTATTGATCATAGTTCGTCCTGTAGCCGAATTTTTTGAGTGTGTCTGTAAATCAATGATGAATGCTATGCACTCTATAATCTATAGAAAACGTGTTGTAGTACACCTTAGTGAACCATACTAATTTCATTCTGTTTGAAGCCCCTAACATAATTGAAATGCACCGAAAACGCATTTTCCCCATATATCATAATACAATGGGATTTTCTTGTGTGTCCCTGTAAACGAACTAGAAAAATACTTTTTATACTCTACTCTACAGAAAGCATGTTGTAGTCCACCTAAGTGGTGCATATCATTGTCATTATCTTTGAACTATCGTAACATGATTAAAATGCACCACAATTGATTTTTCCCCAATAGGCCATTATGTAACGGAAATAGTTTGTACGAAATATAATGTATCTCTGTAAACGTAATATAAATGCTATACACTTCATTTTCAATAAAGTACATTCTTAAGTCAGCTTCAAAAACATATAATAATTACATGTCAATCCGAGTATATTTAAGAGAGTTAAAGTACAGACAGACAAATCGAATTTATAAACACTTTTAAACTATGTTGGAAACTGTTAAAAATGATTATTATTGTTAACATTATACACATTATTGTTTATAATAATGGAGAGCAATATTTTTCCATATTTTGATTTCACGGCACACTTGACTTTAAAGTTAGAAGCAGCACACTTACAACTATATTACAATTTACATCACTATTTTTTTTAAAACATAGAGTAAAATATACATATTATGATTTACTGATTACTATAGGCAGAGTATATTAACATACAGAAATGTATTTTAAGGTATTTTAAGTGTTAAAAATATGAATAACAAGATTATTTCGTATAAAATTGACCCACATAGTGAAAAATCGATTTTCCGAACGTATGCAACACTTTGATAAATCAAGGAATCATAATTTATGATGACTTGTTTACAAATCATTATTTTATGCGCAATTTAGAGACAGGTAATTTTTCACTGAATAAAATATGTCTGATATTTTTAAAGTAAATCTACTTAAGAATGTTTATTCTTTCCAACTGTTTCCAATTTTATCTAAAGTTTTCTCTTGATTAATAATTCTTAAAAGTTCTCGTTCTGCGAACACTTTTAAGAAAAATATCATAAATTATAAGTATTTTTTTAAGTAAAGATAATATATAACTAAATAAAATTATTCTTTTAAAGTTTACGAAATATGATATATGTAACATCATTGAGTTGCCCGCAGACGTGCCTAACTGGGTAGAGCTTATCCAGACACTGATGTTTGTAGGCGAATTGGATTTATGTCTTTGGATACTGGATAGATTCCAAAATACTGAAAACTTTTGAGATTCGTGCGGAGAGTGGTAAATAGTGTTTCATAAAATTTTCAACGATTGATATTTAGGTATATAATCGATTATGGTTAACTGTGACATTACGGTTCTATTACGAATATTCTTGATAAAGCGACTACACCAATTCAACTGTGTTTCAAAAACCTGGAATATAGTGTATATGTATTTAGAAAATACTGGGTGTTAAAAGAAAGTGCAACAATACTACTGTAATATATATAGTGAGAGGCCTCTTTTTTTAAAAACTATATGACTGATGTTATAGAGAGGGCTTTACAAATTTAATAAAATCTGGTAGCCAGAAAAACAATCTAGTCGCCACTAAAAAATATTTAACACCCTCTCCTCCTCTGTCATTGATTTTCCAAAAAGTACAAATTTTTTAATGAATTAATTGAGAAAAAATAATAACAAACATAGTTTAGAATTATTAGTTACGTAATTTAGAAAGATAATATATAAACTAAGTTTTTTAATGAAACCTATCAAAATTATATTCCTTTGAAAAAATAAAAATACATACATATATATATATATATATATATATATATATATATATATATATATATATATATATATATATATATATATATATATAAACTTATTGCAAAAATTAACCATTGAAACAGAATAACTGAATTAACCGGCATCCTCGAAAAATGCTGCTTGCCGAATGCTTCAAATATCCTGACAGTTGAATGCTACAAAATCTATAACCAAGTTTTGCCAATTTTCTGTCAAAGTCTCAAATATTTCTGACTTTATTAATTTAAAATTTAGTTTTTATGAATTTAGTTGTTTGCATATATTTTCTAAATTTATTTTTTAATATTGGGGGGGGGGGGGGAGAGAGAGAGAGAGAGAGAGATGGAATTTGTGCTCAGTTCAAGAAAGCTTAGTGTGTTTTTGTGCAAAAATAAAAAGCAGCAACAAAACTCCCTCCAGATTAAATAACTTGGTCGCCAGATAAAACAATTTGGTCGCCAGTGACAACCTGGCGACCTTATTTGTCAAACTCTGATTATAGGGATACAAAAATATTAAAATACTGAATATCAGAAATTTTGCGTTTACAAAATAAAAGCAAGGTCTGTATTATAAATACTCTTTAAGGAAAAAACATTTTCTACTCTTCATTTTGAACTAATTTAAGTAAGTTTAACTTAAATAAATACACGTTTATAACTACAATGTTGTCGTTTACATTTATATATACATATAATAACACTTAAGGATCGCATTCTACAGTTTAGTACGAAATTTGATTACAATTGTTTCAAACTAAAAATTAAAGTCCAATTCTGAACACTGTTAATTCGATATTGTTAATGTCGGAGACAACAAAAGAGAACAGTATTCTTGTTATGGAAACAACAGCTTATTCTATATCGAAATGTATGACGACAACTTTCTTAACCAGGCAGATATTTTTAAGATAAACTTAAAACTTATTCAGCGGTTGAAACAGTGTGAAATTAAATAACTGCAGTAACACGCAACTTATTCAATATTATATATAATATATATAATATTGTAGTAATACATATAATATTTATATATATATAGAAACTTCTTCAATATTATCTAAGCTTATAGAAATAATAACAAACTATTTAGCCGTTGAAGTCTAAATTCATTAAGCAACTGCACATTTAAACACTTATTTAACAAGCAATTTCCAGATGCATTAAAATCGCTTGCAGTTGTCGAGGCAAAAGTATTGCTCGCCAAATCGTTTCTTTTTGTGCCAAATATTCGAAAGTATATATATATATATTTATATTTACAGGTTTTCTACTGGAATTCCGCAATTAAATTTCATAGGTACATGAGTAATTTCATTAACATTTTTTTCTTCAAAATATTTTGAGTATGCGCTTCAAGGAGACCTCTTTTGTAAGATAAAAACTTTGGCATTAAAGAAACACTTTAAAAAGAGAAAAAAAAAAAATTACTAGCTGGCAGTACACATCTTAAAATTTCCAAGGAGTCTGACACCACTAATTAGAAAATTTCTATTTAATATTTAAATTGTGCACTTATGACATTGCAGACTTTGTAATATTACAAAGTCTGCTGGCGTTACACTTCTTGAAATTTCCAAGGCGTCTGGCACCACTAATTCGAAAATTTCTTATTTAAACTGTGGACTTGTGTCATTGCAGACTTTGTAATATTATATCCACAGTTTAAATATTAAATAGAAATTTTCTAATTAGTGGTGCTAGCCTCCTTGGAAATTTCAGGAGGTGTAACACCAGCTAGTAATTATTTATTTCTTTGATCAAGTAAGGCTAAATAAATATTCTTTTAAAAATGTGTGGTAATACAGTACGCAACCTCTAGTGCCACTGTGATCGCCGGATATCATTGTTTTTTGTAGTTTAAAGTGTCACTTATTTCGGCTTCTTCCTAAAAAACAAGGAAGAAAAATTATGCGTCAAGCATAGATTATAAAACACTTTCCAACACTTCCAGAATACTGTAACGGAACTTCACCGTTTTAAAGTATAAAAGAAGATACCTAAGTACACAAGAGACAGCTGAATGGGGAGGCCAACCAAATGGCTTAAACACTCACAAGCCCCGTCCAGAAGAGTTGGTCTCTTAAATTTTAACCTATCTAAATACACAACTTTAAAAACACATAATACATTTGAAAACCCGAGTCCAGCAATTACCCTCAATAGTCGAAAGGTACTCGAATTATTTTGTGCAGCCCTGTATGTGATCTATAGATTTGTATATATGCTACATAAGTACGCAAACATTTATTTCATTTAGAAAACGCATATCACCAGTTGAAAATTCTCTTCAGCAATAACCGTCCATAGTCGAAAAGGTATTCGAATTCTTTTGTGCATCCCTGTACATGATCTATACATCTGTATGTACACTACATAGTGTGCTAAAATTTAACATAGTTACAAAACGCATAACCCATAGCAAATTCCAACAATAGAGAGAAATGCACACAAATCATTTTGTACAGACCTGTATATTGTCGTTATTTTTTGTACAAAACAAAAATATTTTTAAATGGATAATAATTTCTTGATATTGGAAATCATGACGTGGAAAGTTTTAACTAAAAAAAATGTTTAAAAATGTATATTTATGTTCAGCGCCATTATATTTGAATATTTTCTAATTCTATAAAATACCAAAAATGTCTATTTCAGAAAAATGATTTGGGTAGAATTGAAAATATTCTACAAAACCTATCAATTTATAGTTTATTAGTTTTACTCTCTGAAGTGTTTCTCAAACTTATTTAGTTATTGTACAAATCTTCTTACATATTTTTAAAAATTCATGAAAAAGGCTTTAGAAGGCGATACTTCATTAATTCATGTCTTGGAAGATTAAACGGTTAAAATTTGTTGTCGATAACTTACGTATTTTTGTGCAACTGTGTTCTATCTAAAACGTAGGAAACTTTTCATAAATATTTCCCAATTTTATCTATATTATAAATCAAAAACATGTTCGCGAGTACCGGCGACGTCATGCACAGGATATTAACACCTCACCAATAAATTTCGTTTTTTTCTTGCAATTTTTTAAGCTTCTAAATATAGCACATTTTCGCTTTTTACACCATCAAACAGGGGGGGGAAATGTCCTCTAAAATGCAATTTGTTTGAAAATTGTATCCCAATTTACGGGTTTTTTATGGTCTTTAAAGTAATAACCAAGCACGATTTTTTTTTAAACTTTCTCTATTGCTTGCAACCCGATTACGAAAGGTTAACCCTTTTGCATTGAAAACAATATAAATAGTTAAGAATTTGTTTCCAACCAATATTCTATAACAAAATTAAAACTTCATAGACAATTAAATAAAACTAACTGACCCCCTCCCCCCCCCTCGGTGTTGCCCGGGCCCGTGATAATAAATTTGAAAAGAAAAATTCAAGTTTTTATTATTTTATATCTTTAACTCGATTTTGTATGAAATTATACTTTAAAAGGAAAAATTCGCGAAAAAATATTGATATTTAGTGATAAAAGCGCTCATTTTCTTATTTTATTTGCGTAGGGTCGTTTTATAGTTTTAAAATAAAAAGTTATTTTTGTCCGAACTCTTTGAAGTCTTTATTGGTGATAAATAAAACAATTTTACAGCCCATGTAAAAATTTCGCGAAAAAAATATTGTTATCTAATTGTAAAAGAAATGTTTTCTCCTCGCATTTTTGTTTATTTGTTTTCGCGTCGGCTCCTTTAACATAACAATTAAAAAAAAGTTCTCATCTTCCGAACTCTCTGACATTTCAATCGGTTATAAATATAATTGTATCCAAGCTTCCTTTAAAATTTTTCGAAACAATATGCATATTTAGTAGTGAAAACATGAATTCTTTAAAAAAAAAAAAAAAAAAAAAAAAAGAAAAAAAAAAAAAAAAAGTTTTAGCTTTTAACCTTAAAATAAATTAGAAGGCCTATGCAATGGTACGGCTTCATCCGTTTTCAATCAACCTTTTTCAATCCCCCTAGGCTAAACAGGTGAGGGTTGGGTTAATCAATCAGGTTTCCCGTTTCTGAGGGTAGAAGCTTTCAAAAAAAAAAAAAAAAACGCTGACCACACGCAGAGCAAAGAAACGATTTTCATGTGGATTTGACAGAATGCGCTTTTTGTTTTAAATATATAGATAATATAAACAAAGAACGAATTTTACAGACATGTAATCGAATTACGCGCTTAAACAACTGAAATTATCAGAATCAAAATGGCTGTTGTAAATAGCAATGTTTGGCGATTTCCTCGGCCATTAATTGCTAGATGCGACAAATTTAATTAAAAAAATTAATCCTAATTTGCGATAGCTTCATTTTATTAAACTGAATTTTTCTTATATATCATTATTTTTATGTGGGTTAATTTATTTTTTTTCCCTTCCCGAATAACATGCTTTTTACATTTATAAAATTTAGGAAGTATCATCCTTAAATTTCTGCAAATAAACTCATCTAAAGTTCTCTTGATTAAAAAATTCTAAAAGTTTTCGCCCAAGAAGAATTTTTACGAAAAATATCATAAATTGTAACTGCAAGACCTTTTTTTTTTTTTTTTTTTTTTTTTTTTTCCCTCCTTGAAGAAAATATTCGTGCTAAATAAAATTTTTCTTTTAAAATTTATAAAATGTAATAAGTAGTACTCAGACGTGCTTAGCCGAGTTGATCTTATCCAGACACTGATGCGGGCGAGTTGGATTTATACCCTGTACTGCTGGACGTATTCCAAAATGCTGAAATTTTAGACATTCGTGCAGAAAGTTGGTAAATATCGTTTCCTCAAATTCCAGCAATGATGTTTAAAATATGTTTAAATATTCATGCATTTAAAAAGTTCTAGTGGTGAAAAGTGGTTACCGTATGTATATAGGATGTTTAAAAAACATTTTAATTGGGAGTAGAAAGATTAAAATTGAGCTTTAATAAGTCAGATAGAAGTGCGTTGTATATAACTGTAAAAAGAAAAAAGACAAATGTGTTTAGAAAATTATAATATAACCATGATTGCAAATATGTAAGAACCTCTTCGCCACCCACGATTCCGATAATTACACTGCAAAAAAATTGTTGATTTTACAGTGCGTGGCAGTGTATTACTGCTTATTTTACTGTTTATTACTGTTAATTTTACGGTATAATACTGGCAGCTGGGATGCCAGTATTATACTGTAAAATCACATTATTATTTATTTTTATTCTATTTTATTTATTTATTTATTTATTTATTTTTTGCAATGTACACGTTTCTGAAAAGCGTTCTTTATCTTTAGGGACCTCAGAAACTAATATATTTTCGAGTTTTATAAAGAAGCATTTAAAAATAAAGTTTTTTTTTTTTTTTTTACACTGATTTTCGGAAACGTTTTCGAGTAGTTTCTATATCAGTTTTCTCAATCTATAGGATATAGATTTTTCGGATGCTTTCCATTCCCAAGTAAACATTTTCATGTTCAAAAAGCATGTTTTACAGACAAACAGGATAACCTAACAGCATTAACATTAACATTAACATTATTTTGTTATTCTTGCATGTATAAATTCAATTACGCAGTTACAAATGTTTTATTGAGGATTGATAGTAAATAAAAACGATATTCCGGTTTGATAAAACTAATTAATACACTATAAAAACTGCTCAGAAACGTTTCCGAAAATTGGTTACAGCAAAATAAACTTTTTTTATATAAACGCTTTTTTAAATCTCGACATTATATTGGTTTCTGAGGTTTCTTAAGATAAAGAACATTTTTCGGAATCATGGATAACACGGAAAAGGGTTATTGTATATTTTCGTTCATGGTAATGTTATATTTTCTTAAATTAACAAACATTTGTCTTTTTTCTTTTTTACAGTGTAAGATTCTCGATATCGTCATTTCTATCCCGCAAAATGTCGTTTTCCGTTTTCGACGACATTTCGACTCTTCGCCAATTCGGAGCTTTCTGTAAATATAAAAGAAGGACACAGGCATGATTTTAACACTTTCGAACATAGTTGAAAAGTGTTTATGAATTCGGTTTGTCTGTCTGTTTGTCTGTTTGTCGTCTGGTCTGTGCTCTAACTCGCGTAAATATACGCGGATGGCCTTGAAATTGACATATGTTTTTGGTGTTTACTACGACAGGTTTGGTATTGAAAATGAGGCGTGTAGCATTTACGGTTCTTTTACACAGGGCTACAGAAAAGAATTCTTTTACATTACGGTCTATGGAGAGAAATCGTTTGTGGCGTATTTTAATCATGTTACTGTATTTTAAACATATTTAAATTAATACATATCACTTAGTGTGCACTAGAAGGAGCTTACTGTGGAATATGGTGTGCATGGAATGTATCGTTCATTTACAGGGATACTTAAAAGAATTCCGTTACATTACGGTGTATGGGGAAAACCGTTTGCGACGTATTTTAATGATGTTACACTATTTTAAACCTATTCAAAAATTCATATATATCATTCAGGTGCACACTAAAAAGTGCTTACTCTAGAATATGGCATGCACAGAATGTATCGTTCATTTACAGGGGCACTCAAAAAATTTTGGTTACAGTAGTGTCTATGAACAATAATTGCTGGGAGCTCGTTTTTAGTTGTGATACGCGTTTTAAAATGCAAGTAGTTTTTTTTTCATATTAATTGGTGCAGATAAATTCTATAGATTATATACAGGGCTACTCAAAAGATCTGACGTACATTTTCGTTTATTGACGGAAATTGCTGAAGGAAATTTTCAATTGTGTAATGTATTTTCTAACTGAAGTAAAATTTATCATTACTGTGTAGTTTGCATACAAATCTATAGATCATATACAGGTCTGCACGTAAGGGTTTAGATATTTTTCGTGACTATTTGTAGTAATTGCTGGCATTGAGTTTTCAAATGTGTTATGCGTTTTCTAAATTGTTTACTTCGTAAACTGTGAAGTTTTCTTATAGTATTCTGAATGTGTTCGAAAGTGTTTCATAATCTATAATTTTTCGTTCTTGTTGCTCTATAATATAAACTTTCTAAGCAACTATTAGATCTTTATCTAATTCTATATTTGCTTTACATGCAGAAACGATTATATTGTTCTAAATGCCGTCAACCTTTGTACAATTAAGGGCGCTTTTGAAAATAATTAAACGTATCCGTGGGTCTCCTCCCACACACATACGTATTTATCTGTGTGTGCGTAGGCTGTAATTACATCTATATACACAATACTACATATGAATGAATATAGGTGTTTAGTTGCGAAAAATATTGAGGTGCCTGTATCTAGTTTTGTCATTTTGTATTTTAAAAAAAATCAACGTTATTCGTTTTTAATAATCCATTTTAAATCTACTTTAAGTACAAAATCTACATATTTAAAGTACAAGCCGGGTTTTTTCGTCATCTGCCCTGGGCTGTCCTATTGAACCAATTTTGATAATTATTTTTAATTGAAAACTCATTTGACAACGATAGTCGACACTAACTGTTTTTTAGAATAATTTCATTTTTATACTTCTTTTTTTTTTTTTTTTTTTTTTTTTTTTTTTTTTTTTTTAAGTTTTTATTGAAAATTCTTCAAAATGGTTGCAATTGGGTTAATGCCATTGTTACAGAGAAAACAGAAATAATGAAAATTACCATATCTTTATTGATGTCATTTTCTCATTACTATTAACTTTTTAAATTTTTAACAGAAAATGGTATTACGTTTAAAAATCACAATAAACATGTTACATTTCAATATATTTTTATTCTGTTGATAATTGTTTATGAATGAGTAGTAATAATAGAAGAGTAAAAATGGTGAGTAAAAATGACGTCATACTTTTAAAAAAAACGAGCATTTTCTTTGATAAAATTAAATATTTTACTACGAATGCATCAAAGAGACATAAATTTCTGGGCTTTTTAAATGCCGGTACTGAGATCAGAACCTCAAGTCATGTGCAAATGTTCACATGAAAGTTGCAGTTGGCAAACGTGACAGCAAGCTTAGAAATATATTTTTTATTAATTTATTGAATGTTAAAATACTTTTTACATGTTGAATATGAATATAAAAAGTTCGCATGTAAATTTTGTGTCGGTGAAAATGACGTTATATGTAGATGTCATTGAAAAAAAAAATGTGATTGTGTCAAAATGACGAAATTTTTGCTGATGTTTAATTCCGTAATACCAAAGATCAGAGCCTCAATTGATAACTTTATCATAATTACTTATCTTCATTATATGTTATTGATAACTTATTCGAACAAGTTTAATTTTTCTATAATTTGAAATGTTGAAGGTAATGGAAATAGTATTTTGGTGACTTTGGTTAAAAGAGATATATTTGTTTTAAGAGTTAGAGTACCCAATGTAAGATTGATCTTTTAATTATTTTTGTAGTTTTATTGTAAATTCAATCTAACAGTTTTTTTTTTTATTATTATTCTCTTTCGTCAAATTTCGACGGTTTCCTCCTCGTATTCTTTTAAGGGGACAGTGGATATTAAAAACCAAATCCTAGAATTTTGAATGGATTCATTTGAAAATTGGCCGACTAGTTAATGACAAGTTCAAATAGTCATATTCAAAATTTGGTGTTAAAATAATAAAAAGTTTTTAAAATATTCAATTTTTAAATTTAAAATTAACAAAAAATTATCGTACTTTAAAATGCCCCATGCGCATTTCTTTTGCATAAAATAAGACAATATTTATTTATGAGGTACTTTTTATATATTAGAATTGAAGTTGGCATGAATTGTCAATGTTCGCTGAATGTATAATCAGAAAAAATATATTTTCATAATTATACCTTGTTTTTTTTTTTTCTAAAAAAGTAGCTATTTTTTTCATATGCGCACATATTTGAACATTATTAATACTCCTGAGATACTTTTTTTTCCTGCTAACATTTATTCATTAATATATAGAGGATATACAGAATAGATTTCAAAAGAATCTGATTATTAGGAATGCGCATGGAACGTTTCAAAAGTTAGAAATGTGCAAAATTTTCACTTTTGATAAAACAGCATTTTAATTTAAAAAACTATATAAATATGTAGAGTTTTAACAAAAATAAAAGATCATATCTGTGCAACGAAGCCTCAGAATTGAAAATTTCTTTTTGCATCAGATAAATTTGAGCATCTAATTTCATAATTCTTTAAATACAAAAAATCAATTTTTCAATCACATTTCATGATTTTGAATGTCCACTGTCCCCTTAATCGATTTAAAAAATATCCATGCATAAGAAATGAAATATAAGTTTTACATTGGAAATATTTGCTATGAAATGCTGTTATTACAGAAATATTGACTTTCCATTGGAAATATTATAAATGAAATGGCGAAATATTTCTTGACCACCTGACACTTTTTGCCAATATTGCATTAATATTGGCAGAATGTAACCAATCTTTGAGCAATACAGGATGTTCGAGACAAACCGCCTTAATTTGAACAGTCTGTAATACAACATGTAATCGTTGTATTAATAAGATTTAAACAACAATGGATACACAGCATTATGAAGTCTTCTTTGTGTAATCACACCATTTTTACATGTGAAAATACGAGTGTCACGGACTATGTCTGAGGAGGGTGGACTAGAGAATTGAGTCACCTCTCCCAATCCATCTTTGTGCGAATTCCGCAGTCAATGTGTTCTGTACTCCCAAATGCCAGTGTGGAGGTGCTTCATCCTGCCAATGGACCCCCAATTCTTCATACCAGCACACGTTTTGAGTTTTTTTCCCAGAATTCGTTGTTTTTTTTTTCTATTTTTTCGATTTTTAGCAGCTGGGATAAAAAAACAAACATTGCTATTACATAATGTAAATTTCCACATGCAAGCTACCATGTACCACCTAACAGAATTGTCTTGGTTGTTTATTATCTTCAGTATAAGTGTTTAAAATTAGGGCGTTTTATCTTCGACACCCTGCATTTCATGAGAATATTGCTTATTAGAGTTGCCATATCTGACGGATATTTTATTCAGAAATTTTGAATTCTCACCAGAAAGATTGAATAGTTATTTTTAGTTTATATAATGGTTGACCTTCCGTGAATAAATTCAAATAAAATTTCTATTCAAAATTTTTTGGTATGAATTCGGAATTTCTGAATTAAAAATCCACCAGATTTGGCAACACTATTGCCTATATCGGCTAAGATATAACAATTACTTAATGTAAAGCAGGTCACAAATTTCACCGCGATGGTTAAAATTAAATGTTTGACAGAAACAGTACTTACTCTATATCCCAAATATTGAATTTTTGAACCAGCAAATATGTTTCGATTTAAAACAGCAACAATTTATTTCGAAAGCTGAAAAATAAATCATACACGTTTTGTAGTCTTATTTCTTAATATAATAAACTCTTCTCTTTTCCGATTATGACATGACCCATAAAGAATTTCCCCCTGATTGTCATTTCATTTTCGAACGAAATTATTGATGAAAATTCCAGATAAACTTACCGCATGCGAATTCTACCAAATGTCAGCCGGTCACTGTCCTATCATCTTTTGCTCGGCTCGTGAAAGTAGCAATGTTTTTTAATTTATATTTTTTCGCTTGTTACACATCTTCCGTTTTCTTTATTTTGTCACGTATTATGCAAAACAGTGAGTGTAACGATGATTTTATCATAACTAGGGCGTCCAACCCGGGCTTCCCGGAATAGAGAATATAGATGAAAATTATTATTATTTTTTTTTTATTGAAAACTCTAATAGATTTTTTACATTTAATATATATATATATTATATATATATATACAGGGTGTAACTGAAATGCTTCAACAAACTTTGAGGGATGATAGTACTCATGAAGACGAACAAAAAATGCAATGGAACATGGGGTCGCAAATGACGTTTAACCCCTTCAGGGGCAGTGGTATGTTTATGAAAGCGCTTAATTTTAATTCCAAAACGCCATAATGGCACCAGAATTTTGCTAAAATTTTTTCCATTTAATATGTATGTGAAATATAGCCTTTTTCTTATTTACAAACAAATTTTTTTATAAATTCCGGTGCCAGTCATTTATTTCAACATTTTAGTACTAAAAGTAGTTTGCCCCTAAAAGGCTTAAAGGATAAAAATAGAGAAAATGCGTCTGAAAATGGACTGGCACCGGAATTTACAAAAAAAATTGTTTGTAAATAAGAAAAAGGCTATATGTCACATAAATATTAAATGGAAAAGATTTTAGCAAAATTCTGGTGCCATTGTGGCGTTTTGGAATTAAAATTAAGTGGTTTTTTAGACATACCACTGTCCCTGAAAGGGTTAAATGTCATTTGCGACCCCGTGTTCTATTGCATTTTTTGTTCATCTTCATGAGTACTATCATCCCTCAAAGTTTTATGAAGCATTTCAGTTACACCCTGTATATAGATTGCCCACTGTTAAAAATTTGCAGCAAACTGTCCAGTCATTTGACCGTTTTTACAGAAAACTGTTACATAAGCATAATTTAACTATATTCTGACCATATTATTGCCTTCATTATGGTCAGACTAAAGTTTTAAATGACGGTTATCTAACCGTTTTCTATAAAAACGGTCGAATGACTGGACAGTTTGCTGCAAATTTTTAACAGTGCCCCCTAACAACACCAAGAGCATTTTTATAATAAATATGTCAATTGTATATTCAAATAAAATATTGAAATTCGTTAAAAGTGTATTGGCCTTGTGACAGAAGTTAATAGCCGAAGAAATCTCTAAAAATTTCGTTATATACAGAAGTTTGTCCTGATTATTTCAGCCGTTTTAAGCGATTATTTCGATTACCATGTCTGTTAATGTTGTGTTTTATTTATACTAAATTATTGATTACTTAATTAAGTTATAATTTCGTTATGGAATATTAGCTGGAAACAAATTCTGAAATTTTTATATTGTTTAAAGTGCAAACGGATAAATATTTTATAATCGTCTGCAAGCGATATAGATTTTTTAAAATATCATGCTTGAAATTTAATTTAAATGCTATAATCAATGATTAAATTGAGATACAGTTTTCAAATAAATTGCATTTTAAAGTAGATTTTTTCCCGTATATAACGATGTAAAATTTGAAAATGTGCAATGTTTAGAAATGAAAAAAAAATGAAGTACCAAAAGTTGTAAAACCGAAATTTCATTGTCAAGTGTTGCCATTCGCAAAATGACGTCAGCGTTACGCACGGACACGTTTGTCCTTTATAATATAGATAGATAGTAAGTAGTCCTTAAAGAAATTAGATTTTCATGCAGATGATCATTTTTGTTTAACATCATAAAGTTGTTCAATTTTAACTTCCCCTGTCAATAATTTTAATATTCTAGTTCGTAAGAGGTTAATACGAATTAGCTGCCTCGTTGATTTCGAAAGAGATTTGAAAAATCTCAGCTAATTGCTAAAAGTAACAAATTGTAAAAGGCATTTGCATAACGTTTCAAGACTACTTATTATTTCAATAGTGTATGAATTAGTACTGTGAAACAAAACACGTTTGATGATTAATAATACAATAAGAGTCTGCAGTTGTGAGACTACATTAATAATTTGTGAAAACTAATTTGCTGTGTTTTCGAGCTTGTCTCAAAACAAAAGAAAAAGCATATCCCATGAAATCCCATTCACCAAGGCAGATGGAACAATACAATACTATATAGGAATGACAAACAGAAAATTTAAAACATGAATAAAAGAACATATGGCAGATATCAAACATGACAGAAGAACCACCGCTTTAGCCAGACAATATAGAAAGGAGCAGTTGCAGATTGATTTCAAGAATAGTAAAATAATTTTTTAATCAAGAGCTTATTTCCCATCCATTATCCGTGAATCTATAGAAATATATTTGCGAAAAGATTGCATTTGCAACGAAACCGCTTCCTTTGAATTAGCTAAAATTTGGCACGCGATGATCGATAGATTAAAAAAGCAAAAATAATAAAAAATAATAATAATTTTTCACGTTTCCCAGTTTTGACCAATTTAAGCACCTGCTAGCCTTGGACATGCGATCTCATGGTATATGTTTACTATTTTCAAAAATATGCGAGAATATTGTATTTATCATTAAGATCCGAAGATGTCACCGATAGTTGTGAACGAAACATATGTTATCTACATTAAAAAGGTATTTTAAATATATCCGTGTTATGTTTTTATCACTTTAAACATTATTGGACTTTAATTTAAAGTCAATAAGTGATTGTATTATATTGTTTAAAAAGCATATCGTTTATTCTACACAGTAAAAAAAAAAGTTTCTGAATTTATCAAATAATATAATCACGAACGAAAATATACAGTAACCTCTTCCGAGTTACTCACTATTCTGAAAAGGGTTCTTTATAAAGAAACCATTGTGTTTTCGAAATTTAAAGAAGCATTTATAAAAACAAAGTTTCTTTTGATTTTCAGAAACATTTCCGAGTAGGTTTTATAGTGATGTATTAATAAGTTTTCTCTTCACGGAATATAGATACACAATTTTATGGAAACACAATTTTGCTTCTATTTTATAAACAGAAATTTGATATCACCTGAATGCTAATTACTTTCCTTTTTATTTAAATAACCTATTCTCCATATTTTATATACTTTCTCCACACTTTATGAATATAAACAAAATATAATTATACGGATTAAATTTTCTGTCATTTTTAGCATGTTACATTCTTAAACATTTGAAATTAAAATGTAAAACATAAGAAAAATGAAAATAAGTTGCATTTAATCACTGTTTTTATACCATTTATTTTATCAACAGAAAAAAAAATAGAGTATAAATATGTCAGTATTAGTCTGAGGGAAAATTTAATAGCTATAATTAAGAAAAAAATACATTTTTTATTCTGACTTAATTTTTCTCCCTAAAAATTAATTTTGAAAAGTAAATTTGGGGGCCCCTTTGAATTTTAGTGGTAAGATCTGGCTTCACAGGCCTATTCGGTAAACAGGTCCTGGTAAAGCAGGTCACAAATTTCAAAGTGATGTGAAAATTATGTTTGACAGAAAAAATACTCGATGCCCTAAATATTAAATTTTTGAACCCGTAATTTTTTTTCGTTTTAAAACAGCAACAATTTATTTCGAAAGCTAAAAAATAAATCATACACTCTCAGTTCTTATTTCTTTATATAATAAACTCTTCTCTTCTCCGATTATGACATGACCCATAAAGAATTCTCCCGTGATCATCATTTCACTTTTGAACAGAATTATTGATTGAAAATTCCAGATAAAATGACCACGTGCGAATTCTATCAAATGTCACTGTCCGATCGTTTTTTGATCGGCTCTTGACAGTAGCAATGTTTTTTAATTTATATATTTATATATTTTTTTTCTTGTTAGACATCTTCCGATTTCTTATTCTCGTCACGTATATGCAAAAGAGTGAGTGTAACGATTAGTTTTATTGCAGTAGGCCTTAAAGAAATTACATTTTCATGCAGATAATCACTTTCGCTTCAACTTCATGAAGCTGTTTTATTTTAACTTCCTATGTCAATACTTGTAATATCAAGGCTCGTAAGACATTAATACTAATTAGCTGTGTCGTTGATTTCGAAAGAGATTCGAAAAATCTCAGCTAATTGCTAAAAACAACAAATTGCAAAATGCATTTGCATATCGTTTCAAGATCACTTATTATTTCAACGGTGTATTAATTAGCATTGTGAAACAAAATACGTTTGATGATTAATAATGCTATAAGATGCGAGTCTAAATTAATAATTTATGAAAGCTGGTTTTCTGTGTTTTCCTGGTTGACTCAAAGAAAAGAGCTTATTGTTGATTCTGATTTGTATATTTTAACACTATTTCTACTGGTGTCAAATGACACCTTTCAAGATTTTTATTTGTGGTTATTTGATTTGTAATTTGTAACCTAAGACAATCGTAAGTCAAACATACAGTGTATCGAAAAGAGTTTGCGATTATTTTAATTAAAAAATTACATATAAAATAATCATAAATCAATTTATAATTTTCATCTTTAGTGCATATAAACTATGAATCATTTCAGAAATTTCTTTTTTATTTATAAATTCCGAAAGAAGACTTTTACTGTATATAATCACAAAACGTCTGACATTAAATAAAGCAAAAATTATAATTCAGAATTTCTCGTATGAATTCGGAACTTCTGAATAAAAAATAAATTCCTGAAATGCACGCTAATGATACAAATGGGCGCAGAAATTGTATATAATGAATGAAATGATATAACTGCTACATAGAAGGAAAGTAACGTTTTGTTTTTAATAAAAAATTCTTGTTTAAAGTATATATTGCTCCCTTGCAAGAAAAGTGGCACAACTCAAAAATACTATATTTCACAGGAGAGGCAAAAGAAGATTTGCATGTTTTTACTGTAACATAAAATTATAGCAGGCAACTGTAAAAGCAGGCAACTGTAACAAATTTGTGTGCATAAAAGCATAAAACCCTTAAGAATGATGATGTAGAAGAGATTTGGAAGATTGTTTGTAATTTTATCCCTTTACACAATTTCTCCCTCTGTGGTAGTAAATAGGCATATAGCGGATAACTAAACTTATGACACTCTTCTTGTAGCAAGGTGCACTTAAATCAAGACGTATGCAATAATACACAAAATGAATTTTCTCTAGTTGTGTCACTTTTCCTGCGGGTGAGCAATATATCTGATTTTAAAAAATTGGAAGGTTGGCAACTATGATATATATATATGTATATAATAGAACTTTTGTAAATAATAACCATTAAACCGCATAAATAATCCACAATAGGAAAACCGATAATTACAATACAATGCATAAATATATCCAAAAGTTTAAGATTCTATATATATAAGACAATAGAGAAACCTCATACACAAATGGAGAAATAAAAGTCAAAATCAAAAATTTAAATATAAACACATACCCGTTTCAAAGATATCCCGAAAATGAAGAATAAAAAATAAAATATATGACCAAGATAAGATAAATGAAATTGGAAAAAAAAAGTTAATTAAGGAAATATTTGTGGAACTGTAACAGAATCGTAGGACCCAAATTACTACAGATTCCGCAATAAATGTACGATTTCATCCTTGTACAAGCTATAATAAGCTAAAACAATACAAGGTTTGAGAAATCGCTCATTACTAGACTTGAAAATGAATGAAAAGAAAATGTTTGAATTGAGGAAGCTTTCCTCAACAAAGTGACAGAAAAATCATGCATGATTTACAAATCTGCACATGTTGCCAAAAAGTATTTACAAATTCAGTCGATGAATTAAATGTGAAATGAATGACTCACAAATATTCAAACTCCATGAATTAAACCAAGTCATCACAGGAGCTTAAATATCTTGATACAACCAGAAATATGGAAGAGTGCTGCCATCTAGTAACAATGCACAAATTGAAAATCATATGTAATCATATATATATATATATACAATTTGAAGGTATAGGTATATTATATACCTCCCCACACAGGATTATTATGCGGTCCATAAATGATGCTCCCCTGAATGTAATTTCATTTTCGAGCAGATATATTGAAGAAAATTCCAGATAAACTGACCTCGTGTGAATTCCACCAAATGTCAGCCGGTCATTGTCCGGCTTCTTTCTTCGCCTTTTTTATGTGCTCGTGAGAGTAGCAATGTTTTTTTAATTTATGTTTTAAGCTCATTTAGACTCTTCCGTTTCCTTATCTTGTCACGTACGTGCAAAAGAGTTAGTATAACGACAGTTTTATTGCATTAGTCCTTAAAGAAATTACGTTTTCATGCAGATTTCCATTTCCTCTTAACATCCTAACTTTGACTTGTATTCTTATAACTTCCGATGTTAATCCTTGTAATATCATGGTTTATCAGACGTTAACACTAATTAGTTATGTCGTTGATTGGGAAAGAGATTAGAAAATTCTGAGCTAGTTACTAATAATAACAAATTAATAGAATGCATTTGCATATCGCTCTTTTACAAACAAAAATTCAATCCTTTTTAGAATAAGAATTGGAAATTTCTTGTTATTTCAATAGCGTATTAACTGGTGCTGTAAAAATAAAATATTTTTGGCATTTTATAATGTAATAAGAACTTTCAATTGTAAATATAAATTAATAATATATGAATGTATAATAATAATAATAATATATGGCCGTTGCTGGCAGGACGGCTATGTGGAGGACTTAGTTTTGTTACCATTTTTGTTTTGCTGCTAATTGATGTTATTCTTTTTATATGGACCTGCGCTTGGCATCACACCCATACGTCATGTCATCGTTATGCGAGTTGGTCTCGTAATTTAGAGCCTGGATCAGGTGACGAGACCTTCACCTGATTAGGCACCCCCAGAGGTATAATTCACAGGGAACTTGGAGGACTTTACACCCACGACGGATTTTACATGCACCGGGCGCCATTAGCGTACATGATAAAAAAAAAATAAATAAATAAATAAAACCTGTAAGGGAAGGGTGTTAATACATGTTTATTTAACTTTACATAAAAAATAGAAGAAAATGATTACTTTTACCTGTGTTGGATTGTTTTTTTTCCCTTACTTTTTTCTACTGTACTTTCCAGTTACCTGTTGTTTTTCTTTTGCTGCTTGATTTTTGTTGCACATTTAGGTTTATCTCGTTGCTTTTTGGTTTCTCATGTGATGCAGTTGTTTCTCTTTTGTTGCATTTATTTTGGTTTCTCATTTGTTGCAGGTTTCTCATTGTGATTTGGGTTTCTCATATTTCGCTGTTGATTTTATACTCTGTTGCATCACTGGTAACCGTTGAATTTGTTGTCATGAATGCGCTCTAGTGGCGATCAGTCCATATATACCTTATGGCTGTTTTCATAAACTCGATGAAGCTATTTGAGGACTTGGTGCGCTATGGGGTGGGGCATATTCCTTGGCCATTAGTCCGTTAATTAGTTTATTAACTTCCACCCTCGTAGACGCTAAAAGAACGAGTTTTTTTTTCGCAGGAAAGAGGTATACTTTACACTGCTATTTTTATTATATACACACACACACACACACATATATATATATATATATATATATATATATATTATTTTTTTTCCCTGAAAGATAAGATAAATTAGGCAGAGGTTATACACACTTTGAATATAGAGGTATGGTGGCTGCTGGGACTTTTATGTTTTTTGTTGTTGTATTAGTCTATGTTTGTCTGTTTCATGTCGTCTACATTGTTCATTAGCCATCTGATCACTGCTCTACCTTTGTTTTGTACATGTTTGTTGTTTGCAAGTTGTCTGTGCCATAGTATTTCGTTATTAACTGTGATGGTGATTGGTGACCAGATGGTGTGGTTGTCTGAGTGGGCAGGACGTAAGGTAGTGTTTTATGGACCCTAATTCCCCGCATATGCATTCTGGAGAGCTAAATTTAGTAAATCTATGTAGGTATTGTGGGAATGCTCCATGTTCTGTGTAGATTTGGCTCAGTAATTTACAGCTTATAAGCCTTTTTGTGTCTACTTTTGGGAAGTATTCATGGGTTGTTCTACCCGTATCCCCGTAGTCCCACTCGAACTGCCATTGTTTTATTGTTAACTCTTTTAATATAGGCTTAAGGTTTGATATTGGTCTTTCTATGTGGTAGGTTCTATAATTTTTTTTTTATTTTTAGCCGCTTCTTTTGTTAATTCGTCAGCATCCTCGTTTTCTTGGATGCCAACGTGTGCCTTACCCTAATTAATTTTAAATTTGTTGTTTGATTTTCTTATTTTGTTTTGTATGTCTGCAATTAGTTTTACTGTGTTGAATGGTTTGCTGAGTGCTAATATTGCTGATAGGCAGTCCGAGTGAATGCTATAATCCATCCCTGTTTCGTTGCCCCATTCTGTTGCCTTTAGTATCGACAGTAGTTCGGCTTGGAAGACACTATTATGTTTCCGCAATGGTGTTGACCATAGTTTAATTTTTTTGTCGTTTTTGTATGCTACGAAAGCCGATCCCGTAGCGCCTGATTCCAATTTTGAGCAGTCTGTATAAATTGTTATATCTGTTTCGTTGTAGCCTGTCTTTGGTTCTGTTGTTTCTGATGGGTTCGTTTCCCATATGTTTATTTTGTTATCGTAGTCTGTTGGTTGAATTGTATTACCGTATAATTTACATGTTTCTCTTAACCTTGTTATTGTTCCATATGTTGCTTCATATTTGACCTGTAGGTGTATTGGAATCAGGCCCGCCAGTACCTGAAGGGCTGCTGTTGGGGCAGTTTTGTATGCCTTGACTATGGTCAGCAGAAAATGTCTTTGGCAAGTGGTTAGGACCGCTTTGCTTCTGACATTTAATTTGTGTCCCCAGATTGGGGCTGTATATGTTAGCACTTTTTCTGCTACTGTTCGATACCAAATTTTTATGATGTCTAGATTTATTCCCCAACCTCTTTTTGCCATTTGTCCCAGCATATTGAATGATTTGCGTACTTTGGTTGTTTGGTGTTGGCAATGTGGCAGCCAGTTTAGGTTACGGTGTATTATGACTCCTAGGTATTTGATTTGGTCTTTACCTTCTAGATCCTTGTCCTCTAATTTGATTCCCTCTATCTTTCCCGAGACTTGATCTGGGAGGTTGTGTAAGCGAGGTCTGTTTAGATACAGTAGTTCTGTTTTTTTCCATGTTTAGCGTAAGATTGTTGCTTTTTATCCAGTTGTTGAATTCTTCTGTTATTTTATTTGCTAAGATTACCAGTTGCTCTTTAGTTTTAGCTTTGAATATTAGGATGAAATCGTCGGCAAATGCTTGGATTCTAACCTTTTTACCCCAGTTCTTTTTTAAGGCTACGTCTACTATTAGCAGCCAAAGTAGCGGGCCGAGACAACTTCCTTGCGGACAGCCGTCAAACATTTGTCTTGATTGTTTTATTTCGTTTTCCTCTAGTGTGACAAACCTGTTTTCAAGGAAACTAATTATCCAGTTTGTTAAATAAGTTGGGTTCGGGGAGTTTTTTAGTATATTTGCTATTATTGGCCATCTAATATTATCAAAGGCTCCTTTAATATCCATTACTACTAGTAGTGTTTGGAATTTATCTTTTTTATCTTGTTTTATCGCTTTTATAAGGTTGTTTAGTGCGTGTTCTGTTGAAGTACCTTGTTTAAAACCATATTGCTTTTTGCTCAAATATTTGTTTAATGTCAGATGGTGCATTATTCTACCGTATATTATTATTTCTAGGATTTTACTGAAGGCCGGTAGCAGGCATATTGGTCTATAGTTTTTGGGGTCCTGGGGTTTTTTTCCCGGTTTGTGGAACAGGACCACTGTACCTATTTTGAATGTTTTTGGGAAGTGTTTTAGATTGAGGCATGCGTTGAATAACGAGAGCATTAACTTTGGCGTCGCTTTGTGTATTTTTTTAACTAAATTGTAGTCTATGTAATCGAATCCTGGAGCTTTGTTTTGCTTTATATTTTTTGTTATTCTGTTAAGTTCTTGTTTTGTTATGTCTGGTGGGTTAATGTCTCTGAATTTTGGTGGCGCCGGTGTGAGTTTATGTTCTGTGTTTGGGTTTGTTAAGTACAGGTTATCTAGAAAGTGGTTAAGTGTTTCTTTTATTGTTACTGTTTGGTTGTTTGGTAGTACATTTATGATGGCTTTGGTTTTTTACCTGAGGCAGCTTTGTATTGTGGCCCGTATGTATCTATGGCTTCGTTACAGAATTTTTTCCAAGTTTCCCTTTTTGTTCTGTTGATTAGTTTTTTAAGTTTTGCCCTTTCTTTTTTATATTTTATGTGTTGTTTGTATTTTAGTTCTTCATCTTGTTCTTTTTTATATTTCCTTCTAAATGCTCTAACTCGGTTTCGGGCTGTTTTTATCTCCATTGTCCACCATGTTGGAGCTGTTATATTTGGTGATTTTCTTTGTTTGTAGCATTGTAATGCTATTGCTGTGATTTCATTTTGTATTTTCATTGTTATGTTGTCTAATTGTTCTTTGCTGGCTATCCTTGTAAGTTCATTTATATATTTGTTCCCTATTTGTTTTATTTTTTTCTCAAATTTTGCATGTTTTCCATGTTTTGTCTCTAGTTTATGTCTGTAATAACTTATGTCGTCATATGTTAGTTTGAATTTAATTTTGGCTCTATCTTAAAAAATGGCTGAGATATAGCGGTTTGAAATTTTAGGGTGGCTGACATTTTCAAACAAGACAGCAGAATTCATCCATAAACGGGTTTAATTTATGAGTTTTAGTTAACATGGTTTCGGCAAATTTTCTTTCATTGTTGTAACCATTAATCCTATTATATGCTTATTACTATATATTTATAATCGCCAACGTCAAATTCTCGCCAAACTTGGCGACAGTTGGCGGAATATCGTCAAATTTGACGACCAAAATAAGTTGCCATAAATGAAGCCAACTTGGCTGTAGAGGACTAATTTGGCGATATTCTCATTCAAATTCAATGTTAACGAGAATTGGGATTGAATCTTCTTTATTTAGGTTCCACGCATTTTACCTTCGTGTTTTCCAGTAAAATTAGCTAAAATCGTAAAACCATGGAATAGGGAGGCTATCTGTTCCTGTCGGTTCAGGCCAGAAGGACTTTTCGTAGTTTAGTATACATCGGTTGTTCGCATCCCTGTAACCCGACGATTCGCAAGCAGCTGACGTACAACAGAATGACGAAAAATATTGATTTTATTGACGATGTGATAGCGAATTTTGAAGTATTAACATGACTGAGATAGAAGAAAGTTTTGGGATTGGCACATCCGACTAGTTATTATGTATTTTATGTCAAATCAATAACGCAAAGTTTTACTAAACAGAAATTCCTTTTACAAGTTGAAATTTACGTTTTTGTCATTCATAGTATTTATTCATTCTGTGTAGAAATTAGTTTAAACGTTTTCTGAAACTTTTACAAATACTATCTTATGTAACATGATGATGATTAATGCTGCCTTTAATGCTACACTTACTATCACGCGATCATGAAAAGAAATTACATTCTTAATGAGCGTTCAATGATCTATTCTTCGCCAAATGATTCTCTTCCGAAAAAATAATACTCCTCTTTGTGTATTAGAGCATCTTGGAACCAATTTCCCTCTTCTGATGTTCAAGAGGCAGAACAACAAATGAATCATTTCATAAAAACAATCCTTTGTTTTAAGATTTCGTTTTCAACCGAAGGATATCTGGTTTACTACGCTATGTACTTTAGAAAACTTTTTAGTTGTTGTTTTAAAAAAAATAGTGATTACTATAGTGTTGACAGGTTTCCCGATTTACGCGGGATATCCCGATTTTCCGGGATTCCAAGTAGATTCCTGCATCATGGTCGGGTTACTCGCACCCGACCTGATTCGCGGTTCGGGTTGTCGTTGTGTATGTGTGCATAAACTATCACAAATACGATACGTGTTTTTGTGTTTATCATAAACGATATGTTGGTAGTATTTTTCACATTCCGAGAAAATTAAAAAAAAAAAATGGTTCTTAACTGCATTGTAAAGAAAGAATAATCTACGATTACATTTCTTATATACATTTTATTTTTTCTCATGCAGTAAATTGCATATAAATTCATTCATAATCAAATACATATTTATTTTCATCCGAAACATAGTTCTGTTGAAACTTTTTGAGACCATCCCAACAATCCGACTTCCAAAAAACCTAAATATGACCCACAAGAATTATTCTAAAGGTTAACCCGACACGCAGAAAGAAAATTGGAGTCATCCCGACCCCATTCAGAACTATATTCAACGATCCGGAGGTGTCCGCTATTCAGAGGTTTCACTATATTTAAATATTAAAGAATATAAATGTATCCATTTTTCTATATAAAATATAAAATTGGCATTAGAGATATTGTAAATTACTTTTCATAATAGCATTAAAATAGGATTTACTGTCCTTTCATTGCGAGTTCGGGTCGGGTTGCAGGGTGAAGTATGTGTGGTTGCGGGTCGCCGAAAATTATTTTTGCGGGTTTGTTTCGGGTTGCGGGTTGACTTCAAATAGAATTTTCGGATTCGGGTCGGGTACAATCCGGCCCGTGCAGGACTCTAATTCTAAGACCCATCTCGTGGAACCAACTTTTGGCGCGAGAAGCCAAAAATTCCGATTTTTCCTGATACTCAAATTCTTTTAAATTTCTTTCAGTATCCGGTTATTTCTATCCAACTGTCCCTGTAAGAGTAAAAAAGCTATACATTTCACTTTCAATAGTGATCGTGCAATAGTAAACATCAATAACATATAATAATTACAGGGTAATACGAGTATTTTTACGAGAGTTAGAGAACGGACAGACAAACAGAATTTATAAACACTTTTCAACTATGTTGGAAAGTGTTAAAAAGAGTATAATATATCTTTTTTAAGTATAGTGAGAGAACTGGAAGGTAAAAAGCATTGAAATAACAACATATATATCTGCAATATTATGTAATAAATGATCAAAAATTTTAAAAGGAAAAACTTCCCTCAGTAAAAAAAAACATTTGTTTCAAAACTGAATTATTGAGGATTTACATAAAACTTCAACCAATGAGACGATTTTGCTAAAAAATATTTCATCTCTTTAGAATCTATTCTATACATTGTTATAGTATTTTACGAATAAAATGGAACTAAATAACTAGACTAAAATAGCACAGCTAGTACGAAAACAAACATGCCTGCCTGGGCGAATAAAAAGCTGCGGTAGAAATGAAATTGAATGTAAAATTTTGATGTTGTTCAGAATATTCCGCATGATCTTCATAAATTTGAATAACTTGACGATATGCTGTGCAAAACTATGCAAAACTATCAAATGGTTTTAGTTTAACATATGCGGTGTCTCATGTTTATTAAACAAACAGACGAACTGTTTGTGTGTGATATACTTTGTGGATAAAAATCCTCATCTAGTGAATGATATTATTTTATCCCAAAAAGTTTTCTGTATATCTGGTAACAATAATGACACATTTTTCGTCTTAACATATTACGTGTAAATCAGAATTTTAAAATTAAAAAGACATTTAAAACGATCAAGACTAAAAAACACATTAATATCACATAATAAAATCAAATGCAGTAGGACGTTTCAAGCACTATACAAGCGCTTCATCAGTAAAAATGTCAATCAAAAACCAAAGCTGTCGTTTACACACGTTCACGTTAAAAATAATACAGTAGACTCTGCCATAACCGAACTAATATGGATTGGAGTAATCCGGATAAGAGAGAGGGGGATATTTTTATTAAAAAGAGTCATAAATATACCTAAAATAACTAAACATTTTAACGTCTGATAAATGAATGTCTTTAATAAAATATCACATTTAATCAGACATAATAGTTAAAATTACATAAAATACAGTTACAATTACATGCAAACGTTTCGGGGTATAATGTAGCCCCTCATCAGTGCAATTACATACGCCGACCAGAGAATTTTCAACCATGTTTACAATCAATAGTCTAACCAGTTAAAACTTGAAAACTTCATCGAACCTATATTAGAGTAAGATAGTATATTCAGGTGGAACAACACAAGATTCATTAATTGGCGAAGTCTGTTTAATTTATGTTCAATTAATGAATCTTGTGTTGTTCCACCTGAATATACTATCTTACTCTAATATAGGTTCGATGAAGTTTTCAAGTTTTAACTGGTTAAACTATTGACTGTAAACATGGTTGAAAATTCTCCGGTCGGTGTAATGTAATTGCATTGATGAGGGGCTAGATTATAGCCCGAAACGTTTACGTGTAATTTTAAATTTTTATTTGTATTTTATGTAATTTTAACTTTTATGTTTGATTAAATGTGATATTCTATTTAAATAAATGCACCTATTCGATGTATGAAAACATTTATTTTCATTTTTTATTATATTTGCATACTGTTTTTGCAATTACAATATGGAGTGCATAAATTATTTTTTAATATTGCATTAAATTTGTGTGTTTTGTTCATCGTTCAACTCGCTTACCTCACGCCACGCCAGTGCATCATTATAAATATGTCAGAAGAAGTTGATTCGCTATGCTGTTCTACGAATCCCAAAACAACCTTTATAAAATGGAATTAAAAGTGTATAAAATTCAGTGTCAACTTTAAAAAGTTTAAAAAATTAGAAAAAAATGCATGCTTCTAATCCTTGAAATACTTCCTCTGAAGGAATGCGTTCTCTTCAACGTGTACTTAATCGTCACTGTTTAGTTTATATCCACTTCCTTTTCATTTACGAAATTTAATTGTTTTTCGTCGGCCAGCTGGTCATCTATATTACTATTTACTCAGACAAAAACATCTGTTTCTGTGAATTTTTCACAACCAGAATCTCTTCCTACTGTATTTATTAAATTACTGTGTTTTTCTGAATTTTCACTACTTTCATTGATTGCTAACATTGAATATTTGTTTGGATATCTTTCTTGAACACGTCGAGCGAGTTGACAAAATTCTAAGAACATTTTTTTAAAATTGAATTTACAAGTCTACAATAAATTTTGCGCTTTTATCAATTCGGATATGAGAGAATTCGGATATGAGAGAGTCCGGATATGAGAAGGCTGGATATGGGAGTGTCTACTGTAATAAGAAATTTTAAATTCATATTTGGAACGTGAACATGTGTAAATAACTGCTTTGGTTTTCGATTGACATTTTTGTACTGATAGATTCTTGTATAGAGCTTGAAACGACTTATTGCAATTGATTTTATTATGTGTTTTTTAGTTTTATTAAAAATCTGATTTTAAATATCTTTTTAACACTTTCCAACACAGTTGAAAAGTGTTTGTGAATTCGGTTTGCCTGGCCGTCTGACTGTCTGTCGGAGCTCTAACTCTCGTAAATATAGTCGGATTGCTTTGTAATTTATAAATGTTATTAAGATTTACTATGGCATGTTCGTTATTGAAAATGAAGTGTGTAGCATTCATGATTTGTTTACAGGTGCACTCAAAAGTATTCCGTTACATTACGGTCTATAGGGAAAAGCCGTTCGCAATGTATTTTAATAATGTTATAGTTTTTTAAACATATTGCAACTGATATTTATTACTGGGGTGCACAACGGTTGCTTACAGTTGAATTCATATACAGGGGCGCACAAAAATGTTCGATTATAGTACTGTCTATGAGCGATAATTACTGGAAGTGTGTTTTCAGTTGTGGTATGCGTTTTTAAATTTAACAATTTATTTGCATATTACTTGATGTGTATAAAATATATAGATCATATACAGACCTGTACAAAAGAATTCGAAAACCTTTCCGTTATTTTGATGGAAACTGCTGAAACTTAATTTTCAACTGCGTAAAGCGTTTCCTAGCTGAACTAAATTTTAGAATAATAAGATCTATATATACAAATCTATAGGTCATATACAGAGATTCACAAAAGATGTTTAATTCTTTTCCGACTATAGATGGTAATTGTCGAAATTGAATTTTCTAAATTGTTTACTTAGGGATCATCTTTCATCTTATTAAACCGTGAAGTTTGGTTACAGTATTCTGGATGCCTTGGAAAGTGTTTCATAATGTACGCATGACGCGTAATTTTTCATTCTTGTTTAATTTTAATAATGGCTCTTTTCATCAAGGTATTCTCATGAAATAAGTTGTAATTTTTATATTTCAGGAAATACTGAAAAAGGAAACGGATTTAATAAATAATAATTATGTTAGTTTTAAAGCATTTTTGCACTGGACAATATAACATTTGAATTTACTAATAAAATAAATGATTAAATGAATACTTACATAAATGAAAAGTAAGATTGCATTTTTAAAAAGTTACAGCAAATTTTTTTCTAGACTAAAATATTGATGGCAGTTTACCCTTACGGTAATCACTTCCTGGTTATATAATAAATGATACACATGATGTATATGATATATGGAAATAATATATATAATGAGTGATATGTGGAAATGGTATATACGTTGAATTAATGGGACAAGTTAAAGCACACACGTTAAATAGTTAAATATCTAAAACAACATCAGGTAGTTGAGTAACAATGTTATATTAAAGTAAGATAACATTATTGAAAAGTTACAGCGAAATTTTTTCTAGACTAAAATATTGATGGAAGTTTGCCTCTGCGGTGATCACTCTCTAGCTGTATAATAAATGATACGAGAAGTATATGACAGGTATGAAAATAATGTTATATGATGAGTGATATGGAAATGGTACATATGTTGAATTAATGGTACGAGTTGATACACAAGTTGATAGTTAAAATCTAAAACAACAACATATATTTCAGTAACAATGTTACACTATAAATGATCGCAAAACTTTATGGAAATCTCGAAAAATGTCCTAATTTCAAACTGAATTTATGAAAATTTAAATAAGTTTTCAATTGATGTGAAAATATCATGATGAATAGTGCAATAACTCTTCCCAGGCAATTATAAAATGAGATTTGTAGAATCATATTTGGCATCAACGTGGCGATAAATAACTAGACTCGAATAGTTGAATTTATATTTAAACAAATCCATGCAGTGGCGTATCTGTCTACAGGGATAAAAACTTTTGTAAAAGCGAAATTGCAAATAAAATTTTCAAGCTGTTTTGTATATTCCTCATACTTTTCAGAAATTTGAGTAAATATTGTATATTCATTCCTGAATGTCCAAAATAATCAGTGAGTTTCAGAATATTTTATGCTGTTTCAAATGCTTGTTAAACAAATACTGAAATAGTTTAAATGTGGTGTATATCATGCATAAAAATGTTTTTTCCTTTGGTAAAATCCTCTTAGTTTATTTTATAATGTTCTCTGCATATTTCTCAACTGATGTAAATGATTGCAGTTGACGAGTATATATTGCTTAAAATGTAACAGTGTTTCAGATACAATGTTGTGTGCGTTTCACGTGAGCGAGACATGAACTGTGCCATCGTTTTATAAATAAAAATTTTGTTGCATTAGTAGAGTTTATATGAAAACAAACATACCAGTGGGATATATTTTTGGAAGGACTATAGACATTGGTAAAAGTGAAAATACAAAACGGTATTTTATACCTGCTTCGTGTATTATTCATATGTATTTGAATTTCGATATGCATTTGCAATATATGCAAAACAACCAGTGAGTATCACGATAATGCATAACGTCCTCAAATTTATGAAACGCAAAGCAAAACAGTTTAAATGCAATGTATCTTATGCATAAATATATTGATTTGGTGAAATCTACTATAATAGTTTATCTAAAAAAGATCTGTGTATCTTGAAATATTATATTTGCGTGGAGACATTTTCTTTATAAGTAAAATGGGAATAGTTTTATGATTTTCATTTCGAAGAAAGGTTGTAAAATTCCAATCGATTTCTTGTGGAAGAAGTTTATGAACTTGGGGAATTCATATGAGACTATGTAAATCGAGTGAATATGAAGCGCTCACACTAGCCATTTGCGAACGCGCCAAATTGCGAATTCATCATAAAATTTGCGTAAAAATATTTATTTTGGCGAACTACAATGAAGAATTATATTTTTGGCGTCTGCGAAATACTAATTGTTTCATAACAATGAGGTTTTCGGATTTTCGTACTGGTAAAAATTCCTTGATAAAAAATATTTGATTTTCATAAAATATAACGTAAACGGAAATATACGGTCCCTGTTTTAGAAACAACATGAAACTTAAGATATCTTAGTTAGTGATCTGATTCTTATTTATAGTGATCGCCCAAGTAGACGAGATATAAATTTTCATGCAGTTTCATTAATTTGTGTGATTTAAAACAACCGACGTTTACCAATATTAGATGTAACTATAAATAGTTTTTTTTCTGTTAATTAAAAAGGTTTTTCACAAATAATTAAGAATTTATTTATGTGTATGGCCTTTTTAACTAGTAAATATTTGTTCAATTTATATTATATATTTGTTTTAAAATATATTCACGGCTTGAAATATTCAGTGGTTAAAAATATACTCCGTGATAAGCATGTCAAATAGTATTAAAAAAAACATACTAGATTTAAATACTAAAAGGATTTTAAAAAAATTATGTTTTGTGTGTGACACATATGTATCATTATTAGGGATATTAATATCACTATTACAGCCGAGCTTGGTTATAACTAAAGTGGAGAAGTCAGCGTATATGCTTTTTATGACCGAACTCGCTTAATAGTAAAGTTAAGCATTTGCTATTATGCAAGTAATTATTTTTTTTATTAGATTCAACTTTCATTATTTCTTTAAATAAATAAATCCCCTTTTTACTCAGTATTTAAATTAGGATTTCCAAACTTTGACCATTGTTCCATTATTCATAGCCGGATCCAGGGCTACCAGTTTGGTCTCTTTTTAACACTTTCCAACCTAGTTGAAAAGTGTTTATGACTTCGGTTTGTCTGGCCGTCTGCCGTATGGCCGTCTGCCCACTGTCCGTACTCTAACTCCCGTAAATATGCTCAGATTGCTCTGCAATTTTTATATGTTATTGTCTTTATCTATAGCATGTTCCCTATTTCAACGGAAGTGTATAGCACTTATAGTTTTTTTACAGGGACACTCAAAAGAATTCCGTTACATTGCGGTCTATGGGGAAAAATCATTTGCGGTTTATTTAAATAATGTTTCACTATTTTAAACGCATTGAAATTGATATATATCACAAAGGTGCATTAGAAGAAGCTTAATATGGAATAGGGTGTGCATAGCACTTATAGTTACTTTACAGGGACAGTCAAAAGAATTCCGTTACATTACGTCTATGGATAAAAATCGTCTGCGGTTTATTTAAATAATGTTTCACTATTTTAAACGCACTGAAATTTATATATATCACTAAGGTGCATGACAAGAGGCTTACTACGTAATATTATGTGTATAGCAGTCATTGTTCACTTACAGGGACAGACAAAAGAATTCTCTACTGTCTGTTAATAATAATTCCTGGAAGTGCGTTTTAAGCTACTGAACGCGATTTTGATTTTAACTCGCTTTTTGTCTATTACATGGTGTGTATAAATTCTGTAGATCCTATACAGGGAAGCACAAAAGTTCGCGAACACATTTCCGTTTATTGGCAGAAACTCCAGACGGAGAATTTTAAACTGTGCTACGCGTTTCCTAACTGAACTAAAATTTAGCATCCTATGTAGTATATGTACAAATCTATAGATCCTATACAGGGCTGAATAAAAGTATTCGGATATTTTTCCGAATATTGTATATGTTGGAAATTCCTGAAATTATGTTTTTAATATGTTATGCGTTTTCCAAATTGTTTACTTAGATGTTATCTTTTAGCTTATTAAACGGTATGATTTGTAAAATTATTTTGGAAGCGTTGGAGATACAAAATTCCGAAAGAAGAGTTTCTACTTTAGATAATCACGAAATGTCTGTTATCAGAAAATACGAGATATATGGGACCTTTTTCTATGATTAGGTAAACTCTTCTAGATCGCAATGAAGGTGCCACGGTACATATTCATTTAAAATCTAAGACTAGAGGTCATCTCAAAGACATGTCACATGGAGGTGACAATGGGCATTGGGGGATTAAGTGTTAATAACATACTGTAGACCAAGTTTTCTCCTAAAAACCATTCGACACCGGTTTTTTTTTATGATAATTTTAACCGCATTTTATCACATAATTTCACTTTTTATTTAAGGTGAATAATTCTGTTAAAAAATAGACTAAACCTATATATTGTAAAATAAAAAAAATTAATTAAAAAAAAGAGTTATCAATAGTACTGTATACTTTATTTCAAAGAATGGCAGAAATCGACAAAAAAAAAAAAAAAAAAAAAAAAAAAAAAAAAAAAAAACATTAGTAGCAAACTTTATTAATGCGACAGAGCGTAATTTTATTTATGCGCTAGACTGTAAGCGCACTTGTCTCTTTTTAAATATTTTAAGTTTCATTTTATTAATGATGTTACATTTTATATAATGTAATTTTGTCTAATAATTTTTCTTTTTTTTTTCTAGGTAAGTTCTGCTTTTTTTCTTTAGGTAAAGATTATCGGTAGCTGTTACTGTAAGTTATTTCTTGGTTAATCACTGTTTTTGCTTGTCGAGATTTTGATACAATTATTTCGAAGTAAAAAATAATAATAACAAAATAAATAAACGAAATTCTTGAAATACTTTCTTCCTCCCTTAAGAATGAATAAGATCACTAACTTTTAAGCATTAAAAGCATTATAAATATTAATTTTTTTTTATGGTCAGCTACTCTTTTCCTTAAAATCTTAAAATAAAATATATATCTTTATATTTGTGTAGTTATACTTGTAACGTATTCACTGTAGCACAAGTGTTTTTGTATTGTTTTCGTATCAAAATTTTGTAATCCAAAATCTTCCTTATTAATTTATCTTCAAAAATAAATAACTTTCGAACTTCTTTTAAATAAATTCGTTAGTTTGAAAAAGAAAATAAAACTGACGCATTTTATGCATATTTCTTGCATTGCAGAAAAATCACTTTTATAAAGCCTCGAAACTAATGTATAATAGATATCACTCGTCTAGTATATATTTCCTGCTACATTGTTTTGAACGTTTCGTATTCATCGTGGAACATATGTGTTTGAGTTTATTTTATCAAAGGACTGCAATTCAAACTCTTTGTTCTTTACTTATCTTTAAAAAAAAAAAAAAAAAAAAAAAAAACTTTCGAATTTTTTTAAAATAACTTCATTAGTTTAAAAAAATAAATAAACAGACACATTTTATGCGCGTTTTTGCATAGTAGTAAGAATCATTTTTATTAAACGTTTAACCAGATGTATGCTGCACTGCAAAAAATAATTGTTGATTTTACAGTATAAAACTGGCAATGCGCGGTAGCGTATTACTGCTTACACGGCAGCGTATTACTGCTTTTTTTACTGTTTAATACTGTTCATTTTACGGTATAATACTTGCAGCTGGGATGCCAGTTTTATACTGTAAAATCAACAATTATTTTTTGCAGTGTGGTTTCATCTTGTTGTACTAGCGTACACTGGATTCACTCTTTGTTTTGAATTTTTTTCATAACTTCATTAGTTAAAAATTGTACATATGTACGCTGGATTCATCCTCCTTAGTTATTCTTTCGATTACATTGCTTTTTCTACTTCACGTATTTATCGAACCCCAAATGTTTTTGAATTCATTGTATCAAAATATTCTATTCAGAATCTTCGTCATTCTCTTATCTTAAGAAATGAAATAAATAAACATGTTTTTAATAACTTCATTAGTTAAAAATTATACAGATGAAAGCTGGATTCATTCTTCTTAGTTCTAGCTTAGTTTCTGCTTAATTTGATTACGCCGTTTTTTTTTTTTTTCAACTTTACGTATTCATTGAACCCCAAATGTTTTGAATTAATCTTATCAAAGTATTCTATATATTCAGAATCTTCGTCATTCTCCTTGTCCTAAAATAATAATAATAAATAAATAAATAAAAAATTAATAACTTCATTAATTAAAAATTATAAAATGTTCATCTTATAAAAATATTTTATTCAGAATCTTCGTCATTCTCTTATTCCAAAATAAAATAAAATAAACATTTTTTAATTACTTCATTACTTAAAAATTTAACAGATTGTATGGATTCATTCTTCTTAGTTTTGCTTTCGATTACATTGTTTTTCCGCGTTACGTATTCATTGAACCCCCAAATGTTTTTGAATTATTCCAATCAAACTATTTTATTCAGAATCTTCGTCATTATATTATCTTTAAATAAAATAAAATAAAATAAAATAAAATAAGCTTTTTTCTTTTAATAACTGCATTAGTTAAAAATTTACAGATGTACGCTGGATTCATTCTTCTTATTTATGATTTCAGTTGCATTGTTTTTTCCACTTTACGATTCATTGAATCCCAAATGTTTTTGAATTCGTCTTATCTAGTATTTTATTCGGAATCTCCGTCAATATCTTATCTTAAAAATAAAATAAAATAAAAATTTTAATAACTTCATTGGTTAAAAATTTTACAGATGTATTTATTCTTCTGAATTATGCTTTCGATTACATTGTTTTTTCCACGTTACATATTCATTCAACCCCAAATGTTTTTGAATTCATCTTATCAAAGTATTTTATTCGAAATGCTTGTCATTCTTTTATCTTAAAATAAATAAATAAATAAATAAATAATAAACATTTTTTAATAACTCCATTAGTTAAAAGTTGTAAAGATGTACGCTGGATTCATTCTTCTTAGCTATGTTTTTGATTACATAGTTTTTCCATGCTACGTATTTATTGAACCACAAATGTCTTTGAATTCATCTTATCAAAATATTTTATTCAGAATCTTCGTCATTCTCTTATTTCAAAATAACATAAAACAATATAATATAATATAAGCATTTTTTAAATAACTTCATTACTTAAAAATTGTACAAATGTTCATCTTATCAAAATATTTTATTCAGAATCTTCGTCATTCTCTTATTCCTAAATAAAATAAAATATTTTTTAAATAACTTCATTACTTAAAAATTGTACAGCTTGTATGAGTTCATTGCACTTAATTATGCTTTCGATTACATTTTTTTTTTTTTTTTTTTCATGTTACGCATTCATTAGGAGGGTGGGTCGAAAAAACCGAAATTTATATAATAGAAACATAATAGTGTAGGAAAGTTGCCATTGGCAGTAAGGAATAAATTTGCAAAATATTACACCAAATGGTTAGTAGCTTTTACCGCCGCAAAGGGGCCAAAATTTCGAAAAATCGCAAAAAAAAATTTAAAAAATTATCCAACCACAACAATACAATTTCTAATAGAATGCAACTGTTACTACAAGATGTTAGTAATATTCCAATAAAAATTTATTATGGTGAAATCATTTTTATTACCGCCGTACGGGCGGTCAAAATTTTGAAAAAAAAACGGCAAAAATTTCAATTTTCAGTTTTTATTAATTTTCCCAATTTTTATTATATAGCTACAATTAAATAAATTTACATTATATCTAGTAATAACTTATGTCTAGTAATTTTTATCATGGACAATGCCAACCAAGGGGGAGAAGGGTCCGCCCCCCCCCCTAAATTTGAGAGAAAAAGTCTTTTTGAAGGAATTTTAAGGAATTTCCGGGAAATTTTGGTGATTTTTTATGTAGGGGGGTCCCATACATAAATTTCCTATCATTTTTCACTTTTGGGGGCACCCTACAAAAAAAATCCCAAAAAATTGCCGGAAAAATCCCTGGATCCCTTCAAAAAGCCCCTTTCTCTCAAATTTAGGAGGGGGCGGGCCCCTCTCGCCCTTGGTTGGCTACACCATGATCAAAATTTTTAGACATTTATAAGTTATTACTAGATATAATGTAAATTTATTTAATTGTAGACATATAATAAAAATTGGGAAAATTGGAAAAAACTGAAAATTGAAATTTTTGCCGTTTTTTCAAAATTTTGACCGCTTCTGCGGCGGTAATAGAAATGATTTCACCATAATCAAATTTTATTGGAATATTACTAACATCTTGAAGTAACTGTTTCAATATATTAGAAATTGTATTGTTTTAGTTGGATAATTAAAAAAAAAATTCGAAAAAATCATTTTTTTGCGATTTTTCTTAACTTTGGCCCTTTTGCGGCGGTAAAAGATATTAACCATTTGGTGTAATATTTTGCGAATTTATTCCTTATTACCAATGGCAACTTTCCCGCACTATTATGTTTCGTTTATATAAATTTCGGTTTTTTCGACTCACCCTAGTATTCATCGAACCTCAAATGTTTTTGAATTCATCTTATCAAAGTATTTTATTCAGAATCTTCGTCCTTCTCTTATATTAAAAAATAAATAAATAAATAAACATTTTTTAAAAAACTTCATTAGTTAAAACATGTACAGATGTACGCTAAATTCATTTTTCTTATTTATGCTTTCGATTACATTGATTTTTCCTCGTTACATATTCATTGAATCACAAATGTTTCAAAATGTGTCAACATTTTATTTATTTTATCAAGTAACTCAGAACCTTAAACTTTCGCTTATCTTCAATACATTATCCTTTAAGCTTTTTTGTAAATAAACTCATTAGTTAAAAATATCATTAATATAATTTATGCCTATTTTATACATTGTGGGGGCACCTGTTTATTGGGAATTGCAGAAGAAAGATCTATATGCCATAATGTGGCAGTTGGGACAACCCACTTCGAAATATACCTCTGCCTGTAGGCGGAGCCAGCAGGAATTTTTTATTTTTTTTATTATTTTTTTTTTCTACCGTAAGAGTTGGTCCTATAAAACAAACTTGTCAGTATAAAAGTTGTAGGTAATATTAAGAAGATTTATAATAAACTAGCTGTTACCCGTGACTTCGTTCACGTAACATTAAAAAAAGAATAAATGCATTAATTTAGCAAAACATTTCATTTGATAATTAACAACATATATAATTAACCAAAGCTTTATCACATTTTATAGGAGACCATACGGTATTTCTTTGCTATAGGGGCCTTGACATAACCCAGTCTTAAAAAAGTGAAATTTCATGCCAAATAATATATACAATCGCGAAAATGAAACTGCAATTAATGAAAAAAGGAGAACCAAGTAAAATCGTGAAAATCGAGGAATTCCTCTTCGTAAAACGAAAAAAACACTGGCAGAATTCTTCTATACAACAGTGTATTTTAGATGGTATTTGGTGTACAATTTGTATATGTGTGCATTGCTAAATGGGCATTATTATATTGTTTATTTGCATAGACATATGTTATATATTTATTACTACATTATCTTGTTTATGTATATATTAAATTAAGTTCTTCACGCTAAGTGGTGTAAATAGTGAACAAACTGCTTGTGAATTTTATACATTGATAGCTATTTCACAAAGATATAACAATCTGATGCGATTCTAAAATGTAAATAAAGGTTGCTGGAAAGTACTTTAAACTCTGCCCAATTTAACATCGATATTTTCTCTATCGTGTCAAGAACACTATAAGCAAATAAATACCGACGACACAAATCTGATGAACTAAATTTACATATTTTTGTTAGTATATATAAGATTATTTTAATTTATTTCATGCGCTTGAAATTTTTTACGCTTTCTCTAGGGTTAGGTGTCGAATAAATGTACTTTCTTGTTATTTTATTTTGCCATTTCTATTTATTCTATTTTCCATTCATTCCATTTATGGATATTGATATAATTTACATATTCGTGTCAAAGAATATTCTTTAAAGTTATTATCAGGATTAGGATAGGATACGATTAGGGTTAGGATTAGGAATAAAAATTGAACGACAATGACATGACCGATTCAGGTTTAAAGTATGAAACAGGATGTCTATTTACATCATGAAGCAATAAGAAAATTAGAAAATTATCGGTTAATATTTGTTAATATGTTTTACAGTCATGGTTGACATCAAAAGTGAGCGGGGAAATGATCATCTAAAATACCATTAAGTGTTTACCACGCAAAAAACAAATGTGGTTACAACAATGTATTTAATTTTGCGCCAAATTTTACTTGATTAAAAAAAAAAAAAAAAAAAAAAAAAAAGCAAATTGACTATGGACCTAATTTTAGACCCCTAACCTTCCTATTCTCGGAAATTTTCTACCTATATGTAAAAAAAAATTCTACAATATAGAACGCGCTTTCACGTTTATAATGTTATGAATTGGCACGATCGGCTTGTTCAAGTTTACACAATTCGGCTGGAAGAAAAGATTCATTACTTTTTGATTTCTTCTTTGCTTTTGCATTACGCGAATTTGTTGGTAAAATCGATTTTCTTTTCGATAACATTGTTGTTTTTTAAGTTTAAAAAATATTGTAATTTTACTTAAACATTGCTTTAAAATCTATGCAGTTTTACTTATCCTACAAGACTTTACAAAAATCTATTATGAAACAACTTTAAAAAAAGCTATATTTAAAAACGACAACAAAGTTTTTCCTATTTTAAAACTAAAAGAAATGTAATATTAAATTCCGGTTCGAAACGACGATTTACAAATGTGTTTCGATTGTGGGAAAATGATAGAGGAAAAATGCTGTTACTTAGACATAATCATATTAAATCTTTAGCTTTTATGAGAAAAGCAACTTTCTTTTAAAAATTATAGTTATTTTTATTAAGATTTTCTGATTTTCGATACGGATAATTTTGCGATGCATATCATTGACATTTGCCATCCAATATTTTTTTTTTGTTTACTGTTTAAAATTGAAATTAGAAATATGGTAACTTTATGTTAGCCGTGTGCAGACGATAAATCGCCAACCTATCCCATCATTTGTATTGAATTCATTAAAAATATAAATCTTTCACTCATTTCATTTAAAACACAGAACATTAATTTACAACACATACATTTAAAATACATATATTACGTACATTTAAAATAATTCCTTTCATGTGAAAAAGAAAAAGAAAAAATAAGAGAAATTAATCACAAATAATTTGATAACCCAAGATCATTTTATTTTAACATCAAAACAAATCTGTTTTATTTTTCTATATATGACATCATATTCGCTTGCTTTCCATACTTACTCGTATTTATGCACTTTGTATTATTATCAAATATTTGAAAACGCACGTTTTATTTCTAATATGACATCATTTCATATTCTGTTTAATTCTTAAATAATTCATTTCCTTTTCATTTTTCACATGGATATTTTTCACGTGAAAATAAATTGTTGATTAAAAATTATTACTCAGGGGTTTTATTTCATATTGGCAACGATAAAGTATTAGCAACGGTAAAATAAATTTAACCATTTTAAAAAAAGCTGCAAAACCGGGCCCTTTGGGCCAAACCAACCAAACCAACCAACCATTTTAAAATATACGAAAAAATGTCCATTTATTCTCTATGAAAATAATGAAATTTTGAATTATAAAGAAAAATAATGAAATAAAATAAACAAAAACCAGCCTATGTTCAAATGAGTGTTATAATCAACTTATATGCAAAGATACAGGTTAATTAAATGCTTCATTTTGACGCTGGCTTCAGCCTAACATTTGCACACAATCAGATTTATAATATTATTAGGATTTAAGCGGATTTCATATCTTGGGAATTGACAAAGTTATGAATTTTTTTCTTCTGAACCCCTATTTCCCCCCCCCCCTCCTTTGGGGCATTTTTAATAAAATCAAAAATCTGTCATACATAAATTTTTGGCCATTTTTCTAGAAGTAATAATAACTTTAAACGGTTTCGATATGTATAAAAATAAAAAAGTTATGGGTTTTTTTTCTGTTTTTACAAAAAGCCCCCCCCCCCCATTCCCCCCCCCCCCGGTTCGATTTTGCCCGTTAACGAACCTCACCGAGACTTTATGACCCTTGATTTTATGTATCAGTTTGGAAGAGATTTGTGCAGAATTATTGCAGTTATCGTGTCCATAAAAAAGTGACATAGATAGATAGATATATAAAGTTTTGAACTGGGAGTGGTTTTGGGTTCTGGGAGTCATGATCGGCGTAGATCTGCAAAATTTTTTTCAAAAATTCCAACTTAGGGGAGAATGTAATAGGTAGTATTGCTTACGAAATCTACCTAAAAACACTGATATACTTTTTGTAGGTTTTATACATTGCAGAAAGGTCATTTTTATGAAAGTCACAAAAAAAGTTTTGTACAGGATTTATTCTTATTATTTATACTTTTCCTTGCATTGAATTTTATACATTACGCATTCTTCGTAATGCAAATGTTTTAAATTTATATTATTAGAATATATATTGTAATTCAGAATCTTTGTCATTTACTTATCTTCAAAAGTATCCTTTGAACTCCAATTTTAAATAACCTCGTTAAAAAAAAAAAAAAAAAAAAAAAAAAAAAAAAAAAAAAAATTACTGGCGCGTTTTATACAATACAGAAAGGTCACTTTTATGAAAATCACAAAAAAATGTTTTAACTGAATTTATTCTTTTCATTACATTGAATATTAGACAGTGTGCACTGTGCAGTGATGATAATGCACAAATTTTTGAATTTATCTCATCTATATATATTGTAAATGTAAATCAGAACTGTCATTCACTTATCTTCAAAAATATGCACCTTTTGAATTTCCTTAAATAACCTCATTAGCTAAAGAAAAGCATACAAATTCTTTTGTGACTAAAATTTTCTTTTATCTTTTTTCCATCACATAGTTCTTTTAAAATACATTTCTTTCATTTTATTTCTTTCTTTTCTTTTCTTTTCCTCCATGTCTTCTTAAATACCACTTTCTTCATTCAGATTTCCGTAAGAAATCTGAGACAAATAATACTGCAGACAAATAGAGTATTCACGTTTCACCATTATGAATAAATGACGAATATTTCTCCGTACGTAGAATTTTTAATTCCGAAGGTTGTTTAAAATATAGCTGTTTTCATACTGAAAAAAACACGCCGGTATTGTTATACGGTGTTACCGATAAAGATAAAAATGTATTTATTAGATATTATGGACGTGACTTTTTACCTTGACGTTTTAGAAAAATTGCCGTATTTTTTAAAATGCTGCGAGGTTTTGTTCCAGAAATGCACTGATTATTTTAAATGAGATACATACCATTACTTCACTACTGACCAGTGCATTTGGAATTAGGATTAATAAATTATTCTTTGCACGTAAAACAAATTATTATTATTTTTTTTTTAATAAAAATAATTTATTTGAAATTTATTCGGCATGTTTACTGTTATGTTTATAAATGAAACTTTAGATGCGTTAACCAGCTGTGCACTACTTTTCATTAAGGCCTATAATTAATTAATATGCAACCAAGTTCGGAAATTGTTGTTTTGTTACCTGTGTCACTATGCATAAACAAAGATAATAATAATTATTTCAAAACTTTTCACCGCTAAAGCATGGATTAATTAATGGTTTCAGTTATTTTTCGGATAAATAAAATATTCAATTTATAGATTTAAATAATTTTATTAAATTTCTTATGGGGTTAGGGGGGCAGAAATAAGTGCAAAGAATTTACCTATATATGATCAGTAAAATGCTATTTTCTGCTTTAACGCGTTAACTCACGCATACGATATGACATAGTCTTAATTGCTTACGGTTTTTACATTAGTCAGCACCAGGGCTTTACAAATTTGATAAAATCTGGTAGCCAGAAAAAAATTTTAGTCGCCAGTAAAAAAATATTTACCCCTGCTTCCCCTCCCTTTTCCTGTCATTGATTTTCAAAAGCACAAAAGTTTCTTATTAATTAATTGAGAAAAAATAATAACAAGCATAATTTAGAGTTATTAGTTACATAATTTAGAAAGATAATATAAACTAAGTTTTCTAAACGGCCTGAATTTTAATTAGGTTTTTTAGATTTACTTCAAATGAATTACTTTTAATAATTTATATGTTATTATTCTTTAAAATGAATGTGTTAGATTAATAAGTTTTAATTCTGAACACAAATATATATCTTATTTGAAGCTTGCAGAAAAACTTGAGCATTTTTAGCAGTACATGACACAGATGCTGGGTTGAGACTATTTCTTGCAATTTTGTTGAAATGAAATATAATAAAACAAAAAAGAAAAAGTTTTTTACTGCTTAACCCTATATAATTACTAATGCATTAACACTAATCAAATTTGCACAGGTTCAAATATTGTATCTAACGAATAAGGTTAAGTTAACCGTTAAGAGATTTTTTTTAAAACTTAAATTATAACCATGGGTCACAGTTATAACAGATATAAACACATAGATTATTACATTTTTTCAAGATAAAAGGGAAAACAAAGATTATAAATTAAAATACTATAATGTTAATATAACTAAATTAAATTATATACAATATTACTGAAATATCCAAATTTAAACCTAAAAATAATATGTATATATTTACTGTATATTGTATGTGCGTGTGTGTGAAATAATTGTTCGTATAATAGTATAAGATAAAAGTATCAACATTATTTCAACCATTCCCGTTTTACGCAAGTTTATAAACCACCTTTTTTCCCTTTGCGTGATATATTATTGAGAATCGCTGAATTACCCCTTGAATAATAAATGGAAATTCTGTCTAAAGTAGTCAAATATTTCTACAGAGACATGTTTTACAACTCACAAACCGTTCTAAACTTAAATACCGCATTCACTTGTATAAATTACACATTTCCCGGAACTTCTGTTCTGCCTTTGAAAAATATCTCACACTGGGAAATATCGTGCAATTTTCGATTGATTAAACGTAGTTTGAAGTAATAATGTAATTAAAAACAACGCAATGTCAATATTATATTCATAAAATATTTATAGTCCCGTAAGGAATCGTTTCATGAATGTTTCAAAACCATCTCTTTCTCTTGCGGAATTTATTATCGAAAATCATTGCATTGCTCTGTGATGAGTTGACATGTTTCAACTCCTCCCTTATTTGTGGAAAAAGGATAATCTCTCTGGAATGAAAATAATCTGACAGATTGATCTCTATTGAGAAAAATTCTATCAATAGTGTGAATTTCATTTTCACTTTGAGATAAGCCAAGCTGCAATACATGCTTTGTATTGAATGATATGTTATCTGAATGGGTGGATAAGAAATGTGAATGGCATTCTTTGGATACAATGGATCTAGCCCATATGAGTTGGAAATTCTAACTGGATAAGTATGGGATTAAGATAGCTTTCACTCATAGGAAGGCCAGAGGGCGTTTCTTTCCTTATGGAGAGAAAAATACCAGTTTTGCCGGAGAGGAAGGAATGCGAGGGGATACGAAAGACGGCAGTTGGATTTTGAACAAGCTAGAGTGAGGTTCCACTTTGGAGCGGACGTCAGAATCGGAGTTTGGCTGACCATGTAAATTTACAGCATGGATGCTTATCATATTTTTTCATTTTTACTTTTGTTTTCTTTTTTTAATGTGTTAATTTAAAATAAAGTTTTTTCGTTTCAAACGATAAATGGAATTTATTAATTATATATACAACGTCTCACGCTACCACAGCAATAGTATATATAATTAATTGGTGGCAGCAAATGGGATATGTAATCTAGAATAAATTAGATTACGGATCTATGTTAACCTGATTAAACAGATGAAGAGCCAGTGGAAAACGGATAAGCAGAATTGTGGAGTTTTGAAGTATAATTGGAGTCGTGGTTTTTTCTCGGAGTTCTAGCAAGCAGAGAACTGGTAAAAAAACTTTATCGACAAAAGCTGTGTAGTGTATGAACAGTCAACTATAGATTTGGTGATACGTGTTTGTGCTTCTTAATATATCCAGTGGGATGAAGATATGCGGTGTACCATCTGAGTTGTCTACATATGGATCTAAGCCAATTTAGTGCCTCATCAGTGTCTTCAATTCTTCAAAAATCTGTGTGTGTCATCTTTAAAAGTGCTTGGAAGCCTGGTATCAGTGTGGAGGAAATATCTGCATCTGGAGGTAAGCTCTTTTATGATATCTTCTATAGAGGTCTGTTTTAAATTAAATTTTGTGTATAAATTTTAATTTTGGGGAACAAAACTCTATGAAAATTTTAAGAATTCTAGGGAAGCTATTAATTTGGTACTTAAATTTTTAGTTAGAATTTTTATGTTTGTTGATTTTCTGGTATCTGTTAGGTATAATATTGGGTTAAGAAAATTATATACTTATGTATATGTTAAAATTTACTTGGGGTATAGTAAATTGTTACTGATTAATTGAGATTATTAATCAGGGTATTTTAATCATAATTTTGTATAAAACTTTTGGAAATAAGAGTTTTGTTTATATACATTTTAGTTATTACAGTAATAAAGTTATAGCTTAATTTTATGGGTATACTGTGGATGATTATGATTAATGTTTCAAAATAAATTGATGTTATACTGTACTGTTGGGTATAAAATTTATTTTGGGGGATATACTCAGTTTGAAAGACGTCACTGTTGCATGAGAATTTGCTATATTAAAATTGTGTCGTTTTTGAATACATTATTATACGTATAGTGAAGAAAATTCTATTTCTGTGTTTATTGTATTATTGTAATTGAATATATCTGATATTTTAAAAATTATTATATTTTTGGGGAAAATATGGCAGAATATTTAGGAAAATATAATAAAAGTGTCTTGCTGTTATTAGCAGAGGAATTTGAGACCAGTGTGTCAAAAACGTGTAAAAATAAAGCTATAATTCAGGCTATCGTAGATGCAGAGGATTATGATGAAAGTTTCGCTAAAATTCGATTGCAATATTTTCTTGAACAGGAGGCGGAGCGGAAAGAGCAGGAAAAACAAATCGAAAAAGATCGTAAAGAAAGAGAGAGGCAAATTGAATTAGATAGGATTGCGCAAGAGGAAAAAGATAAGCTTAGGAAATTTGAGTTAGATAAACTTGAAAAACAACTTTAGGCAGATAAACTTGAAAAACAACTTGAGGCAGATAAACTCGAAAAACAGCAACAACTTGCAAAATTCAATTACAAAAACTTGAAAAAGAACAGCAATTTGAATTAGAAAAATTGCGTATTCAAAATTCTGCGGATGTTGTTAGTGTTTCATCTAATGAATCAAATGTAGATTTTCAAAGGACTCCTAAGGTAAATTTAAAGGATTTAGTTCCGCGCTTTGATTCTAAATTAATTGATATAACCCTTTTCTTTATGATTTTTGAAAGGCAAGCCGAGAAAGCTAAAATTTCTCAGGAAGATTTGGTCAGTCAATTAATTCCTTTGTTACCTTCTGATATTGCCGAAATTATTGTAAAACAACCAGCAGATAAATGTGATGATTTTCAACATGTAAAGAAAGTTTTGTTAGATAGGTTTAAGCTAAGTACAGGCGTCTTAAAACAAAAATTTGAAACTCATCAAAGAAAATCTGGTGAATTATGGGTGGATCTGATTTATGAGTTAAGGGGTTATCTAGATAATTGGTTAGAGTCGTTAGAAGTGAGGGATTTTGATTCACTAAAAGAACTAATGCTAACGGAACAATTAAAAAAACGTGTCCCTTTTGAGATAAAAGAAAAATTTATGGATGATTGGGAGGAAATAAAGATTGCTTCTAAACTCGCGGAAAAATCGGATAAGTTTGAGAGTATAAGAAGAGAATTTAAGAGGTCGGATAGAAAACCTTGGGAAAATAAATCTTTTCAGGATAAGCAGAAAGATAGCTTTAATTCTAAAAGTAGAAAGGAAATTAAACCAAAATCGGAATTTGAGAATACGAAAGAGTGTGGGAAATTTGATCAATTTAAGAAGGACAATGATTTCGAAAAGCAAAGGCAAGTCCAATGTTATAATTGTTTGGAACTTGGTCACATCCGTCCAAATTGTCCTGAATTGTTGAAAAGCAAATCCAATTATGAGGATAAAAGCATAGCTTGGATTATTACTAGTGAAGGGAAAAGTGTAAATAATAAGGAAGGTGTGGAAACCGAATTACCTATGGTTGATTTATGCGTGAATGGTAAGAAAGTAAAAGCGATTAAGGACACAGGTGCGCAAATTGCGGTTTTTGATGCTAATGACATTCCGTGGAGTGCGAAGAAAGTGGGAAATGTCTTTCTTATACCGGCCCTCGGAAATAGACAAAAAGCGGATTTGGTGTCAGTGCCGATTGCTTTGATAGAAGATGGAAAAGAGTATGTTGAAAAGAATGTGGTGGTTGCAGTTGTGAGAAAACTAAATTCTCCCCCACTGATAACACCCGTTGTTTATGACTTATTAAAGTTAGGAAATATGGATAAGAAAAATTCAGTGTGTAAACAGGTGGAAAATCAGAGAGAATTAAATGGGCAGGGAACCTTCAGATTGTCTAGCGATCATGAGCAAAAATTTGTTAGAAAAATGGTTGTAAATGAAATCTGTGAAAGGGATAATAAGTCCGTTAATGAGATAGAGATAAATTCATCGGGAGACGTGACTGATAGGAATTTGGAAAAAGGGTCTAAATTGATCGATACAAAAGATGATGCGTCTCAAATGGATATGGTTAAAAGGTCATGTAAGAGAGGTCAATTTCGTGAAAAGAATTCTGAGCATGATGTAAATACACCCAGGTATTTTGTTGGTAGTATGGGATTCATACATGTTAGAAATAGAATTAGTAAGAAATTGAGTTCACCTATGACTGTGGCCAGTAAATTTAACTCTGGGATGAAAGATAATGATGGAGAAAATTGGGGGGCTAAATGCCAAGAAAGTGGATATGGTAATTCGAAGAATTCAAAGTTAAAAAGAATGGAGCATTCTGCTTTTAAAACGGATCATAAAGAAAGATTTATTAAAATCTAACAAGATTTTGAAAAGAAAAATTATGATTATGAAGTTGTAAAGCGAAATTTATTGTCGAAAAGATTTTCTGATAGAAGTAATTTAGATATTGGCTTTCGGGAGAATTCTCTAAATTAAGTTTATTCTAAATTTGGGAGTACTCATTATTGTAATATCTGTATTGTGTTTATTTATCATTTAATGCTTAATATTATTTTCGTAATAGTAAAACTTCATTAATTTAATAATTGCATAATTTAGTATGCTTTCTTTTTGTTTGTAGAAGTGTCTAAATTTAGGCTTTTAAGCAAGTTTTTAAGAGAATCGTTTTAGGCATTGTGTTGTACATAGATTTTTTCTTTCTTTTTATTATTATTATTATTTTTTTTTTTTTTTGTTAGAATCATGTAAAGTGTAATCTGTATTTGGTATTATATGTATGTGAAGTATTTCAAAATTGTTTCTTAGGGCATCAATTGTATAAATTATTCCTGGAATTATACTTAGGTATTGTAGTTATGGGATTATAGTAAATCCTGTTGACAGTGTGGTCTATCAAATACTGAGTATGGGAATGTGTTTGTTTTCTATAGGGATTTTTCATGTGTTATTCAAAATTCCTTTGTGCTTTCTTGACCTCTTTAGAAATTGATTGAAGGAGCTTATTCTATTAATATATATGCCAAATTTCTTCTAGAAATTTTTCCTTAGGGGGAGGTGTTGTGATGAGTTGACATGTTTCAACTCCTCCCTTATTTGTGGAAAAAGGATAATCTCTGTGGAATTAAAATAATCTGACAGATTGATCTCTATTGAGAAAAATTCTATCAATAGTGTGAATTTCATTTTCACTTTGAGATAAGCCAAGCTGCAATACATGCTTTGTATTGAATGATATGTTATCTGAATGAGTAGATAAGAATTGTAAAGTATTGTTCTTGTGGATACAAAGAACTGGGCCCCTACGAAATGCAATGTTTTCTGGGAAATTCCTGGAATGCAAGGAAAGCCCCTGGGAAGTGAAATTGCTGACGACAGTTGAAGGTGGAAGGAGTTGAATGTTGAATCAGTTGGTTGGGAAACAAGCTAGAGTGAGCTTGTCTTTGAGCAGACTTCAGAATCTTAGGATTTTCTGAAATTGTAATTTCCCAGCATGAATATGAATAATCATATTTTTTCATTTTTACTTTTGTTTTCTTTTTTTAATGTGTTAATTTAAAATAAAGTTTTTTCGTTTCAAACGATAAATGGAATTTATTAATTATATATACAACGTCTCACGCTACCACACTCTTTTAACCGTCTCAAGCATGACTTTAAAAAATGTATTATTGTTATTATTATTATTATTATTATTATGTTTGAATTTTTAAGATTGTTGTACAGTTAGTCCAATAGATAAAGATCGCTTTTCGAAATCGCGATTAACTCGGCAGAGGTTATTGTACATTTTCGTACGTAGTTTACTTTTATAGATTAAGAAACATTTGTCTTTTTTACTACGAAATTAAAATCGCAAGGTGCACATTATAATTAATAATGAGCGAGATTATTACGCGAGATTTTTTCCCTTCGTTTCTCTCTATCAGAAACATGATTTGCTTTATATACGCGAGTGCGCAGTAAATATGGATGCTAACTTGTGGATATAGACAACATAAAAATAATCATTTTTAGGTGCGTTCGTAATTATATAAATACGTAGCACCTATAGTTGTCGTCTGGTCCGTCCGTCTGTCCGCATATAACAGTCCAGAAACCACCCAACCGAATGATTTAAAACTTAATATATATAATCGTTGCAGAATTTTGTCGTGTCATTTCAAATTTTATGAAAATTGAATCAAAACATAAAAAGTTACTAATGAAAACTTTCTTTACTCTGTTAAATCCTATCATACGTAATCTATATAATAAAAGTGAAAGTCATGTGACTGAGGAAAACAAATACGGGCTAACCCCATCTTTTTTCACATGCCAAGCCGCCATTTTTATTCAAATTTATTTCTTCTAATAAAATTGCATAAAAGTTACATTTTTAGAAAGATCGTTCAAAATAATTGTTTGCTTGAGAGATAAGTTACATTGAACAATGTACAGCTTCTGAGATAATTTCAGTGGAAATTAGGTTAACCGAATATCTCAATCCATTAGAGTAAATAAACATTGGAGATTCGTTCATTATGAGTCATAAAAAAATTAAACCATGGAGCTAATCATTCTCCATGGTGAAAAAAAATTCGCATTTGTAAACGTGGCATACGTAATAAGAAAAAAAAAAAGCATGATCATTTCGCTCCTAGCAGACGACATAATTAATTTAACTGAAATAATGAGGATGATTTTTTTTTTTTTTTACATTGTGAAACTAGTTATAAAACGACCGCACCTCATATGTCACGTTTAACGTACAATTTCCAACTTGTTGTTTGTTTTGAATAAGCTGTTCACCGAAGTCTTAGTTAGAAAAATGCATGTAATTACCCCTTCTTAATGTTCCCATTATTTCTGTAAAACACTTTTCTAGTGTTCTCTCGTTAGTCGATTTCGCATTCTCATCTGTATTCCTTCTACTGTATTTTTCCCTTTTAAGGGGGCTTGTGAATAATTTAAGAGACTGGAGAAGAAATTAAAGTTCAAATGAACTTCTTTAATTTATTAAAAACTTTTCATTGGCAAAAAAAAGTACACCAAATTCTAACATGTTATGTTAACATAGATGTGAAATATACATCAGTTAACATTGTAGGGGAAGATCGGGTAGCCTCGGACACTTGGATAAACAAATGAATGAAATTTCTGTCTTTATTTTATACTTAAAATAAAATTACGAACTTCTTTAATGATTTTAATTAAACATTGCTAATAATATCGAATTATTTAACGAAATATACTGCAAATAGTTTGGCCTTATTTTTTTTTTTTATTATTATTTATTTTATTTGATTTATTTATTTTTTTTTTTGGCGTCACAAGAAACGGCGAGTAGCCCCGGACATATTAATCAATGGTGTCCCAACCGTTTTTTGACCTTACAAACATCACAACTATAATAACAAGTTGGAAATTGTACGTCAAACGTTACAAACGAGGTGCGTTCGTACGCACGTTTTAGAATTAAATTCATGATATCCCGTGCGTAGAACGGGTTAAACAGCTAGTTAAGTATATATTTTATGACACTGTTCATACAAATATCTTAACTAGTTATATAAATATTCAGATATATATGTATCAGCTAATTATATAAATATTCAGATCTTGATGATTTTTAATTCTGTGAAATGAATTATATCGTCTGCAGATTAATTTCTGTCATAAAATAAGTATCTCGGTCGCTTGACGATTAAACTTCGGAAGCTCCTATAACAAAAAAGACCGATTTAAAAAAAAAAATTCAAATTTCTTAATAAATATTTTTATTAATATCTCCTAAAATTTTGATTCGATTTTAATAAAATTTGAAATGTCTCGACAAAATTCTGCAAAGATAATATATTTTAAATTGCAAACCATTTGGTTGGGTAGTTTTTGCGTTGTTATATGCGAACAGACAGACAGACGGACGGACAGACAGACAGACAGACGGACGGACAGACGGACGGACCAAACGACGACTATAGGTGCTACGTATTTATATAATTACGAACGCACCTAATAATCTAAATATTATTTTTTTGCTAAACTAGCCATGAATAATTTTTACTTCATTAGTTTTTTATGCATTTCCATTGCTATTTTGTTGTTATGTTGTAATTTAATAGAGCAGTTGTAATAAAACCAAGAAAGTTATTTTGCGCAATCTGTCCTTACAGGGTTGGTGTGATTGCGCACATGGGTAGGAGAGATTGTTACTAATAATAACCACAATTAAATTGTTAACAATAATAATTACACTTAAATGGCAGTGTTGTAAGGTTTTTGTGAATAAATATTATTGTTTTAGGAGTGAATATTTCAACCTAATGATGAAATAATCAGTAAAAGGAAATAATTTTTAAAACGATTAAAAAATTTTAATTAAAGGAAAAAAATTAAAGAATCAGAAAAAGCAAGTTCAGATAAAATTACAAAATAACATTAAGTTACTTGATAACACGTTTAACTTAAAATTAGTCCATTTTCATTTTTCATTTTTTTATGCAAATTTACCAATAAACTGCGCAATCTCTCCTAGCATAGAAACTAATGGAAACTATGCACCATCTCTCCTGAGTAGCAGATGCGCAAACTCTCCAATTTCGGTAGGGGAGATTGCGCGGCCTTTTATATAAACATGGCCACTACTAAAACGAACCGTAGTTGTTCACAATGTTAGTGTAGATTAGTAGATAATGAGAAATCGTTTAAGTTTAAAATATTTTGTAGTACTCACATTGTATAGAAATTCTGATGAATAGCTATGAAAATTTAAGCACTTACTTTGGGAAAACAAAACAAAATAACAATGCTTTATCTTAGACGCTCAAAACAATCAACGTGCACTTTCAAGTAGACATTCCACTGCTGCTGTTGTACAACTACCTGGAGTCGCTGCCCGCTCACTCTACTCTTTCCCCCCGAACCTCTATGTGCGCAATCTCTCCGACCGCACCATCTCTCCTGGCTTTACCTTATAAACACACTCTTCATGGGCTCAGTCATTGCATTCCTGGCACTGAATCCAGTCTTCTTCAAATGTTTCTGCGCATAGGATGCATTCTGTCTCGTTTTGTCGAAAATTTATTGACGAAAACAAAACACTCACTCACGACTAACTTACTCGGTGCCTACGTCACAATTAAACTGTATTTGTTTCGACTCTAGAGGGCGTTCATTTACAATAACTCTTTATTTATGCAACACTTTGAATTTCTTAGAAATTGAAATGTCCGTGGCTACCCGACTTTCCCCTAATTCATGTTCAAGAATAAATTAGTCGTTGGAGGCCACCGTAATACTTACCCATCATGGATATGCATAATGTAAAATATTAAAATAAAAAATGTGTAAACTACTTATAAAATGCATTGCAATTCGAATAAAATCGTGGCTTGATGACCTCATAAACTTTAAAGGCTCGATTACTGAATCGCTTAAAAAAAACATCCTTATAACTCCAAAAACAATAATCCTATTAACTAGCGGTTTATTGCATCTGATGAAGCGACTCATTTCCAATTAAATATATCTTTGAATTGAAATTTGGATGAAATACAGGGTCATGAAAAATCGAAGAGTGTGGAAAATAGGATTACAAATATCTCGACAACTCATGATCCGATCGACTTCATGCTCTATGCAAAATTTGTTTTTTTATTGTCTTTTATATTCACTCCTTAAAATAAACAATTTCGAAAATTTTTATATACCTTTTATCAGAACGAATATTTCGAGAGTCCGAAAAAAATAGTTCCGGATAATCGAGGTTACTTAAATTCAATAAGCTTCTTCCCATTATTACATACTAAGTACATACCAAATTTCAAGTCTCTATCTCAATTTGTTCGGGAGATAGAGCGGTTTACAGACACACAGACAGACGGACGGCAAACTTTTTTTTCTAAAACTATGGTTTTCGGAATCTCCAGTGTCTGAAACGTGTAAATCCTTCAAAAAAAATTTTTCGATTTTCAAAACGATTACAAGATTTACACTATACTATGTATGATGGGTAAATAAAAGGGGTGAAGAATTTTTATTTTTCAGGATTTAATTGCATTTAAAATCGCATGGTACCCATTATATGCGAGATTTTTTTTTTCTTTGTTTCTATCTAACATAAACAAAATTAGCATTATACGCGAGTGCACAATGTGTATAAATAAAAACGGTATGCTAAATTGCGGATATAGGTGACCTCAAAATATTCAGTTTTGCTTACTTTGAATAAGCTGTTTAACGATATCTAGTTAGATAAATGCATGTAATTACACCTTCCACTTTCTCTTAATGTTCCCATTATTTCTGTAAAACACTTTTCTAGTGTTCTCTCGTTAGTCGATTTCGAATTCTCATTAGTATTCTCTCTAGTATATTTTTCCCTTTCAGGGGGCTTGTGAATAATTTAAGAGACTTGAGAACAAGGGAGAGAAGAAATTAAAGTTCAAGTGAACTTTAATTTATTGAAAACTTTTCAATTTTGGCAAAAGAAAGTACAGCAAATACCGCAATAACTATGCAGGATGTTTTTTAAAGATTGTAAACTTGTCTATTAAAGAAAGATAATTAATTCCATCCGCAGAAACATAAAAAATCACTTGAAGAATCATACAAATTTGTCACTATTTTTGAAGGGGAAATTTTTTGCGAAAATTAAAATTTTTTATTCAAGTTTTGTTTTATAAAATATCCAAACAAAAATATATTTATCCTCGCATCAATAGACAAAGCAGGCAATCCAATCCGTGCTACCCAAGTTAAAGATGTCCGATATCCAGTGTAAAACTGAGCACCTCCGTTAGCCGGTCAATCGCGTTCTGAAGAACTTTTAAGGTGCACGACCAGGATGAGTCCTGTATGCTCACGGCTGGTGGTGGCTCAGTTTCTTCTTGTAAAATAAGGAGCCATCAGCTCGATTTTTAAATTTTTTCAAAAATAAGAAAATTGTGCTATTTTGAAAAAAAAAATCATTTTTCGTCTAAAATTCTAATTTTTAAACTTATTGGAAAAATATAAAAAAGTAAAATTTTCAAAAAAGGGTTCGATGACTCTTAGACAATTTAATCATGCATAAATCAGCGCAAATTTTATCCCAAAATGTTGAGAATTGTTCATGCTACCCATGTTGAAAACTGTAGTTTCCAGAAATTCGCGTTTAAAGTTTTAGAAGAAAGAAATATACTATTTTTTTTTTCAAACTTACACTTAATTTGCTATTTCTGCGCTATACTATGGACCCTCCCGTGCCATTATCTGCTCATTTAAGATGTTTTTGTTACACCTACCAATCTTTAGTAGAATCTTTTCGGCGAGGTCGGTTTTATCGATAGTGCGACGCTCACATTTTTGGTCATATCTTTCTGAATAATTGAGATAGCACCTTAAATATTTTTGCCCATAATTCAACACACTAGAAAGACTTAAGAGGATACTTCACTCAGGGGAAAACACCCGCTCGCAAATGTTAATTCTCTGGGGGAAATAGTTTATGATAGTATCTCGTTCGCATTTCATTATTTTTAAATGATTTTTTTTCCCTTGGATAGACGAGGTCTATATCTATGCACGATCCTTTGTACTTTTTCGATTTTTGTTGCAGTTTTTTTTTATTATTATTATTATTACGGATAATTTCACTTTCGAAACCGGTTCCGAAAGTGAATGTATCTTAATTAAAAAAAAAATGTGTAATCAAAATCGAAAACGTACAAAGGAGTGTACATAAACATTAACCTCGGCAATCCAATGAAAAAAAAAAAAATCATTTAAAAATATTGAAACGCAAACGAGATATCGTAAATTATTTCCCCCAGAGGATTAACATTAGCGAGCGGGTATTTTCCCCTGAGTGAAGTAGCTTCTTAATTTCTGCCGAAAAAAAAATCATTTTTTTGAAAGTTGAGAACATATGTAACCCTGTAAACATTTGCAGCTAGCGTAATTGAATTTATACATGCAAGAGTAACGAAATAATATCCATTTTATTGTTAATTGTAATGCTGTTTGTTAATTTATCATGTATGTCTGTAAAACATGTTTGTTCAACAGGAAAATGTTTACTTGAGAATGGATAACATCCGAAAAACCGATATTCCAGGTTGAGAAAACTGACTAATGCACCATAAAAACTACTCTGAAACGTTTCCGAAAATCAATGGCGGCAAAAGAAACATAGTTTTTGTAAAATCTTCTTTAAATCTCGTAAATATATTAGTTTCTGAGGTTCCTAAAAGATAAAGATAGGTTTTCGGAAAACTTGGGTAATTCGGAAGAGGTTATTGCATAATTTCGTTCGTTGTTATATTATATTTTACTAGATTAAGAAACATGTGTCTTTTTTTACAGTGTTATGATTAGTTGCACGAAACATATATCTTCAAAAATAATTAATACCTTCGTTAGTTTTGGTTTATTATTTACAATTTATTCGAATATTCAGCGCAATATTTAGAATTATTGAAGAGCAATGTATATCAAATACAGATATTGGTAATATTTGCTGGAGTATTGATAATATTTGCTACCCATTTTTAGGTATATTTTACAATGAAATTACTTTTTTTTTTTTTTTTTTTTTATCGACAGATACATGAATTTTGCAGGCCATTCTTTATAAAGATTATTTATAGCCTATGAAAAAAATATTTGGTTGTAACAAATTTATTTTTATCATTCCTTATCTCATTATAAGCATTTTTAACATGCTTTCTTTTAACTTACAATTCCATTTGTATGTACTATGTGGCAGTCCAATCTTGTTACTCATTTTTCACCCACTTCCTGTTGACGTAGAGCTTTGAAATTTGGTATATATATGTTTTCTTGAAGACAATACATGAATTGGACATTGATTTTTTTAAAATTCGACTCCTAAGGGGGAGGGGGTGGCAAAACTTGCATTCTTCCCCATAGAAATAACATTGCGATTGTTTAATATTAATTGAAAAAATTGCTCCATTGTTGCAACATTCGTCCATTTTAATCACATTGTTGCCCGCATCATTTTGACGTCAGCATTGAGCAAAGCGCACATTTGTGATTTATAATATAAGTTGACTTTTTTGTAAATTTTAATAAAAGCTTGTTTTTAAAGAATATATATTATTTTTATTTTCAGTTTACAGTTGTGTATGTCCAATAAATGTAGAAATAAACCTTGCGCATCCTACAAAAACCTCAAGATTTCACTGGCGTATTTTATATATTCTGTTTTTAATTTATTCCATTAAAATTCAGTTTCTCCCCGCTATTCAATCTAAATGCATTCATGCATGCATTATAATTCTAAAACACGAATCTCCTTTTGCAAGAAATAAAGAAGCACCTCTCCAGCTTCCCAAAACAACCCCTTCATTAGCAAGGGAGAATAATAATAAAGCACTCCTTAGCCTGGAAAGAAGAATGTTATTCCATTATTATTTTTCCCTGCCGCAATTCCTTATTTTGTTGCAATTGTGTCATCATCTAAAATATCGCTCCGTCATCCCTATTTCCGTTTTAAAATTTGAGAACAATAAAAATGCAGACGGCCAGATTCTCGTGTTTCCTTTTTATGAGTTAATGACGTATTTTTTGAGTCGTGGAAAGTTCTAATTCCTAACAATGTTATGTGCCCAGATTTCGTGATAGGTATAGCATATAAAGATCATTAAAGAATTTATGGTACAATATTTTATAATATTTCCGTGTATTACTTTTTATAGTTTTTCTTCGAAAATACAGGATGTCTAAAAATATGTACGTAGATTATTCCTTCGTTATCTATTTTCTCTTTTAAAATTTAAGAACAATAAAAATGCAGACGGCCAGATTCTCGTGTTTCGTTTTTATGACTTAATGACGTATTTTTTGAGTCGTGGATGGAAAGTTCTAATTCCTAACAATGTTATGTGCCCAGATTTCGTGATAGGTATAGCATATAAAGATCATTAAAGAATTTATGGTACAATATTTTATAATATTTCCGTGTATTACTTTTTATAGTTTTTCTTCGAAAATACAGGATGTCTAAAAATATGTACGTAGATTATTCCTTCGTTATCTATTTTCTCTTTTAAAATTTAAGAACAATAAAAATGCAGACGGCCAGATTCTCATGTTTCGTTTTGCTGAGTTAATCAGAGTTCGTACGCTTTAACCACAATTTTTTAATACAAATTTTCGCCGTATTTAAATGCAGAAAAGTATTACAAATCCTGCAATTAAGCGAGGCGTCTACAATTTCTACTGTTTAAATATTAAATAGAAAAATTCTGTTAAAAATTGTGGTAAAAGTGTACGACGTATTTTTGGATTCGTGGAAAGTTCTAATTCGTAACAATGTTATGTGCCCGGATTTCGTGATAGGTAGCATATAAAGATCATTAAAGAATATTTATTATGGTACAATATTTTATAATATTTTCGTGTATTACTTTTTATAGTTTTTCTCCGAAAATGCAGGATGTCTAAAAAAATGTTTCTCTTTAAAAATTTGAGAATAATAATGCAGACATCCAGATTATCATGTTTAGTTTTTATGAGTTGATGACGTATTTTGAAGTCGTGGAAAGTTCTAATTCGTAACAATGTTATGTGCCCAGATTTCGTGATAAGTAGCATGTCTCCCCCATATACAGATCAGTAAATAATTTGTGGCACGATATTTTTTTAATATGTTCGCGTATCATTGTATTACTTGTAATAGTTTTTTTATTTTCAAAAATACACGGTGTCTCAAAATATTTACTTAGAATCAGGGCCTGACTAGTGCAAGGGCATGTGGAACTACCCCCGAACAATTTGACAAAAACAACCCGAAAACAATTTGAGGAGTAGAAGACATTGGGATAATTAGGAGTTTCGCTTAGAGGCTGCCAAATGGTTAAAATTGGCTAAATTAGGATTTTCGTTACGAGGGTTCCAAATGGTTAAAACTGGCCAAAAGTGACAAAAAGTCTTATGTTTTCAAAGATTTAGGAAGGGAATGCGGCCCTCCCTATCCTCTCTCTGCTTCCCTTATCCAAGAATGACTGAAAGTATTTACACTTCAAAAGCATAAGTATTTACACTTCAAGCATATAATAACGAGCATCAGCCCTTATATTTATATACAAAAATAGTAGTGTATTCTATTGTGACCATCTTTCTTGTGATACCCTGTATACAAATGAATTATCAGTTACATAGTATGTGGTACGAAAATTATGCATACATATGTATAATCAGGCCTTTACAAATTTGACAACCAGCAAAAAATTCCAGTCGCCAGTAAAAAATATCCCCCCCCCCTCCCTCCTCCTTGATAAACAAAAAGCTTTTTTATGAATTAATTCAAAAATATAATCACCAGCATAATTTAGAATTATCAGTTACGTTGTTTAGAACAGTACATAATTTAGAAAGATAATGCCTGTCTTCTGATAAAACTTATCAAAATTATATATATCTGAAAAAAAAAAAAAAAAGAAAGAAAGAAAGAAAAGAGAAGAGAAGAGAAGAAATGATTGCCAAATGTTACAAATGCCCGGAGAGTTGAGTGCTACAAAATCTATATATGGTGGGGGAGGGGGTGGGAGGGCATTAATAAAATAGCAAAGCAGGAAAAAATTTTTTTTTTGCTTTTTTCCTGTCAAAGTCGATCAAATTATTCTGATTTTATTATTATTTTTTTTTTAATTTGCAGTTGATGAACTTATTTTTGCCAAATTAAAAATCTCTCTATATTAAAAAAAAGTAACCACCGCGGCCGCCGCTGTCAATTAAGATTTTGTGCCTTGAAGTCTTTCTGGACTAATATCCAGAAAACTATTGCAAATAAAAATTTAAAAATTGGTGGTTTTATAAAGAAATGTTCGATAAACACGCTGAAGTAGACAGTTTTTAAATCGAAGAATTATTTTAAGAGATATTTACTATTAAAGTTGGTCAAAATAATTTTCTTATAAAAGTTTTATAGAAATGAAAACTATGCACAGGAATTTAACCTTAATTTGTAAGGATATAGTTTACAAGGTTGCGGTGTGCAGACTGCAATTATTTTTTCAATTTGACTCATTTTTTGAGGTTATATTTCAATTTTTTATTCAAAATTTTCATTATTTTGACGAAGATTTATTTCATATTTCATAAATTCCATTATTTGAACCGTTGCCAATTTGTAAAATAGCGCACGTAATAATATTCCCTTTCAATTAAGAAATGTATTTACACGAGACTATTAAAAACAGAAAGAAAACTTTAAAATAATATTTAAATGATCACGTGTTAAAATCAATAAATGTAGAAAATGACGTAATAAAAATATACTTGCGCGTGAATATTAAAAAGAGAAATACGAGTAACTAGGGAAATTTACGTCCCATTTAAAATGATCAAATAACAATATTTCCAAACAATTTCAATTAATAATTATATTTTCATGAGAGATCAATTTATTTTGATATATCTTTTACCTATTATTGCAAATTTTAAAACAGCGTAAATAATAATATTTCCTTTCCAATGTCAAAATTCTTCTATTTGTTTATTTGGTGTTACAATTTAACGATAGTTTTTTTTTTTTTTTTTTTTTTTTTTAATGAAAATTGATTGACGGGGTAATGGAGAAGTATCAAAAGACAAATAAGCGTTGAATTAAAAATTCCCCGATGAAAAAACTAACTCGTGTAACGCATCTGATGTCAACTGAAAGTGACGCGACGCCACGATTATGCACGTTTGGCGTTAAATCATATATTTTGGTGACAGTTACAGTTGTAATCTGTTTCAACAGCGACCTTAAAATCCGTCAGTGAAAGGAAAATGAATGGAAACCCTGTTACAGCAGATCGCCACTGGTTGTTTAATTATAATACAATCTTCCGTAATCGTTTTAGAGATGATCAAATCAGAGTGTTTTTAAATCACGCGGTGTCAGAACGGGGGTTGGCGAGCGCAGCTCGTAGGGGGCAGAGCCCCCTAGTGAAAGTAAAAAATAAAAAATATTTTTTGTTGCTTGAATATACTCGTAGTTTCTAAGTTTATTTCTTAATATTGCGGGGGGGGGGAGAATAAAAAATACCATTTGTGTTCATTTCTTAAATCAATTTTTATTATTAAAAAAAAAAAAACGCTGCTTTGTCAAGTTTTGCATAAGTATGAAATTTTGTCTAGTCACTTCAGTATAATTAATGAACAATTATTTCTACAGATAGATATAAGTAGGACCCCCGGAATTAGGCTTCCCCCGGACACTAGGTAGTCTATGTCGGGCCCTGAATAGATTATTATATCTTCGTTATCTATTTTCTGTTTTAAAAGTTGAGAAGAATAACTTACAATATTCTAAAATTTTATTTTTATGAATTAATGACGTATTTAAGCTGCGAAAAAATTCTAATTTGCAGTATTGTGAAATGCAAAGATTCCCTACATATCACGCTGCAGGAATCGCTAAATAGTGATATGTAGAGATTACAAATAAAATTATATTAAAAATAACCGTAGAAAGGTCATTAAAAAATTATCACCATATTTTCATTGTTGTGTTTCATATAACATTGTACTGTTTCTAATGCCTATGTCTTCAAATAAATATTAAGTGTACCAAAAAATGGGGACGCAATATCGCTTTTTCATCTATATTTCTGCTATGAAAATTGAAAACGTTAAGAATTGTTTTCAACATTTATCTCTTCAAATACACTGGGTGTTTCAGAAAATATGCGCACAATATCCCTTCGTCATCTCAATTTCCGTTTTAAAATTGGACAACAATAAAACTGCAGAGGTCCAGATTCTCATGTTTTGTTTTTATGAGTTATAATGACGTATTTTTTGAGTTGGGGAAAGTTATAATTCGTAACAATGCTATGTTCCCTGGTTTCGTGATAGGTAGTATTTCTCTTCCATATAAAGATCATTAAAGAATTTATATATATTTTTTATATTTTATAATTTTCGTGTATCATTGTATTACTTTTAATAGTTTTTCTTCAAAAATACAAGAGTCTCAAAAAATGTACATTGAATATCTCTTAATTATCTATTCTCTCTTTTAAAAGTTGAGAACAATATTCTAAAATTTCACTGTTATGAATTAATAATTCCTTCAAGCCTCGAAAAGTTCTAAATTGTAGCGTAGCATTGTTATGTGCAAAAATTTCGCGATGCATGATGCGATTCTCTAGCTGTAAAAATATCCTTAAAGAAATTATCATTATTTTTTATTGTTATGTTTCATATAACATTGTATTGTTTCTAATGTCTACAATGTAAAAAAAAAAAATAAAATAAAATAAAATAAAATAAAATAAAATGTTTTTTAATCTTAGAAAATATAATATAGCCACGAAAGAAAATATACAATCACTTCTTCTACCCGCAATTCCGAAAAGCGTTCTTTATCTTTAGAAACTTCATAAACCAATATATTTTCGACATTTAAAAAAGCATATGTAGAAACAAGGTTTGCTATAACTGATTTTCGGAAACGTTCCCTAGTAGTTTTATAGCCATTTAATCAGTTTTCTCCACGCGTAAACTGAACAATACACTATTAAAAAAATACTTGGAAATGTTTCGGAAAATCAGAGGCAGTTTGTTTTTATAAATGCATCTTTAAATCTCGAAAATATATTAATTTCTGAGATTTCTGTAGATAAAGAACGCTTCTCGGAATCGTGCGTAACTCGGAAAAGGGCGTAGATTAAGAAACATTTGTCTCTTCTTACAGAGTATGTCTTCAAATATATAAAGTATCCCGCAAGCTGTGCACACAACAATGCTTCTATCCATATTTCTGTTATAAAAATTGAGAACAATAGCATAAAGGTATTCAAAATTCTCACGCTTCATTTTTATGCCTTACAGACGCATTTATGAAACTACGAAACTTAGATTCATAACAGTGTTACTTCTCCATATTTCGTTATACATAAAATAGAAAGATCTACCATATAAAGATTATTAAAGAGATTATTTCAATACTTTTAATGCGATGTTTCGTATGGTATTGCATATTGCATGTGGTTTTGAACATTTATATCTTCACATACACTGGATATTTAAAAAAATATGCACACAATATCGCTTTGTCATTCCTATGTCCATTTTAAAATATGAGAACAACGAAAATCCCGGCTGGCAGATTCACTCTTTTTACTTTCCAACATAGTTGAAAAGTGTTTATGAATTCAGTTTGTCTGTCTGTCTGTCTGTCCGTGCTCTAACTCATGTAAATATACTCGGATCGCCATGCAATAGATATATGTTATTGAGGCTTACTATGGCATGTTCGGTATTGAAAAAGAAGTGTGCAGCACTTATAGTTTTTTTACAAGGACACTCAAAAGAATTTCGTAACATTGCGGTGTATGGGGGAAAACCATTTGCGGTTTATTTTAATGATGTTACACAATTTCAAACATATTGAAATTGATATATATCACTGAGGTGCACTACAAGAGACTAATTATAGAATGTGGTGTGTATAGCACTTATAGTTCCTTTACAGGGATACTCAAAAGAATGCCGTTACATTACTGTCTGAAGAAAAATCGTTTGCAGTTCATTTTAATAATGTTTCACTATTTCAAACATATTGGAATTGATATATATCCCTAACTTGGATTACAAGAGGCTTACTATAGATTACTGTGTGTATAGATTTCATCGTTCATTTACAGGGACACACAAAAGAATTCGGTTAAAGTACTGCTTATTAATAATAATTGCTGGGAATGCTTTTTCAGTTGCTGAACGCGTTTTTAAATTGAACTCATTTTTTGTCTATTACATGGTGAGTGTAAATTGTATAGATTGTATGCAGGGCAGTACAAAAGTGCTCGAGTACATTTCCGTTTATTGTCGGAAATCGCAGAATGGAAAATTTAAACTGTGCTACGCGTTTCCTAACTGAACTAAAATTTAGCATTCTATTTAGTATAGATACAAATCAATAGATCATATACAGGGCTGCACAAAAGAGCTGAGATATTTTTCCGAATATTGTTGGTAATTTCTGAAATTGGATTTTTAACACTTTCCAACCTAGTTGAAAAGTGTTTATGACTTCGGTTTGTCTGGCCGTCTATCCGTGCTCTAACTTCCGTAAATATGCTCGGATTGCACTGAAATTTTTATATGTTATTGTCGTTATCTATAGCATGTTCCCTATTTCAACTGAAGTGTGTAGCAAAAATCATTTGCTGTTTATTTTAATGATGTTACACAATTTCAAATACATTGTAATTGATATATATCACTAAGGTGCGTTACAAGAAGCTTAATATGGAATAGGGTGTGCATAGCACTTATAGTTACTTTACAGGGACAGTCAAAAGAATTCCGTTACATTACGTCTGGAGAAAAATCGTTTGCGGTTTAATTAAATAATGTTTCACTATTTGAAACGCATTGAAATTTATATACAGTGTCTCACATAAGTGATGGGACACTTGTGCTTTACAAAAGGAAACTAATCAAATAAATTAAAAAAACATGTACACATTTTTTTTGTGGGTGTGTTTCATACTTAAATTTAGTAAAGATTATTACATAACATACATTTTGTCAAAATATTAAAATATTAATTTAATAAAAATACAAATGTTTAGAACGGAGCAAAAAATAGCTCACATAAGTGATGGGACACCATTATATATGCAACAAAAATCGCCTGAAATAAGCAATAAAAATATTTTTTGGGGTTTTATTTTTACTTAAAAGCAATTGGCAATAATTTATAAAATCGTCTGCAGTATTTCTCTCCAGTTTGTTTTGGAATTTTTGTGTTTTTTAGCTCTGTGTAGCCATGAATGCTAAACGAAAAGAAACTTCGCCTGAAATTCGAAAATTAGTTATTAATTTGCATATTGAACGTGGAAAATCTATTAGAAAAACTGCTGAAACAGTTAACTTGAGTCGTTCAACAGTTTTCAATATCATTAAACGATATAAAAAGAATCATATGATTCAGGATAAAAGAAGACCTGGCTGACCATCAAAGCTATCCAATGGAATAAAGCGAATTATCGTTCGAAATATTAAAAAAAATCCAAGAATTAGTGCTTCAAAAGTTGCTGCTGATTTACAAGCATTATATGGAATAATTGTTAATCCTGAAACTATTAGAAGGGTAATTCGATCTGCTGGATATCACGGTAGAGTAGCCAGGAAAAAATTCTTCGTAAGTGAAAAGAATAGAAAACTCAGACTAGCTTTCGCAAAATCCAACATAAATAAGAATTCTGATTACTGGAATAAAGTTATAATTGCTGATGAGAGTAAATTTAATATATTTGGTTCTGACGGTAGAATCTTGGTGTGGAGAAAACCCAGGGAAGAACTTCGCAAACAGAACTTGGCACCAACAGTAAAACATGGTGGAGGAGGAGTTATGGTATGGGGGTGTATGTCGTCCGCTGGAGTTGGTAATTTTGTTTTTATTGACAGTATAATGGATCAGTACAAGTATATTGATATTTTAAAGCAAAATTTGAAATCTTCAGCACGAAAATTGAACCTTCATAACGATTTTAAATTCTACCAGGACAATGACCCCAAGCACACTGCTCTGAACGTTAGACTCTGGCTGCTATATAACTGTCCTGAAATAATAAAAACACCACCACAATCTCCAGACTTAAATCCCATAGAGAATATTTGGCAAGAATTGGAATCAAGAATTCGCAAACACACCATTTCTTCAAAACAACAACTAAAATCTGTGCTTCAAGAAGAATGGGGTAAAATCACTCCAGAAATCACAAAAAAAATAGTCGAATCCATCCCAAAAAGATTAAATCATGTTTTAAAAGTAAAAGGAAATCCAACAAAATATTAAAACCTTTTAAAAAGTAAAATTTGTGGATAAATATTTGATGGAAAAGTAAGTGTCCCATCACTTATGTGAGCCATTTTTTGCTCCGTTCTGAACAATTGTATTTTTACTAAATTAATATTTTAATATTTTGACAAAATGTATGTTATGTAATAATTGTTACTAACTTTAAATATGAAACACACCCAAAAAATTTTTGCACATGTTTGTTTATTTATTTTATTGCAGTTTCTTTTTATAAAGCACAAGTGTCCCATCACTTTTGTGAGACACTGTATATCACTAAGGTGCATTATAAGAGGCTTACTACAGAATATTGTGTGTATAGCAGTCATCGTTCATTTACAGGGACACACAAAAGAATTCTCTACTGTCTGTTAACAATAATTCCTGGAAGTGCGTTTTAAGTTACTGAACGCGATTTTAAATTTAACGCACTTTTTGTGTATTACTTGGTGTGTATAAATTCTGTAGATCCTATACAGGGCAGCACAAAAGTTCGCGAACACATTTCCGTTTATTGAAAGAAACTCCAGAAGGAGAATTTTAAACTGTGCTACGCGTTTCCTAACTAAACTAAAATTTAGCAACCCTATGTATATACAAATCTATAGATCATATACAGGGCTGAATAAAATTATTAGGATATTTTTCCGAATATTGTATATATGTATATGTTGGAAATATATGTTGTAAATTCCTGAAATTAAGTTTTTAAATATGTTATGCGTATTCCAAATTGTTTACTTAGATGTTGTCTTTCAGCTTATTAAACGGTAATGATTTGTAAAATTGTTTTGGAAGCGTTGGAAAGTGTTACATAACCTATGCTTGACGCATGATTTTTCGTTCTTGTTAAATATTTTATGCGTTTTCAAAATTCTTTAGTTAGACATCATCTTATACCTTGCGGTAAAGATTTGCAAAATTATTTTCGAAGTGTTGGAAAGTGTTACATAATCTATGCTTGACGCATGATTTTTCGTTCTTGTTACGTCTATGGTTTGAAGATTTATTTTTCAGTAACGGAAAGTTTATTAGTAACATCTTATGCACCAGTATTCCGTAATATGTACATTTCTTTCTTATATAAAGAAAAATAAATAAATTATTGCTATAGTCTTTGTTCGATTAGAAAAATAAAATCTTCATTGCATCACATCGTTAAAAATGTTTCCATCGATTATCAGGAAAATGTTTTAAATATATGGAAGGATATTTATAAGGGGTCTATTTAATTTAAGATCACGAGTGCTTTTATGCATAATGAAAGATAAATATTTTATATGAACCATAAATCACATAAATGAGCCATCTGTAATGTAGTATAATAATTCTTCCGTGTATTGCAGCAGGGAAGAGGTAAATAGTTTGACTTAGACAAATTTCTAGGCAGCCACTATTTACTCTGTTTTGCTTTGCCCACCTGATTTATTTGCTTCATGAATATACAAGAGTTTTTTTTTTTCCCTTACTAGTATTTATATATCATCGCATGATCCAAATAATAATATTGCAAGTAAAAACACCGGATATATATGTTGATATCTATCTCTCTTTTGCGTAAACGGGATGTAAAATAGTAAATCAAACATTTAAAACAAAACCAGTGTTGAATTCAGGGGGTGGCCCGGGGGCGAGGAACATTCCCCCTCCAGAACATTGAGATGTCACCCCCCCCCGGAAGATTTGAGATTTTATACTTTTAATGGTCAAAAAGTGCAATCCCCCTCCCCGGAGCCCCAGAAATCCCTCCCGGGAAAAAGCGTCTGAATTCAACACTGTGTAAAACACAAATGGGTAATCACGTGTTATCTGGGCCAGGTCAGAAACAACTGCGCCAATTATTACTAATTACAGTAACCTGTACCTTTTGACAACTATTTAGTTTATTTATTTTGTTAGAGTTTATAGATTTATTTTTTTTATTATAATTTATAGTTTGTTTTCTTTTATTATATTTTATCACTTTTTTGGTATTTATTCATTATTAATCATTTATTATATTTTATTTATTTATTTATTTAATATTATTTACCCTTTTTAACAATGTTATGTATTTAATAATGTTAAATTACTACGATGAACAAGATTGGCAATTGGCGAGCATTTTTGGCGATCTATCTCCTGGAACGACGAAAGTACTCTCAAATGTTTTACAAAAATAACTTCTTAAATATGCTGGAACAATTGAGAAATCGCAATGCGTTTTGAAAGATTTAATCTTTTTTTTCTTCAAAATAAAATTAAAATCCGGGAATTCCATATTTTTTTCGAAGATAAATTTCGAAAAAAATATATATTTTGAAATTATTTTTCGAAAAATATATGAATTGTTCTATGAATTTTTTAATAGTAGCTTCAATTACTAGAATCTAAAATAACAGCTCGTTGCGCCAAGTAGTTTTTGAGTTATGCTTAAAAAAACTATGCAGTGGTCAGAAAAACTACTTTTTAACACTTTCCAACCTAGTTGAAAAGTGTTTATGACTTCGGTTTGTCTGGCCGTCTGTCCGTGCTCTAACTCCCGTAAATATGCTCGGATTGCCCTGCAATTTTTATATGTTATAATAGTTATCTATAGCATGTTCCCTATTTCAACGGAAGTGTGTAGCACTTATAGTTTTTTTACAGGGACACTCAAAAGAATTCTGTTACATTGCGGTCTATGGGGAAAAATCATTTGCGGTTTATTTAAATAATGTTTCACTATTTTAAATGCATTGAAATTTATATATATCACTAAGGTGCATTAGAAGAAGCTTAATATGGAATAGTGTGTGCATAGCACTTATAGTTACTTTACAGGGACAGTCAAAAGAATTCCGTTACATTACGTCTATGGAGAAAAATCGTCTGCGGTTTATTTAAATAATGTTTCCCTATTTTAAACGCATTGAAATTTATATAAGGTTCATTACAAGAGGCTTACTACAGAATATTGTGTGTATAGCAGTCATCGTTCATTTACAGGGACACACAAAATAATTCTGTACTGTATGTTAACAATAATTCCTGGAAGTGCGTTTTAAGTTACTGAACGCGATTTTAATTTTAAATCGCTTTTTGTATATTACGTGGTGTGTATAAATTCTGTAGATCCTATACAGGGAAGCACAAAAGTTCGAGAACACATTTCCGTATTATTTAACTCCAGACGGAGAATTTTAAACTGTGCTACGTGTTTCCTAACTGAACTAAAATTTAGCATCCTATGCAGTATATATACAAATCTATAGATCCTATACAGGGCTGAATAAAAGTATTCGGATTATTTAGATGTTATCTTTTAGCTTATTAAAGAGTATGATTCGTAAAATTATTTTGGAAGCGTTGGAAAGTGTTACATAATCTATGCTTGACGCATGATTTTTCGTTCTTGTTTATTGTAGCAAATGTGTAAACATACAAGAAAATGTTTTGTGTTCGTTGCGAAAAAGGTAGTTTATACAGGCTTAACAAATTTCGTAGCAAGATTAAGAGAGATATTATAGTCTAAGAAGATTACAAAAAAGCAGCCCTAAAGGCAAACAATAAATAAATCTGTAAATAAAGCAACTTCGAATGATAAGAAACGCGGCATTAAAACATAAAGACCTAATAACGAGTAAATAGACAAGTGTTGTACTTGAAATCAGCAGCAAGTGTCAATGGAAAAGAATCTATGACTTCGTGTGATGCGTTGCTATACACTGCAACTGACAAAGAAGGTCTCCATAAGCGCATACTCAGAAAATTTTGAAAAAAATACAGAATGTTCTTTTTATGAGGATATATACGTCTATAAAAAAAATTTCTGCGGAACCTCGATATAACGTCCGTAAAAAAATATTAAAATTTAGTTTATTTGGCGATTTATCACCGGTTGGCGACGAAATAAATTTTTAAGAAATTTTGTTTTATAACAACTACTTTTTAAGGCAGGAGTGCGAAAATCTAGGCGCCAATCGGCCGATTCCCACCACTAATTTTTTAGTATTCTTCTCCTAATAAGAATACTGATAAAATTTAGGTGGAGTATACTAATAAAATTTGACGAAGAATACTAATAAAATTTAGTGATGGGAATCAGAACAAGAGGGTATTGTATCATGAGCCGTAGAATTATCCCATTCGTATAATTTTTTTATGACAATTTTACGCTTTCAAATTTTACAAAAATCTCATAGACATATTTGTAAATTTAAAAAAAACATTGTTGAAAATGCAAATATTATACAAAAAATAATAAACTTTCATCGTTTAAGTTCAAATTCATTAAGTATTGCGCATTCGAATAATCATTTTACAAGAAATTTTAAAATGCATTAAAATCGTTTGTGGTTGGCGAGGAAAACATGTTGCTAGCCAAATCGCGTCTTTTTGCGCCAAATACTCGAAAGTATTTTATTTTTTTGCAGATTTTCTACTGGGATTCCGCAGCTAAATTTCACTGTTCCTTTATTACATCCATGAGTAGCTTCATCAGCATTTTTTTTTCAAAATTTTCTGAGTATGCGCTTTAAGGAGACCTTCCTTGTGAGATTTGCCACTGCGAGTCGGAAATTGTTGAGCAGAACAAATTCTTCACAAAAGTAGCAAGTTTCGACCACGTGATTTGCAGAATATAGCACTTTTATTCCCCCTGAAGTAGCGTTAAAAGTAGCGTCGATTCTCGCTACAAACTACTGATATTTTTTATCGCGCTACTCGCTACACTACATTGTTATTGTTCAAAATGTTGCGCGCTACACTACAAGTTACTGTAAAAAGTAGCGACTGTTGTAGTTTCGCTACTTCCGACCCCTTCCCGTATTCATATCTGTTCCGCAACGATAAAAATGAATTTGACGCTAACACTTCTTTTCTCAAAACTCAACTGCCGATTAACACGAAATCCTCGGTCGAACGCTCAAATTGAATTCACCATTAACCTGATTGGACATGATCGCGAATGAAATCCAATTAAATTTATCGTGAATACTATTTAAGCTTTTGACGAGGTTTCCGCTCTTAACCGATGGTGAATACAAACGTAAGTATTGTGTTCCAAACTTTAAACGTGAATAATTCCTAAGCTACTAAACTGAATCACTTCCCGTTAGGTATCCGAAGATAAGGTTTACCGAAGAATCTAAATGTGACGTCACAATTAGTTAAGTTGAAAATGCTGTCAAAGTTGGCGTTTTGAACCGAATTCCCGGATGCGGCAGCGCTGGAAAGAAAAAAACTGCCATCTTGAGACGACAATCGTTTACAACTAAGGGGTGCCAATTGGGGAAGCTCGGGAGAGCGTTTCTCACCTCCCTCAAAGAATTTGATTTTTTAGAGTGTATTTAGTCATCATAGATCACACTCAAAAAAAAAATTCGGAAATTGCACATAAAGTTAAAATAGCTTGTGATATTTGATTAAAACAGAAACATTAGCATTAAATAAACACTTTAAACACAGAAATTAATAACTATCAATAATAATTGCTAAAATCTTGCTATTGAAGTATTCTCAAAGTGGGACATATTTATTATTAATGGGTACTTTGGCTAATTTTTAAAATATATCTTATAGTACAGCTGTATCAATTACTTCTGAGTTGTAAACAAGTTCAAATGAAATTTTCGCCCCCATCAAAGAAATTTTTGCCTCCCCACCCCAAGAAATTTTTGAAATGGCGCTCCTGTTTAAAACCCAAGTTGTAATTCATTTATCGAAAAATGAAGAAAATTGTTCGATTACGAAGCACTTCAATAGTTATGCCTGCAAGTTCAATGCTTTTAAGTTTAAAAATTAGTCTGAAATTTTTGCGTTGTTGAACGGAAAAAAAAAAATTAAAAAAAAAAAAACCGCTTTAAACCAAACTGTCGCTGAAATCAACTCCCTCTGAAACTGGCGAAAAAGAGATCATATCAATTTGCACAAAGTAAATCTCAGAAAATAAATCAATTCTATGGTAATTAAATAAATGATTCGTATTTCTTTAATTAACTATTTATTTACATAGTATCTACTGTAAAGTAAATAAATAAAGTGCTAATTAAAATCTTGTTAAGCAAATTAATTTCAATCATCGAATTAAACTTCGCTCATATGGAAACTCCCCGTACAAGTGTAATACTCGCGCTTGCTCAAAAATCAATAGTTTGTATCTTGTAAAAACAAAATTGTAGTCTCAAGCGTAACGTTCACTACAGATTTACACGTTTGTTGAAGTACATTTGAGCGGGTTAGTTAGAATGACAATGGAGTAGGTCAGAAATTTGAAAAATCTATATAACTATATTTTCATTGAACAAATATTAATTTATGTTCAGTGCGACAGTCAAATAAGTCATAGTTGACTTAGTGAGTCGCTAGAGGGTAAAACAAGTTGGACCACTTAATGCAACGGCAATACGACAAGTTTCACAAAATCCTTCATTTCTTAAATTACTAAATATTGACTTATTCCACTGTCATTCTAACCCCATCATTTATAACTTAGGCTACCTTTTATAAACTATTTAAGCAAATTATTGAATAAATCTTTCTCGGGATAAATTATAGAGAATGTGAACTGTATCCCGGAATGAGGAATTGTCAACAATAATTGACATTAAATTAATCTGAAGATCAGGAATGTTTGTTTTGTTTTTTACTCAATGATTGTAATGTAATAAAAGCACTAATGTAATAATTTTGTTAAAATATGTTTGTTTTGCTATTTTTATGTTCTATCGGATGAATTTATCAGAATTTTATAGATTAAGCTGCAAAGAATATCGGATTTTATCTGGAACGCAATGTATTTAATAAACATGGTCAACTTAAATTTCTAGGTGATATCTCAAATGTGGCTTCATAAATTTGGTTTATAGTATAGCTTTTTTTTTTCTTTTAGCAGCAGCAGAGGATCCTGTATCGGGTCTAGTAATCCGATTTTATCCCGAACCCAGTTGTCTCTCATAGCCGAGCAGACATTTTTTTTTTAATCTTTCTTGATTTTGAGTTGGGTTTTGGTTATTGCTGATCGGGTTCAGTAATATAACTCGATATCTTTTGATCGTAAAAACGAATTTTTAGGTAGATTTCGTAAGAAATACTGCCTATTACATTCTCCCCTAAGTTAAAAATTTTGCAGAACTACACCGATCAGAAACCCAAAACCACCTCCAGTTCAAAACTTTATCTATCTATCTATCTATGTCACTTTTTTATGGAAACGATAACTGCAATAATTCTACACAAATCTCTTCCAAACTGATACATAAAATCAAGGGGCATAAAATGTCGGTCAAGTTCGTTAATAGGCAAAATCGAATTGTGAAAACAGAAAAAAAAAACAATTTCTTAAATATGATACGTATCGAATGCGTTTAAAGTTATTATTACTTCTAGGAAAAGGGCCTAAAATTTTTGTATGACAGATTTTTGATATCATTAAAATTGGCTCCAAGGGGGGGGGGGGAGGGGAGGGGTTTTAGAAGAAAAAAATTCATAACTTCGTAAATTCACAAGATATCCAATTCGCTTAAATTTATTATAAATCCTCTTAATATTATCTAAAACTTTTATATTGACAAGTTTTTTATAGACTAACCCTTATAGAAAAAAAAAAAATCCCTGCCGGCTCCGCCTGCAAACAAGTTAGGTTTCGAAGTAGGCGGTTCCAACTGCCTCATCATTGCAAAAAGGTCATTTCTTCCGCAATTCGCAACAAACAGGCGCCCCACGGTCTGCGTCTTCGAAATCTACCTGTGCCTGTAGGCCGAGCCGTCAGGGATTTTTAATATAGATCTGGCTATCTATAATACATATATAATTGCCAATTTTTACGTTTTTTTCTTACCGCTGAAAATTATTAATAAATTTTGGCTTATTTAATTGCTGAAATCTGCAATTAAATAAGGCAAAAATTTCTGTTAAATTTTGGTGAAATGAAAAAGCTTAAAACTTAGCCTATGTAATTATATGTACATAGACAGATATTTAGATGGATACAAAGAAGTACAATTCATAGGAGTTTCTGAAGCAGTGTTGTCACTTCGCACAGTAATTAATATTCATCTTATTTAATGACAGATATAAATAAGGCGAAAATAAGCCGAGTTAATACTATTTCAAAAAAGTGGTACCAATCAAGCAATCTTATTTTTTAAAACAGTAGCTCTATTACTGGAAACACTGAACAGGAGTATAACTCTGACGTTTTAGATTCTTCTTTAAATAAAAACTTATTATACAACTTATCTTTTTGGAACTTTGTTGCTAGCTAAATCTCTTCACTGGCCACGAAAAAAAAAGAAAACTCGGATATAAAGAATCCCTGACGGCTCGGCCTACAGGCGCAGGTAGATTTCGAAGGCGCAGACTGTGGGGCACCTGTTTGTTGTATCAGTAAATGATATTCATTCCAATGAAAACTAATAGAAATGAATAAGGAAAAATAATGAAACGATGTATAATTGTAATAAATGATTACAGATATACAATGATATTGATTTTATACAATGATACTCTATAATATTCTATATATAAAGAACTATATGTAGAATATATTTTTCAGATTTTTAAGATTTTTACCGCGTTTTAAAATATTGTTACAAACATTTATTGTGATAATTGCATAAATCGGAGTAAATTTATTTGAGAAAATAATTTTGCATATTTATCTGTAAAGTTTGTAGCTGTGTATTAAAAATAAATGAACAATGTAAAATGGCACAAATAAAAATATATAATGTACTACATTATATATTTTTATTTGTGCTATTTTACGTTGTTTTTTTTGTTTTTTTTAATATAACAGCACAAAGTTAAATCCGCCTATTTTAAATGTAGCTATGTCATTAACATATTTTTTTTTTATGTGTAAAAGCAGTTATAGAAAAGCATACGAAATTAATTTAATGGTTAAATAGAGTGAATGCGAAAATTGTTAAATTGTTAATTTTACTGATTAAGAAATTATTACTTTAGTATTTTTCTATCTTTTATAAAGTTATTTAATATTTTAAAGTTAATTAACCGTCCAATTACTGTGAAAATGCAAATAGTTTTAAAATAATTAAACTGCAAATAGGACTTTGTTCGTTTTAATATATTTCCAATCCCCAAATGTTTACTTTGAATAGCGCATTATTTACTTCATGAATACACAAATGCGTTTACCATAAATCTGTAGTATTGCATGATTCCAAATCGTGCTTTCGCGCAGAATGGTTAGTTTTAGCATGTGGTGTTTTCCCGCGTAACAAACATGAAAAAATACCAAAAAATCAAAAACGGATATTTAGTTTTGTTTTACAGGCAAATAATTTTAACACAGAAATTGTTATACTTGGTAAATTCTATTATATGGAGTTATATGGACATCAAAGTTTCGTTAAAATCTCATTTAATTGTAAAACTTCATCTCACTTGTCTGATTTTTTTTTTTTTTTTTTCGAAATAACTATGTTATTTGGAAAATCGGAATAAGTGAAATGATACTTGCTTAATTATAAAAGAAAGTTTTTCAGAATATGAGTTTGCAAATAGCTAATTTATTTTGATCAATTTCTAAATCTCAAATATTTACCCTAGCTTATTGCATAAGTTACGTCATGAATATACAAAAATGAGCTTTACCATAAATATGTTGTATTCCATTCTTTAAATGATGCCTTTTCGCAGAATAGTTTGTTCAATATGAACTATTTTCTCCTGTATTAAAAAATCTTGTTTAGTGCAAGACTATTCTTCTTTCGGCTTCGTGGCATTAAAAACATTCAACCAACCAACCCACCAACCATGTATTAAAATATATAAAAAATACTGGATAATTAATTTTTAACACTTTCCAACGTAATTGAAAAGTGTTTATGAATCCGGTTTGTCTGCCGTCTTTCCGTGCTCTAACTCGCGTAAATATATTCGGAATACCGTTCAATTGATATATGTTATTGAGGTTTAATATAGCATGTTTGATATTGAAAATAAGGTGTGTAGCATTTATAGTTCATTTACAGGGACACTCAAAAGAATTCCGTTACATTACGGTCTATGGGAGGAATCATTTGCGGCGTATTTTAATGATGTTACACTATTTCAAACATATTGTAACTGATATATATAATTCGTGTGCACTACAAGATGCTTACTACAGCATGTGGTGTGCTGTGCATAGTAGTCATCGTTCTTTTACAGGGGCATACAAAAGAACTTGGTTTCAATACTGTCTCTCTAGGGACAATAATTGCTGGAAATATACGTTTTCAGTTGTGGTACGCGTTTTTAAAGGTAACTATTTTTTGCACGCTAATTGGTGTGTAAATTCTATAGATCATGTACAAGGGTGCACAAAAAATCTCCAGTACATTTCTGCTTATTGACGGAAATTGGAGAAGAGGAATTTTCAACTGCGATTTCCTAATTCAACTGAATTGTAGCATACCATGTAGTATATGGATAAATCTATACAGCATATACAGGGCTGCACGAAATAATTCGGATAATTTTTCAATTATTGATAATAATTACTGAAATTAGGTTTTCAAATGTGTTAGGTATTTTCTAAATTGTTTACTAAGACACTGCATTAGTGGACACGGTAGCTTCATTTCTAAATAAAATAGGAAAACACTTCTCCCCACCATGTATATGCCAAAAAAGCTCAGGAACGGTTTTACTTTACATATATGGTAATTGTCCTCTAATGAGACATACTTTCAATTCCAATAAAAATGTCACAGTGAGACAAAATCTGAATATAACTAACTCTGTTTGATTCTTTAAACTATGATAAACTAAAAGAAAATTACAACATTCTGAATAAACATTTCTCCTTTATTAAAAAGGATCTATGATCCTTTTTCCTACATTTATAAAGTACATTTTAATAGAATATATTTTGTTTTTGTAATTTGTATATTATAGTTCACATAACTTATCACATTTTTGTACTCATACTGTTCCTATTTCAGCTTACTCTTTGAACTATGCAAAATTACTAGTTGTGCTATGATTAAGTATTCTTTTCATAAATTTTTTAATTACTTTCTTATATACTTTTTCTTATATCATTGTTTTTTAAATATTAAGAAATGTGAGCTGAACCAGTATTGTAAAAACTAATTTTATTTTAATTTCTAATGCAATATTCAACATCTATATTCTAAAATATGAATTTTCAATAAACATTTCCCCTCGTGGAGAAAAGTTCCTATGTTCCTATGCTTAACGGCTGGATCTCCACGAGAGGGTGATTTCATTTCATTTCATTTGTTTTATTAGACATAATCTCTCCCCTTTTTAAACGGTGACGTGTTGTTATAGTAGTTTGAATGTGTTGAAAGTGTTTCATAATCTATGCTTGACGCATGATTTTTCGTTCTTATTTCTTTGAATGTACATAATTTTAGCACAAGAAAATTCTACACTTGAATAACGGTATTACTTTGAACCATTGAATATCAACGTTTTATTCAAATCACATTTTGATGTAAAACTTAAGCTTAATTGTTCGATTTTCCTCCCCAAGCCCTAATGATGCAATACTTGCTTAATTGTATCAAATGATTTTCAAAAAATGAGTTTGTAAATAGGAGTTCATTTATTTTCATTTATTTCGAAACCTCAAATGTTTATTTTGTATATGCTACATAATTTACTTCATGAATACACAAATGAGTTTTACCACAAATCTGTTGTATTGCATGCTTTTAAATCATGCCTTTGCGCAAATTATTTGGTTCAACATGTGCTGTTTTTCTCATGTAACAAACATTAAAAACATAACGAAATGTTTAAAAAACGAATAATTAGTTTTTAATTTAAGTTTTTTGCCTTGCATGCAGATACATTTAGCAAAAAAAAAAATGTTTTTACTTGACGGACAGAATTATAACTTGAAGTTATTTAAATGTAAAAGTTTGATTCTGATTACATTTAATTATAAAACTTTAGCTTACTTGTAAAATTTTCACACAGGTAATTAATTACATATTATAGAATGATAACAAAAGTCATAACGAAATAATGCTCGTTAATAGTTTATTATATACAGAATGCGAAAAACTTAATTAAAATTTAAATATTCTTTGAAATTATATTTATTTTATGAAATTTATATTTTAAACAATTAACTTCTATTAAAAAAAGCCTTTTTTTTTTTCTTCTTCTTCTTCTTTATTATTATTGCATTACTTGTTGATTTATGAGAATTTTATTTTTTCTGCTATAAAAATGCTCTAAATTCTACGTGAAATGGACCTTCAGCCGTGAAGGTTGTAATTTATGCACCTGACTCATGACTGAGTGGTACATATCCACCAAGTTTTGCGCATATTTTTTTTCTACAACTATTTTTGAAAAGATAAACTTTTTTTTTTCTTAAATCGCGAAAATTTAAGATTAAATAAGTTAACTTTTTCTGTTCAAATATTGTGCTGTCCTCTAAAAAAAAAAAAAAAAACATTTTTGGAAATTTTCCCTATATAAAGTCTAATAAAGAATTTTAAAAAATTAAACATGGCTAAATTTTTACAGCTTGTTATGACTAAGATTTTATTACAAAATGGCAACCAGGTAAGCGAGAATTTAAAAAAAAAAAAAAAAAAAAAAAAACCACTTTTTCACAAAAATAACTTATGTTATCTGAAACACACACACACACACACACACACACACACACACACACACACCTGACATAATCAGCTTAAAATGAAGCATTTTATTACATATTAATGGTTTAACATTAAAAAAATAAATATTTATGTAGATTATTCTAAAATTCTATTACAACAAGAAAAAAAAAAAAAAAAAATGAAGCTCGTGTTTTGCCAGAATTCTGCAATTGTTTGTTTAAATTATTTTAAAACTAAATAAGCACTCCTTAGGTATTTTTTAACTATTTTTATTATATTAAATGGTGCATAAAAACAGAACAAAACAAAAAAAAAATGACTTTAGTGAAATATTTGATGTAGTACTAAAGTGTTTTTTTTTTTTTTTTTAGGTAACATTTCACTATGGGTCCTTACCCATCATGGATATGCATAATATAAAATATGAAAATAAAACATGTGTAAACTATTTATAAAATGTATTGCAATTCGAATAAAATCGTGGATTGATGATGTCATAAACTTTAAATGCTCTATTACTGAATTGCGTAAAAAAAACATCGTTATAACTCCAAAATTGATAATCATATTAACTAACGACTTACTGCGTCGGATTAAGCGTCTCATTTCCAATTAAAATATATCTTTGAATTGAAATTTGAATGAAATACAGGGTCATGAAAAATCGAAGAGTGTGGTCAATAGGATTACAAATATCTCAGCAACTCATTATCCGATCGACTTTATTCTTTATGCAAAATTTATGTTTTTTTTTTTGTTTTTTTTTATTGCCTTTTATGTTCACTCCGTAAAATAAATAATTTTGAAAATGTTTATATACCTTTTATCAGAACAAATATTTCGAGAGTCCGACAAAAATAGTTCCGGATAATCGAGGTTACTGAAATTCAATAAGCTTATTCCCATTATTACATACTAAGTACACACCAAATTTCAAGTCTCTATCTCAATTTGTTCGGGAGATAGAGTGTTTACCGACACACAGACTTATGGACGGCAATTTTTTTTTTTATAAAAAATATATTTTTCGGAATTTCCAGTGTCTGAAACGTGTAAATGCGACGATTTTTTTTTTTTTTTTTTTATCGTTTTACAAAACGATTACAAGACTTACCCTATACTACGTATGATGGGTAAGTAATATACTCACTACCAGAATATGCGAAAATTTCCTTAAAAGTTCAAGAAGCCCCTGAATGTTTTTTAAATTCTTTATAATTAAATTATCTGGCATCCTATCCCATTTTTAAATCAAATCCTTTAAAACGTTTTCCGTTTATTAATATCATTCACACAGTCGCAGTTCAGAGATACACTGTGCTATCAGCCATTATCTTCGAGATACAAATACTCTGATTTGTTTTAAATCTCTTGCATAGTCCTCTAGAGGTCTGCACGGGCCGAAATTTCCAGGCCCGGGCCCGGCCCGACCCATACAAAAAATAATTTGGCCCGGCCCGGCCCGATACAAAAATTAAAAGTTCGGCCCGAGCCCGGCCCGGCCCGAACAAAAAAAATATTGGCCCGGCCCGGCCCGATTTAAAAGTTAAAAGTTCGGCCCGAGCCCGGCCCGGCCCGGAAAAAAGTTAAAATCTCGGCCCGAGCCCGGCCCGGCCCGAGTGAGTTTCTACAAAATATAATTTTTACGTCAATTTGGTTAAAAATTTGCCTCGTAGGAGGAGATCTAACCAAAAATTCCTATCTTAGCGTTTTTTTTTTTCATGCTTATAATCTTCATTTTTATAGAGGTGCCGCAAGCTGGAATATTTATTTTTTTAATAAATCTCTATTTGTTGTATGTATGTGTTTAAGTTATCATCAATATTGTTAATCCATATTCCATTTATTGAAGTGTTAAAAATCAGAAAAATGCTATACAGTAAAATCTTCTAAGATGGAATTGCATAGGGAAGAAAAAAAATGAGTTATAGACAATTTGCCTTCTTAGCAGGTGTAAATTTATTATATATTCTTTTCTTAAATATTAGTATATTCATTTTTAATGGATCAACACATTTTTCAATTTAAGACAGGATTCCATCATAAGCAGGTTCTTTTTCACACGTTTTACTATATTTTAATTTAGCCATATTTTAATAAGTGTATAAATCTACTATTCTTTAAAAAGAATAAATTTTAATGTTTAATTATAAGATAATGGCGATTTAAAAATGTATGCATGTTTTGAAAAGATTTTTATGCCAGATCTTATTTTACACCAGGACTAAAAATTTTGAGGCGTGAAGACTAGGAAGAATGAAACCAGTCCCGGCTCTGTACGGAAAAAATAATTTAAGGCACTGCCTTATCCTTCAGGAAAAAAGTAAGGCCCGGCCCGGCCCGTAAAGAGTAATGACTAGGCCCGGCCCGGCCCGTAAAGAGTAATGACTAGGCCCGGCCCGGCCCGAGCCTTCAGAAAAAAATATGGCCCGGGCAAGGCCCGGCCCGAGTGCCGTGAAGAAAAATAGGCCCGAGCCCGGCCCGCGGGCCGGGCCGAGTACGGGCTTCGGGCCTTGGCCCGGCCCGTGCAGATCTCTAAGTCCTGCATCGGGTCGGGTTGGCGCAATTTTTTTTTTCGTTGCGCATTGTGTTGACTTTAAATGTTTCGGGTTCGGATTGGGTTTTCACTCTGGTTCAGGTTGGCTTAAAATGCTTCGGATTCAGGTTAGTTTTAGAATCTTTCGGGTCGGGGTCGGGTTGACCGAATTTATTTAAAAGAAAGTCCTGAATATTTTTCAAATGGAAAAACTATATATTTGAATATTAATGAGTGTATATGTGTTCATTGTTATACAAAAAAGATAACATTGATATTAAAGATAGAATTGTAGACTATTACTTACCCATCATACGTAGTATAGGATAAGTCTTGTAGTCGTTTTGAAAATCGGAAAATTTTTTTTGACGGATTTACACGTTTCAGACACTGGAGATTCCGAAAAACATATTTTTAGAAAAAAAAAAAAATTGCCGTCCGTCTGTGTGTCTGTAAACGCTCTATCTCCCGAAAAAATTGAGATAGAGACTTGCAATTTGGTATGTACTTAGTATGTAATAATGGGAAGAAGCCTATTTCATTTCAATAACCTCGATTAACCGGAACTATTTTTTTCGGACTCTCGAAATATTCGTTCTGATAAAAGGTATATAAAAATTTTCGAAATTCGTTATTTTAAGAAATGAATATAAAAGACAATAAAAAAACATAAATTTTGAATAAAGCATGAAGTCGATCGGATAATGAGTTGCCGAGATATTTGGAATCCTATTTTCCACACTCTTCGATTTTTCATGACCCTGTATTTCATCCAAATTTCACTTCAAAGATATATTTTAATTGTATATTTGACGCTTAATCAGATGCAATAAACCGCTAGTTAATAGGACTATTATTTTTGGAGTTATAAGGATGTTTCTTTCAAGCAATTCAGTAATCGAGCCTCTAAAGTTTATGACGTCATCCAGCCCCGATTTTATTTGAATTGCAATGCATTTTATAAGTAGTTTACACATTTTTTATTTTAATATTTTACATTATGCATATCCATGATGGGTAAGTATTACGGTGGCCCCCAACGACTAGTTTTTCTATATTATAATAACTCTTTGTACTACCTATTTTCACAGACATTATTTTTATAGTGTCACTAGTCAATTTTTTAACAAATTGACTGTTTATTTATTTATTTATTTTTTTTTTTTTTGTGGTTGAAAGCTGTTTTTTAAGACTTTCAGACCAGTGTTGAATTCAGGGGGTGGCCCGGGGCGGAAATTCTCCTCCGGAGCATTGAATTCCCCCCCCCCCCCGGAAGATTTGATATTTTATGCTTTAATGGTTAAAAAGTGCAATTCCCCCCGGAATTCTACAATCCCCCCCCCCCCCCGGAGCCCCAGAAATCCCTCCCGGAAAAAGTGTCTGAATTTAGCACTGTTTTAGACATGTACAATGCTTGTTTATGTGTTGGAAAATAAAAATAATGTCTGTGAAAATAGGTAGTACAAAGAATTATTGTTGAAAATGACATTATGAATGATCATAGATAAAAACTATTTTTCTATGGCTATATTAAAATATGCATGAATTTTCTTTTGGATTCGGGTTTAAATATTTCGGGTTCGGATCGGGTTTCGGGTTAACGATTTTTTTTTTTTGTTGGGTTCGCGTCGGGTTTCGGGTTAACTTTAAGCAGAAATTTCGAATTTGGTCAGGTAACAGCCCGACTCATGCAAGACTCTAACCGCTAATCACTCGACGTTCCAGCCGTGCTGCTACACTTTAATTATTTTTTTTTCTTCGTCTTCTTTTACTCGAGTTGTGATTCTCTGTTGAGAATGCCATTTTAAGAAAAACGTGACTTGCTATTTCCAAACAGCTGTTAGATGCTTTTTCTTTTTCTTCTTTTTCTCCATTCTTCGCTTTTCCTGTAAACACGTGCTTCGTTTAAGATACAACTTTTACTTTCCTTTTGTCGAACATTTATAGCAGAAATCCGCTTTTTCACTTTGCAAGGGAGGTACTAAAAAGAGTGTAAAATTTGAAAAATTACAGCAGAACCCCGCTTTTATACCTCACAAGGGAAGTAATAGAAAAGTGTAAATTGTGGGATATTATAGTAGAACCACCTCTTAGAAAGAGTGTAAATGTAGAAAATTACAGTAGAACCCGCTTTTACATCTTTTAAGGCAAGTAATAGAAAAAGTGTAAATTGCAAAACATTACAGTAGAACCACCACTTTTACAGTAGAACCACCACTTTTACACTTTTCAAGGGAAGTAATAAAAAGAGTGTAAAATGCGAAAAATTACAGCAGAAGCCCGCTTTTATACCTCTCAAGGGAAGTAATAGAAAAGTATTAATTGTGGGAAATTACAGTAGAACCAACGCTTAGAAAGAGTGTAAAATGCAGAAAATTACAGTAGAACCCCGCTTTTACACCTTTTAAGGGAAGTAATACAAAAAGTGTAAATTGCAAAACGTTACAGTAGAACTACCACTTTTACACTTTTCAAGGGAGGTAATAGAGAGAGTGTAAAATACGGAAAATTACAGGTTGGGGATATTACAATATGGGAAATTACAGTAGAACCCCGCTTTTACACTTTTCAAGATAAGTATTAGAAAAAGTGTAAAAAGCGGAAAATTACAGTAAAACCCTGCTTTAGCACTTTTCATGGGAGTAATAGAAAAAGTGTAAATTGTGGGAAATTATAAACCCGCTTTTACACCGCGGTGGCAAATAGGCGATATTTTATAAGAGAAACATTTTGCCTTATTTAAAAATATATATAATAATAATAATAATAAAATTTGCGTTTAAATTAGTCAAAAATTTTCGCTTATAAAATATTGGTGGAAGTTTGCCCTGCGATAATCTGGCCCTACTTACACAGTTTAAGAAGGTTGAAAAGAAAAGTGTAAAATCCGGGAACGTAAAAGCGAGGCTATACTGTTCCTCATTTTATCAACTGCCAAAGAAGTTCGAAGATTACACTGATTAATATCATTAATTCCTACCTGTTCTTGATGAAACAGTTCTTTTAAAAAGCATTTAATCGTAAGTGATGAATGACTGGAGATGGAGAAGGATCTTAAAGTTGTAGTTTCGGTTGTTTTGAGATAAAGGATGACAGCTCATCATTATCTGTGGAGAAATAAAGTCGTCCAATCATGACTAAAATAGACCTTGGTTGTTAAAAAGACTCGGCATATATTCTAAGAAAAAATTTTGTTTTTATCTATTTTTCCTGAAATAAATAGATGCAGTGGTTAGACAAAAATATGCAACTTGTTTTTGTTGAATATAACATAAATATTTACTTTTCTCAATTTGGAAATACACATAAAACTAATCAACGAGAAAAAGATTGCCTCAAGCTTTTTGTTTGCATGTATATACCATGCATTTATCTCCAAGATGTCTGCGACATCGTACAACAAAAAATAAGGGTGATAGTACTATTAAACAGAGAATATTTTCCTTACAATTTTGGTTGCTATAATGATGTTTTTGGGTGAGATTGGTTGCAATATGCTCTTTAAATAAATAATCCACGACAACAGCAGATTCGGGGGTGCACAATAAAAACTCCAGTATGGATTGAAGAACTTTTATTTTAACGTATAGTACGCAGTTTGGCCGAAGTCAGAAGAGAAGGCTTAGAACGTTAAAGAGCCTTCATCAGCGTTGATGGAACGAAGTCAGGAGCAGAAGTGAGATCTTGCTCGTGGCATGACTGAAATCGACTGATTACAGAAATTCGCCAATAGGGTTGTCTTGGCGACAATACTTTCAGAGGGAGCGTAGCGCGTTAATGAGAATCTTCGCGAAAGGGTACCATTTTTGGCATAGAACCCTCTACTTACTTCAAAATGCAATCTGCCAAGGACACTTTAACGGCCCGTGGAATTTTAAGAAGGGCGAAAGTTAGATTTTTCAGCTACAGTTGGGCGATTTTTAGATTAACGGAAGATAGATATTCGTTAATGATACCATATTAGGAGTTGCTTCATGGCATTGCTTGCCAAATGGTTTTTATTAACTAATGAATATTACGCAGCTAAAAGAATTCATATTAAAAATTCGTTGCGATCTTGATTTAACAAAGTAGAGTATCTATGAAAGTTTGTATCCTTTTCTTAAAAAAAAAAACAACAACAAAGGAACGGGGTTCCGAAAGAAAAGCGAATAAAGTACATAAGAATAATTTAATTAAAAGAAATGATTATTATTTTAAGTTAAAAATTGAGTGATCCCACATTATGAAGAAATTATATTTATCTATACTAATAAAAGAAAGTTTCGCTCTGTGTGTGTGTCTGAGTGTGTGTCTGTTGGCGATGGCTAGGAAAATGTAGCCCACCTAGAAAGCTGGAAATTTAGATTTAGGTAGTCCAAACCCTCTCCTGGTGCAACATTACTTCAGAATTTTAATATTTTAATTACTTTCTGAAATATTAATTAAAATGCACAAAGAACTCTCATTAAAAATACGCTTTTATTCTCTTGGGTTGGTTGGTTCACTGGTTGGTTGCATCGATTCTTCACAGAAGTAATTAAATAAACCAGAGTAGCGATGCATAAATAAGGATTTCTAACGAAATAGTGTCAATATGGATTAAAGTTATCAGTGTAGAGGAGCCATGCGATTATCGCGCCACCTGTACATGACAAATTACACATACGTCCCACTGATTGAAATATTTTCCAGACACATTTTTCTTCATGACAATTAGTCGGGTTTAAGTTTTTTTTTTTTTTTTTTTTTTTTACATGACATTTATTATTATGATGGAGATCGTTAATACAGAAAACTTTATTTAGCAGATTCTTTTTTATATTTGCGGGAATGAAGAGAGACAAGGGTCTAATTACATTTAAGCTTCAAGGTGTGTATTTTTAGAAAGCAGTTACCAGAATTTCCGAATAATAGTGTACGCCAAATTTCAAATTAAGTTCCTAGCTTAACCAAATGAATCAATCATTAAAGATGTATTGTGATCCTCCTAATTAGTTATTTGCTGAAGGCCACTTGAACAACCCCTGCCCCCTCCCGGCCCGTCCTTCAAGGTTTTTTCTCTAACTCTGCTCCGTTTCCATATCTCAGCAACTATCTTTTCGATTTCAACGCAAGTGATTTCAAACATTATAATTAATTTAACACCTTTATAACATTAAACTAAATTTATGAGTAGCAGTTACCACTATTTACGAATAACAGTTTAAGCCAAATTTGTAATTAAATTCAAAGCTTAAGGAAACGAACGAATTTTGAAAGATGCATAGTGGTCCTCCTAATTAGTCATTTGCTGGGGCACTTGAACATCCCCTCCCCCCCCCGGGACCTCCTTCAAGGTTTTTTCTCTAACTATGCTCCGTTTCCATATCTCAGCAACTATCTTTCCGATTTCAACGCAAGTGATTCCAAACGTTATAATTAACTTAATAGTCACTCTTTATAACATTAAACTAAATCTATGAGTAAGCGGTTACCACTATTTCCGAATAATTGGGTACGCCAAATTTGTCGAAAGATGCATAGTGCTCCTCTTAATTAGTCATTTGCTGAAGGGTACTTGAACAACCCTCCCCCCTCCCGGCCCCTCCTTCAAGGTTTTTCTCTAACTATGCCCCGTTTCTATATATCAGCAACTATCTTTCCGATTTCAACGCAAGTGATTCCAAACATTATATTTAATTTAATAGTCACCCTTTATAGCATTAAATTAAATTTATGAGTAGCGGCTACCACTATTTACAAATAAGAGTTTAAGCCAACTTTGTAATTAAGTTCCTAGCTTAACAAAACGAACGAATTTTTATGCATGCATAGTGGGCCTCCTAATTAGTCATTTTCTGAAGGACACTCGAACATCCCCTCCCCTCGGCACCTCACTCAAGGTTATTTTCTCTAACTGTACCTTATTGCAATAACTGGGCTAATAATGTTCCAATCTTCTGGAAACCAGCTCAATTTTGTAGTGCGCCTACTATACAGTAACGTAGGCAGCGGGGACCTGTCTCAGAAGTTCGTTCGGAAAGAGGTTTGTTTAGAACAGAATGCTCCCCTTTGGCGGTGGTAGGGGGAAATGAAAGATTTTCTAGAGCGTACGAGCATGCCGGATATACGGTTCCGAAGCCATCGTAGACCGTGGCCAGAGTTCCGTTTTTTAAGGGATTTAAGTTTATTACAAGGGCTCGGGCAAGTAGTCGGGTCAGCTAGTTTATTAAATAAAAGGGAAGGGTAAAGCCTAAATATATGATTCTCATATCATAGTCACTATGCCCATATTCAATGGTAATATATTCAATGTAATATATAATCTAAATACAGACTGTCTTACTCAACGTCAAATCCGGATTTTTGAATAATGGTAAAGACATTAACAATAATGTATTGTAATGATATTTTCAACAGACTTATTTATGCCTTGTCCTTTCATGGTTGCCTTCTATTTACGTGAGGCCCTTTTTCCCCGGTCGAAGGATTGGTTTTGTATCTTGATAAGAAATAGTATCTTAGTGTTTTTGATATTTTACATTGATTGCAACAAAGTTTTTTTTTACGTCTATTCTATCCTATAGTTAAAGCAAAACCTTTAAAATGTATGTTGTTTATTCACTCACACTGTAGCATATTTAAGCGATTCTCTATCAATTACCTTCACAACAGAAATACCATATCTCTTGCTTGCTGACCGCTAATATAGAGTCTGGGCGTGTCGTGTTATACTCGACACAAGCTCGAAAACGCTATTTGAAGTCGACCCGAACTGAACTGAACACGACAGAAAAAAATTTGTCAACCCGACACACTCCAACCCAACCCGATATACTTAAGCCCGATCTCGAAATGAAAAAAAAAATAATCATATATGTTATTTCTGTTGTCAACATCCTTTTTTCTATGCATTTACAAAACGCATCAATAAAGTATCATTCAAAAGGTTTTTGAACCGGCTTCTGACATAGTACACTCACATTTCGTTAAAACAGGTTTTTTTTTAATTAAAAATTGCAGTTAATTAAAAATTAAATCAGTATTGTTTTCATAAATGAAACGAAGGGTTTTTCTCAAATCAGTCTTTTTACAAAAATCAAATACTGCATTATACGATACTCAACAATGATTATAATAAATAAATAGTACAATAAAGATAAAGTGGGACATATTGTTGCTGAACTAATTTATTTTATATTTATGATTAAAAAGCAAAATTCAAATTCAAATGAATAGAAAAAAAGGACGTCATCGATCGATCGAAGCAGTTGTATTTCACATGTAGCCTAAAATTTATGCTTTGTTACATTAAATTAAATTATATTGTATATGTATTCAATTTATTTTTCTTCATCCCGTGTTTTTCCGAAGCAGATGTCATCCTCTAATGAAGTTAAAATACGATTGTTATTATTTTTTCTCGCGCGTATCTTTTGCTATCTTCGATCAGTTTTTACTGTAACTTTAATGGAATAAATGAGATGATATTCTGGCTTGACTAATGTTGTTTGCAGATATTTTTAGTCCCCAATTTTTCTTTTGAAGTTTAAACCTGCATCTAAAAAATATTAGACAGCAAGCAGTTCGAAATCCTCTCACGGATCCACTGGTCCATATTTTAATACAATTGTGCAAAAATAGCCTACAATTACATCTTTAACCAATATCTAATCAATATTATATTTTATGTTAAAAAATAGACATATATATATATATATATATATATATATATATATATATATATATATATATATATATATTAAGGTTTAAATATATTGCTTTTTTTAATCCGAAAAAATATTCTAGACTTTTTTGAAAAAACGGGTTAACACGAACCCGGCCGCAAAAGTCAAATCTTAACCTGAAACCTAAACAAACAAAGTCAACCCCAACCAAACCCGACTCGCAACGAAAAAAAGTTTACGTCAATCCTACCCGACGCGAATCACGGGACGGGTTGGGTTCGTGTAAATAATCACTGGACGTTCAAATCGTCCCCACTCTGTACTTACATTTTGTTTTTTCATCTCTTCCTACTCGAGTTTTCTTTCTTTGTCGAGAATGGCAATTTAGAGAAAACGTGACTTGATTTTTCCAAACAATTTATGGATGATTTTTTATTTCTTTCTGCATTCTTCTTTTTGCTGTAATCGTTGTCATTGTCTCGGACACGTGCTTCGTTTTTAAGCAGCCAGCGACTTTTATTTTCCTGGTCGAACAAATGCTTTTTTGACCAGAGAAGATGAGGATAGGGGGAAATAAGTTCGAAGATTTCACAGATAAATACAATTAATCCCAACCTAGTCTTGATGGAATAGTTTTTTTTTTTTTTTTTTTTTTTACTGCTTTTAATCCTAATGATGAATGATTGAAGAAAAATTGACTAGTGATGGGCATAATGATTATTTTATTTGAATGAATCATTCGGGTATGTGCAGAAGCATATCTGTCAAACTTCAATTTTTTTTTTATTATTATTCAATTACTACCAGAAATTTTGAAAAAAAAAATCAGAAATATATTTTTTTTTTTTTCCCCAAAATTTTTGGTAGTAATTGAATAAAAAAAAATGGAAGTTTGACAGATATGCTTCTGCACATACCCGAATGATTCATTCAAATAATCAAAACAAACGTTATGCCCATCACTAAGCATGACAATTCGTTATCTAAGGAGAAATAAATAGTTCGTCGTATCGTCACTAAGACAACCTCAATTGTTAAAAAGATGCAGCTTGTATTCTGAGAAAATAAATTGTTTTATCCATTTTTCCTGAAATAAATAGTTGCAGTGGTTAGACAGAGGTATGTAATACTGTGAATTTTGATGAAGATAACAAAAATTTTTAATTTTCCTGAATATGGAAATACACGTATAAATACCGATGGAAAGAGACGTTGCCCCACACTTTTATACTTGTTTATATACAAAAGGAATTTATCTACAGGATGTTCGTAAGATCTGACTACTAAAAAAGGAGGAGAGGGGAGGTGATTTTGCACGATAAGAGGAATAAAATGTTTTCCATAGCATTTAGGCCGCTACCCACATATTCGATGGAAAATGCATAATTTTTTATTCAAAGATTAACACCGATTCTCATTCATAATTTTAACGCTTACTGTGATAAAGATATTTATAATAAGATATTGCAAAGTTATTATGTTCAATAGCCTTATTTTGATTTTGCAGTTTAGTGGTTGCCTTCTTTTTAAGTGTGGGTTTTTTCTCCAGTTGAAGGTCACCCTGTCTTGTCACCCCTCTCGATATCATTGGGTTTGTATATATATATATATATATATATATATATATATATATTAATTTTACAATGAGTTTATATATATATATATATATATATATATTACATTTTTAAGATGTTTGTAACCAAAGGCCCGATTAACCTCCGAATCTAGGGGAAGTACGGTATCATTTTGGGACCCCTTTAATTTGGCAAAAGTTTGCTTAATTCTGCATTCATGAAAACTCACCAATGATGCTAATATTATATCCCCGGTAGTAGATTAGCCGAGGTTACATATATTTGATTAAATAGTTTTTTTATGTTCCCTCTGTATATACACTCATGTCCAAAATTAAGGTCACAAACATAAAATCTGTGAAAACGGAAGGACTATTCACTGTGTTGCCACGAAATTTGGCACAGAGGTACATTAGAATGGCAGAAAGAATATAGCAACATAATAATATGGAAAAGATTTTAATTGTGAATCAAAATACAGGGTATATTAAAAAGTGTTATATCATGAATCAGATATAAAGCATTTATCTCAGGAAAAGTATGTCTGATATGGAGTGGGACCACTGTGCACTGCTATACAAGCCTCACAACGAGCTCTCATACTGTTTATGACGGTGTCAATAAATGTTTGTGACAACAAAGACCATTCTTCGAAAAGCGCGGCTTTTAACTCCTGGCGGGGCATGGCAGGGGGGTTACGCTGTGCAATGGTTCTTTCTAGACCATCCCAACGTTACCAGGAAAGCCAGGCAAAACCACCACAAAGCAACGACACCTGCACAGAATATCTATTTGGTGTTAAGCGCACGGCGACATAGGCTGGCAACGACTCCTCATCTTGCTGGTGACCTTACTGCTGCGTCTGGAATTAGAATTTCCAGTCAAACACTATATAGACGACTAGCAGAGAGGGCACTTTACGTCCGGCACCCAGTCGTGTGTGGTCCCTTTCACTGCATCGAACAGGAGAGCCCACTTGTTGTGGAGCCAAAGACATCAGTCTTGAATACAACAAGAATAGGAGCGTGTTCTTTTCAGTGATGAGTCCGGATTCACCACGGAAAATGATTCTAGTCGAATCTTCATCTGGAGAGAACGTGGAGCTCGCTATCATCCCTCCTACGTAAAATAAATCGACAGATTTGGTGGCAAAGGAATCCTTGTCTGAGACGGCATAATGTTGGGCAGCCGTACCCCACTGCACGTCTTCGATGCGGGTACTGTTAGTGCACATCGCTATAGGGATGAGGTCCTTGAAGCCTATGTGAGGTTGTTTCGAGGTGCTGTAGGCCCAGACTTAATTTTTATGGACGATAATGCGAGGTCACACAGTGCTCACATTGTTAATGATTTCCCTGAAGAGGAGGATATTCGCCGTATGAATTGGCCCTCGAGATCTCTGGACCTCAATCCTATTGAACATGTTTGGGATGGTCTAGAACGAGCCATTGCATAGCGTAACCCCACTACTAGGACCCTTCAGGAGTTAAAAGCCGCGCTTTTGGAAGAATGGGCTTTTTGCCACAAACATTTATCGGCACCCTCATAAAAAGTACGAGAGCTCGTTTTGAGGCTTGTATAGCAGTGCACGGTGGTCACACTCCATATTAGACAGAGATAAATGCTTTTCCCGAGATAAATGCTTTATCTCTGATTCATGATTTAACACTTTTTGATATACCCTGTATCTTAATTCACAATTAAAATCTTTTCCATATTGTTATGTTGCTATATTCTTTCTCCCATTGTAATATACCTCTGTGCCAAATTTCGTGGCAACACAGTAAATAGTTCATCAGTTTTCACAGATTTTATGTTTGTGACCTTAATTTTGGACATGAGTGTACTTCAGATATATTTAGTACATATAGCTGTATGCTCAATTTCCCGCGGGTGGTTTCTAACAGGCACCATGCTATACACCAGCACCATATGGCACCATGCTATACAGGCACCAGCTGGATGCTATATGATTAATTAACATCCTATTGATGACATTCATATTTCCCTGTTAAATAAGTTTCGTGAAGTAGTGCTTGGATTTTCTCTTGGATTAAGCAAACTTTCTTCCAAAAAAAATAAAAACTACAATGTAAACATTTTTTTATTGGAATTAGAGGGCCCTTTTCCTCGTAATTTTGGGAGCCCTTTTAAATTTTAGAGGGGAAGCATGTGCTTTACGTGTTTGTTGGATAATCAGGTCCTGTTTGTGACATTTCTTTTTACTTCTATTTCACCCAATATTTAAAACAAAACATTTTAAACATTTGTTATTTATCCACTCACACTGTAGCATTTAGCCGCTGCACTATTATCTTCAAAGCTATTAAGCTATTATCTTCAAAATAGAAATAACCATGTTTTGATCGCGTGCTTGCTGACCGCTAATCACTCGACGCTGCGTCTCACAATGTACTTTCATTTTTCTTCTTCATCTCCTTATACTCGAATTTTGATTCTCTGTAGAGAATACCAATTTGGAAGAAACGTGACTTGCTTCTTCTAAAAGCTGCAGATACCTTTTTTCTTTCTTTCTTTCACTATTCTTCTTTTTGTCGTAACCGTTTTTATTGTTTGGACCACGTGCTTCGTTTAAGATAGCAGCGACATTTGTTTTCCTGGTCGAACAAATATTTTTTTTTGTCGAAGAAAAGAGGGCGAAAGAATTTAAAAGATTATACTGATTAATACGGTTAAATTCTTTACCTGTCCTTGATGTAATACTTCTTTTAAATATTTTTAATAAGTAAGGAATAAATAGAGAAGATTGTTGAAATTGTACTTTCTATTGCTGGTGAATGAGATTGACAGCTCGTAGATAGGCCTTAGTTGTTAAAACGATGCAGCTTATTCTAAAAATAATTCTTTTTATCTGTTTTTCATGAAATAAATAGCAGTAGCCAGATAAATATTTTTAGCTGTGATTTTGTTAACGATAAAAAAAAAAGGGATCTGTTCTGAATATGGAAATACATTTAAAACCGCAAAACGAAAGTTGTTATTTGTATGTACATATACAAAATATTTAACTACAAAATATCCACGTTTTCTTTCAACAAAAATGAGGGTTGATAGTACACAGCAAGATGAGCGATGTTTTCCGTAGAATCTATGTCACATATCCACTTATTCAATAAAAAAAATACAGAGTGTCGTACTCGAAGCCGAACACCTAGATTTTCGTGCATAATTTTAAAAATAGTAAAGATTTTAACAGTATTAACCTTTCAGGGGCAAGCACTTGTGCTCCTGTAACGTTGAATTCTCACCGGAATTTAGGAAAGAATTTAGTTCAAAATAAGGAAAAGCAATATTTCCCCCTTTTTCCTGTCAAAGTTAAAAAAGTAAAATTTAATTAAAAGTTTCTGGTTTGAATCGGATTAAAATTAGGTGGTATATAATATATACCACCGCCCCTCAAAAGGTTAAAACAATGTTTTCGAGAGACATCGGCAGGAGTCAAAATAGAATTTTTGCTATTTTTGAAACGAGATTGACCAATTACTAGCCTGTGAAAGATTTCGCAAATGATTAGTCAATCTCGTTTTGATAATAGCAGTAATGGAGCAGTTGAGAAATTTTCACCACTAAATTTTAATAGTATTTTTCGACTTATAAATTTCTTAAACTCTGTCCTTAAATACTACAAAGAGTATAATTTAAATTTAATGGTGGTAAGAGTATAATTTAAATTTAATTGATTCTCTGCTGCGCCAATGTTCCATCACTGTAATAGCGAAAAATATATCTGGATCCTTGCCTTAAATTGCTGCTAACATTTCATATTTTGCGAACATTTCATATTTGCTTTCTAGCTGCATTCATGTTTTTTCCTCTGATGAAGGATCCGTTTCGTATTACGATCCGAAACGGTATTATGTTGTTTTTTCTACATTTTAAGATGTTCGTAACATTTATTTGTTTCTATTTCATCCTATAGTAAATCAAAACCTGTAAAATGTTCTGTATTTTTACATACATTATAAAGTTTTAGCTATCCGCTTTCAACCCATTATCTTTAAGATAGAAATGCCATGTTTTAATCTTTTTGTTTCCTGACCGCTAATCACTCGACGACGTTCCAGACATCCCACGCTGTACTTTCATTTTTCTTCTTCATCTCCTTCTACTCGAGTTTTGATTCTCTGTTGAGAATGCCAATTTGGAAGAAACGTGACTTGCTTCTTCTAAAAGCTTCTTTTTTGTTTTTTCTCTGGTCTTCTTTTTGTCGTAACCGTTGTCATTGTTTGGACCACGTGCATTCGTTTAAGATAGCAACGACTTTTGTTTTCCTTTGGTCGAAAAATAAATACCTTTTTTCTGTCTGAGAGAAGATGGCGAAAGCAGCTCGAAGATTGTGCCGATAAATACGGCTAATCCCTACCTGTTCTTGATGAAATAGTTTTTGAAAAATGCTTTTAATCCTAAATGACGAACGATTGGAGAAGGTTGTTGAAGTTGTAGTTTCAGTTGCTGGAAGATAAGGATGACAGCTCGTTATCTATGAAGAGGTAAATAAGTCGTCGAATCGTGACTAAAATAGTCTTTGTTTTTCAAAAAGATGCAGTTTGTAATCTACTTTTTTATTTTTATATATTTTATTTTACTTTTTTTTGGCATAAAAGAAGATGCAATGGCTATATAAAGATATGTAGCTTGAGTTTTGTTGAAGATAACAGAAACTTTAACTTTTTGTAATTTGGACTTTTTTGTTTAAAACCCTCTGAGCGTCTGAGGGCTTTGCTGGATTTTCATAAAAATGTTCATAAAACTTATATTAATTTAAATTTTCTTTCCCCCTATTTGTTTACTAAAATACACTCCATGTCTCTTTATTTTAAATATATATCCTAAAATTCAATTCTGTTCAAAATATTTTGTCTATCTACAGCCGATTTAAGTTGCCTGGGGGGGGGGGGGAGACAGAAAAATACGGGCAAAGCGCTTAGAAGGTTAGATAAAATCTTTGATCATTTTGCTAATGATGTCATTCGAAATCACTACTGGCCCACTTGTCCGTAACCAGTGTTGAATTCAAAGGGGTGGCCCGGGAGGGAACATCTCCCCAGAGCTTTGAAATGTCCCCCTCCCGGAAGATTTCAGATTTTATGCTTTCAACTGTCAAAAAGTGGAATTCCCCCCCCCCCCCCGAACTTTAAAATATCCCCCTGGAGCCACAGAAATTCCTCCCGGAGAAAAGCGTCTGAATTCAACACTGCCCGCAACTACTGAAAATTCAATCGGACCATATCAAGGGAAAAAAATGTCAATGTTCATAAGGCCAGAAACAGATACCTTTTTTCGATTTTTTTTTTTTCCTCCAGGAAAAGAATACGTTAATATTAATTGATATTCTGCACTGATACTGATAAATAATGTTAATCCCCAGATATTCTTGATGGAATAGTTTTTTAAAAATGCTTTTAATCCTAAGTAAACGAATGGTGGAAGAATGTTGTTGTAGTTGTACTTTCGGTTTTTTGTTGTTGAATAAGAGTGACAGATCGTTATGTATGGAGGAGTAAATAAGTCGTCAAATCGTGACTAAGATAATCCTTAATTTAAAAAAAAATATATATATATATATTGAATAAGAAAGATGCAATGTCTATATAAAGAAACGCACCTTAAATTTTGTTAAAGGTAACAGAAACTTTATATTTTTTTAATTTTTACAACTTTGTTTAAATAAAATATTTGATTATTTTGCTAATGACTTGCTTGTACTGTAAAAAAAGCACAAAGTTTTCTTAATCTACGAAAATATACCATAACTCCTTCCGAGTTAACCACAATTCCGGAACTCGTTCTTTATTGTTAGAAGCCTCAGAAACTAATGCATTTTCGAGATTTAAAGAAGCATTTATAAAAATAAAATTTCTTTTGATGCCATGGATTTTAGGAAACATTTCTGATTCGTTTTTATAGTGTATTCATCAGTTTTCTCAAAATGGAATATCGGTTTTTAAGATGTTATCCATTTTCAATTAAACATTTTCAGTTGGAATTTATACATTCAAGTGTAGCAAAATAGTATTAATTTTAATCTTAATGTTAATGCTATTAATGTATCATGTTTGTCTGCAAAACACGTTTGCTGAACATAAAAATTTTTACTTGATAGCATCCGAAACACTTATATTCCGGATTGAGAAAACTGATTAATACACTATAAAAACTACTTGGAAACGTTTTCGAAAATCAGTGGCAGCAAAAGTTTTTATAAATTCTTCTTTAAATCTAAAAAATATATTGGTTTCTGAGGTTTCTAAAGGTCAAGAAAGCTATTCAGTCGGAAGAGGTTATTGTATACTTTCATTTATGGTCATATAATATTTTCCTATAGATTAAATGACATTTGTATTTTTTTTTAGAGTGTGATTTTAAATGATTGGATCTAGTGAAAATACAATCGGACCATATAATAAAAAAATGTCAATGTCCATGAGACCAGAGACCGATACTTATTTTCCTTATATATATTATTAATTGACATTTTGCAGTGATATTGATAATGATTGTGCCTACCTGTTTTCTATGGAATAGTTTTTAAAAATGATCCTAAATGACGAATCACTGAAGAAGGTTGTTGAAGTTGTAGTTATGGTTTTTGGGGGATAATGACGACAGCTCGTTATTTGCAAAGAAGTAAATAAGTCGTCGAAACGTGACTGGAATGGGATTTAGGTTTATATACAGTAATCCCTTAATATTCGCGAGAGTTACGTTCCAGGAAAACCTCGCGAATGTCAAATCCGCGAATGTTGAGTCTATCTCTCTGCACTAAAAAAGGAGTTACGTTCTATAAAATTTTAATTGGAGTGACACAGCGTTTCAAAGGACAAAATGATAATATGTATTAACAATGCATTCTGCATAGCATGTATGTAGAAGGTGAATGTTCAGACATATTCATAAACATGAAATTTATTGATTAAAGATAATTCAAATGAACTGACTGGAGAAATACTTACAGCTAAAAAAACGTAGGTTTTTATATAAAGTAATTTCGACTCTCTCTATTCGCAAATCGCAAAGAGATGATAATGTATTAGTGAGTCAGTATGCGATACAATATTAAAATACGATATTTAAATACAGCTAAATGCTTCAGAAATTCTTTTATTTTCTATCAAGTGCAGCTTTAGCTCCATCTGTAATAGAACCTGCACATTTTAAATTAATAGATTGAAGAGGCCGTTGCCCCCCTTTACCACTTCTAATATCCCCTCCCCATTGCAAAGATTATTTTGCTGTTGTTATTATTTTGCTTTCCTACAACACTCGCTCCTTTTTCAGTTGACAATTGAAAATTGACTTGTAAATATATACTCAGAAAACAGAGGAAATAATCTTTAACAACTATAAATTCTGAAAAAGAAAGCGATAATAAAAAAAATCGCGAATAATCAAGTCAGATTCTCGCCAATGTTAAGTTTTTCCTCATTTTCATATTCGCGAATAATCGAAACTCGCGAATGTTAAAACCGCGAATGTTGAGGGATTACTGTATTTATATTAAAGAAACAAAAACATGCAGCTTATACTCTAAAAAAATTTTATTTTGATCATTTTTCCTGAAATAAATATATGCTGCAGTTAGATAAAGATTTGTAACTTGAGTTTTGCAGACGATAACAAGAACATTAACTTTTCTGAATTTGGTAGTATATTTCAAAGCAGTGAGAAAGATTACTCAAAACTTTGCAATTCGTATGTTTATACGACACAAATCTACAAGGTGGCTCTTAAACATTCTTTTATAAGCAGTCAAAGTTTATCTTGCAAATCACGCTTCGTCAATGTATAATCATAATTTAATTAATATTAAACTATTAAATGAAGCGTATTTTTAAAAATATATATTACACTCTATATTTTATATTTCTATTTTCTACTTTTTAGTGTTCAAAATATTTCGTTGTTGCCGTTTCACAACCAGTTGACCTATTTTGGCGAATAAATTACTCCATTGTTTTTGCAACTCGTAAACAGTTATTAGCATAAAAATTGTTTGGCGATTTATCACCTGCAGCCTGTGCTAACGGAAAAAATGCTTCAAAATTAATGTATTAATTTATAATTAAGCTCTAAAAGTATTGAAATACCAGTGTACCCGTGCGAAGATTTCGCACCACAGTCTAATATTTTTTAGCAATATCTAACATTTTGGTTTCAACTTCTAAAGAAAAATTAAGGATAACAAATATCTGCAAACAATATTAGTCAAATCAGAATATTGTCTCATCTATTCCAACGTTACAGTAAAAACTGATCGAAGACAGCAAAAAGTACGCACGTGAAAAAGAATTAAAAATCGTATTTTATTTTAACTGCATTAGAGGATGACGTCATTCGCTTTCGGAAAAACACGGTACAAAGAAAAATAAATTGAAAACATAAAAACACAATTTAATCTAACATAATCCCTCACAATTTAACCTACTATTTTAGTCTAAACGTGAAATACCACAGCTTTGATTGATCGATTCTGTCCTTTTTCTTCTAAACATTTCAATTTCAATTTTGCCATTTAATCATAAACATAAAATAAACCCGTGCGGATATGTCCCACTTTATCTTTTTGTACTATATATTTTTTATAATCATTGCTGAGCACGATATAGTACGTTTTCTTTTATTTTTGTGGCAACCATTATCTGAGAAAAACCTTTCATTTCATGTATGAAAACAATGCTGATTTAAATTTTAATTGGCTGCGATTTTGTATCAAAAAACATGTTTTAACGCAATGTGAGTGTAGTATGTGAGAAACCAGTTCAAAAATCTTTCGAATAATACCCCATTCATTGTTGTGCATTTTGTAAATGCATATAGAAAAAAGGATGTTGACGACAGAAATTATATATATGATTATATATAGTCATCTGAAACACACCTGTATACACAATTTTTATAATTCTAGCAAATTAGGAAGGGAATGAAAAATCGATTACAAAATTACATTTTTACTACAGATGTGAACCAAGTTAAAGCTCTTCATCAGTAAAACCTCAAATTTCCCTCTCTAATCTTAAGGGGTCTTGTACCTTTTAAACTCGCTGAAAATCAACAAAAACTTTCAAACTTTGAATTAGTGTATCTTCAAAACTTTTCTATGTATAAGCATGAAATTTTGACTATTGATTAAGCAGATTGTGCTTTTTAATATAATACCATTAGAAACTGACTATTCTTTTCAGAATTTGAGCATTGTTGAAAATAAAATTGCTCTTTTTTTTATTCCGTAAGTCGTGCGCATGATATCTTGAGAACGTATGACTGGATTGTTATGAAATTTGATATAGATAATAAGCACATATGTATTTAAAAAATGATCTACTCTTATGTAAAAATTATTTCATTAACCATGTAAAAAAAATAATTTAGTAAAAAAGTTTAAAATTTTGCATTTTTTAATGAATAAAAATAGTCATAATTAAAAATCTTATCATTGTAAATATTTAAAATTAGATCATTTTAAACACGCATATGCGCTTATTACCTAAATCAAATTTCATAACAATTCATGCATACGTTCTCAAGATATCATGCGCGCAATCACTTACGGAGTAAAAAAAAAAAGAGCTATTTTAATTTCAACAATGAAAAATTCAGTAAAATATTAGTCAGTTTCTAATAGTATTATATTAAAAAGCACAATCTATATTTATAATCAAAACTTTATGTTTATACATATAAAGGTTTTGAAAATACACTAATTCAAACTTTGATTGTTTTTCTCGATTTTCGTCGCGCTTAAAAGGTACAAGACCCCTTAAACCAATTGGCATGTGATGCATTCATATTTTTAAAATATATCCCCAGGAAATTAATATTTTTAACTTCTGTTCACTGTGTAACTGTTCTTAAAGGATGTGTCTTTCTTTCTTAGTTGTCAAATTATTTCTAAAATATATACATAATTTTATTTGAAGTATTGTAATTTTACCCAGTTTCTCTTAGATTTTAACATATAAAATTATAAATTAAGAACATATTTTAGAAATAGAAAGCAAAGTTATATTGTCTTTTAAGTTTCGTTAAAATATTTTCATGTTTGTTAACGTTAAGAAATAAAAAACGATAATTAAAAATTTAGATTTAACTTGTAGTGAAATACCAGCATTCTTGATTGTATAAGTAGATTTCGACTTTAGTTTCGTATACAATAATTGTTTGTCTTCACGTGCCACAAAATAATTTCTTTTTCACAATATAAAATGGCCGAATAGGCACTTTTTCGCCTCTATACAATTATTAAAACTATTGGATTCACAGGTTTTAAAATTACACATCTATGCACAGAATGTAACGCTGAAGTCAGAAATATAATTTTCATAAAAATCAGAAAATTACAACCGGAGATATTGATTAATATATTTCATTAAATCGGTCGCATGCACAGAAACTGTGAGACCCGGTACAAAGATATATGATTGGCTTTCTATTTATAGGTCCTTTGCACGCCCTGTATATGCAAAGCCGGCCTCTCACGTGACTCTTTTCAGTTTAGGACCCGGTACAACTGTACCTCTTGTCCTCTCCTCCTGTTACATGCACTGCCAGCTCTAAAAAAAATATATTTCTTTTATGCGCCCTGTACATTTCTTAGAAATCAAGACTTCATTTTTAAGCAAATTGCATGGTATCTTTACTGAGATAATGAAAAAGCCAAACTGTAAAAAAAGACGAAATGGTCCTTAATCTAGCAAATGTAATGTACATAACCACCAATGAAAATATACAGTAACCACTTCCGAGTTACCCACAATTCCGAAAATCGTTCGTTATCTGTAGAAACCTCAGAAACTAATAGAATTTGAGATTTAAAAACTCATTTATAAAAGAAAGTTTTTTTGGCTGTCATTTATTTTCGGAAACTTTCCCGAGTAATTTTTATAATGTATTAATCAATTTGAAATACAGATTCAACCTGAAATATAGGTTTTATAAATGAAATCAATTCTTATGTAAACACTAGCAGGCTACGCTGGTCAATTTCTCTTAACGAATCTTTAATATATTATTGACATAATAATATATAATTAATAAATATTGACCTTGTGTTTTAAAACCATATGGACCTTTACTTGGAATGTCCTTCTGAATTTCTGAAAACGATACGAACGTCATTGCGTTATTACATTTTTAATATGTCAGACAAATTTCGGGCTGTTAAGGACAAAATCTTTTCGTCGTTCATTTACCGTAGGATTTGGTAAAGAACGATAAAACGATATGCTTACTATAACCATCCTTGAAAACTCATCTAACTAACAGTGAAGGTTCCGGCAAAATCCATTCGGCATTTCCGTTGGATTTTAATGAAGTTATAATACTACAAATATAATGAAATTCATATGTCTCACTGAGATGGACTAAAGTATGCTGTTTGTCGAAAATTAAATAAAAATCATGCACTCGTGACATCATAATTCACTTTTATATTTTAACAGAATAATAAGACTACTATAATTTGTGAGTCGTGCTACAGTCAGTATACATATGTCAGGACACATAGCCGTTATCATTATCTTTTTACGCGTGAAGGTTTCGCTATGGTACTCCATTGTAAAATTTGGTAATTTTTGAAATTCAATATTTAAAAAACGCATAATCATTAGATTTCAAATTTATAGCAAGAAAAATACATTTTTTTTACCTTTCTAACGCAGTTTGTCTAACAATTTTCTGACAAATACTTTTCGAGCTATTAATTTTTTCAGTAACTTCAAATGTTTTATTTTCTGAGATTAATCTGTGGCAACGATTAGCGAAAAACCCAGTCGTCAGCAACGCATAACTTTTTATTAAAGAGGATTTTCATGTTCAATAAATGTGTTTTACCATACAAACAAGATAAATTAACAGCATTAACATTAACCTTAAAATCAATATTATATTTTTCCTCTTGAATGTATAAATTCAATTACGCAACTGGAAATGTTTAATTGACCATAAAAAGCTTATTAAAAACCGATATTCTGGTTTGAGAAAACTAATTAATGAGCTGTAAAAACGACTTCGAAAAGTTATCAAAAAAATGTCAGCAAAAGAAACTATGTTTTTATAAGTGATTCTTTAAATCTCAAAAATATATTGACTTCTCAAGTTTCTAATGACAAAAAACGCTTTTCGAAATCATGAGTAACTGGGAAGTGGTTATTGTATATTTTCGTTCGTGGTTATATTATATTTTCGTAAGGTTAAGAAACATTTGTCTTTTGGAAAAATAAATAAAATGTCCCACCTTCTTTTCTTCGAAATCAAGAACCACATTTTTAAGCAAATTTCATTTCACCTTTACTGAGATAATGAAAAAGACCCGTTTTCGTGTCATTTAATCGTTAGTAGCGTGTTTTTATTGAGCAATAATATAGATCGCTTTTATGATTCGTGTAGGCTGATATTTTTAGAGTCGCTGCACTCCTTTATCCCCATCTCATCAGTAAAGTTACGGAAATGGAAGGTTAGGCCTAATCTTTTATCTTTATGGCGCACCACCTGCCAATCTAAGTGATATTGGTTTAGTCGGCGTTTCTCTCTTTATTTATTTTCTGCCTTATCTTTTTGAGAAAGGTGTGTTTCTCTAAAACTCTTCAAGCTCCTTACGCTGTCAATTAACAAATAAAATACGTTGGCGGTAAATGTGTATTTTGTGGCGTTTCTCACCGGCGTTCCATCGGCGTTTTGATTTAATAAAATGATCTTATAATCCTTTTAGATTAATGTTTTCATTATTTAATTTCTTGAATTATTTGCAATTTCTATGAATTAAGCCTTTTTAGATGACTAAAACAGTTTGAACGTCGCTAATTTAAAGTCCTCTAGTCTGAAAGTCCAGATAATCCGAACCGGAATTTATTTGTAATTAAAAAATGAACATTAAAATTAATCATTGATTTGACGAATTTGAGGACGTGAACCATTGCGAATGATATTGGTTTTATACAGGGTGATTATAAAAAAAACTATCCCGATATATATGAGCCCCTAACTGTCATACCGTTCACAGAAACTGAATGAAATTCTGGCCTAAAGTATTTTGAGGTATGCGCTCAAGAATCATGTGAAAAACAACAGTTAAATTCTAACATTACGGTTACAGTGCAAAATTTCGAAAATTTCAAATGGCAACACCTACTTTTTTTTATTGGCATGTGATCTTCATAGTGAAAAACCATAAAAAGCGTTGGAACGGTACCTGTAGCACGAAAGTCGCCGGCGCTAGGCAGACTAAGAAGAAAAGTGAAAACAACCAATAAAGGACAGAGAAGCTACAGAAAGTAAAACATTTTATTGTTCAGTGCTATCCACCATCTGCCGCATGTAAAGTGTCGTCGTGTGTGAAATGGAAAATGTATGAAACACAATAAAATGTTTTGTTTTCTGTTGCTTCTCTGTCCTTATTGGTTGTTTTCACTATTCTTCTTAGTCTGTCTAAGCACCGGCGATTTTCGTGCTACAGGTACCGTTCCAACGCTTTTTATGGTTTTTCACTATGAAGATCACATTCCAATAGAAAAAAAGTAGCTGTTGCCATTTGAAATTTTCGAAATTTTGTCACTGTAACAGTAACTGTTAGAATTTAGCTGTTGTTTTCAAATGATTCTTGAGCGCATACCTCAAAATACTTAAGGCCAGAATTTCATTCAGTTTCTGTGAACGGTATGACAGTTAGGGGCTCATATATCGGGGTAGTTTTTTTATAATCACCCTGTATATAGTCGACGTTCCTTTCTTTATTTATTTCCCGCCTTATCTTTTTGAGAAAGGTGTGTTTCTCTAAAACTCTACAATCTCCTCACGCATTAAATTGCGAATAAAATACGCTGGCGGTAAATGCGTACTTTGCGGCGTTTTTTTATTCTTGTGATTTTATAAAATAATTTTAATTCTTCTTTTAGATTAATGTTTTCATTGTTTAATTTCTTGAATTATTTGTAATTTCTTGAATTATTTGTAATTTCTATGAATTATGCATTTTTAGATAACTCAAACAAACAGGGCCTCGCTAATTTGAACTCCTCTACTCTGTAAGTCCAGATAATCCTAACTTAAATTTATTCCAAATTTAGAAAATAAATAATTAAATCTTGGAAAAGACAAATTTAAAAAAATAATAATAATAAATTTAAAACTTTTCTTAGAAGCCATGTTTTTCAAAGAAAGAAGGAACTAGTCAGATGTGCCAATCTCAAAACTTTCTTCTATCGCATACATATTAATTCTACAAAAAACGTAATTTTTTCTAATTAGGCATTTTAGAAACAATTTTTTTTTTTGCTTATTATAAGTATGCAAATTAAACCTAGATTGTAGAATTGAGTGATTCTGTCCCCTTCTGTTCCCTTCTGGGGGAATATCCCCTTTTTCAACTAGGATCTGACGTCTATAGTTAAAAACGTATGTATGAATACACTAGATTAATCTAGTGTATTCACGTATCCAGCGTTTACTGGAGTTCCATTACCTGCGATCTTTTCTGTTGAGCTGATTAAAATATCAGACCAGATGCTTTGATCAATAAGGTTAACTGGATGAATTATGCCCTCCAGATTCGACCGGGATAGCTCAGTGGTAGAGCGTGGCGGCTTCAGCCAAGCGATCCCAGGTTCGAATCCTGGCCCGGACATTTTTCGTCCAGTTGGAAATTTACAACTTGTATGTATGTAGTTTGGTTCAATTCTGTCTATAACTTCATACGTTTTCCGATGATACAAGAGAAAAATCGTACAAAAATCGCTATCACAACAAAAATCATATGAAATCATGTCATTGTGAAAAACATAAAAATAAAGTTTGGTTCAAATCTAATGCATAACTTCGTACAGTTGATTCGTATGATTTTTTTTTTCCAACAGCTCTCGAGCCCGTTCCTAAAATCGAACAAAATTCGCTATCATAACACGACTTTCAGGCCGATTTTCTCCAAAATTTTATACAAACCTCGGCCTATGACATTACGTCTAAATATGAAATTTCATTGAAAAATATTCATAAATTGTAAACTTAAACTGCAAAAAATAGAGAAAATCGCACAAAAATCGCGATCACAGTGTTCTCTTCTCGGGAAATATCCCCATTTTCAACTGAATTAACAACTGATGTCTATAGTCAAAAACGTATGCATGAAGTTTGGTTCAATTCTGTCTATAACTTCATATCTTTTCCGATGATACAAAAGTAATATTGCAACAAAAATCGCTATCGCAGCACCCCTTCCGGGAGAATATTCCCAGTTTCAAGTGGTACCCGACGGCCATTGTCATAAACATATAAATGAAGTTTGGTTCAAATCTATACATAACTTCTTACAATAAAGAAAATGTCGCCATCACAGCGTCCCTTACCGTCGGAATATCCCCAGTTTCTACTGAGACCTGCTCGCCATTGTCAAAACATATATATGAAGTTTGGTTCAATTCTATCCTTCGTACACTTTTCGATGATATAAAGAGCACACACATTTTGTAAAATTGCGTTTTATGTCGAAAATCGGAAGTCGAAAATTTTTTCGATTACAATGCTTTTTTCTATTATAGATAGAATAAAGTAAAAAGGAATAATGAAGACAAATTTGTTCACCAGATGAATACATGTATCGCATGGTTTTTTCACGCCACATTTGAAATAGACAGCTTAATTACTAAATTTCCTGCAATGTCCGCCTCTTCAAAACACCATTTTGAGAAAAACGCATTTAAAAGTTTTAGTAGAGGTAATCTATTTCGCAACAAAAACCTGTAAGATCGCAGTGCGATGTAAATTGCGTTAAGTAAAAAAAAAAAAAAAAAAAAAAAAAAAAAAAAAGTAGCAACCCCCTTTTTCCCTCCAAAAAATCCCATTCCACCCCCACCCCCTCCCCATTTTTTTCTTAATTCGATTTAAGTGAGTATTCCTTTTCAGCAAAAATAATTTTAAAATTTTGTATTCTATTTTTCTGTCTAAAGTATTTAAAATTTTTCGTGCTATTTTTATTTGTCCGTTTTTCATAATTTATTAAAAAATAAATAAATGTCTCGAAAACTTAAAATTGTGATTTTTTATTTCGGTTGCATAAGTTTACATTGTAAGCTGGAGGGAAAAAAAATCGGAAAAGTTCAATGCACCCATTACGTAAATTAAATTGTTTTGTTTTATTTAAAAAATTATGAGAGTTGTTATGTAATTAATTTTTATTAATCAGTGAATTTTACAGAAAGATTATTTTTCCCTCTTGAAAAAAAAAAAATAAATAAACACTAATTACATCGTAAAAAGAAAATCTGGGAGATAATGATCTTACGTGTGTAATTAACGGACATTTTTTGTTAATTCAGCTGTAACATAATAAATTCTTTTTACTAAGTATTAAAGAATTCAGAAAAAAGCTGGGAAAATTATTGGCAGCGCGCTTTTTTTATATTTTTAATCAATAAAAGAATGTAGTCAAAAGGAAAATGAAGGGCGTAAAATCTAACGGGGTGAAGTTTTTCTTTCTTTTTTTTTTTTTCTTTTACTTCTTTAAAATAGTTTTATTTTGAAATGTTGTGTTAAAGCATCACAAAATTGGACAGATCGAATCAAGGAATCGAAAAATGTAAGGATTAGGTAAAGGTTAAACGTTATTCAGTATCAAAACTATCTAAAAATATAAATAAACTTATCAATTTGAAATTAAATATATATAAAGGGTGTTCGAGAATAATTGAACACATTACAAAATTATGAAAAAAAAGAAAGAAAGCTAAGAACAGTAGTGGTTTTACAATATATATATATATATATATATATATATATATATATATATATATATATATATATATATTTCGCAGCATTGTTATTTCAAGAATTTCCTCCAAAAGATAGATTGCAATGATTTTTTGGCATCACGGCCGCGCATCGCAGTGTATTACTGCTTATTTTACTGTTTATTACTGTTAATTTATAACACTGGCAGCTGGGATGCCAGTATTATACTGTAAACTCAACACTTTTTTTTCTTTTTTTGCAGTGTATATCAATTGAATGGCAATCCGAGTATATTTACTAGAGTTAGAGCACGGTCAGACAAATCGAATTCATAAACAGCTTTCAACTATGTTGAAAAGATAATGATACACGGTTGATTTTGTTATTCAGGCATGAACTGTTCCAATTTTTTTCGCATTATCTAAACGACTTGCTTTAAATGGCTCTTTCGTGACGAACATTTGAGATTTTGTCATCTTTATTCATGGGACGAGAAATAATTTAGTTAGCTCCATGAAACTACGATGTCGATTTAACTTTAATGCATCCTATTTAACGGAAATAAAAATAGAAATATTGTCTGATAAAACTTCATTTTTTTTTATCGAAAAAAAATTATTATTAGAAATTTATGTTAACCCTTATACTATTTATCTGATTTTTTTAAATATTTTTAATGTATATACTAAATTCTATTTTTACTAGATAGATAGTTTTCCGAAAAATGGTGTAAAAAAATACATGGAATAAAAAAAAAAAAAAATGAAATAGAACAAATGGTAAAATAGAAGATTAATTTCAGACCTAAAAACCACTAAAAATAATACAATAAACAGAAAATTATTGTTATAATTTTACTTTTTTTTTCCGCGTTGTACATAAAAAAAATTTGTACAGTCGTAACTTCTACCCCGCCCCCCCCCAATATATATATATATATATATATATATATATATATTGTTGCAAATGATTATATCAAAATCATACTGGTACCAACCAATTAAATGTTACGCGCGGATTAAGGTTTAGGGGGCGACTGCAAATTAAAAATTATGCCAACTTTTAAATGGTAATTTATAACCGTTTAGTGCCGTTACCTGCTTTAGTATTATTAATAGTATTATTTGTATTAAACGTATATTTGTGTAATTACTGTTATCTCATATTCCACGGCTTGCGTACATAGTTCTATGAAAGTACAGCATATAAAATTTTCCGTATGCACTATTCTATTAAAATAATTTTAATTGTAGATGTAGAATGATGTTGATTGAGAAATATGGACATTTTTTGTTGTTAGCATTCGACTTCAGCCTTAAAATTTCGGTCCGTGCAGACCTATTCGATTTATTGTAAGTAAATTGCATAACTGTAAATTGTAGGATATATCGAACGCTTATACGTAAAATGACACAACTCAATTTTTTTCCCTTAGAAAAGATGGAAAACAATTTATTTTTTTATTCAAAATGGTCGAGAAATGATTAACATTTTTATATCTAAGATCAAAAGTAACTTTTTTATTTCGATATGAGTCACGATATCGAAAGATTTGTAGACAGTAGGGTGGAAAAGTTGTGTAACGTCATAAGCGAAAAATGATAAAACTCTTGATTGGATCACTTTTAAAGATACGAGAGTATGTTTTTAAAACATGCATGATGCATTTTTTATCCATTGATAAAAAAAAATACGAGGCGAGTTCGGAAAAAAACCTGCCATTGTAGCGTGGCGCTGGTAGTAGTAGGCGAGCTTCGATATTGCTACATCGGCTTGATATCTGACTCAGTAATCATCCAGCTCTGACAGTATGGGTCTCGTTGTTTCGTTCATTAGCTTGTTATAACCTCAAAACATGAGTGCTGCAATGGAAAATCCCGCCAAATGCGAGGTGCCTGTAATGAGATTTCTTTGACGTTCCAGCAGCAAACATTCACTTACAATTCAATTCATCGTTGTCATGACAACGACTGTCCTCACAGACCTGGAAAAACTAAAGAACTTATGAATCAATTCAACTTAGGATGTTTTGATTATCCCCCTTACAGCCTGGATTTGGAGCCGAGTGATTTTCATCTTTTCACTCGCAGGAAGAAGTGGCTTGGGTAGCACTTCGATGACGATGACGAAATTCAGAATGCCGTAAAAATCTGGCTATGTACCCAGGCGGCCGAATTTTATGAAGAAGGAATTTGTAAATTAGTGATAAGCTTAAACTTAAAATGCGACAACGTTGAAAAATAGTGCAAAGCAGTAGTTTTAAGATGCATATAATAAGATTTTTTTTTCTATGCAGATTTTTTATTTATAGCCAAACTGAAGGTACTTTCCGAACTCGCCTTGTACATACCGTGAACTCCCGTTACTGCAGACTTCCAAAGGAGGCCATTTTTCGTACGTATTAACCGAAGTCCGCTTTAAGCGACCTAAGCATTTCAATTGCGTAAAATAATCCCTAGCACTGAATAAATTGAATTCAATTTATGACAGGAATTTAAAGCTTATCAACTTTGTGCTAAAAGAAACAACTTATTCTTTAATTTAGTAGTTTTAGTAAAAAAAAGAAAAAGAAAGTTTATATCATTTTGTAGATACAAACTCAGAGCAATTAAAATATGAGTATTTATTTATCTTTCGTGATACAGACAATAAGAGATCATTTTAATCAAAGTAATGTGAATAATATTTTGATATCTACATCTACGTGCAATTCGTTTAAAATTTTCAATTAATACATAAAAACAGGCATACAGCCATTTTCAAAGCCTCCATTATACAGCGTCTTTCATTTATATTTTCTGCGTAGTATCGACAATATACACATATGTACCTTGAAAGTTGTATTTGATCATTTTTAGGATTCCTTACTTTAAAAAACAATGGAACGTGGAAAGTTCAAACTTGGCAGACTGATAAAGGCTATTGACTCACATATTCATAGATTATTAGGCATTCACAAACATTTTTAGGAAAAATTTACGGGGGAGAGGGGTGGCTAATTAAGTTACTGGGAAAAAACTATGTATATCGTGGGGGGGGGGGACTCAAAAATATATTTGTTTTAATTGTAGGTATTATATTTTCAGAGATAACGTCGAAAATATACTGCAAAAATATGTCCCCCCCCCTATTTCCGAATCTACGGAAATTAAAATTATGAAAAAGAAAATATAGGGGTAGTAGATGTTTATTTAAACATTGCAGGAAAACTATAGTGAGTATCCTAGATCACACAGTTTTTGAGAAAATCGCAAACCATACTTTGCGGGCGCTCAGCGGGGGAGTTGAGGGACGCTCGATGTACCCATCGACGCGGTATCATCCAAGGATTGAGGATAATGATTTTCGAAAAAAAAAAAATGTTGGTAATTAGTCGAGTTATTGATTAAAACCTATCTAGAAAAACGCGGCACGGACCAAGGCAACGTTGCAACTTTGCGATCTCCTTTCAAAGTGCATTTGGAGTAACGCCAACTTTAAACTTTGTACAAGGTCTTTGTTTTAGGTAAGGCGAATCATAGTGATAAATAGTCAACCTTTTCCAATCCAATTGAATTCAATTATTGGAGGTAATTACTGAAAAATAATTCATACAATAATTCCAAGTTCTTTTAGCAACAACTTTTTGTAATATTGTAGTTAATATTTGATAAATTTATTGCATGGAATCCTTTGTACGCGAGAAAAACTCGCATTTGACAGATTATTTCTGTTAAGTGTATACTATAACAAAATTCTTCTACATTATTTTCGATTCAAAAGATGAAAAATATCTTTTTTTTAGATATCTTCAAAATTTAACAGAATTTGAAGTTATATTTTTTAGAACTATATTATGATTATTATTTAAATATTCTTTTGAAATATATCATAAAAGTAGGTATCACGCTTACGGGATCGTAAGGAATACAAAAATTCTAAGAAATTGTTAAGAAATATAATACTTAATGAGTCTTAAGCAAGTTTTTCTTTTCTTTTTTCACTGTGCTCTTCATTGCAGTTTGTAATTTATGCAAAATTTTCTTCAGGGGATTTGCGAAGTATTACTCAGTATACTTTGTATCCTCGAGACATTTTCCGTGTAGTTGCAACATTGTTATTTAATTTTTATTTCAAAAAATTATATTTCGTGAAATTGTAAACGCTAATCGAATTTTCTTTCTTAATACACAATTGTTTTTTTTTTAAAGGAATTATAGGAAACTGAATAAAAAATTAAACGCAAATTTCGTAAGATTAGTTTTGAAAACTAGCATACATTTATTATTATTATTAAGAAAAGAACTGAAAAAGAAAGAAAAATTTAGAAACAAAAAATTAATTCCTCTTTTAATGTTGTATTTTATGTATCACATTATATCTTTTAAAACATGTACACATTTTTTATGTACAGTGAATGTTGTTACTAAAGAATGTTGTTACACTTTAAAAACATTCACAGTAAAAATAATGCTTTTAAAACAAGCATGATCTATTTTTTATTCACAGTTTTTTTTTCCTTTTATCTATTTTTAGGTAGATTTCGTAAAAAATACTACCTATTACATTCTCCCCTAAGTTGGAATTTTTGAAAATTTTTGCAAATCTACACCGATCCTGACTCCCAGAATCTAAAACTACCCCCAGTTCAAAACTTTATCTATCTATCTATCTATCTATCTATCTATCTATCTACCTATCTATCTGTCTATGTCACTTTTTTATGGACACGATAACTCCCATAATTCTGCACATATCTCTTCCAAACTGATACATAAAATCAAGGGGCATAAAATCTCGGTCAAGTTCGTTAATGGGCAAAATCAAACTAGGGGGGGGGGGAATGCGGGGGCCTTTTGTGAAAACAGAAAAAAAACCATAATTTCTCGTATCGAATCCGTTTAAAGTTATTATTACTTCTAGGAAAAGAACCGAAAATTTGTGTATGACAGATTTTTGATATCATTAAAAATGGACCCAAGGGGAAGGGGGGGATGAAAGTTTTAGAAGAAAAAAAAATTCATAACTTCGTCAATTCACAAGATATCAAATCCGCTAAAATTTATTATAAATCCTTTTAATATTATCTAAAACTTTTATATTGACAAGTTTTTTATAGGACCAACCCTTATAGCAAAAAAAAAAAAAAAAAAAAAAAAATCTCTGCCGGCTCCGCCTGCAAACAAGTTAGGTTTTGAACTAACTGCTGCCCAACTGCCGCATCATGGCAAAAAGGTCCTTTCTTCCGCAATTCCCAACAAACAGGTGCCCCACAGTCTGCGCCTTCGAAATCTACCTGCGCCTGTAGGCCGAGCCGTCAGGGATTTTTTATATCGGAGTTTTCTTTTTTTTTCGTAGCCAGTGAAGAGATTTAGCTAGCAACAAAGTTCCAAAAGGATAAGTTGTATAATAAGTTTTTATTTAAAGAGGAATCTTAAACGTCAGAGTTATACTCCTGTTCAGTGTTTCCAGTAATAGAGCTACTGTTTTAAAAAATAAGATTGCTTGATTGGTACCACTTTTTTGAAATAGTATAACTCGGCCTATTTTCGCCTTATTTATATCTGTCATTAAATAAGATGAATATTAATTACTGTGCGAAGTGACAACACTGCTTCAGAAACTCCTATGAATCGTACTTCTTTGTATCCATCTAAATATCTGTCTATGTACATATATTTACATAGGCTAAGTTTTAAGCTTTTTCATTTCACCAAAATTTAACAGAAATTTTTGCCTTATTTAATTGCAGATTTCAACAATTAAATAAGCCAAAATTTATTAATAATTTTCAGCGGTAAGAAAAAAAACGTAAAAATTGGCAATTATATATGTATTATAGATAGCCAGATCTATATTAAAAATCCCTGACGGCTCAGCCTACAGGCACAGGTAGATTTCGAAGACGCAGTCCGTGGGGCGCCTGTTTGTTGGGAATTGCGGAAGAAATGACCTTTTTGCCATGATGAGGCAGTTGGAACCGCCTACTTCGAAACCTAACTTGTTTGCAGGCGGAGCCGGCAGGGATTTTTTTTTTTGCTATAAGGGTTAGTCCTATAAAAAACTTGTCAATATAAAAGTTTTAGATAATATTAAGAGGATTTATAATAAATTTAAACGGATTTGATATCTTCTGAATTGACGAAGTTATGAATTTTTTTCTTCTAAACCCTCCCTTCCCCACCCCCTCTTGGGGCCATTTTTAATGATATCAAAAATCTGTCATACATCAATTTTCGGCCCTTTTCCTAGAAGTAATAATAACTTCAAACGGATTCGATACGTATCATAATTAAGAAATTATGGGATTTTTCTGTTTTTACAAAAAGCCCTCCCATCCCCCCCCCCCTCTGGTTCGATTTTGCCCATTAACGAACTTGACCGAGATTTTATGCCCCTTGATTTTATGTATCAGTTTCGAAAAGTTGCGGGAGTTGGAACCGCCCATTTCGAAAAATAACTTGTTTGCAGGCGGAGCCGGCAGGGATTTTTTTTTATTTTTTTTTATTTTTATTTTTTTTTTTTTTGCTATAACGGTTGGTCCTATAAAAAACTTGTCAAAATAAAAGTTTTAGATAATATTAAGAGGATTAATAATAAATTTACGCGGATTTGATATCTTGTGAATTGACGAAGCTATGATTTTTTTCTTCTAAACCCCCCCTTTTTCGCCCCCTTGGGGCCATTTTTAATTATATCAAAAATCTGTCATACATAAATTTTTGGCCCTTTTCCTAGAAGTAATAATAACTTTAAACGATTCGATACGTACAATAATTAAAAAATTATGGGGTTCTTTTTCACAAAAGCCCCCCCCCCCCCTGGTTCGATTTTGCCCATTAACGAACTTGACCGAGATTTTATGCCCCTTGATTTTATGTATCAGTTTGGAAAATATTTATGCAGAATTTTTCCAGTTATCGTGTCCATAAAAAAGTGACATAGACAGATAGATAGATAGATAGATAGATAGATAAAGTTTTGAACTGGTGGTGGTTTTGGGTTCTAGGAGTCATGATCGGCGTAAATCTGCAAAATTTTTTCAAATTTTCCAACTTAGGTGAGAATGTAATAGGTAGTATTTCTTACGAAATCTACCTAAAATTTGTATATATATATATATATATATATATATATATATAGAAGGTTATTTATGTATACAATATTTTTCTTTTTCTTTTATATTATCTTTATCTAATAATAGATGGCAGCACTAGAATTTTTATTTAACTTGTCTACAATTTCAGCTTTACTTATAATTTACTGAGCTAGATGGCAGCACTACACAATTTTATATTATCATCTTTCTCAGCAATGTTTGGACAAGGATATGCAGCCATTTTTGAGTAGGTGTAAGGTTGATTTTCAATTACCTTAAATCCATCTATATCTACAGTAAAATTTGTCTTTTTTGGTGAGTCTTTAACACTATTTTATATTCATATTTCTATTTAAGTTGCATAATTGTTTATTTATCTAATTTCTATTTAAGTTGCATAATTGTTTATTTATCTAATTTCTATTTCAGTTGCATATTTATTTACTTGTTTTGTTATTTGGACCTCATGTTGGTTTTTGATTTTCTGGTTTCATTTGTGTATGTTATTAGGGGCTTAATATTGTCGATTTTAGGCATAATGCTGACAATATTTGATGAAATAACATATACTTACTGTGAATATTCTTATAAAGCCCTTCTGAAGATTCTATAAGATATTCATAGTTTTCCAATTTTTGCTTTTCCAGTTTTTACTTTTTCATCCTTTTGGGTATACTTCCTTCAGTGATCATTCTATAGCTTTTTATAATGTCTTTTCCTTCGTTCTTCACATGTGTTTTCATTTTTAAATATATATATATATATATATATATATATATATTTAAAAGATTGCTAATATCAATTAGCACCATTATCAATATATTTAAAAAATATATATGCAATACCATAATGTATAAGAAAAAATATCAAAATGAATTGTTAAGATTCAAGATGAAAAGATATCATAAATAAGACATCATAAATGACTTACATTCATTTAATTTTATTTGTGGTATTTAGGCAATTGGGACTTGATAATTCTGTCTAAATTCCACAAATTTCATTTCATTTAATTCCATTTATTCAATTTTTATTTAATTTCTTATTCTTTCAATGTTTTTGATTCCATATTAAGTGTGTTGGGGAATCTTTCATTGTCAACTAATTATTTCATACTTAATTATTTCATTGTTTAAGTTGGTGTTATGATAATGTTTCATTTATGGTTATTTATATATATATATATATATAATACCTTTAAATTCAAAATACAAAAAGTCCTAGCAACAAAACTGACCAAATCTTCATTAAATATATATATACATATAAATTATCCCCAAGGGAGGTGATAACATGTCAGGGACCCTCCTCCGCTATTCGTCGCATTCTCTTGCAGTGCAACAAAAAAATCCCCATATCAAAGAAGCCGAAAAAGCACCGTCTTCTGGTGTGTAGATATGGGTCAAACTTAAGTCTCCGTACAGATCGAATTCTGCGACGAGAATCATAAAATTATTTCTCTTGGCTTTCTTTTCGAAAAGCTCTGTGGGCAGTTGTGACCTTCTCTATTTCTCTTCAAAAGTTTGGAGGAAAAGCGCGTAAAATCAACAAAAGCAATTATCCCTATGGGGAGTGATAAACATGCCAGGGAACCTCCTTCGCTATTCCCCACATTCCCAAGCAGCTCAACAGAGATTCCCTATATCAAAGAAACCGAAGAAAAACACAACCTTCCGTAGCACAGATGTGGCGCGAACTTTAGAAATGCCAAAAAACTTTCGAACAAGATTTCAATATCCTTGCATTAACCCATTCGCTGCCAACCACGAATATACTCGTGGTTGTCAACATTCAAAATAAAAGTGTATAAGAAAAAAAAAAAAAAAAAAAAAAAAAAAAAACCTGCCTAGCCACCATTATTTTAATATGTTAAAAAATACTTTATTTAATGTCAAAATTTTTGCTGTTAAAGTTACCAAATATTATCTTTCAGAATTTTTGGTGGGAAACGAATTTCAGTAAAAATATCGAAGACTCCGCCTACATAGTTTTGGTTGCGAACGGGTTAAACATGCGTGCGTATAAGGCTTAATGAGCCTTATTGTTTTCCTTTTTTTTTTTTTTTTTCCTTGTCTTTAAAAAAGTATTCTCTTCGTTATACTTTATAATTTAAGCAGAAATTTCTTTAAAAATTTTGAGAAGAATTGCTAAATACATTTTGCATCTACGAGGTATTGTTTCTGTCGTGTAATTTTTATTTCAGAAAATTATATTTCATGAAATTATTAATGTTAATTAAATTTCCCTTCCTTTTTCTTATTACAAAATTGATTTTATAAAAAATAATTAAATGGTTATGAGTAAAAAAATTAAACGAAAATCCTTTTAAGATTAGCTTTGAAGACGTATATTTTTTATTAAAAAAAGAACACATAAAAAAGTTAATTTAAATGTCTGTGTTGTGTCTTTTTAAATATGAAATGGTAAAAAAAAAAACATCCACGGAAGGGGAAAAAAAATTGTTTTTAAAACGTGCGTGATAATCTTTTTAAATTTACGGAATTTTTAAAAAATCTATTTACATTTTAGTTTTTAGGTTTTTTACAGAATTCATAAGAGATACTAGTTAAAGATGTTGATTCAGAAAAGAGAAGTTGTATAATAAGATTTTATTTAAAACTGAATCTCTGCGCTAAGTTAAATATTGTCTAAGTATGCTATTTTTTTCTGAAATTTCTGATTTTTTATAAAGTAAAGTATAATACATTTTTAGAAATTTTAATTTTCTTCAATTATTATTTTTGAATTAAAAAAAAAAGCATTCAAACATCGCATAATTTCAATTTTTACACCGTCGAATAGGGGGGGGGGGGGTTCTTTCAAATGAAATTTACTTGAAAACTGTATCTCATTTCAATAATTTTTTGTGATTTTATTTTCGAACATATATATATATATATTTTAATCTATATCTATCGTGTACACCCCGATTACGAAAGATTAGTATGTTTCCTTGTAAAACAAAATAAGTTGTTCATCATTTGTTCCCGGCTAATATTTCATAAAGAAATAAAAACTTCACTAATAAGTAAATAAAATAATACAGTAAAACTTCTGAATAACGGATACCTCGGAAGCGTGGAATTTGTCCGCTATTCAGAGGTGTCGTTTATTTAGAGGTTTTACTGTATTAAACTTGCAACAGGAAATTAATTAGAAAAAATATTGAAACTAAATTTGTATTTTAATTTTTCATTGTTTTTTTTTTTTTTTTTTTTTTTTTTCAAGAATTCTTTTGAAATATTTTGAAAATCATGCTTTTCTAATATGAAGCGGAATCAAATATGCTTGTAAGTAAAACCTCTAATTAACGGTTACCTCGGGAGCGTGGAATTTATCCGCTATTCAAAGGTGTCCGTTATTTAGAGGTTTTAGTGTATTAAATTTGCAACAGGAAATTAATTAGGAAAAAAAATTTTAACTAAATTTGTATTTTAATTTTTCATAGTTTTTTTTTAACACGCATTCTTTTGAAATATATTTTGAAAATTCTTTTTTCCAAACATGAGGCGGAATCAAATATGCTTGTAGAGTAAAATTTGTAAATAACGAATACCTCGGGAGCGCGGAATTTGTCCGCTATTCAGGTGTCCGTTATTCAGAGGTTTTACTGTATAAATAAAACACGAAATTAACAAACATGTTACTACGCGCTTAAACCACTGAAATTATTTGAATCAAAAAGAATGCTGTGGGTAGCGACATCTTTTGCGATTTCTTTGACTATTAAATCCTGACATGCAACTAACACGAAATTATCGCTTTTAATAAATTTCAAAACTGTATTTGAATACATAACTGATAAAAAATAATAATACTTAAAAAAAAAACAGATTTAAAAATAGTTCAGACTTCAATAATTCACGAAAATTTAATTAGTATTTTTCATATGGAAATGTTTTTTGATGTTACTTGTAGGCAATCTAGAAGAAAAAAAAAAGTTTTTCAACCTATGTTTTGTTAATCCGGAAAGCAAAACTTCCATTGCAGTGTCCTTCCGTTATAACTACCATTTTCTGTGGAAAGTAAATGGAACGAAATTACGTTTAATTTGAATGTCTATGCATACATATCACATCTGTATTTACAATACGTCCGATTACCATTATGTTACCATTGCCCCACAAAAGGAATTTTAACAATGTTGGCATAGTCATGAATTAAATTGTCTGTCAAATTATTTCAACTTTTGATTATCCGAACTAGCGTCAGTCCCGATAATCGGCGCTCTACTGTACTTTTTGCCACACACACAAAAAAAGAAAAAAAAAATCCGACACCTTGACAAGTTTTATGGTGTAAACCGCACTCCGATACTACTGTTTTTTTTTTTTTTTTTTTTTTTTTTTTTAAGGAATTGTTGATATGCCATGTCCGATGTACGAGTTACTAGCTTAGAGTAAGTGGATTGGCGTTTTGCTCGACGCTAACGTGCTCACCTACTGTTCATGAGATCACTGGTTCAACTCCCGCCGGTGGCAGCAATCTCCTCATCTTAAAGTGTAATGAAAATTTGGCCCTTTTTGCATTATTATTGCTGATTAATTTTTAAATCATAAGAGCTTTTCAAATGTTAGCACTTTCTTTAGACAAAAACGTATCCTATATATTAAAAAACAAGGTAAAATTTTCAGCACAAATTCGATGTTTTTGCGCCTGCGTGAGGTTAAATCTAAAACTTGTTCGGTTTTAAGGTACCCTTGAACGTGGTCAGTGTAGCTGAGTGGTTTAAGGCGTTAGTTTAAGCTCTAGTTCTCTGCAAAGAAGGTGGGTTCGAATCCCGCTTCCGACATCTTCTGCATTAATTTTGGCTGTAATTCATTTCAATTACTGTCACAGTTTCAGAAAAAGAAGTTACGTATATAATTCATATTTTTGTTTTTATTCCATTGCTTTTGAATTAAGTAAAGTTTAACACACAACAATATTTTTACAAATTAAATTTGTATTAAAAATATAATATGAATCAACCTATGAATAAATAAAAAATATTTATATTAAAAATATTTAAATAAAAAAAAATGCCTTCATAATATATATTTTTAAGTAATATTAGAAAAAACTTTTAGTTTATAGTTTATGAAGCATTAAAATAAAATATAAAGATAGTGAAAATCGTTATTTGAAACGGAGAAGAGAGAGAAATTTGAAATAGAACTTCTGATTGAATCGGTAGTGCTGCCATTTATTGCCTAATACTAAATATATCCAAATGTACGTGAAAAAAAACCAGGAAAATATTTTCTTAAGAGCACTTTTACCAATAAATAAAAAATTTATTTATTTTATTATTATTATTATTATTATTATTATTATTATTATTATTATTATTATTTTTTTTTTTTTTTGTGTGTGAAGTTTTGATTGAAAAATATAAAGCCATACAAAATCGGGTTAAATATATAAAATAATACAAATTTGTGGTTTATTTAAAGCTATTATCACGGGCCCAGGCAACGCCGGGCGAGTCAACTATAGTGATAGTTTAAAACGCTAGAGCTAAAGAAATTAACTTTGTTGATATTCTATTATGAATGTCTTTCAGCAATGTGCAGCTACATGAAAAGCATGTATTTTCTATTAAATTATTAGGTAATTATTTTTATGTATGATATATATGCTGATTTCTAGGGATTTTTTCCTTTTTCAATTAAATAATGTTTGTTTAAAATAAATTAAATGGTAATATTGGTATGTTTAACATTGTAATTAATTAGATAAATATAAAAGTAACAATAATTGCATGAAAATCAGGTATTGTGTAATTTCTATTAAATTATTAGATAATTACTTTTCTGTCTGATTTATATGCTGATTTGTATGTACTTTTAGTTTTTAACCAAATACCGTTTGATTGCAGTAAGTTAAATTGTAATATTGGTAATTAATGTTACGTTTAATCTTGTAATTAATTAAATAAATATAAAAATCATGTTGATTATTTGAAAAAAAAAAATGTATATCTCTTAAGAAGAAAATTGCCTTTTCATTTATTGTTTTTTTTTTTTTTTTTTTTTTTTTGTATATTCGAATAGTAAATGTTAATATACAAAGATAAATAAATAAGTAAACATTTTTTATGTCGTAGAGAAAGAGCCGCCACTGGTTTTTAGCTACAAATAGTTTAAAGACAGTATAAACTTTTTTTTTTTTCTTGCCGCAAAAATTCCAATACTTTGTCATCTTATGATGGAAACCGAAGTCTGATACGGCAGTCAGTTAACTTGTTATGAATTTTCGAAATGTGCCACGTTTTAGCAACAAATAGTTTAAAGAAAGTTTAAACTTTTTTTTTTCTTTTGCTACAAAAATTCCGACACTTTGACATCTTATGGTGCAAAAAACTGCCGTCCGATACGACAGTTTATTAATTTGTTATGAAGTTTTGAAATATGAATGGACTTATCGGATACCATGTATATATTTTTTTTTCTTCCAAAATGTTATAACGTTAATTTTACAGTGAAAGGAGAAAAAAAAATCCTATTTTAAGAGTTCTTTGAAGTTTTATAAGTACTTGACATTTTATTTTCTGAAGCGTAGAATTTTTTATAATGATCTGAAATGCATTATAAAATAAAATATTACGCTTACTGAATTTTAATGTATGCATCAGCTCATTATAAAAATGAGATTCATGAAAAATGCCAAATTTTTTTTAAGCAAGATCTCGATAACCATGCAGTAATTAGGCCGGATATATAATACTTAGTAAATCTTGCTCAATATTTTATTTTATTTTTCACCTTTTAAACTATTTTATTTATTATAGTTTATAATTTATGCAAGAACTTTTTCAAAGGATTTGCGAAGAATTATTAAGTGTACTTTATATCCTCGAGATATTAACCCTTAGCAAAAAATGACATAAAATTACCATAAAAAAAACCATAAGGGAAATCTTATGGCGTTTTGCCTATGGTAAAAAATATCCTATGGAAAACCATATAATCCTATGGAAAACCATATAAACATTAAGTGTATCATACACTTGATACACTTAATGTTTATATGGTTTTCCATAGGATATTTTTTACCATAGGCAAAACGCCATAAGATTTCCCTTATGGTGGTTTTTTTTTATGGTAATTCTATGTAGACGTTTACCATACACTGTGACTTAATGTTTATATGGTTTTCCGTAGGATATTTTTTACCATAGGCAAAACGCCATAAGATTTCCCTTATGGTTTTTTTTTTATGGTAATTCTATGTAGACATTTACCATACACTGTGTATGGTAAACGTCTACATAGAATTACCATAAAAAAAAAACCCATAAGTGAAATCTCATGGTTTTTTGCCAATGGTAAAAAATATCCTATGGAAAACCATATAATCATTAAGTGTATGGTAATTTTCATGGCACTGTATGGTAAACGCCTAAGGAGTTTTTGGGATGAAATCTTATGGCATTTTTATGGTGTTTTTTAATGAAATCTTATGGAATTTGTATGTCACAATCTATGGTGTTTTAGAATAAAATCATATGGTACCATATGATAAGGTACAACCTATAGCAATTAAATAAAAATATAGCATTTATATTAATCCTTTACAGGGACAAGCAAAAGAATTCAGTTACAATACTGTCTATGAGCAATAATTGCTGGAAGTGCGTTTTTAATTGTGGTATGCATTTTAAATTTAACTATTTTTTTTGCATATTACTTGCTATGTGTAAATTTATAAATCATATACAGAGTTGCACAAATGAATTTCAGTACATTTCTGCTTATTGACAAAATTGCTGAAGGAGAATTTTTAACTATGTTATACGTTTCGTAACTGAACAAACTTTTTGCACACTTCGTAATATATATCCCAATTTATAGATCGTATACAGAGCTGCACAAAAGTATTCGTATATTTTCCTACTATTTGATGGCAGTTGCCGAAATAGAGTTTTCCAAATTGTTAGCCACTTACTTCTATCCATTGTTATTATTTACTCCAGCATCTTACAGTATTATTACATGGTAGTATTATTGCTCAATATCACATAGTAGTATTTAGTACTGCTAAGTAGGATTGGTAAATTGTATTTTCAGAATAAATATGTATTTCAGAATTACATAGCATAATTATTGCTGAATATCATAAAGTATAATTTGGTAACACATAGTATAATTAGGTAAACAAACCTGCTGGGTGGGTCTAGTATCTAGTTGAGCTTAAGTTGATAGGTAGGCCACCCTGCCCAGTTTGACATTGACATTGTTTACCTAACCATTACATTTCACATTATTAATGAAATCTTATGGAATCATAAGCGTGATAATTTATGGGTTTTTTAATGGAAATCTGAAGGAAAAAAACAAAGAAAAGTACTAGAAATAATTTTCATAATTATAGAATAAAATCGTGTCTCAATATTTAAAAGAAAACAGTAATAAAATATCAAAAGATTTTTCTAAAGACAATAAATATATGTATAAATATTTAAAAATGCATTTATTAAAAAAATTACCTGGGTTTGGAAAGACAATTTAAACAAATCCAATTTTATATAGCTAGAAAAAAAATATGGATTTATGATATCACTGAAATATTACATTTAGACAATTATAAATAAACTAGGGGGCTCAGTCCCCTACTCGCTAACGCTCGCCAACCCCCCGTGAATTGCGATGCCATTCACATTGAGACCGCTTCGCTCGCTCGCCCCTTTTTATCTTTCAGCAATTCTAGCCGGAATAAGTTCTTCCATAAAACATTTGAACATATGAAATTGACAATTTTTTTTAATCTAAAAAAGTAATTTTTCGTTGAAAACAGAACTAAAAATGCATTTACTTGGCGCTACCAATGGTCATATAAATCATTTAAATACTATGAAAAAAGGATCTTGGAAACATAATTAGTTTAAAACTTGTTGCACCTATAATATTGTACAGTGCGGCTTCAATTCATTAAGAAAAAAAATGATTATAGATTTTTACAAACAAAATTATTTTTTACTTCAATTTACAGCAACAGATGGTGGCAGGTGCCACCTAGCCAGTTGATTTTTTTTTTTTTTCGATTCTTGAGTGAGTGAAATTCGTAAATGAATTCTAAATATGAGTTGAGAATTCTTTTGAAATTAACGATATTACTCATAATTAAAATGAGGAATCATCTCAGACGCTTTGGATTACGTACATGTTACTTTATTTTTAATAATTGCTAATTTTGTATGGTTTCACTTTTCACTGCTCTCACAATGACCGCCATATTGGATTGGAGACGGAGCTGATCTAACACAATCCAGTCTGTTCATTGGTCTGAGCTCTGGAAACTACGGCTGTTGCCAAACAATACGCTACAAATTCAGCCCTATTTTCGCGCCACGTAAGACAAATATATATATAGATTACACAGACTTAGAATTTTTAAACCATTAACTCCATTTTATAGGTAGTGTAAATTGAGTGTGCCATGCGACACAGAAATAGCTATTATTTTCCCTCAAACTAAATTATCAATACCTACCCCACCCTCCATTTATTCTTTTAAAACCCTTCTTTGAAAATATAACAGAATAATCTATAATCAAGAATCCATCCCCCCCCCCCCTTTTTTTTCAATTATTTAGTTAGAAAATCATTATTAGCACTATCACTGTATATGCAAAATACACATAAAAATAACAATAAATCTGTGAAACCTGTCACACACAGCCTATCGAAAGCAACAACTTGCTTGAAAAAGATCAAAATAAAGTAATTTGAAAATTTTCATTTTTTTTTTTTTTTTTAATTAGATAAATATTGTTCACACAAAAATATCTCATACAGGCATAATTAGAATATAATAATTTTCACCCACCCCCCCCTTTCAAAAAGAAAAAAGAAAGGAGAATCTGAACCTTTTAAATTATTTACATTATATAAAAATGTTTTTAAATACTCTTGGCGTAAAAACATAAAATTGGCACATTATGTTATATTCCCTACAAAACTTTGTTTTAACCAAATTTCTTTATTAAAAATCTTAAAATAATTTCAATGTAACTGCAAAAATTATTTGTTATTAAACTGTTTAAAAGAAACACCAATTCTCTAGCTTTATGAATTTCTAGTGATTACAGAGTTCAGAGTGAATAAAAGTTGGATTTATTAGATTTAAATAAAAGAATTTTAAAATCAGGTCTTTATATATTTTTTAAAAACTTTAGTTGCTAATTAGCTTACATTTATAAGTAATTAAGATTAAAATTATATTTAATAAAAATATAGTGATGGCACTGTGCTACATAAACTCTCAGAAGCAAACTGATTACTTGAAAACTGCATTCTGTTTCAAGAATTAAATAGGGACTTGTGAAATGTAAGTACTTATAAAGCTTCTTAGAAATGCAATACAAAAATTAGACATTAAGCACTTTCTTAGGACAGCAGGGACCCTGTAAAAATATTTTTTTGAAATCAAAATTTTGTTATGATTAATCAGAGAAAAAAAAATGTTTGCAATTTTTTATCCATCAGTGGCAGGCTATAATATTAAAAATTTCATCGACAATTTGGAGGAAATATATCATAAATACATCTTCTTTAAAATTTAAACTTAGTAAAATAAATTATAAAATTTAATCTGCTCCAATACATTAAACTGCAGACATTAACAATAAAAACTACTATATTTAAAATTAAAAAAATTTTAAACATTACTAATATAATAATGAAAAAATAGAAACAACAGAAAAAATAAAAAACACTTATACTAAAAATTACATTTATTTCCAATAAAACTAATATATATATATATAGAGAGAGAGAGAGAGATTTTTTTTTTTTTTTTTTTTTTAACAGACCATTTACAAGGTTACATTTTGAAATTGGTGCTAATGACATTTCATCTTTCAGAGCCACAGGACTGATTAAGAATGCAGGCCTTGATTCTGCCACAAACTATGTAAAAACTGCAATACATGTTAGCAACTACAATACTGCCATAATAGGACATTTTTCTTTAAACACTATCATGCTGTCAAAATGTAAGAATAGCAAAGTATCTTGCTTCATATCCGCAATTGCAAGTAGACAGAGATAATCTATCCTGGCCAGAACATCATTCACAGCATTATTATCCTGTAATAATAATATTAGTTAGAAGGAAATGTGTTCTTTCCTAATACAAATTCTAATATGATTATGATAAAATTTTGTATGTTAAACTGTCTTAAAACAAAATGTTCCAAGTGTGAGGCATGTATACTGGTCATGCAGGATCTGAAAACCACAAGCCTCAGCACCTATACCGGTCGCTCATCCCAAAGGGGTTAAGCTGCATTAGTTTTTTTTTTTTTTTTTACTTTGCAAAAGATTTTCAAAATTTTAATATTCTAAGAACTTATACCTTAAAATATTAATTTAAAAAGGTTTCCATCAATCAATCACAGGTTATAAATTGCTGACTATTGTTTAGGGTTATTAAAACTGTATACAAGTTACAAACAGCAACAATGAAGTTAATCATGCACCAAACCACACGCTTTAAAATAAGCCAATAGGCTCTGAAACTACAACAATGAAACATTTTAAAGACTGCAAAGTAAAACAAAAAGGTACTTTTCTGTTATACCAATGCTAATGTAATAGTTGGTGCCAAATGAAACATTTGAAATGTTTTTTTTTACCATTGTTAGTACGAAAGTGATCATTTAAAATATATAACATTTGGAAATTTCAGACTTTCACGAACTATTTTAGTATTAAATCAAAACAAATACATATACTTAAAATACAAGAGCTAATAAATATTCTAAAATAAAATAACAATTTAAAACTCAATTTAAACTGCAGACATGTAACTGTCTTTTAATTTCAAAAATAGCAAATTAAGATTTTTCGCAGACACTATTAAATAATAAAAAAATGAGGTATTTTTCCACTATACCAACACCATTGTCGCCAAGTGTAATAGTTGATGTGTAAAATGAAAATCACATGAAATGAATCATTTGGAAAAAAATAATAATAATAATAATAACATTGATGGTATGGAATTAGGCATTTAAAATATCACATTTGAAAACTAGGACTTTCACGGATTATTTTATTAAATCAATACCAATATATATTTAATTAAAAGAACAAATAAATATTATACAATAAAATAATGAAACAAAACTCAATTTAAACTGCAGGCATGATGGTGTGAATGATGCATGTAAATGTCTCTTAGCATTGAAGTAAACATTTCATTTTTTGAATGAAGACATTTATGATAATTTTTAATAAAAACTATTTTTATATACCTAAAGTCCTGAAACAATTTCATTGGTATAACCCCAATATAATGGTAAAAACCATCTCAGCGCCAATGATAAATGTAAGTTATAACTTAATAAAAAATTATTTGTAATCGAAAAATAGCAAATTAAGATGTTTTTGCAAGGTTACGATTAAATGGCATAATCCTATTTCACTCCACCATTCGGCGCTTTTTAAATTGTTTACTTACATTTATCATATAGTAACACAAATTATCATTGCTCAGCCTTTCCAACAATAAAAGAGCTATATCTGGCTGACTATCGACTATTTGGCAAAATTTCGCCAAATGGTAGAGTCAAATAGGAACTAACCTGATTAAATAATATTAATTAAAAAACTTATTCATGTTCAATAACTAGCAAATTTTAATGTTTGGCATGGTTTGCAATAAAAATCCTTTGCACGGTCAGGGTTGAAATAAATGGCTTATTTCCTACATTTTGGCATGGTGTTGGTATAACAGAAAAGAATACTTTTAAGTTAGCTGGGTGCCAGTGATAACTCGCCAAATCTTGTTTCAGGCATCATTTGAATTGCAACCCTTTCAATCCAAATAATTTGAATTCAATGAGTTGAATTTCAATTTCAATTCAATTCTTGAGATTTTGTTATTTGTGTTGATGTGTTTGTGTTTACTTATTTTATTACGATTATAATTTAGCCATTTTTAAGTAAGCTTTTTAAGATATTACATTGCAATGTTAAAATATCGGTTACTAGCTAATGTTAAAAGATTGTCAAAAAAAAAAAAAAAAAAAAAAAAAAAGTTGGCAAGAATAAACAATTTTGGTGATCGTTGGTGCCCGGCTAACACAAAAGTACCCAAAAATGATTTATGTTAAATAAATAGCGAGTCACAGTATTTGGCAGGGTTTTCAATAAAAATCTCACTTGGATGATCAGGGTTAATATAAATGGCACATTAGCGTACATTTTTGCATAACGTTGGTATAACAAAAAATATATAAATACAAGATATAGTACTATTTAAAAAATATATTATGCTTTTTAGTTTATAGAATCTCTCAGAACAAAACATCAAAATAAATATAAATTTTAAATTTAATGAAATAAATTTGATCATGCTTAAATTATTAAATATTTACATTATCTCAACAAGCATCAATTAATTTAGCATTAAAGGGATTTTCTGAAATAATTTCCACTGGCATCTTAAAAATACACCAAACATATGTTTGCAACAACAGGCAGACTGCTAACACTTATAAAAGGGTTAAAAACAAAAACGAGTAATTAAGATTGCGAGTTAAAAACAAAGATGAGCAATTAAAATTGTCAGAGATAACAAATACAACAAAGTTAACATTACTAGTAGAGTTCAACTTTTGTCTTGGAAAAAAAAAACTATTTTAACACCATTTTATCCAAACAATAATCTTAAATATATAAAAATATGCCATGTAGTTTTGTTGTTTGGAAATCCTGGTGTAATTTACAGTATGTTACTAAAATGTGTAAAGAATATAATTACCTATCTTTTGATTCTTTGCGGCCATGCATAAAAAATAGCTGGTGTTAGCTCCATTACTTTCTTCATAGTCATGTGATGAACAGTTGCAATAATTTGCCAAGTAGTTAAATTGTTTACCACCTCTAGGATTAGCATTCGCTTTCTGAAAAAATCACAAGTAGAAATCATATATTCAACCTTGGCAGTATTGTTTATTTTCAGAAATCACATTCCATAAAAAAAAAATAATAATAATAACACTCAGAAATAGCATACATATTGTGCAGGATACAATAAGGCAAATTTTTGCTTTACATACACTAATTTAGTACATCAAAATCATAAGTAATAAAATTTTATTTATTAATTAATCAGCTTTAATAGACAAAACAACATAATTAACAAAAAATTTTGTAAAAACACTGATCACTGTTGATTTCAGTGCCATTTAGAATTTTGTTCCTTCAACTTAACTGTAAATTTCACTGTTTACATCTCCAATGATACATGGATTTGAGAGTTTTTTGTACAATCAAATTTGGCTAAAATAAGTTTCTGGAATAATTTTCGTCGTCATACAACCCAATCCGAACCAGAAAATTGAAGTTAACACGAAACCTGACCCGAACCCGACAAAAAAAATCCATCGACCCGTAACCTGATCCCAACAAAATAAATTCCTTCATGTCACAACCCGATCCAAACCAGAAAATTCAAGATAACCTGAAACCTGACCCGAACCCAATAAAAAAATCTATCGAACTGCAACCCGATCCAAACCCGACAAATTAAGTTTTGTAGTTACGCAACCCGATCTGAAACTGAAATTTTAAGTTAACCCAAAAACCGATTTGAACCGGAAAATTTAATTTAACACGAAACACAACCCAAACCTGAAAATTAAAGTTAACTCGAACCACAAAGTCGAAACGCAACCCAACCCAAAACTGAAAATTGAAGTTAACCTAAAACCCGAACCCGTCAAAAATTTCATCGAACCGTAACCCGATCCAAACCCAACAAAATAAATTCCTTCGTGCCACAACCCAATCTAAGCCAGAAAATTCAAGTTAACTCGAAACTCGACCTTAACCCAATAAAAAAATCCATTGAACTGTAACCCGAACCAAACGCAACAAAATAAATTCCTTCGTTTCTGATTTGGGTTGGGTTGTGACATGAAGGAATCGGGTTTGGATCCGGTTATGGTTTAATGGATTTTTTGACAGGTTCGGGTTTCAGGTTAACTTCAATTTTCAGTTTGGGTTAGATTTCGGGTTAAATTAAATTTTCAGGTTCGGGTCGATTTTGGGTTAACTTAAATTTTCAGTTTTGGTTTGGGTTGCATGACAACAAAATTTATTTTTCGTGTTCGGATCGGGTTACAGTTCGATGGAATTTTTTTCTTGGTTTGGGTTAACTATTATTTTCAGGTTTGGGTCGGTTTGCGACAAAAAGGAATTTATTTTATCGGGTTTGGATTGAGTTACTGTTCGATGGATTTTTTTATCAGGTTCGGATCAGGTTTCGGGTTAACTTGAATTTTCTGGTTTGGATTGGGTTGTGACATGAAGGAATTTATTTTGTCGGGTTCAGATTGGGTTATAGTTCGATGGATTTTTTGACGGATTCGGGTTTCAGGTTAACTTAAATTTTCAGTTTGGGTTAGATTTCGGGTTAAATTAAATTTTCAGGTTCGGGTCGATTTTGGGTTAACTTAAGTTTTCAGATTGGTTCGGGATGCGTGACGCCGAAATTTATTTTTCGGGTTTGGATTGGTTTACAGTTCGATGGAATTTTTTTCTTGGTTTGGGTTAACTATTATTTTCAGGTTCGGGTCAGTTTGCGACACGAAGGAATTTATTTTATCGGGTTTGGATTGAGTTACTGTTCGATGGATTTTTTTATCGGGTTCGGATCGGGTTTTGGGTTAACTTGAATTTTCTGGTTTGAATCGGGCTGTGACACGAAGGAATTTATTTTGTCCGGTTCGGATCAAGTTACGGTTTGATGGATTTTTTGACGGGTTCAGGTTTCGGGTTAACTCCAATTTTCAGTTTGGGTTATGTTTCGGGTTAAATTAAATTTTCAGGTTTGGATCGGTTTTGGGTTAATTTAAATTTTCAGTTTTGGTTTGGGTTGCATGACAACAAAATTTATTTTTCGGGTTCGGATCGGGTTATGGTTTGATGGAAAAAAAATTTCTGGTTCGGGTTAATTATTTTCGGGTTTGGGTCGGTTTACGACACGAAGAAATTTATTTTATCGGGTTCAGATCTGGTTACGGTTTGATGGAATTTTTATGTCTTGTTCAGGTTAGGTTACTGGTTAACATTGAATTTTTAGGTTCGATCAACCTTTCTGTCGGGTTCAGGTCAACTTCGAATGTAATGTTCAGGTTCGAGTTGGGTACAACACCATATTTTGACAAAGATCTGGTCATTTTCTAAATAGACATTGTCATTTTTCAATTAGCCTAATGTTATCTAGGCTCTTTGCAATTAGCCTGAAAAACACCAGGCTGATTGGGAAAAGGGAAATGATTCTCCAATTAGACCGGCTCTTTGCAAAGAGCCGGATTTCCCAATTAGCCTACGACATGTACATTAGGGTGGGTCAAAAAAAACGAAATTTATATAATCGAAACATAATAGTGCGGGAAAGTTGCAATTGGTAATAATGAATAGATTCGCAAAATATTACACCAAAGAGTCAATATCTTTTACTGCCGCAGAAGGGCCAAAGTTTCAAAAAATTACAAAAAAAAAATTTTATATAAAAAAAAATAATTATCCAACCATACCAATTCAATTTCAAATGGAACAGCTACATCAAGATGTTAGTAATGTTCCAATAAAATTTCATTATGGTGAAATCATTTCTATTAGTACTGCCGTAGGGGCGGCCAAAATTTAAAATAAAAATAGCAAAAATTTCAATTATCCGTTTTTTACAATTTTTATTATATGCCGCTATTAAAAAAATTTACATTATATCTAGTAATAACTTATAAATGTCTAGTAATTTTGATCATGGGGATTGCCAACCAAGGGCGATAGGGGCCCCCTCTCCTAAATTTGAGAAAAAGGGGCTTTTTGAAGAAATTTTGGGGATTTTCCGGTAAATTTTGGTGATTTTTTTGGTAGGGGGGGGGGCTCTTACATAAATTCCCCCTCATTTTTCACTTTTGCCTCCTCCCCTACAAAAAAATTTCCAGAAAATCCCCAAAATCCCTTCAAAAAGCCCCTTTCTCTCAAATTGGGGGGGGGGGCTCTCGCCCTTGGTTGGCAATACCTATGATCAAATTTACTGGACATTTATAAGTTATTACTAGCTATAATGTAAATTTATTTAATTGTAGACATATAATAAAAATGGAAAAATTTAGAAATAACGAAAATTTTAAATTTTTGGCGTTTTTTTTTTTTAATTTTTGACCGTTCTTGTGCCGGTAATAGAAATGATTTCACCATAATGAAATTTTACTGGAACGTTACTAGCATCTTGATGTACATTTTGCATTCTATTAGAAATTGCATTCGTATGGTTGGATAATTAAAAAAAAAAAAAACAATTTTTTGGCGATTTTTCAAAATTTTGCCCTCCTTGCAGCGGTAAGATTTTAACCATTTGGTGTAATATTTTGCAAATTTATTCCTTATTACCAATGACAACTTTCCCACACTATTACATTTCAATTATATAAATTTTGTTTTTTTCGACCCACCCTAATATATATATATATATATAAACGCACATACACAGGGCATTAACTCTAAGCCCACTTCATGAGTACATCAGCGTTTCTTTCTTACACAAAGTTACTTGTTAGTATTTGGTAACAATACTCTGTACTCGATCGAGTAGTTAATAGCCAACAGCCAAGTACTCAATAACAAGGCCAAAGTAACATTGCGCTTTAATGTTTTGAAATAAGTTAAACATGGGATTTTTGAAATCGGGGAGTTTCAGTGGAGTGGCCCCTTAATATAATATTGCTATATATTATCAATTAATATGCTTAAAAAAAATAGTAAAATGTTATACTACTATTTCTGATTGATTCAGCCAAGCACAATCAAAATGTGGCTGCTGAACAATTATTCTGAATTAGCCTAGTACCAAATATACACAAAGTACTTTGTCCAAATACATGTCTAATTATTTTCTAAGTTTGAAAATAAAAAATTGCAGCATTATGAATTTAAAATAGTGTAGCGAGTACTGTTTTGGCAAAATAAACGAGTACCAAATACTAGGACATGTACAAATATCAAATAATACAAGAAAGAAAGCACATAAAAGCGAGCTCAGACGTAACACTCAGAAAAATAATCTTACAAACCAACTGCATATAGCATAACTAATTGCACACACTAAGTTAAATGCAAAAGTTGTGCCAGTGCCATTGTGACCATGCATCTTTTTGAGAAAATTTCTACATAAATCATAAAACAGCAGCATTTGAAAAAGGAATGATTAAGTAAAATTTACAACTGAAATAATTTAACCAAGCTAAGCTACATGTGTAGATATATCTATTAAAACAAAGTGTTATTCAACATTTATTGCATTCACAAACATTTTAAATATGTTTATGTTTTCTTTCTCTCTGTATATATACAATATATACTGCATTAAAATAGTTGAATAGTTCAGGTAATCAAAAATGTCCCAGCGAACACAAAAACCATTTTCGTTTTAATGGAATTCATTTAACTAAGAATGTATATTTATTTATTTTAGAAGTTTAATTTTTAAAACAGCAAAATTAAACTACAGCATCTCAAACTGACGCAAAACTTCACTTTCCAAAGATCAAAATAGGCTTGACAACATAGCGTGTGTCGTTTCCATCCCAAATCAGAAAGTAATCACATATTACCGGTTCAACCCTTTTAACACCAAATGTCCATTAAACAATGACGTTTCATACCGTTACATCTTCATTAAGCTGATAAATTATAAGAAGTAAAATTAAAAATAGAATATAACTTAAAACTAATCACAATAATACAACTTTTGGAACTGCCAACATGCAAAAGCTTTTATTAGAACATATTTTTAACGTGATTACTGAAATCAAAAATGATTACATAAAGTAAAAAACAGACAAATACATACCTAAATAAATCCAGTAAATTAGCAGTCTTGAGAGTCGATCACCAGATAAACATCAAGCCTATACACTTCACTGTGCTTCACGCCAGACGCAGCCGAGCCGGAAGCGAGAGAAGTAAACATTTCTAACCGTTGCCATTTCTTCAAATACAAATAATTACCATATAATTACCATACATCATGCTATGAAACACCATTGAATGTATGGTAAATTGCATTACCATATAATTTTACCATATACCTTGCTATAGAGTACCATATGATATATGGTAAATTGCATTACCATATAATTTTACCATATACCTTGCTATGGAGTACCATATGATATATGGTAAACTGCATTACCATATAATTTTACCATATACCTTGCTATGGAGTACCATATGATATATGGTAAACTGCATTGCCATATAATTTTACCATATACTTTGCTATGGAGTACCATATAATATATGGTAAATTGCATTGCCATATAATTTTACCATACACTTTGCTATGGAATACCATAGACAGAAGAATTATTACCATATGAATACAGTAGTTTTACATATAATGACATAAAATTTTTATGGTTTTCCATATAAAACCATATGTTTCCATAAAAAATCCTATGTCATTTTTTGCTAAGGTACGGTATTTGCTACGTTGTTATTTAATTTTCACCCCAGAAAATTATATTTTGGGAGATTATTAATGTTAATCAAATTTTCTTTCCTTTCCACAATTGATTAAAAAAAATAATTAGACAAATACGGCTAAAATAAATAAAAAGAAAATATAAAATTAGTTTTGAAAACGTGTATGTTTTTTTATGTACAAAAAATGAAAGCAGAAAAAAAGGTCAATGTAACTTTATTTGTAGTATTTTTAAAAAGGAAATGGTTATTAAAAAAACATCCACAGTAAACCAAAAAAATGTGCTATTAAAAAGCGCATGGCCTATTTTACACCAGCTGATTAAAAAAAAATTTCATTTTTTATATCGCGGTTTTCTATTTTTTTAGAGAATAGTAATAAAGCTAATATAATATATGATCATAAACTATGTTCATAATTTAATTTAATATTTAAAAAATATATATGTATTATAACCTATCAACTTTTTAATAGAAATTGCTTTGTTAAAAACTCTAAATACAGAGTTTGTAACAAAAATAATAAGAACAGATTCATAAAGATTTTTTTTTTTTTTTTTTTTTTTTTTTTAAGAAAAAAAGAAAGAAAAAGAAAAACCTTCTGCAGTCACAAATCATGTTATTTTACATAAAAATGCTTCTTCATCGAAAGCTTTTTGATTTTTTAATAACAGTAACTTTAGATGAATTTATTGGAACCATATTTAAATACTAAAAATGTATTATTTACTGTACTATTATCCTTCTCAGTTTGTCATCACAATCATAGAACACCCTGTATATGTGTCATTTTTCAAGCTATTAAAATAAATACTTGCGTTTGCGAATAACGAAGTAAGTGAATAAAATTTAAAAGCTTTCTGTTATAAAGGCAAAACGCTTACATCACCACTTTCCTGTTTATCATTCATTATATTTCTCAATGCTGTTCCCCGTTTTTATTTATCGCACTTACAAATGAATGCAGTGAAACATTTATATATACTTTTAGTACGTTTACTTTAAACTGATACTTTTTCAGCTTCGTGAATATTAAAAGGCGGTTTCTAACTTTCTTATCACGTAGAGATTTACTTTTTAGCTACCACCATAGAACGCGTGATGACTTTTATTAACTGCTTTTATACATCATGGCTGAGATAATGCTAAACAATACGGCTTTTAAAAATTCTTCATTTAAAACTATCGCATTGTATTTTATCTGCTTTTTATTACATTAGATTTATTACTTTGTGCAAGTAAAGTTTTATTTCCTACATATTATTATTATCATTTAACTTGTAAACTGTTATTTTCGTTGACATATAGTATCGTAAAGGTATTTTATCTATGCAAAAGAAAACGGGTAAAGGGATTATTTGTGTTGGATAAATTTATAATTCAATATTTTTATGCTGTAATCTCATGTTGTGATTATGATTTTAATTTGTAATAATATATGTAAAAACAATTAAAGCGGGGAAAACTGAAAAAAATAAATTAAAAAATAAATAAATAAAATAAATCTCGCCATGTGGTGCCATAGAGTAATTTTTGCTTTTAAAAATCTTTCAGGGGAAAATATTTTCTAAAAATAGCTTATTGAAAATAAGTTCATAAAAGAAACTTTTTAGGAAAATTAGATGTTCTGTACACCTTGGACGCAGTTTTCCTTAGATCAAACTATTTGTAACTGTAAACGTTTTGGTAGAAAACCTTATTTTATTATATATGTTTATAAATGTTTGTTTTTCATAAAATATGTTCATAGTTTCATTTAATATTCAAAAAATATATGTATTGTAACCTATATAATTTTTAAGAGAAATTGTTTTATAAAAGCTTTAAATGAAGGGTTTGTACCAAAAGTAATAAAAATAAATTCGTAAATATTTTTTTAAAAGAGGAAAAAGAAAAATCTTCCGCAGTTGCAATTCAGGATATTTTTCGTAAAAATTCTTCTTTATGATATATTTTAATAACAATAACTTTGGAGGAATTTATTGGAACCATTTTTAAATACTAAATATTTAATGTTTATTGTATTCTCATCTTTTCAGTTTGTCGTCACAGTAATAGAACACCCTGTATATATGTCACTTTTCAAACTGGTAAAATAAATACTTGCTTTTGCTAATAATGAAGTAGGTCAGTAAAATTTGAAAGCTTCATATTATAAAGATACAACGCCTAGATAACAACTTTCCTGTATATCTTCCATTGCATTTTTCAAATATTGTTTTCTGTTTTCATTTATCACACTTACAAATGAATACTGTGAAACATTTATATAACATTATTTTAAGTATGTATATTTTTATATTGATAGTTTTTCAGCTTCGTGAATATAAAATGGCGATTTCTAGCTTTCTTATCACGTAGAAATTTACTTTTAGCTACCACCATAGAACGCGTAATGGCTTTTATTAACTGCCTATATACGTCAAGGCTGACTTAATGCATAAGTATAAGACTTTTAAAAATTTTCATTTTAATACTATCGCTTTATATTTTATCTATTTTAAATTGCCTAGATTTATTACTTTGTGCGATTAAAGTTGTATTTCCTAAATCTTATTATTATTTAACTTGCAAACTGTTTTTTTTTTTCCTTAAAAAGTATTAGAAGGGTATTTTATCTATGAAAAAGAAAAAGCGTAAAGGGATTTCTTGCATACGAGAAATTTATAGTTCAATATATTTATATTGTAATCTCATGTTGTGATTGTGATTTTAATTTGGAATAACATATGTAGAAACATTTAAAGCGGGAAAAACTAAAAAAAAAAAAATAATAATAATGGAAGTCTCGCCGTGTGGTGCCATAGAGTAGTTTTTGCTTTTAAAAATTCTTCATGGGAAAATATTTTCTAAAAATAGCTTAGTGAAAATAAGTTAATAAAAGTAACTTTCTAGGAAAATTAGATATTCTGTACACCTTGGGCGCAGCTTTACGTAGATCAAACTATTTGTAACTGTAAACGCTTTGGGAGAAAACCTTATTTTATTATATATGTTTATAGATGTTTGTTTTTCATAAAATATGTTCATAGTTTCATTTAATATTCAAAAAATATATGTATTGTAACCTATATAATTTGTAAGAGAAATTGTTTTATAGAATCTTTAAATGAAGGATTTGTACCAAAAGTAATAAGAATAAATTCGCAAAGATTTTTTAAAAAGAGGAAAAAGAAAAAAGTGGGTTAGTATGATCGAAGATCGCACAAAGGGTTTCGTTTAATTTTCCTCTCAAAACAGTTTATCCTTTCTTTAGTAAATCCAAATAAATTTCATTTTCAAAAAAAAAAAAAAAAAAAAAAAAAAATCATGTTTTTTATAAAGTAAAACATTACGAGTCTTTTTTTCTCGTTTTTTGGAAAATCTGAACCGGTCCGATAGCGGGAGAAGCCCGCTATTATACTCTGTAATAATAATATCTGTCATGTGTACTAAATGCGATATTAAAAAAATTAATTTCAAAATCAAACATGTTGTATAGAGACCTTCAAAATGTTAAATAATCGGATTTTTATCATGATCAATGCGTTCCTCAAACTCATATGACGTTATAATCACTTGCTGACGTCATATCTGTTTGCTTTCTTTATTACTCATATTGATACTCTCTTTGTATTATTCTCAAACATTTGAAAAGGTCCGTTAAACTTCCAATATGACGTAATTTTAATTTTCTTTTTAATTCTCTAATGACATCATATTAACCCGCTTTCTGTACCTCCACATACTCATACTCCCTATATTATTGAGAAATTTTTGAAAAATTCCGTTTCATTACCAATATGACGTCATATTAATCTTTTTTTCAATTGGTGAAATTTTTTATTTCATTTTCATTTTTCACGTGGAAATCTTTCAATAGAAAATTAATTATTGTAGAAAGAATTTTATTGTGGATTTTTAATTGTTGGCAACTGCTATAACAAAAAATGTTTAAATTTAATAGGAAAAGGCTGTTAGATTTTTGTTTTCTTATCTCTCTATATTAAAATAATAAGATTTTTTTAATTTTATGATTTTCAGCTTCATAGTAGTTATTCAGCTATAAGTACACAAAATTTCAAGTCTGTAAGTTATATAGTTTCTGAGAAACGGCTCTGTGACGGACAGACAACGTAGCGAAACGAATAAGGTTTCGCGAGATGAACGAAACCCTAAAAAGAAAGAAAAAGAAAAATCTTCTGCAGTTACATTTTATGATATTTTTCGTAGAAATTCTTCTTTATAATATATTTTAATAATAATAACTTTGAATGAATTTATTGGAACCTTTTTTTAAATACTAAATGTTTAACGTTTATTGTACTGTCATCTTTTCAGTTTGTCGCCATAGTAATAGAACACCCTGTATACGTGTCACTTTTCAAATTGGTAAAATAAATACTTGCTTTTGCTAATAATGAAGTTGGTGAATAAAATTTGAAAGCTTTATATTATAAAAGATACAACGCCTAGATAACAACTTCCCTTTATATCTTCCATTGCATTTTTCAAATATTGTTTTCTGTTTTCATTTATCACACTTACAAATGAATACAGTGAAACATTTATGTAACATTACTTTAAGTATGTTTATTTTTATACTGATAGTTTTTTAGCTTCGTGAATATAAATTGACGATTTTTAACTTTCCTATCACGTAGAAATTTACTTTTAGCTACCACCATAGAACGCGTAATGACTTTTATTAACTGCCTATATACGTCAAGGCTGACTTAATGCATAAGGATAAGACTTTTAAAATTTCTCAATTTAATACTATCGCTTTATGTTTTATCTCTTTTCTATTACCTAGATTTATTACTTTGTGCGATTAAAGTTGTATTTCCTAATTTTATTATTATTTAACTTGCAAACTGGTTTTCCCCTCTTAAAAAAGTATTAGAAGGGTATTTTATCTATGAAAAAGAAAAAGCGTAAAGGGTTTGTTTGCATACGAGAAATTTATAGTTCAATATATTTATATTGTAATTTCACATTATGATTGTGATTTTAATTGGGATTCAGAAAGATTTAACCTTAGACTCCCAGTGGGACACTATGTCCCACTGCAACTTCAAAAATTACCACTAGACACAGCAGTCCCTGAAACGCTTGGAAAACCATGTCTGCTTGCCCCACTGGTCTCTCGCGTTCATTTGTGATCGTAGTTGGCCGTTTGCTTGGTACATGGCAGCCCAAGGCGGAGCTTAGCGTGTTAGCATAGCAAAAAAAAAAAAAAAAAAAAAAAATAGCAGTCAAGGGGTTAAAGAGGGAGAAATAAGGGAAAAAATAAATAAAGGAAATCTTGCCATGTAAAGACATATAGTAGTCTTTGCTTTTAAAAATCGTTCATGGGAAAATACACTGCTCAAAACAATTAAAGGATATTGCAGTTTTAGGTGGATTTTGTATCTGGGAAACTTTTTAGCTGATTGATACATGGTCGACAGACATAGTAGGTTATATGAGAATAAATTACACATGTTTGGCAGAAAAAAATGCATTTTATTGCGCATTTGTGTACAAAAGGAAAAAAACACAATTTGTGCATATGAGAAAAAAAGAATAAGAAAAGGTGTTTTCTTCAAAGAAAATAATTTTCAGTAGGGGGTATGGTTTCCACGGGCGGCCAGCAACGTTGAACACCTTTGAGGCATGGACTCAATGAGGCTATTAATGACGAGTTGGGGTATTCTGCCCCACTCTTCCAGAAGAGCTCTTTCCAGTTCTTGGAGAGTTTGTGGGGGTTGTTGGCGGCCAGAAACTCGTCTTCCTAGAGCGTCCCAAACGTGCTCGATTGGATTCATGTCTGGAGAACACGCTGGCCATTCCATTCGAACGATTCCTTCCTCGAAAAGGAAATCCTCCACCAGGTTTGCACGATGTGGCCTGCAGTTATCGTCCATTAAAATGAAGTTATCTCTGATTGCTGCAGCGTAAGGGACTACAATAGGTCTGAGGATCTCATCCCTATATCGACGACCAGTCAGAGCTCCATCTCGAATGATGTAGAGGTCAGTGCGCCCATCAATGGAGATGCCACCATACACCAACACTCCTCCTCCGCCAAATCTTACACTTTCGTGCACGAACGCAGGATTATTCCTACTGCCACGGTCCCTCCAGATGAAAATACGCCTATTATCCGGATGCACAGATAAACGGGACTCGTCAGAAAACAGAATATTGCTCCATTCATTTCTCCTCCAGTTGACATGCTCAGTTGCCCACTCCCTGCGGTCGCGATGATGCCTTGATGTTAATCTAACACATACCATCGGTCGGCGAGCATACAGACCTACAGCATGGAGACGGTTTCGGACAGTCTGAGTTGAAATCGTGGTGCCTGTAGCTGAGCGAAAGTGTTGTTGGAGAAGAGTAGCGTTCATGTTTCGGTGTCTCCGAGCTGTTAACGCTAAATACCGATCTTCATTGGGCGTTGTTGCCCGTCTACGACCTTGCCCTGGTCTTCGGCCTGTACATCCACTCTCCAAAAAACGGTTCCAGATCCTGGAAATGACACTTTGTGACACTCCAATGGCTTGCGCTACTTCGGCTTGAGTTTGGCCCCCTTCTAACCTACCAACAATTCTCCAAGCTTCTGAATCTGTCAAATGACTTCGCTGAGACATCGTACTCATCGAAACAAAGCAATCACTGAATGCCGATCATCCTTGTCTTCATTCTCTTTTATCCAGTTGAAAGTCAAATTTCATTCGCTGCCGCTGAAGCGACGTTTTTGACGTCGAACTCAAAATTTGCATACTCCACAGTTTGAAAACCAGAAAAATTTGCATTTGTGATTCTCTTCTTCTATTTTCCGCAAAAAAAATTTCGTTTATATCTTTATTTTATATAAAACTTCAAATATCCTTTAATTGTTTTGAGCAGTGTATTTTCTAAAAATAAATTACTAAAAAAAAATAATAACAGCTTTCTAGAAAAATCAAATATTCTGTATACCTTGGGCCCAGAATTACCTAGATCAAACCTCTTGTAATTTTAAACACTTTGGGAGAAAAACTTATTATATATGGGGGTGGGGGTCGGAGCAATAAGGCGCCAAGTCACATTTTTGGTGAAATAAATTTGACACCAATCTGTTGCTTATTATTATAAATTATAATATCCTACTTATTATTTTTTTTTAATGTCACTAAGTGACAGCATATGGTCCCAGGTTTTGTTTTTGCCCAAGATGTTTCTAGAACTTTTTTTACTGGAAAGAAAGTGTATATTATTAAAGTAATATTGTTATTCAGAATATGTCAACTGTTACTAAGACACTGACGAAAAAACATTATATTATATATATATAGAGATTTGAGTATTTGATCTAACTTTCAAATTGATATATCTCAGAAGTTTACTAATGTGGCTTTGCACTCTCCTGCCCCGACCCCCCCCCCCCCCCCTCATATGTTTATAGCTATTTGCTTTTCATAAAATATGTTCATAGTTTAATTTAATATTCGGAAAATATATGTATTGTAATCTATAAATTTTTTAACAGAAATTGCTTTGTAGAAGCTTTAAATAAAGGAAAAAAAGAAAGAAAAAGAAAATTTTACCGTACTTACAATTCGCGATATTTTTCGTTAAAATTCTTCTTCATCGAAAGCCTTTTGATTTTTTAATAACAATAACTTTATTGAATACTGTAAAAGCACTTATTTTCGCGAGGCTTTAATTCTCGCGGTTTTCGCGAGCCCGTCGTAATCCGGAAAATTTAAGCCTCGCGAAATATTTTTTTTTTCGCCTCAAATAATAATAAAAAATCAGAATTTTTTCACTTATCCAAAATTTGTTACTTAAATAAGAAATAAGTACAAAAATTTCTTGAATACTGCGAATCGGTGTGTCACACATCCCAGTCCGCGGGAAATGTAAGCTTTGGATGGCAGTTTGTTGTTTTTCCACCGTACAACAATTGTGATGGGAGTCTGTTTCCAGAAATGGAACATGCTAACGAAAGAGTCATCTCTCTTTTATCTTCCCTGCTGATTATGGACACTTGTTTTGAACCACGTTCTTCCAATGTATATTCAGATGTAGGCACAAACTTTGCGTTTGTCAAGTTTCTTAAAATGTCTTATGCAAAAGGGGTTATATTTAGGCAGTTTCGTGATTTTTCCACTTTCGGTTCTGTTCATATAAAATTCGCGAAATTTTCAGCTCGCGAAATCACCGATATCTTCATTTTCGCGAAAATTACGGCTCACGAAAATAAGTGCTTTTACAGTATTAAATTTACTGGAATCATTTTTAAATACTAAAAATTTAATGTTTATTGTACTATAACTCGTCTCAGTTCGTCACTACAATCCTAGAACACCCTGTATATATGTCACTTTTCAAGCCAGTGTAAATAGATGCTTTTGCGAATAATGAAATGAGTGAATAAAATTTAAAGGCAAAACGCCTACATAACCACTTTCCTGTTTATCTGCCATTATATTTTTCAATGCTGTTTTCCGTTTTTATTTATTATACTTACAAATGAATACAATGAAACATTTATAACTGATACTTTTTCAGCTTCGTGAATATTAAAAGGCGATTTCCAACTTTCTTATCACATAGATGTTTTTTAACTACCACCATATAACGCGTTATGACTTATATTAACTGCCTTTATACGTCAAGGTTGAGATAAAGCGAAAGGATGTGGCTTTTAAAAATTCTCAATTTAAAACTATCGCTTTGTATTTTATCTGTTTTTTATTACATAGATTTATTACTTTGTGCGATTAAAGTTGTATTTCCTAAATCTTATTATTATTATTTATTTTGCAAACTGTTATTTTTGTTGGCATAAAGTATGATAAGGGATTTTATCTATTCAAAAGAAAACGCGTAAAGGGATTATTTGCATTTGAGAAATTTATAATTCAATATTTTTATGCGGTAATCTCACGTTGTGACTATTATGATTTTAATTTGGAATATTATATGTAGAAAGATTTAAAGTTGAGGAAATTGAAAAAACAAAAATAAAGAAAATCTCGCCGTGTGGTATCATAGAGTAGAGTTTGCTTTTAAAAATGCGTCATAGGAAAATGTTTTCTAAAATAGCTTATTGTAAATAAGTTAATAAAAATAACTTTGTAGGAAAATTAGGTATTCTGTACACCTTGGGCGCAGTATTACTTGGATCAAACTGTAACTGTAAACGCTTTGGTAGAAAAACTTATTATATATGTTTATAGATGTTTTCTTTTCATTTAATATGTTTATAGTTTCATTTAATATTAAAAAAATATATATGTATTGTAATCTATAAAATACTTAACAGAAATTGCTTTGTAGAAGCTTTAAATAAAGGGTTTGTACCAAAAGTAATAAAAATTAATTCGTCAAGATTTTTTAAAATTCAGGAAAAAGAAAAAAAAAAAGGAAAAGAAAAACCTTCCGCAATTACAATTCCTAATATTTTTTGTAAAACTTCTTCTTCATCTAAAACTTTGATTTTTTTAATAACAATAATTTTGGATGAAATTATTGGAACCATTTTTAAATACTAAATATTTAATGTTTATTGCACTATCATTCTTCTCATTTTGTCGTCACAGTCATACAACACCCTGTATATGTGATATTTTTGGCGCTAATAAAACAAATACTTGCGTTTGCGAATATTGAAGTAAGTGAATGAAATTTAAAAGATTTCTGTTACAAAGCCTACTCAACCACTTTCCTGTTTATCTCCCATTATATTTTTCAATGTTGTTTTCCATTTTTTATTTATCACACTTACAAATGAATACTGTGAAATATTTATATAACATTACTTGAAGTATGTTTACTTTAAATTGATATTTTTTCAGCTTCATGAATATAAAAAGGCGGTTTCTATCTTACTTATCTCGTAGAGATTTATTTACTTTTCAGCAACCACCATAGAACGCGTGATGATTTTATTAACTGCCAATATATCCGCCAAGGCTAACATAATGCTTAAGAATACGGCTTTTAAAATTTCACAATTTAATGCTCTTTATATTTTATCTATTTTCTGTAATCCCTTTAATGTCTTACTTCGACAATTGACACAAGACAGTGGCTTCGCGGTGGTCTCAGATCTAAGGTCCCCAAACACCTCTCTGTACTTTCCACCATCGTTGTTTGTTAGGTCAATGACTTGACAATAGATTTATTACTTTGTGCGATTAAAGTTATATTTCCTAAATCTTATTATTATTTAACTTGAAAACTGTTATTTTCGATAATACAAAGTATCGTATGGGTATTTTATCTATGTAAAAGATATCGCGTATAGGGATTACTTGCATTTGAGAAATTTATAGGTCAATATTTTTATGTTGTAATCTCACAAATCAAAATTGCAATTGTGATTTTAATTTGAAATAATATATGTAGAAAGATTTACAGCGTGAGAAACAAGAGAAAAATAAAACAATAAATGAAATCTCGTTGTATAGTGCCCTACTGTATGCTTAACTAATAAAAATCTTTCATGGGAAAACATTTTCTAAAAGTAGCTTACTGAAAATAAATTCATAAAAATAGCTTTCTAATTTTAAACGCATTGAAAGAAAAACTGATTATAGATGTTCATAACTATTTTCTTTTCATAAAATAAAATTAATTTAAAATTTAAAAAATATATGTATTTTAACCTATAATGTTTTTAACAGAAATTGCTTTGTAGAAGCTTTAAATGAAGTGTCCGTACCAAAAGTAATGAGAACAAATTCGTAGGGACAAAAACATAGAGCAAAGCAAAATTCAAATACTTTTAATGTTTCTCTAAATAGGACCCTTGGGCAGACATCGATACAGCGAATTCAGCGTTGTTTCCACTGTTCATAACATTGCCACATCGATACAGCGAATTCAGCGTTGTTTCCACTGTTCATAACATTGCCACATCGATACAGCGAATTCAGCGTTGTTTCCACTGTTCATAACATTGCCCTGGCGCTTCTTTCGGGATGCTCAGCAGACCTCCGATTCTTGAGTGTTTGCTACGGTGACAAAATGGTGTCCTTTATGGTCCTTCTTGACTTTTGGGGACAGAAAGAAGTCACAAGGATCCAAGTCATGATTATTCGGTGATTTGGAAAGCAGGGTGACATTTTTTGAACGATATCATGTCCCTCACAAGTCACAAAACAGGTCGGTGTGAGCTGTCGTGTTGTCATGGTGGAGGATGCAGTTGCTGGTGGTCTCTCTGTCGGACTCGGATGACCCTTTACCTCAACCTCTGATGACTTTTATCTAGCTCCACATTGCCTTTCTTTGGTAATGTTGATTCTTCTGCGAAAGTCTCGCGATAACGTCTTTGAAATCCTTGTGTCATTTGTACACTTGTGCTGGTAACAAACTTTCAGCACTGTAAGCCTGCTTCAATTTGCCCATGGTGTCACCGACCGATTTTTGTGCAGAATTTTATCGCATAGTGCTGCTCTGTCGTTTGCTGCATTGTTGGCTGTGACGATACTCGCAAACACAGAGCTTCAATGGTTCACGCTGCGACTAGAGCTCATGTAATCTGCCACAGCGGTTCCTTTGTTGACTTTTTTGATTTGGTCCGTCTTCTATATATTGGTGAGTCTTCTGTAGCGCTGCAACAGAGGAGTGATCCACGCAGGAGACTCCATGTTTATCACCTCCCCCTTTTGTTGATGACCAGAAAAGAAAGCCCAGAGAAATAATTTATGAATTTTTGAAGTAGATTTTTGAAAATGTGGTCTGAACGCTGTATTTTTATCTCACATCCTTCTATGATGTGGGGAATCTTTTTCGCACTGCAAGAGAATGCGAGGAATAGTAGAGCACTTAAATAAAATTAGAAATCGTGCTAGAATACTAGCATAACTCTTAATAGCACCTTCTTGTATATTTTACGACTAAATAATTTTTTAATGCTACTTTCTCTTTCAATTTATCACCACTTTTAAATGAATAACGGTGAAATATTTATGTAACATGATTTTAAGTGCTTTTATTTTTATTTTGTTTGCAAATGTTTAAGCTTTGTGAGTAAAAAAGGCGATTTCTAACTTTCTTATCAGGTAGCGATTTACTTTTTAGCTACTTCTATGAACGCGCGGTGAATTTCATTAAGTGCCTTTATACGTCAAGACTGACACAGTACTTAAGGAAGCGGCCTTTATCTCAATTTAATGCTATCGTTTTATATTCTGTTTTTTATGACTCGTATTTATTACCTTTGTGTGATTAAATGTATATATACCTACATCCTATAATTTTTTGACTTGCCAACTTGCATTTTCGTTAGCTTAGTATTGTAAGGGTAATTTTATCTACACGGAAAAAAAATATATACGTAAAGGAATTATTTGCATGTAAGAAATTTATAGATAAATATTTTTGTGCAGTAATCTGAAGTTTTGATTTTAAATTGGAATAATATACCTAGAGATATTTACAGCAGGGTAAGTTGGAATAAGGTAAGAAAAGAAAGCTCGCCATGTAAGAGCACTAGACTTTTGTCCCCAGACTTTATTTATAAATATTTTGCATGAAAGCTTATTTGCCCTCAGACTTTATTTTTAAATATTTTGTATGAAAACTTATTTGCCCTCAGACTTCATTTATAAATATTTTGCATGAAAGCTTATTTGCCCTCAGACTTCATTTATAAATATTTTGCATGAAAGCTTATTTGCTCTCAGACTTTATTTATATATATTTTGCATAAAAGCTTATTTGCCCTCAGACTTCATTTATAAATATTTTGCATGAAAGCTTATTTGCTCTCAGACTTTATTTATATATATTTTGCATAAAAGCTTATTTGCCCTCAGACTTTATTTATAAATATTTTGCACGAAAGCTTACTTCTAAAAAGAATTTAACAGAAATAACTCTTCAATAAGAACACCTAATTTTGGCATCATCTATGGCCTTTTCGGTAAATTTTACTTCAAGATACTAAGAAGGAAAGTCATTCGATCAAGTAGTTTAAGAATTAGAAGGTATAAGATTTGGAACTCCTAATGTTGCATTCATTTGTAATAGTTGCAAAGTAGATTGCAATTCGGGTAGTTTTTTAAACACAATTCAAAATCTACTCAGCGGAATGAGCTGTAATTTTGGATTCGCATATTTAAAGCATCTAGAAATCGATTTCAGTTTTTAAAAAAACTATAAGTTACATTTTTAAAAAATTAATTTGAAAATTAATATTTTTAATATATATATACATATAATTTTTATATATTTTTATATATGTATAATAATGAAAAGCTTTCGCCATTTTACCTTAGTTAATTTATTCCAAATTCGCACAATGTCTACTTTTTTCCCTGTCTTTAATCATATCTTAAATATAATTTCTATTTTAACTCCATACCTTTAATCAAAATATTCTTTTAAATCTTATTCTAAAAATCTTAATCTGTAAAAACTACGCTTCTTTGTAAAAAACCCTAATTTATTTCTTCTTTTGAGACATTGAATTTTTATTTCTTTAGAACATCTCTTAATATCATTTTTATTTTTATTAAAATTATCATTCGATATCTCACGATTTATTGCAACTCGCACGTTTAACTAGTTCACTTCAAAACTATGCCGAGTATAATAAAGAATCCTACAACTTGCAACCCGCTCATTGGTTAAATTACCTCTGCATTGGCGAAAGATTCCTACGCCTCGCCGGGTATAAGACGCATTACACAACCTTGGAGCTCAGAATTTTAAGTTTTTTGACTTGCTAAATAAAACCCGTCAATTGGAGGAAAATATCTTCAATTTGGTGTACTTTTAATTTAATAACATCTTCATTTTTTTCTATGGCGTAGCACAGCCCAATTATGAATTTCTAAACTGGATATTAGCGAATTGTCTTTGATTGTGAAGTGTCAATAAACTTATTAATGATGATGCATATTCCTTTTCATTTTACGCGAAAATAACTAGTGTATTTCAAACATCGCCTTCCATTGATATTTTATTCTACGGAAAAATAATGAATCTAAAAATTACCATCGTTTACCAGCATTAATACGTCAGTGGTTCTTCGAAATAATTTAATATGAAATGGAAAAGCATTTCATACATATATATGTATAGATATAATTTTAATATATTTTTATTTATATATGTGTGTGTGTGCGTGTGTGAAAAAGATATAATTTCCTGTCGAATGGCTATTTTCGTTTTTTTTTTTTTTTCGTGACAATTTGGTGATTGAAATGTATGGAGTGTTCTTTTTTTTTTTCTTTTGGCCGACTATAGCAGTATTATCATTTTAAAACAGTAGTAATTTTAGCAAATTAAATACTTGTTTTTACGAATAAAGAAGCACTTAAATAAAATTTGAAATTGTGCTATAATACTATCATAACTCTTACTAGTACCTTCTTGTATATTTTACGACTAAATAATTTTTCAATGCTGCTTTTTCTTTCAATTTATCACCACTTTTAAAAGAATAACGGTGAGATATTTATGTAAAATGATTTTAAGTGTGTTTATTTTTATTTTGTTTTCAAATGTTTCAGCTTCGGGAATAAAAAAAGGCAATTTCTAACTTTCTTATCACGTAGCGATTTACCTTTAGCTACTTCCATGAACGCGCGGTGAATTTCATTAAGTGCCTTTATACGTCAAGACTGGCATAGTACAAAATGAAGCAACCTTTTTCTCAATTTAATGCTATCATTTTATATTGTGTTTTTTTATGATTCGGATTTATTACCTTTGTGTGATTAAATTTAAAAGCCTATATCCTATATTTTTTTGACTTGCCAACTTGTATTTTCGTAAGCTTATTTTATTTAGGCGAAAGAAGACACGTAAAGGAATTATTTGTGTATAAGATATTTATAGTTAGATATGTTTGTGTAGTAATCTCACGTTTTGATTTTAAACTGAAATAATATATGTAGAAAATTTTACAGTGTGGTAAATTGGAAAAACGTATAAAAGGAAAACTCGCCATGTAGTGTTTTAGACTTTTATCATCAGATCAATGGATTCGTGCGAGGATTTCACACAGCAGTCTAATATTTTTTAGCAATATGTAATATTTTTAGATACATGTTTAAAGTTCTACAGCAAAACTAACAATAAAAATATCTGCAAACAACATTATTCAAGCCAAAATATCGTCTGATTTACTCCATCAAAGTTACAGTAAAAACGGATCGAAGGTAGGAAAAGGCACGGCACGCAGGAGAAGAAAAAAAAAATAGCAATTGTATATTAACTGCATTAGAGGATGACGTCGTCTGCTTCGGGAAAAACATGGAATCCAGAAAAATAAACTGAATGCATATAAAATACAATTTAATCTAATATAACAAAGCATTCCTTTTAGGTTTCACGGGAAATACTACTGCTTCGATCAATCGATAGTGTATTTTTCTTCTAACCATTTCAATTTCCATTTGTTTTTTAATCATAAATATAAAATAAACCCGTGCGGAGACACCATACTTTACTTTTTTTGTATTATTTATTTTTTTTATAATCATTTCTGATCATAATATAATGCTATATTTCATTTTTTGGACGATATTGATTTGAGGAAAACCTGACATTTCATTTATGAAAACAATGCTTATTTAACTTTTCATTAACTGCAATCTTTAATCAAAAAACATGTTTTAACGAAATGTGAGTGTACTATGTCAGAAGTCAGTTCAGAAACCTTTCTAATGATACCTCATTCATTGCGTTTTGTAAATGTATAGAAAAATAGATGTTGACAACAGATATAATATATTTGTTTCATGTTTTTATGAAATATCATGTATAAAGTTAAATTACCGACCTTGGACTGTAAATTTTTCCGTTTCTTTTGGGGTGTCCATGTAAATGAGCAATAAATGCTAATAAGATAATTTTCAATGCGGAGCATGGCATAATGAACTTTAACAACTTGTTTAAACATATATAAATTAATTTATAAACATTTTTCATAAACTGTTATTTCCAAAAATAATTTACTAAAAATAAAGTAACAAAAACAACTCTTTAGAAACAGTCATTGCATTTTGACTCCAGTATTATTTAGACCAAATTACTCACAATTTTAACTGTATTGGATGAAAAAATCATATGTTTGTCGGTATTTGCTTTTCAGGAAATATTTTGTATAAAGTTAAATTACCGAGCTGGGACTGTAAGTTTTCCGTTTATTTTGGTGTGATCATGTAAAAGAGCTATAAATGTTTATAAAATAATTGTCAATGTGGAACATGGTTTAGTGAACCTTAATAGTATGTTTAAACATATCTAAACTCATTTGTAAACATTTTTCATGAGATTTTATTTCCAAAAATAATTTACTAAATATAAATGAATAAAAATAATTCTTTAGAAACAGACATTCTGTGCATTTTGATTATTCAACGCCTGCTTATACTTGTTCATCTCTCGTTATATAATACTGAAATTTCTGTTTACAATGTTATGCGTGTAATGTTTTTAATTTTAAGTAGAAATAGCTGTAGTAAAACAAATACTCGTTTTATCGAATAACAAAGAATGTAAATAAAATTAGAAATTGCGATCGAATACTAACCAAACCCTTGATATAGTTTTCCTGTTTGTTTAATCAATCTTCCACTATTTTACTGTTCTTTCCTTAATCATATTCTAAATTAAAACTATATAAGATCTTTATTTATACACCGCAAAAAAAAATGTTGATTTTACAGTATAATACTGGCACCCCAGCTGTCAGTATTACACCGTAAAACTAACAGTAATAAATAGTAGCATTACTACTTATTTTACTATCTATTACTGTTAATTTTACGGAATAATACTGTCAGCTGGGATGCCGGTATTATACTGTAAAATCAACACTTTTTTTTGCGGTGTATAATACTATTATTTATTGAAAGTACGCTTATTTTGTTTTCGTAGTTTTTCAGCTTCATGAATATAAAATATGGATTTCTAAAACTTTCTTATCACGCAAGGATTTACTTGTTTAGCTACCACCTAAGAACGCGCGATGAATTTCATTAACTGCCTTTATACGTCAAAACTGACATAGTATACTTAAGGATGCGGCCTTTTAAATTTCACGATTTAATGCTCCGTTCTATGTTCTATCTGCTTTATTACCCAAATTTATTATCTTAGTGCGATTAAACTTACATCCACTTCATTCTTTTATTTTGATAGTTTGCAACTTCTAATAGTTTATTTTATTGTTGCAACTTTTTGATAGTTTGCAACAATAGCTAACTTGCATTGTCAGTTAACAACAAATTTGAACTTTGTTCTGTCCCAAAATCGAAATCAGTTGTTTCTTGTTCAGTTTTTTGCGCTGATTCTGAATTCAGTTTTAGATTTACTCCAGCGCGTCCAGACTTTTAGGTATTTGCATGTTTCGATTTCTGTAAATTTTGGAATATGTGTACAATTACATGGAAATTTAATGCATGGTGTTTTTTGTTTTATGTTATGATTACTGGCCAGTTTACTTTACAAAAATGTTGTGTCTGATATTATACTGACATGTTACCGTGAAATATTGTGCCTAATTTGCATATTTTTCCTGTTTTTCTAATAACGTTTCTTGACGTCCAAATATTTCTGCCATATGAATACGCTAACATGCGTCTAAATCAGTTTTTTTTTTAACTCTTATTTCAAATCTGGTGTCCGTTCATTTCTAGGTTTAAAAAAAAAAGCGGAAAATTTATTTTTTGGTCAAAAAAGCAAGAAAAGGCTTTTTATGCTACTTTGTGATCTACTTCAAATATTTAGGATAGATTCTACTACTTTTTTCAATTGTTTTTTGAATTGTTCAATTATTGTTTACGTCCCTGATAGGAATCTCACACTGTTAACCCTTTTGACAAGGAGGTACACTCCCCTTAAAAAGCATTTTATATCAAACGTGATGTACCAATACCATACCAACGTAGATATTCATTTTACTTAAAAACTAGACGTGATAGAAGGAAACGGTTTACAAAATCGAAATCAACATAAAAATCTAATCTAGGAAAAAATTACGTCAATTCTGTGGTAAACTACTTTAAAGTTGATAGTAATGAAAACATTACTATTAAAAAATATGCAACATTGAAAAATATGCAAATTAGACTTAATAACTGACAGGTAAATGTTAAGAATATACAGATTGCGACATTTATCTGAAGCTTGTCATTATCTAGAAAACGTAATTCAATCTGAATTTTTCATTTTTAAATATAATTTCATACAAAATCGGTTTAAAGATATAAAACAATAATAAAAAAATATGTTTTTTAAAATATATATTATCAAGAGCCCGGACAACACCAGGCGGGTCAGCTAGTATTTGCTTTATAACACAAAGTAACCGGCGTATTTCTTTTGATTCAAGGTTCGTTTGATTTATAGTACCTAAAATTTGCATAAAGCGGCACAAAAAAGCTTACCGTATATACTCGTGTATAAGCCGACACCAAAATTCCTGGTGAAAACATGTTTGATACCAGTATTTTACAGTAATGTTCTTCGTCTTATATAATTCACAATTAAATGAGATAAAGCAGGACGTAGAAAATTATTCTGAATTACTGGTGTTAAACTTGTTTGCATCTCGGTTTTGGGGGTCGGCTTATACACGAGTATATACGGTAAATTTGCATACAATATGCAAATTTTTCAAAAACTGAACGACCTAGAGAAAACGGAAAGCATATTCGGAATCAGCACAAGAAACTGATCTAGTATCAAATATTTTCATATAAAGGACATTTTTTATGTTGTACAGTGATTTTTTTCAGCGATTGTTTTAGTATATTGCATATCGTTATATCGTTCTTTATGAAATCCTACTATAAATAATCAACTGAGTTGATTCTAAAACAGCATAAAATTTGTCTGACATACCAAAAAATATAATAGCGCAACGGCATTGTCAGTAATGCGAAAGTACATTCCAGGTAAATGCCCATATTGCTGTTAAACGAAAAGCGCATTCTGTCAAATTTTCCACACGAATATCGTTTCTTTGCGCATGCGCCAACATTTTTTGAAGGCTTCTCCCCTCAGAAAGGGGGAACCTGGTGGATTAGCCCTCACCTGTTTAGTCTAGGGAGATTGAAAAGGGTTGATTGAAAAAAGGATGGAGTAATATGGCCATTGCGTTGAAAGATTTTTTTTTTTTTAAGAACTCATGTTTTCACTACTAAATATGCATATTTTTTCGCAAATTTTTAAAGAGAGCTTGGATACAGTTATATTTATAACCGATTGAAATGTCAGAGAGTTCGCAAGATGAGAACTATTTTGTTATTGCTATGCTAAAGTGAGCCGACGCGAAAACAAACAAAAATGCGAGAAGAAAACATTTCTTTTACAACTCAATAACAATATTGTTTCACGAAATTTTTAGAAGGGCTGTAAAACCGTTTTATTTATAACCAATAAAGATTTCAAAGAGTTCGGACAAAAAGAATTTTTTATTTTAAAACTATAAAATGACCCTACGTGAAAAAAAACAAGAAAATGAGCGCTTTTATCACTAAACATAAATACTTTTTCGCGAATTTTTCATTTTTAAATATAATTTCATACAAAATCGGTTTAAAAATATAAAATAATAAAAAAAAATATGTTTTTAAAAATATATATTATCACGGGCCCGGACAACGCCAGGCGGGTCAGCTAGTATTTGCTTTAAAACTCAAAGTAACCGGCGTATTTCTTTTGATTCAAGGTTCGTTTGAAGAAACGAGTAGCGTAGCGGACGAAGCTTGCTAGTATAATACTAAAATTACTGCTTACAGTGTTATACGTGTAATACTTTTAGTTTTAAGTACTTAACTTTAGAAAAATAAATACTCGTTTTTTCGAAGAATGTAAATACAATTAGAAATTGCTCAAGGATATTAGCCAAACACTTGATATAATTATTTCCTTTTTAGTTTTTCGATTGAACAATCTTCCAATTTTACTTCTATTTCCTTTATCATTACTCTAAATGAAAACTATGTAAGATATTTATATAATGCTATTATTTATTGTAAGTATTACGCTTATTTTGTTTTCATAGTTTTTCAACTTCATGAATATAAAATATGGATTTCTAAAACTTTCTTATCACGCAAAAAATTACTTATTTAGCTACCACCTAGAACCCGCAATGAATTTCATTAACTGCCTTTATACGTCAAAACTGACATAGTACTTAAGGAAGTCTTTTTCAATATCTCGATTAAATTCCATCTTTTATGTTTTTTATCACACAACTTTATTATCTTACTGCCATTAAACTTATATCTTCTACATTCTGTTACTTTTACACTCTTTTATTTAACTTAAACCTGATTTTTGTGTGCAAAGATAAAATTTTCCAATCGATTTTTAACTAATTTCCGGATATTCTAGAATTAAAAAAAATACGTTCACGGGTGTGTTTCCGATGACAATAGAACATTTTAATATTTTTCGAAATTAATTATAAATTAGTACATTAATTTAAGGCAGTTTTTCTTTAGCCCGCCACAGGGGATAAATCGCCAAGGTACTTCCTCGTTATAGCGGCCTCAATTACGATTATGCCAAGATTGCAGTTACGATAATGCTAAGATCATAGCAAAGCTTATGTAACCCCTCATCTGTATATATATATACTTATAATGCTCATATATGTGCTATATATGTCATTATATACATATTATTTACCATATATTTATCTTATATTCATGTCATTTATGACCATAACTGAGCAAGATGCATAAAGGAATGTTATAAACATCATATATTATTATAATGTCATATATGCTTTATAATGTAGCGATAAATCTTGGTCGCTTGGCGATTCCTCCTCGTGTGCCACTATAACACGAAAGTGCCATCGCCAAATATTCCCTGCAACTTTATACAATTGTATATGTACAATTGTAATAGTATACGATTTAAAACAACAATGGATTTAATGATGCTCCAATAAACGCTCGCCAAAAAATGCCAAATGGCTGTGAAACTGCAACAGTGAAACATTTCAAAGGCTAAAAAGTAGAAAATAAATCATATATATAAAAAAAATGAAAAATGTAGTATTTAAATAAAATACGCTTTTATAAACTAATAGATTATATTAATTATTTTATGATTATACGTTGAGAAATCGATTTAGAAAGCCTAAAAAGGTAGTTTAAAAAATGTTTCATTTTCTCTTTCCAGTTGACCTATCTTAAAAAAAGAAACAGAGCAAAAATTATATATTTTTTAAAAATGTCACTTGCTTGCGCTTTATAAGAAGCATAAAAAAAACAGTGAATTTGTGTTCGGTGACTATTCCAAATTAATGTATTGTAACAGAGATTTTGGGGGTAAAACATGAATTGCAGTCAATAAATTAGGCGTGATTTTAAAGATAAGCTTTGAATGCTCATAAATGAGTGCATTTTTCAAAAAACTTTTTTCTTTACTTTTATGCTTATTTCACTTGTAAATTGATATTTTCGTAAAATTGGTGTCGGAAGGATATTTTATCTATGCGAAAGGAATTCCTTAGGGGTGTGTGAGGGGGGGGGGGCTTCTGTTAATTACGTCAGGCAAATTTCTTGGGTGATTTAACCCCCCTCTCTTCCTATGTCACACATTGTAACACTTGAGTGATCCCCTCCCCCTGTTGTGCCATTAAACATCATACAACCAACCAACCAACCCCTCTCCCTGTTCTGACAACATAACTATTGCTAATGTTATGCAAAAAAAAAAGTTTTATATGATCTATAATCTATATTGTTATAAAGCAAGAACATGTTCATACGTAACGCTAACGTCATATTGGCGGTGGTAACACCTGACTAATAAATTTCGCTTTTACTAGAAATATTTTAACTTCTAAACATCGCGCAATTTCAATTTTTACACTGTGCAGGGGTTCCAAATGGCCCGCTTTTTGAATACCGGTATTTTCTTAGAAAAACTTTACTTTTAGATATTTCCTGCAAATTTTGCAGAAACCTACCTTCGGAGGTATTTTTTTGCGGAAATGTTGTAGAAACCTACCATGAAATTTTCTGTTAAAAAATATTGGTATCCAGTTGTCGGACCATTTGGGAGCCCTGGCTGTGGAATAGAGGGGGGAAAATCTCATGGTCCCGGGTTTGATTCCCGGCTTGGGATATTTTTCACTCTGTCGGCTTAAACGTTGTCCCGCAGTGACGCGGACGAATAAGCTCGGTTTCCGTAAGATCACCGAAAGTGAAGCAGCATCGACCGTGGTCAGTGCTTGGGAGGGTGACAACCTCTCTCGGCTGCGGCTGCTGTGGGACCGTGTACGTTAATGGGAGCTGGTGCACGTAAAATCTGTTCGTGACTCCAATGTCCTCAAAGTTTAGAATAAGCGTTACCTCTGTGGGTGCTAATCCAGGTGCAGGTCTCTCATCTGGAATTGGTTCAAAATTAGGAGACCAATGCTTCTGGACGGGGCTTGTGAGTGCTTAAGCCATTTTAAGCCTCCCCATTTTAAGCCTCCCCATCCAGCTGACTCTCTATCGGTTTAAACGCCCAGTTTAGCAGTGAAAAATCCACTTGTATGTTATTCATTAGTTTCTGGCGAATTTAACTCCTGAAAAATTAATTAAAAAATTAATTGGGATTTACCTGAAAAAAAATTCTTTCAAATGCAATTTATTCGGAAACTGTATCTCAATTTACAGATTTTTTTATGGTTTAAAAAATAATGTTCAGCCGTCATTTTGAAAACAATCTATCAGTATCGCTTACAACCCAATTACGAAAGAGTAAATACACTTGTACTTAAAACAGTATATAAATAATTCAGCATTTGTCTCCAGCTTATATTCCGTAACGAAATTAAAACTTCATCTATAAATAAATAATATGAAAAAATAATATAAATAATACACAAATTCAGCAGACATGTAGTCGTATTACGCGCTTTAACAACTGAAGTTATCATAATCAAAAAGGCTGCTGTAAGTAGCAGAATCTTTGGATGATTTCTTCGGCCATTAACTCCTGACATGAGACCAATACAAAACTATCGCTCTTAATAAATTTTAAAACTTTATTTGAATACGTTATTGATATTTTTCATATAAAAATGCTTTTACTGCTGTCAGTGGGCAATCTTAAAAAGTATATTAAATATAAAAAATATATTAGAGTTCTCAATACTAATAAAAAATGGTTTTCTCCTTATTTTCTGGCCCCACCAGTGGCTGAGAGGTTGTGCTCTCGAAGCTGGTAGACGGGAGGTGCTGGGTTCGATCCCAATCGCGCCCGTCGGCCTAATCGTTCGGAGTTTTCGTGGTTTTCTTCGAGCCGTGGATTTATCCATGCGTAAATACGGGTTAGGTTCCCTTAGAAAGACCCCCACGAAGGGCACTCCCCCCGGGGCCTATATCCCTAGCGTAGATAATTGGCCGTCAACAATCAACCCAACTCAACCCTTATTTTCTGTAATACGGGAAGCCCAGGTTGGAAACCCTAGTATAAATGATACAAAACCCTTAAGACCTTCAAAATGTTGGAATCCCAAGGGAAAATATACCTAATACTACTCGAAAATCTTTTTAATTAACTTTATTACGCTACTTGAAATTAATGCCTCCTACTTGTTCTCATATTTTACGAGGCTAACGAAAAAGAAAGGCTACCGCGGTGCTTTACGCGTATCATTTTTTACGGGTGCAACTCAAACGTGAAAGGTTCCATTCTCCCATTGGTTGACAAAAAACCGGAAGTCACTTGATTTTTATATTTTCGTACAACTTTGCTTAAAGCACATTTTGTCTGTGAACGATATAGCGCTGTGGTTAAAGCACCGGACTTGTAAACTGAAGGTTTTAAGTTTTGTCCTCTCTGATTTAAAAAAAAAAAAAATCCTTTTTTAGAGTTTTGTTTTGATCTTTACGGAATTAATTAATAAAGATTATTTACTTGACTTAAAGATCAGTATAATTTTTTTTAAAATTATTATGTAAATATATAATAAATCTTATTTAATATTATATTTAAATGTATATAGTTAATGTTAGTAATTAGTATTATACTTAAATATATATAATTAATAATATTTAATAGTTTATTTAAATATGTGTGTGTGGGTATATACATATATAATTAATATTTATTTTTATTACTTAAATATATAATTAATATTAATAAATAATATTATTTAAATGCATATAATCAATATTTTCACTCAGTGGTTTGTAATACATTCTCTTCCATTTTCAGTAAATAATTAATAAGACATTTAAGAAAATAGGCTAATATATCTTAAAGAAAAACTTGGGATTTTTTAAAATGTAACTCAAACAATGAATCTTAGTTTTGGATGATACACTTTGTAGAAGCCCAAACATTACATATACGTATGTTTAGGATTAAACTAAACTTTTTTTATAAATATTATCTGTTATTAAAAATACATAATAGAAACGTGTGCTTCTTGGTTCTTATTAGAATCCAGAAGTATTGACTTTTTTTTTTTTTTTCATTTATTGTATATGCCTACATCAATAATATAATAAAATATCATTGTGATCTCAATAAATTTCACTCAATCTATATTTTCTTAATAAAAATTTTAATTGATATTTAATAAGTAAAAATGTATTAAACAAAATATAATTTATTTTTAGGTGTCACTTTATAAACTAATCGAATACAATAACATCTCTCTTTAATTTTTCTTCTTTTTTAATTAATTTTATTATTATTATTATAATTTACCATGTCATGATTTCATGACCAAGAATAAAAATATCACTATGGGAAATACTATTTTTATAAATATTTAATTTAAATTATTTACAAAAATTATAATATAAGAAATGCAAAGAAATATGTATTAAATTTTACAAATTAATATTATACAATTTGTTAAAACAATTCTCGTACATAATTAATTAGTATTTCTAATAATCAAATATCAATTAATTAAAAAGATCCAATTAAATACATTTTAATTTACATAAAATGTATTTAATGGAAATTAAATATATTTTATGTATACATTAAATGTACTTAGTTATTTGTATAATAAATTTATATTATCCCAAAATTTATTTTGTAAAAGACAGTTTAATTTACAAGTTAATTTACACAGTTTAATTTTTTATTACGAAGTATTAAGGCATAATTCTGTTTTATTATCCTGCCCACAGAGGGCAGCAGCACAAAACGATGTTATGTTGCCGGTTTTTTGTCAACCAATGGGAGAATGGTACCTTTCACGTTTGAGTCGCACCCTTTTTTACAGACCGCGGGAGTCACGTGATGCTCGAATGCACCAATGCAGGTGTACAAAAAGAGCTTCTCGTCACTCTAGCGGTCTGTAAAAAAAGATAAGTGGAATGCACCGCGGTTGCCTGTCTTTTTCGTTAGCCTCGGATATTTTAGATCTAACGTCACAACGTGTTAACCAATCTTTTCCCCCTCTAAAACTACTTTTGCGGCAACCGTAGTTTGTGCGCAGAAAAACCACTTTTAGCTGGGTTTTTTTTTCAGTTTTCAGTTAAATATATATATATATATAAACTTGTCAGAACATAATCTGTCTATAATGGAATCTTCTCCTAAACCGGACATTTCCATGGCCTCGACGAAAATATTTCTATGCAATTATACCTGCTAAGATGGATATCTGTCTAAAACGGCAAATTTTTCAGATCCCTGGCGATTCCGTTTGCACAGGATATAAAGTATGTAACATCACTAAAAATACTTCATGGAATAAAAATTCATATATTGTAATGCACTTGCGCAGTCGAATACTTTTTTGTGGTGCTATATAAGAAAAAATCAGTAAAAACCTGTGAAAACGGAATAACTGGGGACTAGAGCAAACTTTGCGTCTTAGCAGGTATAATTGCACTTGTATGGAATTATTTTCGTCTGGGCCATGAAAATTTTACGTATAAGAAAAGATTCCGTTATAGACAGGTTCCGTTATCACAGTTTTTACTGTATTTTGTTCACACTCCATAGTATACCAAAATTTATTTCAGCCTTTTCTTTTAGTTGGTTAATATATTTAATTTAAATATATTTGTTGTAACATTTTACCATTTGCCCATTTTTTGTTGTAACAATTTACATTATATTTATATATATTAACAATTTACATTATATATAATAATAACTCGCTAATTTGTACGATATTTTCTCTTTTAAACACGCGGTCGAAATAATTTGAAAAAACAACTTTTTAATCCTCCCTCCCTCACCCTATTAATAAACAATTCATAAAAACGTATATTTTAAATGCTTTTGTTTTATAATTATTTCACACTAAAAAATATCTGAAAAATCAATATAGATTTCGAATAAAAACGAAGAACACTAAAAATAAAGAACGCTAATTGATCGTTGAATTTTTTTTCGCGCAAATTTGAAAACTAAATCTTCATATCGTTTTGATTTGATCGACAACCTGCGCCATCTGTTGTCTTAATTTTAAACTATTGCGATCAAAGCACGTGCAAATCGTTATCTGAAAATCACATGGTGCGGTGGTTAAAACATCCTATGATATATTACTTTCTTTTCTACAAATGGACATATTTTGTTCTGGATAGCCATTTATTTTATGGGCATCATCATTTTTCAGAATAAAATGATCGTTTTTGTTCCTCCGTCTCTGACCTCCAGACGACATTTTATCTTTTCCTGTTGTCTTTTGCAATGTTATCCTCATTTTTGTAGCTTCCAAAAGTTTTCTCATCCATATTTTATTTCTGCGTAAATATTTGACTTCAGACTTTAGACACAAATAATGATGAATTTCATGCGTTTCTTTTATAGTTACAATATATATTTTTATATTTATCGAACCGTCTGTCTTTGTAAAAAGATAAACTAGAACCAATAATGGTTTTTGTGACGTTTAAAATCGGTGTTATTCGAATACGGACGGACAGCCCCAAAATATAACACCCTTGCGACGAGAGTCACGTATACGTGACGTATAAGTTGCTCAGAATCCTTGATTATTGCTACCAGTAAATCTGAATAGCAAATTTTGCTGTACTCAGTCACAGCATTTCTGCAATTAAAATAGTTAAAAATTTCTTTTATGTATTACCGGTGATAAAATATTAAAATTTCTGTAAAGGACGCACGTTGTAAAGGGTTAAATATTTGTTATCGTGTACTACAACGTATTTTCGATTGAAAATTCGACAGTCTTGCACAGGGGTGCAAAAATCTAGGCGCTAATGGGCCGATTCCCACCACGAAATTTTAGTAGTATTCTTCGTCAAATTTTATTAGTATACTTCGCCTAAATTTTATTAGTATACTTCGCCTAAATTTCATCAGTATTCTTATTAGGCGAAGAATACTAAAAATTTAGTGGAGGGAATAGGCCCATTTGGCCCCTAGATTTTTGCACTCCTGGTCTTGCATTTATAACTCTTTTACACGTCCCCACAAAAGTAATAGGATCAGGGCCTGATTACCGACGGTGCACACTTCCACCAGTAAAATTTAACAAATATTTTTGTCTTATTGAAACGCCCTTTTCATGCAAAATTACTGCCATGAATAAGAGAACATTTTATATTATTTTTTTACTGATGGAAGTGTGTGGAATTTAAATAAATACTGACGTAAAATGGGTTAAAATCGATTTTTGAATTTTAAAAAATGACTAAGAGATTTTTGAAAGGACGCCGCTTTGGACATCACTGATCTGTAGGATAGTTAATATTTCTATCTGTTTCAAAATATTCCTAACAAAATGTGTGATATATGATTGTTAAAATAACCTAATAATAATATGCGTATATTTACATAATTCTTAACAAACTACTCGTTTATGTAAATGCTAAACCAGTTGTTTCTTTAAACAAGAACGAAAAATTATGCGTCAAGCATAGATTATATAACACTTTCCAACGCTTCCAAAATAATTTTACAAATCATACCGTTTAATAAGCTGAAAGATAACATCTAAGTAAACAATTTGGAAAACGCATAACATATTTAAAAACATAATTTCAGGAATTTCCAACGTATACAATATTCGGAAAAATATCCGAATACTTTTATTCAGCCCTGTATATTATCTATAGATTTGTATATATACTACATAGGATGATAAATTTTAGTTCAGTTAAGAAACGCGTAGCACAGTTTAAAATTCTCCTTCTGTAGTTTCTGTCCATAAACGGAAATGTGTTGGCGAACTTTTGTGCTTCCCTGTATATGATCTACAGAATTTATACACACCACGTAATAAACAAAAAGTGAGTTAAATTTAAACTCGCGTTCAGTAACTTAAAACGCACTTCCAGGAATTATTGTTAACAGACAGTAGAGAATTCTTTTGTGTGTCCCTGTTAATGAACGATAACTGCTATACACACAGTATTCTGTATAGTAAGCCTCTTGTAATGCACTTTAGTGATTTATATAAATTTCAATGCGTTTAAAATAGTGAAATATTATTTAAATAAACCGCAGACGATTTTTCACCAGACGTAATGTAACGGAATTATTTTGACTGTCCCTGTAAATTAACTATAAATGCTATGCACACCCTATTCCGTATTAAGTTTCTTGTAATACACCTTAGTGATCTATATCAATTACAATGTGTTTGCAATTGTGTAACATCATTCAAATAAACCGCAAATGATTTTTCCCCATAGACCGTCCTGTAAAGGAATTCTTTTGAGTGTCCCTGTAAAAAAACTATAAGTGATACACACTTCAGTTGAAATAGGGAACGTGCTATAGATAACGACAATAACATATAAAAATTGCAAGGCAATCCGAGCATATTTACGGGAGTTAGAGCACGGCCAGACAAACCGATGTCATAAACACTTTTCAACTAGGTTGAAAATTGTTAACAACTAGGGTGGAAATTGTTAAAAACATATTAAAATTCATTTCGTAAATGTTGAGTACATATTTGTTTTCAAAGTGATAACTAGGGTAAATTTTGATGCTCTAAATTCCGTGACCTTGTACCAAAAAAATAGTTGAGATGCATGTTTGCATGCAAAGAGGCGTTGAAACATAAGCTAAGTTAAAATGTAGATATCATAAATTGTTTAAATTTCTTTTTTGTTTACTATTTTTCAGTGGTGTTTTCATTTTCGCATTTTGTTTGCTTCATTGTAACTATCTTTCCTTGGTACGTGAAGGTTTATTTTTCACAGCTGTTAGAAAAATGTGTTATGCATATTTTATGTGTTTATCTTCTTGATTTCCTAAACTATAATGGAAAGTTTTATCTGTTTTTCCATTTTATTATAGTTTTTATAATGATTTTTTTTTTTTTAGCTTTTTGTGACTTGCATGACAATTTTTTTTTTTTTTTTTTTACGTAAATATATTGTGTATTTCTCACATTTTGTGTTGTTAATTTATTACTTTCGGTAAAATAATATTTTTCGAATAAGCAAACATTTGCATGTAATTATTTTTAAAACTCTAGGTACAAATAAAAAATTTTTTGTAACCGCCACAGTTTTGATTTATTGGCATTACTTTTATAGTATGCATTTTCAAATAAGTTAAAATTTGAATGATACTAATGACTTAACAATAACTTTAATGATAAATAATCATATTAATGATAAATAATCATATTAATGATTTATTTTTAAAATCTACAACGTTGCATCTTTTTCCCATGCGGATGATGAGCCCCTGCTTTCATGATACTTATTGTCTCGCGATGTTTATTTGTCAAATTTATATTTCAAATTTTTGTGCAAAAACAGTATTTTATCATTATTGTATCTTCAGGATGTCACCGATCGTGTATATGAAACTAGTAAATATGTTTATTAAAATGCTTTTATAACCCTGTAAATGTACTGTAATCACTCTAAGCATGATCTTTTTTATTTTAAAAATAATAAGTCAAGTGATTTTTCTTATATAAGTTTAAACTCTTATGAAATATTATTTTCCCGTGTACTAGAAATAAACGTACACTGCGTACAGTTGTACCACAAAATTTTAATTGAATATTTTGCCTTATTTAATCATAGAAAAATAGTACAAAATATGCAATGACTACAAAGTGTGCGATTTAAATATTAAGTAGGGATTTCCTGATCAGAAATAGTGATGTCAGACCCCTTGGAAATGTAAGGAGTGTACGCACCTTGAATAAATGTTCACTGTGTAATAAACATGATGCGTACAATCTGGCACCACTTTTTCTTATTAGAAAATTTTCATTTAATATTTAAATAGTAATTAATAATAATTGTAGTTTTTAATTAATATCTCGACTAATTATCAAAAAATGAAAAACCTGAACCACAAGTGCATTATAGGACAAGTGTTAACAGGTGTCCCGATTTTCAGGGGCTGCAAGGCCTGTCTCGCGTAGCCACTGCTCGGGATGCCAAAAGTACCGATTTTCCATAATGCACAAATTCTTTTAAATTTATTTTAGTGCCATGCTATTCGTTAGTCTGCAACGAGTGGAATTTAATACAGTAAAACCTGTGAAGAGAGAACCTATTTATAACGGAATTATGCTTTAAAAGTAAAAATTTCATTGTTCTTAAGATAAGAATACTATACAATTATACCTGCTAAATTGGAATTTTGTATCAGTCTCTAGTAATTCCGCTTTTATAGGTTTTACTTTGAAAGATTGTTGTGGGGTTTTTTAGTATAAAAAAACCCTGCTAAGAGGGAATCGCAAACGACAGGTAAAAAATTCCATCTGTCTTTGCAGAAAAAATTGTATGATATTCCTACCGTAAGGACAATAAATTTTTTACGTTTAATGCAGGATTCCGTTATAGACAGGCTCCGTTTTCATGGGGTGTACTGTATTTTTATGTTCCAATTTAGAAGCTGTTTTGTCTCCCTGTCCCGCTTTATGTTACACTGGACCCAGCGCATCACTAATTAGGACCTGGTTTGGACTATCCTTATCCAAATTTTCAGACCTTTACGTGCGGTAGATTTTCCTAACCATCGCCAACAGAACACAGACATATTTTTTCTGTTAGTATAGACGTTTTAAAAAAAATGATTTCCAATTTTAAAAATATATATACATTACTAACAATTAAAAAAAAAAAATTAGGGGAGATGGGGGATGAATAGGACAAGGGATGGATGGGACGTTCTCAATATTTCAGGCAATAAGCTTTTTTTTTAGTTGCTTCCTATCCACATAGATTTCACTACCATAGTGTGCTTCAGAACCAAAAGCAAGACCACATGGCTGTTTTCATTTTCCCTCAAATTTGCATTTCCTGAAAACTCTACTCAAAAGTATTTTTTTTTTTTTTACATTTGAAGTTACTTAAATATCTTATGCAATATAAACAATTAAGATATGTTGTAGTTTTTTATTTCAAGGCTCAATATTGCTAATTAAAATGAATGAATATTAACCATTGTGACAAAATAATTTTTGAGACAAAATGGCTGACAATTGAATATATGCATCATGGGGATGATCGGGACATTTCAAATGGGGATGAATGGGACTGTCTCATTCATCGCTAGAGGATGCTGGAAAACATATTAATTAACTAAATAATATTATACAGGTTGATAAATTAATAATTTATGGTAATTATTCTTTTAAAATTTCATCCTCATTGTATCCATCGTCTTCAGCCGTTGAATGCTTCCGTTTCTGGGCCTTTTAAGACAAAGCTGAGATGAGTCCAAGATGATTGGCTGAAAAATAATCCTGAAGAACATATTACAATTTATAATCTCTGAGCTTTTGCCAAGGAGGCATTTTTGTCAGCTTTTGAATACAGGGAGGGAAATATATTGTGTCCCATTCATCCTTGCTGTGGAGATGATTGGGACAGAGAGGAACTTTTTTTTTTTCATAATATATTTCAATATAATAATAATCTTGAATAGATATTGTGCATAAGATGTAGTGAAACACTTAATGTATGAAATGTGATATATAATATTGATAATAACTTTAAAAATATATTTAAAATAAATATTTTTGTTAAAATGTCCCATTCATCCCCCATCTCCCCTACATTAAAAATTTTTAATACATTATTAGCAATGTTTTAAATTTAATTAATAGTAAATTTAATATTTAAATCTTAATCACCACATTAAATAGCCAGATTTGTAATAATTTTCTCATATTAAATTAGGCGAAAAATTCTATTCAGAAATCCTTAGTAGAAATAAATGTACGCACCCTGAATATGTTATTATGAAAATGGAGTTTTATTTAATTCACTTTCGAGTATTATACATGCCGGGAATAAATGGTAATTTTATTTTCCCTACATCTTTTATAAGTAGCTATAAGCCGCGTTATGTAACGGGGAATAAGGGATTTTTATAGATAAAAAGTATAATCTACGTTTCTCTTTACACCAAAATGATATTATCTGAAAAATTGCAAAACTCAAAATAGGAATTAAGGTATTGTTATTTTCCTCGAATGTTCATCTACTATTTTATCTTTCATCAGTTGATGTAAAGCCGTCGGAAAGGAACATTTTTATCCCCCCCCCTCCTTTTTTTAAAATTGTTTACGTTTTTGTTTTGTTTTATTTTTAGTTTGTGTAATTCATTCTAGGTGTGTCTCATTCTATTCGAAATCTGCTTGTTCGCCTGGAGATTTATTTTTATCTAGTTAAAAAGGGAAAAATGTTCTTTACATACTTTTATTTTACTTAAAATTGAGTGGCGGTTTATAGAGAATGACTATATTTTCAACGAATAGTTTAAGAGCCTACGCTAGTCACGCGAAAAAACGTGCAATTTTTATGTTAAGTCTATGGGAAGGTTCTTGCGCGATTTATCGCTCGCATTTTAATATTTTTAAATGATTTATTTTGCATAGGATAGCTGAACCCGATCCCTAGCATTGTTAGTTTCGAGTTGTTTTTTTTAGTTACAGTTTTTTTTTTATAAGCGTACATTTCCAATTTCGGAGTTGGTTGGAACCGGTTCTGAAAGTGAAAGTGCCCTTATATAAAAAAACTGGAACCAAAATCGAAAAAGTAAAAACTAACAACGTTAGAGATCGACCTCAGTTATTCTATGCAAAAAAAATCATTTAAAAATATTAAAATGCGAGCGAGAAATCGCGCAAGAACCTTAACATTAGCTTGCGCGTTTTTTCGCATGACTGATGTATAAGCTCTTAAGCACACAGTCTCTCTCTTTTTTTCCCTCTATATGGATAATCTAAATAGAATTTTTTTAATAAAACTCGGAGTATAAAACAGCTTTACATTTAAAATAAAATAAATTACATAGCTACCAACTGTTACGCTTTTTTTTCACAACTAAATTTGAATAGTAATTTTTGCCTTATTGAATCATCGAAATTCTGCTATTAAATGAGCCAAAAAATAGCATTAAAATTAAGTGGTAACAAAGAAGGGCAAAAGTTGGCATCTATGAAATTATAAAACACTTCATTTGAAATGTTTTCTTAAAAAACGCACTAAATTTATTAACTTTACATCTTTTATTTAAAAAATGGATAAATGTTTGCATTCGTTTATATTTAGTCCAGGGGAAATGTACATGTTACCTTGCAAAAGGTCGGGTAGAAGATTTTACTTTTTTGACTTGTATATAATAAGGCCAGCATGGAAAAACCGAATTATCCAACAAAATTTCTTAAGGGAGAATTTTCTGTGGCCAAAAAACACCAAAATTTTGGGACTTTTATTGTTGTGTTTTAAATATCTAGAGACCCGTTGTCGTAGCGTATTATTTGTTAATTACAATGTTAAAGAGGACAAAATTCTCTACAACTTTCATATTTACAACTTTTTTATACGCTCAATAGCAAGCGCAGTACGATATTTCAAAAATAAGACAATTTTTTCAATGTCCTTAAAAACCGTGAAAAACTTAGTTTTGTCCCGACGCGCGACGATTCAAATGTTCCCCACAGATGTAATGATGTATGTCAACTTCTACAGATTGACAGCAGAAAATTATCTATTATTTGCACACCCTCTTCTTCATTTTTATCACAACAGACATATTTTAAATTCAATAAATCTATATAATTTAGTAAGTAGGGGAGAGTGTAGATGACTAAGACAATTTTCATATTTAGACAATAACTTTAAGTATATACAATTGTTAATTTTAAAGTATTGTTTAAAATAATATTTCAGTATTTAGTAACTTATTGGCACGACAGTTTCAATAAAAAAAAATCTTGTTTAATTTTAATAATTATTTTTATAATGCATGCATATGTTCATTTTATTCCATAAACATTTTATTCTATAGTACAATGGTATATTTTATTTACCGATTATTGATGACATATGTTTTAATGTTTTACTGTTTTAAGTATATCAAACATTGGATTGTAGTTCTATATAAAAGGAGGGACTCAAAAAATAAATATATCTTATGTAACAAATATTTTTACCTTATAAAATATCTACAATAAAAATGACAACATATTATTTCATTAACTAATATTATGCATTTATATCTCTTGTAAAATTTAAAAATTCTATCAATAAAATATTTGAGATAACTATTTTCATAAAAATTTCAAAATATTAGTTTTAGTAAATATTGTCAATATTTTCCAAGTTTTATTATATATTATGACAAGAAATTATAACATTTTAGCGTGCAAAAATATATAAAATTTTAAGATTTTATCTATTAAATGCTTTAGAGCTCAAACAGAAGAACTTGTTGTTGAAAAATACACTTTGTGCAATATTCTAATATTCTGTAATATGTACTGTTTTGAAACTATATCTGTTGAATTATCTCAGTGCTACCATCTATCAAATGAAATACCGAGTTATTTATGATTGTAGACCATATAAACATTTTTGTTGTTATACATTCATCCCCTATCTCATTCAAGTCCACTTTCCCTACACAATAAAGTAAGGTACGCAATATGACTGCATAAGCTAAATGAAAAAATGTATTTTAATAATGATAATTTCTACGGGATATTTAACAATACTTTTGTCTCTTTGATGGGACTGTTGTAGGATTATTAGCGTTCAGTTTCCTGGATAGAAGATATATCAAGGATCATGGTTGTTCTAGAGCAGGGGTTCCCAAACTTTTAGATCGACGTACCACTAAATCAACGTTCATACTTCCGCGTACCACCAGATAAAAAACGTAAAGCTAAAAAAAAAAAAACCTATAAAAAGGAACCTGCCTAAAACGAAATATATCTTCGGTCTTTCCCGTTTCCGTCATAGCAGGTTTTATTGTATTTAAAAATGAATAATTACATAACTAAATTGGCTGCTTTGTAATAACATTCAAGTAAAAAGTAGTATCACCATTAAATTTTAACAATGCATACAATAAAAAAAAAATGTTTTGGTATAGGAAAAAAGGCACAATACTTAATGACATATTGGCGCACACTGATTCATGTACTGTTACAGTAGGCTAATTTGCTTCTATCGCTAATGAAAAGGGTGGACTTGTTTTATCAAGCACAGCTTCCTCATGTCTGGCTCATTATTAGGTAGTTTTAGTCATAAGTCACATTCGAAGTTTACTTTATTCGTGTGTTTGTTTTTGATGTAACGAAGGGGGGGGGGGGGGGCACATTCACAGATATATGTTGTGCTAAACACAAGCAGACTTTGACGATATCACACACAAACGGTACTCTCATATTCTCGCCAATAAAAAATCTGTGACGTTCATACTTGACAATCCAATGTTTGATATACTTAAAACAGTAAAACATTAAAACATATGTCATCAATAATCGGTAAATAAAATATACCATTGTACTATAGAATAAAATGTTTATGGAATAAAATGAACATATGCATGCATTATAAAAATAATTATTAAAATTAAACAAGATTTTTTTTTATTGAAACTGTCGTGCCAATAAGTTACTAAATACTGAAATATTATTTTAAACAATACTTTAAAATTAACAATTGTATATATTTAAAGTTATTGTCTAAATATGAAAATTGTCTTAGTCATCTACACTCTCCCCTACTTACTAAATTATATAGATTTATTGAATTTAAAATATGTCTGTTGTGATAAAAATGAAGAAGAGGGTGTGCAAATAATAGATAATTTTCTGCTGTCAATCTGTAGAAGTTGACATACATCATTACATCTGTGGGGAACATTTGAATCGTCGCGCGTCGGGACAAAACTACGTTTTTCACGGTTTTTAAGGACATTGAAAAAATTGTCTTATTTTTGAAATATCGTACTGCGCTTGCTATTGAGCGTATAAAAAAGTTGTAAATATGAAATTTGTAGAGAATTTTGTCCTCTTTAACATTGTAATTAACAAATAATACGCTACGACAACGGGTCTCTAGATATTTAAAAAACAACAATAAAAATCCCAAAATTTTGGTGGTTTTTGGCCACAGAAAATTCTCCCTTAAGAGATTTTGTTGGATAATTCGGTTTTTCCATGCTGGCCTTATTATATACAAGTCAAAAAAATAAAATCTTCTACCCGACCTTTTGTAAGGTAACGCCTTTTTTTGGTACATTTCCCCTGGACTAATTTATACCCGGAGATTTTATATTTTCTTAACAGTTTTATTAATTAATTTATTTTAAACTTTCTGCTGTCTTTTAAACAATGGCGTAGCTACGTTCACCGAGCCCATGGAGTGTTTTAAATTAAATAAATTTTAAAGCATTTTATATCATGAAGATTTTTGTTAGATATCTGCAACGTAAAAATTGGGGAGAATTTTGTCAAAATTAAAGACGTGGATGGACAAATTTTTGTCATTTTCATCATTTTAACTTCTGTATTATAGAAAAAGTGTGTCCTCTTTTGTAAATACTATTGTTTATGTCAAAATTTATCTTTTTAAATGGATTTTCTTGTCATCTTTTCAAAATAAAATGGTTTATTTTATAAATATAAAATTTCAAATTTTCTGAACCTTTTCCTCTCACGTATAATGAACTCAATAAAAATATATAGAAAATTCCATATAATATGAACGTCAAATTCACCTTATCAAACATATAAAACACAATGTAAACACATTGATAATTTGTGTTACTAAATAGGTGCAATAATTTAAATCACAGTTTTAAGACATTAAAACTATTAGATGCAAAATACATGAGCTTTCGGCTAAACATTAGCCTTCCTCAGATGATATCAATCAGTCGAGAAACGCAGCTCCGAAGGAGTGCACTCATTTGTGTTACTGAATAGGTGCAATAATTTAAATCACAGTTTTAAAACATTAAAACTATCCAAACTAACACTCCTTCCCAAAACTAACACTCCTTCGGAGCTGCGTTTCTCGACTGCTTGTTATCATCTGAGGAAGGCTAATGTTTAGCCGAAAGCTCATGTATTTTGACATCTAATAGTTTTAATGTTTTAAAACTGTGATCTAAATTATTGCACCTATTCAGTAACACAAATTATCAATGTGTTTACATTGTGTTTTAAATGAACTCAATGTTGATAGAAATTATAAATCTTGTCTATTTCTTGCATTTTATATTTTATAAAAAAAAAAAATATTTTCCTGCATCCTGGAAATAATCTTTCAATATGCAATGTATTATTATAAAAATGATCCTCCTTTAATTCGCTTCCGATTTTTCGGGTATTCTGCACTGCTGAGAATAAATTGTAATTTTATCTCTTCTGTAGCTTCTATAACTAAGCCGCACAATGTTATAGGGAGTAAGTGATTTAAAAAAATAAAAATATATAATGTACATTCATCTTTCTACGAATATATCATATTATCTGGAAAAACACAGAACGCGAAATAGGAATTAGGGATATTTATTTTCCATCGAATGTTTATCTACTATTTTAGCTTTAAAACCGTCTGAAAGGAAGCATATTTACTTTTAAGCCATTTTCTCTCTTTTTTCCGGTTTGTGTACTTTTTTCCTTCTTTTTTTAGTTTGTATAATTCATTCCGGATGTATATCATTCTTTTCGAAATCTCTTTGTTCTTCCGAGGATTTATTTTGATCTGCTTAAAAGAAAAAGAAAAAGTTTTTCCTTCTGATGAAACAGAATGCGCATTAAAAAATGGCGAAATGGGGGGGAAAAAATGAAGGTTTAGAGAAAATGACTATGTTTTCACCGAACAGTTTATAAACAGAATATGGCAATTCCACAGCTCCAAGATTTTTTTTTTTCTCGTGAAAGATTTAAATAGAATTCTTTAAAATGGAGAAAATAAAAGACTGTTTCACTTAAAAGTAAATTAAATTATAAACTACTTCGTTTGAATTGTTTTCTTCAAAAACTACATTAAAGTAACTAATTCTTCATTTTTTCATTTTCAAAAAAAAAAAAAAAAAAAAAAAGTATCTGCACGCATTAATTATTTAAATCTAGTTATATTATGAATGCTTAATTATATGCTAGAGTGGCGAATGGCAAAATATCTTTAAAAATAAAATTTAAAAGTATTCATTAATCAAAGTTTTGCTGGCTCGTAATACAATGAAACTGCAATTATCCCAATTAATGTGTTCTGGATGTGATCCGGATGTGCAAAAATTTGGATAATTGGAGCAATCATCAAAGTAAAGTTATGTTCTGAAATAAAAATTTCCTTAACATCGCTTAACTCATTAACAACAACATTAAAAAACTAATCTATGATGCATTACAACATGGTTTTCCAAAAAAATTCATATATTCTTTAATATATAATTAGTACTTATATGATCTAAGCAACCAAATTAACACATGCGTTAAAAAATGTATAAAAAAGTATAATATTATTTAATAATAATAATAATAATAATAATAATAATAATAATAATAATAAATTAATTATAATAGGGCGGCTGGGCGGGTAGATGTTGGATTGAGAAGGTGTGTGACGGAGTTGTATGGAAAATACGCATGGTTAATTTATTTTTTAAAAAAATGGGGCCATTTTGATTTACACATTCGTTTGCTAATACAAATTTTATAATGGACTTTGATGTAGTACTTTTATATGCGTATTACTGTAGTTTTATTTAAATCTTCATTAATTAATTTAAATGTATTATTCACTACTATTAAGAATGTTTATTGATTAATTGTATTTACTTTTATGCTCATGGTGGACAATATCATATTCTAATATAATGTAATACTTTCTTAAACGCTAATATAATATATATTAATTTAAAATAATTTTCTTCCCTAACTACTTCTATCATGTGTATTTAATTCGTAACTTTGAATGCAAAAACATAATATGTTAATTTTAATTTCAATATTTAATTAATATTATTTTTAAATCCATTGCATCTTAATTCACATAATTTAGTATTTTAATTTGCCCACGGTGGACAATATCATATTCTAATATAATGTAATACTTTATTAAACGCTAAAATAATATGTATTAATTTAAATTAATGTTAATCCCTAACCTCTTGTATCATATGTTTAATATTAAATTTAACTCCATAGCATCTTAATTCACTTTTAGTATTTTAATTAATCATTACTAAATCCCTTTTTACTTTAATGTAATTTGATTTATTATTATTCATTTTATATTTATTTTCATATATATTTATTATCTAAATATTATTTATTTTATTTTTAATTTCATTTATATTTATTAACTAATTATTATCACTTTACATAGAATGGTTTCATTTAAAATTGATTTTTCCATTGTATATTCACTACATATTCAGATCATAGATGGCAGCACCTAGATGGAAGCACCATGGTTTGTGATGCTTTAAAATATTCCATATCCAAGTAATTCATTTTCTAAATTGTTTTGGCAACAGTGTTTGAAATCTTCTAATAATGTTTTTGGCAACATTGAGAATTTTTTTTTTACAATTCATTGCCTTCTTCATGTATCTGGTCTGTGTTGTTGCAGGAATCCATCTTCATCGTATTATTTTTGATATTTGGAGATCTATTATCAAGTTTTTCTCTTATAAATATGGGGTAAGGTATCTCTCCATTTTGGTATTGTATTAGTAATGTATTTGTTTAATGATCTTTAAGTGTTTTTTTTTTTTTTTCACTAATTGGATTTGTGTCTGAGTGGTCGTCCCAAATTCATATTCTTTAGCAATTTTAATGCTAATATGAAGATGAAACCACTCATTTTATTTGTGGAATTTATGCATTTGGGACTTGATAATTCAGTATAAATTCCACACATTTCATTCATTCTATTTATTTCATTCAATTTTTAATTTAATTTCTACTTCTTTTAAATAAGTATTTAATATCTATATTCATAGTGCTGGGGTTACAATTTCGTTGTCAATAAATTATTACTTCCTAAATCATAATTTCTCGTTTCAGTTGGTGTTTCGGTAATGTTTCATTAATGGTTTCCTTATTTTCTATTTATTTAATTTTTTTTTCTTCTTCTTAATTTGAATTAATAATGTTACTTTTATTAGGACTACAATTTTAATTTGTAAATTGACAGGGCTCTTTGGTATCGGGATTTCAGTGTATGTGGTCAGTTTCTTATGTTTCAATGGTTAAATTTTACTTAAAGTTTTATATATATATATATATATATATATATATATATATATATATATATATATATATATATATATATATTATGATATATATCAGGATATACATCATGATATATATCATGATGTACATCATGATGATATATGTCCGATATTTATTTTCAAAATATCAAGATGTTTGATTTTTCGGTATTTTCATATATTTTATATTTATTTTCAAAAAATCAAGATGTTTCATACTTTCGATATTTTCATATATTTTATGTTTATTTTCAAAATATCAAGATGTTCGATATTTTCATCTATTTTATGTTTATTTTCAAAATATCACTGTGCATAATATTTTTGATATTTTCAATCAAAACAAGTGTAAATGAGTGTTTCAACTCTTATTGACAGTGTCGTTCTGTTGTAGACAAAGAACTCTGGCAGTGACTTTTTTAGCCAAAGAAGAAAACAAATTCGATCTTTACCGATCTTTAAGTTTAAATCTGAATTTTTAAAATCAGAACCAATAATTATGTTGAACATTATTAATTCAGAACTGCCATTGCAAGATAAGCTATCTAATTTATGTAACCAAAGTTATTTACAGCTCTAATGGAAAATAATCTTTTCTGGCTTAGTTCAGTTTGAACTGCACAACATGTTAAAAAATTAAAAAATAAAACAGACAAGCTTACATTAAGTTAAAAATTTTTCAATTAAAAAATAAAACTATTTTCTATTTAAAATTTTGTTGTATAAAACAAAATGTTCTTGATACTTGTTACTGGATTCTATAGGTTTTTTTTTTTTGTGTGTGTGTGTGTGTAAAAAAAAAAAAAGATGTTTCTGTTTGTAATTAGTTGATCTTCAATTTTGTTGCAAGTGAAAAAATAAAGGGGGGGGGGGAGAAAAATAAAAATACATTTAGACTATTGTCTTATTTAAGTTTTCATGTCAAGTGTAATATGTTTTAGTTACTAACTATACGAAAATATCATGATATTTACGAAACCATTATATATTGCGAAATATTTGCTAATGTGTTCTACGTTCTACTTACATTAGGCCTGCTTTTTAATAAGATCAAATTTACTACGAATAATACAAAAAAAAAATCGCTATTTATACATACCGGTGATCCAAAGTCAGTGTCAACTTTAAAAATTAACATTTCAAAAAGGAATAAAGCTAAAAATATGCGGTTTGCATCGAACGGACGGAAAAGAGGCCGGATTTTTTATGACGAAATCAAAAACAAATGCTTGAATATGTTTTTTTTTTTTTTTTTTTTTTTTTGACTAACCGATGGCTTACAAGTGACAAGTCGCTTACAAGTTACAAGTTAAGCTTACAACTGTTCGATGTGAGTTAAAAAACTGTTAAGCTTACAACTGTTCGTCTTTCAGCCAGCAGCATAGCTGTCAGTCAAGGAATAACACCATTCACACCATTAAGCTACATTTCTTGCAGTCTGGCAGGCACATATATTGGCGGATGGCATTTTTCAATGATGGCGGTTTCAAGCATTCTTCTTTGTTCAAGCATTTGCATTTATTCAAGTATTTTCATTTATTTATTTTTTGCTTTCGTTATAAAAAATCCAGCTTTTATCCCACCCGTTCGGTACAAACCGCATATTTTTTATCTTTATTCTTATACGAATTATTAATTTTTAATCCCTTCGCGACGAGCGTCCTTTACAGAATTTTTAATCTTTTACCACCGGTTTTTCAAAACAGAAATTTTCGCCTAATTGAATCGCAGAAATATTAACATTAAATAAGACAAAGCTTACAGTAAAAGTAACTGGTGGGAATCATCGAGGATTCTGATCATGTTATGCGTCACGTATACGTGTCGCTCGTCCCCAATGGGTTAAAGCTGTCCCTGACTTTTGTATGACCCGGTACATTTAAATATGTTGTTTAAACATGTGCAAACAAGATTTTTTTCTTTTTTTGCATCGACCGTTAATTGAATTGTCAAGTTTAAGGACGTAAATGACATCTCGACAGGGTTTTGAAGTTCCAGTAGAAATTTGGTAGTTATTAAATTGACTCTACTACTTACAGTTTTCTTTTTTTTTTCGATTTCTCAAAAACTTTATTTTTGGACTTATTCCTTTCTTTAACCTTACTATTCACTTATCGAAATATAGACTTTGAAAAATTCAATTAAATATAAATTTTAAGGTTGGTTTAAATAAGAGTTTCAAAGGAAATTACATTTCTAGTATTGAATACATAGAAATTGCCTGTCAATATTTTTTCTTTTTAATTGTAGTTCCTCATTTTGTAATATCGAACCGGATAATTGGAGATTCGGATAACTGGAGTATTATTGTATGTTAATAAGTCAGTTTTCTTTGTTATTTCTTTATTATTTATTTATTTGTATTGTTTTTGTAGGGACACTGCGCACTTTCCAACGTCAAGTGTGTGATGACGAAGAGCTCCTTATAGAATGCTGGCCGGACACCGTCATCAGCATCAGCGAGGCGGAGTACGGCAGGCCAGTGTCCGGAGATATCCTCTGCAGGACACAAGTAGAGAACCCCGCCTTACAAGACATTTCCAGGTGCTCGGGACACGACATTCGGCAAGTAAGTTGCTGTGCAATACTGCATTCTGTGCAATTTTTTAATCAAAATTGATTCAAAAATGCATTATTTTTTTAGTTTCATCTCTCAAATATACAGTGTCCCAGCAAGACCGTTTAAATTCTACACAGAGAGAATTAGAGCCTTAGAACATAAAAAACAGAGTTTTAGAGAGAGCCTTAGAACATTTAAAAAAATTCAATAACCACATCTTATAGCACGTTCTTCGATAACGTTTATGATTGTAACGCAAAAATAAGAGCTCAGATTTAGATTGATCACAAATGTTTATTGAGTTCAACAAGAAGGTGAACGATGAAAATGTAAACTTTAAACAATTTAGCTTTCTAATCTTTATTTTAAAACGAAACTTTTCTATGGGCTTAACACTTCAAAATGACTAACCTTAAATCAACTCTAAAAGTTGTATTCCAGTCTAAAGCACTAATTCATTAAAATACAGGGTGTCTGAAAAGTCTTTCCCTGATTACAAATTTATTCATATCGGCTATATATAAGAACTGGTGCCAAAATGTTGGAAATCTAATTAAGTTATTTTGTTGCAGGTTTCCGTAACGTGACTGTAGTATAGCACTAACGGTATCGAGGAAACCGGCCCACGTACCGAGAACTGGCCGAGGCTGCGAGGGGGGGGGGGGAAGTACGATATCAGTGCGTACGGCCTCAAGTGAATTACAGATGCCAAAAGAACTGCATGATACCAGAGGACACACTGAGTTTTTTTCCTGATTTGTGAGCATTTCCGATTTCCTGGGCATCGACACTGCTACACAACAGCCACGTTACGGAAACTTGCAACAAAAAAACTTAGCTTTCCAACATTTTGGCACCAGTTTCACATGTCTATCTATGTACAGCCGATATGAATAATTTTATTTTTAAAATCAGGGAAATATTTTTCGACGCCCTGTAAATCTAATGCATCAAGTCATTAAAATCTATAACAACACGTAAACTTCATTTTTAGGTATCCTTAAACATGTAGGATTCGTGATCCTAAAGCAAACTTTATTTTAAGTACTAAAGATCTAAATCTTATCCTTTGAGAGACACAGCTCGGTTGGTCTCTATAATACAGACTGACGTTCGTTGCAAACACCCAACTGTCTCAGCCAATACCTTACATTTATCAAACAACCATGTGCTAAACCGTATTAAAATATGCTACGAAAACACCAAGAAATCCCCAATTCTACTGGTTCACTTACAACCGCATAAACTTAAGATATTCGAAAGAATGTAATCGCTAGGGTACCTCTACATCCGAGTATATCCTCTGTATCCTCTACATCCGACATACGCACAGGGCACATGTTCGTACTGGATGAGTTCGATTAGACGAGTAATGCCAGGGCTACACTACATACCGGGCTTGCTCATTCATTATGATGACGTCACAAAAGGTGGCTGACTAGGAGGAAAGACATACAGCGATTGGCACAAAACGATGGGCGCGTTGCTTTGGACCAATCGCTGGTCGCGGTCAGCCACCATTTGTGACGTTTTGAGAGTGAATGAGCAAGCCCGGTATCTAGTGTTGCCTTGGTAATGCTCGTATTCACCATCTACCTCAACCTGGAAAACATCGGTCGAACCCCGACCTACGTTATACACGGCCGGTTCATGACTTTTAAAACTTCACACGAAGTGGATCATCGTTACACGGCGATTGGCACAAAACGGTACGCGCGTCGCTTTGTACCAATTGACGTGTAAAGATGATCCACTCCGTTAGCCTCGATCCACTCCATGTGACGTTTTAAACGTCATGAACCGGCCGTGTGTTACGTAAGTTGTGGTCGAACCGCGACCTACGTTATACACGGCTGGTGCATGACGTTTAAAACGTCACATGGAGTGGATCATTTTTGCACGGCGATTGGTGCAAAACGGTGGGCGCGCCGCTTTGCACCAATCGTTGTGTAAAAATGATCCACTCCATGTGACGTTTTAAACGTCATGCACTGGCCGTATATAACGTAGGTCGTGCCTGATCGCGACCTACGTTATTTACGGCCGGTGCATGACGTTTAAAACGTCACATGAAGTGGATCATTTTTACACAACGATTGGTGCAAAGCGGCGCGCCCACCGTTTTGCAGCAATCGCCGTGCAAAAATGATCCACTCCATGTGACGTTTTAAACGTCATGCACCGGCCGTGTATAACGTAGGTCGTGGCCTGATTGAACCTAATCGCGACCGAAGTCCGATCAGATTAATGATGAATGTGATTTGAGCGTTCAACGGATGTTTTCTACGTTGAGGTAGACGGTGAATATGAACATAAGACAACTTAACAAACAATAGTTTACGTTTGGCGATAGTGGCAGGCTCACCAAGATGCTTGGCGATTCGTTTTTGTCCAAAATTGTCTCAACCAATCAAATTTTATATCCCGTATGTCGCGACTCCCATATAGAGGTACCTTAACATCGCTCATCCATCCACAATGAGTTATGTATCATGTATACGAAAACCAGATGTTCGCACTTGGCGGGAAACGTTCGAAGATAATCATTCTATGTCAAAGTAATTGGCGTCCCCGTCACAATTTCTACGATTCTTATAGTTTTTGAGAAAAAATAAGAGTTTGGCGTCACATTGGGTGCACAGAAAATAAAATTTAATGCAAATATGAATATGAATTAATAAATAAATATCAGATATAACATGATATTCACAGAAGAAGGTACTTGATCTAACCACCACCCATAGCTGTACATATAGGCATATTGGAGCGCGACGTGGAGTAGCCAACCGCGACCTACGTTATACACGGCCGGTGCATGACGTTTAAAACGTCACATGGAGTGGATCATTTTTGCACGGCGATTGGTGCAAAACGGTGGGCGCGCCGCTTTGCACCAATCATTGTGTAAAAATGATCCACTTCATGTGACGTTTTAAACGTCATGCACTGGCCGTAAATAACGTAGGTCGAGAGCCAACTGTATAACATCTCTCCCTTCTTATCGACCTGATATAGCCGTTCACAGCAATACAAGGTTTGTTTAAATTAATATAATTCTACAAATATAATGCATTTTTAAAACATCAAGTAATGATTGATACTCTCAAGGATTATACTTATATACGTAATTAAGTTTTTTATCTCAAGTTTGAAAATTCAGATTTTTTAAGCATTTAAAAAAAATTACAGAGAAAACAACATTACAAATTTGCCCTTTTGCTCGGCGGTCAGGGGGTTAGCAAATCTCAACCAAATATACTAATCATTAAATCTCAATTTTTAATATATAATAATACTGGAACATAGCATCCTAAAATTCTCAGATTTCAATCTAAATCCTGCATTTCTTTTAAATCAAAATTTTCTTAAAATTAGTTTTCGTAAGAAAACTGCATTAGTCAAGAATGCATATGTGCTTCAATTGAGATTTAATGACTCATAAACTACCTAGTTTTATTTTCTTTTAAAATTAAAACCTCTAAAATAAATTTAATAACTTTATGGAGAGGATTTTTTTCCAGTATTACAAAAAGAAAGAAAGTAAGTCTGTAATATCTAGTATTGCCTTTTTTTTCTTTTTTTTTTTTTTTTTTTTAATTTACACCATTGTAATTTTTAAACCACCTTCTAAGAGAATTAATGACATGTTATACATTCATTGCCTTAAATAAAACCATTGATTTTTTTTTTTTTTTTTTTTTTTTTTGGCTTTTATGCTGCATTCAAAAGAAAGTATATCTTTTTTTTATTTAATTATTCAGAGAGATATATTAAACCATAATCTTCTAATACGAGAATTTGTATTCTATTTCGCTTTGAATAGCAGAGAAAATGCATTTAAAGAACCAAATAATATTTTTTCGTTTTTTTTTTTTTTTTTTTTTTTTTTTTTTTTTTTGTTATTAGAAAACTATTCTATAAATTAAGGAAAATATTTTATTTTTATAGTTTAAACAAGTTATTTTTTTATTTGATTTTAAAATTTAAAAAATATATCAATTAGATCTTGTATTTAGTGCATCTCATAATTTTGACTACTAAAGCTAACATTGATTTGTGGACTAGTTCTCGAATTCGTATTATGCATACAAACGAATAAATATGTCTCTAATTTCGAAAAAAAAAAAAAAAAAAAAATCTTGTACAGTATTAATTTTAGTATTTGATATTTCTTATAAATAGTACGTAATAAAAAAAGGCTAAAAAGATATAAATGTTTTAGAACTTTTTAATTTTATTTTTCTTGGTCATTTCGCTTATTCTTTATTTTCAATACAAATTCATAATTTTCTTTGCCATTTCGCCAATTCTTCAAAATAGTAAATTGAATATTGTTCAAGAAATCTTGTTTTCTTTTTTTTTTTTTTTTCTTTTATAAAGTTACTAGCCATATTTGTCGCTTATGTACGAGGGTATCTCTCATCAAGTTTTATTAAAATCTGCTTGTTTGCTCAAGTCATCAAAAATAATTATTTCTACATTAAAACAAGAAGGGAAAATCATCATCAAGAATATATTATGAAACAATTCCCATCATATTTAGAATACTGTAGCATTTATTTTTTATGTACGTTTTTTCATGTTTGTAATATTGGAAAATATGTCATAATGTATGCGTGAAAGATATTTCTTTCTCACTTTATGATTATTTTACGAAAAAGATTAACTAACACGGAACACAAATTTATTTCCCTAAAGTTTATAATTTCGTTTAACCTATTAAAGCTTTAAGCAAAACTTCTCTGATTAACGGCTGAACAGTTATTAACTGCAAGAATACTGCATAAGAAATATATATACTAATCGAAATTCTGAACATCTACCGTTAATTAGCATTTAATAAATTAAATAAATGCAAACAAAGGAGTTTCGAAAATTCCATATTGTTTCTCCAGTTGAGATGATAAAATTGTAACGTTCTTTATTTCAATAAAATTATGCTTGCAGGAATACCCGAAATAAATTGTAACTGTTCCCGAATTAAGGAATAATTGTTAATTATCCGTTCGAATATTTTCGCCGATTTAAAATATCAAATTTTAATACACTTGAGCAAAGTTCAATTAATTATGATTTTCGAGTACACACATTATGTTTTTAAATAAAACATTATGGTTTTAAATAAACTCTGAATGCATTTTTTTTTTTTTTTTTTTTTTTTTTTTTTTTTTTTTTTTTTTTTGCGCGTCGGGTCCGTTAACATAACAAAAAAAAATAGTTTTCGTCGTTTGAACTCTCTAAAATGTTACTAGTTTATAAATATAACTACATCCAAGTCCTCTTAAAAATTTTGTGAAAGTGTATGCATATTAAACTGTGAAAACGTTACCCGAAGCCGAGCGTGGCAGCGCAGAAATACCCCGTTATTATGAGTTTTCGTCGACAATTTCTCAAGATTTTATTTTTTTTTTAAATTCGTCTTAACGTTTGGAAATTGTTTTACGTGATGTAAATCTGGTCTACTGAGATGTTCTAAAAAGATTGGGTCGAAATACGTACGTTTAGTTACTTTTAACGTAAGAAGAAGAAATCGTCTCGGAAGGTGCGAAATGACCTGTGTTCGCCGCTTTTTTTAAAAGGGTTAAAATTATATTTTTTAAAACTAATTATACCGTCGATTGGAAGAAAGGTTTCTGCTTTAAGAGATCTATTTTTGGTTTGTCTGTATCTCTAAAATTGCGCTCTTGAGGGGCGTTGCCGTAAAAATGTTTTTCAAACGGTTAACATAAATTTTTCGGCATTTAAGACGTAAGAGTGCAATCGTTCAGAATATGTCTTTCGTTTTAAATAAACTAAACGGTTTAGTCGACAGAAGTTAAAACAGAATGGCGAAAAAACGCATCCTTCATTAAAATGGTTCTTCATTTTTGTCCACTGCGTAAATCGAGTTCTGGGCATGCGCTAACGTCTTCGCTTACTAGCAAAGAAAGATATGAGAATTTGATGCGTTTTTAATTAATATCTCGGCTAATTATCAGAATATTATAATTCTGGGCCTCGGGTGCATCAGGACCTGCCTTAGGCTACCTAAATCCAAATTTTCAGATCTCTAGGGTTGGTAGATTTGGCTGGCCATCGCAGACAGACACACACACAAAGAGCAAAACTTTCTTTTATTAGTATAAGATAATGTTTATATTTAATATATATAACAATTGTTTAAATGTATCTCGTACAAAATCAACAATTTTATTCGAATTTTGTTGCCTTGATTGTGTAAGTCTCGTGCATAACAATATGCTTATGCAAATGAATTTTTGTGCTTTATTATGCAGGGAATTTAAGGAAATGATGGAACAAATATTTTATTTAGAATATTCTTAAAACACTTTTCTTTTTTTTATATCTTGCATATATAGAAAAATGTAAGTTTTAGATTTAAACTTCCAAATTTCTTTGGGGTTCCCCAAAATGTTTAGGTAGCCTTTATGGAACACCCTGTATGTCATAATATATATTATTTATTTATCATTGTCTGTTTATTTTATAAAACAGTTTTATTGAGACTACAAATTCATCTATCCCAAAGTTTATAATTTCATTTCATTTATTGGAAGCCTGAAGGAAAGCTTCTCTGTTAAATGGTTGAATAATTTTTAAATGCAACGATGATGTACAAGCGTTGTTATTTATCTAAATTTTAAACATATGACGTTAAATAGCATTTAATAAATTAAATAAATGTAAACCAAAGATTCCGAGACTTCTAAATCGCTTTCCCTCCGAGTTAATGAAATTATAACATTCTGCGTATTTATCAAATTATATGCCTCCAGAAATATTCTAAATGAATTATTACTGTTTCAGATTTGTGGAGTATTCATTAAATTATTCAGTTGAAAATTATTCGCTTAAATGTTTTCTTCTATCCTAATATTTAATACTCTTAAACAAAGTTGAATTAAGTATGGATGTTTGCGTATACATTATGTTTTCAAGTATAATCAAGTATCGTACGTGTTTGATACGGAATGCAGAAAGTTTCCAAAATTTCACTATATGTCTCGAAACATTATTATCATCATGAACAATGGTGTAGATTGTATACATTTCTCTATTACATAAAAATACCTGCAAATGTTAGTCAAGAATTGTAAGAAAATATTTAATTTTTTTACCATCTTCAGAAAAAAAAGAATTTTCTTAATTTAACTCGAATTTAAACACCACTCCTCTTTTTTTTAAAACCCCTTGAAGAGCGATGGGATATGTTTCTTTATAGCACTTAATTTTATTCAAGTTTTTTACCAGAATCTTTTAACAATGTTTTTATTTTATAAATTTGGTAAAATAAAATTCTTAAAATTGCATTTTCTTATTTTTAAATAAAATTTCTCATAAATTATGGTATGAATTCAATATTACAGAAACAAAAAAATCTCTGTTTCGTATATAATGTTTAAATAATTGCTAGGATTTTGATATATTTTTCTCATGTTTTTAAAAGCTATCCATAGCAATTCCTTAAGAGTAACCAGTTGAATTTTCCCAAAATTTAATTGTTTTTTCGTAGATAAAAATAATTACGACTCGCTCTAGCTATTTGTCAATGAGCCAAATCCAAATAAATCCTAAAACTTGCGAAAAGATGTATATTTCACGAAAATATTGGGAATGAAACTCATATTTTGGGCACATGAGATGTAAAGTTTGTGACCAAACTTTTTTCGAATTTTTGTATCGGCGATTGGCTCCATAAATAAATAAACATATTTATGTAACATTTCCACTAGTTAAAATTATCCCTGCAAAATAGCTGTTGCAGAGATATTATAAATGCTGGGAAAGGTCTGGAATTTAATTAATAGCAACCATCAAACTTAGTTCACGACATTCCGTGATATGATCATTATGTTAAGACGTTATTTGTTTGATCAAAATCAAACTAGGATAAAAAATAAAATAACTACAAAAATGCAGCTAGTGTACGCAAGTCATGACAATAAATGGACTCAAACCATCATAAAGATTTTCCAAGAACAGAGAATAAACAGTAAGGCATAGAACGACATATTTTATTGTTCTATTTCAGCTATAAAGGAAGACTCTCTCCAGCGAAAGTTATTCCACCAAAACGCTCCTTCCGATATTACAATCTTAATATATGTTAAAACTTTTACATTACTAAGTGTTCCAAGTAAAAATTCAAACGGCAAACTTCCTACATGTCTAATCGTCATTTCTATTGCTCGCACTAACGAGAAAATGTTCTGGTCTGAAGTAATGCAACGTATTTAAAGAAAATAGTGCAAACTTACAATAACGTTCTGCAAGTGACGGTATCATCCAATCAAATGCCTCGATTATCGGAATGATTGCAGATTTAACAAAACGAAGTAATTCGGTTCCTTAAAAGGCAAGAACAAAAATTTTTAGAAGCCCCTCCGAAAATATGGGCCGAAAAAGAATGTTCAAAACAAATGTTCTGAAACGGGAAGAAAAAATTACAAGCGTAGGATCAAATATTTGCAAAGGAAATGAAAGAATGGAATCAAAAAGAAGTATGACGCGCTGAAAGCATTAGATTTTGAAAAGGAGAAACAAAATAAAAATTCTTTAATACGGAGTACAGTAGATTAAATCAGAAATTTTTGGAATTAATTTAAGATACGTTATATAATTAAACGTTATATATACGTTAAATTACGTTATATATACGTTATATAATTTGAGATACGTCAATTACCATTGAAGCATCAGCTATGGTAATATTATGTTTGCACATGTTAATTATTAGCTATGTGGTATTCTGTATACACAGTATCATATTGATTATCTCTTTGGAGATTTAAGTAGAATAGAACTTGATATGTTTTTTGAAATTCATAGATATTATAATTATATATATATATATATATATATATATATATATATATATATATATATATATATATATATATATATATATATATATATGTACAGGGGGTGGACAAAATAATACGAACACTCATGAAAAACGGTGAAAAGAGCAATATCTAGAAAAATACATGAGGAAGTAACCTGAAGCTGCAGGTGTGTAAACAGTATAGTATAAGTTACATATTTCCGTGAAGATTTTTTCCCGAAACCCCATAGGGGACTGTCAACAAATTGAAAAACAACGAATATCTTTTGGATAACCCTGTAAAAACTAATGTAGCAAAAGCGTTCAAACTCGAGATTATTAATAAGTGGCTTATTGTAATATACTGTGTTCATTTTTATGAGGATAGCATGTATACTCGTAGAGAAATTAAGGTTTTTATAAAAACAGTCCCAAATTTCGCCTAGTCTTTTGCTTATAATTTGCGGAGTTTTTAATATAAAAAAAAGTTATTTTCAGAAAATATGAAAAATAACATTGTACATAATACTCTGCAATCAAAATTAAAAAATAATAAAAATTGGATGAAAAATGAGCAGGTTTACTAAAAAATGTTTCAATGCGCATGCGCGAATGCAATCAAAATATAATATGCATAATGTATTATCTAAGTATATAGAGCAACTTTTGTGAAAGTCTCAAAATCATAGCTTGAAAATTCTGTAAATTATCGTCGATAGAATAAGCTCGAAATCCGTTGTTCCCAAAAAGAGGCAAAATGATGAGGGGTTGTATCAAATATCTTTTGATTAGTGCCAAGATAGCGTACACAATATTGCACTTACTACTATATTTGGATACAACCCCTCATATTTTTACTTCCTTTTGGAAACAACGGATTTCGAGCTTATTCTATCGACAATAATTTACAGAATTTTCAAGCTATGATTTTGAGACTTTCACAAAAGTTGCTCTATATACTTAGCTAATACATTATGGATATTATATTTTGATTGCATTCGCGCTTGCGCAGTGAAACATTATTTAGTAAACCTGCTGATTTTTCATCCAATTTTTATTATTTTTTAATTCTGATTGCAGAGTATTATGTACAATGTTGTTTTTCATATTTTCGGAAAATAACTTTTTTTTATATTAAAAACTCTGCAAATTATGAGCAAAAACTAGGCGAAATTTGGGACTGTTTTTATAAAAACCTTTATTTCTCTACGAGTATACATGCTATCCTCATAAAAATGAACACAGTATATTACAATAAGCCACTTATTAATAATCTCGAGTTTGAACGGTTTTGCTACATTAGTTTTTATAGGGTTATCCAAAAGATATTCGTTGTTTTTCAATTTGTTGACAGTCCCCTATGGGGTTTCGGGAAAAAATCTTCATGGAAATATGTAACTTATACTATACTGTTTACACACCTGCAGCTTCAGGTTAATTCCTCATGTATTTTTCTAGATATTGCTCTTTTCACCATTTTTCATGAGTGTTCGTATTATTTTGTCCACCCCCTGTATATATATATTAATATTTGATTTTCTTAAACCACAACATAAACCATAAACAGAAATGTACACATCGCACTCGGAAACAACATGAGATTAAACAATCTTAACGATTTTATTCTTATTTACAGTGAATGCCAGATATGCAAGATTTAAATTTTTATGCAACTTTTATTCATTAGTTTAGTCATTGTATGCCAACGTGTAGTCAATAGTCAATGTATGTTATGGCAATGTATTTAAAAGCTATTTCTTTCATCAATTTACGAAATATTTTCTTTCAACAAATATTTATAAACAAGTTTATTTGTTCCATGGTTTATACTTTCAATAAATCTATTGAAACCTCCAGGAAAACTTATTTGATTAATAGCTTCGTAATTTTTAACTGCAAGGATGATGCACAAGTGATATTCTTCATTTAAATTTTAAATATATGTCGTTAAATAACATTTAATAAATTAAATAAAAGTAAACAACGGATGTTCGAAGTTTCTAAATTGCTTTTCCTTCCAAACTAATATAATTATGACATTTTTCGTATTTATCAAATTATGCCCGCAGGAGTAATTCAAATAAATTATTTGTGTTTCAGAATTTATGTAATTTTTTTTAATTAACCAGTTTAAAATTTTGTGTACTCGTTACATATATATAATTAAATCAAATGCCGTACACAAGTGATATGAAGTACACTAGGTTACTTATATGATATAATATAATATAATATTTGTAATTTCAAAATTCTATTAAAATTCCTTAAACATTATTATTATCGAAAATAGTACATTAGAAAAAAACCAGCTTTATATTAATGCGTGGATATTTACTGTATGTATTATTTTTCCATATACATAAAAATATCTAGAAATATTAATTCAAAAGGGAAAAAACAAATTGCGCTAGTTTTTAATTTTGTTCAAAATGAATATATCTATTTTCATATTGTATTATTAGAAGACATGTTATAATCCTAAAACGATATTGAATTTTGGGCCAATTAGTTTGTATTGTCTCTATTGTGTGTATAGGCTATATAGTGGGCAATATTCGCATGAAATCCCTCCATTTTAATATCAATATTTTAAATGCAAAGTCGATATTTTTGCAATATTACAAATATTTCTTATGTAAATCCAATATTTAACCAATATTGGTGCTTCAGTGTAAACATTTCTGATGACTGTAATATTGGCGTAACATTAAGCCCCAGTATAACCAATATAATCAATATTGTATTGCTACTAGGGGATGTACACGAAATTGAAATTATTTCTTTCTCGTTTTCGTGATTATTTTTACGAAATAGTTTCATTAACTCAGACTACAAGTTATTTCTTCGTAGTTTGCAATTTCCTTTAATTTATTGAATCCTTGAGGAAAACTTATGTGATGCATGGTTGAAAAATTTTTAACTGTAAGAATGTTAAATTTAAGCACATGTCGTTAAACAGCATTTAATAAATTAAATATTTGTAAACGGATAAATCCAAAGTTTTCAAATCGCTTTTCCTTCATAAATAATAAAACTATAACATTTTCGTATTAACCAAACTTTACCTGCAGGAATATACAAATATAAATTATTACTCTTTCAATTTGTGGAGTATTTGTCTAAATTATCCAGTTGAAAAGTTATTTATTCCCTTGAATACTTTCTCTTATATGAGATGCTAATTTTTCATACGCTTAAACAAACACCAATTAATTATGGATTTTTGAGAATAAACTATATATTTAAACTAGACAAATACCGTAAAAGATCAATATAAAATACCACGACGATATGTATGTAATTACAGTTTTAATATTTTACTAAAGTTCTCGGGGTGTTACTGCTATTGAGTAGAAATAAAAAATGAATTATGACATTAAATTAATATATGCATTTGTCGAATTTATTAATATCTGATTTATTAAAATTATCCGGAAGTATCACCTAAGATTTTATTGTAAATAATTTCACGAACTTCTAAATCACCGAAACTGTATATTTTATATAATACTTTGTGTCTGTCCATGTAATGTGCTATCTATCATCATGTATGAAGTTGGCTTGGTGACCAAATTTTGACTTTTTAGGTGCGTTCGTAATTATACAAATACGTAGTACCTATAGTCGTCATTTGATACGTCCGTTCGTCCGCATGTAACAGCGCAAAAACTACCCAACCGAATGGTTTGAAATTTAATATATAGAATCGTTGCAGAATTTTGTCGAGTCATTTCAGATTTTAAGAAAATCGAATCAAAACTTAAAAGATATTAATGAAAGTTTTCTTCGTTCTATTAAATCCTATCATATGTAATTAATTCAATGATTTCCCATGACAAGTAATGATTCTAGGTTTCCATGGTGATTAAATCATATTATTTCCCTATTACTGAATTTAAAAACCGAATTTGTATACTAAAATTGTTTAATTATAGCAATCACATAATCTACCGCCAGTTTTTGGATAGATGTTTCCGGAGAAAGATATATTAAATGGAAAAAGAGTCTAAATATGGATTTCAAGTTCTGAAATTTTCAAAGCTAGGCTTAAGTTTCCCATTGGAATTTTCAGTAAATATTAACAAAAGATAAAATGTTGCCAACTTATTTTATTACGGAAATTAATCTTATCATAATAACAGACGATATAATTCATTTCACTGAAATAATAACGATATTTTCTTTACATTGTCTTGTATTGGATAGTTGTGCATAGTATAATTTTAATGTAAGAGAATTGTAATTAATTGTTTGTAAAAGTACATTGAAACTGAAGTTCATAAAATAAAATTAATATCTATAATATGAAAATCTGCACATAAAATAAATGTTGTATTCATGCATTTTTGCGTAAGAGTGCAACAGCTATTGCACCAAGATATGAATATTTATAAAACTAGTTATAGTACGAACGCACCTCATTTGTCACGTTTGACGTACAATTTCCAACTTGTTTTTAAATCTTTGTAATGATACACTACCCAAGTAATCCCATTCATTTTATTTTATATAACTATTCTCTTACTATCTATTAGTAAATTATTTTTCTAACTAAGATATTAATTTTATTATATATTTTTTAACACTTTCCAACAAAAGTGTTTGACTTTGGTTTGTCTAGCCGTCTGACCGTCTGCCAATGCTGTAACTCTCGGCAATATAATTGGATTACCTTGAGCTTGGTACATGTTACTGAGATTTACCTTAATACATCATTTCTTATATGCCTTTTATTTCTTTGTATTGCATAGTATTGTATTGTAAAGGACACATGATGCCTTTATTCTTGTGCCGTAATAAACATTTGAATGTGAATTAAATTCTAACAACTTGTTTGAATTTTTCATTATATCTAAGTTTGTTTATTTTAGAGCCTTCAAGCCAAATGTCGTGAGAAACAAGAGTGTAGATTAGAAGTATCACCCAAATTATTAAAAGACGACAAGTGCCCTGGAGTACAGCGGTATCTAGATATATCTTACAAGTGTAGACCAAGTAAGTATTCTACAGTTTATTTTTTTTTTTTAGACCGCTGACTAGGCTCCTACCTGCCAGGCTTTTGCCTAGCTTAACAGGTTGATACCTGGCAACGAGGCGAGGATTCGCCTGCTCTCCGCTTGGCAAAGATGTGTTTGTTAAATCTATAGACCGACGTGGCTTCAGTGCGTCTTGTTGCTTTAATTGTTTTTTCTTAGTTGGCCAGTTGCTAATTGATTTTGGATGAGCACTGCGCAGTGTAGCGAAGTCATATGTATTTAAAACTTGTTTTAAAACAGTTTAAAAACTTGCTAATTATGTTATTACTATATAATGGTAAAGGGGGAAAAAGTGCCATAAAGGCGTTAAAAATCGAGTTAAAACTAGTATGCTGTGGCCTCTCAAAACTTTTTTCTATATCATTCTAATACATTAATTTCAATACCATACTCGCAAAGCAACAATTACGGATATGAAATATAATGCCTTTCTTTGAATTTGGCATGAACAGTAAACATTGAATAATAGAAAAAAAAATCAAACTAATTAAACTGTATCAATTGATTGTGGACAAGATTAGAAATCTGTCCCCAAGTACAGAATACAAGAGTCCCCTGTTGATTGATCAAAGTCAAAATTGAATCAGCATCTATTTATGTCAACGTCTAACAGAATATGAAGTTGAAATTCCGTGTATTAGTTCTCGTGATATAACCATCGAAGAAATCGTGAAAAACACATCATAGCAGCGCTACCTGTTGGCCGATTTACACTCAAACCTCATAAGCATTAATTTATGTCAAGGTCTAACGTAATATTATGAAACTCCGTACATTAGTTCTTGAGAAATAGCTATTCTGGAAATCGTGAAAAATTCAGCATAGCAGCGTCAACTGTTGGCAGATATGCTCCCAAACCTAGTCAGCACCAATTTACGTTAAAGGTCTAAGTGAATCTGAAGTTTTATTAAATTCCGCACAAAATTTGTGTCACATACAGACAGACAGACACAAGACTCAATGGACAGTCATTTTCTAAAAAGAGTCAAATCGTATTAAAGACCTTCTAAAAAGTATAAGTCCGTCGGAAACCGGAAGTCGAAATTTTTCATGAATCCAATACCCTCTTTTTTTGAAAAGGAACCTTCTTAAAATACGTAGTATGAAAATACAATTAAAAACATTGAAAAGCATAACAAATGTAAAGGAAAGGAAGTGCGAACATAAAGGGGAAAAAAATCGAATCCGATGAAAAAGTCGCGACATTTTTTTTTTTTTTTTTTTTTTTTTTTTTTTTTTTTTTTTTAAGACGGCTAACGAGGCCCTTATATCTACCAGGGCTGAACGAGTTTGTGATGCTTGGCAACGGGGCGATGTTTCGCCTGATCACCGCATGGCGGAGATCTACTTGACAGGCCGCTGTGGCTGCAGTGCTTCTTGTTGCCTTCTTTACTTTTCATGAATTGACCGGTTGCTAATTGATGTGTAGCTCAGTCGATTCGACACTGCACAGCGCAGCGAAGTCATGCTGGGCGAATGTGATATACTGAATGTTATTGAACCTATTGTGCACTGCAGGCTTAGCGGAAGGGATAATTGATAAAACGGGGAGAAAGTAAATAAATACACGTTAAGAAATTATAATAAACATGTGGCACAAATAAAAAATGTTTATATTTTATAGACATAAAATTGGAGGAGAGTATTGTAAATACTTTTTATCTATAACTTGATGGGTAAACATAAAATATTGCTTTAATTTTTTTTATTATTATTTCACTGAAATATTTATTTTTATATCTATTAAAATGCAAAAAAAGTCAGCTTATTAAGATTCGATCGAAACAGTAATGGTTGCAGACATGCAATACTGACATAAAAAATAAATTTTCAGCTTGCACTACAGTTAAGATGATTGTAGCTTTAAGAGGCTACTTCACTCAGACGAAAACACCCGCTCGCTAATGTTAATCTTATGGAGGAAATATTTTAAGATATCTCATTCGCATTTCAATATTTTTAAATGATTTTTTTTTTTTTTTTTTTTTTTTTTGCATTCGATGGCTGAGGTCAATCTCTATGCACACTCCTTTCTACTTTTTCGATTTTGATTGCAAGTTTTTTTTTTTTATTAAGATACTTTCACTTTCGGAAACGGTTTCGAAAGTGAAAGTATCCTCAATAAAAAAACTGCAACAAAAATCGAAAAAGTAGAAAGGAGCAATCATACAGATTGACCTCAGCTATCCAATGCAAAAAAAAAAAAAAAAAAAAAAAAAATCATTTAAATACATTGAAATGCGAATGAGATATCTTAAAATATTTCCTCCATAAGATTAACATTAGCGAGCGGTGTTTTCGTCTGAGTGAAGTAGCCTCTTAAAGCATGATATCAACTAAAAAGACTATAATTTATAGTATTATTTAGTAATGTTACATTTTTTATGCAGGGTATTTTGAAAATAGGTGATGAAATTTATAGGGACGTAGAGAATCTTATTTTACTTATTTATTTCCAAATAATATATGAATTGAAATCGTTCATACACTGTAAAACAAGTTGTTGATTTTACAGTATAATATTAGACCCCAGCTGCTAGTATTATACTATAAAATTAGCAGTAATAAACAGTAAAATAAGGAGTAATACGCTACCGCGCATGCGCGGCCGGGACATTACTGGCAGCTGGGATGGTAGTATTATACTGTAAAACTTTTTTTTTTTTTTTTTTTTTTTTTTTGCTGTGTAGGTATAAGCAATTTATATAATATAAGCTTAATTTTAAAAAGTGTTTTTTATTAATTTCGTAACACGCGCAAGCACAGCCAGAATCTTGTTACACAAGTTTTAATTATAATGCACCACACGTACTAGGTTAAGGAAAAAAAAAAATAGTTGGATGTCTCAATCCCAAACCTTTCTTCTATCTCGTACATGTTAATATTTCAAAATAACAGAATATCAAGTTTGATGAAATTCCGTGCATTAATTCTTGAGATATAACTATCGCTAAAATTGTGTAAATCCGGAAAAAACGTAGTATAGAAGCACCATCTGGAGGGCTATTTACACCAAAACCTAGTCAGCAACAACTTATGTCAACGTCTAACTGAATCTGAAGTTTGATGAAAACCCATGCATTAGTTCTTGACATATAGCAGCTATCTTGAAATGCAGCATAGCAGTGCCACCTGTAAGATTATTTACACCAAAAACGAATCAGCACCAACCAATATCTAACGGAATTTAAAGTTTTATTAAATTCCACGTTCTTAATATATGACTCTCGCTAAAATCGTATAAATTCTGAAAAATGCAGCATAGCAGCGCCAGCTGTTGAGAGATTTATAACAAAACCTAATAAACAACGAATTATGTCAACGTCTAGCTCAATCTGAAGTTTGATGAAAAATCGTGAATTAGTTTTGAGATATTGATCAGTATTGAGATAAATCTAGTATTGAGATAAATCTTGAAAATCGTGAATCATGCAGCATAGCAGAGCCACCTGTTGGACAATTTACACCAAAAACTAATCAGCACCAATTTATATCAAGGTCTAACTTAATCTAAAATTTATTAAATTCCGTGCATTATCTCTTGAGAAAGAGCGCTCACAAAATTTTTGTCACATACAAACAGAGCCTGATTACCGGCGGAGCAAACTTCCACCAGGAGAAAATAATAGAAATTTTTGCCTTGTTTTTCACAGAAATTTAGCCTGAAAAAGGCGTTTAAATACGCCAAAACTTTGTATTCTTTTTTACTGGTGGAAGTTTGCCCCGCCGGTAATCAAGCCCTGGACACAGACAGAGATTTTCTAAAAACAGTGAAATCGTGTTCAAGACCTTCTAAAAAACATATAAATCCGTCGAAAACCGGAAGTCGAAAATTTTCATGACTTCAATACTTTCTTCTCGTAAAGATAGAAGAAAGTAAAAATAATGGATTGTGGTATATTTTTTACATACAGTTGGACTTCCTTATTGGTGTATGTATTTTGTCAAACTAAATTACTTTGTTTGGAGAATTAAAGCTTATAACACATAAATAGATGCTCGTTGTCTTGTTTTCCAGATAAATTCCACACCCGTGTTGCCTGTGAATACGACAAATTAAGGTTGAGATGCCACAAGTCACTTCGTATTATCATCTTCACTGCATTCTTTGGGAGCTCTTCGTCGGGGGCTGACAAATGCCCAGAAGACACACACAAGAAATATGAAGGTAACTGTATATACTATATTAAATATTAAATAACTAAGTAAGCACACATATTCAAGTGAGGTGGACAGAAGACATCAACTTTACACATTTAATTAAAACTTCACAAAACATAATACGTAGCAACAACACATCATCGAAACATAACTACAATATTATTCTGCGGCTACTGCAATGAAAAACAAACATGTGAAAGATAGGTGTCGCTAGCACACAGAGAACTTACAATTATTTCGTTGTGCTGCCATCTAGAGTTTATTATCTGAAGTACAAACACCACACTGTATAACCACTTTTTTTTTTTTTGGTTGTTTCTGATATACTGAACAAAACCATATTGACTCGATACTTATTGAGAATACTCGCCCAGGGTATATAAAAAATGACCAATGAGCCATTCTTATAGCTATCAACTTCCGATTTCTTTCAAAGTCCAATAAACATATTTTTAAAGTGATATCTCATATTCCTCTCGCTAATGTTAAAAATATGGGCGTGTAATGTATTCGTATTTTTAAAATATCTCTTCAGGAAATTAATATTTTTAATTTCTCTCTTCTGTGTACAGGATTTTAATTAAAGGATTTTTTTTTTTGGGGGGGGGGCATATATGTTTCTAAAATATGTGCTTAATTTTATGTGAAGTGTTAAAATCTTACTCAGTTTCACTAAGATTTTAACACATAAAATTATAAATTAAACATACATTTTAGAAATATTTTCATGACGAAAAAAGGGGCTTCCTTTAAGAACAGTACCCCACAGAAAAGAGAAATTAAAAATATTAATTCCCTGAAAATATATTTAAATAAAACAAGCGCATGGGTTTAACATTAGCGAGGGGAATGTAAGATATCAGTGACCAACAGCCTTAATAAATTAAATCAAATTAGTACCACACAAAAGCAACACACATTTTACTAAATAAATGTTCTAGAGAAACCTATGTTTGTTTAACTTGATAAAAAATCGGAAGTTGATAGCTAATGCACATCTTTATTATCCTTTGTTTTTGAGAAAAATGTGACATAAACGGCTTCATATATTTAGTATACTATCTGTGCACGGGATGCATTGTATTTTAACCTATATAAAGCGTTTCAAAAGTTAAACATTCGATTTTAATACGGTTAATTGGTAAAAGTAAAAATTATATAAGAATTTACATGTAAAGCTTTATAAATTAATTAAAAGAATTCGAGAACTATGGGATTAATAAAATGCGTTATATTGGAGTAAATTTGTCTGATCTCTAAAATATATACGATGTCCATGTAACAATACCTCATTTTTCATCCTGAATAATGTATAACGTAACGCAGAATTTATGTCAATTAATTATCTTCTCTATATGTGCAGAATAAAAATACATTGAAAAGAAATAAAGAAAAGTGAAAAAACTGTCCCATTGATAGTTTTTTTTTTTTTTTTTTTTTTTTTTTTGTGCTTACTGCTGGGATGAACTAGGTACTATTTAAAACTATGGTTACGTAATTTAAAAAATCCTCCCAGACATCTTATATCTTTATTTGGCCATAAACTGCATAAATAAATGGTGATCGTAATGATCTCTAGTCAGGGTGTAATAAGGTTAATCAACATTAAATTTAACCAACAATAATTCAATTTAAACAAAATATCGCCTTGTGTACTTTTATGTGTAAACCTTGATACAAAACAGTTAATGAAATGAAATTTCTACATGAATTACATCAACATTCAACTGGTCAATAGTTCTTTACAATTGTATGTAAAAATCCTAAATATATCTTAATATACTTTGGAGATCGGAGATGGTAACAAGCGGGTTCATGATAACCCTAGACTGGCTCAGTAACTACTCAATTTTTAAGGTAAAATAACAACTATTTTATTGAAAAAAAAAATAAAACGAACAAGAACGATGGATGGGTCTCACTTCTGAAATTTTGCCTGTGCTGATAAATACTTTTAGAATAAGCCCACTAAGAAAATGTATTTCACTATACACTAATACAGTCACTTGAATCAGATGATAAAATAAAACTTTCCACTTACGGCTTGACGCTCGATAAGACACTTCCATAACTACTTCGCTGCGTTAGAAATATCCACGAATGTGATGCACAATCCTTCTCAAACTACCTTACAGCTGCACAAAACCACCTATAATAATGACAGCCCATGGTCGCCGAAATCACTTTATTTGTAATAACAAACTAAATTGATCTTACCACGCCGGCTTCTATTTCAATCAAACTGCACGTCAGCAAAATAAGCTCTTTAACTGGCAAGCTCCGGTTTCATGTATCACTGAAGGATGAGATGCAACCAAATCCACTGCTACACACAGTTGCTTCTCCTTAAATACGATTGCCGATCGACCAAGAAAGGCAAAATTTGGCTAAAACAGCTGCGAAGCGCAAGAAACTCACAAATTCCGAAGTACACATGCATTCGTCGAAAGTTAGAGTAAAATAGTCTACAGATGTCGCTGCACGCTGAAAAATTTTGGACTGACAATACGTTCACGATCAAAACAACGACTGTCTTTATGAGAGAGTCGCTAGTCCACTACACTTGAAATGTGAATCTTGTTGATTTTCCGCCATCACTAAAAGATGATGTGAGGGGGATTAGATAAAGATGATTGTCCTCACCACTTACATTGTACTTTTTTAATGAATTTGTATATTTTATTTCTCTTGTGCATTACTAATACTATTGTATCATTTTTTTTTTCAAGATTGTGAAGCCAGTTTTGCCACTGAAACTGCAATGAACAGCTGTCATGGACGCAGAAAATGTACACTCACAGCCGACTCCACAACGTTTGGGTTCACTGGTTGCTCTGCAAAAGCTCGTACCTTTTTAAAAGTTATTTATACCTGTGGTAAATGCACTCTTTTTTCTTATTTTAAATCCATTGAGATGCCATAGTTTGATTATTGTATTCACAATATTTTTTAATGAACCATTTTAAATGCTGCTTTAATATTAAATACGAGTATAGTAGTACACAGGGCTTGACAAATGTCATCGCCATGTCGCAGTGATTGAACAGTGGCGCACCATTAGGGATTATCCCATTAAATTTTAATAGTATTCTTTGGCTTAAAAGATTTCAGAAATTATGTCCTTAAATAAGACGAAGAATACTATTTTTTAGCTGTGTCAACTGGTTTTCTAGTGCGCCCCTGTTCTATCACTGCATGTCGCCATTAGTAACCAATTTTTTTTTTTTTTTTTTTTTTTTTTTTTTTTTTTTTTTTTTTAATCTAGAGACCAAGTTATTTAATCTGCAAATCTTTAAATAATAAAATCAGAATTATTTGACTGACTTCGACAGGAAAATAAGTAAACAATTGTTTTTCTGCTTCACTAGTTCATCGATGCTCCCCGTATCAGCTATAGATTTTGTAGCACTTAAATATCTGGACATTTGAAGCATTCGGCAAACAGCATTTCCCTAAAATGTCGGTTAATTCCACCTTTACAGTGTAATAACTCCTCTATACCGACCCGATAAAGATGGTGAGTGGTAGCGAGATCAGGTCGTTGGCAAAGAGAATTTCTCGCATAAATTAGAAAATAGAATTTTATTGCATAACAATATTAATTCTAATAAAAAATATGTACAAGATGTTAATACAGCATTTAATTATTTTTCGTGGGTCAATCGCTTATAAATTAATCACCTCTTGACTCTAAGTGCAACTAAAACAAACAAAAGTCTCTAAACATTACAGTCAGTCGTGACTACAGAATAAAGTTCATTCGGACCAAGGCTCGTCCGTTCCTTCTCTTCGGAAGATCTACTAATTCTCGATAATTCAGAGTTTAAGAACTCTCACTCTCGCACTTGGTGTGCTTTTCTCTTCTCTGGGATTTTCACCTGATACCTGCTGTATCAATTAAATAGAGGTCAGACCTCACTAGCGCTTCCACTGCGCTAAGTCCGAAACTCTCGTTTCTTCCTCCCTTTTCCAGAGAGTCAACACTCTCCTCCGGATCTATCCAAAAAACTGTCCTCTCTAACTTTTTCATTCTCGCAGGGGATCTTTCCCTAGGGGCGGGGTTTTGGTCGAGGCGGTGCACTTCGAAACTCTCCAGCCTCTTAGCAGCCTTGAGATACGTCTCTTTCATTTATAATCAGTCCGTCATTGGACGATCTAAGACAAAGGGCATAGTTTCGTGTGCAAACCTAAAAATCGTGTGCAGATATCGCTTCCCTCGCAGAGGCCATCTTTCCCACGGTTTCGGCACAGATCAAAGCATAAGACCCCTTCGTGGGTACCACCCTACCAATGCATCAGTGTCCGAACATTTCGCTGGTAGTACAATGGATATTCGGCATTTTGCCTTCCTTCAAGGATATGCTAGCGTGGGAAAGTATGCAGGAAAAGTTCCCTTCTAAGTGCTCTCACAGGAAAGTTTAGGATGACATACGCTGCACCTGAGGGTAGAGGCTCAATTCTCTACAGCACCCCCTCCTCAAATGATTCTTAAGGGTGAAACACTAAGAATCTCTAGGTGGCGGACAAAGAATTTCAAGCTCAATTTACATCAGAGTGACAAGAGATAAAACATACATGAATAAGATAATACTACTTTCATTTTCTTTTTGCGCGCTCTGATAAGAAATCATGAACATATATTGAAATAAAACACAGTGAAATAAAAAATAAAAAGAACTTAAAATAATTATATACAAAAGTTTATCAAGAAATCTCATTAAATTCGACTCAGACAATCAACATGCGGAATATCTCTGCCTGGGCGATGAGAAATTGCATAATTATAAGGTTGCAGAGCCAAGGACCACCTTAACAATCTAGGATTATTTCCAGAATTTCTTTTTAGAAATACCAAGGGATTGTGAACCGTTTCGATAGAAAAGTTTTGTCCATCAATATAATGCCTTAATTATTTTATCGCGAAAATAATTCCCGCACACTCTCTTTCAGTGGCGCAGAAACTTTTCTCACTATCGGTAAATTTGCGGCTTAAATATATAATGGGGTGTTCTTCCGATCCCTCTCTTTGAGCCAAAACAACGCCAATACCTAAATCACTGGCATCAGTTTGTACTATGAACTCTTTCTTAAAATTTGGAGCGTATAGTACCGGTTCTTCCGTAAGTTTCGTTTTTAATATCTCAAAGGCTTTTCCCATTTCGTCGCTCCATGCGATCTTTTCCTTTTTATTTTTCCCTTTAAGCGCTCTCGTCAATGGTTCTACAATCATTGCGTAATCTTTTATGTAACGGGAATAATATCCAGCCATTCCCAAACATCTACGAATTTCAGTTTTCGATTTCGGAACCGGTAATTCCTTAATTGCCTTTACCTTTGCCTCAGCTGGCCTACGACGTCCCTCTCCTACAATATGCCCAAGATATTTTACGGTTTTCTGAGCGAACTTGCACTTCGCCAATTTGATTTTGAGTTTCGCGTCATTAACCCTTTTTGACGCATATGGTCCTCCCAACTATCTGAAAAAATCGCCATATCATCTAGATACGGTAAACAGAATTTCTCAAGTCCGTTTATTTCTAGCGTCAAAATATCTGCTAACTCCACCCGTTTTTTATAGGGCTTTAATAAATCCACGTGGTAAAACTGGGATTTCTGTCGCCTCCCAAGAACATTCACAATATGATTGGTTTCCGAAATTATTGATTCATTACTTCCCGGTCCTATCTAACTATCCGACATATTATTTGGTTTACTGGTCGCCAACCCCAGTACCTCATTTCCCACGTTAAATTTCCTTTTTTCCGCCTTCCTGTCAAACCAAAATTTCCTCTTTTCTCGATCTGCTGACACATTTTTAACGGCCAAAACTCGACCTCTTTTTAACCTGTTCGCGAGATTAAACACATCTCCCTTCACGAATTTATTTTCCTCCGTCTCTCTTATCCATTCTCCAAACACTAACGCTTTCAAAAGCTTTCTAAATTTTCGATGCCAAAATGCAATACTATCGCTTATCGAATCTTTCATCTTAACACAGAACCGTTTTAGAAATGCGGTCGCTAAATCATTCATCAAACTTCTCCCAAGGTCCAAGTATCCTGACACATTTCCTTTAACTTTCGCTTTCCCTAAGTGTAAGGACACATTTTCTAGGCACGTGCCAAAGATATCTACCTGATAAGGCAATGGGACAAGCACCTGCTTCCCCCCATATATGCGATTGTCTCTCGAATTTGCTACTATCAAAGAATCTCTTGCATTACAATGCGATTCTTCAAATTCCGTTTCTTTACTAATCTCTTTGAGAGATTGATCCCTGTCTAGTTCAATTTTACTATCCTTCCCTACAATTTCGGCTAAGATCGAAGATCCCTCACATATCGGCAAAGGCGATAATCCCTTATCCACTCTGACCAGTTCAATAGGGCTTTCTAGATTTTCACCCTCTTTTTTCGAACTCAACGCTTCCGTTTCACTATCCTCGCGAAAACTCTCCCCTTCTTTTTCTTTTACCGAATTCAAAGTTTCCGCTTCATCGCGCTGGTAAACATTCTCCCCTTCCTTATCGGAAAACATAATCCGCTTATCTTCCAGCTTTGGAGTATGGTCAATTTTTTTCTTTTGAGCCCGCGTCAAAACTGCACTTACTAACTCGGGTTTCTTGTTCGCCTGTTCCAATAACTTTTGAGTATGATTTCCCAACAAATAGTAATACATATCTGAATCTCTATTGTTAACTCCCGCTTTCGTTTCAATAACCCCCACGCCTTCAATTTCTAAAGTGACCTCTGCTATAGGTAAACAGTATAATTTACTGTCCAGCGGAGTCTTAATCAATACGTGGTCTCCATTCAATTTTTCTTGACTGACTAAGTCATATGCGATAATGTCAATTTCACTCCCATTGTCAGTCAAAGCTTTTGTCTGAATTCCATTCACTAATACTTTACTCAAATAAGGGGAGAAGGTTTCTTCAAGTGTCGGCTTACTTATTAAGTGACCGACCCGCGCAACATCTTTCTTATTGATTTCCGGACAATCTACTTTGTAGTGACCGCTTTGAAAACACGCGTAACACTTGACTTCTCGCCTTTTTTCGAACGCCTTTTCCCTTTCTTTATTATCATTTCGATCCCTCCAATTAAAGTTAGTCTCCGGATTTCTGTTACCGTTTCGCCCATTTTCGAAAGTCTTGGGTCTTTCAAATTTTTTCTCTAAAGGGAGTTTCGGATTCCACGTCTTTTTAGACGGGCGCTTGATTGCCTCGTACGCATCTAAAAGCCTCACCAATTCTTCCGGGTCTTTAATCTCCGCCCAGTTATCCATAAAATGTTCGCGCATTTCTGGAGACGCTCTCCGTTTGATCTGGTCCGTGACAAGCAAATTTTTCAATCCTTCAAAATCCGAAACTTGTAAGCATGACAGCCAGCCTTCTAAAAAACTATTAAGTTCGAAGATCAAGTCCTTCCAAACTGAATTAGGATTTCGCGGATGTTGACTAAATTTTTGTCGGTATGTCTCTGCATTCAAACGATAGCGTTCTAACAGTTTTTCTTTCACATATTGAAAATCATCAATTTTGTCTTCGGGTTCTCTCAAAATTAACTCGGCCATTCCCACAGGTAATAATGATAGTAAGTTCGTCACCAACTCATCCGAATTTAGATTACATTTTTTTGCCTGTCTCTCGAATAAATTCAAAAACAACGAAATATCCGAATTCTTTTCATCAAAGCGATGCATAATTGTTTTTAGGGGTAAATGATTCGTTCTAACTGAGATGTTACTGGATGCGGTACTCCGGTCATCTGACTCTTGTGTCGCTTTTAACATAGCTAACTCATGTTCGCGCTCTTTCTCTTTTTGAAGTCTATCGTTCTCTTCCTTCTCTGTCAATAATTTATTTTCCCTATCTTTTTCTATATGTTTAATTTGTGCTAATGCTAGCTCCTTCTCAAAACCATCTGACGACTCTATTTTTTTTATAATTTTCGGTACTGTATCATTCTCTTCTAAAATGACCTCAAATTCGCAAGCTAACGTTTGCAAATCAGCTTTCCTAAAATATGTAAGCTCCGACATTTTTAAAGTTTAAAATTAGAAATTATCTTTCTCACAATTATAAAACAATACAATAAGATTAAATGTAATTTCTACCAAGTGCACTAAAATAATACTGAAATATACACTCATAAAAAGTACGCATAACAATAATATATAAGAAATATGCAACATATAAAATTAAGCAACCCTATCCTCTCGTCCACATTCACCTTGGTATTTGGTTATAAAATACATATGGGATAAATTTTACACAAAACAACAATTTCAATTTCAAAAGGTACAGTAAAAATATTTTAAATTGCAAAAGTCTTATTCAATTTCTTTTTCTTTTAATCAATGGTGGTCTTAATCTCTGAGCTTTAGGAACATCTTCATCATGTGGCAGTTGTTTTTCGTTTTTCATTTTGAATAAATAAACGCCTTAGAATGAAAACTGGCTTGTTCTTTCTGGAGAAATTACCGAATGGGTAAATTCATTGCCTTACTACATCTCGCCATGATTATCTAGATTTGTCGACTGCAAATTATCGCCACCGTTCACAAGCTGGCAGTTTCCCATGAATTTTTAATTCATCCATATAAATCCTTTCATATATATCTATGGAAAAAAAAAGAAAAGCTGTTGTAGAGAATTGAGCCTCTACCCTCAGGTGCAGCGTATGTCATCCTAAACTTTCCTGTGAGAGCACTTAGAAGGGAACTTTTCCTGCATACTTTCCCATGCTAGCATATCCTTGAAGGAAGGCAAAATGCCGAATATCCATTGTACTACCAGCGAAATGTTCGGACACTGATGCATTGGTAGGGTGGTACCCACGAAGGGGTCTTATGCTTTGATCTGTGCCGAAACCGTGGGAAAGATGGCCTCTGCGAGGGAAGCGATATCTGCACACGATTTTTAGGTTTGCACACGAAACTATGCCCTTTGTCTTAGATCGTCCAATGACGGACTGATTATAAATGAAAGAGACGTATCTCAAGGCTGCTAAGAGGCTGGAGAGTTTCGAAGTGCACCGTATCGACCAAAACCCCGCCCCTAGGGAAAGATCCCCTGCGAGAATGAAAAAGTTAGAGAGGGCAGTTTTTTGGATAGATCTGGAGGAGAGTGTTGACTCTCTGGAAAAGGGAGGAAGAAACGAGAGTTTCGGACTTAGCGCAGTGGAAGCGCTAGTGAGGTCTGACCTCTATTTAATTGATACAGCAGGTATCAGGTGAAAATCCCAGAGAAGAAAAAAGCACACCAAGTGCAAGAGTGAGAGTTCTTAAACTCTGAATTATCGAGAATTAGTAGATCTTCCGAAGAGAAGGAACGGACGAGACTTGGTCCGAATGAACTTTATTCTGTAGTCACGACTGACTGTAATGTTTAGAGACTTTTGTTTGTTTCAGTTGCACTTAGAGTCAAGAGGTGATTAATTTATAAGCGATTGACCCACGAAAAATAATTTGTGCTAATGCTAGCACCTTCTCAAAACCATCTGACGACTCTATTTTTTTTATAATTTTCGGTACTGTATCATTCTCTTCTAAAATGACCTCAAATTCGCAAGCTAACGTCTGCAAATCAGCTTTCCTAAAATATTTAAGCTCCGACATTTTTAAAGTTTAAAATTAGAAATTATCTTTCCCACAATTATAAAACAATACAATAAGATTAAATGTAATTTCTACCAAATGCACTAAAATAATACTGAAATATACACTCATAAAAAGTACGCATAACAATAATATATAAGAAATATGCAACATATAAAATTAAGCAACCCTATCCTCTCGTCCACATTCACCTTGGTATTTGGTTATAAAATACATATGGGATAAATTTTACACAAAACAACAATTTCAATTTCAAAAGGTACAGTAAAAATATTTTAAATTGCAAAAGTCTTATTTAATTCCTTTTTCTTTTAATCAATGGTGGTCTTAATCTCTGCATCCACTCTTAAAAGATTTAGAATAATTCACAAAAAAAAAATATAAAAACATCTCTGTTATCTTAAAATATGAACTGCGTTCGATAATTTTTTTTTCAATGATCTCTCATTTATAGATTCAGCTAAAATTTTGTAACACTGCACAACTCTCAGTTTGCATTAAATTAATTCAACAATAATTTAATTTTAACTACAAAATTTGTCTATTAAATAAGTTACAGTTATATCGGAAATATCTCATAATACTTCTTTATTTATTTTTCTACCGGAAAAATTTCTCAAAATATTTACTCTCACAAAAATAAACATGCAACTTTTCTAAAGCCTACAACACCTATGCAAACACTATTAACAATTAAAGCCACTCTCAATATAAAAAGAGCTTACCTTCATTACTAAGAAACTTTTAGGGCGTCAGAGATTCACGGAGATTCACAGACTTTCAGGGACACAGGAGCACACACGGGGGTCTCTATCACACTTTTCGGATGGGGACTCTTCCGGATGGGGAACACTCTCCAGAATTATTGCCAGATTTCTCTTTCTGATGCTGTGTTGATCCACAGGGATGTCTAAGGAGACTCAGGTCACAAGGAGATACTTTCTTGGAGCACTAGATGATTCAAATTACAGAGTTCACTCTTTGTCTTTAGAGAATGTCATTAATTTTTGCTAATTAATCCCTCACCGCAAGCCACCAGTTGTAATAACTCCTCTATACCGACCCGATAAAGATGGTGAGTGGTAGCGAGATCAGGTCGTTGGCAAAGAGAATATCTCGCATAAATTAGAAAATAGAATTTTATTGCATAACAATATTAATTCTAATAAAAAATATGTACAAGATGTTAATACAGCATTTAATTATTTTTCGTGGGTCAATCGCTTATAAATTAATCACCTCTTGACTCTAAGTGCAACTGAAACAAACAAAAGTCTCTAAACATTACAGTCAGTCGTGACTACAGAATAAAGTTCATTCGGACCAAGGCTCGTCCGTTCCTTTTCTTCGGAAGATCTACTAATTCTCGATAATTCAGAGTTTAAGAACTCTCACTCTCGCACTTGGTGTGCTTTTCTCTTCTCTGGGATTTTCACCTGATACCTGCTGTATCAATTAAATAGAGGTCAGACCTCACTAGCGCTTCCACTGCGCTAAGTCCGAAACTCTCGTTTCTTCCTCCCTTTTCCAGAGAGTCAACACTCTCCTCCGGATCTATCCAAAAAAACTGTCCTCTCTAACTTTTTCATTCTCGCAGGGGATCTTTCCCTAGGGGCGGGGTTTTGGTCGAGGCGGTGCACTTCGAAACTCTCCAGCCTCTTAGCAGCCTTGAGATACGTCTCTTTCATTTATAATCAGTCCGTCATTGGACGATCTAAGACAAAGGGCATAGTTTCGTGTGCAAACCTAAAAATCGTGTGCAGATATCGCTTCCCTCGCAGAGGTCATCTTTCCCACGGTTTCGGCACAGATCAAAGCATAAGACCCCTTCGTGGGTACCACCCTACCAATGCATCAGTGTCCGAACATTTCGCTGGTAGTACAATGGATATTCGGCATTTTGCCTTCCTTGAAGGATATGCTAGCATAGGAAAGTATGCAGGAAAAGTTCCCTTCTAAGTGCTCTCACAGGAAAGTTTAGGATGACATACGCTGCACCTGAGGGTAGAGGCTCAATTCTCTACAACAGCTTTTCTTTTTTTTTTTACCATAGATATATATGAAAGGATTTATATGGATGAATTAAAAATTCATGGGAAACTGCCAGCTTGTGAACGGTGGCGATAATTTGCAGTCGACAAATCTAGATAATCATGGCGAGATGTAGTAAGGCAATGAATTTACCCATTTGGTAATTTCTCCAGAAAGAACAAGCCAGTTTTCGTTCTAAGGCGTTTATTTATTCAAAATGAAAAACGAAAAACAACTGCCACATGATGAAGATGTTCCTAAAGCTCTCAGGCTTGAATATAAATCATTGCATCATACTAATCGATCTTAAACAGCAGATTTAGAAATACTACAAGAATTATAAACACCAGATAACCGATTGTTCAGCACTTGAAAACAAGACAAAATTCTGCTTCCGAAGTCAGTCCTTCTGCTTTTTGTTAAACGCGCGGCGAACTACACAATCGACGTAGAAGAGAAACGAACCAACCGGTGAAAGGACTACTCGAGAGCTGAACAGCTAAGCTAATGAACACGAGAGGGAGTGGTCTAAGGAGAAAGAATCCTCGACATTGTAACGAGATTTTTTTTTTCTTGAAAAGACTAGCGCGCGAAAGCAGATCCGTAGATTAAAAATAACAAGATGGCTTTTAAAAACATTCGAAACTAAAAACTAGCTTTTCTCAGAATATTATAGATTGAATAGTTGATAAAAGTTTATGAATTGACTTAAAGCTTTAGATTAAGATTTTGAATAACATAATTATAATATACGCGTTTTGAATTTAAAGGGAAATTAAATAGAAATAGATATTATTAAGAAATAGGGAAATAAAGAATATTTCGGAATTTAGAATAATTTAAAGGAATATCGCGAAGTAAAATATTTATATAACATATATAATTTTCGTAAGTAAAGTTTCATTAGAAACCTTGGTTTATACAATCTTTCTCAATTATGTACTATTTCAAACTATTTAACTAATAATTCTAAATTATGCTTGTTATTATTTTTTCCCAATTATTTAATAAAAAACTTTTGCGCTTTTTGAAAATCAATGATGGGGAAAGGGGGGCGGGAGCAGTAAATATTTCTTATTGGCGACTAGCATTTTTTGCTGGCTACCCGATTTGATCAAATTTGTAAAGCCCTCATAGTATAAATGACGTTTTGGAAGTTTTCTTATGTCTAAATAACTAGAAGAAAATTCGTCATTATGACGGTGTTTGTAATTATACATGTGTTTATATGTAATTATATGTATGTGTTTAAATGTGTGTATGTGTTTATAAAACATTGTTATAATTTTCTTTAATTTTGTATTTATTTTTATTATCAGTTATGCTTGCTATATTATTCTACAAATTTAAAATAAAAAAATGTAGTTTTCCCAACTAGAATGCCTTAGTTATAGAAAGAGATATGCGGGATAAAAAGGTCATTCTATACTATTTGAATTAAAACCTCCCGAAATTTGAGAGTTAGTGGCAGATTAACTCTGTGTTCTGGCAGCTTGTTTGACACCGTATTTGGCAATGTTTCGCCAAGTATCGACAAGTTTGCCGATCATTTAGCTCATGTGTGTATGCCTACACGCAAGTCCAGGTCGCTACTAGCGACGAAGATATTTAATCTGGCGATTTTTGTTTTTCCTTGGTACAAAAATTGACCTAAGAAATGAGCAAAAACGGCTCTTTAATTTAAAATTCTCATAAGATATCTCATTATAAAAGTTTCAAAATATTAAGAAATAAACTTAGAAATTATATTGAAACAAAACATAATTTAAACTTTTATTTTTAATTTGTCAAAAATAAGCTCATCAAATCCAAATTTTAAAATAAAAAAATCTGAATTATTTGACTGATTCGACAGGAAAACAGGGAAAAACTTGTTTTCCTGAGTTACTATTTCTCCGATGTCTCCCTGATCAGATATATAGATTTTGTAGCGCTCAACTATCCGGACATTTGAAGCATTTGGTAATCAGCATTTCCCGAACATGCCGGTTAATTCAACTTTATGATATTTCTCTTTGGATAAGTTTCGTTAGAAATCCAATATGTATTATTCTAAACTATGTAACTAATAATTCTGTTAAAGTATTAAAGTTTTGAATATTATTGAATATTATATTAAAGTAATTCTAAACTGTACTTGTTCTTGTTAATAATGTTTCGCAATTAATACATAAAGAAAATTTTGCGCTTTTTGAAAATCAATGTGTGGAGGCGGGTAAATATTTTTTTAACTGGCGACTAGAATTTTTTTCTGGCTACCAGATTTTGTCATATTTGTAAAGCCCTACTTAAGAGGCTACTTCACTCAGTCGAAAACATCAGCTCGCTAATGTTAATCCTATGGAGGAAATATTTTAAGATATCTCGTTCGCATTTCAATATTTTTAAATGCTTTTTTTTTTTTTTTTTTTTTTTTTTTTTTGCATTGGATAGCTGAGGTCAATCTCAATGCACGCTCCTTTGTACTTTTTCGATTTTGATTACTAGTTTTTTTATTAAGGTACTTTCACTTTCGTAACCGGTATCGAAAGTGAAAGTATCCTCAAAAAAAAAAAAAAAAAAAAAAACTGCAACAAAAACCGTAAAAGTAAAAAGGAGTCTGCATAGAGATCGACCTCAGCTATCCAATGCAAAAAAAAATGTTTAAAGATATTGAAATGTGAACGAGATATCTTAAAATATTTCCCACATAGGATTAACATTAGCGAGCGGGTGTTTTCGCCTACTTGAAGTAGCCTCTTAAGTATATACCAAGGTGCGATATTTTACATATTTCACCAATTTCCATGTTCAGGGCCCGATTACCTCCAAAGAAAATTTTCACCAGTAAATTTGAATAGAAATTATTTATCTTTATTAAAACCCCTTATTCATGCTGAATTTCTTTCATCAATAAGGCAAAAATATCTATTTCCCCGCCGATAATCAGGCACTATCCATGTTTCTCCCACAAATTCAAAATCAGCTATAATATAACATCATGACTCCACATTCGTTTCATTGCCACGTAACGTTAGGAATGTATCTTCATTTAAATTAAACCCTTCACCACCAGCGTCTTTAACTTATTTTAATTCTGTCGCACCAGTTTTTCCAAACTGCAATTTTAACCTTATTTAATCACTGAAAATCTATAATTAAATATTGCGAAAATTTCTGTATTAAAATACTCGTGTTCAAATTCAAGGATTTTGTGCACCCTAAATGGCACGTATACGTGATGAACTGATGTTTTTAAAATTCAATAATACGTAAACGGTCACAGCTGTTGAAGTTATTCTTCCAGTAGAGTAATCCGTAAAGTCAGGAATTTCTTTGCTATGCTTCTTTGTTTTAGTTCCAAGTATCAGCGATAGATGGCGTTACACTGTCTCAAACTAATTATTGATAGCTCATATTAACTATGTTTTTTCGTTGTAAGTCATTTGTAATTTGAGATTTTAACCCTTCTTTGCATGAGTTTTTCTTTTACAATTGTGTTTTTTATACATATATTAAATATTAGACACCAGAAATTTTAAGATAGATTTTTAACTTTGTTCAGCAACATAGTTCACGGGAAATTTACTGGATTAATATTTCTATATAAATATAGTGGTGGCGAAGAAGTTAATTTATTTATTAAAAGTTAAATAAACAGTGATGGAAATTTACATCACTATGCAATTAAGGGTTAACCCTTTCAGGGGAAAAGTATTTCTATTGCGAAAATGTTGAAAAGATCGAATGACACCAGGATTTACGAACATATTTATTTGAAAATAATTAAAAGCTTTTTCTTCATGTACACTATAAAATCAAAATTTTATTCTAAAATTCCGGTGCGATTGTGACATTTAGGGATTAAAATTATGTGGGATATATAACATTCCACCGCCCTTCTTCAAAGGGTTAAAGTTTACTAGTGTTTCATTTTTCAACATTATTTTAAAAATAAAATGATAAGTCTTAGATTAATTCCTATAAAAGTACTTAGTCTGTGATTAAAATTATTTAGCTCTATAAATCTTAGCAGTGCTTATGATTTTTCTTTCGTTTTTACAGTTCCTAAAGATTCCCTTCAAGATTTAGAATTCCAAGAAGAACCTGATGTTGATTACCCAAGCGTTTTTAAAGAACCAGATGTCTCAGAAATTCTCCATACTTTAAAGCCGTCAGATAACATTAGATTTACTACACCATCCAATTATCATAGAGGTAATAAAGAGTGAGAAAAACTTACTTTATGAAAATTTTCAAAATGATACTCGTAGTCCAAATACAGTCCAAATTAAGTTAATTTTACGTATTTCAAATTCCATATACATTTTTATGCAATTTGTTAAAAAAAAAAAAAAAAAAGTTATTTATTTTTAGTGTTGCATCCAGAATCTTCACATATAGAGGAAAAATGTGAGATATTGTATATAATTTATAAATTTTGTTGGTTTATATATATAAAAAAAAAAGATTTTGGTGAATATATGACACGTAACGAACAAAGTCTAGAGAACCAACATGACCTTAACGTATTTAAATACTTCATAAAAATTATAGTGTCTTATTCAATACAAAGTTGTAGAAAGTGAGAAACACATGCAGTTTTAGAGACCTTGATTTTCATAATGTATTTATGAAATTATGTTTTTTAAAGAACAAACGCTCCTAAATTGTTTTCTTCCATTTTTTTCTCTTTTGTTTAGGTCCTATCACCTTTTTTTAATCTATATTCTTGAATTCTATATGCCAATAATCCTTCTGTGATTAATATTATGATTATTTATCATTACATATGTTTTAGAAATTCCTAATGTATATACTTACTACATGTGCTTTATTTATTTCAGCCACTAAAATGACAAAGGTGCCTTTGCACTAAGCATGTATATTGTTGTTAATATTTCTTTTTTCATTTTACAACTAAACAAGGCGCTGCTTTATGAATTATCTGAATTGTATAATTTTTTTTTAGTTAATTGCAATGCAAGGGAAAATAAACATATAATACGGAAATTGTACTGACAATGAGTTTGCCAATAAAAATTCCGTATTTATACAGAATTTCTTTGTATATTAAAAATGACTATAAATAGACTTTTAGCACATTTTATAGCATGTATTCTATCTATCAAGGATAGGGACATTCTCAATCCATATTTGTTCCCATATGCTCCAACTTTAGGCTTTTTCGTCACCAATAAAACTGAATAGAAATTTCCCCTTTATTTAATCGCCGATTGAATGAGAGATAATTTACTATTAAACTTTTATGGGAGAAAAAAAAAAGTAAAAGGTGGGAGCTATGCTTTGTGACGCATACATCTCCCATTAAAAGAATTCAATTTACGTCATTTTGGTATTACAGGACGATCACATACTTGGAATACATGTGTCAATTAATTGATTTCCAACATTAATCTGATTTACTGCCACGTTTGCCTTTAACATTAACTGGAGCAGGGGTCGGAAAAACTACTTTTTGTTTGGAGCGAACTACAACTACAACTACTTTATGAAAAATGTAGTTAACTACAACTACAACTACTTGTTTTAAAAAGTAGCGACTACAAACTACTTTTCAAGAGTAGTCACTACTTCGCTACTTTTCGCTACTTTAGTTATCATCGCTAATTAAAAACACCGCAAACGATTTTTCTCCATAGACCATAATGTAACAGAATTCTTTTGAATGGCCCTGTAAGCGAGATATAAATGCTACACAGTTCACTTTCAATACTGAACATTTTATGGAAAACTTCAATAACATATAAAACTTTCACGGCAATCCGAGTATATTTACGAGAGTTAGAACACGGACATACAGACAAAGCGAATTCATAGACACTTTTTAATTATGTTGGAAAGTGTTAAAAAAATTTTTCAAAAGAAAACTTGTAATAATCTTACAAATTTATGAGAGTAATATATCACAATAGCGCTTAAGGTGGTTCTCAAATTCCTTGCTCAACAACGCGGAACTTTCTGACACATTATCTGACTCATTTTTAAACACAAAGGCATAAAATTGGCAGGCCTGACTATGGAAGCGATTTGGAATCGAAATGAGTTTTCCATTTTTTGATAAATAAATTACTTATCGGGTTATAAGCGATTCGTGTCACGTTTTTCCCTTTCCCCTGCTGCGGCGTCGGAAATTTGGTTGATAACGCCGACTTTGACAGTGTTTTCTGAAAAATCTTCTGTCTTTACCAAAAAGTAAAATAAAATAAAATAAAATAAAGAATAATGGAAAACATCTTTCGGTTACAAAGTAATTACAATTGAATAATAATTTAAATAATGATTTATATATATTCGGTGCAAGATGCGATCCAGTAATTATTATTAATAAAGAAAATGCTAACTCACCCCTATGTGCAATTTCAGGATATAAGCAGATGATTTTGATACTGATAACTTCTTATTAATTGGACAAAGTTTACATGCTACAGAATAATTACTACTTTCTTGTTCTATAACTTCAAAATATTCATTATATGCCGACCAGGGCAGTTCTATATTACTTTTGTCTGTCATTCTATTACTTCAATCTCAAAAGAAGAATCCCCACATTAAAAAAACAAGACCTAATAATGAGTAAAAAGACAAAGGGTTGCCAGCAAGAAGATTAATTTTTTTTATGAGTGAATACTTTGTGGTTTTATCAGCAAATCCAGCAAATAATAGATCACGGGCTTTACGTTTCAGCTGCTAGTTTGTTTGAAGGCAGAAATCATTCCTTCCTAGTAAACTTTTCTCTAATAATAAAATACTGTACTTGTTCTTTTTCTGTGCTTTTTCGAATATATATATATTTTTTTTTAATTAGAGTTCTAACGATTTTAAACTGGCAGGAAGCGAGCAGAAATTTTGTTCGAAGGGAATATTTTAGATGATTGATTATTTATTTAATGTTACTGGACAGCAAAAAATACGGAATTTTTTTTTTTAAGAAGAGTTTTAAATTTTGTATATGGAGAGGTGGGGGAGATTTTAGGGGAAGGGGGATAATTTATATTACTGATTATTTACCGTTACTACAGAGCACTATTTAGGGCAGAAGATTTTTTTTATATATAAAAATAAAAATAACTTAAAGATTTTAGATTTAGTTGTGTTCTGAGGGAGGGTGGGGGAGAAGAAGAGTAAATTATGGGAGATTAAGGGACAATTTAATTGATTTATGTTTAAATAAATCCGTTCTTTTTCTCTCTTTTTTTTTAATAAAGATTTTACATTTCTTTGCTTGCTGGGGGAGGCAGGAAAAAGGGATATGAAATTAGTCAGATAAAGACTTAACATAGCCAGACGACTATATTTTGGTACAAACAATCGTAGTTGTATAAAAAAAAAAACATTATATTGAGAAGATTTCTATGGATTTAAATGACAATACACGAAGTTTCTGACACCCAAACTGTGAAAATGACAGTTAATTTGTGACCGTGGCTGTCGTCTATGGAAAAATCTATGACACCGCAACTGAGATTTTTCGCTGACATCCGCAAATTGTTGCAGAGAACAAATTTCGCACAAAAAAAAAGTTATGATCACGTGATTTGAAGATTGACACTTTTTCCTCCCTCCTAAAGTAGAGTCAAAAGTAGCGTCGATGCTCGCTACATACTACTGATATTTTGTATCGTGCTACTCGCTACACTACACTTTTTTTAATGTAGCGCGCTACACTACAAACTACTGAAAAAAGTAGCAGCTACTGTAATTTCGCTACTTGTAACGCGCTACTTCCGTGCCCTGAACTGGAGCAATCGCTAGTTTTTGTCGAAACGATATTGTGTTACTCTCTCCATTCGACTACGGTTCATTTACCAACAATTCTTGTAATAGGCCGACATTTAGCCGATATCTCTTGCTGTTGGGGAATCACAAAGTCACTTTTCGAGAAAAAAAAAATGGAATTTGTACTAATAACCTGATTTCAATACAATTTCCGGATTTTTTAAGTAATTTTTTACAGTATGCGTTTGTTATGCTGGTTCTTGAATGTCATATATTCCTCACAGAATATATATATATATATATATATACAGTGGAACTTCCCTTTAACGAAGTCTTTATTTAACAAAGTTTTCTACTTAACGAAATTTTCTGCAGAACTTTGACTATGCACATCATTAACATGTAAGTTAATCTCCATATTACGAAAAACTTATTCTGTATAACGAAGTTTATTCCACTTTCGTCATGGAGAGGCTGCTGTTGCGATGGATGTATGAATTTATTTGAGCGGACTGTGAGACAATGAACACATTTGAATCATTTAATCAAAACACACACATTTAATCACAGTTTAATGAAAAAAAAAGGTACGCTTCTGTTTTTGTTTACTTCTCTTTGTTTTGTGTTTTTTAGACATTATTCTAATTAAATTATTCTCATATATACATATCATAAAAAAATGCCTGCCCGAATTAAAATACGTTTTTCAAATATTTCCATTTTATGTGTACTTTTAATTTTATGTGTTTTATATGTATACAATTTCATAAATTTAAGTTGATTTCTAATTAACGAATTTTCTTCATAACGAAGTATTTAAGTGTAACGATGAGACTTCGTTAAATGGAAGTTTCACAGTATATATATTTATGCTCTAATACTAAAACTTTCTTTTAGAAAAAGAAAATCAAATGTAACTAGTCTAAGATAGATAAAAACCCATGTTCTTAAGATTGTTGTAGAGTGCCATTCAGCCCTTGAAACACTTTATAGTGTAGATTTGAATTGCTAAACATGTTAATAAACTTGTTTTTACTTAATATGAATAATATTTTATATTAATCACATGAATAATATGTTTTTAATTTATATAATTTGATATTCATAATGTAAAAGCACCTGGTAAACGCTTGGAAACGTTCAGGATTTTACATCTGTTTCGCTGAATGATGATATTTTTGAAATTTTTTGATGAAAATCCATTTTGCGGGGTTTTAAAACAAGTCTTCATAATAAAAATTGAATGTGTTAAGAAAATATTTTATTTAACATTATCAATTCATATTTGTTACAGAAGAGTTGACTTTTGTTATTTTTCAGATGCAAATTACATTGGATGATTTTATTACACTTTTTACATGAATTATTTTTCTTATTTTTAATTCTGTAGATTAAATATATATATATATATAAAGCAATGTACAGTTAACAGTAATCTAACCTACATATATGGTAATGAAAATATAAAAGGTATTGTTTTTTCCTCTTTTCTTTATATTAATCTGTGATTTATTTGAACAATTTCAGGTTATTTTGATCTGAACGTTACAACAACAAAAAAGACAGAAGTTCAAAGTGACGAAACTAGTGATAATGTAACCGAAGAAAATTGTACTACAACTGATGACAATCAGAAAGTTATTGGTTTCTTAACAGAATGGATTGCTGCTTATAAATTTATTACAGGTAATGCCTTTAGATTACCTATTTTGATTACATACCTTCTCTTTCATTTATTTTTTTAATTTCTTTTTCATATGCTGTATTTCAAAAATGTTTATTTATTTGGTTCGAAAGTAGATGTAAATATTTTATTCGGAGAGTCACCATCATTCAAATATATACTATGTATTTTTTTTCAATTAATCATAGCATAAGGTTCTTGTCTGCTACACTGTTAAAAATTTGCAGCAAACTGTCCAGTCATTTGACCGTTTTTATAGAAAATGTTTACATAACCGTAATTTAACACTGTTCTGAACATAAAAAGGGCAATAATATGTTCAAAATAGAGTTAAATTACGGTTATGTAACCGTTTTCTACAAAAACGGTCGAATGACTGGACAGTTTGCTGCAAATTTTTAACAGTGTATTACACAGCCGGATTTTGATATTAGCAATTTAGAATTGCATGTATGAAATAAGTTATATGAGAACATTAAAAAAAAAAAGATCAAGTTAGATTTACATTCTGCTTTTATTTAACTTGCAATGCACCATTAAAATTTTTGTGCTGTGTTAAACCGCCTTTTGGTGCTGCAGAATCTGCAGCCACAAGATTGTGAAATCTGGTTGAAATGTAGTTCAAAATGTTGAAATTAGATTTCACCATCTGAAATCTAAAATCTTATATCTGCAGCTACAGCAAAACCAAAATTTGGTTCAACCCAGCAGAAAGTTTTTAACAATGTAGACTGTAAATTATTTCGACAATAACAGAACAAACAAACAAACAAAAAATTACTTTTTTATCTATAAAAGATTAAGGTATTTCGCATCAATTAGAATTTGGCTCACTATCGTATTCTCAAAGCAAAGAAAAAACTTTTATGTGCATATATTTTTAGCATCTTTCCAGAAAAATTTTAGAAGTTGAGTTTTTAAAATTAGTTATACTTGCGTAGCTGCCAACATTACGGGTTTTTTTTAAATCAGATATACATGCTTTGAACCGGCAGATATATATTTGCTACAAAGTGCTACTAACTATTATTTGCCACTAACTCATTTGCTATATTTATACATTTAAAAGTGTACGATATGTACAGTCCTGGGAAAAGAAAAAAACGCACCACCCACTACTAACTCTGCCATATAAAAATATGACTGATAACAAGCGATTAGTAATAAAGTTAACGTCTACTAATTAATGCTATACTTGGTAGTCGTCTACATACAGAAATTGTACCAAACTTTAAAATTTTTAATGCCAACATCTAATTTTGACATATTTGGATTTTTTGGTGGTAATTTTTACCTGTAATACCACAAAAGAAGTCATTCAACAAAGTTGGTGAGGACTATGCCTCCGCACCAGGCGCCGTCAATTAGGATAGGCGACTGTAATTTCCAGGCCCGAATCCTACACGGTATAAAAGCGAAAAGTTTGGCCCAAAGCAACACGGCAGCAACACGGCAATTATAAAATTTAAAAACTCGTCCCTGCCTGACTCAATTTCTACAATACACGTCGATATTTCCGAAGAAACATTATCCTACAATTAAAATTCTTCAAAAATCGCACTTACTTTTATGCTTAGGTTTTATCTTAAGATTATATGTGCGCAATTCATAGAATACAGAATAACAATACTTTTAATGATCACTTATACACTAAGGTACATAAACACACATTAAAAAAATGACCTGGATAATTACATTCAAATGAAGATTCAGTAGGAAAATCAATGTACTTTAGAATGAAAGAAAAAGATTAACCATTTTTTTTCTTTCAATCAAATCTTTAAAGACAATCTTAATTTTAAAGCTCCACAAAGACAAAAAAGATTTTTAAAAATATTCCTCTGTAATTTATTAAATTCCTCACTATTAATTTTTACAAAATTAAATAAATATATAAAATGACAGTCCTATATGATCTCGAGTGGTGATAATGTAATTTATTAAACCAAATGTACAGTACCACTATTAATTTTTACAAAAGTAAATAAATAAATAATATGATAGTATTCCAGTCCAACACGATCTCGGGGAGATAGAATGAAGTCCAGGTTCGGATCGGACCAAAAAAAAAAGAAGAAAAAAAAAACAATCTGACCCGGCCCGAGTCTAATGAAAGAAAATTGGTCCGGGCTCAAGTTTCGGGCCAAGCTTGGGCCCCTGCAAACCTCTAGGATAAGTACTGATAGGCTTCCTCGGCGCCGATACTTATCACTATTATGCGTCAACTATCAGTGTTAACAAGGTGTTTTTAACCAGGCTCCAAAAGTTTTTTTAACTAAGAAATTAATAAATAACTAATATTAATTACTATTAACAGTAACTATAACAATGACAATCTAAATTAATATTAACAAATTAATAAATAATTTTTTTTATTAATTGTTTTTAAGTTTTTTTTTTTCATTTAAGTGTCAGTGGCGCAGTGATCAACCTTGTGTGGCTTATTGTGTCTCATTTAATTTACATTTTTTATGTTATACGAAAACGATAAAAAAAAAAATGAGTACTAATGTTTTTCAAAAACTGAGACTTCAATATTTGGATCTGTGAAAAGGCAAGAAAATACCCAAAAATTAGTACATTTTACAGTGTATTTATTTTTCATGCAGTTTATGTGAAAACTATTACTCGATTCACTTTTCTTTTCTCTTTCAGAAAACAAAGAAAAATTCATTTTATACGTAACCCTGAGTTTAGGAGTGGGCGTCCTTCTTTTCTTGCTCGTGTTAACTTTCCGTTTGTACTCCCAGCAACAACGACAACTGAAGAAAGCCAAACTGAACATATCAGAACCTTTACCACTCACGTTTGACGAGAACTGTTCCGATCTGGATCAATACGATCCCCGTCAGGACCAAAGTGTTGAAGTTGTTCGCTACACCAACATGTCTACGATAAGACGGCAAGACAGCACGAGCCAGCCCCGTGCCCCACTGTCCCATTCCATGAACAACTACTACTACAGCTAATAATTGTGTTATAGTTTATAATTTATATTAAAATTATTGCTGGTCAATTCTCATAGTCCAAGCAGATGCAGCGCACTGTGTTTGTTGACTGTTTTGTTCTAAGTATGGCACAAAGCGGAGGATTTGTCAATCGAAAATCGTACGTGTTTTTTCTAAGGCAGCATGTTTGTGGTTGACTGAAGGTTGTAAAGATTTGTTTGTCCAGTAGAATGCAAAATGATGTTGGTGATATTTTTACAGAGCTGTGGAGCTTGTATGAAGACATTTTAGATTAACTGCATGTGAAAAAGCAATATTAGGTTTACAAAAATGAAAGAAAAAGTGTACTTTCAAGTCTATAAAAACATGATAAAATCAACTATAATTCCGGGAGCATTTGATCAATGTCTTCCTTCATCAGACAGAGCAAAGCATGTGTATGCACAAATGTGATTAAAACAAGCCTACTGCAGAATTGTTTTAAAACCCTCTAAGCGGCTATGACGTAAAATTCCGTTTTCAGTAAACAAATTAATTTGGCTGTAGACAAAAATATTTTAATCAGAATTATGTTTTAAGAACAAGCTAAGATAAAGGTATGTTAAAGGTATTTTTGTATCAATTCGTGGCAGATTACTTAAATAAACCTAAATTTTAAAAACATTTATGTAAAAATGCAGGAAAACCCTAAGACGCTCAGAGGGTTGGGCTTTAACAGCCATGGCACGCAAATTTGTGAGCCAGCAAGCAATATTTCCAGGGGTGCCATACTACACGAACATGTGTGCCATCAATATTTTCATTGAAGACAATTTATTGCTATGAAATGGGACTGTTGAAATTTATTACCATGTATCGAAAAAAAGAACCAGGTTCCCCCTCCCGTTTAGACATGTTTAGTGATTTCAATCTGGCGTTCAACGTGTAAAAATAACTAAAATTTAATATTTTTGAATTAAAAATTAATAAAATTAACACTTTGTTTAAAATGAACACACATTGCTGCGATTAGAAATTGTGAACCGACTCGATAAACAATGAAAACCGTTTGTAAATGTCTGTCAAAAAAGCCACTTCGTCACAATCAGTGGCGGTCAACGTGTTAAGCGAGACTACTAAGTTAACCTATGGAAAATCTACTCATTAACTAATGTATTTTTCAAAATTTGCACCATCAGAAAGTTGGCATCCGATACGTATGTGGTATGTTTTAATTATTTTTTTCTTTAAAATATATTTTTTTAATGACATTCAATTTTGAACTTTTTACTTCAAGAAAATTTTTAAATCTTAATTGCCTATTTTAAAATACTTAAAATTTAGGAAAATCATTTATGAAAAAGCAGTACGTACGTGTCGACATCAATTTTCCGATGGTGAAAACTAAATTTTGATTATTGCGTTAGAATAATAAATAATTCTATTTTTTTTCCATATAAATAAAATGGGATTTCGCGACTTGTGAGTATAGCTGAACCGTCTTATTAATTAGTGGCATCTGTGTTTTATTCTCACATATGTTTTTTTAAATTAGCCAAAGCGGCCACTAATGAAAAATGTGTCGGAATTTGAGAAAGTTGCAATAGCAAATATTATTAATAATTATTAATTTCCCGGAATAGAGTACTTATTTAATGATAATGTTTCTCTTTTAGGTAAATCTGATTGGTTATTTTAACTTTTGTGCAATTTCTGAGGGGAAAAAAAAGTTCTAACCTCTGATAACTTATACATTCAAGAAATAAAAAAATTCTTGAGGGGGGGGGGGCTGTCTCCCCTAATCTGCACAAAAATGGCACCACTGAATGTACTTACACCAATAATGTTCTGCAAATCTGCTTCAGGAGCACTGAACTCAGATTGTACTGAGTACTGACTCAGACGATATGAATGCTTATACCACCTGATGAATTGAGCTTCTTATTAGTTGTTCTCAGAACTATACATGTATTAATCGTGTTTTTATAGAACTGAAAGTGGACTTGTTATCTCGTATCGTATGAAGCGTTGTTAGTTGTTTAGAGTCTATTTTTAAGGACAATTATACTTATATTTTAAATACTAACATAGTAATAAGAATGTAGGTTATCCAATTTTGCATAGTTAATATCTAAAAGTTAATAACTAAAAGTATTGTTAATAACTAAAAGTATTGTTAATAACTAAAATTCAAAACACATTTAAATAATTATAAATTGCTAAGAATAAAATTCCTTTAGAGTTAAAAGAATTAAATCGTAAATTATATAAAATTTGCCAATTTTGGTAAGGGAAAATTCCAGTTATTGGGAGGGGGAGATCTTTATTTGAAATGTGATCAAAATTTTTATTTAAGTTATTTTGTTTGCTATTTATTTGTTTGAGATTTGATTTTGTAATTTAACAACGGTTTAAAAATATAGCATTAACTCTACCAATTTTTTGTTATTTTCAATAGAAAAGTCTAATGTAGTTATTTGCTGACCATTTAACCTTAAAAATTAGCATTCATTTAAAAAAAAAAAAAAGCATTATTAATTCTGCTTCTTTCATAAAATAATACTTTATATGTTTAAAACAACTGAAGTATTATTTTATGAAATAAGCAGCTATAAATAATCAGTAAAAAAATGTTTGTTTGAAAAAAGCAGCTCTTTTGTTATTCATATAGATGGTTTTATATTAAAATGCATTTTTATCTTGAAAATATTTCTAAAATTTATTTAGACAGTTCAATGAGATTGATAATATTTTGCATGTTGTATAACAGGTATTTTATGAATTCTAAATTCCTATGTTTTATTTAATTTATTTATACGTGTATTTTTGAAGAAAAATCAAAGAATTGAAGATTTTTTGTCAAAAATATATCATTATATTATTGTCTAATAGTGAAAATTTTATTTTTTAAGGATTTTTTTTTTTAAATAAAAATTAATGTACAGCAATTTTAATAATATTTAGATATTGAACTGATAATGTTTCATACACTATATATAATATGTATTTCAAATAGTTTATCTTAAATTTATTTAAAATTTAATGAACTGAACATATTTGTGTGTGTGAATGTGTGCCAGTCTGTATGTAACATTTTATTTATTTATTTTTAATTGTGTATGATTATCAAAATTTATTTCCTTGTAAAATTTTGTTGTGTTTAAATAAAACATTACTGTTTCACTAATTATGATATTGAGTTATATAATTGATAATTACTATATAAAGTGTATTTTTATAATTCCTAATATGGAATTAGTTTATATAAAATTATATAAACTTTTTTTTTCAAAACTTGTATGTATAACTATAGTTTAATAACTTCTAAAGCTAAATGTTTACAGTCGATGAGCTTTTAAACATTTAAATAAAGTTATGTTTCCAATTATTATAATTTTGCATTCTGCTGGATATTGTTGTAGTGGCTGACAATCCCATTTTGAGTTCCATTGGGCTTTATATTAAGAAATTTTGATGTCAAGTTTTCTAATGTATAATTTGGAAATGTATTTGAATATGAATTTTTTTCTTATTTTGAATCAAATTTTTCTTTTGTGAAATTTATGTCAATTTTTTTATATATATATACATATATAATTCATAATATAGTAAAACGCTATTGCATCAGTATTAGAAATTTTCTGAATTTAGTTGCTTAAAAGATAATATTTTAGAATCACCTGAATAGAGAATGTTCATTACTTATTATCATTTTTCAAATTTTAAAACACTCAGCATCTTAAAATAATTAATGTTAATTTTAGTAATTAAATGTTAATAACTGTTAAAAACAATCTATTTTATAATTGCTTTTTAATTGTTTTCAAACATTTATATAATGAATTTTTAGAAAAAAAATTATCTTGATTTTTAAGTGCTACTGCTGTGGTATTTTATTTATTTATTTATTTTTGCTTTATTTTTTCATGTAACTTGATTAATCAAATAGTCAAACAAATTTAAGGATAATATGTTGTCTAATGGCATTAATTTACAAGAAAAATAATTTAAATTTCAATCATATACAGAAGTAGACACACTTATATTAAAATTTGTAGTCCCTTAAAAAAGAAGAATAAGCTTTCTGAAAATTCTAATCATGAACCTCTTGCATGTGATGCTAATGTTCAATTAGACATTATATTTTCAAAGTGGGGGCTAATGTTTTGCTTAATGATTTAAAAAAAAAAAAAACGATTTAACAAAGCTTCAACATTTTAAAGAAAATTAAAAAAAAAGAAAAAGAAGGAAAGTAAAAACATAAACTTAATAGTGTGTTTATTTCAAAGTCAAATAGTTAGCAGTAGCTAGTGTTTTATTAGAGGTATGACTCTGAAATTGTGATTAGATGTATTCTAAGATATATGGAAAGTTCTAAAGTAAAAATTGTAAAAATTAATATTAAATTAAGAGATGCTGAGTCAACTTAATATAAAATCCTTCTTACATTAAATTTTATAAATTTTATTTTACATAAACTAGTATAACATCATGTAAAAATTTCATGGGTAACTTTACTTTGTATTTTGTAAATATTTATTATTATTATTATTATTATTATTATTATTATTATTATTATTATTTTACAACATGAAATGTACATTTAAACAAGGATTGGTTTAATAAGGCTCAAAAACTATGTTTGGTAATATAAAAGTTTACTGGTATTAAGTATGTGGTGAATAGTTTTATGCTATGAGATGACCTAGATATAGCTTGAAATTTTAGCTTTTGGCTGTATTGCTAACAGTTTTCGTTTTAAAATCAAAATAATGTTATAATTTTTGTCAATTAACAGGGTATGAAATGTAGATTAAAACATTTATAATATGCAGCAGTACATTTTTGTACTGTGACAAGTTTTTATGTTAATGAATGTTTTTAATTTAAAATTAATATTTTATTTATATTGATTCTTAGTAGCATTGTGTTTATGTGCTGCCTTTATGAATTTCATTTTTAATTAATTAAAATATATTATTTTGTCTTTTTTTTTGTATATAACCTTTTGCACATATTTTCTATAACTTGCTGTGTGTTGATCATGTTAAAAAAGTTTTATATTTTAATTTAGGGCTGGACCCCTATTAAACAATTATCTACATACTTCAAGTTTTCTGCAAATTAAGAATTTCTTTTATTTTTTAAAAGCTATTTTAACTAAATAAAAACTGAATGAAATCGTAACTAAATTATATCTTAACAAAAATTATTCTTAGCACCATTATTCTTAACAAAAGTTATAATTTTAATCTCAGCTATTTCTTGCCTCATTGCTTCAGATATTATATATTTTAACTGTTTCTTTCCGATACATATTTTAGTCTTCCAAATATATATTTCAGGTTGATAACGGTAACACAAAACCTAGTTTTTAAAAGAGAACTGAATACATTTGTAGTCCTTTATCAGTCTATATAAGAGTCATATTGATGTAGGCAGTATCATTTTTAATTTATAAACAATTGTTGTTGTTTTTCAAATATATATATATTTATTTTAACACATAGCACAATTAAAGTAATTAAACAAAACTTTTGCATTTTTAATTATAAGAAAACCATTAAAGAATGTGGTGGAATAATTTCTTTCTCAAAAACTTCATTATTTGATAGAAATTTGTGTTGGTATGTTGGAAATTTTCTTCACAAGTTTACTTATATTTCATTTTGTGAAATTTTCTCAACAGTTATAATTAATTGCACATTTTAAAAAGTACTGAACTAATTAAACTTTTCTCTTACATGGTGTTTAAATAGTCTTCTGGTTACAACTACATGAAAACTTTCTTATCACTTGCACATTGTACTTGGACTAGATACATTCTAGTCTAAAACTTTCTTTTTACTTTACAGAGCTACAAATAAGCAAAAGCTGAGAATTTTTTTGATTTATTGGTGTTTGTAAAAAATCAAAATCAAAAAGTAATTTGTTCGAAATAATTTTGACTTTTTTTCCATTCCCTTAATAAAATTTTTTAATAATTGAAAAAAAATAAAAACTTGTTTACCTTAAGCAAGTTTTAGTTGTTAGAGTCCTTTCTTTAAAAAAAAAAAAAAAAAAGATCATACAATAAGTGAAAGAAATTTCACTTAAAAAATTACAGTAACCCAAAACCAGTACTTAAACATACATTTATCAAATATTAAGTGAAATATTTTTGCATTTTATAAATCGTACAAACTCAAAACAAAAACTCATAACACCATGTTGGTGTTAATGAGCAGAGGGAAAAAATTAAATTGGTAGTATCATTTTTTTTGTGTGTATAGTCTTTAATTTTATGATCAACACTCTTCAAGTCCATTTCATTGTTTATATTTGCCATATTTCATTAACATCATTTAAACCGATGAATCATTTGGTTTCCATGCATTTAAATGAATTTTACTTGTATTATAGTATTTTTTGTATTGCTTATATGTCATGAATTTTCATTTTTATAGATAGTACTTAGATTATTTTAAAAGTTAAAGCTAGTATATTTACAATAATATCTAGTCTAGGGATCTATTTTAGAATATATTTTTGTTTTATATTTTGGTTAAAGAAAACATTTGTGTAGTTCTGTTGTTTTAGTGGAATCATTTATTTTTCTTAATATTATTTTTGAAAGCATGCTGAGCATAAAGAAAATTTCCTTAAAAATTAAACAGAAAATATTGTAATATTACTTATATGTCAGGGTAACCTTTTAATAAAATATACAGATTTTTTTTAAATAATTTGTTAGATTATTATAGTAATGTAAATTTAATAATAAATGATAGAATATAAACTTAATAATTGAGTTTGACATTAGTTTATCAAAGAAAATGTTTGTATATTCGTTCATATTATTTATAAAACCTTCAGAATTCTACAGCAAATTGTAACAAACTTGATTTTTTTATACTGATATGCATTTAGAGAGGAAATGTTTAAGTTTGAATTTATGGTAATTATATTTATATTAAGGGAATTTTCATAAAATACAAAATGCCTTTTTGAAAGAATTCAGTATTTTAAAATGTATTGAGAGAATTAGAACCTGTTAAGTTTTAATGATTTATTAAGAGAAACGTTTACTTGTTACCTTCTTTTTTAAAAAAAATTTCTTACTTCTTTAAACACCATATTATTTGAAACTACTGTTGATGTATTCCATGATTTATGCACTTATTTTATGCTGTCTTTTGTAACATTTTACCTCATATATTTTTGCTGAAATAACTTAATGTAAAATATACATATATATATGATTTATTTGTAAGGCATGATATTGTTTGGTATAATTTTTAAGTACTTATTTCCTTTCTTACATTTTATATAACTTGAATAATCAGCTTTATCTATCTGTTGAGTGTAAATGTAGTATGCATTCAATACTTAGAACCATTCTTTTGAGCATTAAAATTTTAGAGCTTTACTGTGGAACTGTCCAAAAGAAGGAAGCTAATTGGAGAACAAAATGTTATTAATATACAAATTCATTAAAAACACAGTACTTTTGAATATTAACAGAAGCTGAGACATATCAATATATATGTTGTATTTTATCAAAAAAAAACCTTGGTATTTATAAGTTATTCAGATATGATTAAGTTTGATGTTTTAGGATTATCAAAATATAAAGCTGATATATATATATATATATATATATATATATTTATCTGGTTATTATTATTGATATTTAAAGAATTTACATGAGAAGTTCTTGCTGTTCCATTAAGCAATAACGACATCTATTTAATTTGTATCTGAATAACTTGTGTATCCCAATTTTTATACAAATAGCCTTGTTATTTCATTATTTAATTTAAAAGAAATTTTCACATTGTTGATGATTTATGCTAATTTTCCTTTAGCTTACACTGGTCTTTAGTTGATATAAAAGCCTATAATTATCAAAATTGTTAATTAATTTATTATAAGTAACTGAAATAATTTTGTTCTTATAAAATTGTAAAATATGTTAATTGGTAATGTGTATTTTGATATTTTCAGCTACAAAAATTTTAGTTTTTATGCTTTTAATGTAAAATTTTGTCAACTGTTTAAAAAGGCAATCATAAATCTGTTAATATTTAGGTCTGATATTAACTCAACAGTGTTGATGAGAACTTAGTACAAAGTTTTATTTAGAAATTAATGTCATTGAAGATTAGTTAATTTTTCTTTTGTCTTAGTTAAAAAGTTCTTAAAAATTAACTCTTATAAAATATAAATATCATAATAAAAATCATTTAACTAAAAGTGAATACTTAATTTCATAAATTAGCCCATTAGTTTTTAACAAATTGCATTATTTGATACTGATATACATTTAAAGAAAAAATGTTTAAGTTTGACATTAATGTAATAAGGAAATTTTCATAAAATACAAAATACTATTTTTGAAAGAATATCATTTTTTAAATGTACTGAGAGAAGCTAGAATCTGTTAATTTTTTACAAGCAAATTTAAATTTTTAATGATCGTTAAACATATATATATATTTAATTATTTTTAGTTAAGAAAATGTCTGCAAAACGTTTTTTTCTTTTTTTAAAATAGTGTTGTAGTTGTAGTTAAATAGTTGAGTTAAATATTTTGGTGTAAATAAATTATGTGCTAAAGAGTTCAAATATAAAATATTACATAAAAAATATTAAATAAAATGGGATTGAGGTAAGAAAAGGTTATAAAGAATGTCCTGTGCTGCTTGGAATTTTTTTTAAAGGAATACAGTATTTTAAATGCATCTAGAGACGTTAGAGCCTGTTAATTTTAAATGATTTTAAAAAATGTATATATAATTAAATTGTTTGAAGTTAAGAACTTTCAGCAAAACTATGTTTTGAAATAAATATATTTTTTTGTGTAAATTGATTATGTAGTAAAAAAAATATATAATATCTTAAGTGAAAATTTTTAGATAGGAAAAATGGTGTAGAGAATATCCTGTGTCATTTTAAAAAAAATTGCAACTGTCGAAAAAAGTACCCATTAATGACAATAATGAAATAGCAAGGCTAATCTTGAAATAGGTATCTAAGCAACTTAGAACCCTTTGATACCCCGTTTAATGTGTGCCTCACAATTTCTTTGGAATGGTCCTCCAGTGATAAGCAAATACCTAACATATCAATTTTTATACACAGCTTATATTTGTAAAATTCAAAGATTGCATCTTGAACGATTTTTTACTGTGGCCGAGATTTTCCATTACTTGTAGATGTGTTTCTCTACTTTATTTTTTTTTTTATAAATTCAGTCGTTTACTTAAATAATGTGTTGGTGAATATAAGTGTGATATTTCAAAATATGTGATAACGTAAAAATGTTTTCTGGTATAATTGATGGCAGCTGCTGTCTTGTAGTTGCATAGACTTTGCATTATATAAAGTGAAAAACAATATAAATAAATGTATAGATAATCATAAAGAAATATAAAAATATTGCTGTTTAATGTTTTCAAAGGTGAATGGAACTCCTGCTAAAGTGATTTGGCTTCTACACTATGTACATATAACATGCTCTTTTTGAAGTAATTCTGAATACAAATTAAAATAAAGATATATATTGTTAAAATTTACAGTGATAATTATTTTTTTATTATAAGTAACAAGATATCTTAATATTTCGCAAATTATTTTTTAAAAATTATTTTGAGGTCATAAATTAATTTTTAAAACAGAAAATATATTATATCTATAAATGTTTATGGGTATTATATCAACAAACAGTACAAAATTAAAATTACATTCAATGTCTACATTTTTATCTTTTGCGGTAAGCATTTTGAAAAATAAACTTCAAAATTTCTCGAAAGTATTCCTATCCTTGAAATCAAAGTATAGAAAATATTTTATCTTTGATGTAGCCTCCCATATCATGAATGACTTGATTTTAAAAGAATTTGATCAGCAACTTTCAAGAGCAAAAAATAAATTATAATAATAATAATTAATATTACTTCATGACAGAAGAACTACTGCATTAGCTAGACAATATAGAATAGAGCCGTTGCATATTCATTTCAAGAATAGTAAAATAATTTTTCAATCAAGAGCTTATTTCCCTATCCATTATCCGTGAATCCATAGAAATATATTTGTGAAAAGATAACATTTGCAACGAAGCCGCTTCTTTTGAATTATCTAAAATTTGGCACGCGATGATTTACAGATTGAAAAAGCAATAAAAATAAATAATAATTTTCACGTTTTTCAGTTTGACCAATTTAAGCACCTGCTTGCCTTGGACATCTCGTGGTTTATGTTTACCATTTTCAAAAAACTATGCCAGAATATTTATTTATCATTTAGATCTGTTGATGTCGCCGGTAGAGCGAATGAAACACATGTAATCTATATTAAAATGTATTTTTAAACATTTCGTGTTGTGATTTTATCACTTTAAGCATTAATTAGACTTTAATTTAATATTACTTCGTTGAAACAAAATATTCTTCATGCAATGTTACAGTTAATCACAAGAGAATAAAAATTATTAACGAAGTGCTATTTGAGACCAAATGTGAAATCATATTTAAAAAAGAAATCTGGTGTATCATTCAACATCAATCGTAGCACCACATCGAAATATGATTATATTAATTATGTGTAGCAGGGTACCACTTGACATCAAACTTAAAATCACGTAGGAAAAAAAAGGCTAACGAGATACCATTCGTATTAACCATAAAATTTCATGAAAAAAAAAAAATGGTTATTAGGGTACAACTCGAAATAAAATTTAAAATTGCATAAAAGTTATTAATGGATAAACTGTGATACCACATTTAAATGAAGTTTAAGTGCCGGTGGGTGGGATTGATAATTTATTGAAACAAACTTTTGTGCCAGCTGTAAATCAAATACATGATGAAGAAAACTGTTACTTAACTTATCTTTAAATAATTTTCCAATTTGCCATATTTGAATGGCATATACATAATTTTAAATTAAAAATATATTTATGCAACTATCAAGACAACAGTGTGATCAAGAAAAAAAAATCTACTAGCATTTTATCAATTTTAAAACAGATGCATTCTTTGATAGATCATAGTTCTCTTTTAAAAGAAAACAATACCGTAAGTTAGGGTTACTTAGACCCTGTGTTGCTACTTAGATCCAAAACAAATAACTCAGTCCTGGATCTATTGTGTTGGGCGTATTCACGTGCAGAGCTGAAACTAGGATTTTTTTTTCATCTGGGGCAAGCCTGAATTTTGCTCCCCTTCCTCGTCTTTTCCAAATAAATATGTAAACAGAAGTTTTTGATCCATTGCTTTATTTTTTATTTTAAATATCAAATAATAATTGTCAGAAAGTGCATTAATCTTAATATTTTTAGGATGATTTCTTTAGAAATAAACCAATCTATTGCAATCACTTCATTTATATATACGTATCTATCTATATATAATGCAAATCATATCATCACGATAACGTCCGAAACACTGTACCAAATCAAACTTAATTGTGACAGTAAATTGATCTGCCAGTTCATTGGATGAGTTCGTTAATAAAGTATGCAGCTGTTATACTTCGTTTACAGGGACACACAAGAGCAAGAGACATGCAAAATTTGTCATCACGATAACGTCCGAAATATTGAACCAGTTCGAATTTAATTGGGACAGTGAATTGATTTTGCCAAATATCTTGGATGAACTCGTTTATCAATTATCATTTTGGTGCTCGTAGTCGGTTCCTTAATGGAAAAACCGATTCTATTCATTGCAAAGAGCATAAAATTAACGAACACTTTTTTACTTTTGAATGTCCTATTCCATAACTTTTTTGCCCAAATTTCGTTATATCGAGCGACAAACCAAATCTTCTTTTGACGCCCGGGGCATATAACCCCACGCACTCTCATAGTTTCAGCCATATTTGCGTTATTCATGAATAAAACTCAACAGGTTTCAGCACTAACTAATAACACATCACACCCGTACTGATTTAAAACAACAGTTTCTTTTTTTTCGTCCAAGTAACCCGAATTTACGGTGTATCCATATTTTGAATATTTTGTATGTTTATCATTTGTTCCGACATTGTGAAGTGATAACACACATTTCTTACACGCTGTTAAATATTGCGTTACTTAATTTTTCTATGCCGTACAGAATATTTCTGTGCATCACTGAACAATAAATGTTACGAACTTCTTTCATGTTGGCACCTGGTTGTACATCACAGAATCAGTGTTCAGAGATGTTATTATTACAATATTTTAAAAGTATTTTGTGTGTGTGTTTTTGCATATTTTTAATGTGAGATTAAATGTTGCATATGCCAAATTTGCTGTAAGAATGCACTTTATATGTAAAGTGCTTCAACAATGCATTTTTTATGTAAGTTTCATTTTTACTAATGTTTCACACAATTTATTTTTTTTCTGTAGAATTGCCAGATATCTCATGAAAACATGACTTGTTAAATTTTCCTGTTTGAGAATTCATAATATTTTTAATCAACTTGGAACAATGGTGTCAAACTACAGACCACTAGTCATAACTGTTTCGAAATAGTTATCTTCGTCTTAATCAATCACAGAATTTCTGAAATTAAATAGGACGAAGATTACTATTCGAAAGTACTGGAAACCTGAGTGCCGAATTTGAAGCCCCTGACCTAGAGGTTATTCAATTAGATAATAGTTTATATGTGCGTCCAAGCATAATTTTTGAATTAATTAATTCAAAAATTAATTAAATAAATTAATGCACTTATTTTTAAAAGAACTTGTTTTCTCAGTGTTCCCGTGTAAATCTCAAGGACAAAAGATGGGCGGTTTGTCTGTCATTCTCCTTGTCTGATGTTTTTCTTGCACCAACTGACATACAAATATTCCAATTACTTTGAAATTTTAATATGCTGTTAAAGTAGGCTTTAACCAATCTTTAGATTTCAAAAATTTAAATTACCTTTAATTATTATTTACAATTTGTATATACATGTTCGCGCAGGCTTTTCTTCTCAATTCTAAATTTTTCTAAAAGTTGATCCTGACGATGAGACATTGAAGCCACTAGAATGACAACTTACCTAAACACACCCTTGTATTATTACATTTGAAAACAGCATACAATTATTTCGAGCAATTATATTCTTTCAAGCTTTAGCCCAAATTGCATCTCAAATTCCTAAGAGTTTGGAAAAATTGAATTGAATTGAAACTAAATTAATGACCAATCAACTCATCAGTTAGAAAATTTCAGGAATTGATGCTGATATGGTACCATTACACTGGTCTAGAGAAATTCGGTGGGGATACGCGGGATTATTTTAAAAAGAAAACTGAAGTAGATTTACCTAAGGTCTACTTTTAAGTAAGTATGTTAATTTACGGAATTGCCAACACTATTTCGGAAAAATATTCTTCGACTTATTTAATTAAAGGAATTCTGAGATTAAATAAGGCAAAGGAAATTATTCAGGAAAGCTGGTGGTAATTGGCCTTCTGGCTCGAGGTTTCGCCATCCCTGACTTAAACAGTTTCTCCTACCTTTGCTACATTTAAACAACATTCATCCGCTTCGAGGCAAATTCCTTCGAGCCTCCGACCAAATTGCATTTCAGAGACACACAGTTTGAAAATTTGAATTGAAACTTATATAGTTGAAACATTGATGGCCAATCACCTTATCAGTTTGAAAATTTCATGAATTGATGCTGATATGGAACCAGTGCACTGTTCTATAGGGAAATTACAGATACGCAGGATTATAAAAGAACTGAAGTAAATTTTACTTATTAGTAGGCTTACCCTGAAATCTAAGTATAGTCATTTCACTAAACCAGGGACGGCGAATCCGCTTGCCAGAAGGCCAATTGCCATCACTATTTGGGAAAAATATTATTTTATTTATTGAAAGAAAGAAATTCTGAAATTGAATAAGGCGAAGACAATTATCCAAGAAATATGGAGGCAGCTGGCATTCTGGCATGCCGGTTCGTTACCCTGACCTGAACAATTTATTTTGCATTTACTGCATATGAGCAACAACGTTCACCCGCTTCTAGGCAGATTCTTCCGAAGCTCAGACCAAATTGCATCTCAGAGACCGTCAACATATCAATAATGGATGATTAAATGATGAAATTTGAAAAATAATGGATGATTAAATTCTGATATGGTAACATTGCGCTGATCTACTGAAATTTGAAAGGAAACTGGATTATAACAAGCAAATTTAGAATCAAATAGTCTTTTTTATGTGCTGGTTGAGTAAGACATCTTAGTGTCAATTCTTTCACTGGAAAGTTGCACTTTCAAAAAGCTGTAAAAAAAGAACAACTGGTCAGAAATCCTGATATTTCATCTGAGTATACGTGAAAAAATGGGAATTTGTTTTGCGAAAGAAAAAAATGTTCAAAGGTTGACCGATAGATGACGGTGTACTCGTTATAAGATGCTAATTAAAAGACGGGACATGCTGTTGTAGCACTTTTTGTTCAAACAGCATGTCACGTGTTTTAATTAGCATCTTATGACGAGTACAGCGCCATCTATCGGTCAACTTTTGAGCTTCTTTTCTTTCGCAAAACAAATTCCCACTGGCGAATTATCCACGTATACTCAGATAAAATATCGGGTCATTCTGACCAGTGGTTCTTTTTTTACAGCCTTTTGAAAGTACAGCTTTAACTATAATCACCCTGTACATACTGTAGAGTATTACTTAATACATTAGATGAAAAAGATACAATAAGTCACAGAATAAAATTCAAAGAAGAAATATGTGCGTATATGAAGGACTAAAAAATTACTCTTCTCATGTATTTCCACAGTTTTTCTGAAAAGTATTATTTGTATTATTAAAAAAATCCGATTCATCTTCTGCACTTAAGAATTTCTTTTAATTACATAGGCAACTATATTTATGCTAATTTTCGACTATCAAAGAACTATCAACTTTTGTAAAATTAAATGTTTTCTTCTCCATGAAAATTATATATGCAACTGATTTTGCAACTCTTTAGGTTTGTTCTCGTTTAAGATTATAGTATTTTTTTTTTTTCTTATTTGCCTTCCATCCAAAACTGTTCAAAACTAGAAACTATAAAATATTGTCATCCAATTTCACAAGACACGTGATTTCATTTATTACTTATTTCTCGAGGAATTTTTTTTTTTTTTTTAATTTTTTTTTTTAAATAATGAATATACACACACGTCTTAGTTTCTTAATAAAAATTGGTTAAGAAATATATGCTGTGATGACTATTTTGAATGGTGCTTTTTGTAAAATCATTACAATAATAAAGTGGTATAACATTTAATAATAACTTTTCACTCTTTACATATCCAGTAGTAAACCAACATTCGTAATATTGAAGTCCAATATTGTGCAGATTTTGCATTCATTGGAAATAGTTCCATAATGACTTGGAAATATTAACAATAAAATGGCGAAATATTTCATTCCACTATTGCACCAATATTTCAAAATATAAAGATTCCTAATATTGGAACAATATTTCATGTTAATATTGGCCAAGATATAGTAAATACAAACAATATTGAACCAATATTGGTTTTGCTACTAGAGTATCTTTATATTTTCACTCTAAAATTTAAAGTCAACTGAAATTATTATTCGTTGTATTTGTATTAATATTAATTCATGTATAAATATAACTTTAGAATTGTTATAAATCTCTGTAAATTAATTAATATGTAAATATAATTAATCTTATTGTCCCAGTCATGTTTGTATGAAATCTGGCAATTCTATTTTTTCTATGGAGTAATACTCATAATATTTTTTAATCAAAAACCAAACAGACTGGTTACATAATGCAACAAATGAGCACGTATAGTGTTGCTTTGTACAAACTTATAGAGCACATAACTAGCAAAACAACTTTTGTAAATATTTGCGCACTAGATGATATAGTAGCACATTATGCTTCTAAGTGTGCAGTAAACAGTACAATAGATATTGTAGATATTAGCACTAAGCAGCTGTTTGGCTTGTGGTAAATGTTTTGATTGTAGAAGTGGTCTTATGTTTTCAGCCTTTTATTTAAAATAAATTATTATTTAATAATTTATTTTAATCATGGGAGGAGAGGGAAGGAAAAAAACTGAAAAGTTTTCAATCATGTGTAAAATTGTAAAGTTTTGCTTATTCTAAAGTTTATCAGTAATTGCTCAAACTAGAGATTTAAAGTATTTTTTTAATTAAAAAAATCACTACACGATTTTTTTTTCATATTTTTATAGAAAAATGTAAAAGATTTGAGAAACCTTCTATATGCATATGATCTTTGTCCCGAAAAATTCTAATTTTTTTAAAATTATTATTTTAATATTAACACTGGATTTATGATTTGTTGAAAAAGTAATCAATTTCATTTTATCTCTGTTAGATGTTAAGCCAAAAATATGAATGCGGAAATTTTTACTTTTGGCAATTAGCAACATTTTTTTTTTTTTTTTTTTTATGGGGTAGAGTATCTAAATTTTCTCAGAACCGCGAATGTTTATCCCTTATTGAAGCAACATTTCAAAACATTTTAGGAAAATAAAACAGATGAATTATTAGGGATACAGTAAACATTCAAACACCATTTCAAAATATTCTGAAATTTGCACATTTATGTCTCTGGCATAAGAGTGGCGATATATAATAAAATAACTATAAAATATATAATTTTATAATAATTAAACCCCTTTATAATATTATTTATATATTTCCAAAAAAAATCCTAAAAACTTTGTGAAACTTTGCTTTATGCATGTATATAGTTTTTTGCATCAAAGAATTCATAAATTGTTTGGCGGTAATGATAATTGATAATATTGAGTATGTATCTACGGACCATTTAAAAATTAACTGTTTATATTTTATTTCTATTAGATTTTATATACAAGGTGTCTCAAAAATGATTGAAACACGCTTTAATTTTTTACCTGTTGAAGATACCTAGACACTTTTGCAATTTAAATCGCAAAAGTGTTCAATATATGGTAGAAATTAAGATTACGTGATCTAATAGTCCTATCATAAATTTTCAAAAAGTTACGTTTTTTATATTTGTAAATGGTTCCTAGGTCCTATGAATTAAATTATAAAAAAAAAAATGTCCCTGCTAAGACAACTACAGCAGTGAAAATGTCATTCTTCTGCGACCAAAACTTACCAAGTTATTATACTTTGAATTTTTTGAAATTTCAAAACTTTCCAGCACTAAAAACGGACATACAATTACTTAGATTTTGAAAATTAATGCAAGAATTGCTTAATTTACATAATCTTATTTCCTGCTTTATTTCGAACACTTTTGAAACTTACAATGTCTACGTATCTAGACCAGGTAAAAACGTATTTCAGTACTTTTGAGACACCCTGTATAGTAGCAGGACCGCGCAACATAGCGCGGGGCACTGGCAAATCACTGAGTGTGGCCCAACATCTCTGATTGCAATATTTGACCAATAAAAATAATTTAAAAAAAATTAATATATCAAAGAATAATTTATAATATAAAGTGTAAAATGTATAAAAAAATAACATGCAAATTCTTTCACATGTAATGTGTATAATTATTTTTAATTTCTGAAAATCTTCTATCCTTTAGAATATTTTATTTTATTTTTATTTTTAATTTAATTTTTTTTTCGTTTACGGTTATTTTCAGGATCCTCACATCTATACATTCCCCGACAATTATATCAACTTTGGCTGTAACAAATAAAGTTAATATTAACTTTTTTTTTCTCAAAGAAACATTTAAAGACAAATTTAGTGCAATAATATTATTTTACACAGGGTAACGTTATTTTGAATTGCATAGAGACGCTCGGAGCCCCAAACAAGGGGCCCACAACCGTTTGCCTGATCCGTTGCGCCAGCCCTGTATAGCAGTAGTATAAAAATGCCAATATAAAAGTTAATTTATATTAGTCTTAGACAGAAACTTTTTCTCAAAGTTATAAAAAATGTAATTTTTTTTTCTAGGAATCAATTTTATCATTACATCATATGCAAAAAGAAAGTAAAAAATATATAATACTGGTTGTTACGGTAATGTTTTGTACTTTTTTTAATGATTTTTCTATTGTTATGTGCTAAAAAAAATTCCACAGCCAAACACTGCTTTTATCTAATGTAGTGCGTTGTCAGTAAAATTAAGAAATTATATAATCTAATTAAATATTTGATCTATATGATCGTTGAATGAAACATACATATCATTATCCCCCTCAATGCCTTATGTTGAAAGAAAATACGCTGTTTCAGGGTTTAGATATATACCCTTTGTGCTGAAGAAATAGAATAAGTGATGTTAGTATTGGTGTATTCACGTATTTTATCATTTGTAAACAGTGAAATATTGTAAGAAAATTTCCATAATTCATTTTTTTACATACAAATGGCCTCTATGTATAACTAAATTGTATTAATTTTTGTTTTCTATGTTATCTCAAAGATGAATTTTGGCAATTTTATATAAAATTACCATGCATGAGACGATTCAGATGAATTATACAAAAAAATATATTTATAATTGTTATTTATTAAAATTTATGTAATTTAATTCAGTCATAGTCATCTTTACATAAAAACATCATTAGATTATTGATCTACATTGTTTTTAGATTTTTAATTTACATTATTTGTTTATTTTATTGCAGGAAAAATGCAAAGTTTAACAGAAGTAATAAATTATTTACCATTATTAGTTAATTTATCCTATAATTGATCTTATAAAAGAATACATTATATATATATTTATACAAATATGTATGACACAATCATAAATACTTATTTATTTCTTTAATTTTTTAAATGTAATTTATTTTAATACATACATCAACAATATTTGAAAAATTAATTTTAAAAAACCTTTTTTCAGTTCATTAGAATATTTTCAAAATTTCATCTCTTTTCCAAAAACATTAACAATTACGATGCATCTTATTTTACCGTTGGATTTGGTGATTTTTTCAAAATTAAAACTTAAAAAGCATTTTTAATTAAATATATCTTTTACTTTTTCACATACAATTTTTTTTAGGTACAATATAGTTGCAGCATTTTTCTTTTGATATTTCATGCACCTTTTTTATGTATTCTTTAACTAAATTTTCATAATTTAGATATTTAGTGCATTTATTGATATTTTTGCCGTATATTATATAGAAAAACTTCATATACAATTTTATATAATTTATGTCAAATTAATTAAATTATCAAAATACTTATATTTAATGTATGTATTAACTTGTTTTATGATTAAGTGTACAAAAATATCATAAATCGAATTATAGAGTATTTATTGGATTGTGTTTTATCAAAATAAATCTCTATTTTCTCAAATTGTTGTAAAAATGTTTTACAAATATATATTATTTCTCTGATTTCCATTTAATAACTTTGCTAAAGAAACTATTTCTATCCATTGTTATTATGTAATATCACATAAAATTTCTAAGGACTATACTTTTGGTGGAGATTGTTTTATCATTATTTATAAATTACTGTATTTTTCTACTTAATGTATTGTGATAAATATTACCATACAATGTTTTGGTTTATAATCTAAGTTTTTTTTTTCATAAAAATGTTACTTAAATTTATGAAGCAGGTATTATATCTTGAGATTTGAATTATTCTCAAAACAATAACTATAAATTACATTCATTTTACTGTGATAATGAATAAAATAGATGTTAAAGATATATTACAAAACCTTATCAGTACTTAAAAATGGTTCATATCTGTATGGATGTAATGAAACATTTAAAAATGTTTTCATAAAAATGCTTATTAATAATATGAGGCAATAATAATGCTAATGCTAATTATAAAACAGCTTTCTTAATATACCATAATTATTTAGCAAAGCAACCAGTTTCGAGAGCTATAATTTTATAGCTCTCTTTATCAAGCAGAAACATATGTCCACTTATTAACTGTATAAAAGCAGGTCTTCCAGAATATTCTGAATTCTTTGATATTAATAGAAAGAGAGAAAGAGAAAAAAAGTTTCCTAAGAAATTGTAATTAATTTTAATAATCACTGCCGTGAATGGATTAGAATGAAATTTGCATTAAAAAACGATCGTCGTTAGATTCGTAACGATTAATGCGGATGTAGAAGCAAATGTCCTTATATCAGATTTAGATCTATGAGAAATAGGAATAGTTTTTAATATATGAGCAATGTATCAGTGCTGCAAACGAATTAAGCCAGAGCTTTCATTCGATTAACATAATAATAATAACAATAATCAGCATTAAATTCATATGATTAATAAAAATGTAAAAGCTAATAATAATCTTTAAAATTAATAGTTTCCAGATACTGCTTATTTTAATCATTCTTATACTACGTTTAAGATCTACATTGGCCTAGAAGCGGCCATTAAGTTTAATAATCGCTTTCTTCAGCGAATTAACTTGAAATTTGCAATAAAGTAAATAAATGCGCTTGAAATTAAAAAAAGAAAAATCTGCATTAATTAATGCAGATGCAGAGTCAAATGTGAAAATTTAAAATTATAGGGTATCCACGATCGTTACATCTTTTGACTCGCATAGCTTGATACAGTCTCTAGTTCATAGTCACTGATCAAAAGCTTCAAAAGAACGATCATTATTATATAAAAATAAATAAATAAATAAATAAACTATCACTATTATAAGTAGTTTTGGAAAATCGCAAAAGTATATGTAATAAAGTATATATGTTACATGTAAAATCAATATAGTAAGAATTTCACAAAATTTGTCAAGAAATCATAACTATTGTTTAATATTATCTATTTTAGAAGGTATGGCTAATCAGTCGTATCGTCCTACATCATGTTCATACGATTATGTTAATGTAGCACATAGATTAACATACAAGATAGGACACTATCATAGAGCGTCTATCATGATAACGCAATGACGCTTGCAGCGCCTGTAGTGACAAGACAAAGAAACATCTATCTTATTAAGATCTTATTTTTTTTCTTTTAAATGTTACATGTTTAAATTTTCAACTTTCTAGTAAAATCAAAAAACGAAAGTTGTGAATTCCTATTTGCATGCAAACAAGATTCTGTCTGATATGTTTTGACATATTTAGACTTACTAAAAAAATTCTGAAAAGAACTGCTGCTTCAATAATAATAAAAGAAGAAGAAAAATGAAGTCGTTTAAAAAGTAACTTAAATAACACACCAATTATCTATTTGAAGAGAATCGTCTGCGTTAAAAAAAAAAAAAAAAATAGATATTAAAAACATAAAGAGATTTCATATAGATAGGTAAATTTTAGAAGCTTGTTAGTTTTCCCGCTAGCAATACTAGCGTCATTAGTGAAGGACGCTAGTATTGCTCTGTCATAATAGATTTTGCTGTAATTGTCTCATCTTGTATGTTGATCTATGATGCAGCATATCTTTATAGTGCCTTTAACCTAAACATATCAAAGTTGTTTACAACTGCTCAAATTTAAATCATTTTAACATATATTGTGGAATTTATTTTAGATGAACTTGTGATAAAATTTTGGGTGACCTCACTGTATTTTTTAAAATAACGTCGCCTCGATATCACACTTGAACTGGTGGTCGGCTTCCAATTTACAAAAATATAGTTATTCTTTTGAGAATGATTCAAATTTTTCCGCCATTTTTTTTTTTTTTTTTTTAAGATCTCAATCAAATGGTCTATCAGTTTTATTTCGGTTTGTTCAGATAAACTTGCACGAAGAAAAGTTTATGAGTGTGCCTACTAATTAAATTATGTCATGCGTCATAACCTCACCTGAGGTTGTGTTGAAAAACATCCCCCATGTTTTATTTTCACTCCTTTATCACTAAAAACCTCATATAAAATGTCCAATAATACTTCTGAACAGGGCGTCATTTAGGAAGAGCAAGGTAGGGCTCCTTCTGAATTGCAAACTTTTCTATCGTTATCCTGTTTCTTAAATTTCTTATTATTAGTTCAACATTTACACTTGCTTTTACCGATAAATGAATAATTACATGTAAATAACAATAAAAAATATTCCTTAAAAATGCGTATGAAAAAGTAATGCAAAAAAAATGAACAGAAAATCGGGATTTACTATGTCCAACAAAAGAGTTTTGCTCCCTTCAAATAAAATCTGAAATGACGCTCAAATATAAAAATAAATGGCAGAACCATTTTATTTTCGAATATTCAGTTATGTACCCCGTCTAAAACAGAAATTAGTTTCTTTTCTGGTGTGATACTTTCTCAAAGAATTTCTGCTCTTTATCAAAACTATTTACTTTCTGCTTTAAGTTTATGTATACAGAGTTTAAATTATCAGAAAACACTATTTAATAACAATTAATAATAGTAATATTATAAACCTCATGCGAGGTTCGTTTTGTAATGAGTGTAAGTATTTTAAAAATTCAATATTATTTGTCCTTAATTAACCATTTGAAATATTTTTAAAATGCAAAATATGCGTTTCATCCATTTAAAAATAATCCAGTACGTGATTGTTTTTAATTAAAGTAATAACTGCAGCACTTTGAAATAGATAAATATGTTTTCGTTTGATGTATATAATTTTACTTTAAAAATCAGTCAATTTTAAGTTTTCCAATATATGTTTGTAGGCCCAATATGTTTCATTTCATTTCAAAAATCTTTTAAATAAGGCTATTTTTCGCTATTCAAATTATAATTATTATTACTTAAAATATAAAAATGGCGTATGCTGTGAAACATAAGGGAAAATGCTTGTATTTAATTACACAATGAATAATACAAAAATTACACTGAATAATATAAAACTACATTTTCTTTTCGACATTTGTAAATAACTTATTAGATATCGTAAATAAAATACAAAATACGTATACTTATAAAATGTTTCTTTATCATGCATTAAAATTAAACAAATCCATATTTTCAAAACTTGCTTGCGATGCCATTTCTTGAAGTAAAAGTTTTATTCATATTGTATAGAATGTAGTCGTCTGTAGATGATAAGAGAGCTGATAGAAAATTTTAAAAATGACCAAAATGTTTAATTCTGGCCTAGTATTTTTCAAGAAGAAAATGGGGATAACTATGTCTCAATATCATAAAAAGAGAGATTAATCTTTAAAAATGATCAAAAAGTTTAATTCTAACCCAGTATGTTTCAAGGATAATATGTCTAAATATTATTAAAAGAAAATGAATCTTAATACATAGGCAACCAACAATTTTCTATGAAATCTGGGTTTTAAAACAGTAGAAGCTCCGCCCTCGTTTGAAAATCTTTTGTAAATCGGTTTACTACATAGGTTTCTCAATTTTATGCGTCAGTAAATATCTTGCAATGTACGGATATAATAAAAAATATCTTACAATCTAAAAACATATGAGCAATATGATATGAATGCATTTTCTATAAAATAGAAGCCACGCCCTTAGTCATTGATGTTTGATTAAATAAACACGAGAATTCTCGTTCCCGCTCGCCAATGTGTTAAAAAATGACCAAAAAGTTTAATTCTAGCTCGTTATTTTTGAAGGACAATATGCCCCAATATCATATAAAAGTTAAAAAATTTGTCTCAATATCATATAAAAGTTAATAAATTTGTCTCAATATCATATAAAAGTTAATAAATTTGTCTCAATATCATATAAAATCATGTAATAACCAAATATGCGTGATAGTTATCTATCAATGTCATATATACAGATTAATCTTAAACTTTTCTTCGTGTTCAAGTTTTTAAAAGCCTCTTTCTATTAACTTTATTTTTATGATATCTCTGTCCTATCAATTTACTAACTGAACAATGTCCTTGCTTATATATTGTAGTACAGGTACTTAATCAGGAGATGCTAAACATATCATATTCCAGAATTTTAGCTGATTTTTAAGATAATGTCCTAAGAAGAGTATACATTTTAGATTGATAACTGTATAAGTACAAAGGTATTTTTGGATATGTTATTTATTGTACATTGTATTGTTAGAACCTGACCACCTATCTTTTTTGACTCCTAGATGTAGAGTTTGAAAGAAATGGTATATATATATATATTGTACATGCATATCAAGAAAATTGTATTGAAACTGCCGTATAATTGTATAGTAAATTATATAAAGTTATATATATATTCTCAATGAAGAAAAATGTAGTCATATTCAAGAAGAAAATATATAAATAAAACTTTTTATCTTAAGAAAGATTATTTCAGTACTCATTGAAAATATTGTTCAAAAATATATTGTAATTATATAGCAAGAGTAAAGAAAAATAAAAATGCTTAGTGTTTGAAATCTTGTGTTTTTCTTTCTCCTTTGAACATCGTGTTTATAATAATTTAGCTTACTTTCGAAGTTTTAAACCAATTTCCAAGTGACAGGACATATCGAGATGAAAAAAAAAAAATTATTAAGTAAGAATTTTGCTCAGGAACTTTTGAACCAATACCTGTATATTTACGAAATTTACATCAAAATAAAATTATAAATGTGCAAATTATTTAAAATTATTAAAGTGAATATAGAGTTTTTTATTATTATTATTGTTATCTTAATGGGTGTTTGGAAGTTTTGTATAATATTTATATAAAATACGACAAACACTTATTTTGGAAATTTGAAATTCCTGTCTACATCCAACAAAAGATGTTATATGATTTGTTTGTGTGTGTATATATATAATATATTCCCGTTAAACCCGACCCGAACCTGGAAAAAAAATTTCGTCAACCCGAACTGAACTCGACACACTTCAACTCGAAATATTAAAATCCGGATCTGAAGTGAAAGAAAATTAATCCGTATTTCAATTTAATTATGGAAAAGTAGTTAGTAATTATATATTTAATAACAATTTTATCATTTTTGTATAAAACTAAACACATATGCACTTATTAATATTCAAGTATATAGTTTTTTTTTATAAAAAAATATTCAGGCCTTTATTTTCAAAAATTGAGTCAACCCTTCTCTTTATGTCATAATATTTGAATGTGTTGTTGAGTGCTACACACACACAGTACTATTTTATGTTTTTAAAATAGCAGTGGGTTTTTTTTTTTTTTTTTTTTTTTTTTTTTTTACAAAGACAAGTAAATTATATCAATTAACTATATTAAACTATATTATGACGCCACATCTACTGCGTGTCAAAATGAGTGATATGGTCATCAATGGGATTTTAAATGCATTTAGCATGAACCTATAGCAGATATTCCATTACCATGGTATGTAGATAACAGTAAAGTGTTGCCACAACCACTTTGTTGTGCCAAAACACTGTTATTAAAATATGTCAACTGGTGTGGGATAAGTATATTTAAGTATAATAAATTAAATAACAATTACTTGAAGTTGGTTTTATTATTTTTTTTTAATAGAAATTTCTTGTTCCTTTTCTGGATATTGTCTTGGACACATGCATTTGTTGGACTTCTTCCATTTTTGGGTTAAGAATTTGCTACGCTCAGCGGGGTTACAGGGGTATTGCATTTTCTGTGTTTCCTCAAAATCTTTCTTAAACGTTCTTTACAAATGTTTATTTGTCCGCATTGTCCTCATCTGATTACGACCCTGTTTAGAACGCCTTAATTTAAAACTTTATAACAATGCAGGTAATTTTTTTCCCTAATTATTATAATTTTTTTATGGAAGCAAAACGAAAAACTCCAAAGAACTGTACAAAAAAATTTGAAACACTCAGTAACAAAACAAATACTTATCATACTGTAATTGTAAATAATTTGCATATTTTGAATTTTCTTGTGTAAATATAAAAATTATTGGTTCAAATGTTATAAAAGAAATCCTTGCTAATTATGGTCCACTCAGAGTTATCCCATTAATATTTCAAAAAATGTCTTTGGCACGGAAATCGTAATAATTGTTATGAATACAGTCGAAGCTCTTCATTCGAACTTTCAAGGATCGAAAAAAAAATTCGAATTATCCGATTTAAAAAAAGGGAAAATAATTTCTATGGTTGAAAAGAAATTTTTTTAATTTTCCGATTCTAAAAAAGAAAATGGTTAAAAAAGATTCTAAAAAAGATTATTTTTAAAAAGAAAATGATTTTCATGGTAGAAAGAAAATGGTTTTCGGGACTTTGTGATTGTTTTAAATGAACCGAAAGTTTGAATTATCGCGAGTCCACTGTGCCTACCGTAAAAAAACAGCTGTAAATGTTTCATACAGAGCAACAAAAATTATGAAAATTAGAGCAAAATCTGCTTAATTAAAATAAATATACTGCTATCCAAATGGCCAGACAATCATTCAGTTATGTTCTCTATTTTTTTCCAGTAGTGTATTTAATTACCTTGATGCGATGGCACTACATACGTATTTTGTTTCCTATAATCATTCTTTATTCAAAACGTGTTTTATTGGTATATTTTCGACTCTATTTGGTAAATATTTCACATTTGTTTGTGAATATTGCATAGATGTTGTGAATGTATAAATTAAGTTCTTAGTTGCCGACCTCCCGATTTTTTTAATACCAGTAAAATCTTACAAAAAAATTCGCTTTATTAAATTGAAAAAATTGTACGATTACATAAAACAAATGTTTTTACATAAAAATACTGGTATGAAAAAAATCGGGAGGTTGGCAACTATGTAAGTTTCATCATACTTGAATATAATCAAGTTTTATGCATGAAAAAGCATATTTTGAAGTGTAGCAGACAGATCCCACTGGCATTTTTTCCATCGGGACTGATATAACCCAATCATATTTAATGTATTACTTATACAAATTCAAAAACTTAAAATCTTATAAATGTTACTGTGTTATTTGCAGATGATTATCTGTTAAATTCATCTGCATGGCAAATAGAGCCAGAAGTTAGCAAAACATTTGTAGTCATTTAAATTATTTTTTAATGCGTAAAAAGAAAATTTAAGTTTCCGAAATCATCTCTAAAATAATTTTTGATTTCAGCATAAAATACTCAAGGTATGAAAGTCAAAGTTTTACCAAATTTTGCAATTTTGAGCTTTGAAAATCGTATGTACACGAGGTAAATATGAGTATTAAAACTGTAAAACCATAAAACTCTTACTAGATTTCATAAATGTTAAAAGGGATCATAACGTTAAGTAAAACTTTCCTTCTGATGATGATGCAAATACTAAGGTCTTCATACGGGACAGTGTTAATATGCTTATGAAATGAACCTAAATAATAGCTCTCCTAAATTAAGCCTTTTTTTCAATTAAATTCTTTTATTTAAAAAAATTCATTAACAAATATAAGACTCATTGCTACATCCAAAGTTTGAAAACTTTACAAAAACCATCAATATAAAGCAGGAATATTTCAAAATATTAAATATATATACAATCTGTATGATCTTTAGTTTTCAGTTAAGTATTACAGTCAAACCTCATTAGTAAGTCACCTGGATAAAACGATGGATACGTCACCTGGATGACGTAATATCCGCATATTACGTCATGAATATCCGCATATTACGTCATGTTTCAAAAGTCCCGACCATTCGTATATGACTTTCCATATAGTGTACTCCGCTTATTTCATCGCTATTTTTGTATCACTCCGCTTAAAGACGTCCCTTTAAAGAGTGCAATAGACAAACTCTGTCCTATTACCTTTGTCAAGGTAATCTCCAAAAATACTTAGTTTTTGTTGTGCAGAACTGTAAGATTAAGTTTAACAACACTCCTGATGACAGCATTTTTCCTTACCAAGATTCTGTGCCATATCAACAGAATCTCTGAAAGTCTTGGAACACTGTTGAACTAAGGAACTATATTAAAAATAAATGTGCAACGTTAAATTAGCACAAATTAAAATTATTTCTAATGGCAAACAGCTGTTTCAGAGCCCTTAAGCTCCATCTTCAGTGCCAACTCAAAAGGTAAAAACGAATTAAAAACTCCTAACAGCTGTTTGCCATTAGAAATAATTTTAATTTGTGCTAATTTAACGTTGCACATTTATTTTTAATATAACGGCACAAAGTTTTAATCCACCTTTTAGATAAGGAACTATATTTCATCTTTGAATGACACTAAACACTGCAATAAAAAAAAAAAAAAAAAAAAAAATTGCTGATTTTACGGTACAATACTGGCATTCCAGCTGTCAGTATTATACCGTAAAATCAACATTTTTTTTTTACAGTGCAGATAGCGAATATAATATGCTATATTCCTTCGAAAAAAAATTGCTTTCAGAAAACTGTCATCAAACAAAAATGGTTGATTTTTTATAAGCCAGTCACAACTGGCTACGTATTGAACTGGTACAATTAAATACTACGTAATATACTTTCCTTACAACATGCTTTTCTTAATTTGTCATCATTTCATGAATTCTAATTCTTATTCTACTGCTTTATAATTTATAATGTAATTTATTTATAGGTGTACTTATTATATATACTTTTGTAATTTCATTTTACGTTTAATATAAACTCCGCTTAAGAAGTCACTCCTCTTAGTAAATAACTTTTAAGTGGACTCGAGATAGACCGTACTAATGAGGTTTGACTGTATTTAAAACATTAACTATACAAACATAAAGATTAGAGTGATACAAGTAATGTACAGAAAATAACTATAGGAATAAACTTTTCATTGCATTTTATAGCATACACTTTTACCAACGTTCAAACGTCTACTAGGTATCGCATATGGATTCTTCAACAAAAGATTCAAATAGGAGCCACGAAAACACCAAAATATGAATATATGGGGCGCTAGTATTTAAGGGTTAACTGCAAGCTATTTTAATGCATTTGGAAACAGTTTGTTAGATGAGTATTTAAAAGAGCGATACTTAATGAATTTAAACTTAAACGATGAAATAGTTTATTTAAATTTACACAGTTTCACCAGTCGGATATAGGTTTTAAGTGTATTTTGAAATTAGAGCCCCAATTAAGAATGCTGTCGCTATACATTTCGATATCAAGAAAGTTGTTGTTTCCATAACAACAATACTTTTGTTTTGTTTGTCTCTAATACTAACAAAATCGAAATCGAACTGACAGTGTTCATACTCGGGCATTAATTTTGAGTTTGAAACAAATTTTGAAATTTAAATTTTGTTCTAAACGTATAATATGATTGTTAAATTTCATTGAATATACATATGAATATATATGAAAAATCTCCAGTTATATAAATCTATTTATTTAAGTTCAACTTTATTAAACTAGTTTAGTACGAAGAGTAGAAAAGTGTTACTTTAAAGAATATTTAGCATAAAAGCCTATATTTTGAAATTTAATTGTGGCCGGCAATAAATCGCCAAAAAAAGAAAATTTTCATTGATTTTTTTTTCACGGACGATATATAGAGATTCCGCAGGAATTTTTTTTATAAACATCATAATAATCTTATGAGAAGAATATTCCTTATTTTTTAAAATTTTTCCGAGTATGCGCTTATGGAGACCTTCCTTGGTAGGTCTTTGCAGGGATACTTTAACTCATATAAACTATAAGAAAATGTTTTTTAAAGTTTTTTTTTTTTTTTTTCAAAATCTTAAAACAGACCTAGATTTTAAGTGTTTATGTTTCGCTTAAGAAAATATTTACATATTGTTTTTCATTCTTATAGATAGATAGATTTCAATCTCTACTTATAAATTAAGAACCTACAAGCACTTGATATATTTACAAAAAACTAAGTATACAAAATACAAAATTCTCGCACGCTTCCGAACAACAATGATTACAGAGTCAAGATCAATTTGAGAACCTCAAAAAAAGAAATAAAGTGTCCTCACAATTATCGTTCTTTACTTTTGTAACCTCAGGCATTGCAAAATAAGCAAAACAATTTTCTGAATGTTAAGAATTTCTACTCAGACGATTTTGAGCGGCAAAGTTTCTAAAAACAGTTCATTCTTTGCAACGCTTGATACATACAGAGGAGTTTTTTCATCCCATTCGAGTTCTCTCAAGTCACTAAATTAAAAAGGCACGCTGTGAATAACAAGCTGTGTTGTAACAGTCCTGCTGCTCTTCATGATTTGTTGACTTTGCTAGACAGAAGGCATTTCATTCAGCTGAAGTAGTGGTTGTGTTCAGAACCATCTGTTACAGGAGCTCTGGGTTGGGCATCACTGCTTTGTCTTCTCAAAGAAGCGGTGTAATTAATTACCGGCGGAGGTAAACTATCTGGTGGTTCATACTGTTCGAGATCACTGTCGCTGAAGAACTGGTCATCGCTGACTGGTACTATTTCTGGTCTGCTGTGACGCTTGTATTGGACGTGGATGATGACGAAGCGTGCGATGAGCACAGTAGCAAAAATAATGAGACCAATACCCATAGTTAATGTGACGTACAATATGAGCCTGTCCTTGTTACCTGTAATGATTTAGAAATTGATGTGAGAGAAAGAAAGTAATAAACAATTAACATACATGATAAATTAACACGTATTTATACAAGTAACAAGTAGAATTGAGTCTAAGACCACTGATTGAGTCTCATTCTTACTACATTCAAAGCTTTTTTGTTCATTACATTTGAATATTTTAGTAACTACATATTTATATAAATTGGATTGCTAATTTTTATGGCATATATACATCCTATACACAGATATAAATAAATGTTTATGAAGGGTTGCGCCAGCAAAAATATATATATTTTTTTAAAACTGAAATGCACTCGTGATAGTGAAAATGTTGAAGATCCTTGTCATAAAGGGTTGTAACCAACTCCGTGGAGTATTAAAAATTAAAGTTGAACTTTGTCGCTGCACTTTTCGTTATAATCAAATTGTTATTATGTATCATATAACAAATTACACTGAAAAAAAGAAGAAAAAATCTTGATTTTGCAGTATAATACTGGAACCCCAGCTGTCAGTATTATACCGTAAAATTAACAGTAATAAATAGTAAAATAAGCAGTTATACACTGCCGTGTATACATATAAGAAAATAATTTTTGCAGTGTATGCATATAAGACAATAATGTAAAAAGACAGTCGAATATATTTTAAATTCAGAGAGATATTGGCGATACAGTGAGCTGAATTTCAGCTAATTCGAAAAGTAGCCGGATGATAAGGGAATTTCCACAAATTGTCTTTTTTATTAACTGACCTGCAACAAAGGAGTTGGTATTTAATAATTTAATGAATGTCAGATTTGGAACGGATTTTTCGATTTTCATAATTCTTTTTTCTTTGTTGGAATAGGCTCGTTCTGGTGGTTTTCTAAGAAAAACTATACCACCAAGAAAAAATTAAAAATTAAAAATGACAATTTGTGGGAAATCCTTTATTATCCAGCTACTTTTAGAGAGCAACTGAAATTCAGCTCTCACTATCGCCGACATCTTTCTGAATTTTCACTATATTCGACTTGTCTTTTCATATGAGTTGCTCTATAGAGTTGACTACCAAATTCTGAAAAAAATCTTTGGCGTTAGCGCATGTGCAGATAAAAATTATTTCATACAAATGCTCATATTTCATCCAATATTTAATATTATGTAATTGTATATCTGTTTGTGTTATGCTGTTTCTACTGTACTTTGTCAAGTATAAGTTGCATTAAATTTGGTTGAAAACCCTGCCTGCTATAAACAATAAACATTAGGAAATTTCTTGAATTTTTTAAAGAAACCTTTATATCTCCATAAATATACATGCTATTCTTACACGAATGCTGTACAATATCCACATAGTGATGTGCTGCAGCTGCAGCTCATTTCGAGCATCTTATTTCACAGGGTGATCCCAAATATTTTTTCCTTCAATTTGTAATTGGTCTCCTAATAACCTTCAACATCAAACATTCACTGAAAAATATGAAGTCGGACATTTTCTTTATATTCCCAAAGTTCCAGAAGAATTCGTCAAGTATTTCTCTAGCTATTCGACAAAATGTGTAAAATGGTAAGTGTCCTTTGATTTTTGGCAATATAGTGTATTTTCAAGTAGTTAAAAAAGCTCTGCTAAAATAATTTTGTGCTGTTGTTATAAGTTGATATAAAAATTTTAAAAAGGTAATATTTGTATATTCATGTAGATAACAATGTGATGTACTAAACTTGATATGCGTAAGCAGGGTAATCGTTCTACAAGTTCACGTGGTTTCAAGTAAAAGTTCAAGAAAAGTATAACTAAAAGTTAATATCAATACTTACAACATAAATTTTAACTTGAAGTTCAAATCTTTGAATGGAAAATACAATTCAAATATTATTTACCCGCGTCTGCATTCAATTACTTTTCGTTTCTGTGATATGAAAATAGCTTGTAATCATTGAAATAGTGTAAAAAATCACTAAGTGCAAGCTAAAATTGGATATTTACTCGATAAATCCATATTTTTACATGTATATTTCTGAAAGAAATAGGTTAAATTCTAATATTATTATCTAAGTTATGTTAAAATAGGTATTTGAGTAGTATCTCAGTTCATGTTAAAATGCTGTGTAATATTTGATAGAACGTATCGTTTTCATAAACTAGGCTATTTGTATAAACAATACTCACCTGTTACGTATTTATGAGCTGACATGAGTTGAGACATGAATCCGACTAATTTCCTATCTTCTTCCTGATCTGCTTTCTTAAGGTCTAAGGGTACTTCGTCACTCTGCATCTCTGACCTGAAGATGTTAGACGGAAGGGTAGAAGTTCTCAGGGCATACTCATCTGTAAAAGATATATTTAAGACTTGAATATGCAACGTGTAAAATCTAATGTAAAGAATAACACATCTTATGTAGGTTTCAAAGCTTCCTAAAAACTCCATTCTACAGTACAAAATCGACAAAAGAAAACGGAGATTACATCAGCAGAAACACAGTTGCAATTGCAAATTATATAATGTAATCATGTTGAAAATATAATGTAACCGTCACGAACTAAAATGTACAATAACCTCTTCCGAGTTATCCGCGATTCCAAAAAGCCTTCTCTTTCTTTAGAAACCTCAGAAACCAATATATTTCCTAGATTGTAGGAAACATTTATAAAGACAAAGTTTATTTTCCTGCAACTGATTTCAGAAATGTTTCCGAGTAGCTTTTAGAATGTACGAGAAAAATCATTAAGAGGGTCACAAAAGATAATTAAATAGTAACTTACAATGATATTCACTTCAAAACTATTTTTGTTTCTCAACATATTCTCCAACAATATTTATGCACTTTATATCACCGTTTTACTTTGGGTCTCAGCCACATTAGGACTTCAAGTTGAACCTTTTCATCATCTGTGAACATCATCTTGCAACTTCTTCAACATCCACCATACAGCTTCGACTTAGCCCCAAGCGATTTTCATCTGTTTAGACCACTAAAAAACAATCTTGGAAGCAAGTTGATGTTCACAGATGATGAAAAGGTTCAACTTGAAGTCCTAATGTAGCTGAGACAGCAACCCACATAATGTTAATGAAGCTGGTGTTGGAGCACTGATAAAACGGTGATATAAGTACATAAATATTGGTGGAAAGTATGTTGAGAAATAAAAATAATTTTTTGAAGTGTACAATAATCATTGTAAGTTATTATTTAATTATCTTTTGCGACTTACTTTATGACTTTCTTTCGTATTAATCAGTTTTCTCAAACCGGAATATCGGTTCTTACAGGGTTGTATTGGTTTTATAACCAGGGGTCGTTTTAACCATGGTTAAAACCGGTTTTAACCGTCCTGGTCAAAATATGTTTTGACCAGCAGTGGTCAAAACTCATTTTGACTAGTAAAAGAAATTAAATTTTATTTTGCTAAATGATAAATTTAGTGCAATAAGGGTTTGTCAAAATAACATTTAACAATATTTAATACCACATTTGATAGTGTTTGCAAGTATTTTACTTAATATTATATTTTTATTTTAATTTCCAGCACACAAGTTTTTAAAGATACGACACTATCATAAGTATTGAATTATTTTTAATAATAATTTAATTACATATGAGGACGTGAGTTTCAAAACTCGCCTTATCCAAAATTTTAAAAAAATCGTATTTTCAGTATCAATCTATTCCACCGGTAAATTTGCTCCGAAAAAACACTTTAATCTGAAAAAAAACTAGTTTTAGCATGCATTTCTAACATTGTAAAATCGTGGTTTACAATGAAAGCAATTAGAGGTTTTTCGTGATTTCCCCAAATTTGATTTTCTGGATAAGACGAGTTTTGAAACTCACGTCATCATGTCTAATTTTATATTAAAAAAAAATTATGGAAACTAAATCACATTAAGCAGAATAAACATTTTAAAAATTTTATTTAGAACTCAAAAAATAATTACAAGTGTTTCAAATTTTAATTGCTTAAAAGGCGTATAGCCAACATAGTAAAAAAGTATCCAAGCTGGGACTTGAGCCCGGATCATCAGTAGAGCGCACTGACGTTCTACCAACTGAACCACTTGGGAACGATACCCAGCCTGCCACTTTTCACTGTCACATGTTGGCAAGGCTATAAACAGCTGGATTCTTTTTAGTTTCGTATTTGCCCCAGGGTTGGTGGCTCACGAAAAAATATTCCATCTTGTGCTGCGTTTGTAGCCTTGCCAACATGTGACAGTGAGAAAGTACCAGGCTGGGTATCGTTCCAAGTGGTTCAGCTGGTAGAACGTCAGTACGCTATACTGATGACCCGGGTTCGAGTCCCGGCTAGGATACTTTTTCACTATGTTGCCTATATGCCTTTTAAGCAATTAAAATGTGAAATATTATGAATGCAAGGCGTGAAAAATGTTTTATGGAAAAATTTCCAAGTATTAAAAATAGATTGAATTACAAATGTTGTTGTATTAAGCTAAAGAGGATTTCGTAGTTTATTCTGGGTGAGATCAAACTTGGAAAATAATCTTTTTACTGATGAAGAGTTAGCACAACCATTCATCGGATGCGTTATGAAATTTACAAATTCAAACTTAATATTTTTCATTACTGCCTACCAAATACTGTAATGTATTAGTTACACATTAGACATTAGGAAAAATAAGATTTATGAAATGTATGTTTCTGTATGAAATATTATTACATAAGGCACAAAAAATGTCATCTAATTATTAATTATATTAATTATAAATATAATATATACACTGCAAAAAAACTGTTGATTTTACAGTATAATACTAGCACCCCAGCTGCCCGCGGTTGCGCGGCAGCGTATTACTGCTTATTTTACTGTTTATTACTGTTAATTTTACGGTATAATACTGGCAGCTGGGGTGCCAGTATTGTACTGTAAAATCAACACTTTTTTTTTTGCAGTGTATTTTAATATTCAGAAAAATGTATAATTTAGGCAATTTATGTAAGCTAAAGTTATTTAATATGAGTTTTGACCACTTTTGAGCTGTTAAAACCATTTTTGACAACTTTTGAGCGGTTAAAAGCAATTTTGACCACTTTTGAGCGATTAAAACCAATTTTGACCATTTTTAGACGGTTAAAACCAGTTTTGACCACTGTCCTGGTTAAAATTGGTTTTGACCGGTTAAAACTACTACCCTGGTTTTTACGATGCTATGAATTCTCAATTAAACATTTTCAGCTTGCGTTATTTAATTTATACATGCAAGAGTAACAAAACATGATTAATGTTAATGTTAATGCTGTTAATGTATACTGTTTGTCTGTAGAACATGTGTTTTGAACATGAAAATGCTTATTTCAGAATTGGTAGCATCCAAAAAACTTATATTTCAGGTTGAGACATCTGATTATTATAGTATAATATACACGGAAACGTTTTCGAAAATCAGTGGCAACAAAATAAACTTTGTTTTTAAAAATGCTTCTTTAATTTGCTTTATTTTGCTGCTTCTGATTTTCGGAAACATATCCCAGCAGTTTTTATAGCGTATTAATTAGTTTTCTCAACCCAGAATATAGGTTTTTCGGATGCTACCAATTCTGAAATAAACATTTTCATGTTCATAACAAACATGTTTTACAAACAAACTCGATAAACTAACTGCATTAACATTAACATTAATATTAGCATTAATATTATTTTGTCATTCTTGCATGTATACATGTGGTCGCAAGAGTTCGTATCTGAAGTTTGGATTGCAAGATGCAGCAAATTTTTAATTGAGGCCCGTGATCTGGAACCCAAGTTCTCAAATTACCGTACAATAAAATTTTGATGAGCAGTACATTTTTCATCGTGAGAAGAATAGCAGATGAGCCTAAACTTCTTATACACTGCAAAAAATAATTGTTGATTTTACAGTATAAAACTGGCACCCAGCTGCCAGTATTATACCGTAAAATTAACAGTATTAAACAGTAAAATAAGCAGTAATACGCTGCCTTGCAAGCAGTAATACGCTACCGTGCACAGTTTTATACTGCAAAATCAACAATTATTTTTTGCAGTGTAATTTTTATGCCGATCGGTGGATCGCGCTAATCATTAAGTCTAAAATTCGACAGGCGGTCGAAATATGTTCAACTAATTATATAATTATCGTTGCAAATATTTTATATTGTCATAAATAATCAATATATTAAAATTCTAAATAATCTAACTTTGAAAACATTCTGGACTATCAATTATTCATCCCTAGACACCAAGATATTAATTTTATTTTAAGATACTGTTGTATTTTATGGACACTACAACCAAAATTTCCCACATATATGTAATTACTCAGCTGAAAATGTTCAATTGAGAATGGATAACATCGTAAAAACCGATATTCCGCTCGGAGAAAATTGATTAAAACACTATAAAAACTACTCGGAAACATTTTCGAAAATTAGTGGCAATAAAATTTTTTTTTATAAATGCTCTTTTAAATCTTGAAAATCTATTGGTTTCTGAGTTTTTATTAGATAAAGGAACGCTTTTCAATTCGTGGGAAAAGTCGGAAGAGATTATTGTACATTTTCGTTCGTGGTTATATTATTTTTTATTCAAATTAAGAAACATTTGCCTTTTTTTCACAGTGCAGAATAGTCTTTGAAGTACATAAATATTGTGCTATAAGAAGTATGTTTATGCTGTAAGATTTTGAAGCAAAATTTGCGTTTTTAAAACTAATAAGTTTTTTTACTAAAAGAATATATATTAGAAAAAATGAGAAATTCGTCATAAGTCTAAAACAAAATATTTTATACAGCATATTTATTTTCCTTTGTACACAGGTGAATCGAAAAGAATCTTCAGAGTTCTATAAGATTTACTACGCAGCAGGGATGGTTTTTGACGCATGATGGTTTTTACCATGGTTTTTACCGTCATGTCAAAAACCTATTTTTTAGTAGTTTGATTTTACATTTTTTTTTCATTCTATCTTTAATATTAAGTTGTTTTAAAAGAAATATTCAGTATCAAAAATACTCTAAAGTATATTTATTCATCCAAGAAAAACAAAAAAGTATTGCATTAGAATAATACGTGTACATCTCTGTTAGAAGATCTCTACAATAATCTGGTCTCGACAATTTGGCATAGACTAAAAAAAATAGATTTTTTGAAGAAATTCTGTAAACCATAAGTATTAGATTAAAAAATGTGCATAATTTCGGTACAATTTATTACACTGTTTAAAACAAATCTTTAAGATTCTGCGTATTGAAGTGCAGATGAAAATCACCATAATTACATTTATGAAATACATAAGATATGCATTTTAAAATATATCTGAGAGTATTCAAATTTATTCATTGTCAGTCCATGCATGTAGTCCCATATTAGGAAATTCTCTTTTTTAAAATAAATTTAACATATGTAATTGTAAATAATAATAATAACAAGAACAACAAGTTGGAAATTGTACGTCAAATGTGACAAATGAGGTGCGTTCGTACTATAACTAGTTACATAAATATTCAGATATTTTCTGATTTTTAATTCTGTGAAATGAATTATATCGTCTGCAGATCAATTTCTGTCATAAAATAAGTATCTCGGTCGCTTGACGATTGAACTTCGGAAGCTCCTATAACAAAAAAGCGCCGATTTAAAAAAAAAAAATTCAAATTTCTTAATAAATATTTTTATTAATATCTCCTAAAGTTTTGATTCGATTTTAATAAAATTTGAAATGTCTCGACAAAATTCTGCAAAGATAATATATTTTAAATTGCAAATCATTCGGTTGGGTAGTTTTTACGTTGTTATATGCGGACGGACGGACAGACAGACGGACAGACAGACAGACAGACAGACGGACGGACCAAGCGACGACAATAGGTGCTACGTATTTATATAATTACGAACGCACCTAACAAGGTAAAATCAATCTAGAAATGTATTGTATGCTACACTTACACTATAAATCGGTGGAAAATCGAAAATGATATGTTTTTGACAGAATAAACCGGTAAAAACACGGTTTTTACTACTGTCATGTCAAAAACCTAACCCTGCTACGCAGTATGCTTTTGCTGTACAGTGCTGGTGTGTGTTCTTTTACAAATTGCGGTTTTATAACATTAATGAGTTTGGATTATATGTGAACTTAAAAATGCAAAAAAAAAATAACATTAGCCAAGCTGTGTTAGATATTTGGTAATTTTTTCATTAGCCCTTTCTCTTTCGGACTATACAATGATTAAAGTATTTTTTTCTTACTCTATACAAAAAACTTATACATAAATTTTTAGAAGCCTCCTCCCACAAAATCGAGTGTGCTAAGAGAAGGTGGTAATCTGACAGTCATTTCATTAAACTATTATTTCCAATCGCTACTATTTGAAGTGGGAATTACATAATTTTACGATAAGTATCAAGAAATGTAATTAAAAAATGATTCGCTTAAAGCAGTGTCACAAAACTGATTTAGACGAATTGATATTTTTCCAACTAAGTAAAAAAGTGCCCAGCCCGGGAGTCGAACCGAAGACCTCTGACTTAAACTCTGCCTATTGAGCTAGCTGGACAGACAACCGTCCGGCCCAATTTCCTCAGACAACCTTTTAGCAATAACATTTGGCCTGTTATCTGAAACAGTTCAACAGAATATACCGTAGGTAAAAATATCAATTCGTATGATATCTTTACCAATCAGTATGATTAAGTTAAAAATAATAAAGTGCATCTGCGCACATTACCTGCGGCATATTCTGTTGAACTCTTTCAAGTAACAGACCAGATGCTATTGACAAAAGGTTGTCCGAGTGAATCGTGTCAATCAGTTATCGGGCCAGTTATATCAATAGGCAGAACGGTGGCAATTTAAGCCACAGGTCTTGGGTGTTCGACTCCCGGCTTGTCATTTTTTTTGTTCACTGGGTGGGAAAAATATCAATTCGTATGAATCGTTACCAATTAGTATAATTGAGTTAAAATAATAAAGTGAAAGCTGATTTAGTTTGACAGTCCGAGATGTGAAATAAGTCAAGACAAATTTCGGAAAATACAAGAGTATTTAAATTTATAAAGCTTTCAAAATTTACAAAAAACGCAAAAATGTACAGAGTGTCATAAAATGGGGACATGTAAGCGGTAACAATTATTGAATTTATTCATGCAAGAGATTAATGTGTGAAGTTGGGAATTTATTACCCTTCCTTGTTTTAGTTCCATATTTCACCGCTAGATGGCACTAAGCTATCTTAAACTGTTAGAACTCTCGAAAGAGCGTATAAAGACGGATCAAAGTTCACTCTTTTAACCCTTCATTCTGTTTATAATAAAAAATTGTTTTGGATTTCAAATTGCAAGGCTATATTCACCATTATTACAGTTTAAAACAGTGCAGCGCCATCTGTAGGTAATATTTGTAACGAAAACAAGGAAGGTAGTAAAGAAATTTTTATTTCTCACATTCAGGGTCGTAACTAGGGGGGAGTGAGCGGGACATGTGCCCCAGACGCTAGAGCAGAAGATGACGTCAAAAGAAGATTATAAATATTCTCCAAACCTTCTTACATAAGTTGGCATATATTACTCCATCGGTATACTACAAGTTCCTATTTGTCCCAGATAACGTCAGTTCAATCCACAGCTAAACAAGATTTAATAAAATAAGTTTTTACATCATAATTTAAGCAGTCTTAAGATTAATATGCTCACTAACAATTAATTCATATTGAAATTAAAAAAGGAACATAATGGACCCGAAAAATCTTAGTAAAATTATCTTTAAAAATTTAATTTGTAAATCGCTTATCGTCACAATTCACGCTAGCTCCAGCAGGAAATATCCTGGTTTCGACCCTGCACACAATAGTCTCCTGCAAAAATAACTGCAACATCTGTCACCTTGTACTTGATGTTAAATTTTAAAAAAACGTCAGATCTACTTGAGGAACCCTGTAAAAAGGCAGAATTGCCGTTATAGACAATGATCGGAAGTAGCACGCTATACAAGTAGCGAAACTAGAGTGGTCCCTACTTTTTGTAGTAGTTTGTTAGTGTAACGAACTACATTTTGAAAAATGTAATGTAGGGAGTAACGTGATACAAATAATCAGTAGTTTGTAGCGATAACTGACGTGACGCTATTTTTAACGCTACTTCAAGTAAAATAAAAAGCGTCATTGTTCAAATCCATGATCGTAAATTGCTTGCAAAATGCGTTATGTGCAACAATTTGCGAATGTCAGTAACAAATTAATGTAAAAATGGTACAATAACAACCCCTCACACTCTTTGTTCAGATATATAACTATGCTTTCATGTGTCCCGAAAAACGAAATAAGTTGTAGCTTAACCACATTTTTATGTAACTATATATAAATGTTTATGGTATTATAGTATTTCTTACTTCCGCTAAAAAAATTGTAATAAGTGTATAATCTAACATTTCAGAGACAAACACAAAATATTTTCTTGTATGTATGTTATCTATTTCTCTTAATTTTTTAATGTCCTGGGTTATAGAGCACTTATTTGATTGTATCCCGTCAGACGGAATATAATGAAAGCCCACTGTATTACAATCCATGTCCTCAATTTCGAGTGTAGATTGAATCCTTTGAGATTGAATTCTTTGACAAAATCTGAAAGTAGCGAAGTAGAGATTACTTTTGAAAAATAGTTTGTAGTCGCTACCTTTCAAAACAAGTAGTTGTAGCTGTAGTTAACTACATTTTCGATAAAATTATTTGTTATAGATGTAGTTTGCTACAAAATAAAGTGGTTTTTCTGACAGTTATAGAAAGATTTGCTGTACACTAGTTCTCACAGACAATCTGCCGATACAATGGAAATTATTTCTATTGATAATGTCCTTATAAACAGGCCTCCACATATAAACGAATACTTACTTCGTTGCCTCTGTAAACTGTTGAGTAGAGGTGTATCGAAAGCCCGGACCCATCCAGGGAAGGATGTGGTGTGGATAGTTTCTTCGCTTGTCTTTTCAGTGGTGAAGGACGGTCTTTTCAAGAGCTCGCTATTAACTGAAAAGGAAGGGGAATATCAGAAGCTGGCCTCTTATATTCATCAGAGAAAATATAATAATTTACATTTAATTTTACAATGACCTGATGTAATCCTGCTAACACAATGTATAAGGCGTTGAGAATCAGAGTAAACTATCTCAAATTATTTCTGAAAAATAAGTTTGAAGTGTCAAAGCATTGTATGTCATGCCATCTATTGGCTTCATAATCAATTTTATTAATTTAGAAACTATTCAAGTGGTAGAGCCAGTTTAACAGATGGTCCAACGTAACTTGGATATCAAGTTACCAGTGCAAGAGAGGGCCGGGTCGGCACAATGAAGACAAATTTTCAAACGGGCCGGCAGAAAAAAAGACAATTTTTTTAATGGACAGGGCCGATAAAAATTAATAAACGGGACGGAGTGGGCCGATAATACAAATTAAACGGGCAAGCCAGACCGACAAAAGAATTAAGCGAGCCAACCGACCAGATATAACAAAATCAAAAGGATCAAACTAAATTAAAATCGTAGGGCGAAATGCAAATATTTACCTTGCGTTTTTTTTTGTAAAATACTAATATGAAACTCAAGACAGTTCAACTTTTACTGAAAAAGTGACATTTAAAAATAGAAATAGATGTAAAAGGTTTTAACATCGATTTCTATATTTAAATGTAACCTTTTAAGTAAAAGTTGAACTGTCTTGATTTTCATATTAGTATTTTAAGATCAGATAAAATATGGACAATTTTCAATGGACGTGACTAGGACAAGAATAAATATAAATGTGCTGCATGAACCGATGCTAGCTTGACAACATCAATACAGAAATATAACCTGTCCAACATATAGATATCATCATCGAGCAGTTACATAGTGTCTGAGTTCAGGCTTAATTTTTTAAGCAGACTCGGACAGAGTGGAATCCGACTTGCATTTTATTCTACATACTCGGACCGGGCCAGAACTGGGCTTAGTTGCTCCCAGGAGATGTCGAGCAAGCCATTTGTTTTGTAAAAATAGTAATCGCGATAATGAACTTTTGTTAACGAAATCTTTAGAAATATACTTTAATAAATTATAGAAAAACATTTTCAAAAATCTACTTTTTTTATTATACAGCAACGTAAGTTATGATGTTTTAAACCATCTTTTTTTCTTTTTTTCGAAACTACATTAATTTTTTAATGTCTTTATTTGAATGGAATAGTCTAAGAGTCTAAGTGATCATTAATGTTGCTATTATGTTTTTATGGCTTGTAAAGAAATAATAATCTAAAATATACTGTAAAAATTCCCCCATAAATATGCATGCAGTATTCATTAAAAGAATCTTAATTGTATATTAAGAAAACTCGGAATTTTTTGTAGAAATTGAGTCGGATCGGGTTGGACCGGGCTGGGTTTGATTTCATTGATTTTTGCATGGGTAGGGCCTGTTTCCACTGATTTTTGCACTGGCCAAGCCGAGCCGGCCCGTGAACTGCAAAATCATAAACAGGCCGGGCCGTAAACTGTAAAATCATAAACAGACTGGGTCGGGCTAAGATAGCTTTCGTTCGGGCCGGGCCGGGTCCGAAAAATCCGGCCCGTTCAGACCTCTAGTGCAAGAGTGGATCAAGTCCACTCTAACTTGATCAAATCCACTCCGGCTTGGACCATTCTGGTACTGCCAACTTAATCACCATATGTTTGCTGAAGAAGCTTGGTCTCCTCTGGCACTGGAAGAACTGGCCTATGGAAGAACTTGACAAAAATTTTTACAAATTTTGGAAAGCATTCTTCTCGAAATCACAGCTGTGAGGTTACCCCACTCTGGTTCACAACGCCTCATATATCGAGAGCATATACAATGTGAGTACTATAAAAAATGGAAAAAGTTTTTAAAAAACATTATTAAAATTTTCACACAAATTTGTATGAAAACATTTCGTTCGTGACAAAAGTGACACAAAACTATACAGATTACCTATTTGAAGCAGTGTGGCAGATAAGATACAGGACCCACTCTAATTAAAGACCATGTATGTACATCTGATAAAATTTTACTTTCTATCGTTGAGTATTTATTAATAAAAATTAAAAATAAATCTTATCATAAAGGCCTGATTTACACTCTTATGCATAGCTTCCAACTTTTAAGTTTTTTTATCACTACTTTTTTCAAATAAAAATCTTCGTCTTTTTAAATCGTAGAATTTATGCGACAGTTTGTTGCAGATTTTTAAGAGTGTACATAATTTTGTATGAAACGTTTGAATTGTCAATTAAATTCGGATATATGGAGTGTTTATTTGGATAAGGAATAAACGCTCTACCCTAGCCACTTCTACCATTGATCGTGATAGATTATAGTCCGGGATGTAACGTCACATTTTTGCAATCAATTTTAGCGTCGATTTTTTTTGTATATAAGACAGATTAGATGAGACAGATAACGAAACTGCCAGTCAGTTGGTTCACTAGCGGGAGGAGAGAGAGGTGGGTGCCATAACAACATCACACATTCTACTGCAATGTTAAATGAACGGCAACCAGATTACTGATGTTACCGTGACTCGCAGACATCATGAATAATTGGGTTGCCATTCATTTAACATCGCAGCAGGGGCACCATCGCATGATGGTGCTCTAGCTGACTCTCAGTTTCATTTGCCCCATCTAATCTATCATACATACCAAAATCGAATACTAAAATTGGTTGCAAAAATGTGACGCTGCCTGTCGGACATGCCTCCCACATTTCACACAAAGAAATATAAGTCTGTTTCTGTTTCAAATTTCGCTAGAACATCTTACATTATTGTTAAAGTTATGAACAAAAATTCAGATTCGAGTGAGACACCCTATGTTGTTGACTAAATAAATGGATAGTGACACTCGTTTCCTGTACGAAAATTAACTGTTGTATTGAGCACTATACCACCTCTTAAAGTTTGTCCAATCTTTCTGTAATCACCCTGTATAATAAATATAAAATTACATTGATTTATTTTATTTAAATTATGGTGTGGTTTTTTGTGTGCTTTCGTCCCATGTGAACCTCGTAACAATTACTCCAACAACCAATAATTGATCTTGAATTCTAATGTACTGTCGAAAACGGAAAAAAAAACATATATTTTAGCCCTGAGCGTCTGGGGATTTTTATGTATTTTCATAAGAATGCGTGTAAACCCATGGATATATATATGTTTTTTAATAGTGTTTTGATGCTATAATATCTTTCTTATCCCTTCATTCAATATACTTTTCAAAACATAATTCTGTTAAAAATATTTTTGTGTACAGCCATTTTAATATGATTTCTGGAAACGGTAAAACGTGGCAAAGTTGCTTAAACGGTTTTAATATAACTAAATTGCTCCGGAAACAAATGGAAATAGCCATTCGACTGAAAATTATGTCTTCTTTTAATTTGTTTAAAAAACAAACATAAGCTTAGTGGTTGTCTTCATACTGAAATTGTACCAAACTCTGAAATTTTCAATTACAAACACCTAATTTTCACATCATATTTGGATATTTTCGTTAAATTTTAGCCTTAGGATACCAAAAAAGACGTCATTCAGTCAATTAGTTTAGGAGTTATGAAGTTTTTAAAGTTTGGACATCTTAATGTTAAATTCATCTGTAATCGTTGCAAAATCGATTGCAATGCTGATCTGTAAGTGATGGGCATAACGATTATTTGGATTATTCGAAAGTTAAAAAAGTTTCTGCAGAAACTTTTTTTTTTTTTTTTTCAAAATTTCTGGTAGTAATTGAATAAAAAAAATTGAAGTTTGACAGATATGCATCTGCACATGCCAGAATGATTCATTCGAATAATCAAAATAATCGTTATGCCCATCACTACTGATCTGCAACCACAACAAAACCGAATAACTGGTTATGCATGAAAAAAAAAACTAAAATATTTATGCATAACTCAAAACTACTTGACGCAATAAGCTGTAAGTTTGGATTCGCAATACTTGGAGGTTATAAAAAATTATTTCTGTTAAAAAATTCATAATTTTTTCAAAAATACACATATTTTTAAATTAGTTTTCGAAAAAAAAAATGAATTGTAACTTGTAAACTTTTAAACAGACTTCGACTTTTATAAGCTTCAAATATGCGAATCCAAAATTACAGCTCATTATGATAAGTAGTTTTTGAGTTTTGCTTAAAAAACTACCCGAAATGCAATCGGTTTTGCTTAAAAAACTACCCGAAATGCAATCGGTTTTGCTTAAAAAACTACCCGAAATGCAATCGGTTTTGCTTAAAAAACTACCCGAAATGCAATCGGTTTTCCAAAGATTATAAATGAATTTAACATTATGTGTTCTAAACTTTAAACTTTCATAATTCCTAAACTACTTATTCACCGAATTACTTCCCAATTGGTATCGTAAGGTAAAATATACCGAAAAAGCCAAATACGATGTCAAAATTAGGAGTTCTTACTCAAAATTTCAAAGTTTGGTAACATTTTAGTATGAAGACGACCCCTTAAGCTTATTTTTTAAACATAAATTTTAAAAAAGCATTCGAATGGATATTTTGGATTTTTTTTTTTTTTTCTCCTATTTGAATTTGGAGATCAGGGTTGTTTTTCCTTTCTTTTCTTTTTGCCGACAGTGCGCGTATGATTACGAAACAACAGCCCTTTTTTAGGATTTCGTTCATCTCACGAAACCCTATTACTCCCGTTTTGTTGTCTGTCCGTCACAAAGGCGGTTCTCAGAAACTATTTAACTTACAGGCATGACATTTTGTGTACTTATAGCTGAATACCTGCTATGAAGCTCAAAATCATAAAATTTGAAAAACTCGTATTATTTTAATACAGAGAGATAAAAAAACCAAAAATCTAAAAGGCTTTTCCTATTAAATTTAAACATTTTTCGTTATAGCAGTTGCCAACGATTAAAAATCCACAATAAAATTATTTCTACAATAATTAATTTTCTATTAAAAGATTTACATGTGAAAAATGAAAATGAAATAAAAAGTTTCACCAATTGAATAAAAAAAAAATAATAATATAACGGCATATTGGTAATAAAACCGAAATTTTCAAACACTTTTCAATAATACAAGGAGTATGATATGTGTAAATACAGAAAGCAACTTAATATGACGTCATTAGAGAATTAAAAAGAAAATTAATCTGACGTCATAACGGATTTTCCAAATGTTTGAGAATAATGCAAGGAGAGTATCAATATGAGTAATAGAGAATAGTAAATATATAAGTTTGAGGAAAATATTGAATCATGATAAAAACCCGATTATGGAAATATTGACATATTTTAACATTTTGAAGGTATCCATACAACATGTTTAATTTTGAAATTGATTTTTTTTTAAATATCGCATTTAGTCCACATGACAGAGTATAGTAGCGGTCTTCGCCCGCTATCGGACCGGTTCAGATATTCGAAAAAACGAGAAAAAATAGACCAGTAAATTTTTACGTTATAAAAAAACATGACCTTTTTTATTTATTTATTTTTTTTTACTATTATTTTTTTAATGAAATTTATTTGCATTTATTCAAGAAAGGATAAAGTGTTTTGAAAGGAATCTTAAACGAAACCCTTTGTGCGATCTTCGATCACACTTACCCGCTTGTTCTTTGTTGATATGTCCAGTATGCCACACGATAGACAAATTTTTCATATTAAAAGTATATTTACAACATTATATATAACTAAACATACTCATGCGCGTTTATGCTTTTAATACATTAGTATAGAAATAACAAGCACATAAAATGAAAAAAATAAATCTAATCCTTACTGCAATTATAAGTCACTTTGAGATGTTTTCTACCGATGCACTTGAGGTCATCAAATGTTCTTGTATTGGCCAGCAACGAACAATATTGCCGACCATTACAACGTCTCATAAGGATTTCACTGGCGTAGCTCGCTTGGCAATCTGAAAATTAAAAAAAGAATTAATAATAATAATAATAATAATCGCAATTTTAACACTTTGTGTTCTAAACTATAATTTAGTTAAAATTTCACTTTCCAAAAAAAAAAATTTATACATTTGAAAATATGGTGGAAGATTCCTCCAATCATTAGATAAATTTCAAAAAGAATTCATCAATTACACTGTAAAAAAAAAAAAAAAAAAAAAAACTTTTCTTAATTTACGAAACTATAATATAACCGCGAACGAAAATATATAATATAACCTCTTCAAGTTGCGAAAAGCGTTCTTTATCTTTAGAAACCTCAAAAACTAATATATTTTCGAGATTTAAAGAAGCATTTATAGAAACAGTTTCTTTTGCTGCCTTTGATTTTTGGAAACGTTTCCGAGTAGATTTTATAGGGCATTAATAAGTCTTCTCAGACCCGAATATCAATTTTTAGGATCTTTTCAAACATTTTCAAGTTCCACAAACATGTTTTACATACAAACATAATAAATTAACTGCATTAACATTAATATTATTTAATACTGAACAATTCCTCTATCATCTAGTTACTTTAGAAATCGACTGAAATTCAACTCTCACTATCGCCCTATTTAGTATCGTTCGCGCATGCGCAGTTAAAAATTGTTTCATACAAATGCTCATATTTCATCCAATATTTAATATATTTATATTCTAATTGAACTATGTCATTTCTACTGTACTTTGTCAAATTTTTAAATTTCGTTGATTGATTACGTTAAATTTCGTTGAAAACCTTGCATGCTATAAACAAAAAACATGCGAAAATAATTAGAATTTTTTAAGGAAACCCTTATATATCCAAAAATATACCTGCAATTCTTACACAAATGTTGCACAATATCGACATAGTCATGTGCTGCAACTGCAGATCATTTCAAGTATTTTATTTTACATGGTGTGGTAGCGTGAGACGTTGTATATATAATTAATAAATTCCATTTATCGTTTTAAACGAAAAAATTTTTATTTTAAATTAACACATTAAAAAAAGAAAACAAAAGTAAAAATGAAAAATTATGATAAGCATCCATGCCGTAAATTTACATGGTCAGCCAAATTCCGATTCTGACGTCCGCTCAAAGTGGAACCTCACTCTCGAGTATTCCAAATCCCAATGATTCAACATTCAACTCCTTCCACCATCAACTGCCGTCTGCAATTTCACTTCCCAGAGGCTTTCCTTGCATTCCAGGAATTTCCCAGAAAACATTGCATGTCGTAGGGGCCCAGTTCTTTGTATCCACAAGAACAATACTTTACAATTCTTATCTACTCATTCAGATAACATACCATTCAATACAAAGCATGTATTGCAGCTTGGCTTATCTCAAAATGAAAATGAAATTCACACTATTGATAGAATTTTTGTCAATAGATATCAATCTGTCATATTATTTTCATTCCAGAGAGATTATCCTTTTTCCACAAATAAGGGAGGAGTTGAAACATGTCAACTCATCACAACACATCCCCCTAAGAAAAAATTTCTAGAAGAAATTTGGCATATATATTAATAGAATAAGCTCCTTCAATCAATTTCTAAAGAGGTCAACAAAGTACAAAGGAATTTTGAATAACACATGAAAAATCCCTATAGAAAACAAACACATTCCCATACTCAGTATTTGATAGACCACACTGTCAACAGGATTTACTATGATCCCATACCTACAATACCAAAGTATAATTCCAGGAATAATTTATACTATCGATGCCCTAAGAAACAATTTTGAAATATTTCACATACATATAATACCAAAAACAGATTACACCTTACATGATTCTAACAAAAAAAAAAATAATAATAAGAGGAAAGAATAAATCTATATACAACACAATGCCTAAAACAATTCTCTTAAAAACCTGCCTAACAGCCTAAATTTAGACGCTTCTACAAATAAAAAGAACGCATACTAAATTATGCAATTATTAAATTAATGAAGTTTTACCATTGCGAAAATATTACGCATTAAATGATAATTAAACACATTACAGATATTACAATAATGAGTACTCCCAAATTTAGAATAAAACTTAATTTAGTGAATTCTCCCAAAACCCAATATCTAAATTACCCTTATCATAAAATCTTTTCAACAATAAATTTCGCTTTACAACTTCATGATCATAATTTTTCCTTTCAAAATCTTGTTTGACTTTAATGAATCTTTCTTTGTGATTCGTTTTAAAAACAGAATGCTCCATTCTTTTTAACTTTGAATTTCCATATTCATTTTCTTGGCATTTAGCCTCCCAATTTACTCTATTATTATCTTTTATCCCAGAGTTAATTTTTCTGGCCACAGTCATAGGTGAACTCAATTTCTTTCTAATTCTCTTTCTAACATGCTCAACTCCCATACTACCAACAAAATACCTGGTTATATTTACCGCATGCTCAGAATTCTTTTCCCGAAATTGACCTATACCTGACCTTTTATCACCATCCGTTTTAGACGCATCTTCTTTTGTATTGATCAATTTAGACCCTTTTTCCAAATACCTATCAGTCACGTCTTCCGATGAATTTACCTCTATCTCATTAACAGACTTATTATCCCTTTCACAGATTTCATTTACAACTATTTTTCTAACAAATTTTTGCTCATGATCGTTAGACAATCTGAAGGTTCCCAGCCCATTTAATTCTCTCCGATTTTCCACTTGTTTACACACTGAATTTTGCTTATCCATATTTCCTAACTTTAATAATTCATAAACAGCTGGTGTTATAAGGGGCGGAGAATTTAGTTTTCTCACAACTGCAACCACCACATTTTATTCAACATACTCTTTTTCACCTTCCATCAAAGCAACCGACACTGACACCAAATCCGCTTTTTGTCTATTTCCGAGGGCCGGTATAAGAAAGACATTTCCCACTTTCTTAGCACTCCACGGAATGTCATTAGCATCAAAAACCGCAATTTGCGCACCTGTGTCCTTAATCGCTTTCACTTTTTTACCATTCACGCATAAATCAACCATAGGTAATTCGGTTTCCACACCCTCCCTATTATTTTCACTTTTCCCATCACTAGTAGTGATCCAAGCTATGCTTTTATCCTCATAATTAGTTTTACTTTTTAACAATTCCGGACAATTTGGACGGATGTGGCCCACAGCCAAACAATTATAACATTGGACTTGTCTTTGCTTTTCGAAAGCATTGTCCTTCTTAAATTGATCAAATTTCCCACCCTCTTTCGTATTCTCAAATTCCGATTTTGGTTTAATTTCCTTTCTACTTTTAGAATTAAAGCTGTCTTTTTGCTTATCCTGAAAAGATTTATTTTCCCACGGTTTTCTATCCGACCTGTTAAATTCTCTTCTTATACTCTCAAATTTATCCGATTTTTCCGCGAGTTTAGAAGCAATCTTTATTTCCTCCCAATCATCCATAAATTTTTCTTTTATCTCAAAAGGGACTCGTTTTTTTAGTTGTTCCGTGAGCATTAGTTCTTTTAAGGATTCAAAATCCCTCACTTCTAATGACTCTAACCAATTATCTAGATAACCCCTTAACTCATAAATCAGATCTACCCATAGTTCACCAGATTTTCTTTGATGAGTTTCAAATTTTTGTTTTAAGGCGCCTGTACTTAGCCTAAACCTATCTAACAAAACTTTCTTTATATGTTGAAAATCATCACATTTGTCTGACGGTTGTTTAACTATAATTTCGGCAATGTCAGAAGGTAATAAAGGAATTAATTGACTGACCAAATCTTCCTGAGAAATTTTAGCTTTCTCGGCTTGCCTTTCAAAAATCATAAAGAAAAGAGTTATATCAATTAATTTAGAATCAAAACGCGGAACCAAATCCTTTAAATTTACCTTAGGAGTTCTATGAAAATCTACATTTGATTCATTAGATGAGACGCTAACAATATCCGCAGAATTTTGAATACGCAATTTTTCTAATTCAAATTGCTGTTGTTTCTCAAGTTTTTGTAATTCAAGTTGTTGTTGTTTTTCAAATTTATCTGCCTCAAGTTGTTGTTGTTTTTCAAATTTATCTGCCTCAAGTTGTTGCTGCTTTTCAAGTTTATCTGCCTCAAGTTGCTTTTCAAGTTTATCTAATTCAAATTTCCTAAGTTTATCTTTTTCCTCTTGCGCAATCCTATCTAATTCAATTTGCCTCTCTCTTTCTTTACGATCTTTTTCAATTTGTCTCTCTTGTTCTTTACGATCTTTTTCAATTTGTTTTTCCTGTTCTTTCCGCCCTGCCTCCTGTTCAAGAATATATTGCAAGCGAAGTTTTGCGTAACTTTCTTTATAATCCTCAGCACTAACGATAGCCTGAATTATAGCTTGATTTTTACACGTTTTTGACACACTGGTCTCAAATTCCTCTGCTAATAATAGCAAGACGTTTTTATTATATTTTACTAAATAGTCTGCCATATTTTCCCCCAAAATATAATAAATTTCAAAATATCAGATATATTCAATTTACAATAATACAATAAATACAGAAATAGAATTTTCTTCCCTATACGTATAATAATGTATTCAAAAACGACACAATCTCAATATAGCAAATTCTCATGCAACAGTGACGTCTTTCAAACTGAGTATATCCCCCAAAATAAATTTTATACCCAACAGTACAGTATAACATCAATTTATTTTGAAACATTAATCATAATCATCCACAGTATACCCATAAAATTAAGCTATAACTTTATTACTGTAAGAAATAAAATGTATATAAACAAAACTCTTATTGCCAAAAGTTTTATACAAAATTATGATTAAAATACCCTGATTAATAATCTCAATTAATCAATAACAATTTACTATACCCCAAGTAAATTTTAACATATACATAAATATAAAATTTTCTTAACCCAATATTATACCAAACAGATACCAGAAAATCAACAAACATAAAAATTCTAACTAAAAATTTAAGTACCAAATTAATAGCTTCCTTAGAATTCTTAAATTTCACATAGAGTTTTGTTTCCCAAAATTAAAATTTATACACAAAATTCAATTTAAAACAGACCTCTATAGAAGATTTCATAAAAGAGCTTACCTTCAGATGCAGATATTTCCTCCACACTGATACAAGGCTTCCAAGCACTTTTAAAGATGATATACACACAGATGTTTTAAGACTTGAAGACATTCCATTCATTGATGAGGCACTAATTTAACCTTAGATCCGTTATGTAGACAACTCAGATGGTACACCGCATATCTTCATTCCACTGATATATTTGAAGCACACACAAATAGCACCAAGTCTATAGTTGACTGTTCATACACCACACAGCTTTTGTCGATAAAGTTCTTTTACCAGTTCTCTGCTTGCTAGAACTCCGAAAAAAAACCACGACTCCAATTAGACTTCACGAATCCACAAGTCTGCTTATCCGTTTTCCACTGGCTCTTCATCTGTTTAATCAGGTTAACATAGATCCGTAATCTAATTTATTCTAGATTACATATCCCATTTGCTGCCACCAATTAATTATATATACTATTGCTGTGGTAGCGTGAGACGTTGTATATATAATTAATAAATTCCATTTATCGTTTTAAACGAAAAATTTTTTATTTTAAATTAACACATTAAAAAAAGAAAACAAAAGTAAAAATGAAAAATTATGATAAGCATCCATGCCGTAAATTTACATGGTCAGCCAAATTCCGATTCTGACGTCCGCTCAAAGTGGAACCTCACTCTCGAGTATTCCAAATCCCAATGATTCAACATTCAACTCCTTCCACCATCAACTGCCGTCTGCAATTTCACTTCCCAGAGGCTTTCCTTGCATTCCAGGAATTTCCCAGAAAACATTGCATGTCGTAGGGGCCCAGTTCTTTGTATCCACAAGAACAATACTTTACAATTCTTATCTACTCATTCAGATAACATACCATTCAATACAAAGCATGTATTGCAGCTTGGCTTATCTCAAAATGAAAATGAAATTCACACTATTGATAGAATTTTTGTCAATAGAGATCAATCTGTCATATTATTTTCATTCCAGAGAGATTATCCTTTTTCCACAAATAAGGGAGGAGTTGAAACATGTCAACTCATCACAATGGTGATCCCAAATATTATTTTTTTCTGCAATTTGTTGTTGTTTCCCCTAATAGCCCTCGTGATCAAACCTGCGCTGAAAGTATGAAGACAACATTTTTTTTCTCATTATATTCTCACAATTCAAGAAGAATTAGTCATTTTCTAGATATTCGACAAAATGTGTAAAATGTACGTGACTTTACCCGGTCTTGACTGAGTTCGTTGGCCCGATTCCTCCGCCATCTTGTTTCAAAATGGCGATCACTTAAATATTTTAAATTCAAAAAGATATAGAAATCCAAAATGTTTTATTCCTTAAATACCCTGCTTTGATGCAAATATTTCGGAGCATTTTTTGTTTCGTTTCTATCTTGAAAAATGGCCGAGATATAGCAATTTGAAATTCTAGGGTGGCTGACTTTTGAAACAAGACAGCAGATTAAAAATAAGGCATCCCTCCATAAACGGGTTTGATTTATGAATCCTATTGAATGTTGTTTCTCGCAATTTTCTTTTGATTGTTGTAAGTAGAGTTGAAAAGAACGGGTTTATTTCCAATAGACCCGGTTTATTCTCAGGTTTATTCCCAAAAGACCTCGTTTATTACCAAAACACCCGGTTTATTCCCAAAAAACCCGGTTTATTCCCAGGTTTAAACCGGGTTTTTTCTAGCCTTTGCAACTCTAGCTGTAAGCATTGTTTCAACTCTCATACGCTTAACCCTTTCGGCACAGACAAAGTCTGTTCGTAAAATGAGAAATTTCTGACTGACATCGGAATTTACAAACGAATATTTTAGACTCCTTATTTTAAGCTTTCATTATAGAAACAAAATTGTATTAAAATATTCTTGGTGTACGCAAGTTTGGAATTAAAATTAAGTGTGCCCGGAGTGGGACCACTGTGCCGGAAAAGGTTAAAGCTACATAGTCATATCCGTCAGCGTCAAATTCTTGCCAAGTTTGGGGATACTTGGCCAAATATCGCCAAATTTGGAAACAAAAATAAGTCGCCATAAATGAAGCCAGGCAATAGGTCAAAATTTTTTTTAAAGTTCCCATTGAAATTCATTATTGACGAAAACTGGGAATCCTCTATCGTCAGGTTCCACGCATTTTAGCTTCGCGTGTTTGAGTAAAATTAGCTAAATTCTTAAAAACAATTAACAGGGAAGCCACACCTTTTTCTCCCGGTACGGGCCGGAAGAACTTTTTGTAGTGGAAGCTACCTAAAAGTCCTAAATCGATATTATCGAATTCTCTAAGTCGGAATATCTATTCTGTGCTCAGACAGCGTTGTGCCGGTTCTTAATTAAGACAGAAAAAAAAAAAACTTCAACAAGAGAAATAACATTTAAAACATTAAAGGCCATACCGACAGCTTCGTTAGGGCTCTATCAAATTACATGCCTTGACAAAATCAAGCAATGGAAGTGCCAGTTTTAAACTAAGAAAAACCGTTACCCATAAAAAAAGCCATTGACGTTTAGGATCCCTCGCGATTTCTCCATCTAATTCGAATAGATGAACCACTGTTACCAGAATGGCTGAATAAACATAAAGCCATGGAAGTATCGGGTTTCCCTTTTATAAAAAGAACGTAATTGATTGATAAATGAAGGAAGTTATAAGCCTTGCTTCGGACACAAATTTACCAAATTACATTTAATGCTGTCTTGAACAAGTGGAATGAAATGAGCTTAAAAATGGTTTAAATCATCAAAAACGCTACTGAAAATAGAAGACAGAACGTCTTTCAATTTTTTTTCTCTCTTGTGTTTTTATCAACTGTGAATTTTTAGAGGTTTCTGGTTTCTTTTCTTTTTATTAATGTGCGTAGTGTCATCTTAAAGACTGAATGGCGTAGGAAAATCTTCATCATTTCTATTTTGATTAATCTCGATAAAGAGAATGTCCCAATTTCGAAAAGTAAAACTGAAAAGACAATTTTTTTTTATTTCATTTTTAGATGTGTTGGGAACGGGGAGGAAGCAGGCCTTTTTGTTTGTTTCTATTTCATGGTTCTGCGTCAATTCGTCGCACACAATGCATCGCGCACAATTCATCGCAGGGTCAATTCGTCGCAGCGACAACTCATCACAGCGTCAATTCGTCGCAGCGTCAATTCGTCGCGGCGTCAATTCGTCGTGCTGTCAATTCGTCGCAACGTCAATTCGTCGCAACGAAAATATATTTGGAGGTTATGATGATAAAAGTAAAGATAATTTAGTAAAATTATTTAATGATGTAAATTGTTAGTCATAATTCTCTATATCTAAAAAACAAATTATCATTCAATAATTTTACTACATTATCTTTAATTTTATCATCATAGCCTTCAAAAACATTTTCGTTGCGACAAATTGATGTCGCGATGAATTGACGTCGCGACGAATCGACACCAAGACGAATTGACGCTGCGACGAGTTGACGCTGCGATAAATTGTACGCGATAAATTGTTCCGCAATGAATTGTTCAGCGATGAATTGCGGGCGACGAATTGACGCGACACCCTGTTTTTCATGGTTAAATACAAAATCAATATAATTTTTGTTTCCATTTTGCTTTTGGCGACATTTTGTCATTTTTTTCTTTTTGTGAATCAGTAATGAAAATCTGAGTGCATTGAAATATAAATTTTATAGAAGAAAAATAATATTATTAATAGTAATAATAATAAATAAATAAATAATAAATTTCCAAGATTTTTACTGTTGCGTTTACCCTCTCTTTCAAAAATCTATCAATCGCTTTTTCCAACCTGTCTTATATCCAGTTGACGTAAACATTACAGTTGGCAACCTTAAGACTTGTTTTTAGTCAAACCTCGAATTCCCCTCTTAATGTTAAACTTATAGGCTTTGAATGCATCCGTATTTTTGAAATTTCTCCTCGGAAAATTAAAATTGTTACCTTCTTTTTTCTGTATGCTCTTCTTGAAGGATTTTTTTTCTCTTTTTATTTGACAGACTATTTTTAAAGTATACTTAGTTGTTTCAAGTGTTAACATTTTTATTTACACCTTGTTTGCTTCAGTTAGATTTTTACACTTAAAATATAAAATTAAGTATACATATTTTAGAAATATTTTGTCAAATAAAAAAGAAAGAAACATCCTTCAAGAAGAGCATACAGAAAAAAGAAGGTAACAATTTTAATTTTCCGAGGAGATATTTGAAAAATACGGATACATTCCAAGCACATAAGTGTAAGGGGCCCAGTGTTGAATTCAGACAATTTTCTCCTGGAGGGGGAGGGATATCTGTGGATCCGGGAGGGGACACATTATAAAGTTCCGGGGGGGATACATTATAAAATTCCGGGGGGGGGACACATTATAAAGTTCCGGGGAGGGAGGGAAATTCCACGTTTTGACCATTGAAAGCATAAGATCTCAAATCTTCCGGGGGGAGGGGGACATTTCAGAGCTCCCGGAGTGAATGCCCTCGGATCCACAGGATCGCTCCCGGAAGGAGGAAAGATCCTTACCGTCTGTTTGGAGTCCTTCTGGTTGCCTGCATTCCAGAACTCCTGCCTTTGTCGTCCCGAAAGATGCGGCATATATCGTAATGCTTTGTCCCACGGGACAATTTAAATTCAAATGTTCTCCTTCGCAAACGATTTCATTTCTGAAAAATTCTGGAAATAAATAATGAATTAGTAATACTAATAAGCATCATTACTTACGCATATCTTCATGAAAATATTATTTACAGTTAAATATTGTTTATAACAAAAGTACTCTGTAAAACAATCATAGAAAATGTTCTTGATATGGCAGAAATACTTATGAAAATATAATGTAACTTTGGTATTACCCATAATTCCAGAGAACGTTCCATCCTCAAACTATTTAGAGATGGACTCATTAAAAAAACCTTAAAAACTTATAGGCTTTTGAAGCTCACTAAAACGTTTCTGAGATGAAGGTTGTTCATCAGTGCGATCTCGAATTCTCCTCGCAAATGTTAGACCTGGGCGAGTGACGCAGTCGTAATTTTAAAATATCTCCTCAGTAAATTAATATTTTAACTTCTTTTTTCTGTGTACTGTTCTTAAAGGATGTCTCTTTCTATCTTAGTTGTGAAAATAGTTATAAAATATATACTATTTAATTTTATTTCATGTGTTAAAATCTTACTCAGTTTCGCTACATTTTTAACAAATAAAATTATAAATTTAGTATATATTTTAGAAACTATTTTGACAACTAAGATAGAAATAGACATCTTTTAGAAAGAGTACACAGAAAAAGAAGTTAAAATATTGATTTCCTGAGGAGATATTTTAAACATACGAACGCATACCACGCCCATTAGATTTAACATAAGCTAAGAGAATTTGAGATCTCACTGAGGAACAAGCTTTACGAATTCTCACCGAAAAAAACTTCAAATGTTGGCGGTTGTTGAAAACATGCTTTCATTAATTTACATTTTTCATTAATACATTGATACATTGACGCATTTTTGATACAAATAAATATCACTTTCTTAAATTTCGTATTGGAATCGTGTGTTATATTTCATTATCACTATATTGCAAACGCCAACAAAGTTATACGTAGTTTAAATTGCGGAATCCCAAATCCCACTATGGTCTGGAGCAGCCGTACTCAACCTTTTTTAATTGCGGGCCGCAAACAAATATTTGCGACGTTTGACGGGCCGCAACACACTTGTATAATAATGTAAAAAATATAGATTTCTATTGCAAATGCCGCGAAGATTTTGTTTTGAAATAATGGTATAAAACTTTTTGCTGCCAATTTTTTCTGCGACAAATATTTAACCCTAAATAAACCTTATTAGCTATATTATAAGTATAAAACTTAACAACAATGCAGCAATTCCAAAATATAAAAAAAAAATTAAATCAAGGAATTTTTTCTAATAAATCAGTTTTTTTCTCAATGTAAAACTTTTTGTTTTTAATGTAAAAATATAGAGTGCAAATTCAATTAATTTGGAATAATGTTTATTTAGTGTTCAGGATTAAGAAATGTATAAACTATTATAGCACAGGTAAAACTACATGTAAAAAGAACTTTGACTAAGGAAACGTCATTTAAAATATTTCAAGGTAATTTTAAATTAGTAATTATAAATAACAGGAAATTGTCTTCCCATGGAAACATATAAAAGAGCGGTGAAATTATTAAAAACTTTTTATACACATCTCAATTTTATAAATAGGGAGAAATGATTATGTGACTCGGGCCGCACATAAAAGGCCGCCGGGCCGCAGGTTGAGTATGGCTGGTGTGGAGAATGCGGTTGTGAACCGAAGTGTGATCTACGGGTAAAAGAGCCACTTTACTGACAGTTAATTTATAGAAAAGACATTACTGTTAATTTCGAAACCTGTTGGTTTCTGTAGGTACCAATTGGTCAAGTTCCGGAAACTATGAAAGAGGTCTTCCAAATTGCCAGGTTACACTAAACTTTTGTAAACTTTTCTTCTATATCAGGAAACGTTTCTGTAATGTTTTTACAATGTAAAAAAAGTAGTAGCAAAGAAAAGCCCTAATAACCAGAATAATACAACTATTTCAGGACTTCATAAAAGGAGCCTCTATTTCAATTCAAAAAATTGATGTAAAGTACTTGTAGTGATAACTTTACAGGATGATGCTGAAAACTTCCCGGAATTTGTAATGCACAATGTAAATAAGACAAATGCTTCTTAAGAGACTACTTCACTCAGACGAAAACACCCGCTAACTAATGTTAATCCTATGGAGGAAATATTTTAAGATATCTCGTTCGCATTTCAATATTTTTAAATGATTTTTTTTTTTTGCGTTGGATAGTTGAGGTCAATCTCTATGCACGCTCCTTTCTACTTTTTCACTTTTTGTTGCAGTTTTTTTTTTTTTTTTTTTTTTTTTTATCAAGGATATTTTTACTTTCAAAACCGGTTCCGAAAGTGAAAGTATCTTAATAAAAAAAAAAAAAAAAGAAAAGAAAATGTAATCAAAATCGAAAAAGTACAAAGGAGCGTGCATATAGATTGGCCTCAGCTATCCAATGCAAAAAAAAAAAAAAAAAAATAAAATAAAAAAATCATTTAAAAATATTGAAATGCGAACGAGATATCTTAAAATATTTCCTCCATAGGATTAACATTAGCGAGCGGGGGGTTTTCGTCTGAGTGAAGTAGCCTGACATGAACAAAAATGTACAATAACCTCTTCCGAGTCACCAACTATTCCGAAAAGCGTTCGTTATCTTTAGAAACCTCAGAAACCAATATATATTTTTTAATTTAAAGAAGCATTTATAAAAGACAAAATTTCTTTTGTTGCCACTGATTTTCGAAAATGTTTCCGAGTAATTTTTATAGCCTGTTAATCAGTTTTCTCTACACGAAATATAGGTTTTCCGGATGCTATCCATTCTAAAGTAAACATTTTCATATTCAACAAACATGTTTTATAGACAAACATGTTAAATCAACAGCATTAAAATTAACATTGATATTATTCTTTTACTCTTGCATGTATATAAATCCAGTTACACAGCTGAAAATTTTTAATTGAGAATGGATAGCGTCCTTAAACTGATATTTCGATTTGAGGAACACTATAACAACTGCTCGGAAAAGTTTTCGAAAATCAGTGATAGCAAAAGAAACTTGATTAAGAAATCTTGATTAAAAATTATAATATTGTACATTAATTATAATGTTAACCTATTTATTTTTTATTTGTAACTAAATCGTTGTATAAAACATCATTAAACAGTTATTTTTTTTTAATCACTTTTAAAATTTATTTCATATGCTTTAACGATGCAATGATATTGAACAATTGTGTCAATTCGTGATTTTAAAGAAACATCATTTAAAAAAGGAAAGTCAATGCGATGATAATACTACTCTGTTTTTAAAGTAAGAAGCATAATTATATTAAAATTTAGCATAAGAATTAAACTACAACATATTTTTTTTGCATATTAAAGATTTTTAAATTTGTAATAGGTATGCTTGAGCTTTGAATTAATTTATAATTAATAAATAAGGTACGATTTTGAAACGATTTTGGAATTTTTACTGGTCAATAATGGATGTATTTAAAGAAAATCTTTTTAAATGATGAGAAATGTTTAATAATGGCTTAAAAATCAAATAAATTAAATTAAAATTAAAATATGTTAACATTATAATTAATGTACGATATTAAAATTTTTAATTGAGCTTATTAAATTATAATTACAAGTATATTTATGTAACAAAAAATGAGAAAAACAGACGTAGCGTGTTCCGGTCCCAAACCCGGGTCCGCGGATCAACGAACAGACGCCATAACAACTAAACTACGACCAACGTAATAATTTTGTTACAAAGTAAGTATTTAAGTTGTGTTATAATATTAGACTCCCCATTTCTCGAGAACTAAGGAGCGTTGTATAAAATCCGTCGAACCTGAGACTACACTGTAAAAAATGATCAATGTTTCTTATTTTATCAAAATATGCTATAACCACGAATGAAAATATAATATAATCTTCTGAGTTATCCGACATTCCGAAAAGCGTGTTACATTGTCTTTTGAATCCCCAGAAAGCAATAAATTTCCAAAATTTAAAGAATTATTTATAGAAACAAAATTTCTGTAGCTGCCCGTATTTTTCAGAAACGTTTCCGAATAGTTTTTATAGTGTATTAATCAGTTTCTTCAGACTAGAATACCTATTTATCGAATGTCATTCATTCTCAAGTAAGCGTTATCAGCTGCATAAGTTAATTTATACATGTAAGAGCAAAGAAATAATCTTAATTTTAATGTTAATATTAACGCTGTTAATTTCGCATGTTTTTCTGTTGAACATATATGTTGAACATGAAAATGTTTACTTGAGAATGGATAGCATCGGAAAAAAACTATATTCCGGGCTTAGAAAACTGATTAATACACTTTAAAAGCTACTCGTAAACATTTCCGAAACTTTCGGGCAGCTAGAAAAATTTTGTTTTTCTAAATGGTTCTTTAAATCTCGGAATGCCATTGATGTCTGAGGTTTCTAAAGATAAATAAACACTGTTCAGAGTCATGGTTAACATGGATGAGATTATATTATAAATTTATTCATCATTATATTATATTTTCGTACATTCAGAAACATTCGTCATTTTTTACAGTGGTAAGGGGCTTCTATCCTACAACATATATAAAAATAATCAAAATCTGTAATTACCAAGCTTGGTCCTGTCCTTGTCAGTAACATAAAATTTGTACCTAAAACGCATATGAATCGCTACAGGCAAAAAGGGATTCAGTCACTATTCATATATAAATTCAGCAAGTTTTTTTTTTTTTTTTTTTTTTTTTTGGTATTAATCATTACGTGTAGATTATCTATAACGATGAAAATTAAGCTCAAAAAGCAATCTAGAATTGCAAAATTTGAGACAGCTAAAATTAGTGTAAGAACACTAATGTAAGGGAAAGGTGTAAACCCCCTCTCTCTCACACACACAAAAAAAAAAAGATTCTTAGGATTTCCAAATGACACAGGAGGACGTCATATACAACTGAATAATTATGTGTGAGTATGGATATGGCAATACCTAATCTGTAATTTCTTATATTATAACTGTAATTGATTCATTGTAAACTGTATGGTATTTTGTAATGCAAGAAAACAAGATGTGTTTTCTAAATCTTTAGAACGAAGATAATAATGACGAAGGCTAAAACTAAAAGAATACTGCATATACTCTCCAAAAATGAAAACTAATAACTACCTGGTCTACACTTATAAGCGACTTCTGCATATTTTCTTACTCCAGGACAAGGATCGCTGTCAAACATATCTGGCGTAATTAGAAGTCGACACACCATCTGTCCTCGACATTTGCCTTCGATGACCTGGAAAGAAAAGCCTATTTTAATTTCACAACTACTACTATGACAGATGTTCTAAAAAAAATTTTTTTTTAATGTGTAGGTTTAGCCTTCTTGAAAGGACCTGGGTGCAAGAAATATTTTTAGGAATCTACACTTTTTAAAGAATAAAAATGTTTTCAAAGATCTCATCGGGGGCGACGTCTATAAGAACGGGTTAGGAGCTGGAGTCCTGCACGACTCGAGTTGTAACAACACGAACCTAACAATTATGCTTAAAGTCAACCCGAAATCCGATCCGAACCCAAATCCACAGTGATAGAAAATTAATCTATATTGTAATACAATTATGAAAAAGTAATGTACAATTACTTCTCAAATATCAATTTTATATTTTTTATATAAAAATAAATGAACGCATATACATGCATTAATAATAATTATACAGTTTTTTTTTTTTTTTTTTTTTTTTTGTAAAATACATGACTTTCTTTGGAAAATCGGGTCAACCCGAGTCCGTCGCGTAACGAAAAAAAATACGACCCGGCCGCGGGTTCGTGTAAAATCTCGTTACTTGACCCGATGCATTATTATATTAGGAATGAGCATATGTGCAAATCTATTTAGGACATGTTTTTTTTGTTTGTTTTTTCCCCAAAAGATATAAAAAAAAAAGGAGTATTTCAGCCTGTTTCAAGGTCCCTGTGAGAACAGAGTTTGAATGTCTCCACGTCTTCTGATCGTACCTGTCTATGAGAAAAGTTGTAATTCGCTGCGATCGCACATATCTTCGTTTCTAATTATCGCATTTTTTAAATGTCCGCAATATAAAGTGGTACAAAACATGCACTTTGAAATAAATTTGGTTTAAAAAACGTAACTTAATTTACCGAATTTTGATGAGTTAAAAATAATTTTCAAGGATTATTCTTTTTAATCAATCGATGCTTACGAAACAATAAACATTTGTTTGCTACAAGAACGTGACGTAAAACATTCAGTAAAATAAATAAATATAGGACTCCAATAAAATATGTAAATCTAAAGAGAAAGTGGCATATTTATCGTCCAAGCAAGAGGGCACCTTATTCTAAGGTATAGAAGTATCAAATATATTTTTAATATTTATTTTATAAGCGAAAGTAGGGGTAGGAAAAACTACTTTTTTATTGTACTACAACTACTTTATCTAAAATGTAGTTAACTACAGCTACAACTACTTGGTTTAAAAAGTAGCGACAACAAACTACTTTTAAAAAGTAGTCACTACTTCGCTACTTTCAGATTTTGTCAAAGGGTTCAATTTACACTATAAATTGAAGGCACGGATTAAAGAACAAAACGACCCCTAAATTATATCACGTCTGCCAAGATACAATTAAATCAATGTGACATAACTGGGGACATTAAAAAATTAAGAAAGATAAGAAACAAGAAAATGTTTTGTGTTTCCCTCCAAAATGTTAGTTTTATAAGTTAGTTTACAAATTTCGTAACAAAATTAAAAGAGCTAAACTATCTAAAGATTTTATCTATTAAATTGTACTATCTAAATTATAGATAGTAATAAAATTACTGAAAAACAACTCTGAATGCAAACAATAAATAAATCTGTAAACAATTTTTTATATTAAGAATCCCAGCATTAAAACATGAAGACCTAATAACGAGTAAATATATAAATGTTGCCAGCAAGAAATTTAATTCCTTTGGTGGGTTAGTATTTGATTTTAGCAGCAAGTGTTGATGGGAAAAATCTATGCCTTCATGCGGTTCACTGCATACGCTGCAATTGAGATTTACCGCTGAGATTCGCAAATTGTTGAGCAGAACAAATTTTACACAAAAGAAGCAAGTTTCGACCATGTGATTTGCAGAATGGCATTTTTTTAATTCCTGAAATAGCGTTAAAAGTAACGACGGTTCTCGCTACAAACTACTGATTTTTTGTATCGCGCTACTCGCTACACTACATTGTTCAAAATGTAGCGCATTACACTACAAACTAGTGTAAAAAGTAGCGACTACTGTAGTTTCGCTACTTGTAGCGCGCTACTTCCGACCCCTGAGCGAAAGCATATGATAAAGGTAACGATTCTAATTGATTCTTTTATATTCGTAATTCATTTATAGTATAAATATGAATACCACATAAATTTTTAGCTAAACAGCTTAAAATATATCAAATTAAAGTAACGCCGATCGATGGAGACATAAAAGTTGCCATGTCCGCTATCTAAAATAACAAAATAGGGAGATATATATATATATAAAATCCCTGACGGCTCGGCCTACAGGCACAGGTAGATTTCGAAGACGCAGACCGTGGGGCACCTGTTTGTCGGGAATTGCGGAAGAAATGACCTTTTTGCTATGATGCTGCAGTTGGAACCGCATACTTCGAAACCAAACTTGTTTGCAGGCGGAGCCAGCAAGCATTTTTTTTTTTTTTTTTTTTTTTTTTGCTATAAGAGTTGGTCCTCCTATAAAAAACATGTCAATATAAAAGTTTTAGATAATATTAAGAGGATTTATAATAAATTTAAGCGGATTTGAAATTTTGGGAATTGACGAAGTTATGAATTTTTTTCTTCTAAAACCCCCCTCCCCCCCCCCTTAAGACAATTTTTAATTATATCAAAAATCTGTCATACATAAATTTTCGGCCCTTCTCCTAGAAGTAATAATAACTTCAAACGGATTCGATATGTATCATAATTAAGAAATTATGGGTTTTTTTCTGTTTTCACAAAAAGTCCCCCCCCCATTCCCCCCCCCCTGGTTCGATTTTGCCCATTAACGAACTTGACCGAGATTTTATGCCCCTTGATTTTATGTATCAGTTTCGAAAAGATGCGGGAGTTGGAACCGCCTACTTCGAAAAATAACTTGTTTGCAGGCGGAGCCGGCAGGGATTTTTTTGTTTTTATTTTTTATTTTTTGCTATAACGGTTGGTGTTATAAAAAACTTATCAATATAAAAGTTTTAGATAATACTATGAGGATTAATAATAAACTTACGCGGATTTGATATCTTGTGAATTGACGAAGCTATGATTTTTTTTCTTCTAAAACCCCCCTTTTTCACCCCCCTTCTGGCCATTTTTAATTATATCAATACTGTCATACATAAATTTTCGGCCCTTTTCCTAGAAGTAATAATAACTTTAAACTGATTCGATACGTATAATAATAAAGAAATTATGAGGGTTTTTCTGTTTTCACAAAAAGCCCCCCTATTTCCCCCCCCCCTTGGTTCGATTTTGCCCATTAACGAACTTGACCGAGATTTTATGACCCTTGATTTTATGTATCAGTTTGGAAGAGATTTATGCAGAATTTTTCCAGTTATCGTTGTCAGAAAAAAGTGACATAGATAGATAGATAGATAGATAGATAAAGTTTTGAACTGGGGGGGTGGTTTTGGGTTCTGGGAGTCATGATCGGTGTAGATCTGCAAAATTTTTTCAAATTTTCCAACTTAGGTGAGAATGTAATAGGTAGTATTTCTTACGAAATCTACCTAAAAAAAATACGGGACAGAGGACTTAAAATTGGGACTAAAATAAAAACAGGTTTTTTGTCGCTATATTGGATTTATGAGAATTAAAAAATTCCTACGACATAACAGCATGCAGTTAATTCAACAATACTAAGCTTTTGATTAATTAGCAATATTTTCAGAAAAATCAGTGTTTGTAAATGGAGTTAAAAAATATATTACATTTAGGAACATAATATTCCAGTAATATTTCAAAATATAAAATGTTCTACATCTACGTCGACAAACCTTTCATTAATTAAATGACATGAATTTATAATAATTAATGGAATTCAGTAATTTATATAAATTTGAAACAATAAAACGTGTTCTTAATTGTATTTATAGTTTTATTTATGCTTGCCGCAAATTGTATGCCTGTCTCTTTAGAAAATGTACTCTTAATCAATAATTTATCTGAAAATCTCCTACTATTTATGGAAAAATCTTCACAAATCAAAACATTTTTATTTAAATCTTAAACTCTACAGTCTTTTAAGAATTTTTCGGGAAAAAATTAATCAACGCTCAGAAGCTATCAAGACAATATCTGTAAGTTGTCCAAACTAATAAAAATTTAAGATATTATCTCGCAGGACGGCTATGTGGAAGTCTTTGTTTTGTTCCCATTTTCGTTTTGCTGCTAATTGATGTTTTTCTTTTCGTATGGACCTGGGCTTGGCATCACACCTAGACGTCATGCCATCGCTATGCGACGTGGTCTCGTAATTTAGAACCTTGGTCAGGTGACGAGACCTGCACCTTACTAGGCACCTCCAGAGGTATAATCCACAGGGACTTTGCACCCACGACGGATTATACATGCACCAGGCGCCATTAGCGTACATGATTTAAGATATTACTTTAAAATTATCTAGTCTATCTTCTGTAATCAATAGTACAATAAAAGAAATTGAACGATCTTATGTAAATATTCAGCACGTACGAATGTCATGGGTAATTTTTGTTCATCATGAAAAATTGGAGATAATCTGGAAACACTAGCATAGAACACTGTAAAAAAAGACAACTATTTCTTAATCTAAGCAAATATAATATAATCATGAATGCCGAAATACAATAACTTCTTCCGATTTACTCACGATTCCGACAAAAACGTCCTTTATCTTTATAAACTTCAAAAATCGACATATTTCCAAGATTTAAAGAAGCATTTATAAAAACTTTTTTTTTTTACGTTTCCGAATAGTTTTTATAGTGTATTAATCAGTTTTCTCAACCCGGAACATAAGTTGTTCGGATGCTAATCCATTATCAATGAAACACATTCATGTTCAACAAACATGATAAACTAACAGTATTAATATTAACATTAAAATTACTATTATCTTGTTACTCTTGCATGTATAAACTGAATTACGCCGCTGAAAATATTTCATTGAGAATAGATAGCATGCTGAAAACCGATATTCCTGTTTCAGAATACTAATTGATACACTAAAAAAACTACTCGGAAACAGTTCCGAAAATCAGTGACAGCAAAAGAAACTTTGTTTTTATAATATATTTGTTTTTTAAATCTTGAAAATATATATTGGTTTCTCAAGTTTCTAAAGATGAAGAACGACTTTCGGAATCTTGGGGAACTCGGGAGAGGTTATTGTATATTACTTACCCATCATACGTAGTCTTGTAATCGTTTGAAAAATTGAAAAAAAAAAAAGAGTAACGGATTTACACGTTTTAGACACTGGAGATTCCGAAAAACATATTTTTAGAAAAATATTTTTTTCCGTCCGTCTGTCTGTGCGTGTGTCTGTGTGTCTGTAAACGCTGTATCTCCCGAACAAATTAAGATAGAGATTTGATATTTGGTATGTACTTAGCATGTAATAATGAGAAGCCTATTGATTTTCAGTAACCTCGATTATCCAGAACTATTTTTTTCGGACACTTGAAATATTCGTTCTGATAAAAGGTATATAAAAATTTTCGAAATTGTTTATTTTAAGGAGTAAATATAAAATACATTAAAAAAAGAAAAAAAAATTGCATTAAGAATAAAGTCGATCGGCTAATGAGTTGTCGAGATATTTGTAATCCTATTTTCCACACTCTTCCATTTTTCATGACCCCGCATTTCATTCAAATTTCAATAAGATATATTTTAATTGGAAATGAGACGCTTAATCCGACGCAGTGAACCGTTAGTTAATATGATTATGAATTTTGGAGTTATAAGGATGTTTCTTTTACGCAGTTCAGTAATAGAGCATTTAAAATTTATGACGTCATCAAGCCAGGATTTTATTCGAATTGCAATGCATTTTATAAATAGCTTACACATATTTTATTTTCACGTTTTATATTATGCATATCCATGATGGGTAAGTATTACGGTGGCCCCCCAAAGACTACTTTTCGTTTGTGGTTATTTGAATGCCTAGGAAGGACTGCTCAGACTGAGAACCAGATCTGTACGCACATCGTCGGCATCTGCCGTCTACTTTCTGATTGTGAAAACAGTATTTTGATAATTATATTAGGTAATGGTTATTAACTTTTTTAACTCACAGGCTATCAAAGCCTGAGAGCTAATGTGCCCGCCCGTTCTGTATGCATGTATGTATGTACGTAACGCGATAACTCTTGATAGAAATATCCGTTTTGCTTACAATTTTGTTTATAGGTTCATTGTGATAAGGCGCTTCCCTGATTAGTTTTGAGGGTGTATTGGTTAAGTATAAAGGGGGGAACGGAGGGCTAATCTCCCCCTTAATTTAGATAAATGGGTTTTTCATGCAGAATTATCCGGTTTGCTTCAAATTTTGTATATAGGTTCATTGTGATAAGATGCTTCCTTTATTAGGTAGATTTCGTAAGAAATACTACCTATTACATTCTCACCTAAGTTGGAAATTTTGAAAAATTTTTGCAGATCTACGCCGATCATGACTCCCAGAACCCAAAACCACCCCCAGTTCAAAAGTTTATATATATATATATCTATCTATCTATCTATCTATCTATCTATCTATCTATGTCACTTTTTTCTGACCACGATAACTGGAAAAATTCTGCATAAATCTTTTCCAAACTGATACATAAAATCAAGGGTCATAAAATCTCGGTCAAGTTCGTTAATGGGCAAAATCGAACCAAGGGGGGGGGAAATGGGGGGGCTTTTTGTGAAAACAGAAAAATCCACATAATTTCTTTATTATTATACGTATCGAATCCGTTTAAAGTTATTATTACTTCTAGGAAAAGGGCCGAAAATGTATGTATGACAGATTTTTGATATAATTAAAAATGGCCCCAAGGGGGGGGGGAAAGGGGGGTTTTAGAAGAAAAAAAATCATAGCTTCGTCAATTCACAAGATATCAAATCTGCGTAAATTTATTATTAATCCTCTTAGTATTATCTAAAACTTTTATATTGACAAGTTTTTTATAGGACCAACCGTTATAGCAAAAAAAAATTAAAAACAAAAAAATCCCTACCGGCTCCGCCTGCAAACAACTTATTTTTCGAAGTAGGTGGTTCCAACTCCCGCATCTTTTCGAAACTGATACATAAAATCAAGGGTCATAAAATCTCGGTCAAGTTCGTTAATGGGCAAAATCGAACCAGGGGGGGGGGGAAATGGGGGGCTTTTTGTGAAAACAGAAAAATCCTCATAATTTCTTTATTATTATGCGTATCGAATCCGTTTAAAGTTATTATTACTTCTAGGAAAAGGGCCGAAAATGTATGTATGACAGATTTTTGATATAATTAAAAATTGCCTTAAGGGGGGGAAGGGGGGTTTTAGAAGAAAAAAATTCTTAACTTCGTCAATTCACAAGATATCAAATCCGCGTAAATTTATTATTAATCCTCTTAGTATTATCTAAAACTTTTATATTGACAAGTTTTTTATAGGACCAACCGTTATAGCAAAAAAAAATTAAAAACAAAACAAATCCCTGCTGGCTCCGCCTGCAAACAAGTTATTTTTCGAAGTAGGCGGTTCCAACTCCCGCATCTTTTCGAAACTGATACATAAAATCAAGGGTCATAAAATCTCGGTCAAGTTCGTTAATGGGCAAAATCGAACCAAGGGGGGGAAATGGGGGGCTTTTTGTGAAAACAGAAAAATCCTCATTATTTCTTTATTATTATACGTATCGAATCCGTTTAAAGTTATTATTACTTCTAGGAAAAGGGCCGAAAATGTATGTATGACAGATTTTTGATATAATTAAAAATTGCCTTAAGGGGGGGAAGGGGGGTTTTAGAAGAAAAAAATTCATAACTTCGTCAATTCACAAGATATCAAATCCGCGTAAATTTATTATTAATCCTCTTAGTATTATCTAAAACTTTTATATTGACAAGTTTTTTATAGGACCAACCGTTATAGCAAAAAAAAATTAAAAACAAAAAAAAATCCCTGCCGGCTCCGCCTGCAAACAAGTTATTTTTTCATGTAGGCGGTTCCAACTCCCGCATCTTTTCGAAACTGATACATAAAATCAAGGGACATAAAATCTCGGTTAAGTTCGTTAATGGGCAAAATAAAACCAAGGGGGGGGGGGGCTTTTTGTGAAAACAGAAAAAAAACCCATAATTTCTTAATTATGATACGTATCGAATCCGTTTGAAGTTATTATTACTTCTAGGAACAGTGCCAAAAACTTATGTATGACAAATTTTTGATATAATTAAAAATTGCCTTAAGGGGGGGAGGGAAGGGGGGTTTTAGAAGAAAAAAATTCATAACTTCGTCAATTCCCAATATTTCAAATCCGCTTAAATATATTATAAATCCTCTTAATATTATCTAAAACTTTTATATTGACATGTTTTTTATAGGACCAACTCTTATAGCAAAAAAAAAAAAAAAAAAAAAATCCTTGCTGGCTCCGCCTGCAAACAAGTTTCGTTTCGAAGTAGGCGGTTCCAACTGCAGCATCATCGCAAAAAGGTAATTTCTTCCGCAATTCCCGACAAACAGGCACCCCACGTTCTGCGTCTTCGAAATCTACCTGTGCCTGTAGGCCGAGCCGTCAGGGATTTTTTTATTTTTTGGTAGGGTTCTTTGGTTAAGCATAATGGGGGGGGGGGGGAGAGAGGGCTAATTCCCCCTTAATTTAGATAAATGGGTTTTCCATGCAGAATTATCATGTTTGCTTTCAATGCCCTTCCCGTTTGTGGTTATATCATATTTTCCTAGATAAAGGAACAATTGTGCCTCCATGTTATTAAAGTGTTAGTTACTAAGATACTTACTTTGATTGCACTATCCAGGCGACACGTTGCAGCATCGTAGGTGCCAGGCCCCGGACACAGATCTCCTCTGCCAGCTTCCCTTCCGTAACGAACGAAATTTATACTGATTGTTGTACCGTGAGAGCAATTTAACTTCAGCTCATTATTATCGCAGGCGTGGGCTTGGAATGTCCGCAGGCTCCCGTATAGAAGACCTAAAACGAAGTAGAAATAATAATGTATAAAATTTTTTTTTTAAAATCAATAATGCGCGGCAGCGTATTACTGCTTATTTTACTGTTTATTACTGTTAATTTTACGGTATAATACTGACAGCTGGGGTGCCAGTATTATACTGTAAAATCAACACTTTTTTTTGCAGTGTACAAGATAGTCATTTAAAAAGTTATATGAAATTATTTAAATTTCTTTTTTTATTATACTTCGTAACATAGTTGAAAAGTGTTTATGAATTCAGTTTGTTTCTCTGTCTATCTGCCTGCCTGCTGTCTGTTCGACGTAAATATACTCGGATTGCCACGAAATTTTGATACGTTATTGAGGTTTACGATAAAATGTTCGGTTTCGAAAATGAAGTGCGTAGAATTTATATTTCGTTTACAGGGACACCACAAAAGATTTCCATTACATTACGGTCTATGGGGGAAAATCATTTGCGGTGTGTTTTATTGATGTTACGATATTCCAAAGATATTGAGATTAATATACATCATTGAGATGAATTAGAACATGCTTTGTCGGGATTATAGAATAAGTAGCATTTATAGTTTTTTTTACAAGAATGCGCAAAAGATTTTTAAGAAGATGATAGAAGTTCATTAAGTAGAAATTTGAAAGTTTATAGGGATTTTTTAAATATTTCAAATTTTCCGGAGGTAATTTATTAAAAACGCACATCGTCGGCATCTGCCGTCTACTTTCTGATTGTGAAAACAGTATTTTAATAATTATATTAGGTAATGGTTATTAACTTTTTTAACTCAGGCTATCAACAGGCAGCACATTAGCCTGAGAGCTAATGTGCCCGCCCGTTCTGTATGCATGTATGTATGTATGTACGTAACGCGATAACTCTTGATAGAAATATCCGTTTTGCTTACAATTTTGTTTATAGGTTCATTGTGATAAGGCGCTTTCTGATTAGTTTTGAGGGTGTATTGGTTAAGTATAAAGGAGGAAACGGGGGGCTGATCTCCCCCCTTAATTTAGATAAATGGGTTTTTCATGCAGAATTATCCGGTTTGCTTCAAATTTTGTATATAGGTTCATTGTGATTAAGATGCTTCCCTTATTTATTTTTTGGTAGGGTTCTTTGGTTAAGCATAATGGGGGGGAGAGAGGGCTAATCCCCCCTTAATTTAGATAAATGGGTTTTCCATGCAGAATTATCATGTTTGCTTTAAATTTTGTATATAGGTTCATTGTGATAAGGAGCTTCCCTGATTAGTTTTGGGGGTTCATTTGTTAAGTCTAAACGGAAGGAACGGGGGCTAAATCCCCCCTTAATTTATTGTCGATTTCTTTATTTTTTGAGGGACATTATTCTTTGAAATAAGAGTATAATATGCAATTAGTGTGAAAAGCCTGTGAGCTCAATGCCATCAGTTTAACTGGGAACTTTTCTTTTTTTATTAAGTTTGTTAACATAGGATTTCGCCATCGGGGAGTTTCAGTGAAGTACTCTGTACTACTCCATTTCTTTAGTAAAGAAAATGCAATTATTTTCTCTGTTAGTCTCCATCCTCACTTGGGGTCAAATTTTTGTCACTCCGGAGAATGTCAACTGTTTAATTTCGAAAGGGCATTAAATCAACAAACCCGGAGAAAGAAAGATACCGGGAGAAAATCCTCAGTAGATAGGGATATAACTGTGCACTCTCAAAGCGATCATCGCTATAATCCTTATCTAAATCCATTCTGGAGCCTCAGAAGGGAGTGAAAGCTAGAAAAGAGAAACAGACTAGCTGTCATTTTTAAGCTCGTTTCACTAGGTGCGGCTAGAATTGTTTCTCGTTGGAAAATAGAATCAAATTTAAATAAATGCCCACATGGGCGCTGGCAAAACAAAATCCAGGGAGGGGCAAGATTTTCGAACAAATATACCTGTGGTCAGCAACCAAGGGCGGTTTTTTTTTTTTTTAAACGACGAATATAAAAATGAAGTAAGCTAAGTTAGATTATAATTAAAATAAATTAAATGTAAAAATTAAAAAAAAAAATTAAATGCTTTCATTAAAATTCACAAAAAGTCAACTTATATTATGAAACAACAATCGTAACGTTAATTCTATGGGGAAAATGCAAGTCTTGGGCCGACATTGCCCCCCCTTCCCCCATAGGGATGGAATTTTAAAAATTCAATGTATAATTCATGTACTGCTCAGGAATACATATATAATCAAAATTTCAAAGCTCTATGTCAACAGGAAGTTGACGAAAATTTTGTAACAAGATTTGACTGCCACATACAATACATACAGAAATATAAGTTAAAAGAAATCATTTAAAAAATTGTCAAAACCTCCCTCAAATACAATTGTTAAGGGGGGCCCAAACCTTTTGAAATCTTTCCAATGCCAGTAAAAAATGCTGTGGTTTCAAGTTCTCATAAATTTTGAATACTTATTGAAATTACATAAACCTCTGTAATATATTTAAGCCATACTTCAAGTTTTATAAAATATAAAAATAAACACTTCTAATTATAATAAAAAATACATTTCAGTTAATATTGCAAAATGTTTTCACATGGTATGTCACAATCCGCACGATAACATTACTTAGAATGATAAAATTTATGTTAAGATGACCTCTAAACTATATTTTATAAAATAAATTAATGTTATTGAGATAGTTAATTATTTTCATTATTTTTTAATGATTAATTAGTTTATTCAATTTTTTTTTCTATTTTTTCAAATTTAATTGAATTTTGACAAAAAATTTATATACGTATCATTAATTCATTCTACAAAATACAGTTTAAAGGTCAATTTGACATAAGTTTTACCGTTCTAAGTTAAGTTACCGTGCTGATTGTGACATACCATGTGAACAAATTTTGCAATATTGTAGCAATGAATTGAATTTTGTATTATATTATATTATAAGTGTTTATTTTTACATTTTATAAAGCCTGAAATATGGCTTAAATATATTACAGAGTTATGTCATTTCAATAAGTATTTAAAAATTTATGAAAACTCGAAACCATATCACTTTTCACTGGCAGTGGAAAGATTTCAAAAGGTATGAACCTTAAACATATCAACGTAAAGAGCAATACAGAAACGTAACGAATAAGAAATAATTAAAAATACAAAAGTAAACTTCTACTGGCATTTTTCAAAATGGAGAATTGAAGCTGTTATTTCTTATTTCCGCCAGGAAAGGGGAGAGGCGGTCTACCAACCTGAACCCTCCGTTTAACCCCTTGAAGAGTGGTGGGATATTATACACTATATGGCCATTAATGACCGGCAACTTTCAATTTTAGACATTTTGTCGAATATTTAAAAATATACTTGTCAGATTCTTCTGGAATTTTAAGATTAAAAAGAACAGGTTTGACTTCATATTTATCAATGTCGATTTTCTAAGGAAGACAGTTAGGGGGCTAAAAAAATATTAAAGAAAAAAAAGAATACTTTGGTTCACCCTGTAAAATAAAACGCACGAAATGATCTATTGCTACAGAATATATATAGGCAGACATTGTACAATATGTGTATTCATTTGTGTAAGAATAGCATGTATATTAATAGAAATATAGCGATTTTTTTACAAATTAAAAAAAAATTCTTGCATGTTTTTTGCTTATAACATACAGGGTTTTTAACCAAATTTAACGCCAGTTTCAGAAAAATTGACAAAATGTAGTAGGAATAATATAGTGCAATTGGAATATAAATATATTAAATATTTAAGGAAATACGGGCAGTTGTATAAAATAATTTTTATCTGCGCATGCGCGAACGATAACAAGGAATTTTTTGCATAATTTAATAGTCAACTCTATCGAGCAACTTATTAAAAAAAAATCAGTCAAATGTCGTAAAAATTTAGAGAGATATTGGCGTTAGAGTGAGCTGCTTTTTAGCTTCTTTCTAAAACTTGCTGAATGATAAGGGATTGTTCACAAATTGTCATTGTCAGGTTCTTCTCTTACAGTTGCAAGAGTTGAAAGCTATTCTTAAGGGATTAGCATATTGTATCTATTGTGTACCGTTAGAGGCGTCCTTTAGAAAATCTTAATCCGAAGGGGAGCTACTCAGAATACAAGAGGAAGGAAGGTGGAACAGAATGAAAGCAGTATATCCATTGCAATGTGGTCTTTCATAGATAAAAAAAGATATTGCACCCTTTTGTTTAGGAAGACAGATCCGTCAAGAGGGAGGAAGGGTGGTCAAGGACCCTTGGGAACAGAGGAGAAACCCCGTAGAAAGGAGGGTGTTCTGAAGTTTACGAGGGAGAGGAAGTTAGTTCTAGCGTGGTGGCGAAGGGTGAAGGTTGCGCGAGAAATGAGCGCTGAGACTTGAGTGAGTTCGAACGCAGGATTGGAGTGTGTGAGATTAATAGAAATCTGAGTTCGGAATGAATTGACGCAGTCTAACGGTACACGTAGAGCGTTTTCTGTAATTGTTTTGATTTAGTGTTAAACCGGATAATTTACATCCGAGTTTAAGTGTGAATATTGTTAATAAATTGTTACTTTAACTTTAATTGAAAGAGTTAGGTTGTTCTTGAATATACATCACGGATCGTGCCCGATATCACGTATTAATATCGGTGGTGGCAGCATATCGATAGACCGGATTTATTTCGAAGTTGTGTGGACTGAGGAGTGGAATCCGACAATGTTGGCAGCGACGGGATTGAATCACCGAAGACCAGTGCCAGTTAGCCGTGTTACTGAGAGTTTGTGCCGGATCGTCTAGCGGAAGTGTTCGTGCCCTATCGTTGTAGACTAGTGCCAGTTAGCCGTGTTACTGAGAGTTTGTGCCGGATCGTCTAGCGGAAGTGTTCGTGCCCTATCGTTGTAGACTAGTGCCAGATAGCCGTGTTACAGATAGTTTGTGCCGGATCGTCTAGCGGAAGTGTTCGTGCCCTATCGTTGTAGACTAGTGCCAGATAGCCGTGTTACAGAGAGTTTGTGCCGGATCGCCCAGCGGAAGTGTTTGTGCCCTATCGTCGTAGACAACCAGTGCCAGCTAGCCTATCGTCATTACAGTGAAGTGAATTAGTGGTGATGTTAGTGTAGTGTTGTGCGTAGTGTTTTTTGTGCATTGTGAAGCAAGGTACAGTGATTGTTGCCCGAGAGTGCAAGATTTACCCTGTGGAAAAGTGAGCAGAGAATTGCCCCAGCGAATGAAGTACGAGGTAAGGTGTTTTGATCATTTTACTCTACTGACATTCTCGAACCTACTGTTTTTTATTGTGTATAATTTATGTTAATTTATGTGCAATATAATAATTGGTCTAAATCAAATGAGATATTAACAACCATTTTTCACTATTTTTTTAAGAAAAGGATCTTATATTAATTACTAGAAGTGATTTTCTAATTGTTTTAAACGGATAAGATTAATGATTAAAATTAATGCATTGTGTTAATAGTTTGAAGGAATAATTGAAATTTCTTAAATTTAAATTATTATTAAAGTAATATTTAAATTAGGTGATATTGTTTGCTTTAAGTTTGAAATATTGATAGTAAATGAGGAAAGCAAATTTGTGTAGAATTTAAATTAAATTGAAATAACCTTCAAGGAAGAACTGAAGGCACAGAGAAAAAAAAAAGTGCTGTGATTTACTTTTTAATGTGAGAACTAATTTTGAAATTGAAATATTTTATTGAGATTAAATTTAGGAATTTATGTGTATTTCATGCAAATGTTTGTTAGGTGGATATTTTTATGTAGTGATTGGCATCAGTGTTTTATTCAAATTGCAACGTATCAGTATTATTGTGTAAATTGTATTTTATTATTTAATGGTATAAATTTAAAATCTGTATTGCATAATAGTCAAATTGAGATTATTGTTACTGTGTTATTGAAGCAAATTGTGGGGTATCATTGTTTAAGGAAATTTATTATTGTATTATTACTTATTTGAAATATGTTATATAGTATAATATGTGGAGGTAACTTATGAGGGTAGGATTTGAGGAAGTATTAATTTGATATTCTGATTAAGTATTGTTGTAGGGTGGTAATAATTATCGGTAGAAGGTATGGCTTTCTTACTAAAATTAAAAAGGGTGGATCTTCAGGCGATATGTGGAGAGTTAGGAATTGAGGTCTCGGAAGATGATACCAGGTTTAAGCTTAAGAAAAAGATAGTGGAGAGCGACGAATATGAAGAGGGAGCCGTTATGGAATTATCTAGCACTATTGTTACGGAACGCTTAGAACAAGAAGCGTTAGTAGTAGAACGGGAAAAGTTAGAAAGGGAGTTAGAACGAGAAAAGTTAGAAAGGGTGGAAAAGTTACAACGAGAAAAGTTAGAAAGGGAGTTAGAACGAGAAAAGTTAGAAAGGGAGGAAAAGTTACAACGAGAAAAGGTAGAAAGGGAGGAAAAGTTACAACGAGAAAAGTTAGATAGAGAAGAAAGGGCTGAAAAATTGAGATTGGAACATGAGTTAGAGTTGGAAAGGATAAAGATTCAAAGTTCGGCTAATAACGCTAATGGGACTAGAGAATCTAATCATGAGAGTAGCCTAGAGAAATTGATTAAAAGTGTTAAAACTTTGTCTATCAAGGTTCCAGAAGGGACTGAGGGATGGAATCTGTTTTTTAGCAGTTTAGAACGAGCATTCCAAACAAAAAATGTACCGGAAACCCAGCAGGCCGAAATTTTGCTAAATATGTTAGGAGATAAGGCCGATAATTTGTTAATCTACACTACTAGGGAACAAATTGAGAGTTATGAGAAGTTAAAGGAATTAGTTCTAAGGGAACACGAGCCGACACCGAAGGCGTGTTTGGAAAATTTCAAGAAGGCTAGAAGGAATCAAAATGAAACTCATGTATTATTTGTGTCACGTTTAATAGCAACGTGGGAAAATTACTGTAAGATTAGAGGTGCAGATACGTATGAGAAGGTTAATCAGTTAATTGTCACGGATAAGTTGTTAACTACGTTAGATGAGGAAACCTCGACGCATGTTGGATTAACTCAGCACAGTAATTGGTTAGAAGTTTCTAAAATTGCTAAGGAATGTGATAATTTATTTGATGCTAAACAAAAATCTTATGCGGTAACTTATAAGGGCTATAAAGGTAAAGAAAGGTATGTTAATAATGAAGATTCTAGAAGGGCAAAAGATGAGGGAGTTAGTAGTAATTGGAGACAAAATGGGAATAATGAAGTTAGTCCATTTTTGGGTAGAAAACCGGAATATAAGAAACCTAATGATACGACGCCTATCTGTTTCAAGTGTTCTCAACGAGGACATGTTCAGCGATTTTGTACAAAAGGAAATAATGAGGGAAGTAATCAAATTAATAACCGACAAGAACCAAGGGCTAGTATCAATAATGTCTCAGTGCGAGGAATTAAAGAATTACCAAGGGGAGCGAGTATGGCAAGAATCGGAGCAAGAGGGAATTGGAGAGCTAAAGTTATTGGAGAGAAGTTAAATAATCTCGAGAAAGTGGAAGTTAGTGTAAATGGACAAAAAGCGAAAGGATTGGTAGATTCTGGTTGCCAAATTAGCGTTGTTCATAAAGATTTAGTACCAGCAGAGAAACTAAGAGGGGCTGGTAGCATCTATTTACAGGGGATATTTGGTAAGGCAGTGAAATCGCCGTTAATTCAATTACCTTTAGCTATTCCAAAACGTGGTCAGACTAATGTAATTCATCAGGATGTACTTTGCGCGATAATTGATAATAGTAAGGAACAGGTAATTTTACATCCTGACGTGGCTAATGAATTGTCAGGGTTAAACCAAGAGAAATCATTAAGACAATCGGTAGAAAGGGAATGCAAGGAAGATAGTAGGAATAAAGTGAAAGAAGGGGAAGGGATTAGAAATGGTAATAATAACCGTTATGTCGTAGAAACGAGATCGGAAAATTTACAAAGTCATGAGAAGGAAAAAGCAGAGGTAGAGAAAAGTAAGATTAATCAAGTTACGGAAAGTAGTCTAAATTTATTTCAGGAATCCCAAATGAATTGTAAAGATTTAGAGAAAGCGTGGGAATTAGCTGAAAATGATAAAGGGTCTTACTATCTTGTTAATGGGTTATTATATCATAAAGAGAAATTGGTAGAGGAAACGGTAGCTCAATTAGTAATACCTAAAGTTAGAAGGGAGGAAATTCTAAAACTAGCGCATACCTCCTTATATGGAGAACATCAGATGGTTAAGAAAATGTTAGAAAGAATCGAGCATTCATTTTATTGGGAAAATATGGCGAAGGAAGCTAAAATATATTGTGAATCATGTGTAGAATGTCGATTAACGAGGAAAATGAATGTGAGTAATAAGGAGAAAGAGGAAATATGTCGACCTGCAGTTATAGTTGAGTTAGGGGACGGGAGTAAGAAACTGGTGTATCAAGATGAAATGAGAGCATTTATGGCTAAAAATAAAGTAGTCGATATTGTCTTGGATAGTGACGGGGAGTTTGAAGACTGTAGGAAAAATCTGTTGTTAGACAGAGAACAACCGGAAAATAAAGACAGGAAGGGATTTGAGATAAAAGAGTTAACAAATATTCAAGTTGGGGACATAAAATCAATCTTAAGGAAAAATAAGGAATTATTTATGGGTCCTATCGAACTGGTTGAAATGGAGAAAAATCGGATTGGTCATAAACCGGAAAGGGGTAAGATAAGGCAGAAATTGTACAATGTTATCATCACGTACAAAGAGGACCTGGAAAGGCAAGTGCCTGATTGGTTAGAGGACGATTTAATTGGGACATCAGAGGCAGAAATTAGCCATTCAAGTGGGTGCATTGCGGAAAGGGATGTACCAATTAAGTTAACGAGGAAGCACTGGAAGGAAAAAGTTCCGCCTCCAGCAATCTCAGCCTAAGGACTGACGTTGAAATGACATAATACTAGTGTAACTTTATTTTTTTTTGTGTATTTATAATTGTATCTGCATCCTGTGGTTATAAAAGTGTATTAGCATATTGTGTATTTTTTTCTGTAGTTATCACATTAGTATATGGTTCATTAGAGATGTCAGTAGTTAAATTTTCAGACACCTTGAAATATTTATGTAATTGTAGTAATGAAGAAACCTATCAAGGAACTATTGAACTCTTCTCAGACATTACATAGTTTGAGGAAAATTAGCCCCTAAAAGGCATATTTTCCGCTAAGGTGGGGGGTGTCAGGTTCTTCTCTTACAGTTGCAAGAGTTGAAAGCTATTCTTAAGGGATTAGCATATTGTATCTATTGTGTACCGTTAGAGGCGTCCTTTAGAAAATCTTAATCCGAAGGGGAGCTACTCAGAATACAAGAGGAAGGAAGGTGGAACAGAATGAAAGCAGTATATCCATTGCAATGTGGTCTTTCATAGATAAAAAAAGATATTGCACCCTTTTGTTTAGGAAGACAGATCCGTCAAGAGGGAGGAAGGGTGGTCAAGGACCCTTGGGAACAGAGGAGAAACCCCGTAGAAAGGAGGGTGTTCTGAAGTTTACGAGGGAGAGGAAGTTAGTTCTAGCGTGGTGGCGAAGGGTGAAGGTTGCGCGAGAAATGAACGCTGAGACTTGAGTGAGTTCGAACGCAGGATTGGAGTGTGTGAGATTAATAGAAATCTGAGTTCGGAATGAATTGACGCAGTCTAACGGTACACGTAGAGCGTTTTCTGTAATTGTTTTGATTTAGTGTTAAACTGGATAATTTACATCCGAGTTTAAGTGTGAATATTGTTAATAAATTGTTACTTTAACTTTAATTGAAAGAGTTAGGTTGTTCTTGAATATACATCACGGATCGTGCCCGATATCACGTATTAATATCGGTGGTGGCAGCATATCGATAGACCGGATTTATTTCGAAGTTGTGTGGACTGAGGAGTGGAATCCGACAGTCATGTTTAATTTTTATACTATATTTCATTTTTTATTGATACTTTAGTTTGCCTTGGAAAACATCATTTCACCAGGTTATAATAGTTTTGGAACGGATCCTTTGATTTTGATTATTCTTTTTTAGTTCGAATAAGCTCGTTAGGGTAGTTTTTCAAAGAGAACTAAAGTATCACTGAAAATGAAATATAGTATAAAAATTAAACATGACAATTTGTGAACAATCCCTTATCATTCAACAAGTTTTAGTCAGAAGCTAAAAAACAGCTCACTCTAACGCCGATATCTCTCTAAATTTTTACGATATTTGACTGATTTTTTTTTAATAAGTTGCTCGATAGAGTTGACTATTAAATTATGCAAAAAGTTCCTTGTTATCTTTCGCGCATGCGCAGATAAAAATTATTTTATACAACTGCCCATATTTCCTTAAATATTTAATATATTTATATTCCAATTGCACTATATTGTTTCTACTACATTTTGTCAATTTTTCTGAAACTGGCGTTAAATTTGGTTAAAAACCCTGTATGTTAAAAGCAAAAAACATGCAAGAATTTTTTTAATTTTTTTAAGAAATCGCTATATCTCTATTAATATACATGCTATTCTTACACAAATGAATACATATATTGTACAATGTCTGCCTATGTATATTCTGTAGCGATAGATCATTTCGTGCATTTTATTTTACAGGGTGAACCAAAGTATTCTTTTTTTTCTTTAATATTTTTTTAGCCCCCTAATTGACCTCCTTTATCAAATCGACGTTGATAAATATGAAGTCAAACCTGTTCTTTTTAATCCTAAAATTCCAGAAGAATCTGACAAGTATATTTTTAAATATTCGACAAAATGTCCAAAATTGAAAGTTGCCTGTCATTAATGGCCATATAGTGTATATCCCACTTATTTTTTAAATTCCCAAATGCCACAATGGCACCAGAATTTTAGAATAACATTTTTATTTTATAATATACGTGCAGAAAATATTTTACATATTCTCAAATAAATTTGTTCGCAAATCCTGGTGTGAATAAAACTTTTCAACATTTTGGCAACAGAAGTATTTTGCCCTGAAAGGGTTAAGACAACTTTTAAACACATGAACTTTAATAGGAAAACAGAATCAGAACTAAATATTGTCTTTCACGGGAAGGGGGGAGTTCAGTGAGACAACACCTCTAACTATATACTCTTAACTTTTTTTTTTTTTTTTTTTTTTTTTTTTTTACACAGGGTTTAATTTTTCCAAATTGCATAGGAAGAATAAATTTTATTGTTGATTGTTTTGTAAATCATTACAGAAAAAAGAAAATTTGTTAATTAAATTTCAAAATGCCGGCTCCCATGAATTTAACCATCGCATTCTGGAGCCTCAAAATGAAAATGAAAGCGAGAGACGAAAAACAGACTAGCTGTCATTTCAAATCCTGCTCACTGTTAGGTGCGGTCCAGAGTTCTTTGCTGGCGTTCTATCTCTCATTAAAAATTGTAATCAAATTTAATTAAATGCACACATGGGAACCGGCAAAACGAAATTCAGGGAGGTGAAAGATTTTTGTGATCATATGTCTGTGGTCCGCAGCCTAGGCCTAATTATTTAAAATGAAGAATATAATCATTAAAACCACTAAACTAAGAATGTGTTTTGTTAGAATATGTCTTGCAAGACAATTCTTAAAGATACCAGCGCAAAACCCATTACAGAAATATAAGAAATACAAAATAATTAAATATTTAAAGTCCACTTCTACCGACTTTTTAAAAAAAATGAAGAATTGAAACAGTTTTCTCGTTTTCGTTATGAAAACTGTTTCCTCCTGAACCCTCCGTTTAAGTTAACATTTAAAAAGATTATCGTAAAAGGAATACAGAACAAAATATTGCCTTTTACAGGGGATTCAAAGGGGTTCCCTCCCCCTCGGACGAAAATTCCTTAGTAATGTCCCATACTTTTAAATTCTTTTCAATCAGTTCCGAAAAATACGGTTATTGTTTGATTTTTTTTTTCACAATCATTAGAGAAAAATAAAATATAGTTAACTAGCTAACCCGCCCGGCGTTGCTCGGGCCCGAGATAACAATAATCTGTTCTATACGAATATGACTGAAATCTGTAAGGCTATCGAAATCAAGTCCAGTGAGGCAAACCCGTCGTAATCGGGCTCATAGAATCCTAGATCGGAAAGCGCACCCTGGCGGTCGAAAGTGCAACTAAAATATTTAAGGCTATAGATATCAAATCGAATGAGCCAAACCTCGTCGTAATCGGGCCCATAGAACCAGAGCATAGAAGTAGTAACTTAAGAAGTAGGAACTCTTAGTTTCTACTTCTTGTCCGTTTTCGCATTTCCCGAGTCGATGCCGATTTTTAAACCTGGGCCGAAAAACGAAAATAGCGTGAATGAGTTTTGAAAAGGATTTGTCGGAAGGTTAAAATTAAAAAATTTCAAAACGGATACCAGATTTTAAAAAGCACAGGGATGTAGATTAGGCGCGGTATTTTTAGTTTTTCGTATCTTGTTTATAAAAACACCGATTCGAATTTTTAAAGATAAGAGAAACAGTTAAAAAAGCGAAATTGACTTAGGGTAAAAAACTTATGATTACTTAGGGAACTTATGAGAACTTAGGGTTTTTGAAAGGTTTAACGTGATTTTCTTTTTAACTAAAGGTTTCTGTCTGAACCCGATAGAACGTACATATCTTTCGATGTTTTTTTTTTCTTTTGTTTTTGTTTTTGTTATTTTAGACAGCCAATGACTCGTGCTTTGTTTCTTCTATTAACGGACGGAGATAAACGGCTTCTGAGCATACGCGCGCGGATTTCGGAAGAGTGATTTTTTATTTGTTATCTTTGATCAGTTTTTAATTAATAAGTACTCTAATTTTCAAAATATTAAAATTCTGATGCTCAAGTGCACCAGGAGAGGGTTTCGAGTACCTAAATCTAAATTTTGAATTTCAAAATTTTGAATTCAGGCTTCTAGGTAGGCTAGATTTTCCTAGCCATCGCCAACAGACAGACACATGTAACAAATTATTTTGCATGTTTCTGTAAACGATCTATAAATGCTACATACTTCACTATTCAATACCTATCAATCTATACTAAATCACAGTAACATTTAACATATCAAACGAGACTTAGAGCACGGACAAAAAGACAAACAAACTCAATTCATAAACCTTTTTCAATTTGTTGGAAAATGTTAAAAACATTTTCTTAATTTCGTATTGATTGATATGGCTCATAAATATCAACGCTAAATGAAAAATCAATATCTTAATGAAACCAACCATTTAATTTGTTAAACATTCTCTTATTAATTAATTTTCACTAAATCACTTAAATCCATTAAACTGCTTAAATCTACTAAACCTTGAAAACGAGTCTCGGTTATATTAAAAAATAATTCAACTCTCGCTAATTCAAATTAAAGCACTTTATTCAATCATATTAGAGTGAACTATCGTATCCGATTATCTAAAATCTTTAAATGTAATTTTCCATATCATTTTCATTCAAATTTGTAACATATGATTTGAAAACCTTTTAAATCGCTTCTTCACTACTCAAACATATTTAAAGATTTATAAGTTATTTATCTGATTTTATAAAATACGGAATTATTTTCAAAGTTAGATTTGTAAAATAAGCCTAGCTATTATATCGAGAAAAACAAGTTTTTTTTTTTTTTTTTTTAGTTGCATTAAAAAATAGATTCGAGCATTAAACAGATACTACACATATCGAAAATAAGCTTTAGAATGATTAATTAATTGATTTAAATATCTGGAAAGTTTAGATTTGTGTCTTAATCGCGAAGTCATTGTTAACAGCATAAAGTTAGCCAGAACACGGCATTCGCAAGCTAGACTGTAAAAAAAAAAAAAAAAAAAACTAGGAAAATCTAGGAAAATATAATCACGTACGAAAATATACAATAACCTCTTCCGAGTTACCCATGATTCCGAAAAGCGTTCTTTATCTTTATAAATTTCAAAAATCAGGATATTTTAGAGATTTAAAGAAGCATTCATAAAAACAAAGTTTATTTTACTGCCGCTGATAATCGGAAACGTTTACGAGCAGTTTTTATAGTGTATTAATCAGTTTTCTCAACCCTAAATATAGGTTTTATATCGAATGCTATCAATTTTCAAGTACACATTTTTTTATTCGACAACCATGTTTTACAGACAAATATGATAAATTAACAGCATTAACATTAACATTAACATTAATATCATTTCGTTACTGTTGCATGTATAAATTGAATTACACAACTGAAAATGTTTAATTGAGAATCGATAGCATGCTAAAAACCGATATTCTGTTTTGAGAAAATTGATAAATATACTATAAAAACTACTCGGAAATGTTTCCGAAAATCAATGGTAAAATAAACTTACTTTTTTTTTTAATACTTCTTTAAATTTCGAAAATATACTGGTTTCTGAGGTTTCTCCCGTTTCGAATTCTTCTGCCCCAGTCTTAGGGCCTAAGAGCTAAACATCATCCACAAGCAGGTTCCTGGGGAGAGGGGTAACTTGGAAGAGGTTATTGTATTGTAACAAATTAAGTCCAACAAACAGTTGAAGCAACATGGACTTTAATCTAGTTACGTCTCAATACACTAACACATTACAGTTACAGAAAAAGCAGCACACATAAGCTAATTGTGGGGTTTAGTATAGTCAGGACACCCGTAACCTTACTGGGCAAAGTTCTTTACGTTAACGGCGCAAGGGCCGAAAAAGACACCTTCTCACAAGGGAGAAATCTAAGAGCTTGTACGCTCTGCTGCAACAGAAATCAGAGTCCTCCTCTGGCCTCTCACGAGTTGGTTATATCTATTCAGTGAATTTCAAGTGTTCGTGAGTGTTTAGTCTCCTAGGGATGAGCAGCTGGCGGGTTTTGAAGTGTTTGAAAGATGCAGAACTTCTGGACTCAAGTGGCCAGAATTAATTGGATCAATTATGTCCGCGTAACGTCAGATCAAAGGAATCGTCTAAAATTTATAACTCCTTGAGAAGGCAATGATTCTCGAGATTTCTAGCACTTACATCTGGAAGCGATCTTGCAGCTTCCACTGAAGGAATTAATGCTTAACATCTGGTATACCACTCCAGACTTCCATTTATGAGTGAGACTTGCTTTAATTGGACTTATTAGAAACCTGCTAATGAGGAGTCGTCACAGTATATTTTCGTACGTGATTATATTATATTTTCGTAGAGTTTAAATCCAACGCAGGTTAAAAACTGCTGATAAATTGCATATTATAACGCATTATGCAGGCAGAGATCATGCAAAGAGAGAAATGTAGAAACAAAATTCAAAAAATGTAATTCACGAAGCATACACTAAGTTATTTCTCTCAACCCCAGTGCATAACCGAGTTCGTTCGACAATGCTTCTATAGTATAAATATTTCGCATTTAATATTGCTCAGTAAACTCTTGTGTAGACTTCCGAGGGCGGTCACCTTCATCTGCATTAAGCAGTATAAACAATTTAATGTGTAAAAATAATCCCTTGCGTTGAATTAATTGGATTCAGTTTTTAAAAAAAATGAAATAGCTTAAAACTATGTACTAAAAGAAACAATATTTTTTTTTAATTTTGTAAATTTAGTTAAAAATTCAAATTAAGAACCATGTTTTAATCCAAAAAACAAACAAAGACGGGGAAAAAAAAACCTAACTACTCAGGGAAAACAAAATATGCAAAAAATTGCCGCACCTACGTAATTTAACAATGTTTAAAGTAAAATGTCACTTTTCTTTGCAATAGTTCAATAAATCATCTTTTTGCCTCAACCATTTCCAATTAGTGACTCATTAGAAAATTTGGTCTGTGACATCACATTATGATCAGTGATATCGTTGAACAGCCGACAGCATTATTTGAACCTCGCAATGCTAGCCTTGGTAGAATGTTATTTTTCTCTCCATCAGTATGTAACTAAGATTTATATGTACGTATCTGTCAATAAAAGATGTATAGCACCAAAGTTGCTTTTGAAAAAATAACGTAAGACACAAAACCAGTGTCTTTCGATTCTGCCGGGTTGATTTCTGAAAATTTCTCCGCATTATCCGATGAGTAGCACGCATTAAGCTATGTCCTTAACATAAATTTCAAACAGAAAACGGTCGTCAAAGCAAAATTTTCCTCATTAGCCAGAGGAAGGGGCGCTTCACTGAAACTCCCCGATCGTGAAATCCCATGTTAACCTATGGGAAAACTTAGAAACGCAATTACTCATTTCCTAATATAATTATTACAGAAAGTATACGTGAGATGCCGACGATGTGCGTTTTTGAAAATTGTCTCCGTAATTTTTAAGTATTTTTAAGAAGATGATAAAATTTCATCAAGTAGAAATTTCAAAGTTTGTAGGGATTTTTTAAATACTTAAAGTTCAAAGAGATAATTTTTAAAAACGCACATCGTCGGCATCTCACTTGTACTTTCAGATGGTGAAAACTGTATTATAATAATTATATTAGGTAATGAGTAATTGCGCTTCTAAGTTTTCCCATAGGTTAACATGGGATTTCGCGATCGGGGAGTTTCAGAAACGAAAGACCACTGTGCATCAAGTGTCCTGTGTTTCCTCTTTCTTACAATAGCTCACAAGTTTACATTTTTAATTTAATATATGGCCCCCATTCACAATGGTAAAATTTAATTAAGAGTAACTCATTCATTTTTAAAGATACAAGTATCAAGGCTGCCACTGCCACTATTTGTTAAACTGGCACCACTTTCTCTAAACAAAAATTTTTCACATAACTCTTTCACATTTTTTTTTAAATAGTGGTGCGAATAGAATATAAAATTAGTCGCCAGTGGCAGCCTGTAGTATGCAGTTTTTTGGAATAATCTTGTTGCAGCAAAAGGAAGATATTTCTAATTAACTGATATTGTCTACGGGAGTCGTATAAAAACTGAAAAAAATTTATCATTTTGGAAAATTAATAGCAGAACAATTTCAGTGACATAATCTAATTTCATTCATTATTTTGAACATTTTTGTAATTTATATTGGCAATTCATCTCCAATAAGCAAAAAATTACAACACGTTTCTACATTTTTGGTCACCTTGCATATATTCCAGAACTGACAACTATTATTTAAAAAAAAGCGAATTATCCGTGCACCACAATTTTTATTGTAGTTTAGTTTATATCTGACTCATCAAACTAAACAGCCAAAAACTGGGATATTGAAAATTCGGAGAAATAACTCATGTCGACTGTACTTCAAATAAAGCACGAATTTTGAACAAGCACTACAGTTCATAAGATTTTACATCAATAAAGCCAAGCTACTCTGAACTTTATATTGATTATTTCAGATTCGGTAAATTCTGAGATCAATATCTTAAACTTTACACAACTTTTGTTAAGCAACTTTAACCTTGTTCAAGATCGGCGATACTTAATAATTAGAATTAGAGCACTTCGTTTATATCAGTAGATATGGAATTAGATATTGCTCATTCACCCAAAAACTTTTATCATTAAAACATTTTATAATTAAAACATTTTATAACTTCATTAAAGAATTGATTATAAAAATAATTTTTTTAACCCTGGAATGGAATTATCCCCTTCAGTGGAGGTATTATTTGTCAATTTGATTCCTAACTAAAAATTAGTTAGATTCCTAATTTTGTCTGAGTTGACTTTCCAAGCAAAGCTAAGTGGGAGAAAAAGGCGTTCACCCGACATCGTGGCATACCCCACCCTTTTTAACCCGACAAGGACTCATGACAAAATGACCCATTCTTCCATCCCCAGATTAAAATTCCTTTGGTATGCTTTAAAATTTTTCACAATTGTAACATTAAACACAATTGAGAAAATGATTGAATTTTGGTTTGATTTTGTATACAAATTTCTGTATATACGAAGGCGATTTGGAAAGTAACCTCCGTTCGGCTATAAATAAAAAACCTGCATGGAAATTTTTTTATAATATACATCTTAAAACTACAGCTTTTCACTATTTTTCAACCTAGTCGCCATTTAAGTTTAATCATTTAAGTCATAGCGTTTTACTACACTAATTTACAACGCCTTCTTCATAAAATTTGGCAACCTGGGTACCTTTCACGGAATTTTGAAGTTCGTCATCGTCATCGAAGTGCTGCGACGAAAGCCACTTCTTCATGTGTGTGAAGATATGAAAATCTCTCGGCGCTATGTCTGGTATGCTGACATATGCTGTGTTGTTGTTCTGCATGACAATGCTCGCCCTCATAGTGCCCGAAAAATTCCAGAACTCTTAAATCAATTCAAATGGAACGTTTATGATTATCAATCCCTTATAGCCCGGACTTAGCGCCGATGATTTTTTATCTCTCACTCCTATGAAGAAGTGGCTTGCATCGAGCACTTTGATGACGATGACGAATTTCAAAATACCCTGAAAGGCTGGCTACGTACCCAGGCGGTCGGATTTTATGAAGAAGGAATTTGTAAATTAATGAAACGCTCTGGCAAATTAACTTAACTATTAAACTAACTATGATTTAATTTAAATGTCGACTATGCTAGAAAATAGTGAAAAGTTATAGTTTTAAGATATCGTCGCTACTATGTCAAACTATCGAATGTAAAAAAATGCTTTTTTCATTAATTTTAAAAATTGTCCGATTGGCACCACTAAATTTTAATAATATTCTTCACCATGGTTGCCAGTTTGGTCGCCTTTTTCATTCTGATTTCCTACCAGAAATTGTAAACAGAAATTTTTGCTTTACTGAATGACAGACATTTCGTGATTAACAAAAGTAAAAAAAATCTCTAAAAATTTCCGGTATGAATTCGACATCTCGGAATAAATAAGAACGCTCAAATAGCCAACCCTTTTCTTCACAGAAATATTATTAGTACCATACTAGGCGAAGAATTCTAATAAAATTTAGTGGTGACAATCAACTCATTTTTAAAAGTAATGAAAGATGCATTTTTTCACATTCGATAGTTTGACATGGTAGCGACGATATAATAAAAGATTTTTTTCTAAGCAGGTTTTCAATTTATAGCCCAACGGAGGTTCGTTTACGAATCTCCTTCGTATTTTTTTACTAAAGAAAAGGCTGATTAATAATATTATGAAAATTCTGTTCAAGCTCTGTATGTTTCCTCTTACTAATTTATTTTGGATCCTATATTAATAAAATAAACTGTTTGAATAAGTAGGTAGAAGAAGGAGTTTAGAGTTTATGTGGGGTATAAATGAATCTTTTTGACTTTAAAAGGATGTACACAAGTCCAAACTTTTTAATTTCTGATAATCAATCATTTTGAAAAATTATTTTTTTTTATAAATGCACGAAATTTACCGGTACTCTTATTCAGATATCAAGCAATCGAATAGCGTTTCTCTTTTTTCTATATACGCGAAGGATCTTTCAGAAAATGCTATTACAAGTAGCCGCTGTGAACCGATTTTCAGATCAAGGTGTCAAGTAAAGATCGGCATCGAGGATTAATCGATTATAACTCAAAATATAATAATAATACATTTACAAGAAAATGAAAATCATTCTTGGAAAACATTGCTAGATGAAACATTTCACTTCACAAAAGCGAATTATTTGTTCCCTGAATTTCATTCTAGTTTATTTATGTCTAACTTTAAAAAATTGCCAAAATGTGGAATATTGAAATTTTAGCGAAATATCTTACATTGAATTACTTACTTTAAATAAAGCACGAGTTTACACAGAACGAGTGCAACAATTCATAAGATTTTATATCAATAAAGGCAAGCTATTCTAAACTTTATATTGATTATTTCAGATCCGCCAAATTTTAAGATCAATGATCAATATCTCAAACTTCACACAACTTTTGAAAATAACTTCAATCTTTTGTTCAAGATCAGCTATGTTTATTAATTATAATGAGAGAGCTTCGCTTATTTTAGTCTATGGAATTAGATATTGCTTATTTACCAGAAAACTTCGAATAAAATTTTATAACTTCATTAGAAAATTCATTATGAAACTAATGTATAAAAGTAACTTAAAAAGTTGTTTAATGTGCTTTAAAATTTTTCGCAATTCTTACATTAAACACATTTTAGAATCGATTCAATTTTGTGAAGAAATTTCTGTATACTTTGAGAAAAAAAATGGCTGATTAATAATGTTATGAGAAGTACATTCAAACTCTGTAATTTTATTTAAATATACTCTTCTTCGCAGTAACAATTTACTTTATTTAAAGAGCTTGGAAATTCATATCAGTCTTTGAATTTGTTAAATACTTTACATAGTAAAAAAATATTTATTATCTTGTAAAAAATTACCAGAGAAATTAACATATGAGAATCAAAGACCTTGATGCTCACAATTTATTCGAAGAAATTTTACATAGTCAACCATTTATTTCTAAATTTAAAAGCAATGTTTTTTTTCTTCTGACCTGAAGTTAAAATAATACTATAAATACTCATTAATTGGTTTTACACGCATATACACTATAAATCACAAAAGAAAAAAAGAAAAGAGAAAAAAAAAGACAGAAAAAATCTGAAATTGATATTTTATTAGCAAATGTAGATTTACATATCGTAACCTAAAATTACTATATCATCCTAAAATATCAACTGAATTATCTAGAACCTAGATTCACACAATAAGAAATTTCACAACTTTAAATAAGTCAATAATCCACAAAATATCTACTGATTTTACAATTTTCGAGAATTATCCACAAAGCGAATTATGCGAGCACTGTATTTTTGATTGGAGTTTATTTTATACTAGCAAAATTCGCGGCTTTATACGCGTGCTTACTGAAATATGGCCAAGTTCACTGAAAAAAAAAAAAAAAAAAAATGTTGATTTTACGGTATAAATGCGCGACAGCGTATTACTGCTTATTTTACTGTTTATTTTATTTTTTTTTTTTTTTTTTTTTGTAGTGTGGTATTTGTGTGAATAATTACATTGTAGGAAATAATTCTGCTAAAGATAATTTAAATATTATTAATTAAGTCACATTTTGAAGAAAAATCATTCTTGTACTTGCATTAGGTGAATATGACTCTTTGATAAAGAAGCAAGTCTTTATTTCAACCCATTGGCAGCCTCTCCTTTCCAAAAAACCAGATATACATTGCAATCTTCTGCTTATCATCTATCGTACAGTGAAAGAATTTATTTAATCGATTCAGTAGTCTCAGAATATATTTCCTATAAACAAACAATTTGTTTCTTTTTTACAGTATAAGTATAACTTGAATCACTATAAAAATTAAAATGCCGTTAAGTAATAAGTTGAAAAACATTGGTTTACTATATTTAACCGTCATTTTTGTGCGACGAAAGGCTAAATACGCAGTACTTCTTTACCTAGTTAGCAATAATATATCTTGAATACTGACATTTTAATTCTATATAGTAGTTTCTGCTACTTGCGTTTTCCCTTATTGCTCAGAAAAGTTGTATCTAACAGTGGCATGAGAAATAATTGATATCTCTTCTCTTTCCAATTTTTTTAAATTTGAATTTTTAAAAAAACATTGGCTGTGCTCATGTACATCTTACTTATCTCTGTGTCAAATTTAAAGTTTATTGCTCTTGCAACCCGCTAGAGGACAGTTGCAAAGAAGTAAAAGTAGCCCAGTTTTAAGAAGAGGATATCACCAATATTATCCCCAAAGAATTTTTTAAGTCGACTCAGTAGTTTTAAAATAATCGTTATTTTAGAATGTTTTCCACTCATTTCATGTTTTTAAATTTCGATTTTTAGAATATTTCCCCCGATCTGATAAGCATCCACCATGCCAAATTTCAATTTTCTAGCCCCAACAGTATCACAGAAATTGCAATTTTGGAACGTATTTTCCTCCTGCCCCCCCCCCCCCCCACTTATGTTTTGAATTTTTTAAACTATTTTGTTTAAGCATTTATGTTGTAAAAATAACAACCTTGTTAAGTTTCAAATTTCTACAGCTTACAACTCCATACAAATCGTAATTTAAAACGTTTTTGGAACTTTTTCCACTTACTCCACCTTTTTAAAATACGATTAGTCCCAATAATATCACCAAAATTGTAATTTTAGAACGTTTTTGGCCCTGCATCCCATTGGGGGTAAGTGGTACCGACATAAAATATTTTGCAACAGAGACTGACACCACCATTACTTTCGGAATCGGTTCGGTAGTTCCAAAGATTACATTCTAGAAACAAACACACAAATATTTCTTCTTTATAATATTCGTATAGAAATGAGTTATGAAGTCAAAATTTGAGTGGAATTTTGATGGAACAAACGCTACAGTTCGTAAGTTTTTACACTAATAAAAGCAGACTTCTCTGAACTTCATATTGATTATTTCAGATTTGGCGAATTCTAAGATGAATGATCAATACCCTAAACTTCACACAACTTTTCAAAACAACTTCAATGATTTTTTAAGATTTATGAGAACACTTCACTTATATCTATATCCTTCGAATCAGATATTGCTTAGTCACCAGAAAACGTCGAATAAAATTTTATAACCTCATTAAATAATTTATTACAAAAGTAATTTTTTAAGATTTCTTCGATGTCCACTAAAAGTTTTCCGAATTATTACGTTTAACACAGTTGAAAAATTGATTAAGATTTAAATTTATTTTATTTTAAAATGTATATGTATATATCTGTATTTTTTAAACAAGAAGGAAAAAACATGCGTTAAGCATAGATTATGAAACACTTTCCAACACATCCAAAAAAACTCTAACAAAACTTCACTTAAAAATAAGGTGAAAGAAGATATGTGGTAAACGGTTTAGGTATCATATAACACATTTTAAAATCCAGTTTTAGAAATTAGTCAAAACAGTAGTCAAATTATTTTGCGCAGACCTGTATATCATCTATCTATTTGGATATATACTACATAGAATGATAAAATTTGGTTCAGTAAAAAAATTTACATTTAGCAATTTTCGCTAATCGATGGAAATGCAATCGAAATCATTTGTACAGCTCTGTATATTATCTAAAGACTTTTGTACACAGCACATATTAAGCTAAAATTTAATTCGGGTAAAAAACGTATAAGGCACTTACCAACCATAAACGACAATGTATCTTGTTCTTTGCGTAGTCCTGTATATGAATTTATTTATATTTCACAAACTTCCATTAGTCTACTAAATATAGTTCAGCAGGAAAATGCGTAACATAATTAAAAATTACCCTTAAGCAATTCACTTCCATAGTCAGTAATACTTACGAATTCCTTTGTGTAGCCCTGTATATGATCAACAGAATTTATACACACTACGTAATATGGAAAAATTTAGTTAAACTTAAAAACGCAAACGAAAGTAGAAAACGCACTTATCACACATGGACTGTAATTATCGCTTTAAGACTGTAATCGAATTATTTTGTGTGTCCCTGTAAATGAACGATAAACGCAATGCATACCATACTTTTCAATGAGCAATTTATAGTGCACCTTAATGCATATAAATTTCATTGTGTTTGGAATAGTGAAACATCATTAAATTACACTGCAAACGATTTGTCCCCGTGGAACATTCTGTAACAGAATTCTTTTGTATGACCGTGTGAATGAATAATGCTTTGCCCCCCATATTTTACAAATAGCATGTTTTAGTGTGCTTCATAATTGTATATCAATTTCATCATGTTTCAAATGGTGTAGCATCATCAAAATCCCGTTGAAATGATTTTTCCCAATGACTGTAATGTAACGGAATATTTTTGACTGTCCTTGTAAATAAACCATAAATGCTATACACTTCATTTTCAATAGGGATCATGCTATCATAACGTCAATAACATACACAAATTTCAGAGCATTTCAATATATTTATGAGAGCACGGACGGACGGCCAGACAAACCGAAGTCATAAGCACTTTTCAACTAGGTTGGAAAGTGTTAAAAAGCCTATATTCAAGCTCTGTAATTTTACTCTTACTAACTTAATTTAGACCCTATAATACAATGCGTTGCAAAATGATAGGTCCTCACGAAAATGTTAACATTCCTATTGAATTATTACATGACAATACTAAATAGTATTTTGTACAAGCTATAAAACTTTTATAGCAACAAAACATCATAAACTAAAAGTTATAGGAAACTAGGGGGCCTACCCCCTGCGAGCTACGCTCGCCAACCCCCGCTCAGACTTCGAGGCCTCTAAAAACATGACAGCGTGCTTTATTTTAAAAATATTGGTAAATCTATAATGGGTTGCCATGCTTTTAACATTTTAATGGGACATTTTTCGATTATCATGGCCTCATACACAGCTGTTGCGACAACTGACGACTGTTTTCGGGATTGATAAGTAAAATCAATTACTACTTGAAAACCAGCTTGTATAAAATGGTTAGGTTTAAATTGTGACTACCTCTCGGACTTTTATAACAACAATCTCTATTCTATTCTTCCTTTGCGTTTAAGGATGAGAAAAATTCCATCTACTTGTGAATAACATTAAGAACCACGGTATTGAAAAGTACTATGTTATAGACATTTTCAGTAACAGGTTTTAATTTTCTCTCTATTTTAGTGCACCATCATGCATATTTTCATGTTATTTTAAATATGTAAATTATTTTTTTAATTAATATGTATATACGAATCTCTATAATAAAACCGTAAGTCATGTGACTGTCATCAACAGTTCCGGAATGTCCGTTTCACTTTTTCATATGCCAGGCGGCCATTTTTATTAAAAATTATTTTTTCGAATAAAACTTCATAAATGTGACATTTTTAGAAAGATCGTTCAAAATAAATTAATATTTGAGAGATGACTTACGTTCAATTATGTATATATTCTCCAATAACTTCAGTTGAAATTAGCTTCGCAGTTCAAATTCTCTATCCATGAAAGTAAACAAAAAAAAAGATTCATTCGTCGTGAAGGTTTAAACTATTAAACCATTAAACCATGGAGATAATCGTTCGTAAAGTTAGTTTTCCGTGAAAGATTTTTTGGAGCGCTGCCTGGTGTCAAAAAAATAATTCGTACCAGTGACACAATCAAAGTTTACCATAATTATGTGCTATACAACTCAGCTTCATTCTTTATCTTTTCTTGATGTAAGCTGGATGTAAACAAATACAACTCATGTAATGATATTTAATGAATCAAATTTCGAAACAAATTGTCAGTTAATTTGGTATTTATGTATTATACGTGAAAGGAACAGAGACCACCGAAAATGATTGTTAATCACCAATCATATTTACCATTATTGATGACCAATCGCTTTCAAAACAGTAATTTAATATACATTTACAAAATACATAACATCATTAAGTACTTTTGTGTTATTTGGGCGCAAATCTCGCCAATAGAATTTTTAAAATCGCCAATACCACCTTTTATTTTTCGCGTGTGCAAATTAGAAACGATACTTTTATTTTGAAATCAAATGTTCTGATGGAACAGCTGTCGTAGACGCACCGGGGCGCTATATTAACTATAGAGTTGCAATATATAGAGAAAAAACGGGTTGCTGTAATTAGAATTATAGGCGGTAATGTTGGTGTGACATATTTACGTCATTATCAAAACTGGCTTCCAAAAGTTCAATGTTTCACCAAACCATACTCGAAAATTACGTGTTATAATATGCACTCCGATTATGTCACATTATTCAAGCCGTTTTAAATGAGAATAATGATAGATTTTCTTCTTGATTCTCCCGTAATCAAGTCTACAGCTAAAGTTAGCGAGAAACAAAGAAACAAACAAAAAAATATTGGCAACAATATGGTTCAGTGTAAATGGTGGATATCATTAAAGACTTTTACAAAATAGACTTCATTGCACCAAATCGTATTAACTAAAATACGCCATTTGGCAATGGATCCAATTACGGAAAACTACTTAATATGTTTAAGAATCTCCTCATTAGCAAGCATATTGCAACTGATAAGCAAACGGATATGAAGCATAAATGCTTAAGTTGGTTAAGCGGTTTTTGTCAAGAAAGATGAAATACATAACAACAAAAAGTATGCGAAATGCTACCATGATCGCAAAAGTTTTTGATTTGTCTATTAGAATCTTCCAGTTTGGCGAAGGATTACGGAAAAAAAATAAATTATGAATAAAAGTAACGTGTTACAGTGCTTAACATACATTTAAGGGAGACCAAACTGGTCACCAGTGGCGGCTAGTTTTATAATAATTATTTATCATACAAAATTAATTAAGTATTTTGTGCATGCATGTGCCTGCATTTATTCGGCATCAATTGATGAGATATTTAAACAAATTTGCTATCCGCGGTAATTTTACACCATGTTCTGTCACTTGAATATTGTCCATAAGAAAATCGGGTACTTTTCCATTATAGGATCCTTTGCTTTTAGGTTTGGAGTAATTCGAGCTTCAAAAAGGGATAGATTCGTTAATATACATAGATTTGTTGCCAAAAGTTATGAAAATAAACCCAGTGAACTTTTGGTGCTTTTCTATTATAGGGGTCTTGACGCTTTTTTAAAAAGCTTGGCGGAAAAAACCAAGCAGGATATTTTATTCTTCCGTTCAGTTGGGCAAATATTATTTTATATATTAGTTTCAAATATCCGAATTAATGATTTTATAAATTCGTTTAGTTAAATTTTACAAAAAAATAACAAAATGATATCAATAAATAATAATTACTATTAATTCCTTTTCCTCCCTTTCTTTTGCGTTTACCTAAATGACGTCATTTGGACGAATTTATTCAAAATATTTTCAGTTTATAAATTAAATTAAATGCTGACAGACGATTGAATCCTGACGATAGAAATGCGATTTTTTTTTTTTTTTTCAAATTTTCCTGAAAAACATAATTTAATCACAATCTTGTCTTCATTATCGATTGAAATAAAAGATAAATTCAATTTCAATTTGAAAATGACGAATAAAAAGAAATCAATAATCCCTATCGGGATCCTTTTCAATTTTTTTCCCTTTTTTGTCACAAAAAAACTGAGTAATTAGTTGCCATCATTACAGAAATGTCATTAAAATTAGAAAAAAATTAATATCTCGAAAACTATTTCCAATTTCAAAATTCTATTACCAGTTTTGACATCCGCGGATTTTTATGAACAATTGGTATTAATTTCACCATCAAGCGTTCAATATTTTATTAAAAATAGCCTTGAAACAAAATCAGTCGTTTAATCAGTCGTTTCATAAAATCGTTTCATAAATTCGTTTCATAAAATCGTTTCACAAATTCGTTTCATTAGGATTTTATATATATAGGGTAGATATAAATTTACAAAAATGAAAGCAATATATGAAAAATAAGTGTTGCAAAATAATAGGTCATCGCGAAAATTTTAAGATTTATATTGAACTATTACATTAGAATATCAAATATTTTTTTATACAAACTATACAACTTTTACAACAACAAAATACGAAAAACAAAAAGTTATAGGAAATATATTTACGAAAATGAAAGCAATATATGAAAAATAGCTGTTTTGAAATATTAGGTCTACCAAATGAAATATAGTTGTAAAATTTGTTTTATTAGGAAATATTTACTCCTTTCTTTAGAATCACTTCGTAAATTGTTTTTGGTATTGGACTAATGAGTTTCTGCAAGGGACTTAAACTGATAATACACTGCAAAAAAAAAAAAAAAAAAAAAAAAAAAAGAATTTGCAGTATAATATTGGCATTCCAGCTGCCAGTATTATACCGTAAAATTAACAGTAATAAACAGTAAAATAAGCAGTAATATACTACCGCGCACGCGCGACAGAGTATTACTGCATATTGAAACTGCTTATTACACGTGAAAGCCTAATGGACCTTTTTTCGAGATAATAAACCTGCAAAGCAGAGATTGTACAGCTTAAGCCAATATGGTAGGCCTCCGTGCTTATTTGAATTTGAATTTGAATTTTTTTTTGTTGCTTGAAAAAAAAAATGTTGTTTTCGCAAGTTATGCCATTAAAATCGCCTGTTACATTTATCTTCGCTAAACATAACTTTTCCAAATCTTCTTCGCAAATCATTATTTTTTGTGCTTTAATATATTTTCTTTGTGTTTTTCTGTTCTTTCCTCTTTCTGTGCATTAAAAATTTTAATTATTTAAACTTTCTAGACAAAGCAGACAAATAGCATGAAATCTTTTCTCCTTGCGAAAGATCCCAAAGAAATTGAGCCTTTTTTAACCAGCTTTGCGATCGTTCTCATTTGACGTACTACATACTGCTGAGATATACCCAGCAAGTTTAGCAGTTCTGTGCTACCCCCGGGTTCATGGGAAAAAGGAATTTCTTTTGTTACAAATTTTACTATTTCTCGCAAGAATATAAGGAATAGCATGGTAGTTCCATTTGACTAAAGATCAAACGAGTTCCGCTCAAGGTGTTTGGGGCGACAGCTGGCTGAGTGTATCCTATTGACCAAGAAAGGTATAAGAATAAAGGAATGAAAAGACGCTGGGAGATATGCAACTGCTGCGCACGGTGGTCATTTAGGGTTTTAAAAGGTAGGGTATTTTCTGTAAAGAAAAGGAATTCGAATGCACGACTTCACGTAAATTGAATAAGTACGTCCAGTAAGTTTTGTGTTCTATTGACCAGAAAAGGTATAGAGAATAAAAGAGACGAAAGGCGTTCAGAGACTTGCAGCGGGATGAAATAGTGATGCCTCTAGAAATAAGCTTTTCTATAAGATCAAAGAAACCGTCAAAGTTATGGCTTTAACACCTGATATCTTGGCCAGAGAGGGGGAAGTATTTAATGTATCCAAAATTATGGTAATGTAAAGCGAAATATGTTTATAGGAAAATCCAGTAAAATGCTGTCTTTAAATGGGGATCAGGATGAGAAAAAAGGATTGGACGACGAGATTTAGGGGAGAAAAAAGGGCGTAAGAATTACTAAATAGTTAAGTAAGAAAAAGGAGATGACCAGGGGCAAAAAAGGGAATTTGCGGAGAGAGAAGAAAAGTTCTCAGAAAGATGATCTTGGAGTAGTGTCCTCAGGGTATTTGTAACCCGTGATTGTTAGGTGAAAATTATAAGTTCTTTTTTTTGTTGTGTGAAACCGCCGACCGCCAATATCAGGAATTGGATTTTGGACCCCCTAGATGATGATGATGTCTACCAGATGTATAAGGGGTAAGCAGGCTTTTAATTCCGAGCAAATTTCTGTATTATATTTAATTATTTAAACTGATATTAATTACGCGATGAGGCATTTTCGGTGGTAAATATATTATTAAAACATACGGTCGAGTTTACTGTTAAGTACGTTAAACTATGCATAATGATTTACACTTATGTATTTAAATATGTTAATCTTTTAAAATAAATTCAATTTAATCAATTTCAGTTTGCTTTTATTTAAATGTTTCTTTCTTGTATATTAGATCTCGAGTATGCTCCTGAATCTGGGATCACTTTACGTGAAACATACGGCCTAATTAGTTTCAATGTAATTTAAATATATGAATTCAATATAAGATGAGGAAAACAGAGGGAGCGTACCCGAGCAATGGTTCCCGTGACAGTGTGCTTTAAGCACTATTTATTTAATAATTTGCAAACTGAAATTTTCTTTAAACTTAGCAAATTAAATAAAGTAAAATAAAATTTAAATACGTAACTCCCTTTTCACAAACTAATGGAAATTGTAAAAATAAAAGGGTTCAATGAATAATGAAAATAAATAGATAAAATAAAATAAATAAATTAAGGATTTGTAATTTTAAGAGAATTTAAAAAAAAAAAAAAAAAAAAAAATTGAAGAATGCCATCTGTACTTGATGCTGTACGTTATTTTACTTCATTCAAGCAATGATTCTACACGCTTTATAAGTAATTTAATAAGGGAGTAATAATAGTGATATACATACTCTAAGAGTTCATGCATACAATTTCAAGCAATGGTTCAAATACATTATAATGATGTATGTTACTTATAAAGAATTGACGTATATTTTATTCCTGAAGTATTCTTTAAAATACGCAAAATACATATATGTCATGAAAAGAACATAAGATGTTTACAGGAAAAGAACTGATTGTTAAGAATTATTTCATACTTAATAACATTTAAGATCATTTATTATTAATTCTTACCAAATTTTTATTCGGAAATAACTATATTTTGAAATATTTTCTTCTATATTTAAACATATTACAAATTTCTTTTTTTTCTTCCGAAAATTATTATTTACTATTAAGAAAAGAAAGAAAAGTTATTGAGATATAACTTTATTATGAAATACTTTTCCTTTTATAAATTATCTTTCTTTTCTACACTTTGAAAAGTTGGGAAATTATTTATTACCTAATAACATTTGAAACATTTATTATTTACCATTAAAAAAAAAAAAAAAAAAAAAAAAAGTTATTGAGATATAACTATATTGTGAAATACTTTTCCTTTTATAAATTTTCTTTCTTTTCTACACTTTGAAAGTTGGGAAATTATTCATTACCTAATAACATTTGAAACATTTATTATTTACCATTAAAAAAAAAAAAAAAAAAAAAAAAACAAGTTATTGAGATATAACTATATTGTGAAATACTTTTCCTTTTATAAATTTTCTTTCTTTTCTACACTTTGAAAAGTTGGGAAATTATTTATTACCTAATAACATTTGAAACATTTATTATTTCCTATTAAGAAAACGTGAACATTTGATTGAAACATAACTATATTGTAAAATATTTTCTTTTTATATAAATTTTCTTTCTTTTCTGCACTTTGAAAATTTGGAGAAATTATTTATTGCATAATAACATTTGAAACATTTATTATTTACTATTAAGGAAGCGTAAAAATTTATTGAGACATAACTGTATTGTAAAATATTTTCCTTTTGATAAATTTCTTTATTTCTGCACTTTGAAAATTTGGGAAAATTATTTATTACTTAATGATATTTGAAACATTTATTATTACTTATTAAGAAAATCTGAAAAATTTATTGTGAAATAACTATATTTTGAAATATTTTATTTTATATTTAAAATATATCAATATAAATTTCTTTCTTTACTGAATTTTAAGAATTTAAAAAAATATTTATATTTTAATAATATTTAAAAACATTTATATTTTATTACTAAGACAATTTGAAAATCTTACTGAGAAATAACTGCCTTTTAAATTAACTTTTTTTTTTTTGCATTTAAATATGTCATTATAAATTTTCTTTTCCTTTTCTGAATTTTGGAATTCGGAAAATATTTCTTACAATGAAAACGTGAAAATTTTCTTGAAAAATAATTATATTTTACAATATCTTCTTTTTATATTTAAATATATTGCATTATAATATTCCTTTTTCTTCAATTTATACCTTTGAACGTTGGAAGTTAGAAAAACATTTATTATCTAATGACATTTGTAAACATTCTTATTTATCTTCAAGAAAACGTGAAAATTTTGTGATAATAATAACAAATAAATTAAATTAAAAATAAATTATATAAAATAAATTTTTTATAAAATATAACTTTGTGAATAATGTACATTTAAATACGTCTTTATTTTATTATCAATTTATTTGACCTTGTACTTTTCTAAGCGTCATAGAGTTTGTTTTGTTTTATAATTTTCTTATAATATGAATCAGAAAGTATAATCTATTATGATACGTAAGTGAGAAAATAATCAATATTAATTTTAATTAATTTTAGAAATTACTGTCTTATTACAACTTTCTTATTACATTATATGAATTTTAAAGATGATTTCACGATGAATTAATTTATAAACTTTTACTTATACGAAAGATGGAAATTTTTTTTTAAATAATCAGTATCTGGTTCCATATTTGTGTATTTGATTAATCATTTACTAGTTCGATGACTACTAATGAGATATAAATTTTTTTAATTATGATATTTTCCTGATTACAATACCATGATAATTATTTTATTTTCTCCACGTTTTATCTCTACTCTTAGTCTTTTATTTATATTCTGAGATATTAATACTGATATTACTTGATATTATTACTATTATTAGATTATTATTTTACGATTATTGCAGATCAAGTAAAATTTTCCTGCGTTATTAATGCTATATTCTAATTGCAACGAATTTTAAGATATACTACTATCGTATTTTCTGGAATTTTAAGTAATTATAAAAATGTGTCTAACCGACAAAAATAAAGAAGACTCGGAGGCCCTTATTCGAAAAATTGCAGGATTTCAAAACGTAATTCCACAATTCGATAACCTTTCATCGATAACGCCGAAATTTTTCGTAGAAAATTTAGAAAATATTACTGAATTGGCTAAATGTACAAAACCCGAGAAATTACTAATAATGAGGTCGCGAATTCGTGGAGACGCACTAACTAATATAATCCATTCACCTGATTTGAATAGCGAGAAAGATTATGACGAATTTAAAAAGAAATTCTTGTCATATTTTGACACTCAATATAGTCTAAGTGCTAGACAAAAACAGTTTTCGAACTGTAAGATGCTTCCGAATGAGCAAGTGCAGCCAAAGTCAGTCTTGCAACGGAAAATTTTTTCAATTCTCCGGATTTAACAAATGATGCTATTAAAACAATTTTTGAACAAACGAAATTAGCAAAATTTATCGACGGTTTGCACGGAACATTCAAACAATCGGTAATATTAAAAGACCCTAAAACGTTCCAAAACGCAGTGGATTTTGCACAATTGTTGCAATCTAATGAAATAAATGCTGTTGATTCACCCGTCGAACAAATTGTAAATAATATGTCTACGACTACGAATAACAGTGAGATTAAAAACATTCTTGAAGCCCACGCCTTGAACACTCAGGAAATGATAAATGCTTTGAGTAAAGAAGTTGAAAGCTTAAAATTACAAACAAGGCAAGACCCGCCTCGAGCATATACCAATTATTCCGCTCGTCCTTCTTTTCAACGCGGTTCAGCATATCCACACTATACACAAAATAGAAATTTCACTCAAAGAAATGTCCCCACCTGCAGAATATGTCACAAGTCACACTTTACTTCCGACTGTTTTTACAATCCGGCTAACAGGGACAATTTTAGAGGCAGAAATAATGGGTATAGAAGGAATGACCGAGCCTCTTATTCCTCACACAATAACAATAGAGGACGGCGTCCAAATCAACACCGTGAATATCGTGATAGTAAAACCTCGGGAAACTATTAAAGGGAACCCTCCCTCCCAATAGCCCTGGGCGAGTAGGTTCCCTGACCCACAAGAATCTTTTTAAAGGGCAGAAGAAAGCTTTTATTGAAAAGGTAAATACGCAAATGATACAGTATAATTCTTTAAAGAATGAACGAAAAAATACTTTGCCGGTAGTTAATCTAAAATTAGCGGGAATTTTAGTCAAGTCTTTGATCGACACGGGTGCATCGGCCACTCTTTTAGATAATAGAATTTTTCAACAAATAAAAAATGACGACAGAGTTAAAAAATTAAAAATCGACGCTCAAATTACATCGGTGACAGGAGGAAACTTAGAGATCACAAACTGCGTTTCATTACCCATCAACATTGGTAATAAACATTATCAGCATAAGATTTATATCGTTAACAATCCCTTATCCGATTATTACGATGCAATAATTGGTTACGATTTTTTAAAATCAAAAAAATTTACCATCTGTTTTAACACAGACACAATTAAATCAGAAAGTGCTGTTATTAACATACACGACGCACTAACAAACGGAGAAGTTAATCAGACAACTTATGCATATCTTCCGAAGAATGTTATTTTAAAAGCTGGTGAATCTAGAAATATTGAATTATCATTAAACAAAACTATAAAGAAGGGAGATTCAATTAAAATTTTTTCAAACTTAAAAAATCAAAACATTAAATTTGTTAATAATGTATGCCCGGTTACTACTGAAAGACAGATAACAGTAAATATATCTAATCTTTCCGATTCTCCCATTCCCATTAATAAAAATACGAAAATCGGGACAATTAGCAGTAATTTCGATACAAGAAATATAGAAGTAATTCGGCAACTCAGGAAAAATGAATTAAAACCCTCTGATTTTAATTTAGAACATTTAGACGAAGTAACGAAAAATAAATTACTAGATTTACTTATGGAATTTGCTGATATATTTAGTAAGCGCTTGTATACTATAGGTAGAACTGAAGCAATACAGCCCAACCTACATGTTGACGATGATAAATTACCATCAATTAAGCCCTACCGTATACCAGAAGCGCTGCAAAACGAAGTGAATCGCCAGTTATCGGAATTAGAAGCTGCAAATATTATCGAACGTTCCAACTCACATATTAGTTCTCCACTTATTTTAATAAAAAAGAAAAATCCAACGGGTGACCCTCTAAAACAAAAATGGCGACTTGTAGTGGATTATCGCAAATTAAACGCGCACGTAAAATACCCCAGGCATAGACTACCAATAATACAACATTTGTTAGACAGGTTAAAAAGAAAAATAATGTTTACAACCCTTGATTTAAGTAGTTCGTTCTGGCAAATACCGTTAAAAGTTAAAGATCGTGACTATACAACATTTAGCAGCCCTAAAGGGAATTTTCGTTATGTAACAACCCCTCAGGGCTTAAATGCTTCAGCAGAGGTATTCGCAGATTTAGCGGATCAAATACTGGCCCCATTATCAGATCTTGAAATTTCTAATTACATTGATGATTTTGCCATGGGATCGAACGGAGTAGACGAAATGCTCCACAAATTGAGATTACTCTTTGAAAGATTCCGGCTATTTGGAATTACAATCAACCCGGGAAAATGTTCTTTTATGTTACCCGAAATTAACTTCCTGGGACATAAATTAAACGCAGAAGGCATAAGACCGATAGAAGAAAATATAATCAAAATACGAGATTTTCCGCCACCGAATACGGTTAAAAAAATACGACGTTTTGTTGGTCTTGTTTCTTATTACAGAAAATTCATTAAAAATTTTTCGCAGTTATCCGCCCCACTCACTGACCTCACAAAAAAAAACGCACGTTTCCGCTGGACGAAAGAAGCACAAACCTCATTTGATATACTTAAAGAATGTCTTTCACGACCGCCTATACTAATTCACCCTGATTATGAGAAACAATTCGTTTTATCAGCGGACGCGTCTGACAATGTTTTGGGAGGAATGCTAGGGCAAACGGACAAAAACGGAATAATCCGCCCAATTGCCTACTTTTCAAAGAAACTTAACTCAACACAAAAGAGATATACTATCTTAGAAAAAGAACTTATGTCTATTGTTTGTTGTGTTTCTACTTTTAAACATTACCTGTACGGAAGACATTTTCTTATACGTTGCGATAACAAAAGTTTAACCGAAATGTCTAAATTAGAATGTCCGGGGAATCGCGTCGCCAGATGGTTCACGTTCCTCGCTGATTATAATTACACCTTCGAACATATATCTTCATCAGAAAATATTGTCGCTGATATACTCTCGCGTGATTATTTTGATAATTCAGTAATAGAAACAAAAACTGTTACCCTACCTAAGTACGCTAATGCCAATACACACGAAACAAAACCGAAAGAAAACATAAAAACTTTAGCAAGTACAAGCACCGATAATGTTAAACACGTAAATACAATGAATTGCGGCGGCGAAACTCAAACCAACACAGATCAGTTTATTGAAAATGGCACAGGCTTAGAGAACCTAGGAAATTCGTGTTTTATGAATGTTGTACTGCAATGTCTTATGTATTTGTCTCCATTGACAGATTATTTAGCACATGACATTATAAATTGTGAAAATACAAAATTTTGTATGATATGTTCATTAAAGAGACATCTAACTTCAGTTGTTAAAAACATAGGGAAGGTTATTCAACCACTAGAATTATACGAGAATTTAACCAAAATCAGTACACAGTTTCGAATGAATAAACAATCGGATGCACAGGAATTTCTTCTTCAGGTTATCTGTATGTTAGAAAATGTTGCTAAAAATCATACGAATGAAACTTTGAACATTACCAGCATTAATAATCCAATTACATCTTTATTTGGAGGTAATTTTCAGAGTGAGGTAAAATGTTTATATTGTAATAAGAAAAGCATTACTTTTGAATTATTTAAGAATATTTCTTTAGCTATTACACAAGAAATTGATTCACTTGAAAATTCGTTACAACGTTTTACGAACGTAGAATATTTATCAGATAATTATCGCTGTGTTAATTGTAAACTAACTGGTAAAGCAAATAAAGTTACGTCTATTTCAAAAAATCCCAAAATATTAACGATTCATTTCAATAGATTCAAATTTTCGAATTCGCAAACAAATAAAATAACAACATTTGTACCTTATCCTGAGAAATTAAATATTCGACCTTACATGACTAATAAGAAGAGTGATAAGCCACTATGGTATTCTCTCAATGCAGTTATTGTTCACGACAGTGAAATAACGGAAAACGGACATTACTATTGTTATAATAAGGATAAATACGGCGATTGGTATATATTGGATGATGAAAAAGTCGAAAAAGTAACGATAGAAGACGTTCTTAATAAGCAAGCGTACATTCTTTTTTATGTAGACATGGAAAATAATACAAAAACTTATAAATCGGAACTATTCAACGTAAATGCCATTCAAATCGACCTTCCCACGATTGAAGATATTAAATTAGCCCAGGGCGAAGATAAAAAACTTTCATTAATTATTTCAACGTTGAGAAATCCATCTAAAGGTGATTCTCAAAATTTTACCGATTATTTCATACGTGATGGCTTACTGTTACATAAAGCTTCAATACCACGAATTCGGAAATCCACAAAAGTAGAACAAATAGTTGTTCCAGATAAATTTAAACCACATATTCTAACTGCAAACCATTTGGCGCATTTCGGAGTTCTAAAAACTTATCATGCTATACGTGAAAAATACTTTTGGCAACATATGTATTCCGATACAAAACACTTTGTTAATTCTTGTAAACAGTGTGCCGCATTTAGGTCACCAAATAAGTTATTTCCTGTTCCATTAGAACGACACTATCTCCCATCAAGAGTTAACGAATTCATTAGCGGTGATTACATTGGGCCTTTCCACAAAACTGATAAAGGAAACCAATATATCCTAACATTCATAGATCATTTTTCTAAATTTATTAAACTTTATGCTGTACCGAACACTACAACACGTTACACCGCTGACTGCGTCTTAGAATACATTTGTACTTATGGAATTCCCACGAGATATCTCACTGATAACGCCTCGTGCTTTACATCCGAAGTATTTAAGTACTTATGTGAGAAATTTAGCGTAACTAAATTAACTACATCACCTCAACATCCATCTGGAAATGGATCAGCGGAGGCAATAAACAAAAATATAAAAAAATCACTCGCAATTTTTGCTGAAGAGACATCACAATGGGACGATTTTATCGACTACTACGCCTTAATATATAACAATACGGTACATTCCGCAACTAACGAAAAACCGGCGTTTATACAATTGGGATTCGAACCGATTTTACCGACAGATATACTTAATGAAAGACGCCCAGTTGAACATGTATCACATGCAGATTTCGTAGCTAAAAAAGCATCTCAATTAAATTACGTAAATCGAAAAGTTAAAGAAAATATCTTGAGGGCAACCACTAAACAGGAAAATTACCAACATCAATTTTCTAGGTACCGTAAATTTTCTCCTGGTGATTTAGTATTTTTAAATAATAGAAGCACGGACAGGAATAAATTAACGACTAAACGGCGTTTAAACGTTGGTCCCTATGAAGTAAAAAAGGCTCACAATAAAGTCGATTTCACAATCATAGACCCATCGAATCCTTCGGCTCGAAGTACAAAGGTCCATGCACAAAGACTTATTCCTTTCACTGCGAGAAAACCAGAACTGGACTTATTCCATTCTTTAGTGCAAAAACAGCATTGTGAAATACCCCCACAAAATAAAAAGACACATGCTATCTTTGACGACACCCCAGACATAGAAATCTTATGGCCTGCCCCAAGCACAATTAATGCTGAACCACAACACAACGCAGGTGAAGAAATCGTATCATATTCACCCTCAGGTGAAACACTTACAGAAGACAACAATGATGACAGTATGAATAGCATTTCCCAGGTACCAGATACCACTCTCGCTTCAGGCGATGATAGCAATGAAACTATTATATACGATCCAGTAAGGGATGCCACGCACACTTCCCAAACATATCCTTATGACTTGAGACAAATACAGCCCCGCTATGACCCTCAGCGTTTTCTTCAATGGGCCTTAGACATCACGAAATAGTGACTAACTTTCCATCCTTATTGTTAAGCATTTGTTACTATACGTGTTAAGAAAGAGAAAAAGAGAGAGAGAGAGAATGAGGCCTACAATTTTCCTTTTACTTTTCTGAGTTAAGAAATGTTAAGATAGTATTTTATTCGAACGTAGGGGACAAACATTAAAATGTACATATTCGAGCGTTTATCACTACTATGTGATTTGAAATTTGGTTTTATTTTAATGTAATTTTTTTAGCTAACTATAATCGAGGAGTTATATTTATCATGTAATTCATCATATGATTCTGGATCTTTATTTAATACTTTTTCGTTATTTATCTATAATTTAGCAAAATTATTTTATTTATGAACTATGCCACGATACTCCTTAAGGCATTATATTTCTTACATTTGTACATATTCTAGTGTATCATTTTAGAGTTTGAATCTAAATTTCATTATTTACTGCATTAATCACTTTGCTATCAATTTTGGAATTATACTTTATTTACAGTTAAGGTATAATACTCATTTAGCGCATAGTACTTATCATGTATAAACGGTCAATGTACTTACTTATTTATATTAATTTACAATCCAAATGTACGTTTTATATTACTGAGGAAATTAGCTAATTGACTAATTTTTTTTTATTCATGTCTTGAATTTAGTTACTGTACGTTAAAATAAATTCATTATGTTATCTCGTATAGACATATGTACATATTTTAGTATTATTTTAGACTTATTGTATTTTATTCAAGTGATTTAATTAAGTAATTCATTATAGTTTTGAGAATTGCATTTGAATATTAGGAAACATATGATACTTATCTTATACATTATATTATTTCATACCGACATTGTGTGTATGAAATTTACTATAGTATGTTACAAGTTCAATTTTAAGATTCTAATGTATTAATTAGCTAATTAACTACTAATTTTGGAATTTAGTAATGAGACAAGGCGGAGTTTTATTGTGAGTAAACCCTATCGAGAGAAGTATTTCTTATTTAGGCAAACTATACGTTATGTAACAGTCTTATCACATATAGAAAGAATTTTGATAACTTATTACGTGTACATAGAGTAATTTTTTTCCTACTTTATTCTAGGATTGTCTACCTTCACTCTCAATCTTATTATATTATACTAATTAAGTACATCGATTCTCATAAATTTGAACCGACTCAAGAGCGACTTATAGTAAATTTGTTTATAATAATAATATTAATAATAGTAATAAATAAATAAATTAATTAACTAATTAATTAATAATAAAAAAAATAAAATAAATAAATAAATAAATAAAAATCTATACAGTTAAACCTTACTTGTTTAAAAAAAATTTTTTTTTTTTTGTTTATATTTATAAACATTGACCATACCTATTTAATGGTTTTCATTATTGCAGTTGTAACATATATCAAGTTACATACATACAACTGCATGTTAATCAATTTCAAACAATTCCGTTAAATAACTAATCATAATCTTAGAATATTTCAAATCGTTTGTTGTTATTTATCCCTGCAAAATGGCCAATTGCAGGGGTAAAAATTCGTTAGAACGTTAGATTTATTGACGGATTATGTATTGTACTATTAATAACTACATTACTTAAAGTATATATTATTTTAGTTATGAATTAATTTCTGCACATATTTCATTTCCTTTAACGTTATCTCCAGATCAAAGCGGGTTTTTTTTTCTTACTTTCCTTATAATGAATTAAACTTTACAGGTTCACATATTTATACATTCCAATTTCTTTTCCCACAACACAGAATCATTGCTTGAATGAAAGGAATTTTCCTTAATGTTACTTTTACCTTTTCTTACTAATTAAATAAAAAAAAAAAAATAAATAAAAAAAAAAAAAAAAAAAAAAAAAGAATTAGATAAGATATTATTAAAAAAATATAATTTGCAATTAAAATTGTTATTGTTCTGCATAACTGTTTGTCTTTTGCTCGGAAATATTAAATTAAGAGCCTGTTTATTTCAATTTACAGCTCTACTTATCTGCATAATATTGGAAGTAGCCACTCCGTCGCGTCAGCGACATAAGTCTGGACTACAATGCCACTTTGTTAACGAGTTTGTGTGTGGAAAAATCCCTAAAAACATTTGGAATAAATTAGACATACCGCCCAATGCATGCCATTTTCATGACTGTAGTCATTGTTTAATCATCAATGAAACCTTCATAATTAAGAAAGACTATCAACTAACAATACCCACTTCATATATTCTCCGCAGCTCACGGGATGTTATTGATGCTACATCCACTGCCTATAATTGTTTCACGAAAGATAGAAAATTCTGCGAATGTGACGAAAAGAATTGTCAGGGTACCTCTGATTTCTGCAAGTTGCGCCCCTGCACCAATAACAGCGATTGCTTCTGCGACATGACTTTTGAAAAAATAGATCTTTTAGCTGTTTTGCCAGACGATATTATCTCTAATCCTGACATCATCATTTTAGAAACTTGCTACTTTGATAAACGTCACATTCCCAATTCAAATAAATTTCGCCGTCATCTATTAGAAGGAGAAAAAGCTACATTTTCGCAAAGAAACTTGTCCTTTACATTTGAGGACCCTTTACTTCATCTTCCTGATGCAGGAAAAGTGATTTTACGTAGCGAAGACTTTGAACACGTCGTGAATGTTCCTTTAGATAACATTATACATATACCATTTGAACTACTCGCCTACAAAACCGACTTACAGGTTACATACATCCATCCCAGCGGCAAAGTGGTCACAGGACTTGTACATGTGATGGGCAAAACAGTCTGCCAATTACGACATTGCCTTCTGTGTTATGATGTTATAAAACATTTTAAGTGCTATCCACCTCTCGTTCAATACGTTATGTATGTGTTGATCTTCATTCTCATCGTCATTATGTTATGGTGTGTAAAACTTATTTTTAAAAGTTTCAAATTCATTATATATGCATTCCTAACGATAATGTATGGATTAGGTCGACTATTGAAAATTATAGCTCGTTGCTCTCTGCTTTTGGGGGCTTTTATAGGATCTACATTTCGAGAAATCACACATAATTGTTATGCAGCCCTCGAACGAAATGCAATTCAACGGGCCAACATTTATACCTTACCACTTGTTCTGCTCATGTGCACTTGCATTTTCACGACAATTTCAGCCGACTGCAGTGTAAATACAATTATACAGTCTGACCTAAAGTCATGTGAGATCCTCAATGATGGAACGAAGAATTGCCAAATCTTCACCACTGCTGAAATAACATTGCAATCTATTTCAGCCGAAAATTGTTTATGGTTTTCGGACGAACATGAAAACCATTTGTTCACCCTAAAAATTAAATTAGATGCCATTGTGTGCTCTTTCACAAAAGAACGGTTGTACTTCACATTCCCCGTTACCACTAAACAAATTAGTCAGATATCGTGTATTTTCAACAAATTCTGTAGTCGTGGTACACATTGCAGTAAACGATCTATAGGAAAGGGAGGCATAAACTTCGAAGTAGAAACTCCCGAAAGCCGACAATTTCCAGGATTTTCTGCATGTGTCAGTGGAGACAGTGGCAACGGCTGCTTTATTTTAACTCGTCCGAGTTGTAACTTTCATAGAGTGTGGTATGAACCGGACCTGTTGAACAGTTTCGAAGTCTCAAAATTAACAGGCCATACATGCCAATATAAAATCTCTGTAACACAGGTTGAAAATAACACAATTTCGCGATTATTGATATCTGATTCAGCGTACACGCCAAATGGAATTAAGATTTCCATACTCGGCGCCTATGATCAACCGCAGCTACATTTGACGGAAAAACTAATCCAACGAGTTGGAAAACCTGAGGAAGCCTTTTTAGCACCTGCCTGTGAACGCAATATTCCTCAACCCAATATGATAGGAGCTATACAGGCGAATACATCTTACACCACAGATTTTATCTTTGCACCACAACTCACCACGTGTGATTATTTTGAGGATAATCTAAGATGTATTACAGCACCTGACAGCATTGAACGCCTTCGAGCATCCCAGGAATACGCTTTACCCCTACAAAAGCATATTCATTTTTTTAACATTGAAGAAGAAAAATTACGATCCACTCAATTAATGTCTTCGGCCGTGCGTGTTCAACTGCATTTTCGAAATTATAAAATCGCACTGCAGACATCCACTATATGTCCACAATTGAATGGCGAAAGCATTGCTACGACAGGGTGCTATAATTGTCCTATTTTGGCTCGTCTTACATTTAAGGCACACAGTTCCTGCCAACCTGGTATTGTGACAGTACAATTACAGCAAATTTCTCTCCATACGAAAGCTGTATATCTACAGTTAGATGCAAAAACCCACACAGTTAAATTCCAGGCTGAAGAAAAATGTGCTGCCGAAAAAATTTGCCTGAAATCTGCTGCGTTAATACAATGCCACTCCTTTAGATACTGTTTAGATGAGCCGTCGGTGGAATTGTTACAACTTAACACTAATTATACTCGAACTGTGAGTTCTGTAACAGCATCCAATATGTGGGACTGGTTGAATATACCTGATTTGAACTCTTCGATTTTCCTTTTGAAACTGATTGGCTCGGCTTTATTTATTGTATGCTTACTCATAACAACCCTAGCTACTCTCATAACATGCTGTTGCAAAGCACGCTAAAAACGACTGAAGTTTTACTAACAAAATTATGCTTGTTAGCTAAGCAGGAAATAATTCTTCTTTATTTGAATCTTCTAACCTTATATACATATGCAATTGGATAGGAAAATTTATTCATTTTATGCTTTCATTATTATCAATGTTCTTTGAGTTTACATATTATTAGAAGTTTTGATTTCTAATTGTAGGCACTTGTGGCCTGTTGTTTATATATTTTTTTTTAATTTTCTCATTATTTCCTGATTAGTATAGTTATCTTATGTTATTTGTATAAGTTGTGTGAAATTTCATGTTATACTATTAATATCGTGTTAACTTTGTTTTGTATCACATTGTGGGAATGCCTCATCACAGTTCAGCGTAACTCATCTCATTTTTCTTTTTTTTTCCTTTTTTTTTCTTTTCGGGGTTTTTTGCATATTGCTGAGATATACCCAGCAAGTTTAGCAGTTCTGTGCTACCCCCGGGTTCATGGGAAAAAGGAATTTCTTTTGTTACAAATTTTACTATTTCTCGCAAGAATATAAGGAATAGCATGGTAGTTCCATTTGACTAAAGATCAAACGAGTTCCGCTCAAGGTGTTTGGGGCGACAGCTGGCTGAGTGTATCCTATTGACCAAGAAAGGTATAAGAATAAAGGAATGAAAAGACGCTGGGAGATATGCAACTGCTGCGCACGGTGGTCATTTAGGGTTTTAAAAGGTAGGGTATTTTCTGTAAAGAAAAGGAATTCGAATGCACGACTTCACGTAAATTGAATAAGTACGTCCAGTAAGTTTTGTGTTCTATTGACCAGAAAAGGTATAGAGAATAAAAGAGACGAAAGGCGTTCAGAGACTTGCAGCGGGATGAAATAGTGATGCCTCTAGAAATAAGCTTTTCTATAAGATCAAAGAAACCGTCAAAGTTATGGCTTTAACACCTGATATCTTGGCCAGAGAGGGGGAAGTATTTAATGTATCCAAAATTATGGTAATGTAAAGCGAAATATGTTTATAGGAAAATCCAGTAAAATGCTGTCTTTAAATGGGGATCAGGATGAGAAAAAAGGATTGGACGACGAGATTTAGGGGAGAAAAAAGGGCGTAAGAATTACTAAATAGTTAAGTAAGAAAAAGGAGATGACCAGGGGCAAAAAAGGGAATTTGCGGAGAGAGAAGAAAAGTTCTCAGAAAGATGATCTTGGAGTAGTGTCCTCAGGGTATTTGTAACCCGTGATTGTTAGGTGAAAATTATAAGTTCTTTTTTTTGTTGTGTGAAACCGCCGACCGCCAATATCAGGAATTGGATTTTGGACCCCCTAGATGATGATGATGTCTACCAGATGTATAAGGGGTAAGCAGGCTTTTAATTCCGAGCAAATTTCTGTATTATATTTAATTATTTAAACTGATATTAATTACGCGATGAGGCATTTTCGGTGGTAAATATATTATTAAAACATACGGTCGAGTTTACTGTTAAGTACGTTAAACTATGCATAATGATTTACACTTATGTATTTAAATATGTTAATCTTTTAAAATAAATTCAATTTAATCAATTTCAGTTTGCTTTTATTTAAATGTTTCTTTCTTGTATATTAGATCTCGAGTATGCTCCTGAATCTGGGATCACTTTACGTGAAACATACGGCCTAATTAGTTTCAATGTAATTTAAATATATGAATTCAATATAAGATGAGGAAAACAGAAGGAGCGTACCCGAGCAATACATATATTTTTTTTCCCCCTTTCCAAGGGAATTTCTAGTCCTAGAGTATTTTTTTAATCTCAAAAATTGTTCACAACTTTGTGTGGTCGTTTTAAAATTTTTGTTATTTCTTTATTAGATCTACTCCATTCCTTAAATATATATCACATTCCAGAAAATGGTGTTAAAAATGGTCGTTTTGAACAGACTTTCGGCAAGTGGCGGTCAAGAAAAAGTCATCAACTTTTAGCAGTGAACTGTAGCTCCAAATATAAGACATTTACAAAATGAAGAACATTGTTCGATATTTCCAAGAGGGATCTTGATAAAAACCCATCACATCACTGTTCGAATTGTGCACTGAATTTTTGTTCTACACACTGCAAAAATTTTTGGTCACAAATTACGGTACATATACTGGCAACTTTGTGACCAGTATATATACCGTAATTTAACTGGACGGTATATGTACCGTAAAATATTTAAAGTATATGTACTGGCTGCACTCCCCCCTATCCTGAGGCCTGCACGCATTACGTAACAAGAGCAAGAGCATCACTTTAGTGGTTGCCATACACCGAGGCGGGGCTACCAGCTTTTTCCTTACTGAAAAATAATTATTTTACGGTATAAATAGCGGTTTTTTGTTGAAAAACAATCATTTTGCGGTATAAATACCGTTTATAATCGAAATGGCACATATACGATTTTTTTACGCTTAATATACCTTAGAAGTACGGTACTCAAGCCGTAAAAAGTGAAAACGGTACAGGTACCGTTAATTTACAGTACATCTACTGAAATTTTACGAAAATTTTTTACAGTGTAGTTTATTTATATATCTGGCTTACCAAAAAAAAAAAAAAAAAAAAAAAAAAATAGCCAAAATGTAGAATATTGAAAATTCGGTGAAATATCTTACATCAACTATACTTTAAATAAAGCACGAGTTTTATTAATAGAAAAAGCGCTACAGTTCGTATGATTTTACATCAATAAAGGCATGCTACAAGGCGAACTTATATTGATTATTTCAGATCCGCCGAATTCTGAGATCAATGATCAATATCTTAAACTACACAGAACTTTTGAAAGCAACTTCGATTTTGTTCAAGATCGGCGATGCTTATTAATTAGAAAGAGAGCGCTTCGCTTATATCAGTTGCTATAGAATTAGATATTGCTTATTCACCAGAAACCTTCGTATAAAATTGTATAACTTCATTACAGAATTATTTCATTATCAGAGTAACATTTTGAAGGTTTCTTTGGTGTGCTTTAAATTTTTTCAAAATCACTACATAGTATAAAACAAAGTCGCTTTTTCTGTCCCTATATCCCTATGTACGCTTAAATCTTTAAAACTACGCAACGGATTTTGATGCGGTTTTTTTTAATAGATAGAGTGATTCAAGAGGAAGGTTTATATGTATAATAACCATATGTTTTGCTTTGTAATTTCAGATAAATCACTACATAGTATAAAACAAAGTCGCTTTTTCTGTCCCTATATCCCTATGTACGCTTAAATCTTTAAAACTACGCAACGGATTTTGATGCGGTTTTTTTTTTTAATAGATAGAGTGATTCAAGAGGAAGGTTTATATGTATATCCATTAAATAGTGGAGAAATACTGTTATTTTTGAGGTTTTTAATGTGATGTCGTAAATAATTTCATTTTTTCCGCTTATACATTGCAAACGCAGGCTGAACCCTACAAGATTTATCAAAATAATGTACTAATTATTGTACACATTAAAAAGGTCTACAGAAAACACAAAGAGATGAAGGTTTTCAAGGTTAACCCGAAGCAAAGCGAGGGAGGGCCGCTAGTATTACATAAAACACAATTGAGAAATGGACTGAGTTTTAATTTTGTAAAAGCAATTTATATATATTTTACAATGAAAGAAAAGACTGATTAATAATACCATTATGTATAGGAAGTGCATTCGAGGTAGAGTTATGTAAGTTCTGATCTCTTATTAAGAAACTATAGTACTTTTGTGTTTGTCGATGGAATCATAAATATGGTCACAATCTAATTCCTAAAATTCAGACAATATGATAATGGAATAAACAGTCTTGCCTTATATATGAAGTACATATTCTGTAAAGTATTTATTATAGCAGTAACGATTTACAGTTGTAAATCTATTAATAAATATTAAAATTTTAAATTCAAAAATTTTTACACTTCACATAAAATTAAGTATTTATTTTAGATATATTTTGACAACTAAGAAAACAAGTTGGAAATTGTACGTCAAATGTTACAAACGAGGTGCCTTCGTACTATAGCTAGTTATATAAATATTCAGATCTTGATGATTTTTAATTCTGTGAAATGAATGATATCGTCTGCAGATTAATTTCTGTCATAAAATAAGTATCTCGGTCGCTTGACGATTAAACATCGGAAGCTCCTATAACAAGAAACCACCGATTTTTTTTTAATTCAAATTTCTTAATAAATATTTTTAATAATATCTCCTAAAGTTTTGATTCGATTTTCATAAAATTTGAAATGTCTCGACAAAATTCTACAAAGATACTATATCTGAAATTTCAAACCATTCGGTTGGGTAGTTTTTGCGTTGTTATATGCGGACGGACGGACCAAGCGACGACAATAGGTGCTACGTATTTATATAATTACGAACAAATAAAAAAAAAGAGACAAATAGAACAAATAGAAAAATTTTATAAAAAGAGACATCCTTTAAGAAGTGTACCAAGAAAAAAGATGTTAAACGTATTCATTTCCTGACGAGATATTTTAAATATACGAATGCATCCTATGCACATAAGTTTAACATTAACGAGGGGAATTGGTGAATTCAATGACTAATACTACGTTCAGATCGGATAGTTAAGATATCTTAGACCGCCGAACTCACTGAGGGAGTTCGAGAAACTCACTTAGTGAGTTCGAAGTTTCTATTGCTAGATACAGCCAGTACCACTCACTCTGATTAGCTGTTGAGGTTGCCTTTAACATATGCGCATGCGCACATTCTACGTTTGTTCAGATCTCAGAGACAGTGATGTTCAGTGAGTTATCTTAGATGAGTTTTGCGGTGTGGACAGGTATTCAATTCCGGGAGGGTACCACCTCAAAAATGGCGGTCTAAGATATCTCAAATGTCCGATGTGAACAGAGTAATAGACTTGTGAATTAATGCACGGAATTTCATCAAACTTCATACTCTGTTAGACATTGACATAAATAGACGCTGATTAGGTTTGGGTTTAAATTGCCCAACAGGTGTCGCTTCTGTGCTCTGTTTTTCACGATTCCTGCGATAGCTATAGCTCAAGAACGAATCGATTGTCATTTAATTTTGCTTGCAGACGATTTATACAGAAGAAAGTTTTCAAAATGGCTGCAACATACTAGTTTTAAAATTTCCGTATAGCAGCCACTCGTTATAACAATCTTTTTAACACTTTCCAACATAGTTGAAAATTAATTCGGTTTGTCTGTCCATGTTCTAGTTCTCGCCAATATACTCGAATTGCCTTGAAATTGATGTATGTTATTGGGGTTTAGTATGGCATGTTTGGAAATGAAAATGAAGTGTGTGCCATTTATGGTTCTTTTACAGGGACACTGAAAAGAATTCCGTTACATTACGGTCTATGGGGAAAAATCAAAAATCGTTTGCGGCGTATTTTAATGATATTACCCTATTTTAAAATACTGAAATTGACACATATCACTGAGGTGCACTAACAAGGAGCTTATTCTAGAATAGGGTGTGCATAAGATGTATTGCTCTTTTACAGGGACACTCAAAAGACCTCACTTACATTTTCGTTTATTGCCGGAAAGTGCTGAAAGGGAATTTTTAATTGTGTTATGTATTTCCTAACTGAAGTAAATTTTAGCATATCATGTAGTATGCATACAAATTTATAGATCACATACAGAGCTGCAGAAAAGCAATCAGATATTTTGTTTGACTATTGGTCGTAATTGCTGAAATTGGGTTTTCAAATATGTTATGCGTTTTCTAAATTGTTTACTTAGAAAACTGTGAAGTTTTGTTAGAGTATTCTGAATGTGTTGGAAAGTGTTTCATAATCTATGCTTGACGCATGATTTTTCGTTCTTGTTTTCGGTGAAATGGACAGAGTCGGGTACATAATTGCTATTTTTCTCTATTTTAAACGCTTCTAAATGTTATCACGAATCAGCCGAATAAAAAAAATACTTTCATCTCTTCTGAAAACTAATTGAAGCACATCAACAGTTTGTGCAATACGATCTTCTGTTTCCGTTAAACTGTGACATCTCTGTTATTTTAAATCCACTTTTCTCCCCCCCCCCTAATATATTCCTTCCCTTTCTCCTACACAAAACAACATTCATAAATTCATGAGTCCCCCAATTTCCAACCCTTCTTTTAAACAAAATAAACCAATTTCCCTTAAAAACCACACATTAAATTGGTCTCACTTCCTGTTATACCGCAGCGAGCCAAAAATACCGCCAAGCTTTTATCAAGCGTGGTGATCTGGTTGTATATATCTCGGGAGATGGTCTGTTTACAATCCTTCTGGAGCAGGGTTATCAGCAGTCTGAAAGACGATTCATTCACGGAGAATCTGAGACGAGTCTAACGTGTGGAGAAACCAATCAGCTGCTATCGTAGATCGTTCTTTTTTTTCTCTTTTCAGAAGAGATAAATAAAACTTTTTAAATGATGCCAATCAAAGTCAGTTAATGGTTGATGTAAACGATAAAATTTCGTATTAAAAATTAAAGAAAATAGATATTAATTTAAATGCGATTAATTATAAAAAAAAAAAAAAATTCTCTTTTCAAAAGAGATAAATAAAACTTTTTAAATGATGCCAATCAAAGTCAGTTAATGGTTGATGTAAACGATAAAATTTCGTATTAAAAATTAAAGAAAATAGATATTAATTTAAATTCGATTAAATTAATTTTTTTTTTTCTCTTTTCAAAAGAGATAAATAAAACTTTTTAAATGATGCCAATCAAAGTCAGTTAATGGCTGGTGTAAAAGATAAAATTTCGTATTAAAAATTAAAGAAAATAGATATTAATTTAAATGCAATTAAATAAAAACACTTTTATGAAACCAATTTCTTTACTATTAAAATCTGTATAATAATGTGTGTCTGAATGAATTTCATATCTACTTCTCCGAGAAAATAACACATTGCGAAGTGAAACGAACGTCACTATTTATAAGGATACGAAAATCTTATAAGAATTCTCGAAATTTCAAAATTTAAATAAATTTTCGTGGTATTAATTTATTTTTAATTTTTAATGAAATTTCTCTCATAAATTCGAATGGTGGTAATGGGTTCAGTGGCGTATCCAGGGGGTGGGCTGATGGGGCTGCAGCCCCCCCCCCCCCGAAATTGTCAAGAGTAAAATGAAAAAATTTCTTTTTCTTTCTTTTTTAGATAAATTTTTAATTTTCTTTTCTGTTATACAGTTACCTAGCCATTCTCGTTAGTCCCATATTAGTCCGCATTGACATCACAGCATAAACAGGCTAAGGGGACTGATGGGGTTATAGCCCCCCCTCCCCCTAGCCCGAAATAGTCGAAAATCTCATGAAAAAAGTGCTGTTTTCTTCTTCTTTCAGATAAATTTGTAATTTTTTGTTTGGTTATACAACAAACTACCCACTCTCTTCTTTTTAGCCCCATATTAGTTCACATTGACATCAAAGCATATCTAAAAAGGGGAAGGGGGTGATGAGTTTACAGTCCCCACCTCTCCCGAAATAGTCGAATATCTCATGAAAAAAATGCTGTTTTTTCCTTCTTTGAGATAAATTTGTATATATATTTTTTTGTCATACAATAGACTACCCACTCTCTTCTTTTTAAACCCACATTAGTCCACATTGACATCAGAGCATACCTGAAAAGGAAAAAGGGTCTGATGAGGTTACAGCCCCCCTCTTCCCGAAATAGTCGAACGTCTCATGAAAATAGTGCTGTTTTTTTCTTCTTTGATATAAATTTGTATTTTTTTTTTTTTTTGGTCATACAATAGACTATCCACTCTCTTCTTTTTAACCTTATATTAGTCCACATTGACATCAGAGCATACCTAAAAAGGGGAAGGGGCTGTTTGTGTTACAGCCCCCCTTCCCGAAATAGTAGAACATCTCATGAAAATAGTGCTGTTTTTTTTTTCTTCTTTGAGTTAAATTTGTATTTTTTTTTTTTTTTTTTGTCAGACAACAGACTATCCACTCTCTTCTTTTTAACCCCATATTAGTCCACAAATGACATCAGAGCATACCTAAAAAGAAGAAGGGGGCTGATGGGTTACAGACCCCCCCCCCCTTTCCGAAATACTCAAACATCTCATGAAAATAGTGCTGTTTTTTTCTTTTTTGAGATGAATTTGTCATTTTTTTTATTATACAACAGACTACCCACTCTATTCTTTTTAGCCCCATATTAGTTCACATTGACATCAGAGCATACCTAAAAAGGAAAAGGTGACTGATGGGGTTACAGCACCCCCCCCCCCCTCTTGAAATAGTCGAAAATCTCATGAAAAAAGTGCTGTTTTCTACTTCTTTGAGATGAATTTGTAATTTTTTTTTGGTTATACAACAGACTACCCACTCTCTTCATTTTAGCCCCATATTAGTTCATATTGACATCAGAGCATATCTAAAAAGGGGAAGGGAGCTGATGGGGTTACAAGCCCTCTCTTCCCGAAATAGTCGAACATCTCATAAAATAATGCTGTTTTTTTCTTCTTTGAGATAAATTTGTAATTTTTTTGTTATACAACAGACTACCCACTTTCTTCTCTTTACTCCCATATTAGTACTCAGTAACACCACAGCATATCCAAAGAGGGGGGAAGGGTCTGATGGGGCACAGACCCCCCACCTCCCAAAATGGTCAAATAATGGAATGAAATTAGTACCGATTTTTCTCTTTATGTTTGAGATAAAATTATAATTATATTTTCTGTCGTGCAATGGACAACCCATTCTATTTTCTTTAGTCCCATATTAGTACACAAAAGGGATGGGTGTTATGGGGTAACAGCTCCATTCCCCTTCTAAAGTGGTCGCAGTGAAATAAAAAAAAGGCTGACTTTGTTTCTTTATTTTTGAGATAAATTTGTTTTATTTTCTGGCATGCAACGAATTTGTTTTCTCGTTAGCCCCATATGCCTCTCAGTCCTGCGATCAAAATTACTTGAGACCACGAAATCTATTTTCAAATGACTGAAAAACAGTTATTTACATGTTTTAGTGGATAATTGACTACGTATAATATGCTCAATTGGCAAGATCTAGAAGTAGTTTAATTAATTTAAAGAATATTTAACTCTCTTCCACAGATGATGCCAAGACTAAGGGGGTATATTAGTGCGCAGTGACATTAAACATTATCGCCAAATCAGCAAATGTACGAACGGGAAATTTTTTGTGAATGGCAATGTCAAGCAAGATTATCGATTTTCGGTTTTGGAAGGGTCTTTTAAAGATGCCCAGTAGTAATACTAAAAAAATAATCTCCTGTTGATTTGTTTGTTCCTGGTCTTTTTACTAGCGAACTAGTTTTATTTACGTTACGTGCTTTTCTAGATTTTAGGTTGTTCTCAAATACAAACTGGCTACTTTATGACATATTTTTTAATAGGGATGCAACGGATATCCGGTAAATATCCGATATCCGGCATATCCGGCTGATTTTTCAATATCCGAAATATCATCGGATATCCGAATCACAATCATCGGATATCCGACTTCTCTGCGGATATCCGGTTCTCTACTACATAAGTTCTATCAATAATATGCGTAGGACATGATGGCAAATTGTATTCAAACATCCTTGATAAAAGTGACTTGTTTTTAATGCAAAATATGAAATATACTAGTAAGTTCCTTATCCACGAGTAAAAGGTTCTAACTCTCAAAAGTAATATAGATATTTCAACTCGTTATGATAAATTTAAGAATTTACGTTTACATCTTTTAGAAAATTGTTCCTTTACTGTCAGATTGTAAAATAATGTATGAAGTTGTTTATTAAAGTATGACTTTATTAATTTTCTTTCTTACTTTTAAGTTAAACAATTAAGCAGACCTATTTTTATTTTTATTTTTTAACTTGTATGTTTAACAAACTTTATACTTATTATCTACTAATAAAAGAAAGTTTTGCTTTGTGTGTGTGTGACGGCTACCAAAATCTACCGCACATAGGAGTCTGAAAATGTGGGTGAGGATAGTCTACGGCAGGTCCTGATGCACCTGAGGATCAGACTTAATTTTTTGTGACTTGGGTCCCTTTACGTTTTTGTGCCTTTAATTGTTAATAACTTGCCTCCTTTTTATCCGATCTTTTTCGTTTTTGGGGTCCTTTCTCCATTTAGTTATTCTCCCATTTCTAGATTCTAGTTAAGACCCTGGCCTGCTGGAGCCTGGTATGGGGGCCCCGTTGAAGTTTTTGCTTCCTAAATTGTTAATAACTTACCTTCTTTGAATTCGATCTTCTTCGTTTTTGGGGCCTTTTCTCATTTAGTTATTCCCCCATTTCTACATTCCAGTTAGAACCCGGGGCCTCTTGAACTTATTGTGTGCCATGCGTTTTTACCCCACCCCCAATTGTGTTACCCTCTCAATGCATACTGTATATACTCGCGTATAAGCCAACCCTCAAATTCGAAACGAAAACAGTTTTAATTTGGAAAAGGGAATTAAATGAGAGGGACAAAATTACTAAAATTGAATAATATATGATGCGACATCATAGCGCCTTAAATTATTTAGAATTAAATGAGGTGAAATAAGGCGTAGAAAACCATTCTGAATTAAACATGTTTTCATCTTGAATTCGGGGGTCGGATTATACGCGAGTATGTACGGTAACTTTAAAGGTGAGTCTTTGACACCTCTCTCTAGGCCACTACCCTCATAATTTTATTGGTTCCTAAGGCCCAATTTTTGAAGCATTTCTTTAAAATTTTATTCTACTGATATATCTTATGCTTAATTTAGACTAATTGAAGATCTAAAGTGCTAAATACTAGGAAATTTTTAAGAAGTTTTCTTCTCGCGGCCCTGCTCAAAACTATCAGTTGGCTCCTTTTGGGTCCCCTACGATAGCTCCCTTAAAAATCATCCAATTCACTAGCTGTTTAGGTGTGTTCTTTATTATATAAATATGTAGCACCTATAGTCATTTGCTGATCTGTCCACATATAACAGCACAAAAACTACGCAACTTGAATGGTCTGAAATTTAATATATATATAATCAATGCAGAATTTTGTAAAGTCATTTTAAGTTTTATGAAAATCGAATCAAAACTTAAAAAGATATTAATAAAAATATTTAGAAAGTAATTTGAATTTTAAAATAATTGGTACTTCTTCGCTATAGCAGCTTCCGAGGATTAATCGTCAAGTGACTGAGATGTATCACCAAGTTATCTGACATGTATGACGTTTATAGTCATATATGACCAAGTTATAGTCACATTCTTCATTCTATTAAATCCTATCATACGTAATTAATTCAATGATATCCCATGATAGATAATGTTTCTTGGTTGCCATGGTGATTACCTCATATTTAAGATGGAGTCATTATTTCCCTTTTACTGAATTTAAAAACCGAATTTTTATACTAAAATTGTTTAATTATAGCAATTATATAATCTACCAACAGTTTTCTGGATAGATGTTTCCATAGAAATAGATAGTAAATGGAAAAAGAGTGTAAATATGGATTTCAAGTTCTGAAATTTTCAAAGCTAGGCTTCAGTTTCCCATTGGAATTTTCAGTAAATACCAACAAAAGATAAATTGTTGCCAACTTAAAATGCACTTATTTTAATACGGAAATTAATCATATCATAATAACACACGGTATAATTTATTTCACTGAAACTAGTTATAGCACGAACACACATAATTTGCCATGTTTGATGTACGATTTCCAACTTGTTTTTCTAACAACGTCTTAGGACTTCCAGCTACTACATGAACAACAAAAATATTTCTCAGACAAGACCCAGGCAACCTTTAAGTTTTTGTGCCATAAATTGTTAATAAGTTGCCCCTTGTTTATCCGATTTTCTTTATTTTTAGGGCCCATTTCTCCATTTAGTTATTCCCCCATTTCTACATTCCAGTTAAGACCCTAGCTCCCTTGGGCCCCTTGAAGTTTTTATCTCTAAATTGCTAATAACGTGCCCCTGTTTAATCTGATCTGCTTCATTTTGGGGGGCTTTTCTTTATTTAGTTATTCCCTCATTTCTAGATTTCACTTAGGACCCTGCTTCCCGGTCTGGGGCCGTTGACTTTTTTGCTCCTTGAAAGACAAAAAAATTTCTCGGACCTCAGCTACAACCAATTTTGAATATTAATCTCCTTCTTGGGGCCTTTGGTGCAGCTTCTTTAAAAAAAAAAATCATCCAAACTTTAATTCTGTTTAAGGTTATTATCGTGGGCCCGGGCAACGCCGGGTGGGTCAGCTAGATTTTAATAAAGGAATTTTAATGCATAACCTGAAATTCTGTTTCATACCTGTATAAAACTACAAGGGAAAATATAACTTAATTATATTTAAAATTAAAAGTAATTATCTTTTTACTTATAAATCTCTAAAAATAACTTAAAATAAAACTAAATGTGATTTAAAGTAAAACAGTATTAAATAATTAAAACAGAAAAAAAGCATCAACTAAACCTACATTTGAAGAAAACTCTTATTAGTAGCCATATTAATAGATATTTTATGCTTAAATTTTTTTTAAAAAAAAAAGGATGTATTTATTTGTGAAAATACTTTACAATTATAATAGGTATATTAATAAATGTGTTATGGTTAAAGTTTGTTTGCTTCTGACAGCATTGTACAAATAAACAGAATATTTTAATGCTTAAATTACATTTTTTATGCAACATTATTAATATACATATATTTAAATTTAGTTTTTGTAAATTATATTTCAATATATTTAAAATGTTTTAATGATGTGTGAAACATGTTTGTAATTTATTGTTCTGCGATGGCATTATATAAAGAAATAAGTAAGCATACACCATAACTAAAAGCAGCATATCTAGTGCCGGATATCCGATCGGATATCTGGCCGGATATCTGATATCCGGAAGGCAAAGAGCTTCGGATATCCGAAATCCGATATCCGGCAAAATCCATATCCGGTTCATCCCTATTTTTTAATTCATGTTTGCTCGGAAACGAATGAAATTCACAGGTCTTTTTATTCAGAAACTTTGCAATCGAAACACGTTTTCCCTTTTTTTTTTGTAAAGGTAGAAAATCTTTCAGAAAGCACTGTTCAAGTTGACGTTTTGAATTCGATTCCCGACGCGGCAGCCTGAGAAGCGCGAAAAACGAGTCGTTAATACGTTACCAGAATCACTTATAACTCGATAAGTAATCTATTTATCAAAAAATGGAACACTCATCTCGATTCTAAATCTCTTCCATAGTCAGGCCTGCCAGTCTAATGCCTTTGCGTTTAAAAATGTGTCAGAATATTTCACGTTGATGAGCATGGAGGAAGATGCCTTTTTCAATATTTCAGTGTACGAGTTGTCCAGCAAAAGATAAAAATTCTTAATTACTCTTCTATGAAAGTTCAATATTACGACTAGCGTTCTTTTCTAATCGCTCTTATTTTGCCATGACACACTTTAGTATCGGCATTTTTATCATTTGGAATATTTAACAAAAGAAGCATTAAATAAATTCACAGGTTAAAAATAAATTTTCTTACAATTTTACTTACCGTTTTTTTTTTTTTTTTTTTTAAATAGTAATATTGTTAGCCATAATTGAATAACTTTAACTCTTTTTTTAAAAAAGGGAAATCTAATGTTTAGTTTCCAATTAATTCTTAACTTGTCCCTTCCTTCACAAATTTGATGAGTTTTTTTTAACATATATTTTTTTAAGGTTAATAGCCATACGTTTGATCAAAATCCCGGGAGCATGTATAAGAAGGGAAGGGGGAGATCAAGAAGGAATGCTTGCTACGCCTAAGATTTTGAATTAAATTTTTGTTGGTATTAAAAAAGAGATTTTGCAAAGAAAGTTTGTTTATCCTGAACAGAGCCTGACCATCAAAATTTTGGGCCATGGAACAGAAAATATTTTTGTCCCTAATCGTAGATTATCACATTTTTACAAATACTGTGAATGAGAAGTGTATGAATAAAACTATGTAATGCACCTATTTAAATGAAAGACTAAGAATAAATTTGAACTGATGTTGGATTATTATTATTATTATTGAAATTTCTTCGTAAAATTTAACTTTACAAACTCAAATATCATGTTAAATAAACATGAACTAATGTTGCACGAACTTTAAAAGCAACCCAAAGAAAATGATATTTTATAAATAAGATAGTCATAAAATTGAAACATTTTTAAACAAGCTTAAAACACATATGAAGAAGCTGAAATAAATTGGGCACACTATAAGAAACTTAAATCTTCAAATGAGAAGAAAAATTATAAATATACTTATGATATCACTGACAATTTTAGCTTACATAAGTTGTGTAATGAATCTAGAAATTTTAATTTCTTATTCTATTAAGATTGTTTACAATAAAATTGATTTGAAACATCATAAATTTTTCGGCCCTTTAAATATGTCGGTTCAGGGAAAGTGCCCCACATGCCTTGGTAGTAATAGGGAATTGATCCTAAAATAGAAAACAAATTATGAAAAAAAAAACATTGTTTGAGATTGTCCCAAGCAAAATTAATTTATTGCCAAGCAAGAATCGTAACCAGAATTTAGGGCAGAAGGAGACAACTTTAAAGGTTATAAGTTACAATGACTTTCTTTTAAATGAAAGCATCTGAAACAATCCATTATCACTTTTCAAGTTATTTCGGTGTGTGCGTGTGGGGGGGGGGGGGGGGGGTTCTCGGGTTCTTCCCCGTACCCCCCCCCCCCCGTTTTTCTCTGCCTACGGCCTTATTGTCAAACATGATTTATGTTTATAACGCAGTTCAACATGTTACGTAAGACTGAGAACACTATCGAAATTTAAGTCAGCCCCCCCCCCCCCCCCCGAAATTAAATCCTGGATACGCCACTGAATGGGTTATTACATTATTAACCAGAGTTATCAGGTTTTTGAGAAGGAAGGATCATCAGCAGTCTGAAAGATGATATTTATTCACAGAGAATCTGAGAAGAGTCTGACGTGCAGAAAAATCAATCACAAACTAGTCTAATTAATAAATAAGGGGAAAAAAAGAAAAAACTAATTAAATGATGCCAATCAAAGTCAGTTAGTGCTAGTGTAAAAGATAAAAACTCGAATTAAAAATTAAAGAAAAGAGATATTAATTTAAATGCGGTTAAATTAAAAAAAATATATATGAAACCAATTTCTTTACTATTAAAATCTATATAATAATGTGTGTCTGAATGAATTTCATATCTACTTCTCCTAGAAAATAACAAATTGCGAGGTGAAACGAACGTCACTATTTATAAGGATACGAAAATCTTATAAGAATTCTCGAAATTTCAAAATTTAAATTACTTTTCGAGATATTAATTTATTTTTAATTTTTAATGAAATTTCTCTAATAAATTCGAATGGTGGTAATGGATTATTTCATTATTAACCAGAGTTATCAGGTTTTTGAGAAGGAAGGATCATCAGCAGTCTGAAAGATGATATTTATTCACAGAGAATCTGAGAAGAGTCTGACGTGCAGAAAAATCAATCACAAACTAGTCTAATTAATAAATAAGGGGAAAAAAAGAAAAAACTAATTAAATGATGCCAATCAAAGTCAGTTAGTGCTAGTGTAAAAGATAAAAACTCGAATTAAAAATTAAAGAAAAGAGATATTAATTTAAATGCGGTTAAATTAAAAAAAATATATATGAAACCAATTTCTTTACTATTAAAATCTATATAATAATGTGTGTCTGAATGAATTTCATATCTACTTCTCCTAGAAAATAACAAATTGCGAGGTGAAACGAACGTCACTATTTATAAGGATACGAAAATCTTATAAGAATTCTCGAAATTTCAAAATTTAAATTACTTTTCGAGATATTAATTTATTTTTAATTTTTAATGAAATTTCTCTAATAAATTCGAATGGTGGTAATGGGTTATTTCATTATTAACCAGGGTTATCAGGTTTTTGAGAAGGAAGGATCATCAGCTGTCTGAAAGATGATTCATTCACAGAGAACCCGAGACGAGTCTGGCATGTAGAAAAATCAATCACCTACCAGATCAATTAATAAATAGGGGAAAACTTATTAAATGATGCCAATCAAAGATATAAGCTAGCATTAAAAACTAATGAAAATAGATATTAGTTTAAATGCAATTATCTTTTATGATACCAAATTCTTTACTACTAAAATCTCTAAGGTAGATTTCGTAAGAAATACTACCTATTAATACATACTACATATTACCTCCCCTAAGTTGGAATTTTTGAAAAATTTTTGCAAATCTACACCGATTCTGACTCCCACAACCCAAAACCACCCACATTTCAAAACTTTATCTATCTATCTATCTATCTATGTCACTTTTTTATGGACACGATATCTCCCATAATTCTGCACAAATCTCTTCCAAACTGATACATAAAATCAAGGGGCATAAAATCTCGGTCAAGTTCGTTAATGGGCAAAATCGAACCAAGGGGGCAGAAATGGGGGGGCTTTTTGTGAAAACAGAAAAAAACCTCATAATTTCTTAATTATGATACGTATCGAATCCGTTTAAAGTTATTATTACTTCTAGGAAAAGGGCCGAACATTTATGTATGACAGATTTTTGATATCATTAAAAATGGCCGGGGTTTTAGAAGAAAAAAATTCACAACTTCGTCAATTCAAAAGATATCAAATCCGCTTAAATTTATTATAAATCCTCTTAATATTATCTAAAACTTTTATATTGATAAGTTTTTTATAGGACCAACCCTTATAGCAAAAAAAAAATTAAAAACAAAAAAAATCCCTGCCTGCTCCGTCCGCAAACGAGTTAGGTTTCGATGTGGGCGCTTCCAACTGTCGCATCATGGCAGAAAGGTAATTTCTTCCGCAATTCCCAACAAACAGGCGCCCCACGTCTTCGAAATCTACCTGTGCCTGTAGGCCGAGCCGTCAGGGATTTTTTACCTTATAACAGGACTTTTTACAAAATTATTTTTCTTAAAAATAAACCTTACACAAAACTTTTCAATCTCCAATTGGAACCTTTCACAAATTTAATCACTTAAAAGTAAACGCTGACATGCCCCAAAATAGCTAAAGCCACCGAAGAACCTGTTATCTAGCTTTTGCATGTATAAAGATATTGTTAAAATTATATAAACTGGTACCTGAATATAACAATCATTTCAAATTCACAAGTATATGACTAGATTTTTCACAAATATAAAAACTGTTCATAACTTTACAAAAACAATATCCTGTGAGAAAAGTCTGGACAGACCCTTGAATACTATGTCTGAATAAATTTCTTATCTACTTCTTAGAGAATATAACAAATTGCGAGGTGAAGCGTACGTCACTATTCATAAGGATACGAAAATCTTATAATAGCTCTCGAAATTTCAAAATTTAAATTAATTTTCGAGGTACACATTTATTTTTAGTTTTTAGTAAAATTTCTCCAATAAGTTCAAATTGTGGCAATAGGTTAATCTATTATTAATCAGGGTTATCAGATTGTTGAGAAGTAAAGGTTTATCAGCTGTCCGAAAAACAATTAATTCACAGAGAATCTGAGACGAGTCTGAAGTGTACAAAAATCAATATCACCTACTCGTTTAATTAGTAAATAGAAAAAAAGAAAAAAAAAATTTAGATTTGGACGTTTATTGGTTAAGTATAAAGGACGTAAATAGGGGAGCTAATGACCCCCCCCCCTTCTAATTTATATAAATGTGTTTTTTCTTTGAAATAAGAGTATAATATGCAAATAGTGTGAATAGCCTGTGAGCTCAATGCCATCAGTTTGACTGAACACTTTTCTTTTTATTATTTTATTTCCAATTTAATATATATAAATTTTTTTAATTAACATACTTTTTAAAAAGTTAGTATCCAGCCGAATATTTGATAATCTGCTAAATCACTATTTGTTACATATCGTAAAATTATTGTTATGTTTTTCTACTATATTCCTGTGGCACCATTTTTTTTTCTTTTAATGCTGATTGCGAATTCCCATAGTAAGCTATGTAAATTTTAAAGAAATGATAAATTCCGTTATACAATTATCAAAATATAGCTTTCACCAGCAGGAAACAGATGTCCAATGCTGGTAGAGTACATTTTTAAAAATTTCCTTAATTTTTAAATTTTTTAAAAATTTTATGAATTTTGAATTCTTTATTCAAAGGAAAATTTTCAAATATTTTGTTCTTAAAAATACTTATCGCTGAAGACGAAGTGTCCCCTTAATCATTCTTTGCTCTTGTGCTGTTTTTTATCTTTTTAAATATACATGGTCACTAGCAATTAGTACAATAAAAAAATTAATATTATTACTGTTATTATTACAGGATAATACTGCAGTGATCAATGTCGCTTTACAGCTAGAACAGATCATCCTTGCCTAATAGAGAATGAGGATGTTAGAAAGGACGTCAAGGTGTTTTCGTATGTTGATGGTGTGACACTTTTTTCGGAGAAATGTTCAACTGAGTCAATTTCGTTGCTGTAGCATCCTACTGGGTGTTTAATTAAGACTGTTATCAGGCCGGAATCTAGGCAGGCTTTTTTACTAACAGCATCAATTCTAAAGGAATAAAAGCCAATAGCATACATAGCATAAATACAGTGCTGTAATTTGTTTTATTAAAACATTTTGATTTATAGTTTTGTTGAAAATAAATTTTATTTTTCAGTATAAATGTTTGTTTTATTTTTTCTGTCTTTTGTTGTTAGCCAAAAAATCGAGTAATTTATAAATTTTTTAAAAAATGGTATTTAGTCAATACGTGCAATTTAATGTTTGTGTAAATTAAATGCACTTAATTTATTTTAATAAGTTTAAGTAAAAAAAAAAATAGCACATACATATTTGCTAAGACCGATTTTTTATTGAATTCACTCTTATTTTATATATATTTTTTCTGAATTATTTGCAATTTTTAATATTCTGCTATTAAGTGATCTGCCATTGAGGAATAAAAGACTCACAAACATTTATTTCTTTGTTATTAATCATGATAAAAAAATTTGTAATCAATATACTTTTTAAAAAGTTAGTACTCAGCCGAATATTTGATAGTCTGCTAAATCTCTATTTGTTACATTTTGTAAAATTTATCACGTTTTTGTACTATATTCCTGTGGCATCATTTTTTCCCATTTAATGCTGATTGTGAAATCCCATGGTAACCTACGGAAATTTTAAAGAGGTGATAAATTCCCTTATACAATTATCAAAATATAGCTTTCACCAGCAGGAAAGAGATCTCCAATACTGGTAGTGTACATTTTTTAAAATTTCCTTAATTTTTAAATATTTTTTTTAAGTATCTTTACTTTAATTTATATTTAATATATATATATATATATATATATATATAGCTATTTGGGATAATAATTTCATTGCATTTGGTCAGTTATTTCTGTTTCAATGGTTAATTTTTGCAATAAGTTTATATATATATATATATATATATATATATATATATATATATATATATATATATATATATATATATATATATATATATATATATATATATATATATATATATATATATATACTGGCAACTGGACTTCCCTGTAAGTAAGTGATTATATATTCCATATTTTTGCTTTTTTCATTTGTAAAGAGTTTATAAGTATTATTCACAAGTCCTTATTTTATTTCTTCAAAATAAAATGCAGGTTTTAAGTTATCAAATTGGCTTTTGATAAGTTTATTTAGCTGATTCACCAGATTGGTGTTATAACTTTTACTTCAATATAATCTTTTGTTAAAATATTGTATGCAAGTACATGATTTTGGAAAGAAATTTTTTTAATTACTTTTTTTTACAGCAATTGGTAAATTTTGGTATCTTTTGAAATCTAAGCATAGTTTCATTGCCAATTTCTTCAACGTTATCTAATCAGTTATAATACAGAAAGTTCAGAAATCTTAAAATATTTAGATCAATAATTGAAATTATATTTCAGCACTATAATCTCAATTTAAATTAAATAATTGCTAAATAACACTTGTGTAGTCTAACAATTTTTAATCAGAGTTCATTGATTTAAATCAACTGGATTTCAATCCTGATTTAAATCAACTGATTTATTTAAATACACTTTTTTTTTTCAAATTTAGGTTAAGATATTTCATTATAAATATTATTTTTGACAACAATACATTGTAAATTTAAGGACTGGGGGAGACAACACTCAAAATCCTTGCTTTTTGAATTTTATTTAAATCAAATATCACACTTAAAAATAAAAATTCTAATTTAAAAATAGAGAATCTCAGCTGAGAAATGTTAAAAGATTAAAGCATAAATTTATTTGTTAAAAAAATATGTACAAATCTTATGTGAATTTTTTAATACAAAAACATGGAGAGTTTCTGCGAGGATTTGTAAAACGTTAGAATAAATAAATATAGGTCAATGAAAAGTATATTTATTGTTATTTATGTTGATATCTCATGACTTCATTGTGCACATGTAAATAACAAATGGTTCGATATTCCAATGTAATTTATTTATGGAAAGACTCGGAAAATAAAGATTCCATGGTTAGTAATACTCTGAAATGTTTATATATATTTTTTAATATAATTTTAATTACTTATAAATGTAAACTAATAAACAACTAAAGTTTTAAAATCTTTAAAAAATCAAACACCTGATTTAAAAGTATCATTTATTTTAAATTTAAAAAAAATCAAACTTTAATTCACTGCAAACTCTGTAATCGCTTATAAAGAACTCATAAAGCTGGAAAATTGGTGTTTCTTTTCAAACATTTTAATAACAAAGAATAATTTTTTGAGATCCATTGAAATTTATACCCAGATAATCATAATTATCTTAAGTATTTTTAATATATGCTCCAACTTCATTAAATGAATTAGTGTATGTATTTCAGAGTAGTGTATATAATCTGGAATAGGTATGTTTAAAGGAATACTGTATATAATCCAGATCTAGAATAGAATGTTTAAAATTTCATTTTTTTTTCTGAATAAAATTCTTACATTATCTTTTATATTTTAAGATTTTTAATCGAGAAATTTGGTCAAAACAAAAAGATTTAGCTTTTAGTAATGAAGAGTTTATATGCTTTTTATTTTATCAAAGGGGTAATTTAAGGTGGTATATATTTTATACAGAATAGGTCAATAAAAAGTATATTGTTAAATTGCAGTTAGTGTAAATAAGTGATATATAACACAAGACAATTTGTTTACTTTATTTCTTGTTTTCAAAAGTAAAAGAGAATTCACATTTTCAAATTATATCATTTTCTGTTGCTCCATTTTTTAACTATATTTTTAACTGTTTATATGATTAAAATATTTCAAATTAAACAAGTGAATGAGTTTCTCTATATAATTTTAATTTCAAATAAATTTAAATGAGCTTTTCTAATTATTAATTTTAATGATTTAGTAAAGGTTATTTTACTTTAAAACGCGTAATTTTAAAATTGTATTTTGAATTTTTAAAAAAAATAGCTGATTTAAATTTTAACAAAAAATGATTTTCATTTACTGAGCCTTTTTGTTATGTAATTTTCAGTTGAGCTTCAAGTTCAAAGTCTTGTACATTTTCAAATTGTATGGCTTCTGAAAATTGTTTATCATCAACGTATTTATTAGGGTTAGCTGAATTCTGTATATTCTTATAATTTACATGACTTCAAAAGTTTTTAGATTTACTTTATTATTATTATTATTTTATGGCGTTTTTAATTTAGACAGGAGAAAAAAATTATCTTCTACATAAAAGATAAAAAATTAAAGTCTCAATGCTGCTCTATATAAATTTTCAAAATTTATAAAATAGTTTCTGGATTTTTTTTTTTTTTTGTGTGTGTGTGTAATAGAGCAGAAAAGCACCCAAATTGGGTTCTAATAGTTAGGTGCAGCAATGTTCCTAATTGGAAAGTGTCTCTGTGACACAAATTGGGTATAAAAAGTGACAAATTTGAAATATCATATGCGCAGGGTGTATTTGGGGACAAAAAAGAACATTTAATCTCCAAACTGTTACAGTAAAAAACAAAGTTATTCTTCTGGAAACTGTCTTTTTTAATTTAATGTTGAAAAAAATAAGCTTAGAGGGTCATATCCATGCCGAAATTGTAGCAAATTCAATAGATACATCTAATTGGGGCATCATGTTTGTTTTTTTCAGTAAATGTTGCCCTATGATAACAAACTGGAATTCACTCAGTCAAGTAGTTTTGAAATTATGAAAATTTAAAGTTTGTAACTCCTAATCTGTAATCGTTGCAAATCAGACTGTAATGTGGGTAGTGTTTTAAGCATAACTTAAAAACTACTTAGCGGAATCAGCTGTGATTTTTGATTTGCATATTTGAAGTTTTTAGAAATCTATTTCTATTAAAATTAATTTTTTAATTAATTTAAAAATAAATTTTTTTTATAAATTAAACCATAAAATAAACCATAATCTATAATTTTTTAACCGAAATAGATTTCGAAAAGCTTCAAATAAAATATACGAATATAAAATTATTACGTCAAGTATTGAATTATATAAAAAAAACTCCACCAGCTGTTTAACATTAGGAGTTCCAAACTTTAAACTTCATAATTCTTAAACATTTTGACCAAGTGACTTCCCTTTTGGTATCTTTGAGAAAAAGTTACCGAAAGAGGCAAATATAATGTCAAAGTTAGATGTACATATTGAAAAGTTTGGAGTTCTGTGCAACTTAAGAACGAAGACGACCCCATAAGCTTGTTTGTTTGGGTTTTTTTTGGGTTTTTTTTTTTTTTTTTTTTTTGAGGCGTAAATTAAAAGAAGTTCTAGTTTTTTAAGGAGGGGCGGTCACTATTGTGATTAAAAAATGTTTTGTTTGTCGTTTGTTTTGGATATACAGCAATAGAAAGTCTTTCCAGTACCAATAAAACTTCAATGTTAGTTGCATACACTTCATACGCATGCAACATGTCATACACTTGTGCTACACCCAATGACATAAGTGTGGGTTTTAAATATCCAGTCCAAATTGAAAATATTTTGTTCCGTTTTTAATATCATATTTAACAGTTTTTTTGGCATCACCTAAATATTTAGTGCCTGGGGCAATTATCTCCCACACACACTTCACCACTGGCTACACCTATGTATATTCTGGCACTAATAAGCTGGCATCTCTGTACAGTCCACTTTGCTATACAGACAACAGATGAAAAGGTTTGTTTTGGACACTATTTGGATTTTCTTTTATATCGCTTAAAATGTATTAAGTTTTTTTTTTTTTTTTTTTTTTCCTAGGAAACATATACACATATTCTAAAGAAAATAAAAGTATATTATGTATTTTATGAACATAAAATCCATTTCATTGTGTACTTTTTATTTATTTATACACTTTTCTTTTACGAGAATTACTTCTCCTTGTTTATAAAGATACTTCTCTAGCATTCCTTGTATAAAATACTTATTTTAAAAAAATGTAAATACCCATGAGCTAAACGTATCAGTATACTTGTAACAAATAAATAAAATTTCAAGCTGATTCTGTATTGTAAAGAAACTTTTGTTATAAAGAGTAGGACCAATAACAGATGAAAATATTGCTTTTGGACACTATTTTGATTTCCTTTTATCTCAGTTAAATATTATTAAGAACTTTTTTGAATACATACATACATTTTAAGTATTTTGTTATCATAAAATGCATTACATGTAATGCATTTTATGATAACAAATACTTAAAAATGTGTGTATGTATTCAAAAAAGTTCTTAATAATATTTAATTGAGATAAAAGGATATCAAAACAGTGTCCAAAAGCAATATTTTCATCTGTTAATGTTCCTACTCTTTAAAACAAAAGTTTATTTACAATGCAGAAAATTTTCCGATCATAATGAAAAAAAATTCCGTAAAGCAAAGAAAAAGTTTCTATTCTACACAGGAATTTTTAATTATTTCATGATTAGTTTACTGACTGATTCGGAAAAGTTTCCTTTTTAAAACGGAATACTTTCTGTCTATTCTACCGTTCTACCAAGACATTTCTTAGTGTGAATGGAAAGTTTTCCTTTTTAAAACGGAATACTTTCTGTCTATTCTACCGTTCTACCAAGACATTTCTTAGTGTGAATGGAAAGTTTTCCTTTTTAAAACGGAATACTTTCTGTCTATTCTACCGTTCTACCAAAACGTTTCTTTATGTGAATGGAAAGATTTCCGTAAGACCCAGGAATTTATTCTGTGTCTAAAGATTAGTTTCTGAATCAAACAGGAAAAGTTTCCTGACGGAAAGAAAAAACTTTCGTTTTTTCTCGGGGTTTTTTCCGTGTTGGTTCGGAAAAGTTTCCTGTCTTATACGGGTAACTGGAAATCCTATTCCTACCGGAAACTTTTCCGAATTTTTTTTTACAGTGTAGAGAAACCAATCACCGACTTACTAGTTCAGTTTAATAAAATATATGATGCCAGTCAATGTTAGTTAATGACTGATTTAAAAGATAAACTAGTGGGATGTACCAATCCCAAAACTTTCTTCCATCTCATATCTCATACATTAATACATCTCATACATTACTTTCATACATCTCATACATGTTAATACTTCAAAATTCGCTATCACAGAGCCAATAAAACCAATATTTTTCGTCATTCTGTTGTACGTCAGCTGTTTGCGAATCGCCGGATTACCTGAATACACTGAGCAGCCGATGTAAAAAGACAACTATGAAAATTAGAGAAAATCGTACAAAAATCGCTATCAAAGCTCCCCCTTCCGACAGATTATTTCCAAATTCAACTGGGTCTTGCAAGCCATAGATAAAAACATATATGTTAAATTTAGTTCAATTCTATGCATAACTTCATACACTTCTCGATGATACAATGATGAAAATGGAACAAAAATCGCTATCACAGCGCCCCTTCCGATGGAATATCCCCAAATTCAACTAGAACCTGCAGTCCATTAGTCAAAAACCTATAAATGAAATTTGGTTCAATTCTATGCATAACTTCATACACTTTTCGACGATACAAAGAAGCCACACACTCACATACGGGCACACCCCGGACAGACAGCCATTTTGTTAAAATATGTTTTTCGGGATCTTTGACCCCTAAAACGTGTAAATCCATCGAAAACCGGAAGTAAAAAAAAATTACGATTACAAACAATTCTTCTATTATAGATCGTTTGAAAAAGAAAAGACAAATAAAAAAATGCCTTATTTAATAAATTTTTTTTACCTGGCAAAGGATGTAGCGTAGAAATGCAGGAAGTGTGTGGGGGAGGGGATTCCCCCGAGGAAAAGGAGCCCCTACCGATTTTATACAATTTTATGGGAAGAATATTTCTTCAAAAGTTTCAAAGATAATGTTATTTTTGTTTAAAATATAGGAATGAAGAAAGACACTGCCCAAAACAACAAATTTATAAGTTTATGCTGATTTTTAAATCATTTTAACAAACAGTTTTAAGAATTTATTTTAAGATTCGGGGTTGATACAAGCCACTCAATGAAACATTTCATCTGAAAATAATGTAAAACACCATATGCAATACACCTGTCTAACAAGGAAGTTCTCCATAAACGCATACTGCGAAAAAAATTTTAAAAAAATTACAGAATGTTCTTGTCATGAGGATATGTCTATAAAAAAAATTCCTGCGGAACCTCGATGTAGCGTCCGCAAAAAAAATAAAATAAAATAAAATAAAAATTTCATTATTTTGGCGACACAAAGAAATTAAAAAAAAAAAAAAACACTTTTATGATAAATACTCTTTAACGAAAGACTATTTTTACTCCTCATACTGAACTAGTTTAAGTAAGTTTAACCTAAATAAATACACTTTTATAACTATAGTTTTATCATATGCATTTATATGTATATATAATGAAATTTAACCATCGTGTTATACGGTTTAGAACAAAATTTAAATTGATTAAAATTGTTTCAAACTCACAATTAGCAGTGTAAGAGACAAGAAAATAGTACTGTTGCCACGAAAACAACGACTTATTCAAAATAGAAATTTATAATGACAGCATTCTTAATCAGGCAGTTACTTTTAAAATACACTTAAAACTCGGTGAAACCATGTAAAATTTAATAATTACAGCATCACCCAACTTGTATATATATTATATAGGTTTATATCAATAATAATGAACTTTTTCATCGTTTATATTTGAATTCATTAAGTACTGCCCACTTAAACACTCATTTAAAAAGTAATTTCCAAATGCATTAAAATCGCTTGCATTTGGCGAGGAAAAAGTTTTGCTCTCCAAATCGCGTCTTTTTGTGCCAAATACTCGAACGTATTTTATTTTTTACAGATTTTCTACTGCGATTCTGCAGCTAAATTTGACTGATCCTTTATAACGTACATGAGTAGTTTCATTAGCTTTTTTTTTTTTTTTTTTTTCAAAATATTCTGATTATGCGCTTTAAGGAGACGACAAATAACATCAAATTTGCTTCTATAGCTCATAAAACAAACATACAGTTACATATTCTTTGTATTACTTAAACAATATTTTGCACAGAAATCACAAATAGCGTATCTATTATATTAAAATCTGACTGTCTATTTGTATTTCACACTACTCCTTCTAGAATATGTGACACAGCGCGATTAAATTAAAACCAACTATCCGCATTATTTAAAAAAATATATATATATATATTTAAATATATTAATTTATTGACCCCTCACATACAAACTGGCTACATTTAGACACATTTTTTAATTAAATTTTTTTCGCAAACGCATGGAATTTGCAGGTGTGTTTATTCAGAAATTATGCAACCACACTCTAAAATTGGGAGGAGTGAGAAGTTGACTCTTTGGAAGAGTGAGAGGCATTTTCACTCTTTTTGGAGTGAATTTTATAAGAATACACTCTTTAAAGAGTGGGATTTTCCACTCTCTAGAAAGGAGTGAAATGTCTCACTCCGTTGTCGAGAGTGACTGTCTCACTCCTTTGACAAGAGTGAAATATTTCACTCCGTTGAAGAGTGAAAGCCTGGCATTATATAATTTTGTCCATATTTATTTATTGAGAGAAACGAAATGATCATTTTTCCTTTTTCTTTTTAGGTAGATTTCGTAAGAAATGTTACCTATTACATTCTCCCCTATGTTGGAATTTCTGAAAATTTTTGCAGATCTACGCCGATTATAACCCCTAAAACCCCAAACCACCCCCCAAGTTCAAAACTTTATCTATCTGTCTATATAGCTATATCATTTTTTTATGGACACGATAACTTCAATAATTCTGCACAAATCTCTTCCAAACTGATAACATATAATCAAAGGACATAAAATCTCGGTCAAGTTCGTTAATGGGCAAAATCGAAATAGGGGGGGGGGGGGGGTGAAAACAGAAAAAAACCCATAACTTCTTAATTATGATACGTATCAAATCCGTTTAAAGTTATTAATATTTCTAGGAAAAGGGCCGAAAATTTATGTATGACAGATTTTTGATATCATTAAAAATGGCCTCAAGGAAGGGGGGGGGGGGATAGGATTTTAGGAAGAAAAAAATTCATAACTTCGTCAATTCACAAGATATCCATCCGCTTCTTGGAAAACATGAAAAAAAAATTGAATGCACTTAAAATAAAATTTAATATAACAAAGCATACCTTTTATTATACACGTGAAATACCACTGCTTCGACCGATCGATGGTGTCTTTATTTTCTTTTAAACATTTCAATATCAATTTTGCTTTTTAACCATAAATATAAAGTAAACCTATGTGGCGAATTGATATTTTATCTTTTTTGTACTACTATTTATTTTTTTTTAATCATTGTTCTGCACTATATAATGCGGTTATTTTATTTTTGTGGCAACACTAATTTGAGGAAAAATCTCGCATTTCATTTATAAAAACAATGCCGATTTAATTTTTAATTAATAGCAATATTTAATCAAAAACCATGTTTTAACGAAATGTGGTGGTGGTACTATGTCAAAAGCTGCTTCAAAAACCTTTCGAAGGAGGTTACCTCATTTATTGTTGTGTGTTTTGTAAATTCATGGAAAAAGGTATGTTGACAACAGAAATATGTATGATTTTAGAATAATAAACTAAAATACAGGATAAATAAAATTAAAAATTGACTTATACGGTGGATTCAGGGGGACAGAGCCCCACACCCCATCTCTGACGAAAAAAATCTTAGTCCCTTATTTTCGTGGTGTTTAAATATTATAAATTCACCGGGGAATAATATGTATTATCCTTTTTAAAAACAATTTAATATTATATTTTTTAAATAATAATTTTTAGCTGACATTTTAAACAGAAACGTCTTTTTAAACTTTCCATAAGCGATCGCAAAATTCCAATTACGATGTGACACTGATTGGTCTCTATAAAGTTTAACAACAGTGATTTCAAAGTTGTATATACAAATAGTGACCACTCTAGTTTTAATAACGTATGGAAATTCAGATTAAGTTATAAAGTCTTTCAAAAGTTAATGGATGAATAATGTTTTGGATTTTCATATCTAAAGCAAAAATCTGAAATATGAAAATTGCTTTTAAATTCTTTAAAATTCGATATATTATATGCAAGTGTTACGTCAATCTTTTTTTTTAAGCTATTTTCCCTCTGTCTGAAAATATAACAACTGTAGTAATTATATTTTGATAATTGATAAATTTAACGCCAGAAAATAAAAAGTTTCTGCCCGCTGCGCTGATAAAAAAAAAATAGTTTAATGAGTCAATTGGGTCAGAGATCGCACCATTAGCAATGCTGACGTAAATATTGTCTTTTTTTTTTTTAACAGACCGCTGACGAGGACCATTTTCATTCTTGGCAGACGTCTATGACGATTGGCTGACGCGTTAATACTTTGATTTAAAATGTTAGTTCAACGGTTTAGTAGTTTGAAGAGATGTTCGTAACTTTGATACTGAAAAATTATGTGCTTATAATTTTGTGTCAGTCCTTATGTGTGGATGTGGATTACAAGTAATTTACAGTAATCATGAAACGATACATAGAAATAATATACGCTGAAGAAAATGCTTGTAATTTATAAAATGTTATAATTGTTAGAACATTGGTGTGTATTTTATTAATTTTTTTTTTCCGTTCATCACGAAGATTGTGCTTTTTGAATATTATTTTTATAAAATCCGACTGGTGAGTTTTTTTTTGCAGTCGGATGTGTTTTTTTCCCCCTTTTCAGAAGGAAAATATGTGTGATTTATTTTCAATGAATATTTTTTAGAAATCGGTTTGCAAAACAGTGCTTTTTTTTATGTTTTGCCAAAAGTGTGCAACTGCCTTAATTGAGGGAGTACGCTCTATGACTATTCTATTGACAAGTTATAAATATTATAAAATCAACATTTAATCTGAGAATTATCTATTTTCGTATTGTACTTTTTGAATATTATTTTTATAAAATCCGACTGGTGAGGTTTTTTTTGCAGTCGGATATGTTTTTTTTCCCCTTTTCGAAAGGAAAATATGTGCGATTTATTTTCAATGAATATTTTTAACAAATCGGTTTGCAAAACAGTGCTTTTTTTTTTATGTTTTGCCAAAAGTGTGCCTTAATTGAGGGAGTACGCTCTATGACTATTCCATTGACAAGTTATAAATATTATAAAATCAACATTTAATCTGAGAATTATCTATTTTCGTATTGTACTTTTTGAATATTATTTTTATAAAATCCGACTGGTGAGTTTTTTTTTGCAGTCGGATGTGTTTTTTTCCCCCTTTTCGAAAGGAAAATATGTGCGATTTATTTTCAATGAATATTTTTTACAAATCGGTTTGCAAAACAGTGCTTTTTTTTATGTTTTGCCAGAAGTGTGCAACTACCTTAATTGAGCGAGTACGCTCAACAACTTGTTATAATATTCATTCAATTCTGACTATTCCATTGACAAGTTATAAATATTATAAAATCAACATTTAATCTGAGAATTATCTATTTTCGTATTGTACTTTTTGAATATTATTTTTATAAAATCCGACTGGTGAGTTTTTTTTTGCAGTCGGATGTGTTTTTTTTCCCCCTTTTCAGAAGGAAAATATGTGTGATTTATTTTCAATGAATATTTTTTAGAAATCGGTTTGCAAAACAGTGCTTTTTTTTTATGTTTTGCCAAAAGTGTGCAACTGCCTTAATTGAGGGAGTACGCTCTATGACTATTCCATTGACAAGTTATAAATATTATAAAATCAACATTTAATCTGAGAATTATCTATTTTCGTATTGTACTTTTTGAGTATTATTTTTATAAAATCCGACTGGTGAGTTTTTTTTTTGCAGTCGGATGTGTTTTTTTTCCCCCTTTTCGAAAGGAAAATATGTGCGATTTATTTTCAATGAATATTTTTTACAAATCGGTTTGCAAAACAGTGCTTTTTTTTATGTTTTGCCAGAAGTGTGCAACTACCTTAATTGAGCGAGTACGCTCAACAACTTGTTATAATATTCATTCAATTCTGACTATTCCATTGACAAGTTATAAATATTATAAAATCAACATTTAATCTCATAATTATTTATTTTCGTGTTATATTTGTTTAAAATAATTTACTATTATGGTTATGACTAACTCATCAAAGGTAGGTAGGATTATAAACAACTACTAATTTTCGTTTTCAAATAAAGCTTTTGTTGGAATATAATTGCTTATATAAGATTATTTAATTACTATTTAAATTAATTTGATAAGAATAATATGTATTTGTTATATTTGTATCTTTTTAAATCCAAATAAATATATTTTAATGTTAAAATATTTGTGTATTTTTTATGATTTTCAAATAAATTCATATCAATTTCAAAATTAGCAAATTTGTTTAATATATCTTTAGATCTCCACTTTATCAATAAAAGTTTTTTATTGTAAAGAATCTGGATTATAACTCACAGCATTGATTTTATTGAAGTTCAGAAATATATATACATATATATTATGCAATTATATGTTATTACTATGACTGTAAAATATCAGTAATATATATATTTTTTTTAAATGCGTACTTTAAAATATGTATTTTTAAAAAAGCAATAACAGAAAGTTATCAAACCTTATGCTGAAAAAAAAAATGCTGTGTTTATAATTTTTTTTAACACTTTGATATGTAAAGGAATTTTTAATGTTGCTTTGATGAATATGCGGAATACTTATAACATTTTCTTTCGCGGTCAAATTCCTGTGGTGACCTATTTTTTATATTTTATAATTAGAGATGTACAATTTTCTTCGAGAAATCTTTTTACATTTTTTTCTGGGGGGGGGGGGATTTATTTTTGTCAAATCTGATTTGTTAAACCTAAAAAACTTGTTGGCAAACTGGCAGAACATTTTTTTTTTTTTTTTAATTTGAGAATGTGAATTAAAAAAAATCTTCTAAGTTACACATAATATTACTTGGTTTTAAAGCAAATTTTAATTGTAAAACAAATATATCATTACTTACTTTGATTTATTGCTCAAAACTTTAGCTTTCGGTTTTGCAAAACTTGAGATATTGAAAACAAATTTTAATATTTTAAAAAAAATATTTTTAGTAAAAAGGTTAAAAATAGAAAATGGAAAATAAAAAAAGCTAGACATTTACATTTTTGCATAATTTTGGTCCAAATATTTTTCTAAATGGTTTTCATTGTTGTAATAAAATTCGAGATCTAAATTTACTGGTTCTATTATTTTTCTTTCTTTATTTTTTATTTTTTTAAAACTCTAGATTGTTTAACTGTGTTGTATAAGATCTAAAATACAGGGTTTTCAGTAAATTTTAATATGTTTTTACGTTAAAAAGAAAAAATATATTTCTTCACACATATTATATATATATAAAGTTTCCCATAGCATAAACCTGGTTTTTATATATGTTAGTATTTTAAAAAATATATAAAACATTCAGAGAATGAAAAAACTATAGTTGCCATTATTATTTTTTTATTATCATTATTGAACTGTTCTATTCAAGTCTTAAAACAATTCAAAGCATACTTCATGGAAATAAACTTATACTTTCTTCTAAGAAAACGAACTATATGGTACACTCAGAAAACGAACTATATGGTACAAAATTATTTTATATCAATTTTAATTTGATGATCCTTTAAAACAATTAATCAGAAGTATTTTTCTAAAAGAAGTATTTTCTATCTAAAATAAATAGTCAATTTTGATGAAAAGTTGCATTGTTCTTCTAAAACAACATTACAGTTTTAATCTAATATTGCAGTGTTAAATTTTCATTCTAAAATGATTTTTTTTTTTTTTTTTTTTTTTTTTAAATGGCTGGCCATTTTAATGTGCGCCGCTAATGAAGTCGTTGCCAACAACAGTATGCAATGACTTAATTCGTGTAATCGGGCGGTGCAGAAAAGTTGTAATCAATATTGTACATGCTTTTAGCATAGAATGAAGTTGAATATAAAAAATATTATATAAAAACATATTTTTTATATGCTCAGTAATCGAATGAATTTAATTTTTTGCGATAGTATGTAAAGAGGGTGGGAAGGGGGGGGGGAGTAGTCATTGTCCCTCGAATTGTTTTAGTGCACATCTTCTATACTATGACAAAAAATTAAACACTTTCATGCTTTAGAATACATATTTGGCCATAAAGCAAGATTCGATTTCTTCCATAAGAGCATGGGCAAACTGGGCCGTTAGCCATTGCCACTATGATTTTAGGGTTCTCAAATTTAGTATGCAATTTTCATAAAGCTGATATTTTATATCTATTTCGACGTTGCACTGACTATAATCAATATTTTGAACATTTAGAGTAGGATAAGTTTAAAAACCAAAAATATATTTATCCAAGTACAGTAAAACTTTTCAATAGCGGACACCCCAGGACGACGGAATTTGTCTGTTATTCGGAAGAGTCCGCTTTCTCCGAATAGCACACAAATTCTACGATGATGCGGTGTCCACTATTGAAAGATTTTATTGTATTTAGATAAATATATTTTTAGTTTTTAAACGTATCCTACTCTAAAAGTTCAAAATATTGATTATAATCAGTACAAAGTCGAAAGAGATTTAAAATATCAGCTTTACAAAAATTTCATACCAAACTTGGGGCCCCCTCAAATCGGGGGAGGGGGGGATGACCCAGTTTGCCCCTGCTTTAATCAGGTTCTGCTTCCGGAACAAACCCCAGCCCTGCTTTATGGTCAAATATTTTCCAATTTATCCAGGATTCACTGTGGTCAAACATGGCTGTATTTAATGCTAAAAAAAGTGTGGTCAGAAATATCTGCATATTCCTCACAAATCAGAGCACAAAAACGGCCACAATTCAGACATTTCAAGTGTCTGAAATTCAGACACATTTAAGTGTCTTAAATTTTTAAGACACTTTAAAGTGTCTCTTTTTTTAACCATCCGTCTCAGACACTTAAGTGTCTGAATTTCAGACATTTCAGTTTACAGTGTAAGTAAAACTTAATGGGTATTTGAAAAGGAAAGAAATAATATACACTGATTAAGATTTTGGTTAATTACTTGCCTTTATGGGCATTTTAAAACTATCATATCTTTATAAGGCATGCAATGAAAGAAAACACAATAGTGATAAGCTTGGAATAAAATATTTTAGTTTTTTGTCAGTAATCTAATTTAATTCATTATGTAACTCTAATTGAATTTTTCCTTAAGAGTTCAATTACTGTTACAAACTGAATTAAATAAATATTGCCAATAAAGTATTTTAGTCCAATCTTTACCACGCTTGTGTCTATTTTCATTGCATGCTCTAAAATATATGATTCTTTTAAAATGCCCAAAAAAGAAACATAAAAAAAAAATTTATTCACTCCATAAAAAGTGAACATTCACTCCTATGAAAGAGTGGCTATACACTCCTGTTAGGAGTGAGAAATCCACTCCTTTTGCCAGAGTGAATAGTCACTCCTATGAAAGAGTGGATAGCCACTCCTATGAAAGAGTGACTATTCACTCCTATCAGGGTGAAAAAACCCACTCTTTTTGCAAGAGTGGATAGTCACTCCTCTGAAAGAGTGAGTATCCACCCCTGTTTAGAGTGACTATTCACTTCTCGGGAGTGAGTATTCACTCTTTCAGAGAGTGAATAATTTCACTTTTGCCTAGAGTGAATAGTCACTCTAAAGAGGTTGGGCAAATTTTGACTCTGCGATAGAGTGAATATCCACTCCTCCGGAGTGAATAGTCACTCTTTCTTATTTAGAGTGCAAATTACGTTTTTTTTTTTTTTTGGTAAAAGCAGAAGCTCTTTCAGAAAATACTGACATTTTGAATAGAATTCCAGGCGCTGTATCACGAGAAAGACAAAAAACGTGTCGTCACGTGACACGAATCGCTTATAACTTGGTATATAATTTATTTATCAAAAAATGAATAACTCATTTCGATTCTAAATCGCTTCAATAGTCAGGACTGCTACTGCCAATTTGGTGCCTTGACGTTTATAAATGAGTCAGAAAATGTGTCAGTAAGTTTCACGTTGTTGTGCAGGTCATTTCAGAACCACCCATTTGTAATGACTTTGCTTATTGAAACATGTCCAAAAACTTATATAGATGTTATTTTTAAAAACTGTGTGTGGGGGAGGGGGGGGGAGGAGAGAGAGGAAGCAATATTTTTACTTTTTTGACTTCAAGCTTTTTTTTATTATTATTCAAGGGAATTATTATTATTTTTTTTTTAAATACGTTTTTCAATGTGAAGAATAAAAATCCTTAATGAAATCCTTTTTATTAAAACCTATTTAAATTGATAAATAAATCATTTCTTCAATTACTTTTACAGAATTTTATTCCATTTATAAATTGAGAATTGAAAAATATATACCAAGCCAGCATTAGCATTCATTTAATTTCATCCCACTAATCGAAAAATGTAAAATTACGCCTATCAGAGTAAATATAGTATTTTTTAAATATTTAAAGATTAAATCCTTCTATATTAAAAAAAAGTAATCTGGAACTGAGCCAAAAACGATTTAGACCAATCAAATTCTGCGTAGATATTCCGGGTTAGTCTCATCGCTTTTTTACTAGGGGCTTTTTTGAGGAGCTATTACTTTTTTTCTAGCCATCCTACGGATTCGAAAATCATACCACCAGACGCGAAATATAACAAGATTTCAGAAATTCAAAAAATTACCACGGTCGGACAATAAAAACTCAAAAAATCCTTAAAAATCGAGAAAAAAATCTTTTATTGAAAAAGTCATTTTTTTATATTGTTGCCAATTTCTAAATAAGCGCAAAGGATCATGTTTTATCTCAAATAAAAAATGTATTTGCGCGAGACTATTAAAAACAATAATGAAAGTTTAAAATAATAATTAAATGATCACGTGTTGAAAGCAGGAAATAAAGAAAATTACGTCATAAAAATCGTGTTTACACATGAATATTAAAAATAAAAAAGATGAATTAAATGAAAAAGTATTATAACCAGTTAAATGAAAAAGCATTATAGCCTGATTACAGAAGATAGTCGCCGTTCGTGATATCATCATCATCATCTTTTTAAAACAGGATACATTACCAGGTTTTAAGAGGCTGTGAAATCAGAACGGGGGTTGGTGAGCGTATAGCGAGCACGGGGCAGAGCCCCCTAGTTTTTAAAAAAATTAACTTTAGTTTGCCTTGTGTTTCCATACCTGAAATCTTGAACTCAATCACAGCCAGAACTCTGTTGCTGTAGTTCCTGAATCTCCGTAATAATCTCGTTACAACAATATTTATCACTCGGTTAAAAAAGAATAGCTGCAGGTATATTATTTTTGACGAAATTTCTTTTATTTATTAGACTAATTAATTTTCGACATAAATTACTTCCGCAGCACATGGCCGGCGATATAAATAGCCGCTTACAACAATTTCTCCAGAATGGTTGCTTGCAAAACGCAGGAAAAGAAAAAAATATCATTAAGAGTAAACGAAATTATAATTATTTTGTTAAGATAAGATTAAAATCTAAAATTTTTAGATTTTAATAATTACATACCAGACTGCTCTATTTATTATTTCTTTGTAATTCTTTTTTTTTTTTTTAATTCTTCCATTATTTTTTTGTAATACGTGCCTCACACACACCCATAACCGCACTTTTTTCGAAATATAGTCGAACTCGTTCAATACGAGCACGGCTAAAACGGAGACACGGTTAAAACAAACAATTTTCTCGTTAAGAATGGTTCATCACTTAAACTATATTCATCTTTTCACGCTTTTTACGAGCTACAAAAGCAGGATAACAGCTTATACGAGCAAAACATCTGTCCATTACAATGTGATTTTCGGCCAAAAGTAGGGTAGAATTAGGAAAGAAATCGCTTTCTTATAGAACACTCTGTTCTCTCTCAGCTATAATATTTCTATACTAAAAACTCTCTGCCAAAATGTAGTAATTTATCAGTTTTACCAGGCAGAGTTTCAATTAGGGTAGAATTGGAAAAGGAATCGCTTTCTTATAGAACTCTCTGTTCTCTCTCAGCTATAATATTTCTTACAACTGTCTGTCAAAATGCGGTAATTTATCAGTTTTACCAGGCAGAATTTCAATCAGGGTAGAATTGGGAAAGAAATCGCTTTCTTATAGAACACTCTGTTCTCTCTCAGCTATAATATTTCTACATTACAACTGTCTGCCAAAATGTAGTAATTTGTCAGTTTTACCAGGCAAAATTTCAATCTTCAGTTAGATCCCCTACCCCTCCGGAAAGGTAAGACGTTTCAAATACACCTCCTTCGTAAGATTTACAGCTAAACCATGGAAAGAAAGGTGCATAAAGAAAAACTTTTACTTGCTTTTTTTCTTTAAATCCTGACTCTGGGGCATATTAACCAGCCTTTTCATGTCTCTCAGTGCGCTGTTAAAATTTAAAGGTGGTGTGAAATCAATAGCTCAAAAATTACAATGGCTGTTGCAATAGTGGGAGGTGGTGGGGGGGGGCGGAGATCAGTTTCATTACTGTACGTCGTTTGTGTCTTTTGGAATTATTAATCCTTTAGAGTCCTTGACTTCAGTATTGTGATTTTGTGTAAAGAAAATAACCGTCAAAAGAAAATGGCCTTGACAAAGGTGAGACTGAATAATTTATGTTAACTTTATGATAACCATTGAAAAAAAAAAAAAACAATATTTTACAAAAATCGCATCAAATCACTTAATTTTCATACTTTTCATTTACCCTACATTGTAAATATGAATCTCTAATATTATAAGAAATTTAATAAAACTGACATTAAACATCTTTTTTAAATTTGATATAAAATTACATTTAATTTTTACCCCAAAATTGAAAGATCTCGAAAATAAATACAAACATGCATCACATCGGGTTCCCACTTGGTAAGTGGACAATAATCTCCTTTTCTTCTGTATCAGAATAAAAATGCCCTATATCTGCCTTTTTTATAGAATTAATAGCCCTTTCATTATCTGTTTATTTATTTCAAAAAACCATTCGCTAACGAACAACGCATATACATCACCGCGTGTCTTTATTTATTTCACTCTATCCTTATATATTTACTTGCGACACAGTGGCAAAAATTAGTTCATTATTGTTTACATCAGATGCTTGTACAGATACATCGAATTCCTCTCAAGATGTGAAACCTCATACAAATGCAACCGAAAATGCATCTACAATCTGATTTCACTTATTTAAAAAGTATATATTTTTTATTTTATTTTCCGCTTTTCCGGTATTAATTATCGAATCAGTCTTTAGAAATAGAAGATGGTAAGACTCTTTGCTGATATTTTTAATTTATAAAACAGTCTGTATATGGATTTTTTTTTCATGTTTCACTTCTAATGTACCTATGTCAAGTTTTAATTTAGCATTATCTTATAAGCTTACTCATTTCTCATTAAAAATAATTTGGATAGATTTTGGACATATATCTTCTTTCTTCTGTATCAAAAAGAAAATGGCGTATATCTGCCCTTTTTATCGAATTAATAACCTTTCACTATAACCATTTATTTATTTAAAAAATAATAATTCGCTCACGAACAATACCTGCATTAATGGGCATCTTTATTTATTTAATCCTATCCTGATATATTAACTCGCGACATAGTGACAAAAAAAAAGGATTTCATTCTTGTTTATACCAGGTGCATGTACAACAGTGTACAGAAAAATCCAATGCCTTCCAAGATGAGAAACTACATCCAGGGGCAGCCATAAACGCATCTTCAATCTAGCGTTGAACGATTCTGGGAAATTTTAATCGATTACTTCAATTAGTTGTCTTGATGATTTTTGAATGATTATCTCAGGAGACTATTGCAATTGCAGAATTATCGAGCAATCGTCTGTCAGTACAATCAAATTTCCTTCCGAATAATTGCTAAGTTTTGAAATTGTTCTTTTTAACTTTTCGGTGAAACAATCGATAGTAGAATATCTCGATTGTAGAATTTGGGAACGAATTAATGGCTGTCTCGATTGTTATTTTCTACGATTTGTACGATTGTTCTCGATTGTAGAATTATCGACAATAAATGCTTCACACTGCGATTTTACTTTTAAACAAGAACGAAAAATCATGCGTCAAGCATAGATTATGTAGCACTTTCCAACGCTTCAAAAATAATTTTACAAATCATTACCGTTTAATAAGCTGAAAGATGACATCTAAGTAAACAATTTGGAAAACGCATAACATATTTAAAAACGTAATTTCAGGAATTTTCAATATATACAATATTCGGAAAAATATTCGAATACTTTTAGGTAGCCCTGTATATGATCTATAGATTTGTATATATACATAGGATGCTAAATTTTAGTTTAGTTAGGAAACGCGTAGCACAGTTTAAATTCTCCTTCTGGAGTTTCTGTCAATAAACGGAAATGTGTTCGCGAACTTTTGTGCTGTCCTGTATAGGATCTACAGAATTTATACACACCACGTAATAGACAAAAAGCTAGTTAAGATTAAAATCGCGTTCAGTAACTTAAAACGCACTTCCAGGAATTATTGTTAACAGACAGTAGAGAATTCTTTTGTGTGTCCCTGTAAATGAACGATGACTGCTATACACACACTATTCTGTAGTAAGCCTCTTGTAATGCACCTTAGTAATATATATAAACTTCAATGCGTTTAAAATAGTGGAACATTATTTAAATAAGCCGGAGACGATTTTTCTCCATAGACGTAATGTAACGGAATTCTTTTGACTGTCCCTGTAAAGTAACTCTAAGTGCTATACACCTACTATTCCATATTAAGCTTCTTCTAATGCATCTTAATGATCTATATAAATTTCAATGCGTTTACAATAGTGAAACATTTTAAAAATAAACCGCAAATGATTTTTCCCCATAGACCGCAATGTAACGGAATTCTTTTGAGTGTCCCTGTAAGAAAACTATAAGTGCTACACACTTCAGCTGAAATAGGGAACGTGCCATAGATAACGACAATAACATATAAAAATTGCAGAGCAATCCGAGCATATTTACGGGAGTTAGAGCACGGACAGACGGACAGACGGCCATCTGGCCAGACAAACCGAAGTCATAAGCACTTTTCAACTAGGTTGGAAAGTGCTAAAAACAGATTAAAAAGGGAAAAAAATCCAGTATTATCGCGTCAATATCAAATATTGGAACATGTATTGTGAACGATATCGTAATAGTGTTTGCTAATCAGGCCCGTACAGACGGGGGTAGACAGGTACAAATTACCAGGGCCCGGGTGTCCTAGGGGGCCCGGTTCCGGTGCTGGTTTTTAAATAAATACAAAGAAAAGTAGACTGGTATTTTTTACATAAAAAATTTAATTCAAATAACTAACAAATAATATAATTCAAAAGTCAGAAGTTGCTTGAACATCTTTACGGACTGGCTAGGAGGGGGAAAGGGGTGCTCAGGAGGCATTTTACGTTCGAAACAAAATCCAGGTTTTATTAAAAATAAACAAAACACACATAGCAAAGATGCAGACATTTATTTACTTATGTTTTATAGAACAAACATTTTCTAAATTGTAAAATACAATAACAAAAGTTCCAATAGCGTCAGGCAATTAGTACCTTAACTGATGAATTGAACTAAAATTTAATAATATTTTCAATATTTTAAATTTCCATTTCAAATTCTTATATGAAAAGGTCTTACCAATGCATCATAAGCTGTAATACTACTGTAAAATAAAAATAATAAAATTGTAAGAAATATATAGATACTATATAGATTTTCTAAAAAAGTACTATCCAACATATTTACTTTCTAATACAGTAAAGGCTGTTTATAACGGAATTCTGCTGTAAACGGAGAAAAATCATGGTCTAACCAAAAAAATTCCATGCATTTATACCTTTTAAGAAGGTAAAAACCTGTTTAAAACGGAATTTCCTGTACGTTTTCGTCTAAGCAGGTTTTACTTTATCAGGCTTATGATGGGGGGCCCGTATTGGAACTATTACCGGGGTCTTTCTGTACGGCCCTGTTGCTAGTTTTGAAACGCGCTGTATATAGACATTTTTATATGCTTTAGCTTATAACTATTCCGAGTCGTATTTATAGACATATCTTTGAAGTTTACCCATTCTCATTGAAAGTAATTTGGATAGATTTTGGATCAATATCGTTTTCCTTCCTATCAAAGAAAAAATGACCTGTATCTGCCCTTTTTATCAAATTAATAACCCTTTCATTACTCATTTATTTATTTCAAAAAATCATTCGCTAACGAGCAACTCCTGCATTACTGCGCATCTTTATTTATTTCATCCTATCCTGATATATTAACTCGCGACACAGTGGCAAAAAAATGAGTTCATTCTTGTTTACATCAGATGCATGTACAGATAAATCGAACGCCTCCCAAGATGTGAAAGTACATCCGAAGGCAACCATAAATGCATCTTCAATCTGATTTCACTTGAAAAGAAAGATACAAGTAAAAAAAAAAAATTCCAGCATTATCATTTCCAGTTATAATTATCGGATCTGTCACCAGGAACAGCAAATATCGAGAGTGTTATCAGTACATTTTATTCGTTCTCATGGAATTATCGGCAGTTGTCGTAAGGAAATGAAATCGCTCTTAAAAGAATACGTTATTTCTTACTTAAAAAATGTGTTCACACGGTAGTTTTTCAGAAAATAGTGGATCTGTATTAGAGGGGGAGGAGAGTGGAAAAATACAATCTGATTACGTTTTTTTTCTCATTTTCAATGAAAGATTCCATTATTAATAAAATCTTTGTCTTAAGAAAATGACTCTATTGAACTTTTATCATCTAATATCTATATTATAAAAGACAAACGTGTCCGTGCGTAACGCTGACGTCATTTTGCGACTGGCCGAGGCTAACGAAAAAGAAAGGCTACCGCGGTGCTTTACGCGTATCTTTTTTTACAGACCGCGGAAGTCACGTGTTGCTCGAATCCACCAATGCAGGTGTACGAAAAGAGCATCACGTCACTCTAGCGGTCTGTAAAAAAAGATAAGTGGAATGCACCGCGGTAGCCTGTCTGTTTCGTTAGCCTCGGCGACTGGCAACACTTGACGATGAAATTTCAGGTTTTGCGATTTTTACTAGAGCAATTTTTTTTTAATTTCTAAACATGGCACATTTTAAATTTTTACACCGTTATATAAGGGGAAAAAAAGTCTACTTTCAAATGTAATTTGTTTGAAAACTGTATCGCAATTTACTCATTTATTATAGCATTTAAATTAAATTTCAATCATGATTTGTTTTTATCTGGGAGCACGACAGTGCGTCCGCCAAGTTCGCACAGGACGTAAGCTACCTTTTCCCTGACCATTTCGGCCTACTTTTCACCCCCTCATAACTGCATTTTGGTGAGAGCTAGAGAGTTTTCCTTTTTAACACACATTAATATAATGAAACTGAACTAGGTTCTAAGATTTCTTATTTCTGTATTTAATATTTTTCGAAATATGAGATTCCGAAAAAGGGCTTTTTTGTAACTGACTCACAGGGGATCATCAAATAACTAAAAAGTTGGTGATCATCAAATAACTAAGGTACTTCTAACAGTCGTAGAATCATAAAATTTGACAAGTAAGTAGGTTTTGTCCCACAATTAACCAGAAAAGTCTGAAAACATAGAATTTCTGCCTTTAAACCCTTCAAATAGGGGGTGCTGATTTGGCTATATACAGTTCGTAACACATTCAATTGGCAAATTAACTTAATTGCATTGTTACAACCATTTGTGTTTTTTGTTGTACGATAAACATTTAAGTAATAATAGTTGCCTAGACAATCATTTCCTCGCTCATATTTGACGCCAGAGATGGTCGCCAAAGCCTAATTACAGAAAATTAGCCTGAGTTTAAAGGTGTTACATGGTTTCAAGCAGAATGAATTTTTTATATTCTTTTCCGAAAATGTTGGGAAGGCAAATCTTTTAGTTTATCTGTCCGTTTTTCTATTTTTTACTTCCTTAAAATAAATTTTATTATAAATGTCGGTATTCTAATCGCAATAGCACTCAGTCAATCTGGTAAAATTCCAGTGGGTTGTTAGTTCTTTAAGTGCATTTTAATGATGTTAATAAACTTTATATATATATGCACACTGGATTTTATTTGAAATACATATATCTATACTAATATTATAAAGTAGTAAAGATTGTTTGTTTGTTTGTTTGTTTGTAGGGGGTAATCTCTGTAACTACTGAAGAGATTTCAAAAGTGATGGTGGCAAATTGATGGTGACAATCCCTGCTCCAACAAAGGCTATATTTTATGTCGGTGCCACTACCCCCAAGGGGGTGCAAAAGCAAAAAACGTTCTAAAATTTCGATTTCTTTTATACTGGAGGAGCTGGGAACATGAAATTTGGCATGGTAGTTACTTATGAGATGTAAATGCTCTCTAAGAACAAATTCTAAAATAATTCGAAATTTAAAACTGTGAGATGAGCGAAAAGCGTTCTTAAAACATTCTAAATTACAATTTCTATGGAATCTCTGGAACTACTGAACCCTTTTCAAAAGTGATGGTGGCAAATTTTTGATGGCAATCCCTGCTCCAACATAGGCTATATTTTACGTCGGTGCCACTAATCCCAGGGTGGTGCAGGAGCGAAAAACGTTCTAAAATTGCATTTATTTTATACTTAAGGAGCTAGAAATTTGAAATTTGGCATTGTAGTTACTTATAAGATGTAAATGCTCTCTAAGAACAAAATAAAAAAAATCAAAATTTAAAAGGGTGAAATGAGCGAAAAGCGTTCTAAAAACATTCTAAATTACAATTTCTATGGAATCTCTGGAACTACAGAACCGATTTCAAAAGTGATGGTGGCAAATTGATGGTGACACTTCCTGCTCCAACATAGGCTATAATTTATGTCGGTGCCACTAATCCCAGGGGGGTGCAGGAGTGAAAAATTTTCGAAAATTATGACTTTTTTATATTGAAGGAGCTATAAACTTGAAATTTGGCATGGTAGTTACTCTCTAAGAATAAATTTTTAAAAAATCGAAATTTAAAAGGGTGAAATGAGCGAAAAGCGTTCTAAAATCATTCTAAATTACAATTTCTATGGAATCTCTGGAACTACAGAACCGATTTCAAAAGTGATGGTGACAATCCTTTCTCCAACATCCTCTTTAATATAAAGCTATGCGTTGCTGATGACTGGGTTTTTCGCTAATCTTTGCCACAGATTAAACTCTGAAAATGAAACATTTGAAGTTACTGTAAAAAATAATAGCTCGAAAAGTATTTGTCAGAAAATTGTTAAACAAACTGCGTTTGAAAAGTAAAAAAATGTGTATTTCTTAATATAAATTTCAAATCTAATGATTATGCCATTTTTCAAATATTGAATTTCAGAAATTACCAAATTTCACAATGGAGTACCATAGCGAAAAGATAATGATAAGGGCGAAGTGTCCTGACGTTTATATTGGCTATAGCACGGGTCACAAATTATAGTAGTCTTATTATTCTGTTAAAATATAAAAGTGAACTATGAAATGTCAATATTTTGTTTGATTAAAAATTCGTTAAGAGAAATTGACCAGCGTAGCGGGCGTAGCTTGCTAGTATATATATATATATGTATGCTTATGCATCACATATATAACACATATGCATCATTATGACGTCCACATAAACAGGGTATTTTTGTCGCCAAATTTGGCGATATATCGTTAAGTGTCGCAAAGCTTGGAGGGAATTTGACGCTAGAGGCTATTTTTCATTGCGAATTTTTACAGCTAGTAATTATCTATTAATATTATGCGGTTAATTAAATGGCATAACGCATGAATGTTAATAAAGCTTCAATCTTTCGTCATTACACAAGACCTCTGCTCTTGCTGTTATATTGTACTGTTATTATACTTACTCTTACTATATTGTTAGTCTTTACTCTCTTAAAAGTTTATTATAGAAAGAGAATTTTCAGAATTAAAGCATCGAAACTGCCAGTTCTCGATTATTATAATTTTATAACATATATCCAGTTTATCAATATGTACGTTAGAATGAATCTTCTATAATGGGGTACCTCGCATTTTAGCTTCAGGTTTTCTAGTAAATTTAGCTAAAATCTTAAAACCAAGACATATTGACATATTATCTAAGACGATTAGATGAGAATGATGGTAGATTTTCTAATGGAAGAACGGCAGTGCGTCCGTAGATTTTCTAATCTTCCTTAACCGTTCCAATGTTAGAATGAAAGGGAAAAAAATTAGCATCAATATGGTTTACTGTAAATATGGATAGCTTAACAGGCGTTTAACAAGAACCACTTCGCTTCAGTGTAAATTACAGAAGATTACTTAACAGGATTAAAAATTTCCGTATTAGAGAGTGTAACGATGCAAACGGACATGAAGCGTAAATTCCTAAGTAAATTAAGCGGTAATTGTCAATAAAGATGAAATGGATAACAACACGAAATATAAGATATGCTGCCAATGATCGCAAAGAGAATTTCACTAACAGAAACTTCCGATTTGGCGAAGGATTGAGCAAGTAAATCTAATACATGAAAATGAAAACTGTTTGTCTGTCTGCACTTCTATACAAATCAACAGTTTGAAAGCCAGAATTGTGAAATGCTACGTGTAGGTGTATTAAAACACGGCCGAGGCAACTAAAGTAATCCGGAATCGAAATATAATGCAGAGTTAATTTTTAAATAATAAAAAACCAAAAATCTATCAGCTTCCATATCCTGTGCTGGTTCGCGCGATTGGCAAAAAAATCCAACCTGCTGCCAAAAGAGGTGTGATGTCACGTAGATAAGGTCAATTCCAGTTGTTAAGTTAAAACTCCAAAGACTGAATATCGCAATAACCAAATCAAACATTTATCACAAAAACAACTCGCCAAACCTACCAACACAGGATATTGAACTCTTCCCGCCTTTTCCTATTAAATTTGAGCATTTTTCGTTATAGCAGTTGCCAACAATTAAAAATCCACCATGAAATTCTTTCTACAATAATTAATTTTCTATTGAAAGATTTCCACGTGAAAAATGAAAATAAAAATAAAAAGTTTCAGCAATGGAAAAAAAGATTAATATGACGTCATATTGGTAATATAACGGAAATTTTCAAACATTTCTCAATAATACAAGGAGTATGAGTATGTGTAAATACAGAAAGCAGGTTAATATGACGTCATTCGATAATTAAAAAAGAAAATTAATATAACGTCACATTGGAAGTTTAACGGACTTTTTCAAATGTTTGGGAATTATACAAAAAGAGTATCAATATGAGTAATAGTGAAAGCAAGTAGGTAAGATGTCAGCAGGTGAGTACAACGTCATACGAGTTTGAGGAACGTATTGAATCATGATAAAAACATGATTATAGAAATATTGGCATATTTTAACATTTTGAAGCTATCTATACAACATGTTTAATTTTGAAATTGATTTTTCTACACAAACATTCTTAAAATCTCGAACAGCACCAAGTACTTCGGCTAGTTATGAATAAAAGTAATATGATGAAGTGCTTAGCATACATATTAGAAAGAATATATTGTTTGTCTGAGACGGCTAGTATTTTGATGTAAACTACACATAAAAATATAGATTTGTAAAGCATAATAAAATAATTTTAAAATTCTTTGACATTTATACATTTATTATATTTATATCCTTTATACATTTGATAAAACCTACAAAAAGCAGTGATATCCCATCAAAAAACTTTCTGTAAAAAAAAAAAAAGCGCCAAGTTCTCCTTAATGTTTCGGCCGTAAAAAGTACTGATATCTGATGTTCGTCCAAGTTAAAAGTCAAACATCCGAAATCTTTCATTCAAAATGGCTTCCTGCGACTTGGCCGTTAATGCTTTTTAGAAGGTTTTTCAAATTCTAAAGAATGTATAATGATCTACATGTCTACTACATATTTTTGAACATTTTACGCATTTTGTTGTACAAAGTACTAAAATATAATACACATTTTTAAAAACATAATTTCGAGATCACAGCTGTCGAGAATGGTCCACTCTGGTTCTCAACGTCTCATATTATGTAACACAATGTAAAATTTGATGAAAAAAATATTCATTGGAATTCGTGTTAATGACAATAGACCGTACAAAATGGTCATTAAACCATGGTAAAACTAAATGATGGTTAATCAAAACTAATGTTTCTTGAAACTCAATGGTATGTATCACAAAGCTTTTAATTACAATGTCATCATACGAATTTGCCTATTGGCATTCCGATATTATTTTTAAATGCATAATTTCCAATCATTAATTTTGAAATGATTTATCGACGTAATTATTTATTTCAAATGAAAGATATGGCATGTTTAACATCAATCAGGGTGTATTTTGTATTCTAATTTATTTTTCCCAGTATTACATTCTTCTAATGTTTTTAACCTAGAATGCATTAACGGCCAAGTCGCAGGAAGCCATTTTGAATGAAAGATTTCGGATGTTTGACTTTTAACTTGGGCGAACATCAGATATCAGTACTTTTTACGGCCAAAACATTAAGGAGAACTTAGCGCTTTTTTTTTTTTTTTTTTTTTTTTTTTTTACAGAAAGTTTTTTGATGGGATTAAATCTATCTCTATCGCTTTCAGACGATTACAAAATATTAATCTCCTTTTGCATACTTTAAACGTTATAAAAAGTTCGGCATTTGTTTCCAGCTAATATTCCACAACGAAATTAAAACTTCATTATGCAATCAATAAAATAGCATAAATAAAACCCAAATTTAACAGACATGTAATTGAAATAAGCGCTTAAAACCGCTGAAATTATCAGGATAATAAACATCTGTATATAACGAAATTAATTGTGATTTTTTTTCGGTTATTAACTTCTGGCACGAGGCCAATACGAAATTGCCGCTTTTAATAAATTTCAAAATTTTATTTGAATATATAATTGATATATTTTTGATATAAAAATGCTCTTTGTGGTGTTGTTAAGGGCAATCTAAAAACAATTTTAATGCAAAAAATCTATTAGAGTTTTCAATTAAAAACAAGTGGGTAAGTGTGATCGAAGATCGCTCAAAGGGTTTCCTTTAATATTCCTTTCAAAACACTTTATCCTTTCTTTAATAAATCCAAATAAATTTCATTTAGCAACAACAACAAAAAAAAAAGTCATGTTTTTTATAAAGTAAAAATTTACCGGTCTATTTTTTCGTTTTTTTTCGAATATCTAAACCAGCCTGATAGCGGTCGAAGCCCGCTATTGTATTCTGTCATAATAATATCCCTCATACGGACTAAATGCAATATTTAAAAAAATAATTTCAAAATTAAACAAATTGTACACTTTTAAAATGTTAAAATATACGAACATTTCCATAATCGGATTTTTATCACGATTCTATATGTTTCTCAAACTCATATATTTACAATTTTCTATTACTCATATTGATACTCGCTCTGTATTATTCTCAAACATTTGAAAAATTCGTTAAACTTCCAATAGGACGTCAGATTTTCTTTTTAATTCTCTAATGACGTGATCTTAATCTGCTTTGTGTACATACACATACTCATGCTCCTTGTATTATTGAGAAATCTTAGACATTTTCCGTCTTATTACCACTATGACGTCAATCAATTTATTTCATATTTATCTTTTTTTTCAATTGGTGAAACTTTGTATTTCATATTTAGGTGCGTTCGTAATTATATAAATACGTAGCACCTATTGTCGTCGCTTGGTCCGTCCGTCTGTCCGTCCGTCCGTCTGTCCGTCCGTCCGCATATAACAACGCAAAAACTACCCAACCGAATGGTTTGAAATTTTAGATATATTATCTTTGCAGAAATTTGTCGAGACATTTCATATTTTATGAAAATCGAATCAAAACTTTAGGAAATATTAATAAAAATATTTATTAAGAAATGTGAATTATTTTTAAAAAATCGGTGCTTTTTTGTTATAGGAGCTTCCGAGGTTTAATCGTCAAGCGACCGAGATATTTATTTTATGACAGAAATTAATCTGCAGACGATATAATTCATTTCACAGAATTAAATTCAAGAAGATCTGAATATTTATATAACTATAGCTATAGCACGAACGCACCTCATTTGTCACGTTTGACGTACAATTTCCAACTTGTCATTTTTCACTTGGAAATCGTCTGATAGAAAATTAATTATTGTAAAAAGAATTTCATTGTGGATTTTAAATTTTTGGCACCTGCTATAACGAAAAATGTTTAAATTTAATAGGAAAAGGCTGTTAGAATTTTGGTTTTTTATCTCTATTTATTAAAATAACTAGGAGATACAACCCGGGTATCCCGAGTTATAAATTTGAAATGAATTTTATTTTGACGATACCTCTTAAACATCGATCACCAAGCCTCATTTATAGAATAAACTTTTTTTCTTTTTTACACAATTCACAACTAAAAAGGAATGGCGCATCTAGCGTTTGTCGATAAAAATCATGCACTCATGACATCATAATTCACTTATATATTTTAACAGAATAATAAGGCTACTATAATTTGTGACTCGTACTATAGGCAGTATACACGTCGGGTCAGCGTTATCATTATCTTTTTACGCGTGAAGGTTTCGCTATGGTACTCCATTCTGAAATTTGGTAATTTTTTAAATTTAATATTTGAAAAACGGCATAATCATTAGATTTGAAATTCATATCAAGAAAAATACAATTTTTTACCTTTCTAACGCAATTTGTCTAACACTTTTCTGACAAATACTTTTCGAGCTATTAATTTTTTCAGTAACTTCAAATGTTTCATTTTCCAAGAATAATCTGTGGCAACAATTAGCGAAAATCCCAGTCGTCAGCAACGCATAGCTTTTTATTAAAGAGGATATGAATTTTTCAAACTTTAATATTTTGAGCTCTTCACAGCTGGTATTCATCTATATACACAAAATTTCAACTCTGTAAGTTATATAGTTTTTGAGGATGGCTCTGTGACAGACAGACAACGGAGCGGGAGTAATAGGGTTTCGTGATATGAACGAAACCCTAAAAAATGAATAGTTTTCATCTATATTCTCTATCCCGGGAAGCTCGAGTTGGATGCCCTGGTGTACATAAAACGGAAATAGAAATTTCGTTCCAACCGCTTATAACTTGAGTTCTGCTGAATGGATTTTGAGTGCACAGTCAATACTTGCACTGTCAGTTAGATAATTTTTCCCAAAAGGTGTTGTTATTGTTAGTATATCACACTTCGTTCTACGTTGCTTAGTTATAGAATAATAGAGGAAAGTTCTGTAAACAGGTTAACTCGTTTCTGAAAGTTTAGCCCTTTTTAAAAAGTTCTACTGGAAGGATTTTGATGAGACTTGCATCTTGCATTGTTAGTTAGCTAATTTACCACATCCTACTGTAAATGATCAACTAAAAGAGTTGGTCTTAAACATCTGGAATTTTGTCTGGCACATTAGGAAATATAATAGCGCAAAGGCGTTCATATCGTTTGCAACAATGTAGAAGAACATTCCAGGTAAAGGTTTGGGACTTAAAAAGGCCTAAAAAGGGCGCTAATCGCAGCTGTCGATACAGGAAAATTGTACCTTTAACTAATGATAAGTGCAAGTGCCATTGAAATCATTATTTATTGTAAACGCGTTTGAAAGTGTTAGATATTCAAAATCGGATATTTTTTACCTTGTCATATAAACACAGAACACTGTTGTTACATGAAATCTGAAATTGCGCAAAAAAATAATCATTATGAATAAACTAAAAATACATGTAATGCAATGGGCTTCCACAAGATTTTCCTGAAGCGAGAAGTTATACCTTTTCTCCACCAGATGGCGAATTCGAGCGCTTGAATCGCCAATAGCTTTAAAACACAAGACACCGTAAGGTCAAATTCACCGATATATTTCATTTGATTCAAGGTTTGTTTGGAATCCGACTGGCATAGAGGGCGAAACCTGCTGATAATAAAACAACTGGAGATGACAAATATATAGATGTAGATCTTCTTTTTCCTCCAGCTAGGGATAATTAACACACGACTATAGTTTCGAGAACAATTAATTAGCAACTTTCAATATCAGGTGAGCAATAACAAAGAGAAGTTAATCCAGCGAGAGTAAACTATACCTTCTGCAAAGATATTTTTAATTCAGTTATGCTAATAGGGAAACGAATAGGGAAGAAGGTTAACGTCTCCAAAAACCAATAAAGCTGTCAATAAGGACCAAATATTCTAGCCGTGAGACGACCTGATTAACAGGTCCCGTCTCTTTTTATCACTATCCACACATCCGCCACTGTTGCAGTGCTGGAATGAGCTGGTTGAACAAAACAGATTCATAACGTGTACCATTGACTGTACAGGTGATAGGACCCGAAGGATCGATCTCCTCGAAAAAGAGAGGGCCAACGATAAATGCTGCCGTAAAGACGCACCACACAGTGACCTTTGCAGAATGAAGAGGCAATAGTTACATTTGGAACGGATTCTCACTTGCCCATATTCTGCCATTTTGAGTATTGACAGAACCTTGGATATGGAAATGGGCCTTCGTCTGTCCACAAAATGTTCCATGGCCATGCATTGTCCACTTCCATTCGAACAAGAAATTGCAGGGCGAAAGCTTCTCCTTTTGGCAGGTCAGCTGGAAGCAACTCCTGAACATGCGTAATTTTGTATGGATAGCATTGCAGGATGGTTCGTTAAATTTTACGAACCGTGCTGACAGGCAAGTCTCGGGAAATTCCCCGTGCACTGCACGTTCCCAAAGCACTGCTTGAAGCTTTTTGCAATGCTATATGCCACATCAGTAGTGGGAAAAGGAGAGTTCGATTGTGGAGGCGGTGGTGGCGGTGGTGGAAGAGGAATCATACTATAGTATGGTGTGAAAATAACACTTTGAAATGTAGAGTTGGTCGTAAGGGTGTACTATAGGAGGAGGGTCTAAAAGTGAGGGGCTTATTTTTAAGGGGGGTCTTAATTTTTAAGGAGGGCTTAATTTTTTTGGATCAAATTTAAATGTTAGATTGAAGTCTGCTATAGGAGGGGGGTATAAAATGGAGGGGCTTATTTTTGAAGAGGTGGCTAACTTTTTTTAAGGGGGCTTATTTTTGAGGGGGGCTTAATTTTTTTTTTTTTTTTTTTTTTTTAGAATGGACTTTCAGTTTGAAGGCGAAACGGAGATAATTTTTTTTGGTTGCAATAACGAATATTTAAAATAGGTTTTCTTGAAAAGATTTCACTGGGGTTTGAACCTGCAAAATAGCTTCTTGACTTGATAATTTGTGGTGGGTTTAACTGATCAAGCCAAGAAGCTATATATGAATGTCGAGATTTTAAGTGTTTAAAGAGAGGTATCGCGGTACCGGAAGTGAAAAGTTTAAGGTTGAATTTTAATGAAACCGGAAATTTATCGTTTTTAATATGATTCGATTGAATATTAACACATTTCTTCTAAAATGTATAGTGGAAGCAATGGTAAAAAGAAGACATGTTTAGGGATAAGTACTGTTTTTATTGTGTTTGGTGTAGAAAACAAAGGAAAGAGGCGTAGTTTAAAAAAACAAATTCAATTTTATTAATAATTTTCCCAATGCAATACATTTGGACCCACTTTTCGTTTTTTAGCGGGTTTTGACAAACCTAATGCAGAATCTTGTTTAATGTTTGTTGACAAATATTTATTTTTAATAAAATTTCACGGGACATTCATTTCGTTTAATGTTTCTAATAATTCGTTCTCTGCCCTGATCGGTTTTCTTTTATTCACAGAAAACAAAAGATTAAATAAATCTGCCAAGTTCGATTCGGGGATAGGTTTTCCTTCGAAACTTACAGTCAAATTTTTATCCTATCGAAATTTTCTTGGACGTGCCATGACAAACTGAACTAATGCTTTGGTAATTTAGGATAGCTTTACCTATTTAAGTTATGGTATCATGGTGGTTAAATTAAGGATATTTGTGTTTGGAATAACGTGATTTTTAATTTTGCCTGTTTAGTTTCAATTATATTGTGAAATGAGGGTTTATTTTTGAAAGATAATGTTAACTTTTTGTGATTATCTTGTAACAAACTGCTTTCATTAAAGTATATTTTAGAATTGTAAACTGTAATTTTGAAATTTTCGTCTGTTTGGTAAAAAAGCACAGGAAAAAAATAATAAGAACAACTGTTCAAAAATATAATAACAACTGAAAAATATTCAAATAATAATAACAACTGTTCAAAAATAATAAAAACTGTTCAAAAATATAATAACAACTGTTAAAAAATAATAAACGATTGACTTTAAACAACCAACATTTTAAAAAAAGATAATCGAATCTAGTTTTTTCTAACGTGACTTATTTGAATTATTCACTTTTTTCTAGTTAAATTTATAACACATAAGTGATTCGATCAGTAAAATATTATTCGTAAAAGCACTAAATAAGAGATTAATAAAAAAAATTTAACTTACAAATGTATGAACTTCTGATACACAAGTGATTTGACCAGTAAAATATTAAATACGAGAATTTTTGACTTACAATTGTACGAACTTCTGATATGTAGCACTTTCTGAATCAATGTGAAGAACAAGCCTAAGAATTAACTGACTATTGAACTTATAACAGAGTATGATAAAATAATCACGTGACTTTTTAAACCAATAAAATTTAAATATTTTAATACAAGCGCCCTCTATCATTTTATGAACTTCCAAGAAACGAGTTAATATGATTATATTGTTTCCTGTTACCGCTGTGAAAGGTTGTGTTTTTCGTTTTAAGTTAGTTTATATTTAAGTGATTATGAAGCGAGTCATGGATTCTGCTTTGTTAAGTGTTAATGATATGTCTAACGTGAAGAGTGGACCCTCAACATCAGGATTAAATAACCATGACATGGAATTTTTAATACAGCCTAAAGAAGAACCCGTTTCGAATTGTGAAGTGAAACCCACCTCATCAGGATTAAAGAAACAGAAGTTACACTTTATGTGTTCTACTTGCAACAAAGCTTTTCCCCGAAAGGTTAACTTAACGTTTCACATGAAATGTCATCTGGAGAAAATACCTCTTGTGTGCGTAATTTGTGAAAAACATTTGCTAGAAAGTATCATTTATTAAATCATATGAAGGTTCATTCAAAGACCCCTGTGATTCATAATTGTAATGTATGTGGCGAAGTATTTTCACAAAAGAGTGATTTATTAAAGCATGAGAAAATTCATAATACTTCCAAACCAAATCAAAGGAAAAGTAGACAGACACCCAGTCACTGTAAATGTGACGATTGTTTTGAAACATTTAATAATAGATCTGACTTAGTGAAACATAGAAAAATTCATTTTTCGCCTAAAGAACTTAACCCATCTGATCAACTTTCCTTGGGAAACAGCTCGAAATATGAAATTTCAGATATCACTCAGTTTAGTAAAATATTTAAGTTTTTCAATATTTTTAGTCCTGCTCATTGGAATTTAGGTGAGGAAATGATTGTTGAAGTACAAATGAATAAGAACTATGAGCTTTATGTTCACACGAGCAGGGAAGACCGAGCTATGCTCGGTCAAAATTAAATTTGAGTTCAAATATCATGACCCATGACCAAAATGACCCACTAATTGAATTTTCTCGAACATGTGACTTAGCCCAACAGTTTTCTCGTGCCCGAAAACCATAGGATGCAAAATTTAGTGTAAATTGAGCCGCTTTTTAGATCTTGACCCACAATGACCCAGAAATGACCCACTAATCGAATTTTCTCGAACATGTGACCTAGCCCAATGATTTTCGCGTGCCCGAAACTCGTATTATACAAAATTTAATCAAAATCGCTAGAGCCGTTTTTTAGATAAAATTAATTTGACCCGCTTTGACCCAAAAATGACCCACTAATCGAAAGTTCTCGATCATGTGACCCAGCCCAATTGTCTTCTCGTGCCCGAAAATAGTCGGATACAAAATTTCGTCAAAATCGTTTGAACCGTTTTTTAGATACAATTAGCTTAACCATGACCCAAAATAACCCAAAATGACCCACTAATTGAATTTTCTCGAACATGTGACCTAGCCCAACAGTCTTCTCGTGCCCGAAAACCATTGGATGCAAAATTTAGTGTAAATTGAGCCGCTTTTTAGATCTTGACCCACAATGACCCAGAAATGACCCACTAATCGAATTTTCTCGGACATGTGACCTAGCTCAATGCTTTTATCGTCCTCGAAACTCGCAGGACACAAAATTTAATCAAAATCGTTAGAGCCGTTTTTTAGATAAAATTAATTTGACCCGCGTTGACCCAAAAATGACCCACTAATCGAAAGTTCTCGAACATGTGACCCAGCCCAATAGTCTTCTTCTGCCCGAAAATGGTCGGATACAAAATTTCGTCAAAATCGTTTGAACCGTTTTTTAGATACAATTAGCTAGACGCTAGACCATGACCCAAAATGACCCAAAATGACCCACTAATCGAATTTTCTCGAACATGTAACCTAGCCCAATGGTTTTCTGGTGCCCCAAAACGGTAGGATACGAAATTTCGTCAAAATCGTTAGAGCCGTTTTTAAGATAATTTTTGCATATATATATATATATATATATATAACCACACACAAGATTTGCTCGTATTAGAATATATGATACAGAAATATGAAGAATTTGAAAAGAACGGTCGTGAACTTACCCCCACAAATGAAGGCATTACATCATGTGCAACATTCGACAAATTTGAATCGAGATTGGATAAATTTAATTTTGTTTCTGAAAACAATACATTCGTCTGTAATAATGACTTACTAATTGCTTATGTAAATAAGGAATCATGCATACTTAAAAAATTATTCAAATCGAAAAAGTTTGGGTTTTGTTTGAAGTCTGATTTTTTACTGCTTACAAAAGATCAATATTTGAAACTAGTGAAAAATCGCTTTAAAATTACCGAATGTCTCATTGAGACGCTTTTAACTAAACTGATTCCTGTTTCGGTTTTAGAAAACTTAAACAAATGTAAATGTACCCACCTCACAATCGAAGAGACTTTGAACTATTTCTTAACATGTTTTGATGACGAGTTAAAGTCATCCGTTTCTCGCGTGTTTGACTGCTATCAATGTTCAATCGGAGAACCAATTAATATGAAACACGAGTGTGATAGTTATAATTTGCGTAGAAAATATAATTGGTGTAATGAGAGTGCACTGCTAAATTTCAACGTGACTGAATTTGTAAAAAACCTATTCAAGCAATGTTCATGTAATTATACTCATTTATTTTTTGAAACTGTGAATATGGACTTTTATAATAACCATTTAAACAATGTATTTATGAATTAACATTGAAATGTATTTATTTAAAAAATATTTGTTTTTATATCACATATCTGTTTTTTTTTTCACATGTCTATTTATTTTTATTCATGAAATCAATCTTTGAAGTTTTATTTTCTAGAAAAAAAGTGAATATATATTTATGAGTAGGCAATTTTTTTTTTAATTGTAGTCTTTAAAGTTAACCCTTTTTGGTTAAATGAAATCTCTTTTTAAGAAAAATTGATTATTTTTATTTGAATACGTATGAAACTTATTTCTTGTTAAGAAAGCTTAATTTTTCTCTCCGTTTAAACAATGACATTGCATGTTTTAATAATTTCCACCCCACAGTTAACATTACAGTATTTAACCTTGTTAAGAAAATGTTTAACTTAAACCGTCACTGTATTTATTATAGATAAGTAAACATTTTATCTTTAACCTATATGTAATTTAAATGATTAACTATAACTGTGACTGCTTTTAACCTAGATAAGTAAATGTTTTCATGAAACACAATCAGTTTACTGTTGACTTTTATCGAGATTACACCAGTTCGTGGAATGCTGATTAAAAATATTTTATGACATTAATATGCAGAAAAGATCTCACGAAGAAGTACTTTCACCTTCAAAACGTCTACGTTTAGAAAAACCTATGGAAAATTCGAATACCTATGAGAAGGAGTTAAATGACCCAAGATTAAAACTTTCTAAAATGTGTAATAACTGTGTAACTTACTGAGGACTTACAAGATGTGAAACCCGCGATCGCTATGAATTTTTCAAACTTTGCCTATGGGAATGATACAACATCTTTCGAGAATCCCGGTCGAATGCCAAATTCTGCCACAGACTATTTGAATACATTTTTCGAAGACATAAATTTTGAAAATTTAGATTGTTCTACTACCTTAACGTTTCAAGAACCTACAAATAATATTTTACAGACTACTGTTAAACGCGAGGTCAACGAGCTACAAGTAAACAACCTTTCGCAAACAAGTGGTGAATTACAAACCACCATATCACCTACAAATGACATTAAAAGTGATAAATTATGCAATTCATATGTGTTTCACAAAGAACTAAGTGACTGTTCCTATTTAACTTTGAAGTTGAGAACTAAACAATATTATATACTTATACGAGAATTTAAACGCAATGTATCTACTAATGAAGAAATCCCGACCAACCGCGTGGTTAATATGGATATTCCTAGCTGGTTTGAGTTTCAATATAAACTCATTGCATTTAATTTAAGATACAAAAGTACGTCCTTTGTTTCTAATAACATGATTTTAGTGTTAAATCAAAATTCTACGATGCGAATTAAAAATTTAAAGAATTATTCTTATATTGACTTAAACGAACATCAACTGGAAAAATTAAAAGAAAGTACCTCTCATTTAAATAGTGCACTTTTACAACATATGTATACAAAACTTTTACCATATCTTATTAAAAAGAAATGTATGGTGAGTAATATATCTACAGAAAATGAACAGGTGTTAAAATATAAACTTAACACGTGTATCGAGAATAATATGTTATCAATACTTAACCGATTGTATGAATGTCATGCATGTGCACTACGACATTCGAGCAAAAGCCTTCACTCCTGTTTCACATTTAATAATAGGGAAAAATTTAATCAATTAGGGGAAGCTTTGTTAATGCTCGTAGATTTCGATTATGTAACTTCAACGTTTCTAAACGGAGTTTATAATGTTAGTGAGCACTTTTTATGTAATATTAATGAACAGACTATTTGTAATGAATTGTTTAAGACTTGAAAATAAAATGTTTTTGACTAAGTTCTGTGTGTGTTTATTTTTGCAAAGTGTCTATGAGTGAATTTATTAGATTATAATTTAGTAGAACTTTTAAGTGAAGTGATGTAATCCAGTTAAAAAAATAAATTCATCTATTACAAACATTAATTGAAATAAAAATATTCACATTCGAAAAAAAAATTAGAAGTTAATGAAATTAAAACTTATTAAAATTAAAAGTTAAAAAAAATAAATAAATAAAGGTTAACAAAAATATAGTTTTAAAATAAAAGTAAACAAAAAACAGTTATAAAGTAAAAGTTAACAACAAGTTAAAAGTTAATAAAATATTTAAAAAAGCAAAAGAAGGTATGTGTTATAAAGAGAGAGGTTTCCTTGTGGAAGTAACTTACAAAATGTATGTGTGTATAGTTATTAGTTTTTCATTTAGTAGAACTTTTAAGTGAACAGTTAGAATTTATGTTTTTATATAACTTAACACAAAATAAAAATTTTAACTATTGCAAAAAGATTCAACTATTGAATGGAAATATGCATATTAGTAAAAAAATCACAAGTTAATAAAATGAAAGATTTTAAATTTCATACAATTTAACAAATATATACACGAAACACATTACGGATTTAAATATTATAAGAAATGTTTGATGGAAATTTTTAAGACATTTAATTCTTGGTCCTGCCATATATAGTTCGAACTTATTTTAGAAGATAGTTTTTAATAATCTTGTGGTTCGAACTTGACAAAATGAAATCAAGACACAATGATTTGTATGTTATTTTAATCATTATGTCATGACTTCATAACTCTGAAAGTGTATTTAAAGGTTTGTCTAGGTTTATTCAGTGTTATTAAGCGTTTGTGAAACTGAAAATTAATGAAAAAAAACAGATCGCCTTCTACCAATTGCGCTACGAATGTTTTATTCAATTATTATAAATAATAAAAACCTTTTAGAATATTACTTATTTTAAATTTAAAATAATAAAAATTTAAAGTTAACAAAAGAAATAAATAATTCATCTGTTCATTATAAATAAATTAAAGTTTACAAAATTAAAGTTTCAAAATTAAAACTTTATGAAAATTATAAGTTAACAAAAAAATAAAATAAAATTTTAAAATAAAAATTATCAAAAATAAAGTTTATAAAAATTAAAAGTTTTTAAAAATTTTAAGTTATGTTTAAAAATATTCAAATTAATCAAAATTGACTTTTAGTTTTATGTTAATGTAAGTTTCAATGTTTTAAATATCGAGCTAACTGTTTACCTCCATAATCATTTGTTTACCCATCTTCCAACCAACCAACTGGTTGCCTAGCCAACCATATGCTTTGTATCTACACATGCGCAGAAAAAAAAACACTAACTTGAGTTTTACTTTAAACCTTTGCTAGATTAGGTATATTATACAAGTCGAATATCTTCCATACTTAGAAAATCTATAATTTTTAACTATTCGTCCCTATTTATCTTAAAACATTAACAAATAAATGTAATTTATGTACTTACAAAAACAGGATAACTTAAAAAGGGGTCCATACATTTCAGCTTGCTAAAATCAAGTGTTTGGTCTATAACAGAATGAGGTTAAACTATCAGTTTATTTCCTTATCACTCACGTGATCAAGACTTTATCAGTTACATGTTCAGGCCGATAACAGCTAAAAACAACGTGTTGGTCATTTTAACTTCTGTCTTCGCATACTGCGGTTCGGTAAGTTTTCTTGTCTACCTTTTCTTTCTTTTTAGAAAGTAAACTAATCAGAAAATTTTCTTTTCATACCCACTTACTTTAAAATCACAATGTTAAAAGACTAAATTTTATTGTGTTAAATTATTCTTTTAAATGTCGAACAAAAGATCTTGCAATGTATTTGCAAATAAGTTCTTATAAAACGGTTTTAATTAGTTAAAGGATGAATATTGTTATTTTAACTATCTATTATTTTGAAAGCAAAAAAGATTAATTCGCATGAAAATTAAACTTATCTCATTTATAAGCTGGGTAAGCATGGTCTGGCTTTTGCGACGACTTGTAGAGATTTGAAAGATGGTACAAACGTATATCAGTTAATCTCACGTGATATGATGACGTTATTAAGTAACGTCATCCATCACAGGTTAATGACGTAACACTTAATTAAACTTAATTAATAAATTAATAAAACGATTAACACTTAACAAAGCAGAATCCATGACTCGCTTCATAATCACTTAAATATAAACTAACTTAAAACGAAAAACACAACCTTTCACAGCGGTAACAGGAAACAATATAATCATATTAACTCGTTTATTGGAAGTTCATAAAATGATAGAGGGCGCTTGTTTAAAAATATTAACATTTTATTGGTTTAAAAAGTCACGTGATTATTTTATCATACTCTGTTATAAGTTCAATAGTCAGTTAATTCTTACACATTGATTCAGAAAGTGTTACATATCAGAAGTTCGTACAATTGAGTCAAAAATTCTCGTATTTAATATTTTACTGGTCAAATCACTTGTGTATCAGAAGTTCATACATTTGTAAGTTAAATTTTTTTATTAATCTCTTATTTAGTGCTTTTACGAATAATATTTTACTGATCGAATCACTTATGTGTTATAAATTTAACTAGAAAAAAGTGAATAATTCAAATAAGTCACGTTAGAAAAAACTAGATTCGATTATCTTTTTTTAAAATGTTGGTTGTTTAAAGTCAATCGTTTATTATTTTTTAACAGTTGTTATTATATTTTTGAACAGTTTTTATTATTTTTGAACAGTTGTTATTATTATTTGAATATTTTTCAGTTGTTATTATATTTTTGAACAGTTGTTCTTATTATTTTTTTCCTGTGCTTTTTTACCAAACAGACGAAAATTTCAAAATTACAGTTTACAATTCTAAAATATACTTTAATGAAAGCAGTCTGTTACAAGATAATCACAAAAAGTTAACATTATCTTTCAAAAATAAACCCTCATTTCACAATATAATTGAAACTAAACAGGCAAAATTAAAAATCACGTTATTCCAAACACAAATATCCGTAATTTAACCACCATGATATCATAACTTAAATAGATAAAGCTATCCTAAATTATCAAAGCATTAGTTCAGTTTGTCATGGCACGTCCAAGAAAATTTCGATAGGATAAAAATTTAACTGTAAGTTTCGAAGGAAAACCTATCCCCTAATCGAACTTGGCAGATTTATTTAATCTTTTGTTCCTTAAAAATAAGCCCCTCACTTTTGGACCCTCCTCCTATAGTACACCCTTACGACCTACTCTACATTTCAAAGTGTTATTTTCACATCATACTATAGTATGATTCCTCTTCCACCACCGCCACCACCGCCTCCACAATCGAACTCTCCTTTTCCCACTACTCACATCCTCCGTTGACGTCGAAGCAATTGCTTTCCTCCATCTGCCATATTTCACGTCAAATGAACCCATCTCTTCGAATTTGTCAATCATCTTCTTCAGACCGAATGCAGTCATCGGGCCTGAGCCGCTTCTTAAACCATTTAATGTTCGGAAATTCTTCAATGCAATCGCCGCACAGTCCTCGTTCTTGTAAAAAAGCTTCAGAAACAGATCCTGATCCTTCAATGATAGAGTCATGACTACAGTTACAAAGGCTAGAAAACACCTGGTTTAAACCTGGGAATAAACCGGGTTTTTTGGGAATAAACTTGTTTTTTGGGGAATAAACTTGTTTTTTTGGGAATAAACCTGGTAATAAACCGGGTCTATTGGAAATAAACCGTTTTTTTTTTTTTTTTTTTTTTTGCAACTCTAATCACGACTACCTTCTCACGCGCAGGAACTGCGCGTGATGGTAACAGGACAGCGTGATGGACGTAGCGTGATGGACGTGATGGACGCAGTGTATCAGCGTGATGGTATCAGGATGTGTATCAGTGTAACAGCGTGATGGACGCAGTATGGTAACAGGAACTGCCTGTTCCCCGCCTTTTTATCACAAATCGGTGCACATGTCATGTTTTTTAATTAGCATCTTATGACAAGCACAGCGCCATCTATCGGTCTACTTTTAAATTATTATTTTTTCCTTCGCAAAACAAATTCTCATTGCTTCACGTATACTCAGATGAAATATCAGTTCATTCTGACCAGTGGTTCTTTTTTTACAACCCTTTGTAAGCGCCCTTTGATTCATTAATTTAAATATATTTTTATTAACAACAGAGTTCGGATTCTTTTTTTTTTTCAGCATTGGGAAAATGGTTGTTGTTTTCGGTCAAGAACGCCTACCTTTTGGTGTCGTCACTTTACTTTTGTAAGCGTTTTTAACAAAATTCTGTAACATTAGAAGATTTTTTTTTAAGCGTTTTTAACGAAATTCTGTAATTTTAGAAGAATTTTTCTTTGAATAGGCAATAGCAATGCATAAAATCGTTACAAAAATTTTAAAGTTACAAAAAGGATAGATGCAAACTATCAGATGTGAAAAAAAGCCGAATTCAAAAATGGACGTCGGATGAGAAATCGCCTGATAAAGCAAAAAAAAAAAAAAACGTGGTCTTCCACTTTAATTTCCACAAAATACCTTTAGCTCAGACATCAATCTAAACAAGAGTTAAAGTTATTGTAGGAAGGACCCGACAAAATATTAAGGATAAGATATAGTAATGGAAAATGCGTTTCAATAACTGCGGCGATGGTTCAAACGATTTTTTTTATTTTTAAGCTTTCGGAACATTTTTCCCAATGGTTGTTGTAATTTGTTAAATTACAATTTTTTTTTTTTTTTTAATGAAAAGTGGTCGACAGGATAATGGAGAAGTACCAGAATATATATATTTTTTAGATCCCTCAACATTTTCAACTTTTGATTATTCGCGAACATGAAAATGTTGAAAACCTTAACATTCGCAAGAGTAGACTGGTACTTCGTAAGTTTTGCATTGTCTCTTTCGTATCCAGAATTTATAATGGTGAAAAAATCTTCTTAGGGAAAGGGCATTTTGATGTGCCGAGGCTTGAATTCATCACTGCAATTGAACATCTCTAGAATGACTCAATAATCAAACCATTCCTTGTAAATATAACCCATTCTCGGCTCGTGGAAAAAAACAAATCCAACTCCATATGACTAAATAAAGAACCCTTCATTGTATATATGGAGAGATATTCTGGCATTGTTCAGTAAAAGCAAACACTTATCGTATGGATTCTTTTTCTTTCTCTCAGCAAGCTCATCTGCTCTATACCCTGATCTCAGACCCGATGACGTGCCGAATGTGTTCGCAGCTCGATACGGATCGAGTGCTTTTGCTGAAAGTTAAAGGGAGCCACGTCATCTGCATTTCAACTTCAACCTCAGTTCTTTTTCGGGATGTTTCTCTATAGAGATTTTTAAGTCGCTTTGTTTGAAATGACTTGCTGACATAAAGGTGAAAGAACTCTATGCCTAGTTATATATACACCTGGCTATACGAGGGTTACTTTTACCTTTAGAGTAAATACCTCAGGTCATGACTTAGATTACTTTTTAAAAGTGTTGTTTGTAACAACATCTATCGTGTGAAGAAAACCGAAGTAAAATCCTACATAAGAGCGTACGCAGGACTTTCGTTAGTGGGGGCAAGGACGATAAAATATGGGGGATGCAAATATGGGGGGGGGGGATGTAATGTCTCTTTCTTTTACGAGGTGTCGTCCAGCAAAGAGTATCACACTTTAAAACAAAATATACACCTCCAGAAAAGATCTCCCCAGTACGGAATTCCAAAATACCACTCAAGGAGTATACAGAGGCTATTTACATATTTTTTTAGACGAGTTTGTTTTGGTGTAATGAAAAACTCGTCTGCATAAAGAAATTTTTTTTTCATAGTTAATATAAAAGAAATCACAGAAAGTATAAATTCTTGCGTGGGAACTAAAATTTTTTACATGCAAAATGGCGCTTTTAAAGTGCTGATGAATGGAAGGCTACATTTCTGCATTTTCTGAAGAGAATTATTTGTATTCGGTTATTTAAAAAAGCTGTGAAAAGCATGGTTTTTCTATATCTAAAGCCACAGTACGTAATATTGTCAACAAGACAGGGAAAAAACTTGAATATCTAGCTTCAAGTGGAAAAATTGTTCCAAATATGTACATGTACCCAAGAACAAAAAAGAATTCTTCGAATATTGCACCGGTAGGATCTTTTATAGTAAAATAAAATTCTCCAAGTCAAAGTACTGTAGCTAAATCGTTAAAGTGCTCAGTGTCAATTGCTAAGAAAATCATTAACAATGATTTGAATTTTAAAAAGGCCACAAAAATCCAAAGTTCATCGTCTTTCTCCACGACATATCGCCGAAAGTAGAACACGATGCATAATTCTTTATGAGCAGCATTTATCAGGAGAAAAATGGAAAAAATGTTGTTACAATAGATGAAGCTTGGGTCTATTTAAATGATTGTAATAAAAAGAGATTCATTTATTACCATCAAAGAGGAGAAAAAAAATCTTCAATATATCTAAAGAAAGTTTTATCGAAGGCAAATTAAAAAATAAACAGAGTGGAGCAGCATGTTAAGATTAACTCCACGTACTATTAGAAAGATATTTTAATCTCAATCTTCAAACATGAAATACTATCTCTCTTACCCCCAGTGCTATCAATCTGTAGAACTGCATCAAGATAAAGCAAGCAGCCACACTTAACAATCCACTGTAAATTTCTTGGGGAAAATGGAACGACAAACGGATATCAGGGCTATAATCCTTCACTGATATAACTGCTAAATCTCCTGATGTATCACCCATGGATTTTTGCGATTTTGAATTTTTAAAAAGCGCGTTATCTAAACGTCGACCTACAGCATGCCTACATCCCTTCGTTGACTTTGGAAAGTTGTTCAAGAGGAATGGGCCAAAATACCTCTTCTGAAACTACAAAAAGCATTAAAAGCATTAATGTCATAGAAATTACGGTGTAGAGAAATAGTTCAAAATAAGGGTTACCACACTGAACATTTAAAACACAAATATTTTATGTAAAATAGTTCTGAAAGTACCATGAAAATAGTCTAAAAAATATGTGAACACACTCTATAGTAATCCCCACCCCCTCGGGAAAAAATTCCCAATTCAATATACTACTGGGGAAGGGATATCTCTTAATGGAATAATCTTTATGTAGTCCCGGCCTGATTACCGCACAGGTCAACTAGACCCTGGCCTTGGGCCCATTGGAGACGGGGCACCCAAAATGAATAAACTTGTTTACAAAAAATTCTCCTAGAAAAAAAAAATATTTCAGTCTTTGTTATCTTTGTCTCTATAAATGCCTTGCCTGTACTTTTCTGTTTTCAAAAAACAGATAGAATTTGGATTTCTGAAGGAATTTTTTTTTAAAGAAATATTTAAGATGAAGATATATTTAAAGTACACTGGCCTCCAAAAGTTAAGGTACAACCAGTCTTTTGTGTCTAATTTGAAAACAAATGAAGATAAAAACATGAAATTTAGAAGAATTGTGCTTTAAACAGTTATTTATCGAATTTTACTTAATTTTAACATCAAGCATGATTTACAAATAATATAATATAATAAAATAGACTTAACATTAGCTTGCGAATGTTTTTGCATGACTAGTGTAGGCTCTTAACTGTTACTACCGGTCTTACGGACCGCTGCTTTTTCAAATTTTCACGGTTTAACTTGTAATTTTCAATTTAACAATAGATATTAGAGAAATTGTGTTTCGTTTGGAGCTCTAGTACTATCGTTAGAAACTTCTGAATAGGTCAATTTTAATTATAATAGTTCTGTACATAAAGTTGAGTACAGGAACAATATCCTATGAGTAAATCGACCCTTTTATTTATCCTTCGATCAAGCGATCTCAAAGACCGCTCACAGTATCTATGCGACAATTTTTGTCACGTCAATTAAGGGTTAATACTAACTCAAAAAGTACTGCAAAAACATATCTCCAACATGAATAAAAAAAGGTTGAAACGCAAACACTACATTTATGTGTATACTACTCACATTTCGACATCTTGCTAAAAGCTAAAAATTAAAGAAACTAAAGCATTTGATGTAATTTTTTAACTTTAACTAGAAATCTGTCTGAAAACTAAACTGAACCAGAAATATCCATCATTGTAACACTGGTAAAAGAAGAGCTTAAAATGGGATTTGCAAATGTGCTAAAAACGCTCCAGGAACAATGAAATTTTGTTAGGGCTAAATTTCTCGAAAAGGGGCTAAAATTAGCCCTTTTTCAGCTAAATTGGCAACACTGCTTCAAATTGGAGGGGTCGTAACCTTGTGATATCTCTAATCCACCCTTGGAGTCAAAAGTAAGACATTTCTTTCGTCGGCATTGTATGAAAAATCACGACTTTGACTGTGACTTACGGTTTCATAGATATATAGCTAGAAAAAAACAACTGTGATTTACGAGCATTTTTCTAGCTTCGAGTGTGGTAATGTTGTCGCGGTCACACTGATTTGATCCCCTCCCATCATGGGCGCTGGTAGTACGAAATATGGTGTGGGGCAAGATTTTGAAACAGATGTGCCTGTGATCCACAGCTGAGGCCGCGTTTTAGGTAGATTTCGTAAGAAATACTACCTATTACAATTTCCCCTAAGTTGGATTTTTTGAAAAAATTTTGCAGATCTACGCCGATTATGATCCCAGAACCCAAAACTTTATCTATCTATCTATCTTATGTCACTTTTTTATGGACACGATAACTGCAATCATTCTGCACAAATCTCTCCCAAACTGATGCATAAAATCAAGGGGCATAAAATCTCGGTCAAGTTCGTTAATGGGCAAAATCGAACCAGGGGCGGGGGGGCGGGATAGGGGCCTTTTGTGAAAACAGAAAAAAACTTAATTTCTTATTTATGATACATATCGAATCCGTTTAAAGTTATTGTTACTTCTAGGAAAAGGGCCGAAAATTTATGTAGGACAAATTTTTGATATCATTAAAAATGGCCCCAAGGGGAAAAAAGGGGTGGGGGTTAGAAGAAAAAACTTCTTAACTTCGTCAATTCACAAGATATCAAGTCCGCTTAAATTTATTATAAATTCTCTTAATATTATCTAAAACTGTTATATTGACAAGTTTTTTATAGGACCAACACTTATAGCAAAAAAAAAAAAATTAAAAGCAAAAATAAATCCCTGCCGGCTCCGTCTGCAAACAAGTTAGGTTTCAAAGTGGGCGGTTTCAACTTCCGTACATGGCAAAAAGGTCTTTTCTTTCTCAATTCCCAACAAATAGGCGCCCCACGGTCTGCGTCTTCGAAATCTAGCTGTGCCTGTAGGCCGAGCCGTCAGGGATTTTTTCAAAATGAAGGTTGGTTGTATGAGGTTTTATGGCGCAAAATCCCTTAAGGGACATGCTGCGCCAAAAAAATGAAGAATATAAACATGAAATACTCTAAAATAATAATTTTTTATCAGAATTTCTCGTGAAAAATAATTATTTAAACATATCAACATAAAAAAGCAATTCTGAAATTTAACAATTAAGAACTATTCAAAAATAAGTATTTACTGTTTCAATTACTTTAAAAAATGCGAACGTTTTTCAAAATGTAGAATTGAAACAGTACTTTCTTCTTTTTATCAGAGTGGGAGGCTGGTGTTTCTGTCCGCCTGAACTTCCCGTTTAAGGTGGATTTTACACATAAATAAAAAATAAAATAAAATGAAAATTGACTTTTATGGGAAATTGAGGAAAGCACAGTCCCCTGGTGAACAATTCTTGGTTCTTTTCTATCTTAGTGTTTAAATTTTTGGTCAGTTGAGAATTTTTTTTTTTCATAATCATCAGAGGAAAAGAAAATTTAATTAAAAGAAAGGATGGTAAAACCCTAAGGGATATCTTAGTTTTGCAGCACTCTACCGGATAATGATTGAAATACTTAGAAGGATCTGCCATTACGGTATCTCCATACTGGCATTTGCGTAGTTTCTGTGTTGGAAAGTTTATTTTATCATTTTTTGTTTTAATGTTTGGAAATTTTCAGAATTATTAAATATGGACACATTTAAAGTTATTTTAATTTTTTATGTGACTCTTTGTGTCATATTTATTGAGTGTTTATTTCCAACAATGAAATTGTTGCTAGCATTTGTAGTCATTTTTTTCGCTTGCTTTCCGGTACTTCATTCTCTTGGGGTAAGACTGGATAGCCTGCTTTGGATAAAATAGGATATTGGAAAACAATGGTTGAAGTGCCTTTAAAAAATCTGTAAGAAAAGGCAATCAAAACTAAAAGGATATGATTTTTCTAAGGCTTTTAAAGTAGGTGAACTTTTTTCCTTCAATTTCTAAAATTGGAATAAAGATAAGTGTCATTTTGTCTTTAAATATTGAATCACTATACTTATAATTAAAATATTGTTAAGATTCTCAGTTAAAATTATAAGTTAAAACATTATGTTGATTTTCAAAAGAAAATCTAAACTTTTTCAATTTCCGTCGGTCGTTCCATGCCAAAGTTATAAAAGTAAAATTGTATTTAAAAATTCTGGTACGAATCTACATATTAAAATTAAGTTGTATAAAATATATCCCACCACCCTTCAAGAGGTTAAAATTTGCAAGACAACTTTTAAACATATGAATGTAAAAACAATACAGAAATGTGACAAATAAGAAATAATTAAAAATACAAAAGTAAGCTTTTGCCGGCTTTTTTCAAAATGGATACTTGAAACTTTTTTTTTTTTCGTCAGGGGATTCTGTACCCCAAGCCCCCCATTTAAAATCAATAGATAATTATAAAACACAAAACAAAAACAGAACTAAATACTGTCTTTCACCAGATAAAAAAGAGAGGGGGGGGGATGCGGAGACCCTTTACGAAAAATCCGTAGTTCTTATTTTTTTTTTCTTTTTTTTTTTAACAGTGTAAGCAGTTTTGACGGGCTTCCGAGCTGGCCTCAGCTTTACGTACAGTCTTTAGATAGGCTATAATGGCCCCGGTGCATGTAAAATCCGTCGTGGGTGTAAAGTCCTCCAAGTTACCTGTGAATTACACCTCTGGGGGTGCCTAGTCTGGTGAAGGTCTCGTCATCAGATCAAGGTTCTAAATTACGAGACCAACTCGAGTAGCGATGGCATGACGTATGGATGAGCGATGCAGCGAGGAAATAGTAAATATCCCAGCATCTCACATCCGTCCGGCATGACTTCGCTACACTGCGCAGTGCTGAACCAACTCATCAAAAATCAATTAGCAACCGGCCAACTAAGAAAAGCAATTAAAACAACAAGACGCACTGAAGCCATGTCGACCTATAGATTTAACAAACCTATCTTCGCCAAGCGGAGATCAGACGAATCTTCGCCCCGTTATGCCAGGTATGAACTCGTTAAGCTAGGCAAAAGCCTGGCAGGTAGGGACCTGGTCAGCGGTATAAAAAAAAAAGTATTTTACCATTAGATGGAGCCATTGGGGAAAAGTATAACTGTAGTTATGAAATTACTTAGAAAATTTAAATGATTTTAAAGAATTAACGTTAATAAAAATGGTAGATTACAAAGTTTTATAAAAAAGAATATAAATTATTTTATAGAGATTAAGATTAATATTAAAATTAGAAAGTTAAATTTAAAAAAATCCCTGACGGCTCGGCCTACAGGCACAGGTAGATTTCAAAGACGCAGACCGTGGGGCGCCTGTTTGTCGGGAATTGCGGAAGAAATGACCTTTTTTACGATGATGCGGCAGTTTGAACCGCCTACTTCGAAACCTAACTTGTTTGCAGGCGGATTCGGCAGGGATTTTTTTGTTTTTAATTTTTTTTTTGGTATAACGGTTGGTCCTATAAAAAACTTGTCAATATAAAAGTTTTAGATAATATTAAGAGGATTTATAATAAATTTAAGCGGATTTGAAATCTTGGGAATTGACGAAGTTATGCAATTTTTTCTTCTACCCCCCCTCCCCCCCCTCTTAAGGCAGTTTTTAATTACATCAAAAATCTGTCATACATAAATTTTCGGCCCTTCTCCTAGAAGTAATAATAACTTCAAACGGATTCGATACGTATCATAATTAAGAAATTATGGTTTTTTTTTCTGTTTTCAGAAAAAGCCCCCCCCCCATCCCTCCCCTGGTTCGATTTTGCCCATTACCAAACTTGACCGAGATTTTATGCCTCTTGATTTTATGTATCAGTTTCGAACAGATGCGGGAGTTGGAACCGCTTACTTCGAAAAATAACTTGTTTGCAGGCGGAGCCGGCAGGGTTTTTTTTGTTTTTAATTTTTTTTTGCTATAATGGTTGGTCCTATAAAAAACTTGTCAATATAAAAGTTTTAGATAATATTAAGAGGATTTATAATAAATTTAAGCGGATTTGAAATCTTGGGAATTGATGAAGTTATGAATTTTTTTCTTCTAAACCCCCCCTTCCCCCGCTTAAGGCAATTTTTAATTATATCAAAAATCTGTCATACATAAATTTTCGGCCCTTCTCCTAGAAGTAATAATAACGTCAAACGGATTCGATACGTATCATAATTAAGAAATTATGTTTTTTTCTGTTTTCACAAAAAGCCCCCCTACCCCCCCCCCCCCCTTGGTTCGATTTTGCCCATTAACGAACTTGACCGAGATTTTATGCCGCTTGATTTTATGTATCAGTTTCGAAAAGATGCGGGAGTTGGAACCGCCTATTTCGAAAAATAACTTGTTTGCCGGCGGAGCCGGCAGGGATTTTTTTTAATTTTTTTAAATTTTTTTTTGCTATAACGGTTGGTCCTATAAAAAACTTGTCAATATAAAAGTTTTAGATAATATTAATAGGATTAATAATAAATTTACGCGGATTTGATATCTTGTGAATTGACGAAGCTATGATTTTTTTTCTTCTAAAACACCCCTTTTTCCCCCCCTTGGAGCCATTTTTAATTATATCAAAAATCTGTCATACATAAATTTTCGGCCCTTCTCTTAGAAGTATTAATAACTTTAAATGGATTCGATACTTATAATAATTAAGAAATTATGGGGGTTTTTCTGTTTTCACAAAAAGCCCCCCCACCCTCCCCCCCTTGGTTCGATTTTGCCCATTAACGAACTTGACCGAGATTTTATGCCCCTTGATTTTATGTATCAGTTTGTAAAAGATTAATGCAGAATTTTTCCAGTTATCGTGGTCAGAAAAAAGTGACATAGATAGATAGATAGATAGATAGATAGATAGATAGATAGATAAAGTTTTGAACTGGGGGTGGTTTTGGGTTCTGGGAGTCATGATCGGCGTAGATCTGCAAAAATTTTTCAAAATTTCCAACTTAGGTGAGAATGTAATAGGTAGTATTTCTTACGAAATCTACCTAATAGGTGAGAATGTAATAGGTAGCATTTCTTACGAAATCTACCTAAAAGTAATAAAAAATTTAAAAAGTTAAGTTTAAAGAGTAACAATCATTTAAGAGAAACAATTATGTAAAGCACTAGTTCAACAGGCAGGGTAAAGGGCAGTCTAAGAAAAAGGAAGTGGCAAACGCCACAGGATAAACAAAACAAATGCAATTTTCAAAGCAGTTTGTTGTTGTAAGTAACAGTTTTTATATGCCGTATATACTCGTGTATAAGTCGACCCCTTTAATTCTTACGCAAAATTTTGAAAAAAAAATTGAATTTTCGTGTATAAGTCGAACTACATTTCTGATGGTATGTTGAAAAATGATTTATAATCGAGGATAAAAAAATAATAATAAATTTTCATTAAATTTGTAATACTTTTTTTTAATTACGTTTCTAATCAGACTTTAAAAAAAAAAAAAAATCAACGTTTTAAATCTGTATAATTATGTGAAACTGAAAAAGCTTAAACTATTTTGAAACCTATTTGCATCAATTTAGTGATACTTAAATCTTTGAAAAATCTATTCAAGCCTTATTTACAAGGGTAAACAACTTCTTAGACTGCTAAAATATAGTACTTCTTTGTATTTTAGGACTTTTAGGAGAGAAATTTAGAAGCATTCTCAAGTTGAACTTTTTTTAAAAAGGGGATTAAAATGTTGAAAAGAATGTCCCTGTATTGAAGGGAATTCTCTCCCACGAAAAAATGACTGCAGAACAATTACAGGGACATTATTGCTGAGTTTTTTTAGTCAATCACAAGGAAATGACCATTGTCCGCTTTTATTTCTCTCTCCAACCTAGACCCGGTGACTCCGATATTTCATTCCGCTATATCACACTTCTTCCGGAGTGTGAAATATTCTTTCTTTCTTTTTTTTCTTTTTACTAACTCGTGTATAAGTCGACACCCCATTTTCAACACCCAAATTTTGTCTAAAATTATTCGACTTATACACGAGTATATATGGTAGTTTTTTTCTTTATTTTTTTAATATAAAGAGAAAGAGAGAAATTTAAAATTTAACTGGACAAGAAAGTGAGAAACTCATTTTCCATAATCATGGAGTATTTAGCGCGCTTTCTGGATATTTCTCTTACTGTCTCTCAGAAACAAGACATATTTTATTAAATAACATTTTCGGTTCAAAACATATTTATTTGACTTGAAAATAAACGGAAAGTTGGCAGGTATGTTTAATGTTAAAATAACATTATAAAATTGCCTCAAAACCTCAAATATATATGTTAAAACAAAAGTTGCGATAAAATTGTTAAAACTTTTAGTTGCAGTTTACTCGTAATAGATATGGCCAGAAAATCTTGGCTTTCGCTCCACTGTGACTTGAACCCCCCACATTTAACACCCCATTCTGTTTTCCACTCATGCATTCCAAAATATCGTTTTACTCAAGCAAGCCGACCCAGGGATTCGTTCTCAGTCCAAACAAATATCTTTTTCTGCTGGGCCTAAAAACCAGATGGCGAATTCTGCCGAATGATCGAGCCGAGTGTAAACAAACGGAACGCACTGCACCGGAAAGGGGGCGGGAGAAAGCCCCATCTCCCCCGCACACAAAACAGTGCCCTGACTGTGTGCGGGAATGTAATACATGATGTATTATTATTGTTCATAGTCGGGGCGACAGGGATTGTTAGGCAACGCGAGGTGTGTGGGGGGTTCCTATTTAAGGTTGCTATTTTCCATGAGCGCCGTCAGAACAAATCAGGAGAGGGGCAAAATATTGGAACAGATATGCCTGTAGTCAACAGTTTTGGCCGAGTTTTTTGAGTGTAGACATATATATATATATAAATTAATCTAAATTGTTTGAATTGTGTTGAATTGTTTTCAAAACAACTAAGCAGAAAAAGCAGTACAAAAATCTAACAATTAAAAATATTAAATATTCGGAGAGAACTTTTATCAGCATGTTTCGAAAAGAAGAATTAAAAAAGTAATTTCTTCTTTCGTCGGGGGGGGGGGGGGGGGTCTGCCCCCTGAATATCCGTTTGAGATAAACTTTAAATACACGAACGTTAAAATTATAATAATAACTAGTCGTTGGGGGCCACCGTAATACTTACCCATCATGGATATGCATAATATAAAATATGAAAATAAAACATTGTGTAAACTACTTATAAAATGCATTGCAATTTGAATAAAATCGTAGCTTGATGACGTCATAAACTTTAAATGTTCTATTACTGAATTGCGTAAAAGAAACATCCCTATAACTCCAAATATTATAATCCTATTAATTGCGTCGGATTAAGTGTCTCATTTCCAATTAAAATATATCTTTGAATTGAAATTTGGATGAAATAAGGGTCATGAAAAATCAAAGAGTAGTGAAAATAGGATTACAAATATCTCGCAACTCATTATCCGATCGACTTCATTCTTCATGCAAAATTTATGTTTTTTCATTGTCTTTTATATTCACTCCTTAAAATAAAAAAATTCGAAAATTTTTACTTTTTATATACCTTTTATCAGAACGAATATTTCGAGAGTCCGAAAAAAATAGTTCCGGATAATCAAGGTTACTGAAATTCAATAAGCTTCTTCCCATTATTACATACTAAGTACATATCAAATTTCAAGTCTCTATCTCAATTTGTTCGAGAGATAGAGCGTTTACAGACACACACACACAGACAGATGGACGGCAAAAATTGTTTTCTAAAAATATGTTTTTCGGAATCTCCAGTGTCTAAAACGAGTAAATCAGTCAAAAAGAAATTTTTTTTCGATTTTCAAAACGATTACAAGACTTACCTTATACTACGTATGATGGGTAAGCAATAATATTTGATTTCCGTCCTATAAAAATTTTTCGTTATAGACAGGTTTAGTCTTTACCGGTTATACTGTCCCACTCGATACAAACTAGCGAGGAGTAATGGTACGTGGGGTTTACAGAGATTAAGCCCCCTGACATAAAATTCTTAGTTCCTCTTTCTCTTAGTCTTTTTTTAAGACGGTGGTGAATAGTGTTGCCAGGTCCAGTGTCACAAAAAGCGGGACAAAGAGACAAAAAAGTGGGACAACGGCTTCTAAAGATGGATATAAAAATGTAATAAACTCTATTAAAACGGAACCTGTTTATAACTGTATCTTGCATTAAACGTAAAAATTTCATAGTCCCTACGATAGGTATACCTCCAAATTATACCTGCTAAGACACAGAATCCTGTTTAACCCCTTGCATGTGACGCCCGAACTCAGTTCGGGTAATGCAAACGCGCCAATTTTGAAATACCCGACCTCAGTTTGGGCAAGAGAAAATCGGTGTTTCAATTCCTTGAAGCTCGAACTCAGTTCGGGTAATGCAAACGCGCCAATTTTTGAATACCCGACCTCATTTCGGGCAAGAGAAAATCAGTGTTTCAATTCCGTGAAGTCCGAACTCAGTTCGGGTAATGCAAACGCGCCAATTTTTGAATACCCGACCTCATTTCGGGCAAGAGAAAATCAGTGTTTCAACTCCGTGAAGTCCGAACTCAGTTCGGGTAATGCAAACGCGCCAATTTTTGAATACCCGACCTCATTTCGGGCAAGAGAAAATCAGTGTTTCAATTCCGTGAAGTCCGAACTCAGTTCGGGTAATGCAAACGCGCCAATTTTGGAATACCCGACCTCATTTCGGGCAAGAGAAAATCGGTGTTTCAATTCCGTGAAGTCCGAACTCAGTTCGGGTAATGCAAACGCGCCAATTTTTGAATACCCGACCTCATTTCGGGCAAGAGAAAATCGGTGTTTCAATTCCGTGAAGTCCGAACTCAGTTCGGGTAATGCAAACGCGCCAATTTTTGAATACCCGACCTCATTTCGGGCAAGAGAAAATCAGTGTTTCAATTCCGTGAAGTCCGAACTCAGTTCGGGTAATGCAAACGCGCCAATTTTTGAATACCCGACCTCATTTCGGGCAAGAGAATATCAGTGTTTCAATTCCGTGAAGTCCGAACTCAGTTCGGGTAATGCAAACGCGCCGATTTTGGAATACCCGATCTCTGTTCGGGTAAGAGAAAAATCGGTGTTTCAATTCCGTGAATCCCGAACTGAGTTCGGGTAATGCAAACGCGTCAATTTTGGAATACCCGACCACAGTGCGGGCAAGAGAAAATTGTTGTTTTAATTCCGTGAATTCAGTTCGTCCGATGCATAATATGTAATCATTTTTAGTACGTTTTTCTCAAATATATTCCACAGACGAAATTTTTCTGCGGTCCTTTGCAATTTCATTTTAACAGGCTTTACTTCACTAAATAAACACAATAATTTTATACAGTAAAACCTGTGAAAACGGAATCACTAGGAACTGAAACGAAACAAAATTCCAATTTAATAAGTACAATTGTATAGAATTCCTATCACGAGATAATAAAACTTTTACTTTTAAAACAGAATTCTGTTATAAACAGGAACGGGATTTAATGAACAAAGTACTGTAAAACCTGTAAAAACAGAATCGTTGGGAATCGAAAAAAAAAAATCCGTTTTATACAGGTTTCTGTTTAGGCACGTGTATTTTTAAGCTATTGCTTTCGAAGAGACTATAAAAATTTTCCGTTACAGACAGGTTCAGTCTTCTCAGGTTTTACTGTTCCACTCGATGCAGTAAGTAAAAAGTAGTTTTAAAGAATTTGTACATCATAAAAAATCGGGACGTTTGGCGTCCTGCGCAGTGGTTATGCGGGACAGGTCTTGTAGCCCTGAAATTTAGGACACCTGGCAACACTAGTTCACTGCCTAAGAGGGACTGCTCCGACGAGGAGGCCAAGTCTGTAGAGCATAGATGTCCCTCCCGGTAACTTTATTAAAGTTAATTTAAAAAAAAGAAAATAGAAAGAAAGGAAGAAAATAAAAAATACAACTTATACATGTGAAGAATATTTTATTTCTTTTCAAAATCTCCAAAGAAAAGGAAAATTTAGTCTTAAATTTTTAAATCCAGAGAAGGGTGTAGGCCCTCCCTTGACCCTCCTTTACTGTGCTTATGCTTAGAGTCGTAGTGTGGTTGTGGTAACGTCGCAGTCGCATTGATTTGACCCCCCTCCCTTTATCCTCTTTTGCACTCATGCATTCCTAAATATCGCTTTACTCAAACAAGGAATGTAATACATGATGATGTATTATTGTTCATGTTCAGGGTGGCAGGGATTGTTAGACAAGCCGTAGTGGATGGTGGGGTTCCTATTTACGGCTGCTATTTTCTTATAATATTTTATTGGTTCTTTGTTTTATCTTCTTTAATATTTCTATTTGTTCTCATCATGTATTCCGCCCTACCTAGCTATCACGTCACTTGTCAAATCGATACGATACTATACGAGTGTCAGAAAGGACTTACACAAATAAAAGTGTGTTACACCAGAGGATTTTGTTTGATGCACGAAGAGGGATTCATAGAAAGAATAATGTATAACCCCCCTTCTGAAAACGTAGGGGTGTGTCAGATCGGAATGCACTTAACTTGAAAGATCAGGAAAGCATTACATCTCTTAGTGTGCTTTTATTTCATTAAATACAATATTTCTGTTTCTTCCATATTTCTTCGTATGTCCTGTAAATACGGGAGTTTCAAATTTACTGGGTGATTTTAAATGTCAATGACTTTTTATATAATTGTTTTTCTTTCATTTATTAAATTTAAGATCTGTATGTTTCAGAGAATTGCCATGCAGACAGAGATACACATTTGAACAATAAAGTAGCAGTGGTATTACTATTTTTCAAAATAAATGCTTAATTACTGTACATTCAATATTCTGTGGTGTAAAGATAGAACGAAGGTCTACCCAGCTAGTGGGTGGCAAAGCAGGCGACGCAGGCGGCAGGTGACCGCGAAATCTGCTAAAGTAGTCTTGAAATTTCTATGGCTCTAAATAAAAATTATTAATATTGCATCACAGCACCGGCAGCAACTGTATTTTGCGCATGGTTCAAATTTATGGTTTTTATTATTATTATTTTTTTTTTTTTCATTTTCTGTTATCAGTAGTGATAACTGGTGGTTCCAACAAAGCGCTTATTTGGCAAGGCGAATAGTACCGGCGGCGCACCACTCACATTTCCCTTGCTGCGGCTGGTGTTGCCTCATAAAATAAAGTTTGAAATAAAGACATCCAATGTTGTGTTTATACAAATCAAAATTATGAATCGTATTTTCCTGTGTATAACAGTAAGCAGAGTCTAATAATCCGCAAGGATTTCTTTTCTAGTCATTACGAGGTGAAGAGCGTGAGAAATTATAGGACGTATATACGTATATACGACGTTATACACGTATTATATACGACGTTATAATACGTATATACGTATATACGACGTTATAATACGTATATACGTATATACGACGTTATATACGTATTAACCCATTTTCGGCCAAAGGTGCGTAAACGCACCATTTCAATAAATATTTTTTATTAACACTGTGACGTATATTTTTCACTAATTTTATTTTTCTGCTATTTTTAAGGGTTTTGAAAACATCTATAAAATATTAGTAATTCAATTGAAGAATTCAGAAATGTTGTTGATGAGTGTTGAGAAATTTTCAAACTACGCTGGTGTTTTACTTGAAACGGTTATTGACAAATTCGACTTTTTGAAAATGTATTATTATTCCACTTGAGATTAATCATATGTTTTTATAATGGAGTAAAGTTGCAAGTTCTGTAAATAAAATAAAAATAAAACAAATGCCATAAGAAAACTTAATTTTTTTAATTTAAATTTAACGGTAAATTATTAATAATAAATTAATAATGGTAACGTCAAATTAAATAAAATGTTATTTTTCTTGCACGAAACATTTTTGGTGTCTTAATGAATGTAATTTAAGAAAATTTCAATGCAGAAAATACCACATTTTATAAATTTTCTATGCTTGGCCTAAAATGGGTTAAGAGACGGAGAGATGAGTTGTTAGGTCTGTGTCTTATAAGGGCGCAATATACACATTCTGACAGGGGCGCAAGGTGCCAAGATCTTCGCTACAACCCTGTGCAAGGTAAGTCAGATACAGAACCTTGTTGCCAAAATCCTGTAACTAAATTGCATAGTCATCTCTGCGGAAGACCTTCTCACATTAACTCCACCAGGACGAGCATCACGTCACATATACGTGCCACAAAGACCTTATTTTTTATTGCCAATATTTCTGAATACTAATATCTACCTTATCCAATAATAGAATTTCTATGATTAAATGAGACAAAAATTACTGCTCGGAAATATTATTATTAAAAAAGAAAAGTATTATACCGGACGCACTTCCAGATGGAATTAAAACGTCTCAATAAGATTGTTACAATAACTGAGTGTTGCCTTTGACTTTTTATTTTTTCCAAGCAGGTGATATCTTAAAATACTTGCAAAGTTGTATTTGATTGTCGTATATCGTCTGCATTATTTAAAAAATAAATTCATTCTTAATCTTTTTTTTTTACCTGACTACCTATAAACATAATTTTCAAGAAAAAAAAAATAATAATAATAAGTTAAAAATTATTATAAAAACAACTTTTAATGATAATTTAAAAAATATAAATAATAATAATAATTAATTTAAAAAATGCATACCTTTCAAGAAAATTCAACTTTAGAGTGAATTTTTAAAAATTCAAACGTAATTGAGATTGATAGGTGTATCGATACTATCGACTGTTATGAATTTATTGTATCGGAATACTATAAATTCGACAATTGTGATTGATTATGAACTGCTGTCGTCAAACGGCCATTCTCATTCGTTACCTTAAAAATCCAGACGACACTTGGGCAGCGCAAAGTAACGGGCAAGTTAAAATATTCCAGACAAGGAAGGGTTAACTGGAAAAAAAAATGGGAATTAAGCAAGAAAATTTTTCTTCAGAATAGCTGGATACAATATTGTAGCAAAATATTATTTCATCTCGGTGATCATGACTGTGAATATCCTTATTAGTGCAAAAAATAAGCTCCTGAGGCACTTCTTTCCGTTTCTAGTCGGAATAGTACACAAAGCAAATGAAAATCCAAAATTCAAAATAATAATAAATTTTTACTATAAACAACTTTTTTAACTATACTGTTTTATTTCAGCCACTGATTTTCGTTTTATTTACGATTTTTTCCCCTCAAACAGATGATATCTGGGCTATTTGCGAAACGTCTATTTCGTTGCTATATATATATATATATATATATATATAATATATCGTCTGCGTTTCTAACAATAAATTCCATCCCAATCTTTACTTAGTAGTCTATGTATAAACCATAAAATAACTTTTGACATAAATTTAAAAAATAAAATAATAAATTTTATAAACGTAACTTTGATGATAGTTTAAGAAGAAATAAATTAAATTAAATTAAAAAAATTAAATTTAAAAAAGCATAACATTTAAAGAAAATTTCCATTTTCCGGCGAATTTTAGGAAATTCAAACGTATAAATTTCTGAGAAGTCGGTTGCTGCATTGATAATATTAATTGTTAATAGTTGATTACATTGGAGATCGATTATAAACTGCTATCGACAAACGGTCATTCCGGTTACCTTGAACCCAGCAAGAAAGACATTCGTGCAGCGCATACGAGCTGGCGAGTTCAAAGATTATACACGAAGATGAGTTAACAAAGAAAGAATAATGAATTAAAGCTAAGAATTATTCTTCAGAATACAATATTTTAGCAGAATATTATTTCACCTCGGGTCTCATCAATGTGAATATCCTATTAATACAAAAAATAAGCAACTGAAGTACTTCTTCCGGTCGCTATCTCATGAATTACAGAGCAAAGAAGAGATGGGGGCTTGAAATCTTAGAAGAAACTATGAGAGTGGGTCCCGTTCAAAACTCAACCTCATGCAAAAGGTGTATAGAAACAACCCCAAGCTCGAATGACTCATTAAATCAAAGTAAATCAGAAGAAAATAAATAACTATTGTTCTTAATATTTTCCTAACAGAATGCATGAATAATTTCGAGTGGTATTTTTTAAATACAAAGCAACATACCATCTGAATGAAGTTTCCAAACGTTTTCTCCAGAAAATAGAATTGAAAGAATTTATTTTCTGATATCAATTTCTCCTAAGCAATAGTAGGGAAGATATTTATTTTATTCTCAAATACAAAAATAAATAAATAAATATTTCTTTTTTTTAAAAATAATTTAGAGAAATAAGAAACTTTTTCGCACAGGGGTACTTTAAAAAGAAGTTTGGCATTGCCCCCTATTGAAACTGCTTAAAAAATTAATTTAGAATAATTTTCTGACAGTTACGTAGGGGTGGCTTTAGCAATTACAGGCCTAAGCAGGCCTATACAGCCCTAAGCAGGCCTATACAGCCCTAAGCAGGATTTTTTTTTTTTTTTTTTTTTTTTTTTTTTTTTTTTTTTTTTAAGTTTCCCTAGGAATAATATTTCTCAACGAAACTATTAAGTTTTAACAAAGTATTGATATATTTGATATACTTAGTTTTAGCTCCCGTTAGTTTTTAGCTCCCTGGGTGGTCGTCTCTCCCCCACGCCCACCCCTTTTAAAACCGAACTCATCAGTTATGGTTAAATTATATAGTAGGCCTTAATTTGCGACGGAGCCCACCGGAATTGAGCTCCGGTGCTTCTCTGTTTTTAGTAAATATTTAAATATTGGCCAGAATTCACCGGAGCTCATAAACACTGCGCTCCGGTACCCAGTGCAATAACGCATCCGAAAAACGAATCCTAAATTACCTTTTCCATTCCCTCCCATCTCCAATCTTTTGCCTTCTTTTGTCGCAAAATACTTATAAGTGACGTAATGTGTCGCTCACGTAAGAGATGGAGATGAAACAAGCTCGATTTCTATATCAGTCTTCGGGTTTGGGCAGGCTCGAGCTCAATCTGTCTTAAATTCAAAATTTTATTTATCTCCATTTCAAATCATTTTAATGCTATTTTGATCAGAATAAAGAGTAAACAGAAATAGTCTTTTTCCATTCTGCATAGCTGCGAACTATTCATTTTTTGTGTTAACACTCTTTCCGAATAATAATCCTGAGCTTATTTAATCGCAGAACTATGCGATTAATTAACATTAAGATTAGGCAAAGATTTCTATTTGGAAATAGTAATAACTAAAAAGTGGAATAGTTGATAAACTAAGTATACGCAGATAGATGAATTTAAAATTTTTATTTTGCTAAATAAAAAAAACAGTGCTTTAAATTTTGAAAATAATATATGAAATATAAATATGCAGATTGGAATGATGGCGGAGGAGGGGGGGGGGGTACGCTACGGATGTTAGTACTGCAGAATATTAGGGCTTCGGTACTTTTTTTCTTACAAATTAAGCTCATGCAATCATTGATTTATTCTTTTTGTTCACTGTTGAAAACATTTTCTTCCCCCCCCCCCACCCTCCCCCAATCATCTCAAGTTGTTGATTTTGCACAATGAAACAAAAGTAGTGTTTAGCGAGCACCTAAAAATTCTAAAAATAGAATCGAATCTTAGAAAACAAGAAAAGCATTTTGGAAGAAAACAACGGTAAAAATTCAGCACTCGTGTGCCAAAGATGCTCTTTATGGGATTTTCAAAGCAATCATTAGAGAAAGCTTGAACAGTCTTTAAAGTATTTTTCAAGAAAAGAATGGCATTAATGAAAACAAGAGCTTTAACAAAGAACCGATTTAGAGAATAGTATACTCTTGAAACTAGTTGCCGGAAATGTTATTCACACAGCTTCCAGTTAAAACAAAACGAAACCTTCTATCCAAAGAGGGTAGGTGAAAAAAAAAAGGAATTCGTTCTTTATGCATTAATTATGCCTTGCTTTTCAATTATTCAGCTGATCACACTCGTCTACACGATTTTCGGAAGAGATAAGTCAATGTGTGTTTTATAAAATATTTTTAATGCTGAAACACAAAATATAATAAACAAGTGGGTAAGTGTGCTCGAAGATCGCACAAAGGGTTTCGTTGAATATTCCTTTCAAAACACTTTATCCTTTAATTAATAAATCCAAATAAATTTCATTTACGGAAAAAAAAATCGTGTTTTTTATTAAGTAAAAATTTACCGGTCTATTTTTCTCGTTTTTCCGAAAATCTAAACCGGCCCTATAGCAGGCGAAGCTCGCTATTATACTCTGTCACATGTATACTCTGTCATGTGGACTAAATGCGATATTTAAAAAAATCAATTTCAAAATTAAACATGTTGTATAAAGCCTTCAAAATGTTAAAATATGCCAATGTTTCCATAATCGGGTTTTTATCATGATTCAATACGTTCCTCAAACTCATATGACGTTATAATCACTTGCTGACGTGATAGCTACTTGCTTTCTCTTATTACCCATATTGATACTCTCTTTGTATTATTCTCAAACATTTGAAAAAGCCCGTTAAACTTCCAATAGGACGTCAAATTAATTTTCCTTTTAATTCTCTAATGACATCGTATTAAGCTGCTTTCTGTACTTACACATACTCATACTCCTTGTATTATTAACAAATGTTTGAAAATTTTCGTTTTATTACCAGTATGACGTCATATTAATCTTTTTTCAATTGGTGAAACTTTTTATTTCATTTCCATTTTTCACGTGGAAATCTTTCAATAGAAAATTAATTACTGTAGAAAGAATTTTATTGTTGATTTTTAGTTGTTGGCAACTGCTATAACGAAAAATGTTTACATTTAATAGGAAAAGGCTGTTAGATTTTTGGTTTTTTTTATCTCTCTATATTAAAAGAATACGATTTTTTTTTTAATTTTATGATTTTCAGCTTCATAGTAGTTATTCAGCTATAAGTACACAACATTTCAAGTCTGTAAGTTATACAGTTTCTGAGAACCGGCTCTGTGACGGACAGACAACGTAGCGGGACGAATAGGGTTTCGTGAAATGAACGAAACCCTAAAATTGCTCTATCACTTTACATTTTCTAGTTTTTATATAATTTAAAGTTTTCTATTATGATATTTTTTGGCTCATAATAAAAAAGATCTGTTGTTTGATAAAACAGTCACGGCACCAATGAACACAGCTTTAAGGCTGTTCTCAAATCCAAACTGGCTACTGTCAGATACATTTTTTAATTCATTTTTGTTCCCAAACGTATCAAATTGGCAGGTGCTCTTATTCAGAAACTATGTAATCGAACTGTTTTTTTTTTCCTTTTTTCGGTAAAAGCAGACATTTTTTTTTCAGAAAATGCTGTAAAAGTTGGCGCTTTGAGCAGAATTTCCGGACACGACAGCGCTGGAAAGAAAAAAAAACTGTAGTCCTGAAACAACAATCGTATATAGTAACTCAAGATGTAATTTATTCATCAGAAAATGAAAAAAACACAAAAAATGAAGGCTTAATTTTATTTTAAACCGGGAACATTTACACAGGGTATGGCATATAGTGCGTGCGTATACGGTTTTTATGTTATCATCATTTATGTTAGAATAATAATCGGACACTTTTTTTTATATCGCAGAATTTTTAACAATATTTTGCGATTAAATAAGGCGAGGGTTATTATGGGGAAATGTTAGTGACAAAATCAAAACCGTTCGCATACTGTGTTTGCGCGAGTGTTCTCGGGTTAACGGTAATATTCATGTTTATCAAGAAACTTAGCAAGTGCCTGTTTATTCGCAAATATACAAAAAATTACGTTACAATATGCTAATTTGGCATTAATGGAAATCATGAGTTTGTTATATAATAAATCGACATGGGTTTATAAATTAACGATTTTCGAACTTTTTCGTTTCATGTGTTATATAAGACTTTCCTTTGTGTGAAATTTACAGGTTCTAAGTCAACCCGAAGTACCCTATAAGGTTTTACTCTCAAAACCTATAGGGTACTTCCGGTTGACCTAGAACCTTGACATTTGGCACGAAGGAGCGTCTAATAGCACATGTAACGGAAAAAATCCGAAAATCATTATTTCATAATTCTATGTCGATTTATTACGTGATTGTCCATAATCGGTATTTCCAAAAACGTTGTTTTAAAATCGTAATTTTTTATTGCATTAAGTCGGACGCTCTAATTTTTACACAACAATGGGACCATGAACCTTATTATTTGATATAAATTTCAACTTGATACCCTCAGCTGTTCTATATGAGAAAAACTGTTTTGACAAACAAACCCACAATAAAGCGAGGTTATAAGAGTTTCGTTTTTACCTTTTGAGGTACGGTACGAAACCCTAAAAAGTAAAGTTTATATTTTATATATTTTTTCTACATTCCAGGACAATATAACCAGTTTCTTTTCTACATTCCTCCACGTGTATTAAATTGCTTCACCACACCCATAAGATTTATCGCCAGTTCTGAAAATACAATTTTGAATGGACGTTTTATTGAGATAAGAATAAAAATAGTGAAGATAAATCAAAAGTTTTTAAAAGAAACTTAATGAAAGTCTATAGTGCAAAAAAATCGGAACTAGAGGTTCGTGAAATTCGAATAGATCGCTATTTTCGTGCCTCCCAAATAAAATAAGTTCTACCCTTAATCAAACTTTTTAGTTTAGCTTTATTTATAAGATAGTTACAGTAAGAATATTTCCCTATCCTTAATCGTATTCAGAAAATTTCAATATGAGTATATTGCACTAAAGTTTTGGAGACAAATTAAAATATATACTTGTAAATTATCATCGTTTTTTAAATTTTAATACCCTTGGTTATACCGCTATATACAATGTGATTATAAAAAAACTATACCGATATATGAGTCCCTAAACTACTATCATTACCGGTCACAGAAACTGAATGAAATTTTGGTTTAAAGTATTTTGAAGTATGCGCTCAAGAATCATATGATAAACAACAGTTAAACTCTAACAGTTGCTGTTACAGTGACAAAATTTCGAAAATTTCAAATGGCAACAACTACTTAAAAAAAAAAAAAAAAATGGAATGTGATCTTCATAGTGAAAAACCATAAAAAGCGTTGAGCACCAATAAGCACCAGAAAAGCAAAAAAAAAATAAAAATTATTGTGTTTCACAAATTTTCTACTTCACACACGATAACACTTTGTATGCGGCAGATGGTGGATAGCACTAAACAATAAAATGTTTTACTTTATGTTGCTTCTCTGTCCTTTATTCGTTGTTTTCACTTCACTTCTTAGTCTGTCTAGAGCCGACGATTTTCATGCTACAGGTACCGATCCAAAGTTTTTGATGGTTTTCACTATGAAGATCACATTCCAATAAAAAAGAAATAGGTGTTGCCGTTTGAAAATTTTGAAATTTTGTCACTGTAACCGTAACTGTTAGAGTTTAACTGTTGTTTTTAATATGATTCTTGAGCGCATACCTCAAAATATTTTTAACGAAAATTTCCTTCAGTTTCTGTGAACGGTATGATAGCTTTAGGGGCTCATATATCGGGATAGTTTTTTTTTTTTATATATAATCACGCTATATATTGCGCTTTTTTTCGTATTTTTCGACTCACGCGATGTAACGAGAGGCTCTATAGATGAGCCGGGCTACTCTTTAAGCAATTTTGTGAACATAAAATGCATATAATATCAGACTTTTACTCTTCAAACTGATGTAAAGTGTCAAAGAAGAACTGTTTGAAAAGATGCATTTAGTATTTTAACGTCACTTACACTTATTCTTTTAATGTTTCTGCACCACTTTTTTTAACTAGAATTTTTTAATTATATAACTGGGAAAATTCTGTGATTAAATAAAGTAATAAATTCTGATAAAAATACGTGGCTTTCAAATTCAAAGATTGTTAAGTGCTGGTCGTCGCGAATTGGTTAATACGTGTTTTGAAATTGCATTTGTTATTTTCTCATACTACTTCATTTATTATTATTATTGTTGTTAAATTATTCTTTAGTATATTTTTCCCCAGTTCTTCAACAATCCTTTCATTGTTTTTTTTTTTTCATTATTATTATTTTTTAATTCATGGATATTGTGTTTATTGAAAGTTTGTGTTTAGATCAAGCCATAGACATCTAATGCAAATGTATTAGATGTATAGGATTTGTATTAGATGTCTATGGACCAAGCTCAAGGCCATTTAGGCTTTCTCTACGTGAGTAAGAATTCGCCTATAAGGTGGTCCGGGATACAAAATTTTATTATTATTATTATTTTTTATTTATAAATATTTTTAGTCACTTCTTTTAAGCAAATTTACATATTATGTGGGTCATTTTTAACATAAAATTTTCTATAAATAAATTTAACTTAAAAATTTTTATACGTAATATCTTTACACTGTAAAAAAAAATTGGTCGATCTACTACAAACATGTTAGTTTTTCTCATTGATCTTTGCAATTACTAAAAAAAAATTTTGTATTCTTACTCAGTTACAAGAAAATCTGCAAGAATTACTAGAAAACAAAACAACTAGCAACGATTCCGGTTGGTTTATAATACCTTGTTATTAAAAAATTCTGTAGAATACAAAAAATGCTTAGTAACCTTAGGATTTTTTTTTTTTTTTTTTTTTTTTTTTTACAGTGTATATGTATTTGGCCGTATAGTCTTTTCATTGTATGGTGCTTAATTTATTTTATAAGGATTTAGGGGTTAATTTTCTTAATAATACGGTAACGGAGTAAACAAATATGGAAGATTTTTTTTTTTATGAGAATACATTTATCTACAAAAATCATATAATTTCAAAATTTTTTTTCAAAAAAAAAAGAAAGCAAGAAAGAAAGAAAATCCTGAAGACAATTTTAAAAAAACGTTGCAAATTAAAGAAAAATTTAAAAAAAAACGATTAATATTTTCAAAATACTCAACAGTATAATTCTTAAAATGTATTTAATATAATTATCTCAAACACATATTTACAAACTGATGCATATTACGGTTTTTTATTTAAAAAAAAAAAAAAAAAGAAGAAGAAGAAGAAGAAGAAATAAAAAGAAAGAAAAAGGGAAAAAAGAAAAAGAAATCGCAAAAGTTCTAAACTTGTGAATAAGTTTGTAACTTTCGCGTTTTTTAAATTGAATTAAACATAAACACGCATATATCTTTTTTTAAGTCAATATTGTATGATTTGTGTTCATTTTTCACGATCTTCATATTTCTACAAATAAAAATATTTACAATAATATTTATATAATAAGCTTTTGAAAATAGTTAAAACACAATACTGAGATCACAGAATCCTTTATAAAGTCTCATAGTTTAAATATAAATTGACAAACATTAAATGATATTTTCTCCCCTTTAAGATTTCGGATATTTCTAAATTAAAAATACATTTTATACTTAACAGATTTTCCTCTCTCTAAAAATAATAAAATTGTAGAATTTATATTAAAAATATAATTAAAAAATTATTCTAATTATCTAAAACACATATTGACAAACTGATGTAAATTTCTATTTAAAAAAATAAAAACCCCGAAACTTACAAACCTATTCATGAAATTGCGTAATTTAAATAAAATCAAGTATGATTTTTGTTAATTTTCACCGTCTCCATATTTCTAAAAATAAAAAAATATATTTAGAAGTTTTTGTAAATATTTAAAACACAACACTGAGATGACAAAATCATTTATAAAGTCTCATAATTTAAATACAAATTGGCCAAAATTAGGTGATATTTTCTCCCTTTTAAGATTTCGCACATTTCTAAATTGAAAATGCATTTTATACTTAATAGTTTTTCCTCTCTCTCAAAATAATAAATTTGTGGATTTTCTATGAAAAAATATAATTAAAAAAATTTAATCATTCTAATTATCTAAAACATATATTTACGAACTAATGTAAATTTCGATTTAAAAAAAAAAAATTGAAACTTACAAACCTATTTATAAATTTACACAATTTAAATAATAAAATCAATATTGTATGATTTTTGTTCATTTTGACCGTCTCTATATTTCTAAAAATAAAAATATATTTAGAAGTTTTTGTAAATATTTAAAACACAACATTATAATATGACATTTACAAAATCTGATAATTTAAATTTAAATTGGCAAAAATTAGGTCACATTTTCTTCCCTTTAAGATTTCGAATAATTCTAAATTAAAAATGCATTTTATACTTAACAGCTTCTCCTGTCTCTCAAAATAATAAATTTGTGGATTTTATATGAAAAATATAATTTAGAAAATGTAATTATTTAAATTATTTAAAAAATATATTTACAAACTCATGTAAATTTCGATTTTTGTTTTTTTTAAATAACGCGAAACTTATAAACATATTCATGAATTTATGTAATTTAAATAAAATCAATATTCTATGATTTTTGTTCATTTTCATCATCTTCCCATTTCTAAAAATAAAAATATATTTAGACGTTTTGACAATATTTAAAACACAACACTGAGATGACAAAATCATTTATAAAATCTCATAATTTAAATACAAATTGGCCAAAATTATGTGATATTTTCTCCCCTTTAAAATTTTGTATATGTTCTAAACTGAAAATGTATAACAGAAATGTGTAACATAATGTAACATATGTAACATAATGTATGGAAATGTATAACATACTTAACAGAATTCCTCTCTCTCAAAATAATAAATTTGTGGATTTTATATGAAAAAATATAATTCAAAAAATGTAATTATTCGAATTATTTAAAATATATATTTACAAACTCGTGTAAATTATTATTTTTTTTTACAAAATAACGCGAAACTTGTAAACATATTCATGAATTTAAGTAATTTAAATAAAATCAATATTATATGATTTTTGTTCATTTTCATCATCTCCATATTTCTAAAAATAAAAATATATTTAGGAGTTCTTGACAATATTTAAAACACAACAATGATATGACAAAATCATTTATAAAATCTCATAATTTAAATATAAATTGGCCAAAATTATGTGATATTTCCTTCCCTTTAAGACTACGTATAGTTCTAAATTAAAAATGCATTTTTTACTTAACAGTTTTTCCTCTCTCTCAAAAAAATAAATTTGTGGATTTTATATGAAAAAAAATATAATTTTAAAAATGTAATATTCAAATTATCTAAAACATATATTTACAAACTGATGTAAATTTCGATTTAAAAAACAAAATCCCCGAAACATGCAAACCTATTTATGAACTTACGTAACTTAAATAAAATCAATATTGTATGATTTTTGTTCATTTTCACCTTTTCCATATAAAATAAAAATATATTTAAAAGTTTTTGTAAATTTTTGAAACATAACACGGAGATGACAAAATCATTTATAAAGTCTCATAATATAAATTGGCTAAAATTAGGTGATATTTTTTCCCTTTTAAGATTTCGCATAATTCTAAATTGAAAATGCATTTTATACTTAAGAGTTCTTTTTCTCTCTCAAAAAAATATTGTTTGTGGATTTTATATGAAAAAATATAATTTTAAAAATGTAATTATTCTAATTATCTAAAGCATACATTTATAAAATGATTTCGATTTAAATTATAACCTTAAGGTCTTCTGGGCACTTCTTTGAAAAATATGATTTTTTTTTATGAAATACGCGTGTATTTAGTTAAAAGAGTAAATAAAACTATGAATTCAAATAAAAATGTAACGAAATTTTAATTAATTATTGAAATTTAGGCAATATTTATTCAAGTTTTAGTAAAAATTAACGTTTATGCAAAACTTTCTATAAGAAAATATAACCAATATATTTCACTTGTTTTTTTGTTTTTTTTTACACAATATATTAGTAAATCATTTACCTGTGTTGTGAAGCAGATTATTTGCTATACCTCTTAAATTTACCGACATATACCAAATTTTGTATATATAACATGATTTTTCTTAATTATTATTTTTTTCAATAAAAATAGCTCTTAAATTATTAAATACATACTTACAAGCTATATTTGGCTTCATAACATACCAATAGATGAGCAGAAATTTGTGACAAAGTATTATTTCAATATCTTTAAAAAAAAAGTATGAAATGAGATTTTTCGGATTTTTTTAGGTAATTTCCAGTTTTAGAGAGTTCATTACCGGTTTATAATTTCAATTAGATCTTTGCTTCTAATTATCGCTGAACTAAAAGCAAAGCATTTTTTGAATTCTAAATGTTTGAACTTTAAATTAAAATAATAATATAAAAAAAACTGGCGAAACTTATAAACATATCAATATTGTATTATTCTTGTTCATTTTCACAATTACAAACATAGGTAGGAATTTATCTAATTTAAATAAAATCAATATTGTATGATTTTTGTTCATTTTCACAATTACAAACATATTCATGAATTTACGTAATTTAAATAAAATCAATATTGTATGATTTTTGTGCATTTTCACAATTACAAACATATTCATGAATTTACGTAATTTAAATAAAATCAATATTGTATGATTTTTGTTCATTTTCACAGCTACAAACATATTCATGAATTTACGTAATTTAAATAAAATCAATATTGTATGATTTTTGTTCATTTTCACAATTACAAACATATTTATGATTTTTTTTTTAATCTGCGGTCGTCCATATTGTCATTTATTAACATAATAATTACTTGCACTACCTATTAAAACAGACATTAATTTATTTTAAAACACATCAAAAAGCACTGCACATGTCCAAAAGCTTCAAAATTACACTAAAAATAGTCAATATGTTAAAAGTTCCAAAAATATTTTCTCCTGTTGTTCTCGAGGCATCTTCAGTTACTGATGTTGTGTTTCTTCTCTCGCAAGTCAATCAATCTGTTGAAAATGTCCTCATTTTTCCTATTCCTAATAACATATGGCGCCCTCTATTATCAATTTTCGCGTGCATCATATCATTACATATCTCTGAGTTTGCAGTAATTATTTCTATGACTTCCCTCTATAATGCGTAGTTTACATTATTATAAAAATTAGCAAGTTATAATAATTTAAACTACACATTACAGAGGAAAGCCATATAAATAATTAGTGCAAACTCAGAAACATGCAATGATATCATACACGCAATAATTGATAATAGATGGCACCATATGTTGTTAGGAATAGGAAAAAAGAGGACGTTTTCAACAGATTGACTAGTGAGGGAAGAAACACAACATCAGTAACTGAAGATGCCTCGGAAACAAGAGGTGAAAATATTTTTAGAACTTTTAACATATTGACTAGTTTTAGTGTAATTTTGAAAGTGTTTTTTGAAGCTTTTGGACATATGCACTGCTTTTTGATGTGTTTTAAAATAAATTAATGCCTGTTTTAATAGGTAGTACACGTAATTATTATATTTATGAATTTATGTAATTTAAATAAATCAATATTGTATGATTTTTGTTCGTTTTCACAATTTCCATATTTCTAAAAGAAAAATATATTTAGAAGTTTTTGAAAATATTTGAAACACAACACTAAAAGGACGAAATCCTTTTATAAAGTCTCATAATTTAAATACAAATTGAAAAAAGTTAGGTGATATTTTCCCTTTTAAAGATCCCGCAAATTTTCAGATAATAAAAATTATTAAAATAAATATTAAGATAAATAAAGTTATGGAATTTAAATCAAAAATATAATTTAAAAAATGTATTTAATTAACCGAATTGATGTGAATTCTGATACAAACCGCAAAAGTTACAAACTAATTCATAAGTTTACGTAATTAAAAAAGATTATCAATATTTAACAAATTTTCTCCAATTTAACGCGATCCTGCATATTTTCTAAAAATAAAATTCTGTTTAAAATTTATGAAAATATTTAAAACAAAATACCAAATGATTTATAATGAACTTAGACGGTCGCGGAATCTGTGATGTCATTTGATAAAATTGATGTTATTGGTAGTGTGTGAACTCATCTAGTTTTTTTCTTTTACAGTTTTATTAGTGTTTAAAATCTTTCGTTGTTGCAGTTTCACAACCAATTGGTCTATTTGGACGAGCGTAGTTTGGCACAAAATTAACTTCATTTTTCCATTGTTTTTGTTATATGTAAACAATTGTAACCATAAAAAATGTTTGGCGATTTATCGCCTTCGACCCTCTAACGGTAAATTGCTTTAAAATATTAAAATTTATTTATAAATTTATAATTGAGTTCTAAAAATATTAAAATGTTGTATTGTCATCGTAAACACGCCTGTGTACATAATTTTTATAATTCTAGCATATCAGGAAGTGAGTTAAAAGTTAAATACAAAATTCCATCTTTACATGGAAAAACAAAGTTAAATAAAAGAATGTAAATGTAAAAAAAGTTTGATGTAAATTAATATTACCTTATTATTATAATCCTACATTTTAGATTAAAAAAAAAATAATGTTTATTTGAAAAATAAATATTGAAAAGACATAATTTGGGCGAACCCAAGGAGGGAAGTGACGGGGGGTCACGACTCCCTCTGAATGAGGAAAGTTTCTATACAGTAGTACATTTTTTAAATGTAATTATTACCCAATAAGGGTTTTTTTTTTCTTTTATATTCGTTCCCGCTCAACAATGCAAATATTTTTGACTCGTCCACACACGGTCATTTAACATGGAAATGCGTGAAATTTGCAAACATTGCTCTTTAACACTTTCAGGACCAGCGTCCCATACACTAATTTAATTTTTTTGGCATCACTTTTTTTTTAACAATTATCTTACTCATAAAATCACAAAAATGCTCTAAGGAAAATAGTACTGTTGTCTATTACTTATACGAAAAACAAATCATTTATGCCCTTTTGAAGGCGAATATATGCACTCATGGTTCCAAAGAAATTAAGCGTTAAAAAAAAAAAAGAAAAAAAAAAGAAAAGAAAAGAAAAAAAGAAAAGAAAAAAAGAAAAGAAAAAACTTTTCATTTTGTTATATATGTAATACAGCTTCAATTATATTTTATTATATTTATTATATTATTTAAAACATAAGGCTGGATTTTTTTAGTCATCTGCCCCGAGCTTTCTACTGAACCGATTTTGCTTTTTTTTTTTTTTTTTTTTTTAAATGAAAATTGTTCATTTGTAGATGTGCCCGCACTAACTATTTGTTTAACTATTCCTATTTTTATATTTTAATTTTGATTTTTAAATGTTTCTAAGGATATTACTTCAAAATGGTGGTAATCGGATTACTTTTATTATTGCACAGAAAAGTGAAATAATGAAAATCTATTCAAAAACCTTTTTTTTTTTTTTTTTTTTTTTTTTGACGTATTTTTTTTAATTTGCACGCTAAATTTCGTTACAAATATTTAAACACGTGTATTTTATTTTTATAAGCCAATAAAAATTCATATTTATATTTACTGTGATATCACGAAAATATTTATTGCCTTACAGAATTACTTTACCTGTAGTCATTAACACTAGAACGGTCAAGAGCGGTCATTTTGACCGTTACCAAATGAATATAATCTGATTCGAACCAGAAAATTCTTTTAAAAATAAACTAAATATATACCTCACAGATATATGTTAAATTGATAAGTTGAATATTTTTAAATAAGTATTCTGCTGTGAAATAGTTTTATAAAACTTAAGTAAAATTTCCGGCCGTTCTAGTGTTAAACCTTTATTGATACAATCATCTCATTATAAAGAAAATATGTTTTTAATTTAATAAATCGTGTTTAAGACCATCAAAGAGACTAAAAATTAACCGACATGATTTTTAAAAGAAAGCATCCATTTAAAAACACGAAACTGCTACATTTTACTATAACTGTGTTTAATGACATCATTTTCAAAGATTTTTCACTCCCACCAGCTCTGAAATTAAAGGCCAAATTTTCAAGAAGACAACGCCTTTACCTGTCAAAATGATGTCATTTTAAAAAGTCATTCAACTGAAAAAGTATATTTTAATTCAGAAAAGTGACATATTTTTTTTTTACATTTATGTCTGAATGGCGTAAGTTACATTGACTTTTCACCCCTCCTATACTGAGATTAGGAGGATTAATTAGGATTCTTTCACTAAGGACTTTTCTGTCGTCGTCAAAAAATCACAGTGCACTTTTATACGAAGTAATTTTGCTAATACCTAGTTCCTATTGCTAGACATATATAACGATGGGGGCAAGGACCGGCACTATCGATGGAAAAAAATGCACTTTTGAATGAAATTTATTTCAAAACAGTAGTTCAATTTAGTGATTTTTAAATGATTTTCAAGCATGAAATATTTTTTTTTAAATCTAACTCAACACTGAGCTTCAATAATGTTTGCTTCAATAATGTAAAGTAGCTACAGGCAAAGTTACTACAATTGGCAATTAACTGCTCACCAAATTACAAAAAAAAAAAAAAAAAAGAGAAAAGAGAAAAAATCCGATTAATAATAAGAACTGAAATTTGTCAACGGAAAGCCAGATTTTCATTTTATTTTTAACATAAAATTAATATAAGTTAAATTGAACTGATTGAAATATATGTTGCATTAGAATATCCTCCAATCGTTTGTTTTTTCCCTTTAAGATATCCATCTTAAAAGGGGGGGGGGGGGATACAATGTATATGTCTTTTTATAAGAGGAAAAGGATGCCATGTCGTGGAAAAAGGGACTGTCACCCCGATTATAGAAAGGGAATGGAGAAACCCTATAAAGTATAAAAACATTAAAAAACTACCTCATCTATGATTTTATATTGTTATTGTAAAAGAAAAAAAATTAAATTTTTACATAAAGATTGAATAGCTTAAAATAATGGTTGCATTCCAGAAGATATGAATTTGAAACGAACGATTATTGGAGAGGACATTTTAAAAAAAAACAAATTATTTCGTCGAATTTCGACAGGATCCACCTAGTAAATAATTACAACACAAAAAATAAAAATTAAGCATTTATCCATTCGCTGTCAAACAAGATTTCATATTGTGCTTAAGAAAGGCACGCTACTGTAATTTTTCTCTTTTATTTTCTCTGTATTTAGTTTCCAAAAATATAAATAATACAAAAAGTAAATAAAGTATGATATAAATTAAAATTTACCTATTTTTCTGATTTTATATTTTAGTAAAAAAATAATAAATAAATAAATACTGTTTATATATATATATATATATATATATATAATATCTTTGAATTTCAAAAAACATATCAAGTTCTTGTAACATTCTAATTAAATCTCCAAAGAGATAATTAATAATAATGCGTAGACAGAATACCACATCTATTTAATATTACTCAAAAGGTAATTTAAAAATGTATTTATTATAATTAACCCCAACGAATATTTACGAGCTGATGCAAATTACAATACAAGAAAAAGATAAAGAAAAAAAAGGGAGAAAGACGAAAGAAAAAAATAACGAAAGTGAAAAAAAAAATGCAAATTTATCTGTAAGTTTAATTAATTAAAATAAACTGATAAAAGTTGAATGATTTTTTTTCAAAATTTCACAAAATTTCTAAAAAAAAAAAAAAAAAAAAAAAAAATACTTTTTTAATTATTTATAAAGTGGCGTAATTTAAATACACCAAAATTAAGCACCCCCCGCTTCAAGTTAAACTAATAATTTATATAACTAAGTATTAATAATTAACCAAACTAATAAATTACATAACTAAGTATCCCTTCAACTTAAAACTATCACCAAGTATTCTTTCAAATTAAATAAATGTACTTATTAAATGATCTTGATTTTATTTTTATTCAGTAAGCTAAAGGAAAAAAAAATCCCTTTTATTCAAGATCTCGCATATTTCTCCAAAATAAAAATAGTTTTTGTTCTACAGCTTTCAAAATATTAAAATTCTAGAACTCATATCAAATTTTACTTAGCAAAATTTTCACAGCAAGAACGCAATAGTTTATATAAATTACAACTCAAAATACCAAAATTATGCATATATCCGCTCGCCGTAAAAAATATTCCATTTTGCGCGCACGAAAGAGCGCTAAAATTTCTCTTATTCGCTGTATTGGAGAATTTTAAGTTTGCGAAACTAAAAATAATTTAATAAATAAATAAACAGTGGCATGAATTGAAGTTTACCTATTCTTATTATCCCACATTTAATAAATACGATTTTATAAGTGTTTGCTGTTTAGTTAATTTTATGTTTAATAATATATACTTTTTATAAGTGCATTTGGTATAAGTATCGCAAACACACACACACACACAATATTCACGAGCTGTTGTAAATTGCGATACAAAACATAAAAATTATAAACACCTTTTTTAGTTTACATAACTTAGATGAACCTTCTATATTTTTACAATTTTTAAACATAAAAATATGTTTAAAAATTAAACACATATTAAAATAACAAAATTATTTATAGTGTTTCTTAATTTAAATACAAATTTATGAAAATTAAAGTTTCCCCCCCCCCCCTTTTAAAATCCCGCGTACTTCTCAAAATAAAAAAAAAAGTTTTTATATTATTACATTTTACGTTTTGTATTTTATACAGTTTATTTTCCCACATTTTAAATATTAAAAAAATAATTTAAAATGTACTTACCAAAATTATCCACAGCAAATACTCCATAATTTACGCAAATTACAACACAAAATATAAAAATCAAGCATATATCCGTTCGTCGTAAAAAAGATTCCATGTTGCGCTTGTGAAAGAGCGATCACATTTTTCTTATCTGCTAAAAACATTGACAGTGGAGCAAGAGAATTTTTCTACCATCAGGGTAAAATCAACACCAGATGGTTGGACTTATCGCCCTATCAGGGACGAAAAAAATGCTGTATCGCGCCAAGTAAACGAATTAGTGATATCACTCCCGATGGGAAAAAAGGATCTTTGTTCCACAAATATATAGAAGCATTGTTCTTTCGGTAAAGCGTCTGAAAGAACTTTTCAGGAGGCCACAGATCAGATATAGATCAATCAATTTTTCATCTATCTACTTAAAATCATTTAACGATTGATTATCAAAATGGTGGATATATATTAGCACTATATAATCGAATTAAGTTTCTGCTACCGAATTTTAGCTTAGTAAATAGTTATTTAAAAACATATATAGTCTATTTTCAACACCTCTTAAAAGAAAAACAATCACGCGGCAAGAACAGATTATGAAACACTTTCCAATACTTCCAGAATAACGCAACGGTTGGTTGGTTGGTTGATTTATGACGACCGATTATCTACTCGAGGGATATAGGCCCTAAGGGGGAATGCCCTCCGTGGGGGGGGGGGCTTTCTAAGGGATCCTAACCCGTATTTACGGCAAGGTTCGAAGAAAACCACAGAAAACTCCGAACGGTTAGTTCGACGAGCACGACAGGGATTTGAACTCAGCACCTCCCATCTATCCGCTTTGAGAGCAGAACCTCTCAGCCACTGGTGGGGCAAATAATGCAACTGAACTTCACCGTTTAAAAAATTGAAATCAAATTTCCGATACTTCCGTCTATAACCAGAAAGGTGCTCGAAATATTTTGTGCATTGCTGTATGGTCTATAGCGATCTGCATACACACTGTGCTAAAATTTATCATAGTTACCAAGCGCATAACACAGTTGAAAATTCACCTTCGGTAATTTACGCCAGTAGACGGAAACGCACTCAAATAATTTTGTACAGCCCTGTATAGTATCTACAGATTTTTATCCACTCTTCATATTAAACTATAATTTAATTCAAGCGAAAATACACAAACAACTGATAACGTATTTTTCGAAATTACCATCCATAGACGGCAACGTAAAATCAACACCAGATGGTTGGACTTATCGCCCCATCAGGGACGAAAAAAATGCTGTATCGCGCCAAGTAAACGAATTAGTGATATCACTCCCGATGGGAAAAAAGGATCTTTGTTCCACAAATATATAGAAGCATTGTTCTTTCGGTAAATGCCTGTATATCAATTTATTTTGTCTACAAAAGTCTTAGTATATACTAAAATATAGTTCAACTGTAAAATGCATAACTCGATTAAAAAACACCCTTAAGCAATTCATGCTCCTAGAAGTAATGCTTACGAATTATTTTATGTAGGCCTGTATATGATCTATAGAATTTTTAAACACACCACGGGTTATGCAAAAATGTAGTTAAATATAAAAAAGCATACCACATCTAAAAATCTTAAAAAAAAAAAAAAAAAAAAAAAAAAAAAAAATACATATTTTTATTAAAATGAATTATTCTTGAAATTTTAAGTTATTATTCTTTTAAAATGAATGTAATAGTTTAAAAGTTTTAATTCTGAACACAAAAATCTGATTTGAAACATACAAAAAAGTAAGCCTTTTCTATCATTGCATCCAATTTTTAGATGTCACATAAGTTGGATTGACAATATATCTTATTGACTCCCCCACCCCCTCTTCTCACATTCTAATCACACGACCAGCCGACTAGAGCGGAAAAGATTGGCGTTTTATGTGCATGAAATGGAAAATGCCTTTTATACTTGACTTTAGACAAAATGTCGTTTGTGCTCATTTGTTAGTTCAATTTTTGTAAAAAATAAATGAATAAATAAATCAAAAAAAGTCAGATTAAAAAAGTTAGTCGCCAGATAAAAAAAGTTGGTCGCCAGTGGCGACCTGGCGACCGCATTTGTCAAGTCCTATTTATAACCGACTGAAATGTCAGAGAGTTCGGAAGATGAGAACTATATTTTTATTGCTATGTTAAAGAAGCCGATGCGAAAACAAACAAACAAACAAACAAGAACGAAAAATCGTGCGTCAAGCATAGATTATGTAACACTTTCCAACGCTTCCAAAATAATTTTACAAATCATACCGTTTAATAAACTGAAAGATAAAATCTAAGTAAACAATTTGGAAATCGCATAACATATTTAAAAACATAATTTCAGGAATTTCCAACATATATTTCCAACATATACAATATTCGGAAAAATATCTGAATACTTTTATTCAGCCTTGTATATGATCTATAGAATTGTATATATACTACATAGGATGCTAAATTTTAGTTTAGTTAGGAAACGCGTAGCACAGTTTAAAATTCTCCTTCTGGAGTTTCTGTTAATAAACGGAAATGTGTTCGCGAACTTTTGTGCTGCCCTGTATATGATCTACAGAATTTATACACACCAAGTAATAGACAAAAAGTGAGTTAAATTTAAAATCGCGTTCAGCAACTTAAAACGCACTTCCAGGAATTATTGTTAACAGACAGTAGAGAATTCTTTTGTGTGTCCCTGTAAATGAACGATGACTGCTATACACACAATATTCTGTAGTAAGTACCTTAGTAATATATATAAATTTCAATGCGTTTAAAATAGTGAAACATTATTTAAATAAACCGCAGACGATTTTTCTCCATAGACGTAATGTAACGGAATTCTTTTGACTGTCCCTGTAAAGTAACTATAAGTGCTACGCACACCCTATTCCATATTAAGCTTCTTGTAATGCACCTTAGTGATATATATCAATTACAATGTGTTTGAAATTGTGTAACATCCTAATCCTAATAATATTATAAATCTGATTGTGTGCAAATGTTAGGCTGAAGCCAGCGTCAAAATGGAGCATTTAATGATCCTGTATCTTTGCATATAGGCTGATTATAACCCTCAAATGAACATAGACTGGTTTTTGTTTATTTTATTCAAATATTTTTCTTAAGAATTCAAAATTTCGTTATTTTCATTGAGAATAAATGGACATTTTTTCGTATAGCATTTTAAATGGTTAAATTTACTTTACCGTTGCTAATACTTTATCGTTACCAAAACTAATTCAAAACCCGGAATAATAATTTTTACTTAACAATTTAGTTTTAATTGAAAAATTTTCACGGGAAAAATGAAAATGAAATAAAAAAAATTAAAGAATTAAGAAGAAGATTAAATAATATTGTATTAGAAATAAAACGTACTTTTTTTAGTTTTTGATAATAATACAAGGTTTCAATATGCGTAACCATAGGATACAGGCGAATATGACGTCATTTATCGAAAATAAAGCGGATATGCTTTGATTGGTGAAATAAAATGATATTGGGTTTTTTCTTCACTTTTTTCTTTTGTATGGTTACAATACTTGCCATTTAACCGTCTGCGCACGGCTAATATAACTATACCGTATTTTTTATCTAAATTTTAAAAAAGTAAAAAGAAGTTTTAAAAGAAAATGGTTAGCAAATGTCAATAATATGCTCCGCAAAATTATCCATGTCGAAAATGATGTCATGGATAGCTTGAAATAGTGATTTTCATTTTAAAACTAAAAAAACAAACTCGATTACCTAAAAAAAAAAAAAAAAAAAAAAACAAGCGGGAAAAATTCTACTTTACGGCAGAATATAGATTGGCCACCCACGGCTTTTATCGTTGAGATTGTTTCAGCCAAGTCTAACTCATCGAAAAAAAAAGTGTTTGTTAGCATAAGCCAGCTTCTCCACTTTAGAATTTAGTTAGTGCTCTAAGATTTTTTGTGAGGCTGGCGGAATATATTAGACACGAACACACCAAGTTTTAAAAAGATTCGGGGACTAGAAGTATTGTTAATAAATATAATAGTAAAAAGATGTGGCTCCAATGGGCTGAGACGTGGCGAGGTAGTTGTTGTTTACAAATGTTCTGGCTTAATGATATCCTTTAAACTATTTTTAATGGTTCAAGGCATTTTAGAAAAGTTCTATGATAGCAGCTTTTATAATGGATACAGCTAAGAAAAGTTGTTTAACAAATGATGAGTTAGCATTAATTGACGGGATCTTGGGGAGTGGTGAGAGAAGAGAGGGGGAGCTATACAAAACACAAGTGTTCTACGAGAGCTTCAAAATGAATCTTCACTTGCAATTGAAAGATGGGACTTTAAAAGGGATCCCCCTTTTCGCCCCTCTGACGGGCCCCCTCGAGAGATACGTGAAAACCGAGGGCGCCAAAAGAAGCGGGGGGAATACCTTTAGGCGGTTTATAGCTAATTTTGGTGAAATTTTATAGCTGTCCGGCCCATAGGAACAGAGAAAAATTGGAAAAAATAAAATAAATATGAGAAATTGAAAAAAATAAATAAGAAAAGTGCTCCTGACGGGAGAGAAGGAAGAGGAGAGTAGAACCAGACAAAAGTGCTTGATGAGATCAAACTTTTGATATGTTATATGACGGGGTTTGAACACCTTGAATGTCTCCCCCGTGCGGGGGTAACTACGGTCCTATGGGAGATAGGGCCTCGGGACTCTCTTAGAAATGTCGGCCTCGACGATTTTGACTTCGTTGGATCCTTTAGAAGAGGCCTACGCCCTCTGTGGAGCTTAAAGGGGCTGAGAAAGATGGGAAAACTAAAATTTAAAAAGCGTTGAAACAGAGAAATATGCTTCTTAAGGGAGGGGTGGAGGAGTGAGAGGCGGAGAGTAGGACCAGACCATAGTGCTTGACGAGATCTATCTATTGATATGTTACATGAAGGGGTTTACATGAGGGGGGAGCACCAAAAAGGTCTTACTGAACCTTACCCCCCGGAACTTACAAGAACTTACCCCTCGGGGGGTAATTTTCATTCCTATTGGAGATAGGGCCATGGGACCCCCTTAGAAATGTCCGCCACGACGGGTTTAACTTTGTTGGATCCTTTATATTATTGTTTAAATGGGGTCTGCGCCCGCTGTAGGACAATTAGGTACTGAGAAAGGAAATACAAGCGGAAGTATCGGCATAATACAGAGAGACAATTTGATTTTTATTATCGTCAGTAACAACCATTTGTATAGCTATGTATAAAGGGTATCCTCTTTTATATATGGAGTGGCTGTGACTTTTCATAAACATGAATTTTACTGTAGACTGTAAGAATTAGCCCTGTGTGTAGTTAGAAAAAAAAACAAAAAAAAAAAAACATACTTTTGTGTTATAGCGGTTCCCACAATTATGATTATGCCGAAGTTGCAGTTATGATTTCGCCAAGATCATCACAAAGCTTATATAGGCATCCTATATACGCATACATATATTCCAAACACTGTGTGACGAATATGTGACATATACGTCATTATACACATATTATGTATGTCTTATATGTCGTATATACATCATATACACATGTCATATATATACATCATATATGCATCATATATGACTATAACTTGGCCACATACGTCAAGAAATGTTACATATATATTATATATCTATCTATATTATAAAGGCCAAACGTGTCCGTACGTAACGCATACGTCATTTTGCGAATGGCAACAGCTGACGATGAAATTTCGGTTTTGTGATTTTTGCTATTGCAATTTTTTTAATTTCTAAACATAGCACATTTTTAATTTGTACACCGTTATAGAGGAAAAAAAATTTACTTTCAAATGCAATTTGTTTGAAAACTATATCTTAATTGCCTGATATATTATGGGTTATAAAATAATTTTTAAGCATGAATTTTGAAACGCCCAATAAACAAATGGAAGAATGGTGCCATTATAAATTTTTAAATAGTTACAAGTAGTAAAATTAATGAATTTTTAAATAAAAACGTCACAAGAATAGGGTGCCTTTATATGAGAGTAGCGTTATACCAGATACACAATTTGATTAGTTCAGACGATTTTGGAGAAAAGGAAGCTTTGTAATAATTTAAAAATTTAAAATAAAATTATTTGTTTACACCATAAACAAACATCGGATATTTTAACAGATAATATAAACAGAAGATATTTTTTTAGATATTGCATTTTTATGAATAAAATATAAAAAAATTATTTCACAAATTTAATAAAAATGCATATAAAAGGTTAATATGAGCAGTAAGAAACAAAGTGTTAATTCATATTTCATCAGTATTACAAATAATGTTAACGGTCATTGCGAAGTTGGAAAAAACGAATATACATGAAATTGGTTAATATCGCGATCACTATATCGCATTCATAAGATGATGAATAATAAATTAACAAAGAAGCATCACTGGATGCAGCGAACTCCCTGTATTAATAATACCAAAAAAAATAAAAAATAAACAAAACCCTTGAAATTCGTTAATGTCGCGATTACTATATCGCATGTATGAACGCTTAATACAAAAAAAAAAAAAATAAATAAATAAATAAATAAATAACAAGAGGGGAAAATTCTGCTATAAGGCCGAATATAGATTGCCACACACGGCTTTTATTTAAAAAATAAATAGACTAGCTGTAACTCAGAATAAAAACGCAATGACAACAAACAATTTTTAAATATCTAAATAACAAATAAAAATTCCCCTGTTAAAGTGTTGAGTTGTTCAATAACCATTCGATTTAGAAAAATATTTTTCTACCACTGAGCAATTTTTTTAATGAAATTTAATTCATGTTGCTATGGCAGCAGACGATAAAACGATATCTTTGGAATAAGGGAATAAATAGAAGAAAAAATTTTGTTGATGTTTGTGATAAAATGTTTTTCTTTATTTTTTAAAAATGTATATACATAATTCACTTTTATATTTTAACAGAATAATAAGTTTACTATAATTCGTTACTCATGCTATGGCCAGTATACACGATACACGTCGAGCCACAATGCCTTTATCATTATCTTTTTACGCGTAAAAGTTTCGCTACGGTACTCCATTGTGAAGTTTTGTAATTTTTGAATTCCAATATTTGAAAAACGACATAATCATTAGATTTGAAATTTATATCAAGAAAAATACATTTTTTTACCATTCTAACGCAGTTTGTAAAACAATTTTGTGACAAATAATTTTCGAGTTATTAATTTTTTAAGTAACTTCAAATGTTTCATTTTCCGAGATAAATCTGTGGCAACGATGGATTGCTGTGACTTTTCATAAACATGAAAAATGATAGAGATTGAAAGAATAAGCCACCCTGTGTGTGGCTAAAAAAGAAAAAACTGGATGGATACCGCATGTATGAGCGCTTCACGCACAAGAAAAGCAAAGAAACCAGTAAAAAAAAAAAATCACTAAATGCAGCAACTTTGACAAATAAAAATATGAAAAATCTATTAGATTTAGGGAAAAAAATGGTTTTCGCCTGCGTTCTGTAACCCGGGAAGACCGGGTTCGATTACCTAGTTATTATAATGTCATACATGCTTTATAATTTGGCGATAAATCTTGGCCGCTTGGCAGTTCATCCTTGGAAGCCGCTATAACACGAAAGTACGAAAGTACCAAATTTGCAATATATTAATGAAAACAGAAACAAAAATATTTCATGCTTGGCGGCTGCTATAACATGAAAGTACCAAATTTCTTGTTTATTTTTCATATCTGATAATTTGCATCTATCCTTTTTTGTAATTTTAACATTTTTGTAACGATTTTATGCATTTCTATTACTTATTCAAAGAAAAATTCTTCTAAAGTTACAGAATTTCGTTAAAAACGGTTAAAATTGTAAAATGCGAACATCGTTTGGTCCATTCTCGACCAAAAGTAACAACCGTTATCATTATCTTTTTACGTGTGAAGGTTTCGTTATGGTACTTCATTGCGAAGTTTGGTAATTTTTGAAATTCATTATTTGAAAAAAGGCACAATCATTCGATTTTAAATTTATATCAAGAAAAATACAATATTTTACCTTTCTAACGCAGTTTGTCTAACAATTTTGTGACAAATACTTTCGAGCTATTAATTTTTTCAGTAACTTCAAATGTTTCATTTTGCGAAATTAACCTGTGGCAACGATGGATTGCTGTGACTTTTCAGAAACATGAAAAATGATAGAGATTGAAAGAATAAGCCACCCTGTGGGCGGCTAAAAAAATGACGAATGTTAATAGTTCTATTTTTGCTGATAAAACCTAAAGAATTAATATTATTTCGTTAAAGTAACATAATTTTCTCTATGCCAGTATTGAAATTAATTTCCTGGAAAAGAAAATTAACAAGAATTAGGTCATTAAAAAGGGATTTATCTGGGGGAAAAGGAGACGTCATATTTGAAATAAAACGAGAATTTTACAATATGTTTTAAAATGAGTGTGAATCAATTCCTTACATTAATAATACTAGTATTAAAAAATGCTCTGAAGAGCACCAAAAAAGGTTAATATGTTTAAGTATGAAAAAGGGTTGGACAAGTGATTCTAATTGAGCATGAGAAAGGAAAGGGGTTCCTTCTTTGCTGCAGCTTACTGTCAATGCCAACTTTTGAAAAAATCATATTCGCGCTTTTTCATATAAAAGAAATTTGCGGTACTGTAGTGAAACTTTCCAACGTGCTTTATATGTCAACTGCACTGTTCTACTGTTGTACTGTGCGTGCGTCTGCAATGCAACTTTGCACAGTGCACTGTGTACCATTATTGATCTACAGACTATACTACACTGTACACTCCTATTATACTTTTGAGCCTCAGTGCACATCCGCACTGTTTCTTTTAGTACTTCCTTATTAAAGGTATATGCGCCTAATGTTCGTTTATAACTTACATATGCATTGCTGTACTGCATATTGCATTGTGGAGCCACAGCCACTTTCATATAATTTCAATCAATGAATGCATTATACTGTAATGCGTGCATATGTGAAATTGTTCCTATTCAGAATGCTGCAACACTCTGCACTGCAATACAAATCAATTTTCTGCGCAGTTCTACACTGCAGGCATGCTTGGTAGCACTGCATGAGTGTGATACGCTGCAGGAACTAAGGATTTTGGTACTATGTCGCCTTACATTCATGTCTAATCAAGCTGCGTCTTTACTGGCTACGTTATTTAAACTATATATTTTTATCGTAACTGTGAGTGATTTCATTTATATGGAAAAAGCGCGAATATGATTTTTTCAAAAGTTGGCATTGACAGTGAGCTGCAGCCAAGAAGGAACCCCTTTCCTTTCTCATGCTCAATTAGAATCACTTGTCCAACCCTTTTTCATACTTAAACATATTAACCTTTTTTGGTGCTCTTCAGAGCATTTTTTAATACTAGTCATTTAAATTTTTTGATAAAAACTAAAATTTTTTTAATATCTTGAAAAGCAAAAAAATTTGCTATTGTCAAAATTTTATTGTTACATTGTTTTTACAACACTCGCCAAATCGTTGACTGTTCATCGCCAAAGTAGCATTTTTTCATGTCTACCTGCTCTCTCAAATGTCAGGGGCCCATCACATCAATAATTAAATGGTGGTTTTCCATAGCTATTACCTCATAAAGAAACTTGATTCTATAATTGTCTCGGTCGTATCCATGGACTGTTTCTGCTGCATTGAAGTCGCCTGCTATAGGCTGAGTTGTTCTTTCAGTGGTATCTTTCCTTACTACTTTTCTTAGTCTTTCTTAAACTCGCTGAATGGGACCGAATATTAGGTTCTGATAATTATACTAACGATCAGTTCAGTTATGATGCTATAAAAATTGAGTTTTGATTTTGCATCGTTATTTTGTGCATGAGACTGTTATTTAAGAAAGTTATGCCGCGATATATATTTTTTTATGTATATAACACAATGTTCATTGTTAGCTCACTGTATTCAAATTCGTACCAAAAGTTGAATGTACCAACACCACCAAACAATTGTTTCACATTGTTTAAAGACAGTTCCTGAAATCAAAATTGGGTCTTTACGGATGCTAGCTGCAATAAATCCCCAAACAAAATAATGTTTTTGCCACCAAAACAGTAATCTCGCTTGTTTTTACAACATTCGCCATATCGTTAGCTGATCATCGCTAAAGTACATTCGAAACCATACTGCACTCATCGATAATTACTAAATCCAATGATTTCCATTGTTGCTTAAATAATTTCAAATCGTCAGAATCAAGCTTAAATTATTCTGTTTCATTCGTATGTTGGACGGGCAATTTGAAAAACGTGTGAATTGTACTTCTTCCAATGCTAAAGGCAGCAATTCTCGTTGGTGCTAGTACTGCATCAGCATCATTATTGTGATTACTCATTAAACGAACTTTTTGACTGAGTAATTAAATTAGAAAGGTTTTTCCTCTACCAGCAACTACGCGTACAATCATATTTATGGGTGGAATAGACGGGTCTTTCTTTTGTTCTTCGATGTGCTTTATAATTGTTTAGAATATTTTCCTTTGGTCAGCATTCATTTTTTTTGTTTAATTTATCTTCATTAATAACAATTTCCTGGTGAGTTTCAGTGTTATCAGAATTTGCGGCTATCATATCAACGTCTTCATTTGGTTCTTCGATATTTTAAAGCTGGTTGTGCAAATCACTTTCTTGTTGCAACTTTTCAGCCAAGTTGATTGCAGCTTGTAATCGTTGTTTTGTTTCGCAACATTCTTCCATCTCTGAAAATTTTTTCACATTGTGCTCAACAACAACTAAACAACTAAGATAGTACAACTAAATTCCAGCGTCCGTTTTCGTGTTATGATAGGGCGTTTTCAAAACAACTGGTTTCAAACGTTTTCTGAACCAACTGTGGTTCTTTTTTTAATTCGTAATATTCTACAGACTTTGGTTTATTTCGTTCGTATTAGTACCTAGTGGCCAATTCGTATAAACACATGTTTTCCAATTTGTCATGTCGATTCATGTAATAATCATCAATAAAATTCTGACAGTAAATTTCAGTAGATCGTTCATCCTCTTTTGCCAATAAAACCAAATCATGGTGACTTTCAGTTTTCTTCGTCGGCCTTTTTTCATGCTGGTATTTAAGTATTGCACAGCATCCCATGAATATAAACATTTATGGCCAAGAATTTTGTCTACGGCTTCGTAACTTCCAGTTTCTCGACTAATCAAGTTTTATCTGGCAAAAGCGCGTAATCTGGCACCGAGACTTTTGTTTTCGTCAATGGTCTTCCAAATCTCTTCCTTACGATTTTTTTCCGGTATGGTTATAACGCGTAATGTAACGATTTAACACCAAACTGGGTTCTCCAACAAACTGGATGTCAATATTGGCGGCTCACATGAACAAAATCGCGGGATTATAATCATTGATCCAAGTTTGTTTTTCTGATCGTTTCAAACCACATAACTTTGTAACATGGTGTCCACCTTTTCGAGATAAAATGCAGTCTTTAACAGAATTTAAAGTTCAATGTTTCACCAAACCATACATGAAAATTATGTGTAATAATATGCAGCCTGATTATGGCACATTATCCATGACCGTTTAGATGATAATAATGATAGATTTTCTAATATTCGGTAATCGAATCTACAGACAATGTTAGCGAGAAACAAAAAAATTAGGTACTTTTCGGCTAGCCGGGAGTCAGTGAAATATATATATATATATATATATATATGTATGTATATATATATGTGTGTGTATATAATGTACTTCACTGGCAGCTGGTTAACCGAAAAGTACCAAAAGATATTATAGCAACAATATGGATACAGTGTAAATATGGATATGATTGAAGGTTTTCCACAAGATCGCAACAACCACATCAAACATTTATCGCCAATAAGAGCCCACTAAATCTACCGGCACAGGATTTTTCCTTTTATTGTATAACAATTATTTGTTTTCTTATTTTAAGTATATATTTGTGTTTTAATTTTAATAAAATAGTGCTTAAAAGTCTGTAATTTTCAAATGTTATATTTTTCAAATACTCACTTTCGTTTCAACATTGTTGTTTTTTTCAAGTGTTTTGATTCACGGGAATTTCATTTTACGCTTACTATTACGCTTGGCGACAATGGTTTCTGTATAACGGAAAAGTACCGAAAAATGTTTTACATTCAATAAATAACAAATCAAAATGTTTGGAACGGTTTGCATGACAACACGATTTGTAGACAACATCTGCTCGGTCAGGGTTGAAATAATTGGCGCATTAGTAAACATTTTGGCATGGTGTTGGTATAACGGAAAAGTACCAAAAAAAATACAGCACAAGCTGTACAGGAACGACTTAATAACGACGACATTGAAAATTGGGTATTTCTGTATCATCCCGTCGACCACTTTTCATAACAAAATACTATCGCCAACTGATAAGACTGTAGTACTAGAGCATAATGCAAAAGTCTTGTAGCAGACAAAACTGGAAGACCCTTTTTGCAAGCAAAAATTGCCACGAGTGGTTTGTGATCTGTAATGAGAGTGAATCGATTCCCTTTTAGGTAAAGATAAAACTTTTTCACAGCCCAGACTAGAGCTAGAGCTTCTTTATCAATCTGTGAATAGCGTTGTTCAGTTAGTGAAAGTGTTCTTGAAGCAAATGCAACAGGCCTCTCGGAACCATCTGGAAATTTGTGAGAGAACACTGCCCCCAAACCGACTGGAGATGCATCAGCTGCAAGGAAAATAGGAAGTTTTGGATCATAATGTGCTAATACTCTATCAGAACAGATTTCATCTTTTATGTTTTGAATTGCTTCTTGACACTTTTTATCCCAAATCCATGGAACGCCTTTTTTTGTCAAGTTGTGTAATGGATATGCCAAAGTAGCAAGTTTGTTTGAGAATCTAGAATAAAAGTTAACTAATCCCATAAAAGACTGAATTTCTTGAACGTTCTTAGGAATTTTAGCATTCTTAATTGCAGCAATCTTTTCATCTGTTTTAGATAATCCTTGTGCATTTATCTTATATCCCAAAAATTCAATTTCATTCTGGAAAAATTTGCATTTATCTTTATTTATTCTCAATCCATGTTGACGACATCTATCGAAAAATTTCCGTAATCTTGACAAATGTGTCTGGAAATCTGGTGCTGCGATCCGTGCATCATCATAAAATACTTCTACTCCTTCTAAATCATGCAATACACTTTCTATATATTTCTGCCATATAGCAGGTGCTGAGTTAATTCCAAACATTAATCTTGTGCATTCATAAAGTCCTTTATGAGTATTAATCGTTAATAATTTTTGACTGTCAGGGTGAACCTTCATTTGTAAATAAGCTTGACTAAAGTCAATCTTTGAAAATATCTTACCATCATTCAGTGAAGCAAAAATTTCTTCCGTTTTTGGAAGAGGATGTCTTTGAATTTTTAGATTTTTGTTAAGAGTGACGGAATAATCAGCACATAATCGAATTTTCCCATTTGCTTTAACTACTGGTACAATTGGAGTCGCCCAATCTGAAATATTCGACTTTTTGATAACTCCGTCTTTCTCAAGTCGTTCTAATTCCTCTTCAACACGCTTTTTCATTGCAAACGGTAATGGTCTCGGTCTGCAAAAAACTGGAACGGCATCCGGTTTTAACTCAAGACTGCATTCATAATTTTTTATTTCGCCCAATTTTTCATCAAATATGTCTGCGTATTCTTCTAACAGTTTTGTAAGATTTCCCTGATTTACAACTGTAAGAGCTTTAATCCTTACCCAATCTAAATTGATTTTATACAGCCATTCTCGACCGAAGATAGTGTATAAGTCGTCTTTAACAATATATAAATTTAAGTACTCTGTTTGATTCTTATATTTTACTTTAACTGTTGAGTAACCCAGGCGTTTAAGAGTTTCACCATTATAGGTCTTAAATTTCAAGTCTGTAGGACATATTTTTTTCTTCGAAATATCTTTAAATCTCTTTAAACTCATTACTGATACTGTACCGCGTGTATCGACTTCCATTTCAACCGATTTACCTACAATTTCAACAGTTACTATTATGGGAGGTCTTTTAGGAAATTCTTCTTTCATGCAAACGTTCTCTACTTCTAAACTATGAAGTGGAATTGAATTTTGAACTTCTGAATCATGTACATGAAACTGTTTTTGCTTCACCATTTTGTTTGGTTTAGCCTCCTTAGAATAATAACAAGCTCGTTCAATGTGGCCAATACGCTGGCAAACTCTACATTTGCTTGCTTTAAACTTACAGTTAAATTTATTATGATTTGATCCGTTACATCTAGAACAATGTACTATGTTATTATTCTTTTGAGTGTTCTTAGGTTGTGGTGTTATATTTTTTCCCTTATATACACCAACGGCTTTAATTCCTTGTGGCTTACCAATTATATCATTAACTCCTTTATTAGCTCGTTCCATTGCTAAAGCGATCTTAACTGTTTTATCGAGATCGATATCGTCTTCTTCAAATAGCCGATCTAGGATTGCCCTATCTCGTAAACCACTAACGAAAACATCTCTCAACATAGTATTCAACATAAGTTGAGTGTATTTGCAAGGAATTGCTAAAGAGCGAAGTTCAGCAAGATAAGAACTAACGCTTTCCCCTTCATGTTGTTTCCTGTTTAAAAACGTGTGTCTACTAGGTATTATTAATGGTTTCGGATTCAAATGTTCTTGCAAAATTTGTTTAAGCGCTTCATATTCCTGATCACTGGGATTTTGTGGAGCAAGCAGATTTTTTAACAAGTTATATAGCTTTGCAGATAAACTTGATATTAGTGTTTTTGCGCGTTTTTCCTTAGGAACATTTTGTATATCTAAAAAAGCTTCAAACCTATCCATGAAGGTATCAAAACTTTCTAATGATTCATCATATTTCTCAAATTGTACTCCAGAAACCTTATTATTCTTTAGGGTGCTATCCCCCTTTAGCGCATCCATTAACGCTTTATTTTGTTTAATTAATTCTTCAACTAATTGTTCCATTTTAATAGAATAATAAGATTTTCTTACCTTGTTCCAGTCTTTCGAAATTGAAGTAGTAATCTAAAGTAGCAAGATTACAAAACTAGAAGCATCAACGCTTAACTCGTCGCCAGTGTGACTCTTCTTTGTTAGTTAGTGTATATCTTTATATGTCTTATAATTATTTATTAAATATTCGTTTCCTTAACACACATCATTTATTAACTACATTACACAGAAACAAACACTTAACAATAAACATAAATCTATCCCAGTTCCAAAGTTTCTCCCCGTTGCCAAAACACAGCAGATAAAAGTTGGCTATCATGCGCTGCCATTTTAGTGTAATAGTTTTATTTTAATACTCGACATGTTAGGCGATATAATTTTCCAATATATATATTTCTTCATTGTCGATGAATAGTATATGAGTTTTATTTCAAATTTAATGTGAAAACCACGATTTCTACCTACGATTACTGTCCTATAACGGGCATTTACGCTAGTATGAAAATAAAAGCAAATCAGCATGTTTGTCACGTGATTTAATTAATTTGAATGAATTCTGTTACATACATAATAATAATATTTATTTAAACTTTCGTGCAAACGCGAACGTTTGCTACGATAAAAAAAGAAGAAAAAACAATGTTCAACCGAAGCTTTACAACATAAATTCGATTTTCTCAGCGACCGTCAAACATACAAAGATAAAAAAAAAACCTATTTTAAGTTTTACCAAGAGGAAAAAAATAAAACAAAAACGAAGTTAATCCAGCCAGTGGAAGTTTAACTACTGTTTGTTGAACTTTTTGTCTTCATTTTTTCGTTTAAAGTTAAATAATTAACTACAGTAAGCTACAATAATTTTTTGAATGCTATCATTTTATTCGTCTCGTCGAGTTCTATCTTTCAATAAAAAAAATCATTGTCGTATGTCAACTGGTCCGCCAGAAATTTCAGAAAAACGTTTGCATTTTCTATTTCTTAAACATTGTAAAGAATTGAGCTTCGACATCCAGCTGCACTATGTGTCATTCTAGCATTTCCTGTGAGTACACTTAACTGCATACCTTCCCTCGCTATTTTTGCCTTGAAGACTAGCAGACGCCGAATTCTATTGTACTGTGAGCGGAAAGTTCGGACAGTGATGAAGTGGTAAGGCGTTACCCAAAAAGGGGTCTTATGCTTTGATCCTTGCCGAGTTCGTGGGAAAGAGTTCATCTGCGAGAGAAGCGATCTCTGCACACGATTTTTAGGTTTGCGCCCGAAACTTTGCCCTTTGTCTTAGAACGTCCAATGACGGACTTAGTGAAAACGAAACAGAGGGATCTCAAGGCTGCTAAGAGGCTGGAGAGTTTCGAGGGGCCCGCCTCGACAAAGCCCCCGCCCCCAGAAGAAGTTCTCCTGCGAGAATGAAAAAGTGAGAGAGGACAGTTTTTGGAGAGATCGAAAAGGAGAGTGTTGACTCTCTGGAGAAGGGAAAAGGAAACGTCAGTTTCTAACTCAGCGTGGTGTAAGCGCTAGTGAGGTCCGACCTCTAGAATTGATACAGCAGGTATCCGCTGAAAATCCCAGCGAAGTGAAAAAGCACACCAAGTGCGAGAGTGAGAGTTCTTAGACTCAGAATTAACGAGCATTAGTAGATCTTCCGAAGAGAAGGAACGGACGAGCCTTGGTCCGAATGAACTTTGTTTTGTAGTCACGACTGTCTGTAATGTTTAGAGACTTTTGTTTGTTTCAGTTACACTTGGAGTCAAGAGGTCATTAATTTATAAGCGATTGACTCACGAAAAATAATTAAATGCTGTATTGACGTCTTGTATATATTTTTCATTAGAATTAACATTGTTATACAATAAAATTCTATTTTCTAATTTATGCGAGAAATTCTCTGTGCCAACGATCCGATCTCGCTACCACTCACCATCTTTCATCGGGTCGGTATAGAGGAGTTACTACAACTGGTGGCTTGCGGTGATGGATTAATTAGCAAAAATTAATGACATTCTCTAAAGACAAAGAGTGGACTCTGAAATTTAAATCATCAAAGTGCTCCAAGAAAGAGTCTCCTTGTGACTTGTGACCTGAGTCTCCTTAGACGCCCCTGTGGATCAACACAGCATCAGAAAGAGAAATCTACCAAGAATTCTGGAGAGTGTTCCCCCATCAGAAAGAGAAATCTACCAAGAATTCTGGAGTGTTCCCCCATCAGAAAGAGAAATCTACCAAGAATTCTGGAGAGTGTTCCCCCATCCGGAAGAGTCCCCATCTGAAAAGTGTGATAGAGAACCCCGTCTGTGCTCCTGAGAATCTTTGAAGTCTGTGCTTCTGACGCCCTGAAAGACTCTTAGTAATGGAGGTAAGCTCTTTTTATACTCAGAGTGGCTTTAATTGTTATTAGTGTTTGTATAGGTGTTGTAGGCTTCAAAAAAAAAGTTGTATGTTTATTTTTGTGAGAGTAAATATTTTGAGAAATTTTTCCGGTAGAAAAAAAAAGTATGATGAGATATTTCCGATATAACTGTAACTTATTTAATAGACAAATTTTGCAGTTAAAATTAAATTATTGTTGAATTAATTTAATGCAAACTGAGAGTTGTGCAGTGTTACAAATTTTAGCTGAATCTATAAATGAGAGTTCATTGAAAAAAAAAAAAAAAAAAAAGTATCGAACGCATTTCATATTTTACGATAACAGAGTTGATTTTATATGTTTTTTGTGAATTATTCTAAATCTTTTAAGAGTGGATGCAGAGATTAAGAACACCATTGATTAAAAGAGAAAGGAATTGAATAAGACTTTTGCAATTTAAAATATTTTTACTGTGCTTTTTGAAATTGAAATTGTTGTTTTGTGTAGAATTTATCCCATATGTATTTTATAACCAAATACCAAGGTGAATGTAGACGTTAGGATAGAGTTGCTTATCTTTATATGTTGCATATTTCCTATATTATTGCTAAGCGTACTTTTTTTATGAGCGTATATTTTGGTAATATTTTGACGCACTTGGTAGGATTTGATTTAATCTTATTGTATTGTTTTATATTTGTGGGAAAGATAATTTCTAATTTTATACTTTAAAAATGTCGGAGCTTAAATATTTTAGGAAAGCTGATTTGCAAACGTTAGCTTACGAATTTGAGGTCATTTCAGAGGAAAATGATACTGTACCGAAAATTATAAAAAAAATAGAGTCGTCAGAAGGATTTGATAAAGAGCTAGCCTTAGCGCAGATTAAACTGATAGAAAAAGATAGGGAAAATAAATTATTGGCAGATAAGGAAGAAAAAGAGCGGGAACATGAGTTAGCTAGGTTAAAAGCGACGCAAGAGTCAGATGACCGGAGTACCGCATCTAGTAGCATCTCAGTTAGAACGAATCATTTACCCCTAAAAACAATTATGCATCGCTTTGATGAAAAGAATTCGGATATTTCGTTGTTTTTGAATTTATTCGAGAGACAGGCAAAAAAATGTAATCTAAATTCGGATGAGTTGGTGACGAATTTACTATCATTATTACCTGTTGGAATGGCCGAGTTAATTTTGAGAGAACCCGAAGACAAAATTGATGATTTTCAATATGTGAAAGAAAAATTGTTAGAACGATATCGTTTGAATGCAGAGACGTACAGACAAAAATTTAGTCAGCATCCCCGAAATCCTAATTCAGTTTGGAAGGACCTGATCTTTGAACTTAATAGTTTTTTAGAAGGATGGCTGTCATGCTTACAAGTTTCGGATTTTGAGGGTTTGAAAAATTTGCTTGTCACGGACCAAATCAAACGGAGAGCGTCTCCAGAAATGCGCGAACATTTTATAGATAACTGGGCGGAGATTAAAGATCCCGAAAAGTTAGTGAGGCTTTTAGATGCGTACGAGGCAATCAAGCGCCCGTCAAAAAAAACTTGGAATACGAAACTCCCTTTAGAGAAGAATTTTGAAAGACCCAGGACTTTTGAAAATGGGCGAAACCGTAACAGAAATCCGGAGACTAACTTTAACTGGAGGGATCGCGATGATCATAAAGAAAGGGAAAGGGTTTACGAAAAAAGGCGAGAAGTTAAGTGTCATGCGTGTTTTCGAAGCGGGCACTACAAAGTAGATTGTCCGGAAATTAAAAAGAGAGATGTTGCACGGGTCGGTCACTTAATAAGTATGCCGACACTTGAAGAAACTTTCTTCCCTTATTTGAGTAAAGTATTAGTGAATGGAATTCAGGCAACTGCTTTAAAGGACAATGGGAGCCAGATAGATTTGGTCCCGCACCATTTAGTCAGTCAAGATAATTTGAATGGAGATCATGTTTGGATTAAAACACCGGTGGACAGGAAATTGTATTGTTTACCTATAGCAGAAGTCACGTTAGAAATTGAAGGTGTGGGGGTCATTGAAACCAAGGCAGGAGTTAACAATAGAAATTCAGATATGTACTACTATTTGTTGGGTAATCGCACTCAGAAATTGTTAGAACAGGCGAAGAAAAAACCCGAATTGATGAATGCAGTTTTGACACGCGCTCAAACGAGGGAAAAGGGTGGCCCAGCTCCGAATCCGGTAAATAAACAAATTATGATTTCCGAGGAAGAAAAAGAAGAGGATATTTCTAGCGGGAATGTGGAAGCGGAAACTTTGAATTCCAAGGAAGAAAAAGAAGGGGGAATTTTTCGCGAGTGCAGTGAAGCGGAAGCGTTGAATTCAAAACTAGAGAGTGAAAACCTAGAAAACCCTATTGAACTGGTCAGTGTGGATAAGGGATTATCGCCTTTGCCGATATGTGAGGAATCTTCGATCTTAGCAAACATTGAAAGAGGGGTTAGTAAAATGGAAAATGACAGGTATCCATCTCTCGAAGAGATTAGAGGGAAAGGGGAAATTGAAGAAACGCATTGTAATGCAGGAGATTCTTTAATAGTGGCAAAAGCCAGAGACAATCGCATGAGTGGGGGAATGCGGGTGCTTGTCCCATTGCATTATAGAGTGGATATATTTGGCGCGTGCCTAGAAAAAGTGTCATTACACTTAGGGAAAGGGAAAGTTAAAGGAAATGTGTCAAAATACTTGGACCTTGGGAAAAGATTGATAAGCGATTTAACTACCGCATTTCTAAAAAGGTTCGGTGTTAAATTGAAAAATCCGAGAGTGTGTCGCACAATAAGCGATAGTATTGCATGTTGGCATCGAAAAGTTAGAAAGCTTTTGAAAGCGTTAGTATTTGGAGAATGGATAAGAGAAACGGAGGAAAATAAATTCGTGAAGGGATGTGTGTTTAATCTCACGAACAGGTTAAAAAGAGGTCGAGTTTTAGCCGTTGAAAATGTGTCAGAAAAACGAGAAAAGAGGAAATTTTGGTTTGACAGAAAGGCGGTAAAACGGAAGATTAATGTGAAAGATGAGGTTTTAGTTTTAACTACCAGAAAGCCAATTAAAATGTCAGATAGTCGGATAGGGCCGGGAAGAAATGAGTCAATAATTACGGAAACGAATTATATTGTGAATGTTCCTGGGAGGCGACAGAAATCTCAGACTTCTCACGTGAGTTTAGTAAAGCCTTACAGAAAACGGGTGAAGTTAGCAGATATCTTAACGCGGGAAATAAACGCACTTAAGAATTTCTGTTTACCGTATCTAGATGATATGGCGATTTTTTCAGACAGTTGGGAGGACAATATGCGTCATCTAGAAATAGTATTAAAAAATGTTAATGACGCGAAACTAAAAATCAAATTGGCGAAATGCAAGTTCGCTCAGAAAACCGTAAAATATCTTGGGCATATTGTAGGTGAGGGCAGACGGAGGCCAGCTGAGGCGAAAGTAAGGGCAATTAAGGAATTACCGGTTCCGAAATCGAAAACTGAAATTCGTAGATGTTTGGGAATGGCTGGATATTATTCCCGGTACATAAAAGATTATGCAGTGATTGTAGAACCATTAACGAGGGCGCTTAAAGGGAAAAATAAAAAAGAAAAGATTGCATGGAGCGACGAAATGGGAAAAGCCTTTGAGACTTTGAAAATGAAACTTACTGAAGAACCGGTGCTTTACGCTCCTAATTTTCAGAAAGAATTCATAGTACAAACTGATGCTAGTGACTTAGGTATTGGCGTGGTTTTGGCTCAAAGAGAGGGATCGGAAGAGCACCCCATAATATATTTAAGTCGAAAATTTACTGATAGTGAGAAAAGTTTCTGCGCCACTGAAAGAGAGTGTGCAGGGATTATTTTTGCGATAAAAAAGTTAAGGCATTATATTGATGGACAAAACTTTTCTATCGAAACCGATCACAATCCTTTGGTGTTTCTAAAAAGAAATTCTGGAAATAATCCCAGATTATTAAGGTGGTCCTTAGCTCTGCAACCTTATAATTATGCCATTTCTTATCGCGCAGGCAAAGACATTCCGCATGTTGATTGTCTGAGTCGAGTTTAAGGAGATTTCTTGATAAACTTTTGTATATAATTATTTTAAGATTTTTTATTTTTTATTTCACTGTGTTTTATTTCATTATATGTTCATGATTTCTTATCAGAGCGCGGAAAAAAAAGGAAGGTAGTATTATCTTATTCATGTATGTTTTATTTCTTGCCACTCTGATGTAATTTGAGCTTGCAATTCTTTATCCGACTCTTAGAGATTCTTAGTGTTTCACCCTTAAGAATCGTTTGAGGAGGAGGTGCTGTAAAGAATTGAGCTTCGACATCCAGCTGCACTATGTGTCATTCTAGCATTTCCTGTGAGTACACTTAACTGCATACCTTCCCTCGCTATTTTTGCCTTGAAGACTAGCAGACGCCGAATTCTATTGTACTGTGAGCGGAAAGTTCGGACAGTGATGAAGTGGTAAGGCGTTACCCAAAAAGGGGTCTTATGCTTTGATCCTTGCCGAGTTCGTGGGAAAGAGTTCATCTGCGAGAGAAGCGATCTCTGCACACGATTTTTAGGTTTGCGCCCGAAACTTTGCCCTTTGTCTTAGAACGTCCAATGACGGACTTAGTGAAAACGAAACAGAGGGATCTCAAGGCTGCTAAGAGGCTGGAGAGTTTCGAGGGGCCCGCCTCGACAAAGCCCCCGCCCCCAGAAGAAGTTCTCCTGCGAGAATGAAAAAGTGAGAGAGGACAGTTTTTGGAGAGATCGAAAAGGAGAGTGTTGACTCTCTGGAGAAGGGAAAAGGAAACGTCAGTTTCTAACTCAGCGTGGTGTAAGCGCTAGTGAGGTCCGACCTCTAGAATTGATACAGCAGGTATCCGCTGAAAATCCCAGCGAAGTGAAAAAGCACACCAAGTGCGAGAGTGAGAGTTCTTAGACTCAGAATTAACGAGCATTAGTAGATCTTCCGAAGAGAAGGAACGGACGAGCCTTGGTCCGAATGAACTTTGTTTTGTAGTCACGACTGTCTGTAATGTTTAGAGACTTTTGTTTGTTTCAGTTACACTTGGAGTCAAGAGGTCATTAATTTATAAGCGATTGACTCACGAAAAATAATTAAATGCTGTATTGACGTCTTGTATATATTTTTCATTAGAATTAACATTGTTATACAATAAAATTCTATTTTCTAATTTATGCGAGAAATTCTCTGTGCCAACGATCCGATCTCGCTACCACTCACCATCTTTCATCGGGTCGGTATAGAGGAGTTACTACAACATATTATAGCAAACGCTACCGCGTTTGCTATGACAAGGATCAATAAGTATAGAAAGTAGATGTGTTTCACGCCATATTTATAACGAAAAATTTAAATGTTCTGTTATCGATACTGATTATTAAGCATGAGTATCCGTTATTCGTTCCGCATGAGTATCCGAGTTTTCTGCTGAAAATCACATCATAATTTTAAGAAAAGGAAAATGAACACGAATCTATTATATTAAAATCTGACCGTGTGTTTGCATTTCGCAACTACTCCTAGACTATCGAACGCAACGCGATTTACTACCGGTTTAGCGAATACCGGTTATAATTGATCCGAGGATGTCACACAAACTCTCAGAATTAAAAATATTAAATTAAATGCCATTTTTTTTAAGGAAGTTTCTCTAAAAACGGAAAGTAACTTACTCCATATTTGTGTATAAAAAAGGAGAAATAAAACAGATTAGTATATTTTTTACACAATTTTCTCATTAAAACTGAAAAACAGAATTTATTTTCACTTTGATTAGATGGCTAAAACAAAATCTTGATTTCAGTAAATTATCCGAAAAATAAAAACATATTTTTACATATTCAAACTTCATGAATCAATTTATTACGGAGAACAAAAATTGCCTGTCAATATACTGTCATTTAGAAAACAAGATTTGTTTCAACTATATATTAAACCAAGGAGGCAGAATTGAATTTAAAGAAAAAGCATATACTATTTCTAATTAATGTTTTTTTTTAAGGATGGCTGTTAAAACGTTTCACAAAGGCGTTAAAAGTAAAATTGTTTATCAGATAAAATTGGCATTTGTTTTTACCCAATTCGTCTATTTCCACGATTTTATTTGGCCCTCTTTCTTGCATTGGTTGCAATTTCATTTTCGCGATTATTTGGCACAAAATTTCACTTTTTTAAGACAGAGTTATGTCAATGTCCCTATAATAGAAAATACCGTATTGTCTCCTATGAAATGTGATAAATAGTTAGTTAATTATTAACGGATAGACGGCCAGACGGCCATACGGCAGACAAACCGAAGACATAAACACTTTTCAACTAGGTTGGAAAGTGTTAAAAAGCGAGAAGAAAACATTTCGTTTACAACTAGATAACAATATTTTTTCACGAAATTTTTACACGAACTGTAAAACCGTTTTATTTATCACCAATAAAGAGTTCAAAGAGTTCGGACAAAAAGAACTTTTTATTTTAAAACTAAAACTATAAAACGACCCTAGGTAAAAAAAAAAAAAGAAAAGAAAAGAAAAGAAAAGTAAACGAGCGCTTTTATCACTAAATTTTAATATTTTTTCGCGAATCCTTCTATATTAAAAAAAAGTAATCTGGAACTGAGCCAAAAACGATTTAGAAATGGACCAATCAAATTCTGCGTAGATATTCCGGGTTATTCTCATCGCTTTTTTACTAGGGACTTTTTTGAGAAGCTATTACTTTTTTTCTAGCCATCCTACGGATTCGAAAATCATACCACCAGACGCGAAATATAACAAGCTTTCAGAAATTAAAAAAATTATCACGGTCGGACAATAAAAACTCAAAAAATTCTTAAAAAACGAGTAAAAAATCTTTTATTGAAAAAGTCATTTTTTTATATTGTTGTCAATTGCTAAATAAGCGCAAAGGATTATGTTTTATCTCAAATAAAAAAATCCCTGACGGCTCGGCCTACAGGCACAGGTAGATTTCGAAGACGCAGAACGTGGGGTGCCTGTTTATCGGGAATTGCGGAAGAAATGACCTTTTTGCGGATGATGCTGCAGTTGGAACCGCCTACTTCGAAACGAAACTTGTTTGCAGGCGGAGCCAGCAAGGATTTTATTTTTTTGCTATAAGAGTTGGTCCTATAAAAAACATGTCAATATAAAAGTTTTAGATAATATTAAGAGGATTTATAATATATTTAAGCGGATTTGAAATATTGGGAATTGACGAAGTTATGAATTTTTTCTTCTAAAACCCTCCTTCTCTCCCCCCCCCCCTTAAGGCAATTTTTAATTATATCAAAAATCTGTCATACAAAAGTTTTTGGCCCTGTTCCTAGAAGTAATAATAACTTTAAACGGATTCGATACGTATCATAATTAAGAAATTATGGGTTTTTTTCTGTTTTCACAAAAAGCCCCCCCCCCCCCCTTGGTTTTATTTTGCCCATTAACGAACTTGACCGAGATTTTATGTCCCTTGATTTTATGTATCAGTTTCGAAAAGATGCGGGAGTTGGAACCGCCTACTTCGAAAAATAACTTGTTTCAGGCGGAGCCGGCAGGGATTTTTTTTGTTTTTAATTTTTTTTGCTATAACGGTTGGTCCTATAAAAAACTTGTCAATATAAAAGTTTTAGATAATACTAAGAGGATTAATAATAAATTTACGCGGATTTGATATCTTGTGAATTGATGAAGCTATGATTTTTTTGCTCCTAAAACCCCCCTTCCCCCCCCCCTTGGGGCCATTTTTAATTATATCAAAAATCTGTCATACATACATTTTCGGCCCTTTTCCTAGAAGTAATAATAACTTTAAACGGATTCGATACGTATAATAATAAAGAAATTATGAGGATTTTTCTGTTTTCACAAAAAGCCCCCCCCCCCATTTCCCCCCCCCCTTGGTTCGATTTTGCCCATTAACGAACTTGACCGAGATTTTATTATCCTTGATTTTATGTATCAGTTTCGAAAAGATGCGGGAGTTGGAACCGCCTACTTCGAAAAATAACTTGTTTGCAGGCGGGGCCGTCAGGGATTTGTTTTGTTTTTAATTTTTTTTGCTATAACGGTTGGTCCTATAAAAAACTTGTCAATATAAAAGTTTTAGATAATACTAAGAGGATTAATAATAAATTTACGCGGATTTGATATCTTGTGAATTGATGAAGCTATGATTTTTTTGCTCCTAAAACCCCCCTTCCCCCCCCCCCCTTGGGGCCATTTTTAATTATATCAAAAATCTGTCATACATACATTTTCGGCCCTTTTCCTAGAAGTAATAATAACTTTAAACGGATTCGATACGTATAATAATAAAGAAATTATGAGGATTTTTCTGTTTTCACAAAAAGCCCCCCCCCCCATTTCCCCCCCCCCCCCCCCCCCTTGGTTCGATTTTGCCCATTAACGAACTTGACCGAGATTTTATTATCCTTGATTTTATGTATCAGTTTCGAAAAGATGCGGGAGTTGGAACCGCCTACTTCGAAAAATAACTTGTTTGCAGGCGGGGCCGTCAGGGATTTGTTTTGTTTTTAATTTTTTTTGCTATAACGGTTGGTCCTATAAAAAACTTGTCAATATAAAAGTTTTAGATAATACTAAGAGGATTAATAATAAATTTACGCGGATTTGATATCTTGTGAATTGACGAAGCTATGATTTTTTTTCTCCTAAAACCCCCCTTCCCCCCCCCCCTTGGGGCCATTTTTAATTACATCAAAAATCTGTCATACATACATTTTCGGCCCTTTTCCTAGAAGTAATAATAACTTTAAACGGATTCGATACGTATAATAATAAAGAAATTATGAGGATTTTTCTGTTTTCACAAAAAGCCCCCCCATTTCCCCCCCCTTGGTTCGATTTTGCCCATTAACGAACTTGACCGAGATTTTATGACCCTTGATTTTATGTATCAGTTTGGAAGAGATTTATGCAGAATTTTTCCAGTTATCGTGGTCAGAAAAAAGTGACATAGATAGATAGATAGATAGATAGATAGATAGATAGATAGATAGATAGATATATAAACTTTTGAACTGGGGGTGGTTTTGGGTTCTGGGAGTCATGATCGGCGTAGATCTGCAAAAATTTTTCAAAATTTCCAACTTAGGTGAGAATGTAATAGGTAGTATTTCTTACGAAATCTACCTAAAAATGTATTTGCGCGAGACTATTAAAAACAATAATGAAAGTTTAAAATAATAATTAAATGATCACGTGTTGAAAGCAGGAAATAAAGAAAATTACGTCATAAAAATTGTGTTTACACATGAATATTAAAAATAAAAAAGATGAATTAAATGAAAAAGCATTATAACCAGATTACAGAAGATAGTCGCCGTTCGTGATATCATCATCATCATCTTTTTAATACAGGATACATTACCAGGTTTTAAGAGGCTGTGAAATCAGAACGGGGGTTGGTGAGCGTAGCGAGCAGGGGGCAGAGCCCCCTAGTTTTTTATTTAAAAATGTAATTTCATACAAAATCGGGTTAAAGATATAAAATAATAAAAACTTGACGTTTTTTTTTTTAATTTATTTATTATCACGGGCCCGGGCAACGACGGGCGGAGTCAGTTAGTATATATTTATATCCTGACCGTAACCCATATTGTGTAACATTAACAAAATATACTGCAAACGATTTCCCCCTTACACCATTATCTAAGAGAATTCTTTTAAGTGTTAAACAAACAATAAATTATGTGATTTTCAATAGCGAACATGCTATTAAACCTCTGTAACACACATATATATATATATATATATTACAAGACAATTCGAATATATTTACGAGAGTTAGAGCACGGACAAATTACGGACGGTTAAAACAGACGACATACAGACAAACCGAAGTCATAAGTAATTTTCAACTAAGTTGCGTAAAGTGTTAAAAAGGCCTCAGACATTTTGGCAACAGGGTGTTCACCTGACCCTTAAAGACAGGACTAAAGAGAAAAGAAAAGAAAAAAAAACAAGTTGGAAATTATACGTCAAACGTGAAAAATGAGGTGCGTTCGTATTATAACTAGTTTTATAAATATTCCGATCTTTGTGCAATAGCTGTAACACTCTTATGCAAAAATGCATGAATTCAAAATTTATTTTATGTGCAGATTTTCATATTATAGATATTAATTTTATTTTATGAAATTATGTTTCAATACACTTTTACAAACAATTAATTACAATTCTGTAACTTTAAAATTATACTATGCATAAATATACAATACAAGACAATGTAAAAAAATCATCGTTATTATTTCGGTGAAATGAATTATGTCGTCTGTTATTATGATATAATTAATTTCCGTAATAAAATAAATGCATTTTATGTTGGCAACATTTTATCTTTATTGACATTTACTAAAAATTCCAATGGGAAACTTAAGCCTAGCTTTGAAAATTTCAGAACTCGAAATCCCTATTTAGACTCTTTTTAGGTGCGTTCGTAATTATATAAATACGTGGCACCTGGTAGTCGTCGTCTGGTTCGTCCGTCGGTCTGTCCGCATATAGCAGTGTAAAAACTACTCAACCGAATGGTTTGAAATTTAATATATACTTAGCTGACCCGCCCGGCGTTGCCCGGGACCATGATAATAAATTTAAAAAAAAACATCAAGTTTTTATTATTTTATATCTTTAACCCGATTTTGTATGAAATTATATTTTAAAATGAAAAATTCGCGAAAAAATATTGCTATTTAGTGATAAAAGCGCTCATTTTCTTGTTTTTTCACATAGGGTCGTTTCATAGTTTTAAAATAAAAAGTTCTTTTTGAACTCTTTGAAATCTTTATAGGCTATAAATAAAACAGTTTTACAGCCCATGTAAAAATTTCGTGAAGCGATATTGTTATCTAGTTGTAAAAGAAATGTTTTCTTCTCGCTTTTGTGTTTGTTTGTTGGTTTTCGCGTCGGCTCCTTTAACATAGCAATAAAACAAAATAGTTCTCATCTTCCGAACTCTCTAAAATTTCAATCGATTATAAATATAATTGTATCCTAGCTCTCTTTAAAATTTTGTGAAAATATATGCATATTGAGTAGTGAAAACATGAATTCTTAAAAAAAAAAAAAAAAAAAAAAGCTTTTAACGCAATGGCTATATTACGCCATCCGTGTTCAACTCTTTTCAATCCCCCTAGCTAAACAGGTTTCCCGTTTTTGAGGGGCGAAGCCTTCAAAAAAACATTGAAACATTCGCAATCAGACAGTTTTGGTGTGGAAAAGAGAATATGAATTTGACAGAATGCGCTTTTCGCTCTAAACATATAGACTAGATAGTACCTGTCAAGATTTAACGATAAATAACTTGAAAGTTCCTTTAGAAATATGCTTTTATTTTTAATTAGCTGCTTTTAAATTAATTAAGTATTAAAAATTTTATAAATTGTTATATTGTGTAAGCAATCCCTATAGATATAAGACGATAGATTGTGTTGTCGGTCCAGCCTACTCAACTAATGAAGTAAAATAATTTTAAGCTTCTAATTTACATCCTATTATACTTGAATTAATTTAGAAGAATTTAACTAAAAATATTAATTGAATGATTTATTGTTACTTACAACAGTCTCGTTTTTTTTTTTTTTTTTTTTTTTTTTTTTAATGTCAATATTTAGTATTTTCTAATTTTTTTAATTAAGCGACCTTTAAAATTTTTCGACTCTAAAACCCAAATAAAATATGGATATCAAGGTGATTTCTTTTATAATTGTTATATGGATATTTTTGCTTCTTTCTTTTTTCTCTGCTTTTATTTTATTTTATTTATTTATTTTTTTTTTTTTTAAGGAGAATAATCATATACTTTTCTTAGTTATATACGAATATATCCTATTGATAATGGTAATACAAAATATAGATAACAGCTTAGATCACTTTGTTTAATCGATAACTACATGAAAAATCTCTTAATTTAAATATTTATAATATAAAGTAATATTAAATATTAATAATAATATTATAATAAATAATAATATAAATAATAATATTAAAGAAATATTGTCGGTTGTTAAATTTTATTTACCACAGTCCCAATATTTTGAAAAAATAACAATATTTAGTACTTCTGATTTTAACTACACGACTTTTAGAATTTTTCATTACATTAATTTTTATCCATCTGATTCTAAAACCCTGAATTTAAACTTTGCAGCTAACGATTTATAATGCATATTTTTTAATTACTTGAATTTTTATTTTACATTTTCACACATTGTTTAATTGTTAAATCATGGATATCAAGATAATTTAGAGTTCCTGTATGAATATTCCTTATAAGCTCTGTTTTAAAAGGATTAACCGATTACGGAAGATTGAGTGACATTATTGTATTATTGCAACCAGTGGCGATATTCTGTAATCGGGTTGCAATTAATTTCCCTTTGATAATGTGGAAATGGGGGGGGGGGGGGGTCCTAAGGTCGCATCCAGCGCTGTTGTGACAGTTGTTTTTGTGATTGAGTGAGAACTATCACACATTTGTAAATTTGATTGTATAAAATAGTTAAGTAAAAAATGCTGCTGCCTTCTGGGCTTTTATAATAAAGATTTCTTTTAGAAGCTAGAAGAAAATAATTTTAAAGATATTGTTTAATTTTTATTTGGGCTTTTATAGCGAAATCTTTTTAGCCACACACAGGGTGGCTTATTCTTTCAATCTCTATCATTTTTCATGTTTATGAAAAGTCACAGCAATCCATCGTTGCCACAGATTAATCTCGGAAAATGAAACAATTGAAGTTACTTAAAAAATTGATAACTCGAAAAGTATTTGTCACAAAATTGTTTTACAAACTGCGTTAGAATGGTAAAAAATTGTATTTTTCTTGATATAAATTTCAAATCTAATGATTATGTCGTTTTTCAAATATTAGATTTCAAAAATTACAAAACTTCACAATGGAGTACCGTAACGAAACTTTTACGCGTAAAAAGATAATGATAAAGGCATTGTGGCTCGACGTGTATCGTGTATACTGGCCATAGCATGAGTAACGAATTATAGTAAACTTATTATTCTGTTAAAATATAAAAGTGAATTATGTATATACATTTTTAAAAATTAAAGAAAAACATTTTATCACAAACATCAAAAAAAAATTTTCTTCTATTTATTCCCTTATTCCAAAGATACTGTTTTATCGTCGGCTGCCATAGCAACATGAATTAAATTTCATTAAAAAATGGCTCAGAATGGGTAGAAAAATATTTTTCTAAATCGAATGGTTATTGAACAACTCAACACTTTAACAGGGGAATTTTTATTTGTTATTTAGATATTTTAAAATTGTTTGTTGTCATTGCGTTTTTATTCTGAGTTACAGCTAGTTTATTTATTTTTAAAATAAAAGCCGTGTGTGGCAATCTATATTCGGCATTATAGCAGAATTTTCCCCTCTTGTCCCATTTAATTCTTTTCGCACATAATAATTTAATTATTTTAATGTTTATTTTCTCTTTTAATATTCACGTGTAATTAAATTTTTCAACTATAGAATATTTGGAAATATTATTATTTGCCCTTTTTTAAAATTTGGCAACGATAAAAAAAAATGACTTTCGAAATCAGCATTTACATATTACTTCTCTTGTCAACATACCTTTTTCTATGCATTTACAAAATGCATAACAATGAATGGGGTATCATTCGGAAGGCTTTTGAATCGGCTTCTGACATAGTACACTCACATTTCGTTAAAACATGTTTTTTTTAATTCAAAATTGCAGTTAATTAAAATAACACAGCATTGTTTTCATAAATGAAATGAAGAGCTTTTCTCAAATCAATGTTACCGCAAAACTAAAATACTGCATTATATTGTGCTCAACAATGATATAAAAAAATAAATATAGTGCGAAAAAGATAAAGTGGGATGTCTCTGCACGAGCTTATTTTATATTTATGATTAAAAAGCAAAATTCAAATTCAAATGCTTAGAAGAAAAAGACACCATCGATCGATAGAAGCAGTGGTATTTTACGTGTAGTCTAAAATGTATGCTTTGTTATATTAAATTCTAAATTGTATTTTATATGTATTCAATTTATTTTTCATTGTCCCATGTTTTTCCCGAAGTGGGTGACTTCGTTTTCTAACACAGTTAAAATATGTTTTTTTTCCCCTCGCGCGCCTTCCTTTTGCTATCTTCGATCAGTTTTTACTGTAAAAATTTCTCATTCCCATTTTAGTGAGTGATGTCGTTAGACTAAATAGACTTAGATAGATATCTTTAGTTCTTGCACTGTTTATTTATTTATTTGATTTTCAAAATGAACATATTCAAATACTTTAAATTTAGAGCTATATCCTACTAATTTTTTTTTTAAAAATGTGTTGGATTTAAATTTTGTTCATCTTATTTATTAATTTTTGTTTATAGAAAATATTTTTTTTTCTTTTTTTTTTACACTTAAATTGTATAACAACACACGTTAGAAAGGCTAAAAGAATTGAGACACAGTGCAGTAAAACATAGCTATACAGTGAAAGTTTTAAAAAAAAAGTTAAATGTTTCCTGACTTAAAACTAGCAGAACCTTGTTTTTATGCTCTCAAAATTTGTATTCATATACATTAAGAATTGAGATACAGTGCAGTAAAACATAGCTACAGTCCAAGTTTCAAATAATTTTAAATGTTCCCTGACTTAAAAGTAGCAGAACCTAGTTTTTATGTTCTCAAAATTTGTATTCATAAACATCAAGTCATCTCTCATTTATATCTAAAAAAAAATTGTTTTCTGATATGTTGTTTATATGTTTTACTTACATTTCATTCTTTGAAACTTAACAAAAATACAAAGAGCATCTAGCCTTTAAATAACAGCCAGAGCTGGCATTCTTCATCAGCCAAGTATCAATGTAAAATTCTACAAAAAGAAAAAAGAAAAAAAAAAAAGGTCTCAGAGTAAAATTTTAATTCTTAAACTTTTTTACGAGGGGCAGTCGGAAAATAAGTTTCCCCTGGCGACTATGGACAGAGGTGTGTATGAAAGACAAAAAATGTAATGAGACATTAAAGATAAAGTATAACTTTATTTTTTCACATAAGTACCAAGTACATTGGGACATTTGTCATACCGCTTTATAAGCTTCAAAAAGCCCTCCAGGAAAAAATCAGGGCTTTGCCTACGGACGAAGCGTTGAACGGCTATGGGCGAAAGATGACACAGCACGTGAAAGCGAACGTCCAAGACACCGATACAATTGGATAGAGGTCGACCGCGATCAAGCAGATGGAGCTGTTGCAGTGCCTGCGCAGATGGCGCTGTTGCAGTCAACAGCGCTATCTGCGCAGGCACTGCAATAGCGCCATCTGATTGATCGCAGTCGACTACCCAATGGTGTATCGGTGTCTTGCACGTTTGCGTTCACCTGCTGTGTCGTCTTTCACCCATAGCCGTTAAACGCTTCGTCCGTATGCAAAGCCCTGATTTTTTCCTGGAAGGCTTTTTGAAGCTTATAAAGCGGTATGATAAATGTCTCAATGTAGTTGGTACTTATGCGGGAAAATAAGGTTATGTTTTATCTTTAATGTCTCATTACATTTTTTGTCTTTCATACACACCTCTGTCCACAGTCGCCAGGGGAAACTTATTTTCCGACTGCCCCTCGTAATTTTAATTCTTAAAATTTTAGCTCTTAATTCTTAAATTCACATGAACACTCCCCTGGTGATAAGCTTGCTTCTAAATTATTGCTCTAAAAACTAGTTGCTTCTTAACACCTAAGGAATGAGCGTTGCATACGCAGGGTTCATACAGACTTGAGTATAAAATATCCAAGGAGTCTAGAAAAATTCTAAGGAGTAAAAAAATTTTAAAGGACTTACCATATTTTTACATGTTGTGCCCTTGTGTAACATGCATACCCATCCTAATTTTTAATGACTCATTTAGAGAGAAAACTGATTGTATGCTGTTAAAATTTAATAGCTAGTGCTAAAATTGCAAAATATTCACAATGCATTGCTTACTGGTTTTGTAAATACATACTGGTTTTGAATACAAAATTGCCAGTGAATTATTTTATGCAATGATTAATGGACATATATACAAAAACCAATCAAATCGCAAATATTCATCATGTATCGCATACACCTATATTTAAAAAAAATTTTTGAAGGGAAAAACCATGCGGCATGTACAAAAAAATACAGTAACTTCTTTTTTCTTTTTAAGAATGGTTGTATTCACTTGAACATGAGAACCTTTGTAAACAGCATGAGAAGATTTTTATTTACTTCCTTTAAAGATTAATCTCTTCCAAGCCATACATGCTTAAGTATTATTATTCACCGTCTAATATATGTTTCTATTTTCCACTCTTGTATACTTCAATTAAATCATTGTACAATGCTAAATTATACTTTGTGATAATTTAAGGAGTTTTTAAAAAGTATTTTGTTTATTTAAGGAATTCAAAGTACTCCTTGCAAACTCTTTCATTCCTAAGGAGTTTCTAAGGAGTCTGTATGGACCCTGTGGTATGTGTGCTGTATAGAGTGGCTATAGTCCTCATTTCTGAATCGTAATTTTTGCCTTACCTAATTGCACAATTTCTGTGATTAAATAAGGCAAAGATTGCTATTCAGAAACCGAGGAGGGGGGAATATATATATACTGTATGCTCATGCTTAAAGGATTGTGTTTCTGGAATCTAAAGAAGAATTCTGTTGTTAAGATCAACAATTTGTGCAACTGTATTCATATATAAAATACCATTTCATGCATTTCATATACACACAAAATGATATTATTTTTAAATTCCAAAAAACATTTGTAAATATTTCTTGTAAAGAGAAATTCATTATTTTGGTTACTAATTTTGACAAATGCTATAAATTACCAATAAGCAAACACAGTCTTTTTAAAATAAATATATACATCTTTATTGGATAAACAAAAAGAAAATAAATACAATTAAGATAGGCTTACTATGCATTCACATTTTACATAAAATAAGCAAAAATTTATAAAACTTTTTGAACAAACTTAATGCATATAGGACATATTGCTGTTCATAATACAAATAGTGTATTGGCTGAAATAAATATATATTCCAATTTTCATTTAAAAAATAAAATAAATAATAATAATAATAAAATACTGCATATACCTGTGTATAAGTCGAAGAATTTTAGAAAAATTTTCAATGGAAGTTGAAAAAGGGTGTCAACTAGTTTAAAAGTTACCTACTTATCAACTGCTGATGTTCATGTTCTTTAAAAAATTATTTAAATAGTCCACACATCTAAAAATGTTTATTATTTACATGAATCTGAATTTTGAAGCAACTCATGAAATTAGGAATCTAATATTACTTCTCCAGCAGAATTTTACACATCTTCTGAATCTGATTCTAAGTATAGTTTACCAGTCAAAGGAGTTGTTTATGTTTATAAATAACATTATAACATTAAAAGATAACATTAAAAGTTTGAATAACAGTAGAGGGAGAATGAGAGTTCAACCTCAGCAACGCAGGCGGGGGCGGAGGTGCGGAGGAAATTTTTTTCTCCCCCTGCCTCCCCCCTACCCCTACCTCCCCATCACCCCCCCTACCCATGCCCCCCCCCCTACCCCCCCATCCCCCATTTTTTTTTAATTTAAAAATTTTTAAAATTGTCTTATAGTACGAGCTATCGGTGATGGTAGAGTACGACCACTATCCCCCCCCCCCATTTTTTTTTTTTTTTTTTTAAATTAGGAGAGAGAAAGTTTAAAGTGGTGTCGCCCTCTATCGGTAAGTATGAAAATTATGGAATTTAAAATGACTGCTTCTGAATTTTAAGTTATAGCATAGTATAAAATAAAATATTCTAAAGTATCTCATCATACTGCTTACAATGGAAATTTAAGTTATAGCATGGTGTAAAATAAAGTAACTTACCACTGCTTACAATGTAAATATATAGTTATAGAATAGCACTTGATAAATAATTTAAAAATGTGTTACCATAGTGCTCGCAAAGGAATATGAAATAGAAATTTAAGTTCTAACATAACGCTAAATAAATAATTTTAAAGTTTCTTAGCAAACTGCTTACAATGAAAATATTTAGTTAAAGCATAGCACTTAATAAAATATTTTAAAGTTTCTTACCAAACTGCTTACAATGGAAATATTTAGTTATAGCGTAGCACTTAACAAAAATTTTAAAGTGACACATGTAAATAATTATAGTTATAAACCGACATATAGGCAGATAGGCAGGCACACAGACAAGCAGGCAAGCAGGTAGGCAGACAGACAGACACACAGTGAACTATTTGTTACGTACACAAGCATGCATATACGAAGTGAACTAATTGTAATAAAATACAAGACGTGCATACGTTTTAAAACATTTTTTTTTTCTTCACAGAAATTAAGATAATATTAAATTTCGACTACAACTTTCACTTTGAAATAGCGTACTCCCTTGTTAAAAATTATTAGCTTTTAACAAACATGTAAATGAAGCGGGGTTCGAACCTCGAACTTGACAAAATGATCTCATGATGTGTTGATTTGCAGTAGGTTTAAACGAACACACCATGAGACCATGTTTATTAGACGCGATTTAAGATATATAAGAAAAGGTGTCACGTGACTGAACATATTGGATTATTACTATACAGTACTAATGATATTATAAATTTTGTAAAATAATTTAAGCTTTACGATAAACTTTAATGTTTAAACTTACAAACACATTGGAATGTATTTATAACATATAAAATAACCTTATAAAAGGCTGGTTGGTTTGTTGGTTTTATAAACTTGCAAAGCAAAGCGTATCTTACCAATTAGCATACAAGAGATTTTGTAACATAAATTATATAATACAGCAAATTTTAACTTACCAAGTGAGGTTTAAGGATACTGTAATAGAATTTTTAATTGTATACTTTAAAAAAGAAAGTTTAACTTACCATTATGTTTATGCTCGGATTCGAACTGTCAACCTTTTGGCTAGCTTTCCAATGCGATCCCAATTACGCTACGATGGCTCCGTACAATTAATATAAATAATGAAACCTAACACAATGTTACTTTTTTTCCCTAAGATTTTCAAGTTAATAAAACAGGATATGACGACATTTATAGAATAACATCCTGTTTTACAACGATAAGAATAGCAATATAAGAAGCTTGTACACCATAATGAATTTACTGTTTAAACTTTTGACTTAAACGATTATTCTTCTAATTACTTAAAACCTTGCTGTATATTTGCTTGATCACCTATCTGTTTACCCTGCTTTTTGGATACTTCTAAACCTGAAAATGACTACTTCGCTTAACACATCTTACTATGAAATTTCAGAAATCAGCGAATTTAGTAGAATATTTCAGTATTTTGACGTTTTTACCCCATACCATTGGGACTTAGGGGAGGATACGATTGTTGAAGTGCAAATGAATAAGAACTGTGAGTTAAACGTTCACATTCAAAAATATAAAGAATTTGAGAATAGTGGTAAAATGTACCCTACAAATGAAGGAATTACAATATCGTGCGCAACCTTTGATAAATTTGAAACGAGAATGACAAAATTTAATTTTGACTCTGCAGAAAAAGAAACATTCGTATCTAACAACGACTTACTAACGATTTATGTGGATAAGGAATCATGCATACTGCAAAAACTATTGAAACCTGATTGTTTACTACTTACAAAAGAACAATTTCTCAAACTAGAGAAAAACTGTATTGAAATTAGCGAATGTCTTATTCAAACTTTTTTAACAAAACTTTTACCTGTTTATGTTTTAAAAAACGTAAAAATATGTAAATGTTCTCACTTTACAGAGGAAGAGGCGATGGACTATTTTTTAGAATGCTTCTATCATGAATTAGAGAGATCAGTATATCGCACGTTTGACTGTTATTTATGTTCAATCGGCCAACCAGTAGAAATGGATCATGAATGTATGAGATATAATTTAAGAAAACAGTTTAACTGGTGCGCAGACAGTGCTTTGTTAAATTTCAACATTAAGGAATTTGTGAAAAACCTGCTAGAGAAATGTACATGTAATTATACTTATTTATTTTTTGAATCTATGAATGTAGACTTTTATAATAAGCATTTGAGCAATGTATTTATAAATTAACGTAGAAATGTTTTATATTTAATAAATATTTGTTTAGTTTTTCATCATATGTCTGTTTTTTATTTATGTATAAGGAATAAATAAGCTTAGTTTTCGGAAAGTTTTACAATTTTTATTCAGAAAATGTAGAAACTTGTTTTATTTTTCTACAAAAATTAAGGATTTTATACTATTTCATTAAACATGTGTACCATTATTATAATATAACTTACATATTGTATACAAAATACTACCCTTTACTTGATAAATTATTTAAGATTTTAAACCAAAACTGAGCGAATATTATAAAGGTTATCGAGTTTGAAAATAGATCTGTTGTCTACCAGAGCAAAAACAGGAAACTACTTATTTGCGGATAACATCCCTGTTTTCTTACTGATAACGATACTTCTTGTATAGTTTAAAGTATAAAAATTCTTTCACTAAATTGAATATTATGTTTTTTTTTTTCGGGATATGTAACTTAATTAGCAATACCATATAATGAACGAGTATTTTCACACATTTAAATTTGCATTTTAAGCCATGATGAATACATAATAAAACATTACTTGTTTACTTTTACATAAAATATGGAAAATAAATTTGTACTTAACTTATTAAATCACCCACTGTATAATAAAAGATGCTTTACCTAATTACTTATGTTAACATACAGACTAATTTCTGTATAAGATATATATCACGTGACGCTATTTTTAATTATTTTAAGCATGCGCGCCCTCTACAATTAAATAAATATTCATGAAAAGTTTTATTTGAAATAATATACATACTGTTTCTGTGCCGTTAAGACGTTCTAATTTTTTCCCCGTTTAAGTGATCTGTGATTTTAATTGATTTAAATTAAATAAGTACAATGCAAGACATGGTGTTAGACGAACCAACCAAGATAAGAAAAGCCTTAACATCGGAGTTTAAGGAGCAAATAGACTGTACTATTTTAATGAAACCTGTTTTGAATAAGGAACCAATGGCCTCTTCATCAGATCAAGTCGATCAAAAGTTTTCTTTTACATGTGATACATGTAAAAAAGTATTTACTAAAAAATATATGTTATTAAGACATATGAACTTACATTTAGAAAAAAACCCCCTCTAAGTGTGATAATCTGTTTACTACAAAGAGCGCTTTACAGGATGATATGCTAATTCATCCAAAGACATCTGCCACATATAAATGTGAGAAATGCAGTAAGACTTTCTCACGAAAAAATGTGTTAGTTAGACACATGAAATTTCATTTAGAAAAGAAACCTTTTAATTGTAAAATGTGTTCGAAATCTTTTGTGCAGAAAAGCGACTTACAAAAGCATAACTTAGTACATTCTAAACAAGGAGTTGTGCATAAATGTAATGAATGTGATAAAAAGTTTTTACGGGAAAAAAATTTAATAAATCATACTATGATTCATAACACCCCTCAGCAAAAGCAAAGGAATATTGAACCGTTTACCAGACACTATAAATGTGTCGATTGTTCTGAAATATTTAATCACAGATTTGACTTAGTGAAGCATAGAAAAATTCATCTCTCGCCCAAAGAACATATATCTGAACAGCGTACTGAACTTTTAAACCATTTACAGAATTTATTACTACGTATAGACACTTTACAAAATGCTATAAAAAATGAAACTATTCCTTTTTGAAATATTGACTTTACCAATTTATTTGAACTATACATATTCTTGTATATACTAATGTATGTGTTTAAATAATTAAATAAATAATAGATAAGTGAAAAAGCTTTTGTGTTTTATTTTTCAATATGATTATATTATATCACTATTATGTGAATGAATGGACTTGTAAATTTATACACTATGTATAAAAGTAAATTTCTTGGACTTTTACAAGAAGTAAAAATTTAATACAAATATATTTCAGATTTTTTAAATATATTATTGATTCACATATGATAGTTAAATTCATATGCTATTAAGCATATAATTTTGTATAATCTATATTATTAATTTTCTTTAACACATATTACTTTTTTACAATAAATCGATTTAACTAATTATACATTTGTGTAATTAAACAAACTTATTTTACTAAATATACGTATCGATAATTAATTTATATTATTTACATACACATGATTATACTTTTTATCGTACGCGATTAACTATTTATACATTTAATAAGCGTTGCCATACCCGCTTTTATAAATAATTAGATATTATAAAGCATACGGATTTCACATAAACAAGCAATATTCATTAAATGAACAATTTGAATCTTTAAGCTATAACGTCATATTTACTTTTAAACTTGCTTTTAACTGTAACCATCACTCTTTTTTAACATATGTTAGTAACTGTTTAGATATAATATAATCAGTTTACTGTTGACTTTTGTCGTGACTGAACCTTTTACTGTTTGTTATTTAAAAATGGCTTGTGAATTAGAAGGGATTAAACGGTCGTGTGAAGAAATGGCTTCTTCAACAAAGTTTCAACGTTTAGATAAACCTATGGAAAATTCTGATTTTTATAAAAATGAATTTTTACCCAAATCTAATATACAGGAGAACTATGAAACACTATCACCTACCATGGACTTGTATGCAGCAGAGCCTAAGATTACCAAGGATTCTACAACCCCAATATTTACTAACTGTGATAATGACGAAACGTCTTTCCCCGACACCTGTTGTGAGTCTACCTCTGCTAAAAGCTTTTTGGATACAATGTTTAAGGATCTAGATTTTAAAAATTTGGAAACATATCTTACCTCACAGCTTACAAGTGGTTTAATTTCTTCAAATGAACCCTCAACTAGCATTACACATAGTAGTGAACAATTATATAACATACCCCCTCCCATCGCATGTGTGAATAACATTTCCAAAACCAAACATGGTGTGATATGAAATCTCACAATGTTTAAATCATGTTATATTTTTAATTCTTTCGGCCTTTCACGTCGATATTATTTGGATTCAATTCCGTATTTATTTTTACGCGAGCGTTTCTTATCAGGCATCGTTCGACGGCCGTATTGCGCTCTTGCCGATGTGTTCGCTCTCTGCCTTCTCCTCGTATTGTGATGACGTCATCGAAGCGCCGTCTTTCCCCCCTCTTGTGACGTACGCATCAGGTAGCTGTGAAAGGAGCTCATTTTTCGAAGGCGTGGTTTATTTGACGATTGCTGGCGCAAATTAAAATAAATGTTTTTAAATGAATTGTTCGGATTTGTTAATTAAGATATTGTCTAATTTTTAAAATTCTCTAATAGATTTAAGTCTTGTCGTCCGGATACTTATGGTGTCCCCGTTTCTTACTATAAATTAAAAATTTCGTTAATTTAGAATCAGAATCTGTTTGTTGATGAACCTGCCATAATGTAATTTTCGTTTCAAAAAGATCGCGGGCTCAGGCCTGCCTGCCTGCCTGCAGCCTACGGATGCGGCGTCCGGCGAAATTCTACGACGATGTTCTCCCCTGTCTGAATTTATTTTCTGATGGCGTGCAAAAGTTTTAATTGAAATTCTCATCTTTAAAATTTGGATTGATGCTGCATTTTAATTTGAAAAGTCAATTCTTCGAGTGGAAAAGATTATCTTTATCGGCCAAAGTTTTCATTAAAATAAAAAAAAGGTGACCAACGGATGAAGGCCTCTTTTTCTCTTCAAGAAAATATGAATAAAGATATTTGATTATATCGTTAACAAGGCTCCTCTTCATTTGTTTTCAGCAGACACCTTTCAAGTAAGAAGTTTCTTTTCCTTTTATTTTATACCACTGCTTTGACCAAAAAGAACGCTAAGGGGTCTAGCAAATACAACGCAATATTCTAAATAAAGAACTTCATAACTATTTAATAATATATAACTACACCTTCATCTACATCAAATAATATTATTTATACAACACATGGTAAATCTCGCATTTTTGTCATGTTTCGGATTAAACTTGCTGATTTTATATTTTTAACTTTAAAACGACATTATAAACAGTTTTATGTACATATTGAAGAGATCAAACACAATGTATTTACAAATGAAGAAATTTCATCAACAAATAGAATTTTTATGGATATTTCAACATGGTATGAATTCCAATATAAAATTTTTGGATTTAATTTAAAATATAAAAGTTCATAGTTTATTGCTAACAATACAGTATTAGTGTTAAATTATAATAATTCTATTATGCAAATAAAAAATTTAAAGAATTATACACATTGTGTTTTAAACGATTTTCAGTTAGAAAATTTAAAAGAAAAAGCTATTGATTTTAATAGCAATCTTATTAAACACTTGTATACAGTTCATCTACCGCAGTTAATTAAGCAAAAATGCACACTCGTTAATTTACCTTCTGAAATCGAGCGTGTTTTACTAACGAAACTTATCTCTTCTATTGAGGATAATGTACTGACAATATTAAACCAAATTTATGAATGTGTAGGCTGTATATTTAGACACCAATCCCAAAGTCTACATACATGTTTCACCTTTAATAAACGTGAAAGATTTAATCACTTAGGGGATATGATTTTAATGCTTGTAAATTTTGATTATGTTATTTCAAGGTTTTTAAACGGAGTTGAATGTATCAGTGAAAACTTTTTACGTAACATTAATGTGGAATTTATTCGAAATGTATTATTTAAGTCCTGAAAATAAAATATTTTGCTTTAAATCTGTGTGTTTATTTAAACAAAATGTGTGTGTGTGTTTATTAATATTGTTTAACTTGCAATTTAAGATTAATAATTTCTGTTATATGTTTATAACAGAAACATGATAACATAGTATGTATACTAAATGTTAGTAACATACTACACATGTTAGTAAATGTATTTTTGAACTATTATAAAAGTTTTTAAAATTTTACAAGATAGCAAAATTATTTTTCAGTTAAAAAAGTTTTAAAACTTAATAAAAGTATTTCATACTTTATCAATGTTGATTCGTCTTGTATGTTTATATTATATAATGGTAACATACTATATAGTTATTATGTTACTACATGTACTTATAAAAATAATTTAAACATGTTATATTATTGTAAAAGTTTTTAAAAAATTTACAAAGTAACTTAATTAAATTATAAGTAAACAAAATAATTATTTTTTTTTAATTAAAATAAATTAACAAAAATGAAAAGTTATCAAAATTATTTTATAAATGTTTTAAAATACTTAATTTTAATAAATTGTGTCTATGTATATATATATATATATGTGTGTGTGTGTGTGTATGTACCTATATAAATGTGGAACTTTAGTTAATTAATAGAAATTCTCAATCTTTGTCATTAGAAACCCTATATTCTGATAATTAATAACAATTAGCTTTAAATTAAAGAAATAGATTAATTTATACTTACAAATATAGCCCACTTATAATAGCACATCCATCTTACATAGTTACTTCAGACATTATGCTTGTTACTATCCTAGCAACAGGATGTTTTTGTCGTACCACGTGATTTCCTTTAAAGTCACGTGATCATGAAGATAACAGTTAAACACAACGTGTTTGACATTTTCACTTCTGCTATAGAAGAGGCTTGTTTAGTAAGTTATAATGTCCTGTATTCTTTATTTTACACTTTATTTTACAATTTATTAAGAAGATCTAATTTAAATAATGTTTATATTGCAAAACGTAAGGTAAAAGCACTAAATTATTGTTTTAAAAGCCTTTTATTTTGTAATTCTATCGACCATAAGATGATGTAATACATTTAAAATCTTACTACTGGGTTTTATTTTAGCATAAACATTATTTATTCAACTGGCTAATGCTTTTAGAAGTAACTTAATTTTTTTACACAAGCGGAAAATAATATTTCTTCATTAATATATCATGTTTACAAAATTTTTAAGTTATATATAATATATAACTTAAGTTATATATAACTTGTAAATACATAGTATATTTATATACCAAATACATAGTATATTTATATACCAAATCCATAAGTATACATATATACTTAAATAACATGTAAGTATACATATACTTATAGATACTTATAGTATAAAAATATACTATGTATTTACAAGTTATATTATATATAACTTAAAAATTTTGTAAACATGATATATTAATGAAGAAATATTATTTTCCGCTTGTGTAAGAAAATTAAGTTACTTCTAAAAGCATTAGCCAGTTGAATAAATAATGTTTATGCTAAAATAAAACCCAATAGTAAGATTTTAAATGTATTACATCATCTTATGGTCGATAGAATTACAAAATAAAAGGCTTTTAAAACAATAATTTAGTGCTTTTACCTTACGTTTGCAATATAAACGTTATTTAAATTAGATCTTCTTAATAAATTGTAAAATAAAGTGTAAAATAAAGAATACAGGACATTATAACTTACTAAACAAGCCTCTTCTATAGCAGAAGTGAAAATGTCAAACACATTGTGTTTAACTGTTATCTTCATGATCACGTGACTTTAAAGGAAATCACGTGGTACGACAAAAACATCCTGTTGCTAGGATAGTAACAAGCATAATGTCTGAAATAACTATGTAAGATGGATGTGCTATTATAAGTGGGCTATATTTGTAAGTATAAATTAATCTATTTCTTTAATTTAAAGCTAATTGTTATTAATTATCAGAATATAGGGTTTCTAATGACAAAGATTGTGAATTTCTATTAATTAACTAAAGTTCCACATGTATATAGGTACATACACACACACATATATATATATATATACATAGACACAATTTATTAAAATTAAGTATTTTAAAACATTTATAAAATAATTTTGATAACTTTTCATTTTTGTTAATTTATTTTAATTAAAAAAAATAATTATTTTGTTTACTTATAATTTAATTAAGTTACTTTGTAAATTTTTTAAAAACTTTTACAATAATATAACATGTTTAAATTATTTTTATAAGTACATGTAGTAACATAACAACTATATAGTATGTTACCATTATATAACATAAACATACAAGACGAATCAACATTGATAAAGTATGAAATACTTTTATTAAGTTTTAAAACTTTTTTAACTGAAAAATAATTTTGCTATCTTGTAAAATTTTAAAAACTTTTATAATAGTTCAAAAATACATTTACTAACATGTGTAGTATGTTACTAACATTTAGTATACATACTATGTTATCATGTTTCTGTTATAAACATATAACAGAAATTATTAATCTTAAATTGCAAGTTAAACAATATTAATAAACACACATACACATTTTGTTTAAATAAACACACAGATTTAAAGCAAAATATTTTATTTTCAGGACTTAAATAATACATTTCGAATAAATTCCACATTAATGTTACGTAAAAAGTTTTCACTGATACATTCAACTCCGTTTAAAAACCTTGAAATAACATAATCAAAATTTACAAGCATTAAAATCATATCCCCTAAGTGATTAAATCTTTCACGTTTATTAAAGGTGAAACATGTATGTAGACTTTGGGATTGGTGTCTAAATATACATCCTACACATTCATAAATTTGGTTTAATATTGTCAGTACATTTTCCTCAATAGAAGAGATAAGTTTCGTTAGTAAAACACGCTCGATTTCAGAAGGTAAATTAACGAGTGTGCATTTTTGCTTAATTAACTGCGGTAGATGAACTGTATACAAGTGTTTAATAAGATTGCTATTAAAATCAATAGCTTTTTCTTTTAAATTTTCTAACTGAAAATCGTTTAAAACACAATGTGTATAATTTTTTAAATTTTTTATTTGCATAATAGAATTATTATAATTTAACACTAATACTGTATTGTTAGCAATAAACGATGAACTTTTATATTTTAAATTAAATCCAAAAATTTTATATTGGAATTCATACCATATCCATAAAAATTCTATTTGTTGATGAAATTTCTTCATTTGTAAATACATTGTGTTTGATCTCTTCAATATGTACATAAAACTGTTTATAATGTCGTTTTAAAGTTAAAAATATAAAATCAGCAAGTTTAATCCGAAACATGACAAAAATGCGAGATTTACCATGTTTGGTTTTGGAAATGTTATTCACACATGCTATGGGAGGGGGTATGTTATATAATTGTTCACTACTATGTGTAATGCTAGTTGATGGTTCATTTGAAGAAATTAAACCACTTGTAGGCTGTGAGGTACGATATGTTTCCAAATTTTTAAAATCTAGATCCTTAAACATTGTATCCAAAAAACTTTTAGCAGAGGTAGACTCACAACAGGTGTCGGGGAAAGACGTTTCGTCATTATCACAGTTAGTAAATATTGGGGTTGTAGAATCCTTGGTAATCTTAGGCACTGCTGCATACAAGTCCATGGTAAGGTGATAGTGTTTCATAGTTCTCCTGTATATTAGATTTGGGTAAAAATTCATTTTTATAAAAATCAGAATTTTCCATAGGTTTATCTAAACGTTGAAACTTTGTTGAAGAAGCCATTTCTTCACACGACCGTTTAATCCCATCTAATTCACAAGCCATTTTTAAATAACAAACAGTAAAAGGTTCAGTCACGACAAAAGTCAACAGTAAACTGATTATATTATATCTAAACAGTTACTAACATATGTTAAAAAAGAGTGATGGTTACAGTTAAAAGCAAGTCTAAAAGTAAATATGACGTTATAGCTTAAAGATTCAAATTGTTCATTTAATGAATATTGCTTGTTTATGTGAAATCCGTATGCTTTATAATATCTAATTATTTATAAAAGCGGGTATGGCAACGCTTATTAAATGTATAAATAGTTAATCGCGTACGATAAAAAGTATAATCATGTGTATGTAAATAATATAAATTAATTATCGATACGTATATTTAGTAAAATAAGTTTGTTTAATTACACAAATGTATAATCATATGTGAATCAATAATATATTTAAAAAATCTGAAATATATTTGTATTAAATTTTTACTTCTTGTAAAAGTCCAAGAAATTTACTTTTATACATAGTGTATAAATTTACAAGTCCATTCATTCACATAATAGTGATATAATATAATCATATTGAAAAATAAAACACAATAGCTTTTTCACTTATCTATTATTTATTTAATTATTTAAACACATACATTAGTATATACAAGAATATGTATAGTTCAAATAAATTGGTAAAGTCAATATTTCAAAAAGGAATAGTTTCATTTTTTATAGCATTTTGTAAAGTGTCTATACGTAGTAATAAATTCTGTAAATGGTTTAAAAGTTCAGTACGCTGTTCAGATATATGTTCTTTGGGCGAGAGATGAATTTTTCTATGCTTCACTAAGTCAAATCTGTGATTAAATATTTCAGAACAATCGACACATTTATAGTGTCTGGTAAACGGTTCAATATTCCTTTGCTTTTGCTGAGGGGTGTTATGAATCATAGTATGATTTATTAAATTTTTTTTCCCGTAAAAACTTTTTATCACATTCATTACATTTATGCACAACTCTTTGTTTAGAATGTACTAAGTTATGCTTTTGTAAGTCGCTTTTCTGCACAAAAGATTTCGAACATATTTTACAATTAAAAGGTTTCTTTTCTAAATGAAATTTCATGTGTCTAACTAACACATTTTTTCGTGAGAAAGTCTTACTGCATTTCTCACATTTATATGTGGCAGATGTCTTTGGATGAATTAGCATATCATCCTGTAAAGCGCTCTTTGTAGTAAACAGATTATCACACTTAGAGGGGTTTTTTTCTAAATGTAAGTTCATATGTCTTAATAACATATATTTTTTAGTAAATACTTTTTTACATGTATCACATGTAAAAGGAAACTTTTGATCGACTTGATCTGATGAAGAGGCCATTGGTTCCTTACTCAAAACAGGTTTCATTAAAATAGTACAGTCTATTTGCTCCTTAAACTCCGATGTTAAGGCTTTTCTTATCTTGGTTGGTTCGTCTAACACCATGTCTTGCATTGTACTTATTTAATTTAAATCAATTAAAATCACAGATCACTTAAACGGGGAAAAAATTAGAACGTCTTAACGGCACAGAAACAGTATGTATATTATTTCAAATAAAACTTTTCATGAATATTTATTTAATTGTAGAGGGCGCGCATGCTTAAAATAATTAAAAATAGCGTCACGTGATATATATCTTATACAGAAATTAGTCTGTATGTTAACATAAGTAATTAGGTAAAGTATCTTTTATTATACAGTGGGTGATTTAATAAGTTAAGTACAAATTTATTTTCCATATTTTATGTAAAAGTAAACAAGTAATGTTTTATTATGTATTCATCATGGCTTAAAATGCAAATTTAAATGTGTGAAAATACTCGTTCATTATATGGTATTGCTAATTAAGTTACATATCACGAAAAAAAAAAACATAATATTCAATTTAGTGAAAGAATTTTTATACTTTAAACTATACAAGAAGTATCGTTATCAGTAAGAAAACAGGGATGTTATCCGCAAATAAGTAGTTTCCTGTTTTTGCTCTGGTAGACAACAGATCTATTTTCAAACTCGATAATCTTTATAATATTCGCTCAGTTTTGGTTTCAAATCTTAAATAATTTATCAAGTAAAGGGTAGTATTTTGTATACAATATGTAAGTTATATTATAATAATGGTACACATGTTTAATGAAATAGTATAAAATCCTTAATTTTTGTAGAAAAATAAAACAAGTTTCTACATTTCCTGAATAAAAATTGTAAAACTTTCCGAAAACTAAGCTTATTTATTCCTTATACATAAATAAAAAACAGACACATGATGAAAAACTAAACAAATATTTATTAAATATAAAACATTTCTACGTTAATTTATAAATACATTACTCAAATGCTTATTATAAAAGTCTACTTTCATAGATTCAAAAAATAAATAAGTATAATTACATGTACATTTCTCTAGCAGGTTTTTCACAAATTCCTTAATGTTGAAATTTAACAAAGCACTGTCTGCGCACCAGTTAAACTGTTTTCTTAAATTATATCTCATACATTCATGATCCATTTCTACTGGTTGGCCGATTGAACATAAATAACAGTCAAACGTGCGATATACTGATCTCTCTAATTCATGATCGAAGCATTCTAAAAAATAGTCCATCGCCTCTTCCTCTGTAAAGTGAGAACATTTACATATTTTTACGTTTTTTAAAACATAAACAGGTAAAAGTTTTGTTAAAAAAGTTTGAATAAGACATTCGCTAATTTCAATACAGTTTTTCTCTAGTTTGAGAAATTGTTCTTTTGTAAGTAGTAAACAATCAGGTTTCAATAGTTTTTGCAGTATGCATGATTCCTTATCCACATAAATCGTTAGTAAGTCGTTGTTAGATACGAATGTTTCTTTTTCTGCAGAGTCAAAATTAAATTTTGTCATTCTCGTTTCAAATTTATCAAAGGTTGCGCACGATATTGTAATTCCTTCATTTATAGGGTACATTTTACCACTATTCTCAAATTCTTTATATTTTTGAATGTGAACGTTAACTCGCAGTTCTTATTCATTTGCACTTCGACAATCGTATCCTCCCCTAAGTCCCAATGGTATGGGGTAAAAACGTCAAAATACTGAAATATTCTACTAAATTCGCTGATTTCTGAAATTTCATAGTAAGATGTGTTAAGCGAAGTAGTCATTTTCAGGTTTAGAAGTATCCAAAAAGCAGGGTAAACAGATAGGTGATCAAGCAAATATACAGCAAGGTTTTAAGTAATTAGAAGAATAATCGTTTAAGTCAAAAGTTTAAACAGTAAATTCATTATGGTGTACAAGCTTCTTATATTGCTATTCTTATCGTTGTAAAACAGGATGTTATTCTATAAATGTCGTCATATCCTGTTTTATTAACTTGAAAATCTTAGGGAAAAAAAGTAACATTGTGTTAGGTTTCATTATTTATATTAATTGTACGGAGCCATCGTAGCGTAATTGGGAGCGCATTGGAAAGCTAGCCAAAAGGTTGACAGTTCGAATCCGAGCATAAACATAATGGTAAGTTAAACTTTCTTTTTTAAAGTATACAATTAAAAATTCTATTACAGTATCCTTAAACCTCACTTGGTAAGTTAAAATTTGCTGTATTATATAATTTATGTTACAAAATCTCTTGTATTCTAATTGGTAAGATACGCTTTGCTTTGCAAGTTTATAAAACCAACAAACCAACCAGCCTTTTATAAGGTTATTTTATATGTTATAAATACATTCCAATGTGTTTGTAAGTTTAAACATTAAAGTTTATCGTAAAGCTTAAATTATTTTACAAAATTTATAATATCATTAGTACTGTATAGTAATAATCCAATATGTTCAGTCACGTGACACCTTTTCTTATATATCTTAAATCGCGTCTAATAAACATGGTCTCATGGTGTGTTCGTTTAAACCTACTGCAAATCAACACATCATGAGATCATTTTGTCAAGTTCGAGGTTCGAACCCCGCTTCATTTACATGTTTGTTAAAAGCTAATAATTTTTAACAAGGGAGTACGCTATTTCAAAGTGAAAGTTGTAGTCGAAATTTAATATTATCTTAATTTCTGTGAAGAAAAAAAAATGTTTTAAAACGTATGCGCGTCTTGTATTTTATTACAATTAGTTCACTTCGTATATGCATGCTTGTGTACGTAACAAATAGTTCACTGTGTGTCTGTCTGTCTGCCTACCTGCTTGTCTGTGTGCCTGCCTATCTGCCTATATGTCGGTTTATAACTATAATTATTTACATGTGTCACTTTAAAATTTTTGTTAAGTGCTACGCTATAACTAAATATTTCCATTGTAAGCAGTTTGGTAAGAAACTTTAAAATATTTTATTAAGTGCTATGCTTTAACTAAATATTTTCATTGTAAGCAGTTTGCTAAGAAACTTTAAAATTATTTATTTAGCGTTATGTTAGAACTTAAATTTCTATTTCATATTCCTTTGCGAGCACTATGGTAACACATTTTTAAATTATTTATTAAGTGCTATTCTATAACTATATATTTACATTGTAAGCAGTGGTAAGTTACTTTATTTTACACCATGCTATAACTTAAATTTCCATTGTAAGCAGTATGATGAGATACTTTAGAATATTTTATTTTATACTATGCCATAACTTAAAATTCAGAAGCAGTCATTTTAAATTCCATAATTTTCATACTTACCGATAGAGGGCGACACCACTTTAAGCTTTCTCTCTCCTAAATTTAAAAAAAAAAAAAAAAAAAAAAAAAAATAAAATAAAAAAATTGGGGGGGTGGGGGGGATAGTGGTCGTACTCTACCATCACCGATAGCTCGTACTATAAGACAATTTTTAAAATTTTTAAATAAAAAAAAAATGGGGGGGGGGTAGGGGGGGCATGGGTAGGGGGGGGTGATGGGTAGGTAGGGGTAGGGGGTAGGTAGGGGGTAGGGGGAGGCAGGGGTAGAAAAAAATTTCCTCCGCACCTCCGCCACCGCCTGCGTTGCTGAGGTTGAACTCTCATTCTCCCTCTACTACAATAAAAAATATTTTTTCATTTAAATATATTTACATTGAAGTGATATGGTTTTGAAACAGATTACCTTCATCACTTTTAAACAATGATTGTCTTTTCAAAATGGAGAACAAATAAAATATGATTTTAATTATAAATACTCAATTTAAAAAAAATTACTGAATTTAATAAAAACTTATTCGTCTAATAAAAATTTTTCTCCTCTCAATTTCAAAGGTTTTTTTTTTTTTTTTTTTTTTTTTTTTAACACCATACCAGAAATGTAGTTTGATATACAAATATTCAACTTTTTCTCAAACTTCACTTAACAGTTCAGGAGATCGGCTTTATAATCGAGCTGACTTGTACATGAGTACATACAATATTAATATTATATATATATACAAGTGCATAATGTGCAGTATGGGAAAAAAAGATCAATATGCAATTCAGCATTTAAAAGAGCAAAATAAAGCTGTTTGCACTAAAGTTCTTTGTTTATGATGCCTTTTATAGTTTAATTTTTTTGAGGAGCCATATACATATTAAGAAACTTTTAAAAAATTAATACAAACCTCTATAATATTTTCTTTTATTTGATTTGTCATGCTACATTTATAATAAATATAAATTCCCATTGTTCTAACTTGAAAAACAGGTTAAATATGAGTTAATTAGGAATTAAATAACCTATGTAAAAAAATGTGCTTTTCTTATTTTAAGCATTTAAAAACTATATATATATATATATATATATATATATATAAGATATATATATATATTTTCCCCTTTCATTTGATTTGACATGCTGCATTTACTCTAACTTTTGATTGCTCTAGCTTGAAAAAACATGTAAAATATGAGTTAATTTAATTTAGAAATACAATAATCTATGCGGAGAAGTTGTGCTTTAAAAAAAAACTTTTTAAAAAATATGGAGTGGCTCCACTCAATTTTCCGAACATTTTACAGAATACTACACATTCAAATAAACCGTAATATAAAAACAAAAAAAAATTAGATCCTAATTTTACAAAGTTGAAATGTTTCCACTTGTGAAAATGATCTCATATTCTAAAGAAAGCATCACTTTCATTCATGAAGCTCTAACTCTTTTCTAAAATTATGACGAAATTTTCCATGAATTTTCATTCCATCTGTGCTTAAATTAAAATCTGTTAATTAAAATCAAGATTGAAATTGAATTTATGTAGTCATACAAATGGGAGTTTTAAGTTGTTTAAAATATAGTTATTTCACCATTGTTCCTCAACAACATACAGTATTAATTTTCAATGAATGATTTTACTGCTAAAATCAGAGAATCACTGGAAATTTTGAGTAAAGGAAATAGAGCTTGTAACGATAATTTATTTTATAACGTACCAAAGATTTGGTTTAATATTTTGAAATTATCAGAGACTCCAGCGCCTGAACTCACGGATTTTTCATACACCCCCTACAGTTTAATAGACTAGCCCTTGTTCAAACTCTGTTAATGGCACAGTGGAAATGATAACTATACGATCAGTCAGCAGTTCCCCTTGAAGATGGACGCGTTTGTGTTCAAAAGATCTCGTTATTAAATATGTTTTTAATATCTTTTACATATGTCAGTCTCATTTTCAGCACCTTTTAAGCATGTTTTTAATGAGTATTTTATCGGTATTAATTTTCCCTATGTTTTTATCAGATTAATAAAACTTGTTCTTGTTTTTTTTTCCATTTTAAGAACATCTTCCTTACTAAAAAAAGTCATGTTTTAGTGAAAGATGACTGTTGCATCAAAATAAGAGAAGAATTAACACTAACAATATTTAATTAAATAACTAAATTAAATATATATATATATATATATATATATATATATATGTGTGTGTGTGTGTGTGTGTGTGTGTGTAAGATACGCCACTGTATAACGGGCGCACCTCGTTATAACGAACGCACATCGATCTCACTGTAACGAGCGGTCGATCACCGCTATCACACATCCCATTACTAGATATCACGATGTTCGAAGGACCATATTTAGCTCCGTTAATGTAGTTCTTGGCATTCGTTCGTTGAATCACCGTGTAATTCATAGGCTAGAAGATAAAAGTATGTAGTCGGACGAGTGTAGGAGAAATCAGCAGACATTTTCCTGGGAACTAGCTTTTATTCCAATTAATTACAAGTCTCTTTGATTAAGCTAGGCCCAGGCCAGAGTTTGAGGAGTCTTTCACCGGGAAAACATCGTCTTATCGGCCGGAGATCGCGAATTATCGGACTTATAACGGCCGTGGTTATTGGGGAGAGTGATTAGAGTCAAAAGCCACGCAAAAAACGTGCTCCTCACATTATATACATCGAAACTACCGCCAGAGACCGCTTTGCAACTTATGAAATAATGTAATTTAATTGGCTAATTAGCCCTTGACTCATATCTGGGTAAGCAGCCCAGATAATTAACATGCAAGATCTAGCCACCGGGAGAAGAGAGATGCGCTACCGTCAGCACTTTTAATCTTAACTAGGATTCAAAATTGATATCTGTTCGTAATAAATGTATTGTAAGGAAAGTTACGTTACAGGGGCAACTAGAAATGAAGGCAGGGCTTTAAAATTTTGACACACGATTTAGGGATTTTAAACTTTGAATTTTTATATTTTAGTTTCTGATTTGGAATGGGTTTAACTAAACTATCCTTTCATATCAATCCACATTCGTTCACATTCAAAATTCTTTCATACTTTTTCACATTCATTTCACATCCCCCCCCCCTTTTAAAATGAGCGCCACAGTACTTGTCAGCAAGGGCTGTGGTGCTCAACCCCATAAGTTAAACTCATTTTAAACTAGGCTATCGAATTTTTTTTTCCTACTGAATTCTATTAAGACTCTCAAACTGCTTGGGCTTACTTTTACATAAAATATTGGTATTATTTGATGATATACACTGAAGATTAAACATATGACATATACTGTAAACAAAACACAGCTGCAGCAAAAAAAAAAATTAACATTTCTCGAGAGAACATTATGTGCTATTTTTTGAAAGTCTATTAGCACATTGCAAAAGTTTTTGTTAACCAACATGTCCTGTGTGAATTGTTCTTGGGTGTTGGTTCATCAGGAAAGGTAAACATTGCACCTTTCTTCAATTATACAATACAATAAAAACTAAATAATATGATACTTGAAAACAGAAATATAATATGGCAATTACTTATATGATTCACAAAACACAAACAATTAAAAAATGCACTTAACTTATAAAAATATTTCAACATGATATAAACACTTATTCAAAACATTAAATTTCAAAAATATAGCATAAAAGATACTTCAAATATATTGTAAATATAGGACAAAACAATTACTACAAATGCAATAAAAACAACACAAACATGAAAATGTCATATGAGCAGTTACAAGCTCTGTTACTACTCCAAATTATCTATTTATAAGCATCTTTGGGCTTATAGGACACTCTAGTGGGAATTATTCTCAGGAGGAAAAAAAAAATTGAACTTGAAAACTTTGGAAAAAATAGGAAATTCTAACCAAAAAAAAAAAAAAAAAATTAGGCTATCCTTTCCACCATGCTCAGTGAGACATGGATTTCTAAACTCTGAGGTGATTATCATCCAAAAAATGTGTCTCTTGCACAAGGAAAAAGGAAAAGTGGATGCCGATAATCACCTACAGAGGGAAAGCGAAGCAGTTTTGCCAAATTCTCCATTCTACATGGAAAGAGAAAATGGGAAAACAGTTCGACTATAGACGGGAGGCCACGGAGCGGAGGACCCCTAACGTGTTCCTAGTTTTGTCATTGTATAAGTAATAAAAAAAATAAAAAGGTTAGCAGTACTTTAAAACTGCTCCGCCAACTACACCGCTGGGTTTTAAATTAACATCCAGCTGGGTGTTCATCCAAATACTAAAATGATAGAGGGACGATAGCAAAGCAAAAATAAAAAAATTGAAAGATGAAAGGGATAGACGGGTATTCATGGTAGAGTTTTAAATTTTGAGGAGGGTTATAGAATCTCAACTTGGAGGCGTGCACTATTTCAGAATCTCTCTTAAAATGTGTACTGGGTTTATCAATCTCAAAACTTACATCAGATAGTTGTTTTAAGATAGTATATGGTCCAGAATATGGTGGAGTCAATTTACGTGTATTAGGATAGTGGAATTCTTCATACATTACAATGTCACCAACTTTTAACTTTACAGGAAGAAAACAAGCATCATAATGGATTTTGTTTTTTTATGGTAAGCTATTGTTCTTTCCTTAGCCAATTTTCTAGCTTCTTCAACAGGAGGGTAATAATCATTATCTGGCAAAAGAGGATCATAAGGTAATTTTCCTAACAGCAAATAACTAGGTGGAAACTGAGTTACAGAATGTGGAGTAGCATTATATTGGTACAATACTTCATCTAAAAATTTTGTCCAAGGTAATTTAGTTGGGGATGAATTTACAATACATTTTAATCTGGTGACAATAGTTTGATTCAAACGTTCAGTTTTCCCATTCGTTTCCGGGTGATGACTGGAGGTTAACCGGTGTTTTACATTATAATTACGAAGAAAACGTTTAAATCTAGAAGCTGTAAATGCTCCATTTCTATCAGTAAGTATTTTTTCTGGTACTTGAGTTTGAAATAATTGTTTCAAAATGTTTGTATAAGTTTCAGTTGTTACACTTTTTGACGCGAAACCCCACACATAGCGAGTTGCATGGTCTATGACCAAATGCAGATATTTCTTTGCCGAATTATAATGATTAAATCCGCCAACAGAGTCCAATGCCAAGCATTCAAAAGGTATATCCGTTGGGGGCATGAGCTGCAACAAACCAAATCTTTTTTGCCTACTTTTTTTGTTGATTTGGCAGGTATGACAATGTTTAACAAAATTTTCAATATCTTTATTAAGATTAAGCCAATAGTATTGATTTGTAATTAAATTTATCATCTTATAAATTCCAGGATGTCCAAAATCTGTGTGGGCTTTTTCCAAGAGGGGTAAACGTAAAGCCATGGGGTCGACAATCTTATACAAACTTTTCTTTTTAATCACAATAACATCATTAATTTCAACATATTTTTTACCATCTACCTTGACATTTTCTTTTTTCTGATTTTCTCTGATATCATTCAAGTTGAGTAAATGTGTATGATGTTCTGAAACAGGTAATCTAGACAGCATATCAGCTTCTACATTAGTGGAGCCCTTTTTATATTTAATATCACAGTCAAACATACTCAGTTTAAGGGACCAGCGGAAAAGACGTCCTCTTAAGTTTTTAACATTTTTTAGCCAAGTGAGAGCCGCATGGTCTGTATGAATGACAAATTTTTGACCGTGTAAATAATGGTAAAATTTATCTAGAGCATCCACAATCGCCAAACATTCGAGTTCAGTAATTGCATAATTCTTTTCATAGTCACGAAGATTTCTAGAATGATATGCTATGGGGTGCAAAATACCATTTTCATCAGCCTGTTTCACAACACATCCCACTCCAAGACTTGATGCATCTACAAATAAATTACAAGGTGTTTTGGGATCAAACAATCTTAAGATAGGTTTTTGAATTAGAGCTGCTTTTAATTTTTCAAAAGAATTTTGACAGTCCTGGTCCCATACATAAGGAACATTTTTCTTTAACAAATTATTAAGAGGATATCTAACCTCAGCATATTTATGAATGAATTTATTATAAACATTAATAGATCCCAAAAAGCGTTGTAACTCTTTAACATTGGTTGGTGGTTTTAACCTCTTGATGGTTTCAATATTCGGGTTATCGGGTGTAATACAACTATTCGACACTTCATATCCAAGAAAATTAATTGTTTTCTTAACAAAATTACATTTAGACAGCTTTAATTTAAGATTTTCCTGGACACAAATATCAAAAATGATTTCCAAATGATGGTAATGTTCTTCTTCATTTTGTGAGAATACAATAATATCATCAAAATAACTGCATGCAAAGTCAATTTTTATCAATTATATATTTTTTCAATCAATATTTATTTAGGATTCTTCGAAGGATACGGTTGAAATTTGCAGGCGCATTTTTCAAGCCGAAGGCGAGATGCTTCCACTCAAATAAGCCAAACGTTGTGGCAAAAGCTAATTTTTCAGTATCTTTAGGGTGGATAGGTATATGCCAATATCCACTTGCTAAATCGAGAGTGGAAAACACTTTAGCTTGCACCAATTTGTCCAATAAAGTGTCGATTCGGGGTAAGGGTTCTGCATCTGTTTTGGTTATGGCATTTAATTTTCGGAAATTGACACACAACCGAGTTTTCTTTCCTTCTTCACGTTTATAAACTAAGGTTACAGGTGAGGAATAAGGGGAATGACTTTCTTTAATGATACCGGCTTTTAACAAATTTTGAACTTGTTCTCTAATTTCTTCTTCTTCCTTAGGGGAAGTACGATAAGCTCTGAGTGAAATTGGTAAGTCGGAAGTTAAATGTATTCTCTGGGGTTCCATGTTGACACATCCTACATCATATTTATCTTTGGCAAAAATACCGACATATTTGGCTAAGAGAGTAGGCAGTTTGTTAGGTGCAGACTGAACTTGGATAGGTTCAGTGGCGTTTACAAACTCCGGCTCATAATTTTCGCCAAATATCCCTGCATTTTCCTTTTTTGAGACATCTTCATTAGGTTCTGATACATGCAAGGAATTAACTGTTGGAATATTTTGTAATTGGTTCAGGAGAGGCACTCTTTGGTTATTTTGGAAAATTTGCATCTTAACACAATCAATATTTAACTGGAAACTTTGGCAATGGTTAAGTCCAATAAGGGTATAGGGTAATTTATTATCGATAACATAAAGATCAACATATTTGGATATGCGGCCAATTTTCAAATTAACATGACATTTTTCCTGCAAGGTGAGAATGCCTTGTGTTTGAGCGACCGATAGACCTTTACGAATTTTGGAAGTGTTTAATTGGAGTTTTTGAACTAAATGTAATGGAATGACACTTAACGAGCTTCCTGAGTCGATCAAACAGGGTATTGAGTTTTCCGTATACCCAATTTACCAAGATTCAAAAGTCCTCACTCTTAAAGCTGTTAAGCAGACAGAAACAAGCTACGGTGCTGATAAAATGCTTTCTGTGGTTTCCAACATTTCAGCAAAACTAAACCAGAATATTTTTGTATATATTGTTGTTCAGTTAATGACCAGCCCATTGAAAAGCGAATGTTTCGATTGAGCAGAAAATAATAAAATTAAAACTAGAAGGCAGATGTTCTATATGCCTTAAGAACGAAAAATGCATTGTTAAAAATTTTTTTTCAAACACAAAATGCCCTTATTGTACACAATATCAGCATGTTTCAATTTATAATTAAAGACATAACGTGTTAATTGCTAGGGTCACTTCTAGTGATTTATTTAATTTGGAATGACTGCAAAAAGGAAAATAAAAATGATTGAATTATTCCCAACATTAGAAATTGAATGTGATAATAAAATATTACATGACATTATCAATAGACACCTAGTGTCTTAGTACTTTTTACATGGCATTTTCTTGAATGTAAATATATGTGAACATAAGCTTTGGTTTTTGATTGATATTTGTACTGATGAAGAGCTTTCGTAGTTTGAAACATCTACTGTAATTGTTTTTATTATGTGATATTATTTTTGGTTTTATTTTTATTAAATGTCTTTATAATTTTATGAATTTATTTGTTAATTACAATGATAGTTACAACTAACAATTAGCAGAACTATTTTTTCATTATATAATGCATTTTCTTCATGTAACTGCAAGTTACTTTCTATCCCTGTAAACTTTTTCTAGGTCACAAATCTTATTATAGCCAGAGTATAGTTTTGATAGTAGTTCCTTAATAGCTCCCTTCATCAGGCAAAGCATTGAGAACAAACGTCCCAGAATATAATTTTTATTATTTTATATGAGTATCATATATGTGCTTCCCTGGTGAAACATGCCTTTAAATTTGTGCTCTCAAAAGTAGTACATGGAATTTAAAGTAGTTTTTGTTGTTATACCCATTAATTTGTGCAATTATATTCATATACAAAATAACATTTCATATGCACGAATGACATTCCTTCATAGCTGCAAACATTCTGGTTTTTCTTCAAGTCAAAAAACATATATGTAAGCAGAAAATGTATTTAATAATGTACCTTGTTTCTGTGTGGTACTTATTTGAGTTAATTAAAACTTTTGGTTCAAAGTATGCTTATTTTATTTTCTTTTTAAATAGAAGGTTGGCAGGTATGTTATTTCTATATTAAGATCCTTTTAAATAAGAACGAGGCAATCCAGCCTGAGTTTAAATCAAAGAGGCCCAATATACTACCCAGTGTACAGAATGTAGATGAAGATTGTTTTTAATTGAAAATTCTAATAATTTCTTACATTTAGTACATTTTTTTTAGCCTGCCCAATAACTAACCCAAAAAACATTCTTGGTACTTATGTATCCCCCACATACCAGCAGTCAACTGTGAAACATTTAACTATTTGTAGCAAACTTTGTGTCAGGTTTCTGACTTTAACAGAACCTATGTTGTATATATCTAGTTAATTTAATTAATTATATTTAAGCATTATTGTATATTACTGTATTCAGATACATATATTTTTTTCCTGTAAACTTCTGTATGTGATTGACAATGGAATTTCTCCTGATCCGCATAGCTATTTGTGGGGTGTTCACGGGGTCATTATGAAAGGAACTAATCAATTTCTGGAATGTGGACACAATGAGCACTGATTTCCTAGCGAACTGAGTTGGGAAGATGATAGGAAAGAGGGAATGTTCTACAGATATGTATTTACAGGTGAGGAAAACCCGTGAATGAAGCAAGGCTGGCCCCAGAGATCTGGAGAGAGGGGTTGAAGGCACGAGGCAGTTCCCAGCGTGCAGCAGCAGGAGTAAGACAAGAGTGTCCTGGAAGTACAGTGTAGGTGGAACAGATCGGAGTAGACCCGTGGAGAGGTCTAGGCTGTGTCAGAAGTAGCGAGGTGATATACAGCCAAATATATATATATGGCGAGTATAGGAATCATCTTTTGAGGTGGTAGTTATATAACTCCACCAGAATTGTATGAATTAGTGGTGCGTGATGAAGTAGTGTAAAATGTATGATCAGGCAGATTGTCATTCGACAGTCGCATAGGGAAAGTACTAATATATATGGACCAATAAGAACTATTACTGTATTTTTTTCATGCTAATTTAATCATTAAATTATTAGTTGATTATCTAAGACAGGAATTATTTTCACAACGTGTCCGGTATCAGTTTAATACTGGTGGTGGCAGCAAATAACATACTAATAAGGTCTCAAGGCTAGAAGAGGAACTACGGTGACCGCAAAGGCAACAAAACCATAACACTTTGCAATTCTGATAATTTCAGTGTTTAAGTGTGTAGTTCGATTACATAGCTGTTAAATTCATGTTTTATTTATTTGTAAAGTTTTAATTTAGTTTGGCAATTTAGTTATGGAATATTACATGGAAACAAATAAATACTGAATTATTTACACTGTTTTAAGTGTTTTAACAAGTTAATCTCCTGTAGTCAAGTTGCACATAGATTAAAAATATTTATGGTTGAAAATTATTTTAAAAACTATAAAAATCAGTAATGAGAGATACAATTTTCAAATAAATTGCATTTGAAAGAATTTTTTTTTTCTATCTGACAGTGTAAAAATTGAAATTGTACAATTTGATGTTCAGAAGTTAAAAAATTTGCAATAAAAGCAAAATTTATTGGTTAGGTCGCTGCCACAGTTAATATGATATCAGTGTTACTCACAGACACATTTTTGCTTTATAATATAGATTCTAGTAAAAAGAAATTCAGTACCTTGTTTACTAACTATGACAAATGCAACGAACTTTCAATAAACAGTCACACTTTGAAACTACTATGCAAATTGGTGCTGAATCTACAGTAGCACAAAACTAGTCGGATGTGCCAATCCCAAAACTTTCTTCTATCTCAATCATGTTAATACTTCTAATTTCGTCCTCACATCGCCAATAAAATCAATATTTTTCGTCATTCTGTTTGTCGACGATTACGACTTTAGAGTGGACTGTAAATTATTCAACTACTATCGATAAAATTTCAACATAGTTTTTATCAACGAGCCATTTTATTTATTTACTTCGGAGCTCCCCATGGAGACATCCGAACGAAGCAAGAACAAAACAACAACTGGTTACATTTATCGCCAAGCGATATTAGAAGCCAAGAGTGGCGCCAACACTGTTGTATGTCAGCTGCTTGGGAATCATTGGGTTACCGGGATGCAATCAACTGATGTATACTAAACTACGAAAAGTTCTTTTGGCCTGTACCGACCGAAACAGATAGCCTCCCTATGCCTTGGTTTTACGATTTTAGCTAATTTTACTGGAAAACACGAAGCTAAAATGCGTGGAACCCAATTAAAGAAGATTCATTCCCAGTTCTCGTCAACATTGAATTTGAATGAGAATATCGCCAAATTAGTCTTCTACAGCCAAGTTGGCTTCATTTGTGGCAACCTATTTTTGTCGCCAAATTTGGCGATATTTTGTCAATTGCCGCCAAGCTTGGCGAGAATTTGATGTTGGCGAATATAAATATATAGTGTTAAGCATTTAAAAATAGGAACAATGGTTACAACAATGAAAGAAAATTTGCTGAAACCCTGTTAACTAAAACTCATAAATTAAACCCGTTTATGGATGAATTCTGCTGTCTTATTTGAAAATGTCAACCACCCTAAAATTTCAAACCGCTATATCTCCGCCATTTTTTAATATAGAGACAAAACAAAAACTGCTCCGGATTCTCCGGATCAAGGCCAAACATTTAACGGAAAAAACTTTTAGGATTTCTAATTTTTTTATACATCTTTTTGAATTTGAAATCTTTAAATGGCTATCACAGCGCCCCCTTCCGGCGGAATATCCCCACATTCTAGTAGGACCTGCTGGCTACAGCCAAAAACATATTAAAAAATTTTGGTTTAATTATCTGCATAACATCATACACTTTTTGATGATACAATAGTGAAAATCGAACAAAAATTGCGATGGCAGCGCCCCCTTTCGTCGAAATATCCCCGAATTCAACCTGAACCTGCAGGCTATGGTCAAAAACATAGAAAAAAAATTGGTTCAATTATCTGCATAACTTCATACACTTTTCGATGATACAATAGTGAAAATGGAACAAAAATATCGATCACAGTGCCCCCTTTCGTCGAAATATCCCCAAATTCTGATAGAATCTGCTTGCCATATCCAAAAACATAGAAAAAAAAATTGGTTCAATTTGAAGCATAACTTCATACAGTTTTAGATGGTACAATAATGAAAATGGAACAAAAATATCGATCACAGCGCCCCCTTTCGTCGAAATATCCTCAAATTCTAATAGAACCTGCTTGCCATAGCCAAAAACATAGAAAAAAAATTAGGTTCAATTTGAAGCATAACTTCATACACTTTTGGATGGTACAATAGTGAAAATGGAACAAAAATATCGATCACAGTGCCCCCTTTCGTCGAAATATCCCCAAATTCTGATAGAATCTGCTTGCCATATCCAAAAACATAGAAAAAAAAATTGGTTCAATTTGAAGCATAACTTCATACACTTTTAGATGGTACAATAATGAAAATGGAACAAAAATATCGATCACAGCGCCCCCTTTCGTCGAAATATCCTCAAATTCTAATAGAACCTGCTTGCCATAGCCAAAAACATAGAAAAAAAATTAGGTTCAATTTGAAGCATAACTTCATACACTTTTCGATGATACAATGAGGACACACAGACGGACAGACGGACGGACAGACAGACAGACATTTTGTAAAAACATGTTTTTCGGAATCTCTGACCCCTAAAACGTGTAAATCCGTCGAAAATCGGAAGTCGAAAAATTTTTGTACTGATAGCTTAATGCTAGTGAAACTGTTCTGCAATATAAATAGGCTTTCTGATATTCCAAATATTGTTTTTATAAAATGACAGGCAGATTTTTTTCTTAATTTTTTGAGCGAGGTTGTGTGTGGGCACATTTTATAGATTTTAAACTACAATGCCTTTCTTTTAAACAAAAGTATATAAGTGGGTGTTTTTCAGCTTATTTGGGGGAAGGAAACGAGTGTCTACTGGCCTCTCCCTCTGGCTATGTCTTTGTTTCTATAGGCATGCCTTTTTAATTTTTTTAAAAGTATGCATAGATATTTAAAACGAAAGATAGATGCAACATAATTTTTAAAAGATAGGTTTAATATACATTCATATTTTACATAAAATAAGAAAGAATTTATAACAATTTTTCAACAATCTCAACAATGCATAGGATATGTTTTTTTACTATACAAACAGCTGTTACAACATTGTTTTTTTTTTTTTTCTTTTTAAACCATGTTCTAATTTTTATTCACTGTCAAAGAAAAAAGTATATACACAAGTGCATAATGTACAATTAAATATGCATGATTTTTATTTTGTTAATATGCTGTACAAACTGTTGCATTGGCAACTAACAACTGTAAATATTTAGTAACTGTAAATTCAGGTACTTCACATAATTATTTCATAAAATGTAATTCAGGTACATTGCATAATTTTGAAAATTATTAATTAACAATTACAAGAAAAGACACAACAATATTGTACTATAATACATGTAAAAAAATTAATTTTTACACAGATTGCAAGTGATTCACATTAAAATCTTGAAATCATTTTCTTAAAACTAAAAATATTGAGACATATTTAGATTAATATTTTAAATATAAAATATTTGCAAGACTATGTAAAATGTGGTACCAATTTATTATCATGGAATAATCAATGAATGAGATGAAATATTTATGAAGCAAGACTGAAAAACTTTCAACCTTAACAAAGCTGATAATAGGCAGGACTATACATCATGCACTGTTTTGCAGGGCTTTTTAAGAAGACTAAAAACCTTTTTAACACTTTTCATTATAGTTGAAAAGTGTTTATGAATTCGGTTTGTCTGTCTGTTCTGTGCTCTAACTCTCCTAAATATACTCGGATTGCCATGAAAATTTTATATGTTATTCAGGTTTACTATAGATAATTCGGTATTGAAAATGAAGTGTATAGCATTTACAGTTTATTTATAGGGACACACAAAATAATTCCATTACATTATGGTCTATTTGAAAAAATCATTTGTGGTGCATTTTATTGATGTTATGATATTTCAAGCATAATGAAAACACCAAAGTCCACTAAACCTGTTTTCTATAGATTATGGAGTGCATAGCATTTATTGTACATTTACATAAACACACAAAAGAATTCGGTTAAAGGACTGACTAAGATTGACAAATTCCTGGAAGTGTTTTTTTCTGCTGTTGTATACATTTTTAAACTTATCCAATTTTGAGTGTAATAGATGATGTGTATAAATTCTACAGATCACATACAGGGCAAAACAAAATAATTCACAAACATTTCTAGATATGGACAGCAATTGCTGAAAATGGATTTTTACTAAGTTATGTGTTTTTTTAAGTTGCTTATTTAGATATTTCATTTCATTCTATGAAAAGAGGAAATTTCTTAATAATATTCTGTTAGTGTTGGACAGTGTATTATAATCTGTCTGATTTTTTGCTTTTGTTTTAATCTTTAAAAAGAAAAAAGAAAAGTCCAAAATTGTTTTGAATGCAACTCTGCATCTGATTTCACACTTATAAGGCACCTTTGAAAAATAAATTAGGGTCTTAACATTTCTTGTTTTCAGTTTCATTTAACTTTCCGATGGTAACATGATTATGGCAACGGAGTTGACACATTACCCGAATCACCATCGAAAGGTTAAAAAAAAAGGCTAACTCTGAGCCTCAATTGCATACATTACTAAAGTATGAACAATCAAACCTGTTTGCGACTGTCAAAACTCATTTAAATGAAATTTCAAATTTTCCTAGCATAAACAAAATGAGTATGCTAGCCACAAAACTGACTGGGGCCTTTAAATATTTAAGAGTAAAAGTTCACAGAAGTAAATGAAGTCATTCACAAATTCATTGTTCATTCACAAATTTAATTAATTTTAAATAACAGCTTACTTAGTCTCTGATATTAACCTAATCTGGCGTTATGCTTCTTCATTGTTCATTATTCTTACAATTTTTTTTCCACAATAAATTATGGCATTAATAAGCATTTGTTTAAAAAAAAAACCTTTTAAATAGTACGTATCATCTAAAGATATTAGTAATTTTCTAATAATAAATAATAATAATAATAATAATAAAATCAAGACAATCAAGTGATCCTAAAAGCAAAGATGAAATTTAATTTAAAAGTTCTAGAATCTCATTATCTAGTTTCAAATTCTTTATTTTTTATATAACTTGAAAATGAAATTTATTTTTGTTGATATATTTAGGAATCAATTAGCTCATTTGGAAAAGATGTGCTTTTCAGGCACTTTTCAAGAAATGTACAAGAAGTTCCAGATTGCCTTTGAACATAAATAATAGAGATTATTGAATACAATGTTTTGGGACTTGAAGCTATTGATGTGGAGTACTGTACACAGTACAGAGAGCCATATGCACTAGATCAGGGGTTCCAAAACTTTTAGATCGACGTACCAGTAAATCGAAGTTCAGGCTTCGCGTACCACCAGGCATTAAACATAATGCTAATATAAAGAAAACTGTGAAAGTGGAACTTCCCATATTTTGTTCGATTTCAAATCACCATTTTAAATAACTTTACTGTATTAAAAACATATTTCCATAAAATAGAAAGAAATTTACACATTTGGTACAGAAAAGAAAAATTTCAATTGACAGACAAAAGTAAATAATGAATTATATTTCAAATAAAACTTCAACACTGAAATAACCAGTACCAAAAAACAAACAAACAAAAAAAAGTTTTAACTTTTCCTATTTGAACAAGTGCTTCCTACTTTTACAGATTCAGACTGTACCTTAAGATAATACAATTTAAAAACCATGTTTAAAACAATTTTTCTGCTAATTAAAACTGTTTCATTGATTAATTTTTAAATTAGGTTTTTATTTACAAATTTAAAATTTTTCCCGTATAAAATATAATAATTACATATGCTTAATTCTGGAAAGCTGGTTGTATCATAAACAGCGTGTGTGGATTTCAGACACTTGGCTATAACAAACATTTCTAGCAAAAAAAAAAAGCGTTTACAGTCTTTAATTTTTTTTTTTAATTTCCCAAAGTGTCGTTTTTGATTTTATAATATTATGCTGGTATTTCATTTTAAGTACCAGCATTACACTTTTGCGTACCAGTAGCCTGAGCTTTGCATACCAATACTGGTATGCATACCATAGTTTGGGAACCCCTGTACTAGATAATGAGCCGCAATTATGACTGCTAGTGAATTCACTCCCATGGAAACCTTAGCTATTATTATTGCTCTATTCGAACAGTACTGCAGTAATATATGACAGCAACTTGCAATCATTTTAGATATTTGTTGTTAAGGATGGTTTGTGACATACATAGAACTTATGCTTTTTTTTTATTTGTTTTCAAATTATTAAGGTTCCTTCAAACAATTATAGTCAAACTTTGGTATAGGATTGGCATATTGGATATTTCATAATACTCCATTAAATATCAAAACAACTTAATTTACTTTGCTTATAGGATCACATATAAGGTAAATTTTGTGCAGTTTTCTTAGTCAACACCATAGAAATATATGACTACATAAACAATTATTTGCAACTCCCTGTACATTTCCTAGTAATAATAAAATCTTTAGTAAGGTATTCTGCATTTGGCATACACATTAACATAAAATTAATATATATATATATATATATATATATATATATATATATATTTACAAAATCACATTAAAGTTTATTTTAATATTTTCACCCTTTTTTTTCAATGTGGGTATATATGTATATGCTTGAAACAAATTGAATATCAAAATATTCACTGGTATCAGTTATTTATCATTCTTAGGATTAAAATAGTTTAAATATTTAATTGACCATTTAAAAAATAATAAACAAACTAATTCTGTACATCTACAAATCATCATAAATTCTCAACAATGTCTAAAAGTGCTAATAACTATACAACAACCCATTCATCTTTATTTGATCTTGCTGCATCTTCCTTTTGCTTTCCACGTATCATTTCAAGCTGGCGTTGAAGATTTGTACGGAGCTGAATAAGGCCTTCCTGAGAAGAAAAGATATAAATATACATTAGGCTAATAGTAATGAATTGAAATTTCCATATATTAAAATTTAAAGGAGATATTAGTTAACTGGCATAAATGCCTAGGCCCATCCCGACCAGCAGAATTTTTTTTTGGCCCAGCTCGGTATTAAAGTTAAAAGTTCGAACTGAGCCTGTTCCCGGCCTGTAAAAAATTTTTATTGGTCCAGCCTGGTATAAAAGTAAAAGTCAAGCCTGGCCCATACAAAAAAATGTATTGGTCCAACCCGGCCCGGCTAGCTGAATATTTGGTCTGATCTGGATGACTTTCTACAAAACAGATTTTTATGCTGATATATTTAAAAATTGTCTTGTACAAGAGGTTTTAAGAAAAAAATACTTATTTAAGCTTTTTTTCCATGTTTACGTTCTTCATTAAAAAAAAAAAAAGTGCCCAGGGCTGCGATGTACAGGCACATACATTCTAAAAGACTGCCCTTCCCTAGATTTCTTTCTCCCTGTGCCCATGGAAACTATATTGATTTTTTAATGAATCTCTATTTGTATGTAAATGCCTGAGTTACCATTAATCCCTATTCCATGGATTGGAGACATAAAAATCTGACAAATGCTTTACAGTAAGATCTTTTAAGACGGAATCGCATAGGGGAGAAGAAAAAAAACGTTATAGACAGGTTCCCTTAGCAGGTATATCATCTATTGTAAACATATTATATTCATTTTGCATGGGTTATTATATTCATTTTGCATGGATCAACAATTTTTCTGTCATAGACAGGTTACTTTTCACAGATTTTACTGTACTTTATTTATTTTTTTTTTTTTTGCCTAGACATATCGTCGATACCATGTCAAACTATCGAATGTGAAAAAATGCATTTTTCATATTTTGTGCCATTCTCTTATATTGTGTATGACACGTTCGTTGCAAAATCGTCACGTTTCTAGCTTACTTAGAACTTACTTGAAACTTAGAAAATGCAAATTTCAAACTATCGAATTTGCACATTTTTTCCAAAAATTACCATGTCAAAGTGTCGAATACGGCAAATTCGACACTTTGCTGTAAATTTTTGCATTTTTTTTACTTTTTAACCATTTGTACCATGTCAAACTATCGAATTTGAAAATAGTCACTTTGTAGGAAAGCAAAGAACTAAAACTTTTAATTATGGATTCAAAATTAACAGAATTGACGCATGTTTTTTATTTTAGTATAGAATGTTTTCTAGTGAAAATGGAATGTGTAGCATTAATAGTTCATCTTCAGGGGCACTCAAAATAATACTTTTACATTACCCTCAATTGGGGGAAAAAACGTTCGTGGTGTATTTTAATGATGTTAATCTATTTCAACAATATAGAAATTGACATGCATATCTAAAGTGCATTAAAACAATTTTCATTTAGAAGATAGTATGCAAATCATTTATCATTTATTTACAGGGCCACTCAAGAGAATTCGGTTATGTAATGGCGTACGGGAAAATGTTTGAAGCGTAATTTAATAATGTTACAACACTATTTCAAACAAAATGAAATTGATATACGTAATTGAGGTGCGCTACAAGATGCTTACTGTAGAATATGACGTGCATGCTTCTCATCGTTAATTTACAGGGGCACACAAAGTAACTCGGTTACGCAATGGCGTAAGGGAAAATGTTTGAAGCATAATTTAATAATGTTACAACACTATTTCAAACAAAATGAAATTGATATACGTAATTGAGGTGCGCTACAAGATGCTTACTGTAGAATATGACGTGCATGCTTCTCATCGTTAATTTACAGGGGCACACAAAGTAACTCGGTTACGCAATGGCGTAAGGGAAAATGTTTGAAGCGTAATTTAATAATGTTACAACACTATTTCAAACAAAATGAAATTGATATACGTAATTGAGGTGCACTACAAGATGCTTACTGTAGAATATGACGTGCATGCTTCTCATCGTTACAGGGGCACACAAAGTAACTCGGTTACAATGTTTTGTATTAGCGATAATTGCTGGAAACCGTTTTTAATTATGGTATACTTCCTTAAGTTTAACTCTTCGCATAATACGTGGTGTGTAAAAATTCCACAGATCATACTATACAGGGCTACTCAAAAGAATTTGTAAGCATTAATTCGTATACGTGGTAAATTACATAAACGAGGTTTTTAATTCTTTTTCGGAATTTTGAGCGGAATTTTATTTTTCTAAGAGATGTTTGTAGAATTTAATAAATTCATAATATACAGGGATCTAGAAGATATACAAATCTACAGATCATATACAGGGCTTCACAAACGAATTCGATTATTTTTCCGTCTATAGACGGTAATTGCTGGACGGTAATCATTTTATAATAATGCCTTTTACTAAATTATTTACTAAAATATCTTCTCTCACCATATTAAATGTTGAAGTTTCGTTAGAGTAATCTGGAAGCGTTGGAAAATGGTTCATAATCTATGATTGACGCATGATGTTTTTTTTTCTTATTTAAATTTTTAGTACGATTTCTTTAATCGCGACAACTCGGTAATTTAATTTTTTTTCTGCTGGTTTTTGTTTTAAGAAACTTTAATTCTAGAATACACTTGTATTTCATCAAATTTAAAATCGTCTGCAGTAGTTAGTAACTTATTTCTTAAATCTGGTTGAGTTTGTTAAATTTTATTCCAATCATTTCTATCCTCTGTAATGTAACGAAAATGGTAAAACGGATTTTATTAAAAAAATATCAAGAAGAAAGAAACATTGGAATTAAAGAAGTCTATACATCGAGTTCGCCGTCGTCATCTCGACTCCGAGATAAAAATGATATCCTCTTTAAAACAGGTATTTATTCTATTTTTAATATTCCGCTATTCTGCGTAATTAATATGAATTCGAATGTTGTTTTAATTTTGTATATTGTGTCTTCTTTATTTAGATTGGAATATTCACCCTGTACACGATTTAAATTTGATTAGACCATCCCCTTCAACCACCGATATCCAATGCAGAGAATGAAAAAGGTAAACAATTCCTTTATTTATTTATCTTGCTATGTTTTGTATCCTTCGAATACTAATAATATTTTATTTTTATTTTAGGTGTTGAAAACTGCAAATTATCTAATGTTGGAGAAAAGTACAGAAATATTAATAATTTTGATGTTACTTTTAAAGCAGCTGAACAGAATTATACAGATCAACAGGCTTCAAACTTTCCTTTGCATAATGGTAAGTGGCTCATTAAGCCAGATAAACGTTTATTTATAAATTTAACGCGTTTTTCTTGATTTTATCATTTTTTTCTGTTAGATTTATATCCAAGTTCTTCTGATAACACTGATTTAGACCCAACATTTTCTCCAAGCCACACCACTGAATCAGATGGCAGCTATATTGACCAAGGTATTATTTAATTTTAATTGTATATTGTTTTTTATGGTTTACACAGTAATCTTTTTATTATTGCTCGGTTTTTATTAACCATTGGGAAAAGGGTTGATACTTTCGGTCGAGAATGGACCAAATGATGTACGTACTTTACTCTTTTAACCGTTTTTAATGAAATTCTGTAAGGTAAAGCTAGGATAGTCTGCGCACAATTCAAAAGAATAACAATAAAAAATCTAAAGATTAATTTTTTGCTAAACTATCCATGAATAATTTTTACTTCATTTGTTTTTTATGCATTTCCATTGCTATTTTGTTGTTATGTTGTAATTTAATGGAACAGTTGTAATAAAACCAAGAATGTTATTTTGCGCAATCTGTCCTTACAGGGTTGGTGTGATTGCGCACATGGGTAGGAGAGATTGTTACTAATAATAACTACAATTAAATTGTTAACAATAATAATTACACTTAAATGACATTGTTGTAAGGTTTTTCTGAACAAATATTATTGTATTAGGAGTGAATATTTCAACCTAATGCTTAAAGAATCAGAAAAAGGAAATAATTTTAAAAATGATTAAAAAAAATAATTAAAAGGAAAAAAAATAAAGAATCTGACAAAGCAAGTCCAGATAAGATTACAAAATAAAATTATGTAACTTAATAACACGTTTAACTTAAAATTAGTCCATTTTTATTTTTCAATATTTTATGCAAATTTACCAATAAGCTGCGTAATCTCTCCTACCATTTAAACAATTGGGAACAATGCGCCATCTGTCCTAAGTAGCAGATGCGCAAACTCTCCAATTTTGGTAGGAGAGATTGCGCGGCCTTTTATTTAAACATGGCCGCTACTAAAACGAACCGTCGATGTTCACATTGTTAGTCTAGATTAGTAGCTTATGAGAAATCGTTTAAGTTAAAAATATTTTGTACTATTGACATTGTATAGAAATTCTGATGAACAGCTATGAAAATTCAAGCACTTACTTTGGGAAAACAAATCAAAATAGCAATACTTTATCTTAGACGCTCAAAGCAATCAACGTGCACTTTCAAGTAGACACTCCACTACTGTTGTTGTAAAAATACCTGGAGTCGCTGCGCTCTAACTATTGGTCAGCACAAATGTACTGACTGGGGTTTAGAGAAATAGCAGATGAAATTTGCAGTAAAAGCGTATTAGCTGATTTTAATAACCCCAAAAAGTTAATTTAAACTACTAAATTAAGATTCAATTTCTAACATGAAATGTATGTCCAACTAAACTAACTATTAAAGTAAATGTATGAATTCCATAAAGATTAAAATTAAAGACAACTATATTTAAAACAATCAATATATTTATTCAAAACTTAACACATGTAAAAATGCAAATATAGTAAACTTAAATATATATATAATCACTTACTTAACAATAGAAATAAACTCATTTAAATAAACGATAAACAGACATCATGACGTGTAAACTCAAACCTCATTAAATACACAAATCATATTATTCCGGAACTCAAAATAAATAAGCCAAGAACGTTCATTTTTAACTTTATGTGGACTTGTGAAAAACACGAATAAATGAAACCTGTTCTAATATTAAATAAACGGCAAATAGGTATCCAGCACATCTTTAGTTTGAAAAGTATTACATGAAAAGGAAAACTACTTGAAGCATTCAAGCACTTCCTCCGTTCGTCAAAATCAGATCTCTATGCAGCCATGGCGATACTTTAGAATGATGAGCACGTCGACTAACACAAAGTTAACACCTTGATGAGAAAGATATCCAGCCAGGTTAACCACACGTATTTCATCTTTAAAACATACGGGGAAAAACCATCAGGCTTGACCACTATCGATCATCGTTAAAGATATCGAAATACTCAGAGCTCCAAAGAAATCAAACACAGCACTACGATATTAATCTGAACAATTATATTCCTTTCATATGTAAAACTAAACCAATGCCTTATAAACGAGACTCCATTCTATTGCATCATACCGGAAAGATCATAACCACAGCTTTCACATTTCTCCAGACGCTACACGAGGATAATAAACAAACAACTAAAAGGATGCAAGCCAGCCACGAATGTCAATGGGCAGAACTATTTATACTTGCAACACCCTAAAAGAGAAACTTCCACGCATGTCCGATCGCTTCTTCTATCAGCTTCTCGAATGCCGTATGCAAATCTGACAACATCGGCACGAGGCAAGGAACGAACTACGACTGCGTTGAATCACACCGCCATCTATGAGCGTTCGGAAGAACTACTCAGATGGCGAGAGATACGGTCGATGACGAAACAAGAGATACGGTCGATGTGTCGATACGATGCTATCCGGAAATGTCGTGAGCAAGAGATTGAAATGTGAAGTAAAAGGGCTTTAAACATTATAAGATATGAAACTGTAGTTTGAAAGAAAGTTTATTAAAAGTGACTTAATGTTATTTTTAATAAAAACATTTATCACAGATATCACTGAAAGATATTTATCAAGTATATTTCTTAAGGATAAATTAAATAGAAGGTAAGTTGTTAAAGTAATTATCTTTAATATATTTAAAGTATTGTATTATATTTAATATTAAATAAAAGGATATTATATTATGAAAGTATATTATATAATGTATTATAAATGACTTTAATGAAATGTAAATGAGGTAAGTGAAAGAATAAGCATGGTGATAAGAACTAGGGACTGCTTTTTCCTAACACTAACTCTACTCCTTCCCCCCGAACCTCTATGTGCGCAATCTCTCCTACCGCGCCATCTCTCCTGGCTTTACCTTAATATAGGTGAAAATCATTTTTTATTGAAAACTCTAATAGATTTTTTTGTATTTAATATATATATTATACATATATATATATTACATACACAATGCGAAAATACATTTTTATATAAAGAATATTAATTATGTATTCAAAGAAATTTTTGTAATTTATTAAAACTGATACTTTCGTATTAAGCCGCATGCCCGAATTTAATAGCCAAATAAATCATCAAATGTTTCGCTACTTACATTAGACATTATTTTTAGAGCCATAAAAAATGGAGAGAGTTTTCAGACACAGTTTTAGATACAGTTTTCAAATAAATTGTAGTTAAAAGAATATTTTTATCCCTATTCGACGTCATAAAAATTGAAATTGTTCTGTGTCTAGAAGTTAAAAAAAAGGTAGTAAAATCAGCATTTATTGATCCGTTGTTGCCACCGTCAATATGACGCCAGTGTTACTCACTTATATATTTTTGCTTTATAATATAAAAATTTCTTAATGTTTAAACGAAAATTCGAGTTCGGCTTAATCTCTTTTCTGGTTTTCTTTATGTATAATCTTAAATACTCTACATGGTGTTTCAAAAGTGTCTTGACATTTTCATGTAAAAACGTTTTATAATGATTCCTTTGTTTACCAGGTTATTTAAGAAATGTTTAAAGGGACATTCCTGAGTTGAATGTGTGGATGGTAATATCTAAAACAAAGATCTGTGGACCTTTTATTTTCTCGGAGCCAACAGTTACAGGAAACATCGACCTTGATATGCTGAAATTTTTTTTTCAGCCGCAATTAGAAAGTGGTGGTATAAAAAGAGTAATTGTTTTCTAGCAAGACACTGCACCATCCCATTTCGCATGAATTGTTCAAGTCAACCTGGATGAACAATTCCCCGATAGGTGGATAGGTCGCGGTTGTGGGCGCCGCGCTCTCCTGGCTTAACACCCCTAGATTTTTTTGTGTGGAAGTTCATGGAGTCGAAGTGTACGCAGTGAAGATTCACACAATTGAAAAAATAAATTAACGAATAACTGACGTAGCAGCACAAATAACACCACTTATGCTAGCAGATGCCTTTCGCGCCACCCATGAAAGATGTGTTAGGAAAAATCACATGCCTCCATTATGCTTGTTAGTCTTATTGACTCAAGCAACTCATTAACTTAAATACTTATTATAAAGTATTTCATAATACTATCAGTCATTAACATTCATGCATCCTTAACACTCATCATATTTGACAATAAACATTAAAGCACCATCTTTATTAAATACAAAACACATCTCATAAATATATCTTACTTTTATAAATATATCGTTTTTACTCACCTTTTGCACTTTAATATTTTAATGTTTTTAGCCATCCTTTATGAATAAATGCGTTTTAATGAATCCAGTCTTAGAAACGTAAATACAGAAACACAAACATATTTTCTCACTTTGCAAGGAACAACGACACACGGCATACATCGTAAGTTCATCTGAATAGTGCCTTGGCTACTCACCAGATGGCGGCACACGTTCGATCCGATTGGAAGATCGGACATCGAATCAACAACGGCACGTGTATGCTAATTACGGTAGATTGTTCTGGAAGTGGGTGTTTCTGGAAGTTAATGGTCTTCTTTGCTAGTATATATAGGAGTTAGACCTTTGTACAAGCGTTCTTGTGTATTGGATTCTATCATGAGTCAAGACAACGACGATATTGTTAAGTTATGTCGTTGTGGCTATACGTCTAGGTTGTTCTAGGATTATTAAATAATAGATGGCGTTTTTCTATAATCAATAGTTACTTAATATGTGCAGCGTGGTGAAATATAATGTATTGTGTCTGGTAAAGTTACAAGTGATATTGTTCAAATGCTTATCTGTTATACTGCTACTTTATACCTAAAGATGATATGTTATCTGGAACTGATTGGACTGTGTTTATTACGATGCTATTTATCAAGTCTTGTAAGTATTCTTCCTGTGCTATAATAAACTATTAGTGCCTGAATAAGTATCGTCTTTAATTAAAAGAACTTTGTCATTATTCATATTCATTACTCTAACTTAATGAGTTTATTCCTTAAACCAGCTAAGCTCCTATCTGCGTAATATGCTCTGCTTACTTCAATTACTTCAATTACGTCAATAACCTTTATATTAAAATTACAAGATGGAGCCTAGGCTTAGACTTACAGGGCAACCACATTTAAATGCATTGATTATACCTTGTACTTCTTATTTGTACTAACAAGTTCTTTAGTAAAAGCATTTTTAAGGAAAATGCCAAGAAACTTTTGAAACACCCTGTAAATGATTGTTGTTTTCATTATTATAATTATTAATTGTTATGCTTTTTTAGGAGCAGGAAAATCTAAAATCACAATTCATAAGAAAAAGAAACCCACGAAGGTTGTAAGTAAAAAAAAAAGTTCATTTCCGTTCAGAACTAGACCATTCCCAGTCTGCAAAATGTGTGAAAAACGTTGGTTCAGAACATATTTTAGCTCTTCTGCCAACAAAAATAACAAGGAATGCTGTCCTGCTGCAAATAGCTGTAGTTCACATGATTCTACGTTAGATGAAATTATCGAGCCTGTGAAACGCTACAAGTCCAATCCCAATAAATGGAGAAAAAATATAAATAAAGCCAAAAGATTAAAAGGTGCAGCATATGAAACTGAAAATCATAAAATAATTCCTGCCAAACCAATGAAACGACCTACTTGCATGAATAATAGAAAACATCAATGTTGTGCTAAATTTCCAGAAGAGAAAAGAAAGATTATATTTGATAATTTTCATTCCCTTGACTCATTACACAAGCAGCGAGAATTCTTTGTTAGGCACATCACTCGGAAAAAACACAAAAGACATAGTAGTGAAATATCTAGAAAAGAATCCACAAAAACATACACATTAACTTATGGCAATGAGAAACACATTGTTTGTAGAGCCTTTTTTCTAGATACCCTTGGTATTAGTGAGGGATTAATTAAGGGAGCCTTTAAAAAAATTAACAAGACTGGTGTCATATTGTCTGATAATAGAGGGGGGTGTAGAAGAAAAAAAAATCCAGGAAGTATCCCGCGGATCAACTTGAATGATGGTGAAGATTATGTGAAACAGCACATCCTTTCATTTCCTGCTGTGGAGTCACATTATTGCCGCAAATCAACTGATTTTAAATTTTTAGATGCAAATTTAAATATAAAAATCATGTATCGACTGTATAAGGTAAAATGTAAAGCAGAAGATAGAAAAGAACGATGTTATGAAACATATCGGGAAAACATTTAAATCCTTCAAATTAAAATTCCACCAGCCCAAAAAAGATTTATATAAAGTATGCGCCACTTTTGAGGCGAGCTCAGAGGCGGAGAAAAATACAAACAGAGAAGAATTTGATCGACATCAAGAAAGAAAAGAAGCCGCAAGAATGAAAAGGAACGAAGACAAACTATCCGTTTTAGGAAGTGAAAAAGTACTGGCTTTCAATTTTGATCTGCAGTCAGTTTTATCAACTCCAAAAGGAGCTGCAGGACCTTTTTTCTATGTTCAAAAATTGGCCATCTATAATTTAACTATTTATAATTTGGGAGATTCGAGTGTTCAATGCTATATGTGGGATAAAACCGAAGGAAGAAGAGGCAGCATTGAAATTTCATCTTGCATATTCAATTACATTATGGCCCATCCAGAAATAGAGCACGTAAAAATGATGTCGGACAGCTGTGGTGGCCAGCAAAAAAATTTCCATTTTTCTGCTATGTGTCTTCATGCTGTCAAAGTACACCCAACGTTATCCACCATAGATCACGTTAATTTTTAGCCCAGGCACTCGTACATGGAATGCGATTCCATGCAGTCAAAAATAGAGAAAAAAGCAAAAAATACTCCTATATATACACCTGAAGAATGGGCACAGCTTGTGAGAATGGCTCGCACGAAACCTAGCCCTTATAATGTTATTAGATTACTTCATGATGACTTTCTCAATTTTAATCCACATGAGGCAAAATTTGAAATAGAAAAGCAACATTAAAAAAAGTCCAAAAAATATGGAGACAGTAATGAGGAAAAAGAAATAAACAATCACAGAGAAAATGTTCAGCCATATAAATTTAGTGACGCTGTTTGGTTTCAGTACCGAAAAAGCAACAAAAACAAAATATTTATGAAAACATGCATACAAGATGAAAATTTCATTACATTATACATTAAAAAACGAAAAGGAAAACTAAATAGCAAACCAGTCAAACCATACCAGCAGCGTCTACCAATTTCAAACGAAACAAAAAAAGATCTTTTGCTGTTATGCACCAACAATTTAATACCAAGATCCTATTACGATTTCTACAATTTACTACCAACTTCTTCCACTGCATGCGATAATTTAGCAGAACCTGATTGGTGTGACATTGAAGAAGAAACTGATTAAGATTAATTTAGTTGATAGAACTGAAGATAGAATTGATTATCACAATTCAAGTTAATATTAATTTTTGCTACATTTTATAAAACTTATGTAACGTTTGAAAATAAATTAATTTTTTCTATTAAATTAGTATTTACTTACAAATAATTCACTAAGGAAAACTATGCGTTTGATAGTGAATATGTAAATAGAAATAAAATACTAAAAAAACAATTCAAACTATCGTATATGGCACAATCGCTACTTTGATGCTAGGAACCTTGAAAAAGCACATAACAGCTTAGTGATTCAACTAACAAATGTATCCTTTGTCGATTAAAACAATGAAATTGTAAATTTCGGTGTCAATATTAAATGGTACAGATTAGGAAAACTATAACAATCAACTTCAGCCTTCCACTGATGTTGAATCCACAATTACAACATTTTCTCGCTCTCCACACAAAAGTTTTAATATTCTTATTCGATAGTTTGACATAGTAATGTCGCATTTCACTATAAAATTTAAATTGTTATATATATTATATTGTTATGTTAATTGATTATATAATTAGTCATGTTAATTGATATAATTATTGACGATTAATTTTCAAAAAAACATCAAACTGATTGATCGAAAATTGGTGCAAATGTACAACTTTATGTACAGTGATTTGAGTTTAAAAATGCTGCTCTGTCAAAAAAGAAAGAAAAAACATACGTCAACCACAGACTATGAAACGCTTTCTAACGCACCCAGAACACTGTAAAGAACACTGTTTAAAAAAGGCGAAAGAAGATATCAAAGTGAAACCGCGATTTCAGAAATTACTGTCCATATCCGGAAAAGTATCCGAAATCTTTTAATTATCCTTACACGCGGTCTATAGATATGTAGCTTAGTTACAAAATGCATAGCACAGTCAAAAATTTACCTTCACCAATTTCGATAATTAAACGGAAGTGTACTCGAATTATTTTGTAGAGACTTGTTTATTATCTACAGCTTTATGTACAGAACACATCATGTAGCTTACTGTACTGTACTATGGCAAAATTTAAATCAGGTGAAAGACGCTTAACACTATTAAAAACACACTTCCAGAAATTACCATTTATAGCCAACAATATATCCAGTTCTTTGCGTAGCCCTGTATATTATGAATTTATTTATATACTACGAATTACTAAATATAATTTGGCCTGAAATTGCATAACTTAACTAAAAAATACTTTTAAGGCATTCCCGCCCATACAGAGTAATGCTTACAAATTCTTTTGTGTAGCCCTGTATATGATCCACAGAATTGCTATAAGCCACGTAATATGCAAGTAGGTCAACTTAAAAACGCATACCATAACTTAAAACGCACTTCCAGCAATTACCACTAATAGAGAGCACTATAATCTATATCTTTCGTGTATACCTGTAAATAAACGATAACTGTCATGCCTTGTCATATTGTATAGTTAGCATTTTGTAGTGAACTTCAATAATGCGTATAATTTCATCATGTTTCAAATAGTGTAACATTATAAATATACGCTTCAAATAATTTTGCACCGTATATTATTATGTAAACTGATTTTTTTAAGTGATACTGTAAATAAATGATAAATGATTTGCACGCCATATTCTACATAAAAAATATTTTAATGCACTTCATAAATGCATATCAATTTCATTATAGTTGAAATAGTGTAATATCATTAAAATACACCGCAAACTTATTTTTCCCCATTGAGCGTAATGTAATAGAATTCATTTCAGTTCCCCTGTAAATCAACTAAGAAGAACAAAAAATAGTTCGTCAAGCATAGATTATGAAACGTTTTACAACACATCCAGAAAACATTAACGAAACTTCGCGTTAAATAAGGTGAAAGAAGATACGCAATTGAACAGTTTAGAACACATATAACACATTGAAATATCCAGTGTTCAAAATTACCTTCCATTGTCAAAAAGGTAATCGAATTTTTTTGTGCAGCCCTATATATGATTTATAGATGTGGATATTTCATACATGAAGGGTGAAATATAGTTCAGTTAGAAAATTCACATTTAGCAATTTTCGCGAATCGATTGAAATCACTCGAAATATTTTGTGCAGCCCTGTATATTATCTGAAGTCTTTTGTACACACCACATATTAAGCTAAAATGCAACTTAAAACTCACTCGCAGCATTTACCAACCGTAAATGACAATGTATATTTTCCTTTGCGTAGCCCTGTATATGAATTTATTTATATTCCACAAATTTCTATTAGTCTACTAAATATAGTTCAGCAGAAAAATGCGTAACACAATTAAAAACTATCCTTAAGCACATCACTCCCATAGTCTTACGGATTCCCTTGTGCAGCCCTGTATATGAACAACTCAGTTTATAAAGACACACGTACTATGAAAAAATTTAGTTAAACTTAAAAACACAAACCAAAGTTGAAAACGCACTTATCTAACATAGACTGTAAATATTGCACATGTACTGTAAGTAATATATTTTGTGTGTCCCTGTAAATAAATGCAATGCACGCAAGAGAGCTATTTATAGTGCACCTCAGTAATGCATATAATTTTCATTATGTTTGAAATAGTGAAATATCACTAAATTACACTGCAAACGATTTTTCCCCTTAGAACGATGTGTAACAGAATTCTTTTGTTTGACCCTATAAATGAATTATAATAAATGCTTTGCACCCCAAATTCTAGAAAAAGCATGTTTTAGTGCACTTCACAATAGTATATCAATTTCATCATGTTTTAAATGACGTAGCATCATCAAAATGCACTTAAAACGATTTTTTCCCATTGACTGTGATGTAATGGAATAATTTTGACTGTCACTGTAAAAAAACTATTTTACATACTTAATTTTCAAAAGAGATCATGCTATAGTAAGCGACAATAACGTACAAAAATTTCAGGGCAATCCAAGTACATTTACGAGAGATAGAGCGCGGACAGAGCGACAGACGGCAGACGGACAAACATAAGTCATAAACACTTTTCAACTAAGTTGATAAGTGACTATCTAGGTTGACAACCATATTGATACAAATATGGTATATTCGCTACTTTGACTTGTAAAATTTTGCAAAAAACTGAGAAAAGTACAAAATTTTACAAATCAAACTATCGAATACGCATATTCGCTACTTTGAGTTGTAACATTTTGCAAAAACTGAGAAAAGTACAAAATTTTACAAGTCAAACTATCGAATACGGCAAATTCGCTAGTTTGACTTGTAAAATTTTGCAAAAACTGCGGAAAAGTACAAATAAACATAGCATTTCAAAGTATCGAATGTGATTTTTTGGCAAAAAAAATTAGCCAAATGATTTATCTCGATAGCAAGTTTAAATAGGATATTAAACAGCACAAGAAATATATAGCAATTAGTTACTTCCGCCAAGCGCTGATTTTAAATCCATAATTAAAACAGTTTTTTTGCATTCCTGAAAAGTAGCTATTTTCAAATTCGATAGTTTGACATGGTACCGACGATATATGTACTATGCTTTAAAAAGAATTTTAATTGTAGAATAATGGCAATTAAAAAATATATGCAAAATATAATAACCAAAAAATTTTTGGGCTAGGCCAAATTTTACTAATTTTTGCACGAGCCAGGACAATGATTTACCTACAGACTGGGTCGGGACCTGGCCTGGCCTGAAAATTTCGGCCTCTGCGGACATCTAGAATGAAGTCCAGGCCGGCCTTGGCTAGAAAAAAGAAGTATGCTTCAGCTCAGCTCGAGTCTGCAAAAAAAAAGTAAGGCCTGGGCCTGGCCAAGTCCAGAAAGAGTGCAGACCCGACCCAGTCTAGTCCAAGTATCGTGAATAAAAATTGTCCCGAACTGGACTCTGTCTTCAGACCAGGCCCATGCAGACCTCTAAAATAGGTTATACTAAGAATTTTTGTTAGAATAATCTTTCCCTTGGTGTTGTATTATTTTAACTTACTTCTGAAGAATATATTTTTATTATAGTTGCCAGAATCATCAAGGAAAAAGAAAATTTAGTTAATCATATTTTAAAATCCAGGGAGGAGCAATTGTTGTTTCTTTGTATCCCCCCCCCCCCTTTCTTTCCCTGCAGGCACCCATGGATGCAATCATTAGTGATTTAAATTTATGAATAAGTACACATGACATTTTTATGAATGTATGCCAGTCAACAATTATTTTGGTACTTCAGAATTAAATAAATATATGGTGTTTAGAAAAACATGGGACAAACTTTAAGAGGTGCTTAAATATACTACAATAAATAATTTTCATATAGGAAACCAAGGACAAAATCCATTTATTCAGTGAAAAATACAGAATGCTTCACTCCAAGCTGAATCAGGATTTCTTCATAATTTTAACAACAATGAAGGTATTTTAACAACATTTTCAGCAGACTTATCTTGTTTTGTATGCAATGTAAGACTATCACAAAATGTTGGAATTGCACAGCAATTCTGCCAGTGATACCGTATGTAATGTCAATTACATTCCAAAATATGGAGCATCTAGTTCAGTGCTAAGTGGATGTGTCTACTTTCATCATTTCTTACAAGGGGCTCTGTTCCCTATGAGCTACATTCACCAGCCCTTGTCCAGACACTGCAGGCTTTAAAATCATGCTAGTTTTCTATGTTTTTAAAAGATTACCCAATTACAGAAGATTTAATGATATTATTATCATGGCTAGTGGCGATCTTTTGTAATCGTGTTGCCATCCATTTCCTTCTGACTAGGGGATTTTTTGGTGCCCAAGGCCACATCTACAGTTGTTGCAACAGCTGACAGCTGTTTTCATTATCAATTAAGAAGATCAATAACACATTTGAAAATTAGCTTGTATAAATGATGAATTAAAAGAAGGCATTGCTTTCCAGACTTTTATAACATTTAGAAGAAAAGTATTTTTAGATGCTATACGAAAGTAATTTTAAATATATAGTTTTAAATATGATGCAAATTTCACTATTAAATGCTTTTTGCATGAAAATATCTATTTCAATTAAAAATACAGTGTTTGTAAACGCTATAAGAAAACAGTTTAAATATGACATAATTTTCACCATTTAATGCTTTTTGCACATAGCAGCTTAATTATTTTAAAGTTTTCTTTCTTTTTTTAAAATTCACGTGTAAACTTTATAATATATTTTTTAATGGAAAAGTGTTTGTAAATATTATTATTTGGGCTTTTTTTAAATCTGGCAATAGTTTGTAAAAACTGGATATTTCAAACTATGAATTCAATCTCTATTCAGATAATGAAATATAGACTAAAAAATTGGAAAAAAAATTTAGACAAGTTTAAAAAATGATTGTACACCACAATCTAGTCAAGTATGTGTCTGTGATAGATGGTTAAATTGCTATGCATAGTTTTTGACCCTATAAAACTTTTTTAACTGAACTAATTTGATAGATTTCAATATTAAATAGCTATTAAAATAACTCTTTCATTAAAAAACTATCTGCTTCAGCGTATTTATCATACATTTCTCTATAAAAGTTTTCGTTCTTTTGTATACAATAATTTTTTGATGAGCCAAGAAAGTCAAAAGGTCAGAATAAATTCAATTATGGTAGTGGGGGCAGCAGCAGCACCATTAATTGACTCTTTTTTTAGAATAAAGAGATAATATAAAATTAGGTTTCACACAAAACAAGGTAAATATTGATCTGTCAACAATTTTGTTAAAATATCTTCATTACTGTTAAAGTGGTGAACAAAAACCCAGGTTAACTGGGATGACCTGGACGACCCAATATATAATTTTTTCAATATAGAGAGTTGCCCTTTATTAAGTATGTGCTAGAAATAATCTGAATAACAAAATGATATTCATTAATATTAGTCATATTGTTCTTCAGATTAAAACAGATAAAGTTCATCATAAAAAAAAAAAAAACTAAACAAGCTAATTTTGTATATCCTTACAATCTTAAATTTTAAATAAAGTTGAAATGTGTGTATCAACAACCATGGAACATATCATTCAACTGATACAAGTTTCATAGCTGAGAACAATAAAAAAGAAAAAAAATGTGTGATCGATACCATACCTTCTTTCAAAAATAATGCTATTGACAACCTAAAATCAATAATATGAATGTGTCTTAATTTTAAAATGATTACTCTATAATCACAATGTTGTTACATAAGCATACATGTATAGGAAAATAAAATATAACTTACTTTTTCTCTCTTTAGATGAATATACTCATCAATGTAAGTTGAGGATTTATCGGTAGCATTAAGCTGCTCAAGTAATTCCTTTCTACAAAAGAAAACTAAATATAAACAACACAATAATATAAACATATAGAAATAATTTTTAGTTAGATATAGAACATAAATAATCATACTGAAATATTTTATTTCAAGAGTTCAGTCATTCAAATTTTGACACAAAAATTTAGAATTGTTAAAAACTAAAGTTAAAGATTGAAGCTATACATTTTTAAAAATAATTTTTAATTTTGAAGCAATTAACAGAAGATTTTTACAAAATATTTGACAAAAGCAGCATATTAACAGACTGATCTGCTATGTCCCATTAAAAGTAATTTGATTTCAGATTACCTGCATATATAGTAGGGGTGTACAAAAGGCATTGACTCATGGGGTTCAAGATCTCCTCAAGTGAAAACAATTATTTTTTTAAGTCACATTATTTGTTCCAAAGGCTATCATTTTCAGTGTTCAATGTTTAATAATTCAACTCTAAGAAAACTGTACATAAAGCACTAACAAATTTGGATACATTCTAACTAGTAAACCCATTTTATTTAAAATTTAAAACTTTCAACCTGCTGTTTCATTTCTTTCATAATAGTATTCTTAGTTGATACACTTGACATCAAATAAAATTCAAGCACTTGTCAAGGGCTTATTTCAATATTTTCAAGGACTCTTTAGATATATGTAACATTATATGCATTAAAATGGCTTTAGAATAAGTATAATACATAAGGGAACAAATCGCCACATTGTCTGTCTATTTCAAAGAATTCTTATCAGATCTTAACAATAATTTAGTAAAAGTATTATCAAGACAACATATTAGATAGTTTTTAAAAAATAAAGTATTTTAGTTTAATAAGGTACATCTATACCACAGAAAGAAATTTCATACATCATAAAAAGTTAAGAAAACACAGCTTGATATTTTTTTCTTTAAGAGCAACAACAGCAACAAAAAAAAAAGACATGACATCACTACAAGAGAAGAAATAATGCTTGAACAGTTTCTTTTTGATAATAGTACACTTTTACCAAGCTAAAAGAAAGCTTCATCTTTTTAAACAATACTGTTACTTACCATTTATCATAATACATTTTGTACGTATAGCAGACCTGCCAACCTTTGAAAATGAAAAATAGTAGCACACAAAATTCAAATTAATCTGGAGGTTGGCTGGTTGTTTGTTTGTTGTTTTTTATGCTGCAAATTTTAAGCGAACAAATACTAATCAACTTAAGGTATGTGTAATGAACGTAAGCATACAAAGTATACTCTTTTGCTTTTGCTAATTTTTTGGTAATCGGTGGGATTGATTAAATGTAATTCTTCCCATTCAACTCATGCTCTATCCACTCCTAAGCTAAATTTCTGAACTTCACAATGAATTTTCTGAAAGATTCTAGGGCGGTTGGGGAGGGGGAGAATCCCCTCCCCTGATGAAACTACTGATATTTTTCCGGAGAAAAATGTCTAAATTTGTTTAAAAAGTCGGGTAAGGCCTGCATGTTGGCTTTGTGCTAATTGTTTTTTTTTATTGCAGGTAAGGTTAATCTCATTTTTCAAAAGTTAGTTCAATATATTGTTTCAGATGAAAAACTATATCTATAATACTAAACATTGATGTTTGCCTCTGTGTGCTGTTTTGTGAAGAGACTGCTGCGATGCGCACAGATCTACAAGACTTAGCAGGAAGGTACCTGTCATGTCTGAAGTTATGCATTTTGTAGCCAGTGTGTTTCTGGATCTTTTAATATAGTTTTTAAATTGATTTTTTTTTTTTTTTTTTTTTTTTTTTTTTTTTTTACGTTTTGTGGCAAATTTTCTACATAAGTAAAAGGAATATGGTTTCAATTCTTTAACCTAATGCAGCAAATTTGAAGAAATTAGTATTTTTTCAGCATTTTTTTGAGGAATTCGTGTATTTTCAGCAATCTTTTGACAAAACTTGCGTCTTTTCAGCAATCTTTTAACGAAATTCGCATTTTTTCAGCAATCCTTTGATGAAATTCCCATTTTTTCATCAATTCTTTGACGAAATTAGTGATTTTTTCAGCGATCTTTTGCCGATTAATTAAATTTGATGGCCAAATTTCATTTGAAAATTCGAGCACTAGTATTATATTTTTCAAAATTTCAAGGACTTAAAGCACTTGAAAATGAACCCTTTTTTTTTCAAAACACTTTTTATATATATTTAAAACATATGAACCATGGTATTATTGCAAAAAGAACTTCAAGTAATTTTAGGAGATTCAACTCATGATTTCTAATGGGAAATACGTCCCTCTCCCCCTGACATGCACTGAAATTCCAAGATGCTTTTTTTTGTGAAATTTTTTAAACTATAATCAAATGTTTTTTATTTCATAAGGGTTCTACCCCTCTGAATTGCTGTTGTCTCATTAATTTAATAGACATAATTCTGTGTAATTCAGTACTTTAAATCTTCTATCTAACATAATTAAAATATTGATTTCATGATAATGACATTGATAATTATTTTGTAAGATTAATTGTTTCCATAAATATTTTATTAATTATCAATAATCCTAATTGTTCAATTTATTTGAATCTCTCCCATAATTTTTGAATTGCTATGTCACTGATATATATAGGATTAATCTACAGCATGCAAAACAGCACATAATTTGATAAACAGAACAAAGGGCATTATTTCTTTAGGAACAGAACATAAATATACACTACTTCAAAAGGTCATTATTTTCTTCTTCTTTTTTTTTTTTTTTTTTTTAAATAATGACCACAGTTCTAAAACATCTGGTATAAGTCAACCTAACTCAAATATCACAAGAAAATAATAAACTGTGAATAATATTCTTAAATAATAATAATAATAATAAATACACAAGTTTTTACTTTACTTTTCACAAAATAAAAGTTTGCATGAATAGTTAATTCAATATTAACAGAAATTGAAATATAACAAACTACTGTAAGTTTTACTAACTTCCTGTCTGTCAGCACCTTGATTTCATTTTTGTAACGAAAGAGTTCACGAGCTAGATTGAGGTGTTTTTCATAAATTTCTATAGATTCTGGGTGTTGAACTGGAGGTAGAGGCTGTAATAAAATAAACATGAATCTATACAATACAGTAATTATCAAGAAATATTTTAATTACAAATGAATGAATCTGAATTTCATTTCGTTAAAATTCATTAAATATTTACATTTCTAATTACAAAAAACAAATGAGTAATTTATAGAATCACAGAAGGAAATTTCAATATTAATTAAGGTACTTTTTGTTAGACAGGCGCCAATGAAATATATATATATACATACATAGAAAAGGCGACTATGCCAGATACATGTAATTCTTCAAGAAGTATGGAAGGCATAAAACATTTGACAACCACATTTGGAATAGAATCATATGATACAGTCACATTACTTCAGTAATACCAGAAAAGTGTAAACTTACACTGCTTTAATCTTACTTGGAACATGTCATAAGAATAAATGATTAAACTTTTATTCTTGGTGAAAGAAATACTAATGGAAGAAATGTAATGATCTAGAACACCATACAATTAATTTATCTAATTTCACATTATAAAATAAACAAGAACAAAAAACCACGCATCAAGCATAGATTATGAAACACTTTCCAACACCTCCAGAATACTTTATAACAAAACTTCACAGTTTAATAAGGTAAAATAATTAAGTAAACAATTTTGAAAACACATAACACATTTGAAAACACAATTTCAGGAATTACCACCAAAAGTCAGAAAAATATCCAACTTCTTTCATGCAGCCTTGTATATGATCTATAGATTTGTATATGTACTACATAGTATGCTAAAATTTAGTTGTTATGAAATGCATAGCACAGCTGAAAATTCCCCTTCAGCAATTTCTGGAATTTCAGCAATAAATGGAAATTTATTTAAGATCTTGTGTGAAGCCCTGTATATGATCTATAGAATTTATACACACCAAGTAATATGCAAAGAAATAGTTAAATTTGAAAAGGCGTACCACAAATGAAAATACACTTCCAGTAATTATTATTGCTAGACAGTATTGTATCTGATGTGCCCCTATAAATGAATGATAAATGCTATGCATATCCTATTCGATAGTAAGTTTCTTGCAGTGAATCTCAGTGATATATATCAATTTCAATATGTTTGAAACAGTGTAACATCATTAAAACACATCACAAACAATTTTTCCCCCATAGCTCCGTGATGCAACGGAATTCTTTTGAGTGTCCCTGTAAATGAACTATAAATGCTACACACTTCATTTTCAATACCGTACATGCCCCAATAACATATATCAATTGCATGGTAATCCATGAATATTTACACAAGTTAGAACATGGACAGACAAATTGAATTCATAAACACTTTTCAACTATGTTGGAAAATGTTAAAAAACAGATTCAAAATAACAATTTATAAATTAATTTCATTAAAATAAACATACCTGCAATTTGGGCTCCAATAAATAAAAATAGCGATTACTAAATGCTCCGTCAGTCAATGAAATTTCAGGTACAACTAAAAACAATTAAAACCATAATATTAGATATAACTATTATAAACAAGAGATATAACTAATAGAAAGCATGGGATTTTATAAATATAAATTAAGAAAAAAAATAGATACAATAATAAAAGAAGAGGTTAATGATTCTAAATATTTAGTAGTTTATTGTAAAAATCTAAGGCTTTACAGTAAATGACTAAATTTTATTTTGGATGATTTAGACAGGAGAAAAAAAAAACAATAAAATTGAAACAGTAATTAGACAAATAATTACATCAAAAATATATGCATATATACAACTGATTTTAAGTACCTGTATTGTAATGCTTGTCTAACACAGGATTCTAACTCAAAATGCTCAACCTTAATCACAACTATGTTGCTATGGTATAAAAATCCTTTGCTATTTAAGATGGCTCAAAATTTTATATATTTGTTTTTTAAACAATATATAAACTGCTATACACAATAATATAATTTCATTTTTATAGATGCTCAAGTACATAATAATAGAGTAATTTTCAAAGGATAAATATTGTGCTCAAATGACAAAATATTCAAGTTTTGTAGAAATTTAAGCATCTTTACAGAGGTTATGTATGCTAATATATTAAAAAATTTTATGTATATATTTTTTTATTTGTAAGATACAACAAAGGCCATTTAGGGAAAAGAAAAATACCGTAGACTTTATTAACAATGTATTTATATTTTATGGCAATCAGAATGGTTTTATGAGAGTCTCTGATTCTCTGAAATTTGCTTTATAAAATAAACTGATAGACTAACAAGAATAATATGTGTGCATATATAAACTAGCTATTCTCGAAACTTGTGTTCTACAAGGCCGCTCCTAATATCTGCAATGCATCACCTGACCAGTGGGAAATCAAGTCTTATCAACCAGAAAATATTAAAACACTGGCACATCCATTTAAAAATTATACATGAGCATACATATCCAAGCTGTTGAAATAAATAACTTCCTGTTTTTGAAGTCAATTGAAAATAGATTGAACATTGATAACCTTTGAGAAGTTTTAAAACCACAGGGCAAACTCCAGATTTATATTACTGATTATTTGTACAGACAAAATTTTCTCATGCATGCCTAGATTTTTTTTTCTTTAATAAGACTGAAAACAGCTTGAAAACTATTAGCTTCCCCTATCAAATGTTTTAAATTTATGTAATTGAAAATCGCTCTTGGAAGAAATAGTGCATGAACATAAACAACAACAACAAAAAGAAAAAAATATGAACTGTCAAAACATTATCAGTTTGCACTAGAAAAAATAATAAGAAGAGATTCCCAGATCCTAATCTAAATTAAAAAAAAAGATGTTCAAAAAGTAAATATATTTTAAGTGGCTTGTAAAAACAAAGATAGCACAAGGGATTTTTTTAAGGTGTGAAAATATTCTTTGCTTATTTTGGAGTAGTGAATTTGGCGTTATAAAATGTACAAATACAAGCATAAAAGTTGCCAGGGAAAAATCTGAAATTTTATGTATAGACAGGAGAGAGAAACACATATTATTCTAAAATTTGTCTTTTAACATATTCAACAATATCAAGTACAAATTTTATAACAGGAAATGACAAATCTTGATTGAGAAATATGGAAGGGAGAGAAATTCTCGGATGACATGTCTGCTTAGCCTAGGCTTCACTTGGTAACAAATAGGAGAAAGAATACTTGTCTTTTCAGTAACACATGTACAGTTTAAACAATAGAATATTCTAAATTTTATTTTAAATTACAATGCGTGAAAGCATGCATGAAATATACTTGTAGAACTTGTAGAGGCATTTAACGTATGTATGTTTAAAAATATTCACAAATCACATGATCCTGTGCGAACATTGATTATGTTGTAATACATTTTTTCTATTTACACAAGGAACTAATTAAAAACTGAAAGAAATCTTGAGATTATGAATAGTCAATATATTTAAAGATACACTTTTTTTTTACAACTTTCTGTTTATACGTTAAAGACTTTGTAATATGTGATGCAGTTTTAAAGTAATGTATGTGTATTTTTATGAATTTAATATTAATAGAATTTTGAATTTAACTGGCATAATTATTCTAACCATATTGCACATAAACTAAGCAATCTAATACAAAGTCTAGATCTAAAAATATTTCCCCACAAATAATGTACATGAAACATGTGTTACTGTTGCTCTCTCTTGCTTCTTGCTTTATCTTATATTGGATTCATTTAAAAAAAAAGTCTTAGCATACTTACATATGTAAGTTATCTTAACTGTTTACTGTCATGCATTCACAGTAACACAAAGATTTATATAATTATCATATAAATTTTTTAGTGCTCTGGGAGAGTTTTTAAGCCCTAAATTTCTTTTGTTGTACTAGAGTGTAATACAATCTATTGTACATTTGCAATAATTTTATATGTACTATATAATAATATTTATTTATAACAACCATAATAAGAAAAAATAATCAGAACCAAAATACAAAAGTGATAAGTAATCAATAAGTTCTTTTTAAAGTAGGTATTAAAATAAAAAGGGATACAATAATAGGCAAAATATTCTATTTCATAATACAACTTACAATTTCTTGGAGGATCTTTATATTCCGGTTCAGGCAGCTCAGAAAATTTAGTTACAGACTCAACGTAAGTTCCAGGTGGCCTTGTACCAGATGTTTTTACGATGGGTGAATCATAAGAGCCAGTTCTACGATGACCTGAAAAATAATAATAATAAAAATAATAGAAAACTAAAATATAAAATTATTGATAATTTGATTCAAATATCATATTATAAATAATTGTATCATTTATTAATTCAAAAAATACACATATAGATAAATGAAAAATGGGAATGCAATCATAAATTTTTATTTAAAGAAGACTATTTTTAAAATCTTAGTACCTAATATCCCACAACTATGTTCAATTTTCTAGTATTTACATTATCTGACATTTACATTGCTACAAAAAATAGAAAGAATAAGGGGTACTTTTCGGTTAGCCGAGCACCAGTGATATACGTATATATATATATATACATACATACATATATATAAATATATATATGTGTGTGTGTGTGTGCGTAATACATACATGTATGTATATCACTGGCGCCCAGCTAACTGAAAAGTACTGAATAAGGTTTTAGAATGTTTTTTACTTTATTTATTTATTTTTAAGTGCAAGAAGTTTCAAAATTAATGTTAATGTATCTGAATATTTTTATGTTTTAGTTATTATTTTAGATACAAGTAAAAATAAACTTATTTTTAACACTCTGAATTCCATAAATTAATATCATCTTGCTGGAATGACAGGATTAGCAATAAATGACACATTTTATTTTTATTGAGATTTTTTTTTAAACATATATATAAGCTTATAGGTAACAAAAAAATATCTACCAATTTTACAACTTAAAAAAAAAAAAAAAAAAAAAAAAAAAAAACATTAATATCTAAACTGACTGAAATTAATGAATAAAAGAGAGGGAATTACCACTAGATATTAGTTATAAATATTTTGAGTCAAATTGCCAATGAAGGAAACTTTTGCTAGATTACACTATGTAATTAAGTTAATTAAGACTATCAGCATTTAAAAAAATAATAATGCTAAATTTACATGTCAGATTTTCTTCATTGTCTGGATGATGAAACTAGGATAGGTATTTTTAATCAAATATCACAATAAAAAAAATACTTAAAATTTTACTCTAACAAGAAAATCTGAAGTTTTAAGATGATGCAGATATATTTTAAACTAAACTTCTGTGCTGAAGAAAATTTTGATTCTTTAATAACATTAACTAAAGTATAACCTGAAATTTAAAAAAATATATTCAGTTTTTTATACATCAGCATTTGACTTTTAAATTTATGCTTTCTGGACTGCAACTAAAAGTGTACAGTTTCACAACTAAAACTTTTTCACTACAAAACTTGGGAATCATGAAAGTTACTTTAAATTCAATTAAGATGAATGCTTGGTACTTTATTAGTCTTTAATATTATTTCAAAATATTATATCTAACCCATGACTATTATATCTAACCCACGACAAAATTAAAAATATATATATATATATTTGATATATACATTATTTATTCAAAAATCATTTAAAAAATCTATCCCATTTACTGTTTAAATGTTTTATTTTTAGTGATACAACATGTGATTTTTTTTTTTTTTCAAAGAAATGTTACTTAAAAATTATAGGATCTATGGCAGATTCTTCAAGTTAAAAATATATATTTACGAATAGATCCATATTAGGCTTTTGCACTGCAATCTTTGAGATTATTTGCTGAGACTTCTTTTCATTCATTTTTCATTAACTGCAATTTTTAAACAAAACATGCCTTTTAAAGAAATGTGAGTGTACTATGTTAAAATTTTGTTTAAAACCTTTTGCATGATCATTGTAGTGCATTTTGTATGTTCAAAGAAAAAGGGATGTTGACATCAGAAATAATAGATATGATGGTTGGAGACAGAATGTTAATTCTTTCAAATAGTAGTCAAAAATTGTTAAGTTTTTCTTTTTTTAAATAAATAAAAATTTCTGTATCATCATCAGGGCTTGTGTCAATGTGGTCACCAGGTCGCCCCTACCAAATTATTTAATCTGGACCTTTTTTTTTTTTTTTTTTTTTTTACAAAAATTAACCTAAGAAATGAGTACAAATGACAATTTTTCTCTCATTTCTCATATGACGTTTCAATATAGATGTTGGAAATTTACAAAATAAACTTATAAATTGTATTCAAACACAAAATATTTTTTACTTTTGTTTTCAATGTGTCAAAAATAAGTTCCATCAAATGCAAATTTTAAAATAATCAAAACAGAATTATTTGCCTGACTTCGACAGAAAAATAGCCAAAAAATTGTTTTTGTGCTTCACTATTTCATGGATGCCACCCTAATGAGATATACATTTTGTAGCACTCAACTATCCAGACATTTGAAGCATTTGGCAATCAGCATTTCCTGAACATGCTGTTTAATTCAGCCTTTACAGTATTTCATTTTTTTCAGAGATATATAATTTTGACAAGTTTCATTAGAAAACTTAGTTTATATTGTCTTTCTAAATTATGTAATATATATTAAACTATGTGCTTTTTGAAAATCAATGATGAGGGAATGGGTTGAGTAAATATTTTTTACTGCCGACTAGAATTTTTTGCTGGCTATCAGATTTTATCAGATTTGCAAAGCCCTGATCATCAATATGTGAGGTTGGATAGTATTTTTTATGATGTATGTACAAAATAAATAAATTTTTTAATCTTATATGCAAAGTTTTTGCATTCTGAAATTGCTTAAAACTTTGCTTGACAAGAGTTCAGGTCTACACTGATCTTTTTAATAATAAATTTTATTTTGTTAATGCAATCTGTATACATATTATATATTTTATTTGGCAATGTAAAAAGTTAAAAAATAAATATTGTTGCCAATATAAAAGGTTTTAATAAAAAGTTAACATTAAGTGTTTTGTAGAACAAGTCCAAAGACAAGACATATATATATATAAATATATATTTGATAAGTGTGAAGGCTACAAACCTTTTTGTACTTGAGGAAACTTTATTTCTACATTACTAAAATCAGCTGATTTACGCTTCTTCATATCTTTAGAATACTTTTCACCAAGAGGTTCAACAGACAGAAAATAATCACTTGGTGTAGCACTTTCAGACTGAAATATTTTGAAACAATCAAAACAGCAACAATAATAATAATATATATATAGCTATAAACAAGTGACAAAATATAACAATAACAAGTTGGAAATTGTAATTCAAATATAACAAATGAGGTGTGTTCGTACTAGTTTTATAAATATTAAAATCTTCGTGCAATAGTTGTTGCACTCTTATGCAAAATGCATGAATACAAAATTTACTTTATGTGTAGATTTTCATATTATAGATATTAATTTTATTTTATGAAATTAAGTTTCAATACACTTTTACAAACAATTAATTACAATTCTGTTACATTAAAATTATACTATGGGGAAATATTCAATACAAGACAACGTAAAAAAAATCATCGTTATTATTTCAGTGAATGAGTTATATCATCTGTTATTATATGATTAATTTCTGTAATAAAATAAGTACATTTTAAGATGGCAACATTTTAGTTTTTGTTGCCATTTACTGAAAATTCCAACTTAAAGTCTAGCTTTTAAAGCTTCAGAACTTGAAATCCATATTTAGATTCTTTTTCCATTTAATAGCTATTTCTCTGGAAACATCTAACCAAAAAAAAAAAAATGTCGGTAGATTATAAGATTGCTATAATTAAACAATTTTAGTATACAAATCCAGTTAAATGAAAATTATGAGGAGGATGCAGAAGACCCAGACAAAAGTGATGTTAAAAACTTTAGTGATGCATTAAAATATGGTACAGAACTGCAAAAATTCTTTTTAAATGTAGGATATAGTCAAGGGCAGGATTTAATTAACAAACTTGGAAATCTTGTTAATGTTCCTTGTTTCTTGTAAATAATCTTGGGAATGTTCTTGGGAAAAAAAAGAATGTTAATTGAAAACAGGAAGCAAGCAACTATAACTGATTACTTTAAGTAGTAATGTATTTTCAAACTCTTTTTTTTCTATGTCATACAATACTATTAATGTATTAATTTATCGCATAAAAAATATTCAAGTATGGTATGTTACTGGTATTTAAGAAAAAATTTAAAGTCTTTCTTAAATAAATACTATAGTGAAAAAAATTACTGTGTTTTCATAAATATGCCTCTCAAAGAATCTACTTCTGGATAAGGGACACCTGTATTTAAGACACAAAACTTCTGGTCCAAGGAGGTACTACAACATTTGTTGAACAGAGGATTGTTTTAGGGTCATGATCAGTGAAAATCTAGAATTTTTTTTTGCAATTGCTTACCTCCAGACAGCTGTAATAGATAGCTTATTACTTTTTGTAATGGAAGCTACCTAAAAGGAAAACCATGACAAATGGCCTGGTGACTGGGGAGCAAAAAGAAAAGCTTAATTCAAAATTAATTAGAGGAAAGCTGGAAATAGTTTTAATTCCTTCAATTTAGGTCTGTAATGAATAAATATCTTAAGTTTACCACCTCTGTTTATATGAGCTTTAGCTGCTGCATGCAATTTTGTAGTCCAGAACCATGTATTTAGTAATTAAAATAAAAATTTCTTAGAAGCAATAAAAGCTATCAAAACATGTCATACAAAAGTTGTAGATCATGAAAGTCTGAATAATATGAGTACCCACACTTTATACTATGATTAAATAGGAATTTCAAGTCAACACCCCTAAAACAAAACTTCTTATAACATAAATCTGCATAAAAAGGAAAATGATTAACAAATAATAATAAATAAATAAACAAAACACTATTTAATTGAGTATTTTAATAGAAATACTGATTATTTACTGAAAACAGCAAAACCTGTTAAGATGGACTTCTCTATAATGGAATCCTGCCTATAATTTTAAATGAATAATGTAATAAAATTGAATGATAAGTAAATAAACAGTTAATGAAATGAATAAATGACTAATTTAAACAGTTATATTTAAAACAAATAAATATTATTTATTAAATTCTGTAAAAATGTAAGAATGGAATTAGCCTATAATGGAATCCAACATTAAAAGGAAAATTATTTATATTAAAAAAAAAAAATGAATAAATGAGTTTGTTGTATTATTAAAAGATTATTTTTGACAACAAATACTTTAAATATAGCAAAGTATGTGAATACTGGACAGCAATTGCTGAAAATGAATTTTTACTGTGCTGTGTTTTTCTAATGTTTATTTAGATACCTCATTTCTTTGTTAAAAAAAAAACAAATCGATTAGTGTTGGAAAGTATTTTATAAACTATGCTGTGATGCATTATTTTACATTCTTGTTTTTAAACCTTGATTCTACATAAGTTTGAAATGAAATTTGAATGAATAGTAAAAAAGTTGATAGCTAGTGACATATAAATAAAGTAGAAAACTTTGATATCACCATAAAAAAAAATAAAATAAAATATACGTTTTGGACCATATAAAATGTATCCTAGATTTGGTGTAAAGCGAACACATGGTTAGAAGTGGTCACAACACAAGGTAATATCACTTCGTCTTGTACAGTTTTCTTCTAATCATGTGTTGTCTTTACACCTGATAATCAATTTTATCTGATCCAAAACAGTGCTGTAGCGTTTATTTTATATTTGTCAACAAATATTTTTTATGGTGATATGAACAGTTTTTACTTTACAAAAATCAAATGGCTTTAGAAAAGGAAAAGATCAAACTTTATTAGATCATTAAAAGGTATACAATAGGTACCTTAAGGAAATTATACAAGTTTTTTAAGTAAAGCCATCAAGACAAATACATACAATTACGTCTGGCAAAAATGTTTTTGAGGAAGAACCAGAAGAAGCAGAAGCAGAAGCACAATCATTTTTCAGTGGTTCTGCAGTTGAAGTTGATGATGTTTCCATAGTAATGTTTGTTTCTGTTGGAGCTAGAAAAAAAAAAATCAATATTATACTATAATAAAATACAATAAAATGCTCATATTATAGAACGATGATAAAAAATAAAAATAAATCTTAAATACTAAAGTATAATAATATTATTAAGAAGTTTTACAATGCATCAGTCAAGTTAAAGAATTATGTAATCAATGTGAAATTACAATGTTCCTTATTTAATTTGTATTATTTATTGTATTTTTTGTAATACATTTTAATTTATATTTAAAGGAGGGGAGGAAGCTCATAAAATGCTTAAATACTGAAGGGAAGATAACGGATTAAATCAACCAATTAAATTTAAAATGCTATTTTTTAAAAAATAAGTATTATGCAAAATATGTCTGAGATTCCTTAAAAATATGGGCTGAAAACTGCACAAAAATAACAAGCACTGAAACTGTACTGCAAGATGCAACTATGACAAATTAATATAGAAAATCATATTTATAGATATTTTTCTTATAAAATTATAAGATTAACATTTTTTTTTTTTTTTACTGTTGGTCTGAATTGTAGACTCACAATTAGAGATCTGCACGGGCCAGGCCAAGGCCCGAAGCCCGTATTCGGCCCGGCCCGCGGGCCGGGCTCGGGCCTATTTTTCTTCGCGGCACTTGGGCCATATTTTTTTCTGAAGGCTCGGGCTGGGCCGGGCGTAGTGATTACTCTTTACGGGCCGGGCCGGGTCTTACTTTTTTCCTGAATGATAAGGCCGTGCCTTAAATTATTTTTTCCGTACAGAGCCAGGACTGGTTTCATTCTTCCTAGTCTTCACGCCTCAAAATTTTTAGTCCTGGTTTTGACCCGTATGAAAATCATTGTCTCGGCGTACCTGGTCCGTTCGAAGGTCAGTAAAATAAGATCTGGCATAAAAATCTTTGCAAAACATGCATACATTTTTAAATTGCCATTATTTTATAATTAAACATTAAAATTTATTCTTTTTAAAGAATAGTAGATTTATACACTTATTAAAATATGGCTAAATTAAAATATAGTAAAACGTGTGAAAAAGAACCTGCACTGTAAAAAATTTTCAGAAACGTTTCTGAAAGTAACGGAGACCTGTGCTGCACAATACTAACAGAAAGGTTTCTGATTCGATCAGAAAAATGTTTCGGCTAAAACACGGAACCTTTCCGATTCGTAATGAAACCTTCCTGAACATATCTGAAACCTTTCTGAATATATCGGAAATCTTTCATTACGGATCGAAAAAGTTTCTGAATATATAGGAAATCTTCCATAATATATCGGAAAAGTTTCTGAATATATCGGAAAAGTTTCTGAATATATCGGAAATCTTTCATAATATATCGGAAACTTTTCTGAATGTATCTAAAACCTTTCTGAATATATCTGAAGTGTTTCTGAATATATTTTTATCTTTTTTTATTATATATTATCTGAATTTTAAAAGAATACTTGAAAAGATAAGAATTTCTGTTCTTTTAAATATTCTAATCAAACTTTTTTTTTTATAATGATTCTTTTTTCTAGGCGAAATTATTCGGTATATTGCGTGATATTTTTCAGTTTATATCAAAATTTTATCAAATGTGTTTTAACCCTAATATTTAAGAATATTCACGAAGTGAATATTGGGGAATGGAGATATTTACCTTGTTTTTTAACAACATATCATGAAAAAAATATGGGATTCATACAGCTTCACAAATCAAGTATTTATTTTAAAAATTAAAAAAAAAATAGCATTATATACTTAGAAAGAAAACTTTCAAAACTTTTCATTAACATGAAATAGACAAACTAAAGCTATACTAATATATTTTAGATACATTTCAAATAATCTAACTCCCAGCAACATAAAATGATTAAAACTTTTGTATGAGCTTTGCAAAAGCAATGCAGCTTCAGATATCTGTTTATCTGTTAATTTTTTCGGTCCTTAAAAGGTAATTTTTCATATTAAAACAAGACATTTCATAAAAATTCTCATCTTAAAACTGGACCCTTCACAAAACTTTTCGTTCCAAAACAGTATCCGTCACAAAATTCTTTGTCTTAAAAACAAGACTACCTTGTTTTTAAACCTCAAAAACTGAACTTTTCACAAATTTAATGATTTAAAAATAAAATCTGACCTATCACAAAACAATTGAACTTATCAAAGTGCATAGCTTTTTTATGTGTAAAGGATAGATACAAAGGAACCTGATATAACGATAATTTCAAATTCCCAAAATTATGACCGTAATTTTTAAAAATATTAAAAAAACTGCACAATTTCACAATAACAGGACCCTGTGAGAAAAATCTGGACATAACCCTGAGATTAATAAAATCACCTAGGAATTTTTTTTTCAGAATTAGAATAAAATAAATAAATATAGTTTGTTTACTTTAAAACGATATTTTTAAAGTCAGACAAGTCAATTTTCAATATATAGTATTATAAAAGTTAGAGTTCTGAAACATCGTTAAAAAATATATATAAACAAACACACAGTACCGCCGGCAGATATTATTCTTTAAGAGATAAAATTGCTACTAAATGCTATTTTTAAATCATATTTATTGAAGCAACATTAAAAAAATTAAAAATGAGAGACGAAGGATTTGTATTTTTATATTTTAGAGTATATTTTAATAATTATCCTTCCAACTCAAAGTATCTAAATGCTCATGTAAATAGTCCTAAATGTTAGGGTTAAGACATTTGTTAAAAATATTGATATAAACTGAAAAATATCACGCCATGTATGAGATAATTATGAATATAAAACAGAATCATTATAAAAAATATTATTAGAGTATTTAAAACAGCAGAAATTCTTACCTTTTTTTAAATTCTCATTTTGGACCGCTCGAATAACTAACATTATATTCCACAGCCAACAACGTGCTACTTTATCTTTGCCGTTAACGGCGTACACGTTTGAAATAGTTGAGAAGAGAAGTACTTGAAATGCGGACAAACTGGTTTGCTATAGAAGAGGGTCGGTTTCAATCATCTAAACCTAAACATTCGGAAAGGTTTCTGATGGTTTCAGAAAGTGAAAATAGCTATCAGATATCCGATGGTATCAGAAACATTCCTGATAGAATACTAAATGTGCCAAATATTTTTTACAGTGTGCTTATGACGGAATCCTGTCTTAAATTGAAAAATGTGTTGATCCATTAAAAATGAATATACTAATACGTAAGAAAAGAATATATATAATACATTTACACCTGATAAGAAGGCAAATTGTCTATAACTCATTTTTTTTTTCCTCCCTATGCAATTCCATTTGAGAAGATTTTACTGTATAGCATTTTTCTGATTTTTAACACTTCAATAAATGGAATATGGATTAACAATATTGATGATAACTTAAACACATACATGCAACAAATAGAGATTTATTTAAAAAAATAAACATTCCAGCTTGCGGCACCTCTATGAAAATGAAGATTATAAACATGAAAAAAAAGGCTAAGATAGGAATTTTTGGTTAGATCTCCTCCTACGAGGAAAATTTTTAACCAAATCGACGTAAAAATTATGTTTTGTAGAAATTCATTTGGGCCGGGCCGAGCCGGGCTCGGGCCGAGATTTTAACTTTTTTCCGGGCCGGGCTGGGCTCGGGCCAAACTTTTAACTTTTAAATCGGGCCAATATTTTTTTTGTCCGGGCCGGGCTCGGGCCGAACTTAAAATTTTTGTATCGGGCCGGGCCGGGCCAAAAATTTTTTTGTATGGGTCGGGCCGGGCCCGGACCTGGAAATTTCGGCCTGTGCAGACCTCTACTCACAATAGCTGCAAGTTTTTGACTGATTCATGTTTGACATTCTTATTCTGACTTCAACTGGTTTGTCTGACTCAGTTTGTACATTCTAATGGGTTTGGCATAAAAATATTCCTGATAAATCAGTATAGATAAAAACTCATGAGTAAAATTTTGAAACAAAATATCAACCAATCAAAAACATTGCAAGATAAAATGCTGCTTAAACATAATAATGTACAGTAAAAAAGTTTTTTTTTTCTTTTTTTTTTTTTTTTTTTTTTTTGTACACATTAGAAACAAAATAAATGGAAATTTGATTTTTTTTGTTTGTTTTGGCTTCATTAAACAATTTCACTAAAAGAAAATATTTATAAATTCAAACAATATATTTTCAAAAATCATTGCACATTTTTAATAGTTACTTTTGGTGACCAGCCAATCTTATACTCAATTAAACACAGCTGAAACTAAAGTATCTACTAATCAATCTGGAAAAAAAATCATGGTTGCAAGACAAATTTTCATGACACATTTTAATGATGCTTCTACACATTAAATATAAATATTTTACTAATATTAACACATTATTAGTTATTTAATATTTTTAATTAACAGATCAAACTACAAATTTTCCAAAATAATATTCAGCTGCATTAAAACCAAGATGAGCAACCCGTTTGTGGACAGAAAATGGCAGTATAAAATAAATTTTCCAGAAACTTGAATAAAAATGTTTCTAAAAAATGATAAACATAATGCAATTTAAGCTGGGCAATTAACAAAATTTTCGATCAATCTGCAAACTACAATGATTTTAAAGAGAATAATATAAAGTATTACATAATGTAAAAAAAAATATATACTAACCTTGAGTTTCAGAAAATATAATAGGTATATCAGCTCCCTTCATGTATTTCATAATATTTGCTAATTCATTTTGAACTGTGTTCATAGATGGACGAGTATTGGGATTTTTGGCCCAACATCTGTCAATTTGAAAAAATAAGTATTCATTAGCAAACTGATCTATAAATTAACAGAACTTTAAGCATAATCAATAATGATAACTAAATACACAATGAATTGTAATAAACAGAAAAAATACCACAACATATAAACTACACACATAGAAAAACAAAATTTCTGGCATTTTTTAACCCTCTCACTGACATGCCCATGTTAATACGTTCACTAAGCTCCAGGTTTCACCTTAAGGGTGTATTCAAATCCAAACTGCTTATTTTGAGACACATTCGTAAATTCATTTTTGCTCTAAAATGCGTCCAATTGGCAGGTTCTCTTATTCAGAAACTTTATAATGTCCCCACTGTTTCGATTTTTTGATAAAGGCAGAATATATTTCAAAAAATGCTGTCAAAGTGGACATTTTGAACCAAATTTCGAGAAGCGATAGCGCTGGAAACAAAAAAAAAGAGATCGTACTGTGGAAATAATTGTCTGTAAATTAAATTTTAATTAATTGAACGAAAAATAAAAACATGGGGCCCTTATAAATGTCTTTATAAATCACGCCACCAAGTTTCCTGGTGTTACTTTTAAAAATGAGTCTGGGAATGTCTCAAAATTTTGAGTTGTTGAGCGTGGAAAAATATTTTTTTTTAATACCGCCTTAATACAAGCATTATTTAATTTAATATAATTCTATGGATATAATGCACTTTTAATACATTAAGTGATGATTAATACTCTCAAGGATTACATTCATATCTATAATAAAGTTATTTTTCCATATAATTTTAGAATAATTTATTTTTTAGCATTTAACAAAAATACAGAGAAAATAACATTACAATTTTGCCCTTTTGCTGAACAGTCAGAGGGTTAAATGCAAATAATGATGGTATTATTGATAAAATATAAAATATGTTTAGCATAAACACATAATATATACCAGATGTACACTGAATACTTATATTTCTTAGTACATATGTATTCATATATAAAAAGAAAAAAAAAAGACCTTTTATATTTTTACAGTATATTTTTATTCTTTATTTAAATTTACACTTATTGTTCCCATAGATACCAGCATTAAAATAAAATTTAAACAGCTATATTATTGTTTTACAATATTAACAAGTTGGAAATTGTACGTCAAACGTGACAAATGAGGTGCGTGCGTACTATAGCTAGTTATATAAATATTCAGATCTTGATGATTTTTAATTCTGTGAAATGAATTATATCGTCTGCAGATTAATTTTTGTAATTAAATAAGTATCTCGGTCGCTTGACGATTAAATTTCGGAAGCTCCTATAACAAGAAAGCACAGATTTTTAAAAAAAAATTCATATTTCTTAATAAATATTTTTATTAATATCTCCTAAAGTTTTGATTAAATTTTTATAAAATTTGAAATGTCTCGACAAAATTCTGCAAAGATAATATATCTTAAATTTCAAACCATTCGGTTGGGTAGTTTTTACGTTGTTATATGCAGACGGACGGACCAAGCGACGACAATAGGTGCTACGTATTTATATAATTACGAACGCACCTAAAAATGAAAATATATATCCCAATTTACATAATTAATGCATATATTTACACAGTCCTGTCTTATTCATTTAGAGAAAGGTCAAGAGAAAACAAATCATTGGGGGAAAAAATAAGAAATATCAGAAATCAAATGATTTGCTAAAAATCAGAAAATTATATAGAAATATTTTTAAAAAGGCAACTATGAAATAATACTGCAAAATAGGTCCATAAAAAATTCATTCACAAATACAGAGGAAAAATAAATTTTCAGTTTGATTTCATCACATTTATTTATTTACTTATTTTTCAGGTGTAATTTACTTTAATATTATGGAATTGCTTCTAAAAAGCCAAATTCTTTTCATGGCTGAATTTAAATAAGACTATGTCGAAAAAAAATAAGAAATTCATCATTTAGTACACATTAGCCAGACAGAAAAGAAAATAATAATAATAAAAGCAGCACAGACAACTTGTTTTTAAAAGAAACTTATAAAATATATCTATCTGTGCATCACATTCTAAAAATATCACCATTTTATTTCTACAAATTGAAGAAAATATCCCATTTTATCACAGCGAAGAGGAAAATGCTCATTAAGACAAAATTATGCATTGGTACCTCTGGTATATAAAATAAAATATCTTCTTTGAATTCCATATAAACAGTTATAGCACAATTATAGATTAAAGAGCAATGATTTGCTTCTTACTTGTAAGAATATGTACATTATTGCATCTGACAAAAGAAGCCATTAATTTATTGCTTCCATAACAGTATTAAACTTATTATTGAATAAATATAACTCAAATGAGTTATTTTACTTGATGGTCTTTTAGTTTGCCAATATATCTATATTATGAAGGTTGCAACTTTAATAGTGGCAACACTGCTGTAGAGGCGCCTAGTGATGGAACTTAATGATGTCACTGATAGCGCACATCAGTTAGATACCTACCTTACCTCGGAACATATGGACTCTCCCTTCTCACATCAAGCGCATGCGAACTGACGAGAGGAACAGAGCCATGTCACGACAGTGTCATCAAGGTATTCAAGAAGCTTGTGGAGAATCTGCATTGCCTTACAGAACAGTGGCACAGTGGGTAAAAGCCTTCAACGAGGAATGCCAAAATGGGACAGACATGCATTGGCTAGGTCATCCTAGTGTCAGTGAAGATGTGCATGCTCATGATGAAGGAACCACTTCATGGCATTCACTTCAGAATTGTTCCAGAGATTCATCAAGCAGTACACCACTCCATTTGATTTATCAACACAACAGGTGCTGCTAAAGGTATCCTATGACTTCCACATCACTAGCAACGGGTTGTACACAATGCTGGTGTCTACATTGAAGGACAGTTAAACTGTGTAACATGTATCTCTCCTGTATCAGTTGTAAATAAATAGTTGCCACAATTAAAGTTCCAACCCTCGTATTTAGATACTTCAGATCAGGGTTGGCCATAAGGAGGGTATAGCAGATGCACTACACTCGAGTCTCACATTTATGGGGTTCTTGAATGAGATTAATACATCTTTTTTTAGACCTTTGAATAAAAAAATTAGGATACAAAAAATGTATGCATCTAGACACCATACTCATATAGGGAACCTGACCAAAAAAAACAAAAAAAAAAAACAGTTCCTGTCTTTGACAAAATAAATGCTGAAAATAGAAAATTAATTTTTAGACAGAAAATTTAATTTTAAAAAAGTAACTTAAACATAAAGCCAGGAATTATAATTTTGTCGAAAATATGACAGAAAAATTTGTTTTGTATAATTTATAATTTTAAATTTGGACATGAAGCAAAATAAACAAAGATACAATAGGAATTTAAAAGCATTTGAAAAATTATATTTAGGAAGAATATGAAATATTTACCAGCTCATTTGATCTAAATTACATACTTATCTGTTAATAGTGAAAATTAGAAATAAAGTTATTTTAAAGAGTTTATCTGCCATGTGGCAGGATAAATAAAACGTAACAATGTTTTTTAATACCAAAAAAATATTTTATTACAAAGTTTATTAATACATCTTATAATACAGATTTATAATCTATGATTTTTTCCCCCTTTTTCCAATAATGAAAAATAAATTTTATGGATGATTTCACATAGAGATTGTATCAATTGTTCATATTAAAATGTGCGGAACAATCAATAAAGCATACAACCACCAATATAAGCAAAAAAAAAAAAAAAAAAAGAGCTTGAGAGCTCTTGAGAGCTGTTGAAGTACATACATAGAAGTAAAATTTCTAAAAACAATTTTTCTACAATAAATTCAAATTAGTCACATTTATTTTGCAGCATAGTATCACTAGCATATGGAACACATTTTATGACTACATTAATAATAAAAGGCACTGTATTATGGCCAATATATTTTGTGCAAGTTTGTTAGAAAATAAGAATTAAAAAAAAGATCCGTGATAAGATTTTTAACTTAAAAAAAAAACAGTTCAGTATTACCTAGTCATTAAACTCTCAAGAACTCTGGGGCAGCCTTGTATCAAAGGTGGTCTTTTACCTTTAAACAGAAAAATAATGCTATCAAAATTTTATACAAGTAATAAATATATATAAATGAAAAGAGAGAAGAATGTTCATTTAGAATTTAGTATGTATGACAATTTATTAAGTAAAACTTGCACACAAAACTTTCACAGCAATCTTACTTTGTCAAATGAATAAGAAAAAAAATATATAAATAAACCCTTAAATTTCCATACATATACAGATGAACTTCTGGAATAAAATATTTAAACAAAATTTTTAATAAATATATGTAGCAAAATAATGCAACCAGAAATTTTATGTTTATCAAAATATTTTTTAGAGAGACATTTAACCCTCTAAGCGTGTGGAACGTAATATTCCGTTCACTAAGCTCCAGGTTTCACTGCAATATATGCAGTGTTTAAGATAGTATAATTCTATAGATTTAATGAATTTTCAAAACATTGAAGAATGATTAATACTCTCAAGGGTTACATTCATATTTGTAATTAAGTTTTATTTATAATGCTGAAAGAATCATATTTTTTTAGCATTTAAAACAAATTGCAGAGAAAACAACATTACAATTTTACCCTTTTTCAAAACGCTCAGAGGGTTAAATTAAATGAAATTATTTAAATACATTCTATTATTGTTCTGATGCAGCTTTTATTTTCTTAGACAAATGTTTTGTCAAAAAAAAAAAAAAAAAAAAAAATCCTATTAAGTAATTTTACAGTATAACCTATTTCAATAACAGTTCTTTGAAGCTTAAAAGCATAATTTTTAAAAAAGTTATAGCTCTTTATATATACAAAATTTTTCTATTATATTGTCCAATGGTTTTGTACCATAAAGTGATTTTGTCAAAATGTCAATGTTTATAAACAATTATTTTGATATTTTCATACATTTTAACTTCTCCAGGAAAATAAATTAACAATAAAATATATATAATAGGAATATTTATTACATATTATATAAAATATTTAAAACTTATTATAGGGTAAAAGCTTCAGTATAGTCCTAACATGATAATTTTGCTAATGAATAACACAAATTTAGAAGAATTTATTCATTAATTAAGGTAACAATCACCAGAAACTAGTTTTTAATTAAATAATGCATTTCCTGCATAATTTGTGCCCATTAACACCCCTCCCCTCTCCCCATAGCATCACAAGCTCTAACAAGACCATAGACCAAATTATCATGGTGTGATTATAATCAGCTTTGCAGCAACTCAACATAAATGGCTGATTATTAGCTCTATAAAAATATCCATGATTCTTTGCTGATGGCTGATAACTTATGAAAAGTGGTTGCACATCAGAAAAATATATTTCATTTTGAACAAAAAGTAAACTATTTATAAAGCATTTTATCTCAGTCTGTCTGACTTCTGGGTGGGATGAACATAAGAAAAGTTACTCTATATATTACATTACTTATTATTCTTTATAATGACAATTTTTTCTTTAACAATTTAATTATTTATACAGTCTCTAAAAAGAAAATAACACAATTCTTTCTTTTTTGAACAATTGTAGAATTTTATTGTAATTAAGGAGAAAAAAAAAACCTAGAGGCATTTACTAAAACACATTTAAAACATACCATTAATAAGTGATTGTTTGTCTAAGAAATCTAGAACAACAATTGAAACTGTATGAAAATCTTTTGTCCTGTAGCCTGAATTTTTTTTTTTTTTTTAAGCCTCCTTTACAAATATATAGCAATAAGGTATGGATGCCTGATGGTTTTAGGTCAGCCATACTCAACCTTTTTTTCTCACAGGCTGCAAACATATGTTTACGATGACACATGGGCCGCAACACACTTATATAATAATGTAAAAAAAAGAGTAATTGAGATAGTAAGATAACAAAAGTAGTATAAAAAGCATTGTAACAAAGTTAATATTACCAATAGAACTGAATGTTTGTTGTGGAAGAAATGCTACCAAAAATTTTAACATCAGTATTTCAAAACAAATACTTAGTGGTAATGTTGTTGCATGTAGTAGTTGCAAATGTTGTAGGAATATGCCACAAAGATTGTTGTTTATAAATAGGAGTGTGAAATGTTTTTGATAAATTTTTTTCTTGCAACAAATGTTCAACCACAATAAACAATAAAAAGTATAAAACATATCAATTCAGAATTTCCAATTCTAAAGAAAAAATCAGATTTTTTAAAAATAAATCAATTTTTTGATCAATGCAAAACCTTTTATTAACTTTTTATATGCAGAAAAAAAAGTGCAAATTCAATTAATTTGGTATAGTGTTTAATTGGTGTTGAAGATTAAGAAGTATATACATCACAGTAGCACATATAAGACCACACAGTAAAATAACTTTTGATCAAGCAAACAGCATTTAAGATGTTTTCCATAATTTTAAATTAATTAGAAATAACAGGGCAGATTTTTTTCTTCCCATGAAAATATATAAAACATCAGTGGTCTTAAATACCTCTTATGCCCATCTCAATTAATTTCATAAATATGGATGAATGATTATGTGTCTCAGATTGTACATAAAAGGTCTCCTGGCCACATGCAGCCTGCGGGGCGCATGTTGAGTATGGCTGTTTTAGACATACCTAAGCCTGTAAAAGGAATACTGCATATAGAAAAGGTTCCTACAGAAGATAACTACAACAAACAGTTCACTTTTCTCTTTTTGAAGGCTGTATGGAAATTGGTAAATAGCACATTTTGGCCTAACACTTAAGTGATGTTATGAATAATAGTCTTCATGCAGATGCTAGAAAAGCAAACAGGACAAACTTTTACCAAAATAAATACCTTAAAGATTCGAAAAACAGGACTGGCTAAAAGAAAAGTGTGGTGGATGCTATGCACTTGGCCACATGCTAATAGGTGCCTTCAATGCAAATAAAAAACCTTTTGTTTAAACTTTTGAAAAAAAAATTATAGGCCCCATAATGTTTTGCATCGAGACCTGCAACTGGTTCCTGCTTATATAGATGCCCCAACAAGATTAGAAAAAAAATAATAAGGCCCTAAATAGATTATTAAATCCAGTCCCTTTAAAGAGAAGGCTGGTACTGCTGGCAAATGATGTTTCTTGTGAAACTACATACAACAGTAAACAAGTTGGAAATTGTACGTCAAACGTTACAAATGAGGTGCGTTCGTACTATAGCTAGTTATATAAATATTCAGATCTTGATGATTTTTAATTCTGTGAAATGAATTATATCGTCTGCGGATTAATTTCTGACATAAAATAAGTATCTCGGTTGCTTGACGATTAAACTTCGAAAGCTCCTATAAAAAAAAGCACCAATTTAAAAAAATCAAATTTCTTAATAAATGTTTTTATTAATATTTTCTAAAGCTTTGATTCGATTTTTAAAAAAGTTGAAATGTCTCAAAAAAATTCTGCAAAGATAATATAAAATTTAAAACCATTCGGTTGGGTAGTTTTTGCGTTGTTATATGCGGACAGACGGACAGACGGATGGACCAGATGACGAAAATAGGTGCTACGTATTTATATAATTACGAACGCACCTAAAAAGGATTGAATTCATTGTCAAAAGAAACATTGAGTTGGCTACCTTAATGCCATAAGTGATTGTCTTTAACTTCCTACTGATCGCTTTTGTCAATATGATGGGCTGGGGGTATTGTTCTCTATTTCTCATGCCCATGATATTGTTGGGCTGAAGATTTTAAAATGTTACACTGCAAAACATTTATGGCGGCTTGATTTGCTAGCCACTCATATTTGCAGAGTCATGATGTCATCTTATGAAACAGGCACAGACGATGTGTGTGAAAGGCAAAGAATGAATTAGAAACACAGGAGTTTAACTTTTAACAAACATATTATTATTCAAGCAAAATAAGTTAAAAGATGAGATCGAACTGACACGACCAGATAGTCAACAACACTCAGCAAGTGGCAATAACAGAATGCCTGCTCCGTTGCAGTTACAGTTAAGAGTTAAAAGTAACTCATTACACATTGAATTGAGTTGTATGAAAAATGTAATACAATGAAAATAAAAGTTAAAATTGCAGTTAACATAGATCATGTTTAACATGGAGTTAAAGTTTATAGCTAAACAGTTCAGGGTTACAGTTAACCCACTACAGTATTCCCCCCCCCAAGTACTCAAGGTACTGACAACTTCACAAGTAGCGAGGGTTAAATCGCACAGTTCTACCAGAACGGGTAGTTGTTTTGGGAGGTAGAGATGGTGCCACTGCCACAGGTTCGTCTTGACTGACAGTCTAAGCTGGCGGGTTGTTATGACTAATTACCACTGGAGATGCAGGAGTTAAATCCTCTTGAATAAGGAATGCAGGTTTGAGATGGTCGATACTAATCACTGCGTCTTTTCCCTTTATGACAACAGTAAAATGTTTAGCTGTGCGTTTTGTCACTCGAAAGGGTCCATTGTATGGTTGTGTTAGTGGTGCTTTGACAGTGTCATTGTGCACCAAAACATGGGTGCATGTCTCCAGTGAAGGATGCACAAAAGAAGTTCTCTTGGCATGTGATGATGTTGGCACTGGAGTTAACTGATGCATGGTGTCACACAAATGCTGGAGGAAAGTTGCAGGATCAACACGAGACAGTTCTGAGGGGTTGGGAGACTGCAAAAAGTCAGCAGGTAAGGACAGTGTTGTGCCATACAGCATCTCAGCACAAGTACCTTTAAGGTCTTCTTTGTAAGAGGTGCGAATGCCTAGAAGAACAATGGGTAAGGACTCTGTCCATCTTGCATGGTTGTGGCACTTCAGGGCTTGCTTCGGCGTACGGTGAAACCGTTCTACAAGGCCATTACTGGCTGGGTGGTACGGAGAAGTCCTGATGTGGTGGATGCCTAAAATTTTCCTTAAAGAAGAAAACAGAAGAGACTCGAATTGTCGCCCTTGGTCTGTAGTCACAAATTTGGGAACACCAAACCTTGCAATCCAATGGTTTACAAAAGTCCTGGCAATGGTGTCGGCAGTAATGTCCTGCACTGGAATCGCCTCTGGCCAACGAGAAAAACGGTCTACAAATGTGACCAGATAAGTATATCCTCCTGAAGGAGGTAACTGTCCCACTATGTCAATATGGACATGCTCAAATCTTTCTGATGAGACAGGAAATTTTTGTAGAGGGCTGTGAGTATGCCGTTGGATTTTGGATTTCTGGCAACTCATGCATGATCGTGCCCAATTGGAAATGTCTTTTGCCATCCCATGCCACACAAATTTCTGTTGGATCAGTCTCTGAGAAGCTCGGATGCCAGGATGGGACAAATTGTGTAGACTTTTAAAGACAATGTGGTGGTACTTTTCTGGAACGTATGACCATATCTTGCCAGTACTAACATCACAGTAGAGCATTGTTTCTGGGGAAATATGCATTTTTTGGAAACTGAGAGATGTGTCAGGATTTGACAATAAATCAGTCAATTCCTTGTCATTTGCCTGTTCTTCAGCCATGGATGACAAATCAACATTGGGCAAAACTATCTCATTTATGCGAGATAAGGTGTCAGCCACAATATTTTCAGAACCAGGAACATGCCGAATGTCTGTACTGAACTGCAAAATAAAATCTAGGTGTCTGAGCTGATGCGGGGAACTGGAATCTGACATTTTTGAAAAAGCATAAGTTAATGGACGATGGTCGGTATATATTATAAAATCCCTTCCTTGCAATGTATGTCTAAAATGTTTAACAGCCGAATAAATTGCAAGGAGCTCTCTGTCATAGGTGCTGTAATTTTGCTCGGTTGGGCTTAGTTTACATGAAAAAAAGGCAAGAGGTTGTAACTTGTCGTCATTTACAACATTTAACACAGCTCCGATAGCAGTATCCGAAGCATCAGCACTTAAGGTTAGCTGTTGGTGCGGAGCATGATACGCGAGAGTTGCACAATTTATAAGTTCTTGTTTACAGGCCTCGAAAGCCTGTGTCAAAACAGTGTCCCACGGTACCGGACGTTTGTCATTCTTTTTTGAATCTTTGAGTAGTTCATGTAAAGGGGCTTGAGTGTGGGCAGCATGAGGAATGAAACGTCGGTAAAAATTTACCATTGCTAAAAATCGTCTCAAGTCAACAATTGTTTGGGGTTTGGGGAAATCGGCGATAGCTTGAGTTTTCTGTGGGAGCGGTTGTACACTAAAGGTGTTATAAGACAACCTAGGAAAGGGACAGAAGTTTTTCCCAAAATGCATTTTGCGGGATTTAATTTTAACCTGTGCTGCTGCAGGCGATCAAGGACTTGCCGAAGATGGCATTCATGTTCTTCTTCATTTTCTGATGCAATGAGGATATCATCCAAATATGGGATGCAAAAATCTAATCCTTTTAAGACTTCATGAATATAACGTTGGAAAGTCTCTCCTGCATTTCTTAAGCCGAAAGGAGTAAATACAAATTCGAAAAGCCAAAAGGTGTAGTTACTGCGGTTTTTGGTATATCCCCGGGATTTACTGGAATTTGGTGGTAGGCGTGGGCCAAATCTAGGGTAGTAAAAAATTGTTTCCCATGGAACAGCTGCGTACAATCCTGGATGTGGGGTAATGGGTATCTATCAGGTATAGTGGAAGCGTTTAAATGGCGGTAATCTCCACATGGCCGCCAGCTGCCATTGGCCTTGCGAACCATATGGAGCGGACTTGCCCATGGGCTTTTTGAAGGCCTAACGATGCCCTGTGCCATGAGGAATTCAAATTCTTGACGAGCTGCTTTTAAGAGCTCTGGCGATAGACGACGCTGTCTAGAAAAAACAGGAGAGCCTTTGGTTTCTATATAGTGATAGATGGGTTGAGTTTTACTCTCCTTGCTTACGCATGAAGGGTTAGTTAATTCGGGATATTCCGTTAAAATTTTGTCAAATTTGGTAGTACCGACAAGTACACTTAGGGTACTGCTTCCAGGCAGAACTCGAGCAACTTTTCCCTGAGACAACAATAAGGTTTCTGTGTCGATTATGCAGTTGTTTTTCGCATCAACAAGTAAGTTGAATTTTTTTAGAAAATCCACGCCAATAATAGGTTGGTTCACTTTCACAATAACAAAAGACCAGGCGAAATTTCTTCGTAAATTTAAATCAAGGGTTAAACGTTTTGTGCCAAATGTGTGTATTTTTGTGCCATTTGCTGCATAAAGGACTAAACACTCATCCACAGTGCTTTTCTTAAAGCAACTTGCTGGCAAAACAGAAATGTCGGCCCCAGTGTCAATTAAAAAATTGAATTTTAATCTAGGGTCGGCCAAAAGAATGCGATTAACCTGGCGGTTGCGATTATGGCCATGGTGCAATCGCCGGTCTAGTTTTCCGTGCGAAAAGAACAAGGGGATGTGCACTTTCTAGCCTTGGAGCCAAAATTTGTATGGTAGAAGCAAAGATTATTTGCAGGCTCTTTATAGTGCCCCCTAGAATGACTGCGCCGGAAATTACCTTCAAGGGGACGATGCTCTCTTGAGCGACTCCGCTGATTAATTTTCGTGGTTAACTCACTAACTTGTTGAGTTAACTGTGCAATTTGCAACTCAAGTGACGAAGCATGGGTGGTTGGAACATTAGCTGTAGCATTTATTTGAGGAAATACTCCCAAATCGTGGATCTTGTCAGTAACAGAAGCAAGTTTTGGCAATTCATCGCTCAATGCACCAACAATGCTGCGCGTAGTTCTGGGCAGATGTGAAAGCCAAAGAGATTTCAATAACGCCTCTCCCACTGTATTACCAGCCAGGGTTCTCATTTGGGCAAGTAACTGAGATGGGCGTAAATCACCGATCTCCACACCCTGCAATAACTGAATTCGTGAATTCGTGATTCTTCACTTTCAGAATGTGAATCAATTAGCCTTTTTTTCAAAGCCTCGTATGGTTTATCACCCGGAGGATTTGTGATAATGTCGCTGACCGAGATGAGAATATCGGCGTCAACTGCCGCTACCACGTGATTAAATTTGGTCATCTCGCATTTTATTTGGGCCAAAGCAAATTGGGCTTCCAGGCGAAAAAACCATAATGACGGATTTGTCTTCCAAAACAGTGGGGGTTTCACGCCTACACGAGAAACCTGACTAGTACCAGCACTTTCATTTGGGGTATCGTCCGGCGGCATGATTAGGAAATTATATGCATAAATACAATTAACAGTACAAATAAATATACAAAATTATATACAAGATATTATAACAAAAAAAAAATACTCTTGCATTACTCTAGGATTGGTGAAAACGAGCCGAACGAGCACCCGTGACAGAGCGAGAAAATTTAACATATGAATAAACGTGATTGACGTAAAAAATTTACTGATATAAAATATGGGGACAAAATATTAGGAAAAAATGGACTTAACGACCACAAGGAAGCTCAAACACATTTAATCGCGTACACGGCCCCGCACACCGCATGTTTTTTTTATTTTTAAGAAATATTGCTGCAAATGGATATAAAAACATCTTTCAAAATGATTGAAGCAACAATCCTGAATAATCAAAACCTCCTCGTCCAGATGGCATCGGATCTTGTTTTTGGCGTGTTCAACTGCTACTTAGGGTCACCACTATGGCGGCTTGATTTGCTAGCCACTCATATTTGCAGAGTCATGATGTCATCTTATGAAACAGGTACAGACGATGTGTGTGAAAGGCAAAGAATGAATTAGAAACACAGGAGTTTAACTTTTAACAAACATATTATTATTCAAGCAAAATAAGTTAAAAGATGAGATCAAACTGACGCGACCAGATAGTCAACAACACTCAGCAAGCGGCAATAACAGAATGCCTGTTCCGTTGTAGTTACAGTTAAGAGTTAAAAGTAACTCATTACACATTGAGTTGAGTTGTATGAAAAATGTAATACAATAAAAATAAAAGTTAAAATTGCAGTTAACATAGATCATGTTTAACATGGAGTTAAAGTTTATGGCTAAACAGTTCAGGGTTACAGTTAACCCGCTACACATTCAATTAGAACTTATTTCTTGTGACTGGAAAAAACTTCAGATGTTTCAATTTTGAACACTAAGTAATAGCACAAGCTTGCATGTTTTTTTTTATTATAGAGAATATTTCGATGATAGCTGGCATTTTTGTTTGAAGAATAGCAGTTTGGTTTAATGTATAAGTCACATTTGATCTATATTTGTCTGAGTGCATTATGGATTCTGATGAAGCAAGCATCTCTGATGATAACTGGAATATTAGTGAATCTGCCAGTGATTCTGAAGAAAATGAATTTTATGACAGTTCAGATTCAGATGATGGCTTTTCTGCAAATTTCAATATGTTCCACAATATCTTTTTCTTACCTCAAACATACAACTAATTGCATATTTCATTTAGAAACCTTATTATTAATTACTAAATTACTAATATTATAACTAATATTATAATTATTTAATTTCTGAAAAAAAAAATGTATTTTTTTTAGTGGTTTTTATATTAACAATGTATGCAATATATGTATTTTTTTTCTCAAACAATGCCTATAAATCTTCTATAGGTTTCATTAACACATCTAGTAAAACAGATTTAATAAAAAGATTACCATTGTGAACAGCCCACATTATGCGAAAAGCTGTAGCTCCTTCACCATCACAAAAAGGCTTTTCTCTAGTGAAAACTTCCCAAAGAATAATGCCCCAACTAAATACATCACATTTCTCACTGTACTGTGAACCTATTAAAAGTGTTTAATAAAAACATCCAGATCAAACATATGGGGAAGAGTTACATTCAAGTACACATGACTTACATTTTTTTTTTTTGTAACCACTGTAAACAATTTAAAAAAAAAAAGCAGTACTTTATTTTTTTTTCTATATAAATTATGATATACAATTTAATTTTTAATATAATATAGCAAAGTCTTACAAGCAATCTTAATAAGTTGTTAGTTGTTTAAAAAAAATAAGGCATAATAAATCAGTTTCTAACCTTGTCATTATTAGTCACTTTTTAAATCTAAAATTTATATGAATGATTTTATTATGCAGCATTTAATCACTCATTATAATGAACTTATCCACAAAACAATATGCTTTAAAGATGAAAGCATGTTTTTTTTTTAGTATTAGTTTTCAGTTCTTCGAAACATATGCTAGTAAACACTACCATAAAACAGTAAACGCAATTTATAGTATATAACAATGTAAAAATAAAAGGAAAGTAAATTTATACTGTTATGTTACTAATATTATTGTGTGATAATGCAATAAAATGGCTATTAAAACAGATGTGATATCAAAGCTATTCATCTTTTTTTTAAGACATACTAATTTTAATTAGTTTTAAACATCGATGTTTATTATTTTCTTTTAATCTTTCTTTAAAACACACTTGAAACTCTTTTTTATCATAATTGTAACAAGAAGAACATTAGATTAATTTTCTCATTAAAACTTGTGGCATTTAAACTACATTCCTGTTCTGGTAAAAGAACCACTAAATGCTCTAATGCAGGCATGTCAAACTTGTTTTTGTGGTTTTTTTTTTCAATTTATGTTAAAAAATAAGCTTAGGGAGAAAGGAGCGGGGATGTCGTTTATGGAAATCCAAAGTTCTAGCTCATTCTGCTAATTAGTTTTTAAGTTATGCTTAAAAACTACCTCCATTGCAATCTGTTTTGCAATGATTAGAAGTGAATTTAACAATCGAACTTTCAAAATTTAACCCGTCATAATTCCTAAGCAACTTGACTAAATAACTTCCCGTTTGGTATTCTAAGGTAAAATTTACTAAAAAATAATATGATATCAAAAAAGTGTTTATGTTGTTAATTTTAAAGCTTGATATAGTTTCAGTATGAAGATAATCTATTTTATTATTTTTAATATAAGAGGAACGAAGACATTTTCCAGTCAAATAGCTAATTATGCTTTTTTTTTTTTTTTTTTTTTTGGGGGGGGGGGGGAAGCAATTTGATGATTAAAATGCATGAGATAATTTCTTTTTTTGGGGGGCTATACATACTTTTTCTTTTTTTTTATCTGATTGTACATACAAAATAAAACTGTTTTAAAGTAACATCCATGCAAAATTCCAAAGTTATTTTTATTCATAGTACATTTTACCTTATTAAAAAAAAAGGGGAAAAAAATACTTGAGACTTCTTTTCATCAATGAAACCTACAAAGTTTATTTGAATTTTCTAAATTGTATTTATTTTAAAAATTGATGGCACATACTGGTCTGTTAATTTTGATATGTCTGCTTTTTTGTTTGTTATTCCTTAAAGTTGTAAATAACAAAGGCATAGCTGTCAATCTTCCATTTTTTTCCCCCAAGTAAAATAAACAAAGATAAACCAGATTATTTAATAAAATCTGTCTTGTTTCTTTGCAGTGCTTATTTGATTTCATTTATTAAAAAAAACCATTTAAATTATGTTTATTTGATTTGTAAAAAATCCAGAGATTTGGCAGCTATGAAAAGGTGTCATACAAACATGTGCTGCCAAACATACTAAAATATGTTTAATTGCACATTATACTTTGGGAATTAGGTCAACTGCTAAGTAATAATAGAAATTTGAAAACTTCATATCCATATATTTTTGTTCCAGTATGGAATCGCACTGAATATCGATTAATTGCAAAAATAAATTCTAAACAATAATTTCAACATCAATCATTAGAAGTGAACTAAATAGATTAAATTGTTAATATACTTTTTAAAACTTAATTAGCATATTCTAAAAATTTCAAATTCGATGATTTTTGTAATAATGCTTGGCAACATTTAAAACAAAATAAATTTTCTTTTTGAAAATTGTTTTGCCAAAGTAATAAATTTTATTTAAAAAGGCTGATACTATCAAATAACATTATAAAATTTGCTTTCAAATTTAAGTTTAACATGGTGATTTGTAATATCAAATGAAAATTCCAAGTACTTTGTCCATTAGTGGTCTTTTACTGATCTACATTCATAATTTGCTGAATTAAAAAGAGAATGGTAACCTGATGTAACAGTTCAAAATTAACAGTTTACCAGTGCAAAGCCATCAAATTTCTGTATTTACCTACTACCCATATTTCTAAGATATTTACTAGATTGACGATGATTAAACCTGTGCATACAAATATAATTGACAATTTCAAATGTATTTTTAAGCACATATCCCACTTTTAAATATTTAAAGCACAATCAAAATGATATTAATATATATTTATCTGGTTTTTACCTTTTACTTTTAATTTTGCAATTTTTTTTTTCTTTTTTTTATAAAACCGGTTTTAGCAGAAGCACTATTATTTGAAATGGAAATTATTTTTTAAACATCAAACTATATTCAATCAAAACTTTTACAAATTGTACAAGACATCGATATATAAAAAATAATTTACTTTTATTCAATAAATACCTTCAAAAACTTCAGGTGCCATCCATGCAGCACTACCTTTACTATTTGTCATGTTGGTATGTTTATCACATGCCGTTCCGAAGTCACAAATCTTGAGAACAGTTCCACCATTAATGAGTAACAAGCTGAAAAGAATATTTTAAATATTACATAAAGAAAATAAAGAAAGAAAAAAATAAACTTTTATCATGAATGATTTAAAATGACAAATATCATTTGTTTTTGTTTTTTAAATATACATACAGAGAAAGTTCTAAAATTATTCTAAAAAGAAGATTTATGTTGAAAATTTTTGATTAATCTAGCAAAATTTTCAGTAATTTTTTCAACTTTCAACATACAAAAATCTATGGTTTTAAATTTTCACATTACAGTCAAAAGATTTCATCAAAATTTAAAATGAAAATTTTAGCTTTTTTAATTAGACAAATTTGATCAATTTTGTTAATGAAGATAGATTACTAAAAGCAAACATATTTATCCAAAAATAGTTTCTTCTTAAATTGAAAGATCATGTTACAAACTCCCACGACCATGGAATTGAATGAAACATTTCTTCAAGGGAGAAATTCAGTTAAATATGAAGTACGTATGTATGGTACACAAGCCAGCTGCCAAAGACAGATAATGGTATACAAAAAACATGTTTTGCCCACAATCACTTAAAATTTTATTTTTATGCATAAAATTAGTTTAACAGTTAAAGTAAATGACAAAAAACACAATTCATACAGTCTACAGTTACCTATAAGAAAACATTAACTCTATAAAACTCTTTTTATTTATTTATTTATTTATTTTTTGAAAAATTAAGAATATTTATTGACATTATTAAAAGTAAAGTTGAAACAGAATGTATTATAACGGTATGCTCTTTCTTTATTAAGCAAAGAAATGCATCCAATTTACACTGAATATATGTATCAATGTTTTTGTATAATTTTTGGAACAGATGCAGTTACTTTTATTATTAATTTTGTGTTTGAAAGGGTATAATTTTGAAGTGTTTTTGAGTATGTTTTATCATGCTCTAAAACTGGACTGCCATTGAATACACTAATATATGCACAGTAGTATAATCCTATAATACTAAAAAAATCTGCCATCTTTGTTTTAATAGATAACAAGGGCTTTTGTTGCTGCCATGTTGCATATCTTATGCAAGAGTAATATCTATATAGCATTTGTTCTCTTCTTATTTCTTGTACCATTCATGCACTTGGAAAGCATATTTTCAGTGTCACTGTGGCTAATTATTTTGGGGCAATCCTTGAGTGTATCATCTTTTTCTTTTTCATTTAAACATTCTTCCTCCTTTATTGCACTTAATATAAGTTCCTCATCATTTAATATTTCACAGCCTCCATCAAATCTGTCAATTCCCAGACATTCACATATTTCAGCTATTGATGTGTTTTAATCTCTTGACACAGACCTAAAATTTCCTCCTCATCTCCAGATTCATTTATGGCCATATTTTCATTTTCAGTCTCAGGCCACAGTTTGTTCTAGACTCAAACTGAGGACAATGATTTCTAATCTACTGAATTGACTATAGGAAAGGGAGGGCGGATGAGTGTCTAGGGATATGGTAGTGTGGTGAGGAAGGGGGAACAGTTCTACAAAGTACATAAACAACAAATGCAAGTCATTCACATTTTACACTACACAGAATGTATTTTTACTGGGTATTCATTGATAAAAGTATTACAATATCGTATATGTATTGTTCAACTCAAAAATGTGCTTAATTTGACCCAATAGTAAGTGAGAAAAACATTTTTTTTAGATTATTAAGTTTGTTTTTTTGTATCCAATTTTATTCTTTTACTTGTTGTCAGTTCACTGATGATTAAAAAGGCAATGCTTAACTGAGACTCCACTGTACAAATTTTTTGTTTGTAGGATTTCATTACTGAAACTTTCTTGACCATTACTTAATTTTAGGATATTTTGATTTATTTCAGTAGCAACAATTATTTTTTTATTCATAATGGGTAATATGATCTCCTGTCTTCATTAAAAATTTTCTATTGCTAAGAAGTTTAAATGTGCAGTTGAAATTGACCACAATATATATATATATATATATATATATATATATATATATATATATTTAAACCTGTCATCCTATCACATGTAAGCTATATTATAATCCACAACCATGTCTATCAATAATACAGACATACACTGTGGCTCTAAAATGCGTGAAGAATTTTGGCTTCTCTTAATATATCTCTCCAGACTTTTCCAATCTCTATCCTTTAATTTATAATAATTTGCAACTTGGTTTTGTGCAAGGTCTTTCTGTCTTTTCCCTTCCACCATCTCTTTCTGGGTTTTCCAACAGTCCTTTTTCCCATTAACAATATGACATGATTTTCCCTATTTTTAAAGGACTGGATTGTAATATATTTTGATACTATCTTCCGTAGATTTTCATTAACATAGTACTGGCTACAAATTGGCATTAAAAGCCTAAATTTTTTATTAATCTGCCTTTTCTGTATGATTATTAGAAAGAGAAATTTGATTAATTTTCATTTACTGAAGAAGATTACGATAATTTACACACACAAAAATGTCTAATGTGAAATAAATTGATTTATATGCAAGTAACAGAAACAAAAACAATAACAAAATATAACAGAAACATCAATCATATCTAATAATGATATACATACAATGCACATAAGAAATATAAACATACTTTGGCGGCTTTAAATCTCTGTGAATTAAAGGTCTTGGCTGCATATTATGAAGATAAGCTACACCATTAGCTGTCTGTAATAACCAACTTAAGGCATGAGCTGCTGTGTATTTAACTTGCTTCATACAGTGCAAAACTAAATTAGAATAAAATTAGCAACAGCATTAGGAATGCAAATTTACTAATATAGGAAATTAATAAATACAGCAGAGATGAAGAAAACATAATATATAGGATAAAGAATGCCACAGACAAAAGGCTCATCTTAATATTTTTAAGAAAGCCAAAAATTTTTTAATGACAGCATAGCACCTATTGGGTTCAGTAGATTTTTTTTGTAAGAAGCATTGAAGAGATAAAATATAAGATGCTTAAAAAATTAATATAAGATTTTAGAGCAGAACAATAATCACAATAAAATATATATCTAATATGTTTGAATATCTAACGAGGTGGAACCTGTCAAATGTTAACAGAATGAAAAATAAGAAACTAATTAAACTGAAATTATAAAAAAATGATAAAAATATCTACATCGGAAAAAGAAATCTTCATTGAATAGTCTGATTCTAGAAACAATTATTCTTTTGAACTAAAGTTATTTTAATACTATTTCGACTAAATTTGAATTTTCAAATTATTGAAAAAATAAACTTTGTTCATCTAAGTAAACAGAGAAATGTAATCAAGATAAGTAATCATTGAAAAATAATCAATTGAGGCTAGCTTTATAATTATAGAAAGAAAAATACATAAAAACTACATCACTATGACACAATCCTAATATTATTTTTCAGTTTTATCAATGGAAACTAAGAATAATGTCATTTTCACAAAATCAAGAATTTCCTATGTATTTCTTGCATTCTGGGTAACTTGTCATATTAAGTACCATTTTAATGATATTTAAACTTGCAATAGGTTATGTATATTAATAAAAGAAATATGTTTGTTTGTCTGTGTGAGTGTGTGTGTATTGGCGATGGCTAGGAAAATCTACCACATGTAGAGGTCATAAAATTTGGAGGAGGGTACACAAAGACAGGCCTAAATGCACCTGAGGCTCAGATTTTTAATTGTTTGATAATTAGATGAGATATTAATTAAAAACGTAAAGAACATCACAAAAGGATGTGCTGTCGCAGTTGTCTGCCCCAAAATGGATTTCTGTAGAGCTTCAAGCAGAAAGAAGAAAAGCGTGGAAAAATGGTTTTTATGGCTTAGAAAAAAAAAAAAAAAAATCTGAATGTCGATTTTATGTTTTTTGATTTTCTCAGCAGATTTAAAATTCTACACTCACTTTCCAGATTGAAATAGAAAAAAAAAATATCCACTTATTTATGAAATCTTTCTTGTTCTAACAAAGTCTTGGGTTTAAAAAAATATTAATATTTATTATTAAAAAAAAAAATTTCTCTGGAAGTCATTTCACGAAATTGCCACTTTTTTTTTTTTCAATGTCTTCCCAGATATCATTTCCTGTTTTAAGAGAATTGTGTTTGGTCAGAAATGTATTTTGCAACTTTATTGTATCTTGCATGTTGTGCACTATAGAAGGCAATGTTTTTTTTTCTATTATTTAGGTTTTCTTCAGGAACTACTGGTCAGAATTGAAAGTGTAATGCACATAAATATTAGAAAAGAAACTTTTGGGTACTCACTGCCTTCGGCAGCTTACAGCTGTGTGGGATACGTGCTGTTGACAGCACAACACTACCAACACTAGGTGCGTTTGAAAAGATTTTCAAATAATATAAAAACGTACAAATGCATGTTGCATTTGGAAAGTTTTTCATTTAAAAATATAAATTTATACACATTCAGGTTAAAAATATCAAATCATACACACAGTGCCGTAGCGAAAGAAATCTTTTGGGGGGGCAAAAGGCAAGATTGGCCGACTCAAAAATGTTTCAAATCCGACTAATGTAAAATAGTCAATCTGTCGCATTATTTCTTAATTAATAGTTTTTACAATTAATTTTAACTGATTAATTATAATTGATAATTAAAAATAAAATATATGATTTTGTATTCCTAAAATGTTTCTTAGATATAACTCAGTAATCATTTAAAAGATTTACCAAGAACTTTACTGGAGAAAAAAAAAGAAAGAAAGAAAATATGTATTGATAAGAGAAAATCGTACAGTTATATTTTTGAGAAACACATTTGTTTAGAATGATAGAGTGAAGTGAACGGTAAACATCTAACCAAAGGAGCCGAGTTTACAAAAATTTCAGTAGAGGCACAGACATTTCGGCGCCGACAGGACAAATCCGTCTCCTCCCTTTCTATAAGTTTAAGAAATATATTATTGTGAAAGTCGGAAGTTGTAGAATTCCGACAATGTACAGTTTTGAAAATTAGTGCAAAACTGGATTTGCAGGATTATCTTGAGATCATAACAAAAGACTTATCTACACCAGACCTAACACCTTTTCTATATCTATCCCTAGTGGTCTGGGCCTGGAAAGAATTTTGCTTTACATGTCAAAGAAAATACGTGTGAAGATTTGTCTTATAAAGAAGATATTTTCTGTTACTGATTGAATATTAAAAAAAAAAAAAAAGTAAGAAGTTTTTTTAGGTATTAAATGTGTTACGCACGGATATTTTTTTAATTTATTCATTTTCTTTTTTTAAATAGTTTTAAAAAGTCTTCGTTTTTATTTTCCAAACGTTCCTAAAACAGTTCCAAAGGGCGTAAACATCGTATCGTTGCTAGAACCGAACCTACTATGCAGAGCTGCCAACCTTAGCAAGAGAAAAAACAGGAGATTCTTCGCAGTTTAAAGGGAGAAAAAGAGATATTTTTTAAAAGTGAATTTACGTAAGAATAAAAACTTATTTTATAATTCATTTAGAATAGATTAATGATTGACTCAATAACTTAAATATAATCATTAATATATATATATATATATATATATAAACTTTAATGCAAAAATTAACCATTGAAACAATATATATATATATGAAAGGATAAAAGCAAAGCCCCTTTTTAAAATGTAAGGTCTTTTGACGTAATTTCTGGAGTTTTTTCGCGATTTTTTTGACGATATGTGTGTTTTTTCGCGATTGTTTGACGAAATTTGCATTTTTTTCACCGTTTTTTGACGAAATTTGAGGGGATTTTTTGCGAGTTTTTGACGAAATTTACGTTTTTTTCGCGATCTTTTGGCGAAAATTGTGTTTTTTCACGATCTTTTGACGAAATTTGTGTGTTTTTTGCGATTTTTTGACGAAATTTGTGTGATTTTTGCAATTTTTTGAAGAAATTTGCAGTTTTTTTGCCATTTTTTGACAAAATTTAAATTTTCGCCAGTTTTTTGACGAAAATTGCATTTTTTTCGCCGTTTTTTGACGAAATTTACGTTTTTTCGCGATTTTTTGACGAAATTTGTGTTTTTTCGCGATTTTTTGACGAAATTTGAGTCTTTTCGCGATCTTTTGACGAAATTTGTATGTTTTTTTGCGAATTTTTGACGAAATTTGCACTTTTTTTCGCCGTTTTTTGACGAAATTTGAGGGGGGGGGGGGGTTTCGGCGATTCTTTGACGAAATTTATGTTTTTTCCGGGATCTTTTGACGACAATTGTGTTTTTTTTCACGATTTTTTAACGAAATTTAAGTTTTTTCAATATTTTTGACGAAATTTGCATTTTTTTCGTCGTTTTTTGACGAAATTTACAGGTTTTTTTGCGATCTTTTGACGAAATTTGTATGCTTTTCGCGATCTTTTGACGAAATTTGTATGCTTTTTGCGATTTTTTGACGTAATTTGCAGTTTTTTCGCCGGTTTTTGACGAAATTTGAGGGGGGTTTTCGGCGATTCTTTGACGAAATTTACTTTTTTCCGGGATCCTTTGACGAAATTCGCGTTTTTAGCGATCCTATGGCGAAATTCTAACGAGATCGGAAATTATATTTTTTTCAGAAGTACGTTTCTAGGAATTTTAAAGTACGAGTGAAAAACGGGAGAAAATTATACTTAAACGTAAAAACGGGAGATTGGACTAAAAAACAGGATAATTTGATCAATAAGGTTAAGTGGATGAATTATGTCCTCCAGATTCGACCGGGATAGCTCAGTCGTACAGCGTGGCGGCTTCAGCCAAGCGATCCCAGGTTCGAATCCTGGCCCGGACATTTTTCGTCCAGTTGGAAATTTACAACTTGTGAAAAACAGGAGTCTCCCGCGAAAAACGGAAGAGTTGGCAGCTCTGTACTATGTATCAAGTATAAAATTTCTTGAATTTTCCTAAGCGATTTTCGCATTCGGTCGGCCTAGTTTATACACTGATAGTTTTTATCTATGTAAGTTGCGAGTGTTACTGTAGGACAAATTTCTGATATTTTCAAATCAATAAATCAGATTCATTTTTTCCCCTATTGGCCTATGTATCGACGACCGACTTAGCTTTTCCTTGTGTGGGTAAGGTATAGTATATGTCCAACATTTCCGGCTCTGCAGACAAGATTTATACATGATAATTTTTTTTCAGTGGGTAGGCCGACTAGCTATTTATGTGATTCGAAAATGTGACAGAACACGTGACTTTCATACCGGATGACCAGATAGATCTATTGAAACCATTACTTTTTTTACTCATAACCTATCTATTGACAGACCGACTAGCTTTTGCCATATGATTGTAAGGGTGTAGTGAAATGCATTCTGAAGACTAAGTCCTGCCAACCAGAATTTTTCAAAATTGTTGTTTTTTCAATCGGCCTACTGACATACTACAGAGACACTAATTAAAACTGCTGATAAGCCGACTGAATCCTTTTACCAAACATTGGGGGGGCAGCTGCCCCCCTTGCCCCCCCGCTCGCTACGCCCCTGCATACACATTCGAGATTTGTTTAGAAAAACAAACTGAAAGGTACATAGCATACCTGGTGTATGCTGCCAAAGGCAGTGGGGCCTCTAACTCTAGGTTTGTTTGGATAGATTTTCATTTAAAAATATATAAAATCACACAAATTCGAGGGTGTATGCTGCCGAGGTGACCCACCCCCCAACATTAAGTTCTTTTGAAAAGATTTTCATCTAAAAATATAAAATCATTCAACACTGATTTTAGGTATATTTAAGGTTATTAACACGGGCTTGTGCAACGCCAATCAGGTCAACTAGTTAATAAATATATTTGAAAATTGATGTTATTTTTTCCAACGAGAACTTTGCACACAAACTAATATTCTACTCGATGGGCACTTTCAATTTAGGTTCTAATGTTAGAACAATGCGAGTATAAAGTCAGGATGTTTATATCAATTAGGGACATTCATAGTAAAATATTTAGTTTTATCAATTAAAATGCTAATTTTCTTTTAAATATGATGACATTTTAACTCTCAACAAACGTTTATGAGTTCGAGTTACACATTAAGAATCAGGAGTATGAAACATCCTTGAAAATCTTCTTGACTTTACCATATTGAAATATAACAGCTTTATAAATGAAAATGACAGTTTTCTTTTACATATGAAAAGGAGAGAATGACATCAATAAAGATACAATGATCCTCCATTATTTCCTTTCTCTTTGCTTTAATGGAAGTAACTCAACTGCCACCATTTTATTAAAAATTTCAAAAGTTAAAAATAAAATATTAAAATGTCAATATTAAAAAAAAAAAAAAGATAGTTGCTGGCTCATTTACAAATTAACAGCTTTAAATAATATATATATATATATATATATATATATATATATTTAAAATTGAAAAAACGATGACTAAAAAACTATCTGGTGTTTTAAATTAATCTATCTATCTATCTACATATATATATAGAGAGAGAGATAATGAATAATTGAATTAATTACAAGCATTATAATAATAAATTAATGACAATCCTAATATTAATTTATTAATAATCAGTTAATTATAAGTAACATGAGAAAATATATACAATGACTGTATAGAAAATAAACCTTGGTGACAATTTATTGTTAGCACTGTTTTTATGCTCCTCTCCTCCCTCCTCCTAATGTCAAAATAAATAAACATTTTTAGTTAATCCAAACTAATCACACACATGTAAAATAATATTTTAACTTTAGCTAAGGATTTTTTTATTATTTTTTTAAGAGATTAGAGCATCCCCCCCCCCAAAAAAAAAAAAAAAAAAACATGTACATGATTAAAAACAGACCATATATATTTTGATAAATTTTTATAAACTTAAATTATAAAACTTTTTGTTTTAACATTCATAACACTAACTAAATAGAAACTGTTATAGAAAAAAAATTGTAGAAGAATGCAATTATTATTATTATTATTTTAATCAATTGAGCATTTTATGAGATTTAAACTATCCTAAATCTACATAAAAGAAAATGCTACAAATATTCAGTAATTAAACACATATTGAAACCCTTTTTTACAACAGAAAAGAAAAATTAGGTAGCTATATAAACAATCAAAATTTAAATGCCCTCATAAACTTTTTAAACAATCTTAATGGGAACTATAAAATACTTAAAATTTTACCTTTATATAATGAGCCATCTCCAGCATATTCCATAACTAAACATACCTATATTAATAAAACACAAAAATTAAGTGTCATTAGATACTCTTGATATTTATCATAAAGGAATACTGAAAAAAAAAAAAGTTGCTACATGAAATTAAAATGACAAATGCATCAGTGATCTAAAATGAATATGTAAAAACTACTGCAAAGTTACAAACAAATAACTAAAAAAACTTAGGGATCATATAGAGATTCCCTTCTTCAAAGCAAAATTAAAAAAGAAAGTGAAAATAGTAGCACAGTGATATTCACTATGCAACCCTTGAGTACTACATTTTATGCAGTGCCACAAATGGGATGCATACTAATTAAATCTTTCTGGCCTGCACCAGAAGGAAAAAGTTTCCCTATTCCTTGTTTATATGAATTCGGCTGATTTTACTCAAACATGAGAAGGTAAAATGTATGAAACCCGATTAAAGAAGATTCCCAGTTTTCATCAATGCTGAATTTTAATGCAAATTTCAAAAAATGAATCAGCTATCACCAAGTTGGCTTAATTTAGGCTGACCTATTTTTATTATCAAATTTGGCGATATTTCACCAAGTATCACCAAGTTTGGTGCAAATTTAACTTTGCAGTTTTAAGTGTATGAGAGTAGCAACACTAGTTACAATAATTAAAGTAAATTAGTGAGAAACCACGTTTTCTAAAGCTCATAAATGAAACCTGATTATGAAAAAATCAGCCACCCTAGAATTTCAAACTGCTACATCTCAGCCATTTTTTAAAATAGAGCAAAAACAAAAAAAATGCTCTGGATTCTTTGTATCATGGCTGAACACTTAAGAGTAAAAACTTTTTTGAATTTATAATTTTTTTGAATTTGAAATCTTTAAATGGTCATCATTTTGAAACAAAATGGCAGAAGAAGCTGGTCAATGAACTGGGTTGAGACCTTGAGAAGTCTTGTACATATACTCAATCTTATCTAAAATTGGTTCATAAATACCAGCACAATCGTATGAAATATATATATATATATATCAACATTTGAATTGAGGGTGGTTTTGGCAACTCAAGGTCATGATCGGCAAAAATATACCAAAAGTGCTTCCCTCCAAATGTTTGCAATACGAAGAAGCTTCATACTTTTTGCAATGTAAGCTACCTAAAATCATGAAGATTAAAGTATTAGAAGGAGAACAATAATGTTTCTACTTTTGGACCTAAAAGCAGTATCTATAGTCTGTTCAGGGAAAGGAGATAATGAAAGTAAACAAACGGGTTGCAGAAAAATCACCAAGGAGCCACACATTTGGCACAAATCCCTAGGTTGGCGAATTTTATTTTTTATTTCGATTTGTTAATTTTTTAAACATTACTTTTTATAACTATATGAAAACAACACAAGTTGGTAACTGACTTACATCGAGATTTTAAACAAAAATGTAACAGTTTAAGACGTCAAAATATAAATTATTCTACAATCGTATGAAATATATATATATATATATCAACATTTGAATTGAGGGTGGTTTTGGCAACTCAAGGTCATGATCGGCAAAAATATACCAAAAGTGCTTCCCTCCAAATGTTTGCAATACGAGAAGCTTCATACTTTTTGCAATGTAAGCTACCTAAAATCGTGAAGATTAAAGTATTAGAAGGAGAACAATAATGTTTCTACTTTTGGACCTAAAAGCAGTATCTATAGTCTGTTCAGGGAAAGGAGATAATGAAAGTAAACAAACGGGTTGCAGAAAAATCACCAAGGAGCCACACATTTGGCACAAATCCCTAGGTTGGCGAATTTTATTTTTTATTTCGATTTGTTAATTTTTTAAACATTACTTTTTATAACTATATGAAAACAACACAAGTTGGTAACTGACTTACATCGAGATTTTAAACAAAAATGTAACAGTTTAAGACGTCAAAATATAAATTATTCTCTATTTATTTTAAACAGCGTTGAATTCAGACATATTTTTCCCTGGTGGGATTTCTGTGCCTCCAGGCGAGACATTATATAGTTTCGGGGGGGGGGGGGGGATTATACTTTTTGACCATTAAAAGTATAAAATCTGAAATATTCCGGGAGGGGGCATTTTAATGCCCTGAACGGAATTTCCTCCCGGGGCAAACCTTCTGAATTCAACATTGTTATAAACCATCATCAGGAGTTCATTTTGTTAAATACAAAATAGTACAAAACTATTTATATCTTACATTATTGAAGCCCACTTACCTCATAAATCATTCAGAAGATGAAGTTGAAGTATCGGAACTATTAGAATCTAGATTGATTACCATGGAATCTACTATATTATCTATAGCATTATCTAAATCCCACATTTATTTTTCCACTGTATTTGTTACATGTTGAATGCATCTTTTTCATTCTTCAGTGCCAATTTTGCTGATACTTTGAGAGAATATATCTTTTACATGAGGCATTTTGAATGTTTTGTTTTCTTTTGCAACGAAGTTCTTTATTTGTGCCCAAATCAGTTCAATAGGATTAAGCTCGCAATGATAGGGGGGTAATCGTAAGACAGTTTTATTTTGTGCTTTTGCCATTTCATCAACAGCATACTTGTCATATTTATTTTTATTTTGCTTCACTAACTGCAACAGTTCCGCTTTTAACATTCCGTCCTCAAAAGGGATATTTTTTGTTAAAAGCCAATCAGCAATTTTTTGTTTTCTCCACGAAGTATTCAGTATTTTTTCTGATTTTCGGGAATGATAAGGAGCATTGTCCATTACTATTGTAGCGATCTGTGATCTCGGACAGTAGCCGGCGCTTTCAACCTTTGGCGTGATGCGCCTTCTTTCCCCCCCGCAACGGGAGAGCATCAGATCATGTGATCCGTCATTCGAACTTGGGAAGCGCTTGCTATGTGCTCGCTCGGTATTTTTCTCTCTCTCCCCCAGTGGCGTTCACGAATAAATTGCTTTTCGTTGTATTATGAAATAAAGTTTATTTTTATAATTAAATCAACCTTCTGATGGTCTATTCCACGATATTATCACAATCCAGCATACTCTAAATTGGTGACTGTGGACTTTTGAACATTCATAACTGTTCTTCGAACGCCGAATTTTTATTTTCGTTTTCGCAGCATGTCAACTACAGAAACATCAGCGGTAGTGGTACCGCCCTATATAACTATCGATCCTACATTATGGTTTTTTATGCTGGAAAGTACGTTCGAATTAGCTACTCCGAAAGCTATCACGGACTCCAAAACTAAATACAACTATGTCGTTGCTCATTTACCGCCTACAATTGCTACTATGGTGCGCGATGTAATAATGAAACCTGACTCCACGGATCCCTATCTGGATTTAAAAACGAAAGTCATAGAACGTTGTAGTGAAAGTCGAACACTGGAAATTCGTAAATTACTTGCCGGAGAAAGCCTTGGCGATAGGAAACCAACCGAATTACTTCGTTTAATGAAACGAAGGGCTGAAAGCCACAGTGTAAGTGACGAACTTCTTTTGGAGCTATTTACGCAACAGATGCCCAGCCCGGTGCAGACAATTCTAGCTTCTCTAGATAAAATTACGCCTGATAAAGCTGCTGAAGTTGCCGATCGTATCCTGGATTTAGCACCATCGAATATTAATGCAGTATCGGATCGGTCATCTACAAATGATATTCTGACGCCACCAGCTACAGATATGCTAATCAAGGAAATTCAAGCCTTACGTCAAGAAGTCGCTCAACTTCGACGGTCCAGAAGTGCTTCTAGGAATGGTAATTATCAGCGCAACCGTTCTCAATCCCGCCCCAGAGATACTAAATTTTGTTGGTATCATAACAAATACCAAGATAAAGCAAAAAAGTGCCTCCCACCCTGTTCATACTCGGAAAACACAAAGCGGGAAGAGTAGCGGCGACGGACTTTTCCCCAGCACTTTCTCGTCGTCTTTTTGTTAGAGACAAAAATACAGGTATGTCTTTTCTTATTGACTCTGGATCTGATGCCAGTCTCGTGGCCGCGAACAGAATAGACAAATCTAAGCCTGTTCTTCAAACTTTTCGTGCTGCTAATGGCACCAAAATTAATGTTTATGGTCGTAAAAGTATTAATATTAACTTAGGCTTACGCCGAAATTTTACTTATTCTTTTTATGTGTGTGATGTTTCATGTTCTATTTTAGGAGCTGATTTTTTGCATTGTTTTAATTTAAAACTTGATTTAAGGAATCGTCGTCTTATAGATTCCGTCACTAATTTAAAAGCTCCAGCCAAATTAAGTATTTGCAATATTTTTTCTGTGAAACCTAGTTTTGTAAATAATATTTATGGTGAACTATTACTCAAATTTCCTGAAATCACAAAATTACCGGATCCCAACCAACCGGTCAAGCACAATACTGTGCATTACATAAACACTAAGGGGCCTCCAGTTGCTGCTAAGCCCAGACGGCTAGCTCCAGATCGACTAAAATTTGCAAAAGCTGAATTTCAGCATATGCTACAGCTCGGTCATATGAGACCTTCAAAAAGTAATTACTCTTCGCCTCTGCACTTGGTGCCGAAGAAAGGGTCTGTCGATTGGAGACCTGTTGGTGATTATCGTGCTCTAAATGCACAAACTGTTAAAGAAAAATATCCAATACCTTGTATTGCAGATTTCACTGCTGAGTTACATGGTAAACAAATTTTCAGTCACATTGATCTTGTAAAAGCCTACCACCAAATTCCCATCAATCCTGCTGATGTACATAAAACTGCAATTTGCACTCCATTTGGCCTTTTTGAAAGCACGCGCATGCAGTTTGGCCTTTGCAATGCGTCGTCTACTTTTCAACGCTTTATTGATGGCATAATTCGTGACTTAGGATTTGTTTACGCATTTGTTGATGATTTGCTAATTGCGTCAGAAAATGAAATGGAACATATGAACCATCTTCAATTGTTGTTTTCTAGACTTAAAGAGTATGGTCTGTGTATTAATGTTGATAAGTGCCAATTTGGTCAATCCACTATTGAATTTTTGGGATTCAAGCTTTCAGCTGCAGGAATTGAACCCCTACCTGATCGCGTTAAATGCATCCTAGAATTTCCTCAGCCCGATACCTTAACTCAATTGAGACGCTATTTGGGTCTTTTCAATTTTTATCGAAGATTCATTCCCAAAGCCGCCGATATATTAGCTCCGCTTGTTAAGTTCCTTGAAGGACACAAGAATAAGAAAAAACATCCCCGTTCCAATGCTAACCAAAATGAGCAATTGCAATGGAACGAGGAAGCCATTCTTTCGTTCACTGCTTCAAAAGAAGCTATAGCTAGAGCAACGTTATTACGACACCCTGTTCCTGGCGCACAGTTAAGTTTATGGGTGGATGCGAGTAATGTCGCAATCGGTGGATCCTTAATGCAGCTCTCTGGAAACCAGTGGGAACCAATAGCATTTTATTCCTGTAAATTAAATAAAGCACAGAGGAATTGGTCGACTTACGACCGTGAATTGTTTGCTATTTATTCTTCCATAAGAAAATTCAGACACATGCTAGAAGGTCGAAATTTCATTATTTATACGGATCAAAAACCCCTTACATTCGCATTTCAACAAAACCCGGATAAATGTAGCCCTCGGCAGTTGAGACATTTGGATTATATTTCCCAGTTTTCTACCGATATTCAGTACACAAAAGGCTCCGACAACACCGTGGCTGATGCCTTATCGCGAATAGAGATAGATTCAATTTCCCCAAATTTGTTAGATTTTAAAGAGTTTGCCTCTGCTCAGACCACTGATGAAGAGCTCAGACAACTTCTTGAATCGGGCACCACCTCTTTAAAATTGGAAAAACACTATTTTTCACTCGAAGACATACATTTATATTGCGATATGTCACAAAAACAACCTCGCCCATTTGTTCCTAAAGCTATACGACAACCCGTTTTCCAAACTTTACATTATTTTTCCCATCCAGGCATCTCAGCTTCATTCAAATTAATATCTGAACGATTCGTATGGCCTGGCATGCGTAAAGATATAAAATCCATGGTTCAAAGCTGTACTAAATGTCAAAAAGCCAAAGTCTTCCAACATACCAAATCACCAATTGGCACTTTCTCTGAACCTGATGCTCGTTTTGCCCATATTCATGTCGATTTTATCGGACCACTACCATCCTCCGATGGCAATCAGTATTGCATGACCATCATTGATAGGTTCACGAGATGGCCTGAAGTTATACCAACAGCTGACATGACTGCAGAGACAGCTGCTCGCGCATTAGTGCACGGCTGGATCTCGAGATTCGGATCCCCTGTTACCCTAACTACGGACCAGGGCAAAAATTTTGAATCTACTCTTTTCACAGAGCTAACTAATATAATAGGATGTAAACGCACTAGAACCACAGCTTATCACCCCCAGTCGAACGGTTTTATCGAACGATTTCATCGTCATCTCAAGGGCTCTCTTAAAGCGCACAACCAAACTAAATGGACTGAGATTCTTCCCATAGTCTTGCTGGGCGTGCGCACTGCTCTGAAAAATGACATCAAAGCAACCTGTGCTCAGCTTGTTTATGGCACCAATCTCAGACTACCCTCCGATCTTATTTCCAGTGAGACTATAACTCAACCACTTACCCTTACCTATGTGTCTAAGTTAATTGAAACAATGAGGTCATTAAACCCTATTGCCACTTCCATGCACGGCAATCCCAAAACTTATGTCAATCCCTCATTAAAAACTTGTTCGCATGTCTTTTTAAGATCAGATAAAGTCACTCCTCCCTTAACACCCCCTTATACAGGACCCCATAGAGTGATTGATAGGACCCACAAAACTTTTGACTTGGAAATAAAGGGAAAACGGTGCACAGTTTCCATTGACCGCATTAAACCTGCATATCAGTTATCAGATTCTCTCGCATCTTCCCAAACTCAAACACAACATGAGCCAATGAATGCTCAAACTCCTCTAGAACAACCTACTACAAGATCTGGTCGTAAAGTTCGTTTTCCACAACATCTTGTTACAGACTATATTGTGTAAAACATTTTTTTTGATATATATATATAATGTACATACTATTTACTTATTTTCATATAATGCATATATATTCTCAGGCATTCTTTTGCATATCATGTTTAAGTTATTATTATATTTGTCAAGTATTATTCAGCATTATGCCAATTTTCTCATTTTTGCATAATAAGCACCCCATTTGTACTCAAGAACTCTCTGTATATCAGTGTATAATCAAATTTTTCTGTAATCGTGACTACGTCACTGGGGGCATACTCTGTAGCGATCTGTGATCTCGGACAGTAGCCGGCGCTTTCAACCTTTGGCGTGATGCGCCTTCTTTCCCCCCCGCAACGGGAGAGCATCAGATCATGTGATCCGTCATTCGAACTTGGGAAGCGCTTGCTATGTGCTCGCTCGGTATTTTTCTCTCTCTCCCCCAGTGGCGTTCACGAATAAATTGCTTTTCGTTGTATTATGAAATAAAGTTTATTTTTATAATTAAATCAACCTTCTGATGGTCTATTCCACGATATTATCACAATCCAGCATACTCTAAACTATCACACAGTTATCTTCCAGTCGAAATAAGATATCACCAAACCACTTTTCAAAACGTTCTGAATTCATGTCTTCGTGATAATCTTTATTTTTATTTGATTCGAATAAGTCAAGCCTTCCATCCACGAAACCAGAATCGCTACCAATGTGGGTAATTATCATCCGTTTTCCTTTTCCGGAAGGAGATTTTAATCCGGAAGAAAGACCAGACAAAAATGCTTGTTTGATGATTTTACTGAGGGATCTTTCCAAACTTTACTAACTGTATGGCCTGCATTCAACCAAGTTTCATCCATATAATATATTTTGCGCCTTTCTTCTCTGAAAGATTTGATTTGCCTTAAATATTTTCTTCGCCACACAATTATTTCGTTTTTATCAATGAGAGTACTGTCTCGTCCTCTCCGTGAATATCTAAAGTTTAATTCTTTCAGGAGATGATAAAATGTTGTCCTTTTAAAGGTTGGCAAATCAGGGTCATCATTTACAACTTCCAAAACTTTATTTATAGTGGGCAATTCATTCCTCAAAAAGAACTCGTGGATTTTTCTCCTAATAGCATTCCTATCAAAATCATCTATATTTTCTAAAACACGTTTACATAATTTTATTTTCTTCGGCGAGTTTAACACACCACATTTTTTATACTCTCTTAACACTCGAAAAACAGAAGCTTTACCTACACCTGTTATACGAGCAGCATTATCTCCTATATGAGAAATCGGAAGTTCAGGATTCGATTCAAGTTCCATTTTATATACATTTCAAATCATATCTTTCTCCACCTTACTCAAAGCTTTTCTTTTTACTCTCTTCTTAGGCAGGCTCAAAAAAGAATTTTCACACTCCATTTGTGTATATAAAATACCAAATCAATCGAAAAAAATCGTCAATTTTAAAAGTGAAAGACAAGAAACAAACAGTCGTGTGGGAAAAAAAGCAGAAGCTCAAATAATTGGCGCTTCTGGCACAGCGCCAGGTTTAAGCATCGCCAATCCGCATGCGCATTTGTTTACTTTCGTTATCTCGTTTCAGCGAATGGAGTATAGCATGGCAGCCGTTTCCTGGAATGAGTACAGCTTAGCAAATGTGGCACCATCTACATTCTGTCTCGAAACCTAAACTCTAATATATCAAATGAATTTGCTTCAATATTGATAAAAAATGATGATAAATTTGGCTGATGGAAAAAGGCTTCATGGTGCAAAATAAAAATAAACTAAAGGGGGACACGATTAAATGTTCAAAAGGGAACACAAGTTAAAATCTTAAACCTGATCGAATAGTGATTTTGTACCAATAAATGTTGGCCACAATAACAACCCACCTTAGCATCCTGAACAACAACCTGAAATAGCTGAAAACTAAAAGTACATATTATAAAACACTTCATGCTAATTAAACGAAAAATAATAATTCTTTAGAGATTATTCTCGATTAGTTTATTTATATATAAAACATATTTTAAGGTTACACAATTAATTTAATATTTATATTTTAAAAAATGCATTCGAATTAATATATTTCACGGTTGTTCACACATCATACATGTGGGCTAAATAACTGCGTTTAAATTATGAATATTTGAATCTTACATCATCCATGGACAAATAATTTTAATTAAAAAACATAGATACTTAATATCGGCACTGAAGAAAAGCTTGTTCTAGCAGAAGGCACATTTTTACACTGAACATCATCTTACACTGACGAACAGAAGATTTCTTTTGAAGACTCACAATTCGTACACTTTCACTATTTTTTAGATGTCGATCACATACTTAAAATTTGTAGACAGATTTTTCACACACAATCTAAATACACCTCTATTTCTTATGTGAACCTTATCACATATTAAAGTAAAACACAGAACTAACTAGGGTGGCTCCTCACACGAGAAAAAGTCTCGAATGAATGGTATACCACCCTTCTTTCGCTTGAGACTTTATACCATCCAACACACCGCTCGTTGAAAAAACCACTAGTCATTCAGATGCGATGCCACTCCGAGTGAAGGAAGCTTGGTCGAAAAAATATCCGGTATTACCACTACCTCGTGCGCCGATGGAAGAAGATACAGCGAGAAAAATTCTTCGTATACAGGCGTTCACCAGCTGCTGCGAGTTTAGTAGCGATCTTGCGAGATGTTTGTTGGTGCGTTCGCTGATTTATAAAGGCAGATGCGCTGACACGGAAAAACAGTTCTTTTCGCATATTGCTCTGAACTTTAAAAGTTTTTTTTGATGACTTGGCTGAGTTGTGAAAGGAGTTTTTTAACAAATATGCAGCATTTTCGATATGTATTTTACCTTTCTATATGAATTTAAAAAGCTGTATTTTCAAATGAATTTTGTTAGACAGTCGCTGCAATAAAATTGCAAATGAACCTAATTTAACTATATATATTTATAAAAATAACAAAATATGAACCAGCTGTAAAGAATTCTCTACTGAAAGTATAACAGCAAAAATCTCACTAATAAATACAATTTTTAATGGAGCTTTGATAATCATAACCCAAATGTTGCATTATAAGTTAAAAATTACTAAAATAAAAACTTGTACAGTATGGAACCAGTTAACCGGAAAACCAGTTATCCAGAATGATATTTCCAATTAACTGATTTCAGAATCTTTCCAGAAAAAAGGGCCATGCAGTGTCAGTTTGATATGTGCATTGCTTGATAGATTACCACATGCATTGTACAACTTGATCAATATCTAGGATTTGAAATGAAAGCATATTTAATTAGATATTGAGCATTTTGAGTTTTATGCAGTATTATTGTTTTCAAGGTATTGCCAGAAATTGCCTTCTTTCAAATTCTGATTAATCATTGGTCTTGATAGGATCTGAGCCTTAATCAGTAACAATGAATCAGAACTTTGAAATCAGTAACAATGTTACAGCTACATGTATTCTACAAATCTCATGAAATGGATGTTGCTTTAATGTCCAACCAGTTATCCGGAGTACATCTGGCCCCGACCATTCTGGATAAATGGTTCTATATTGTATTTCTTTCCTTATCACAGTATGTATTACATAAATGAATCATTAACGAATTAAAATTTCATTAATTTAATGACTAATTCAAATATACAGAGAAATCACACTTTGAGTTTTAATATTTCTTAATTATTAAATATTAATGCATGAAAGCAAATGATTTTATAACCAGTGTTTCATATAAGCATTGTACACTGCAATATTATTTTATGTAAAAGTTTAGCACATTACATTATTGTTAGATATTGTTTGTGAATTTTTGACACATGCATATAAAAAAGTTTGGTGTGCCTGATTTAGGCTATTTAATTTTACATTAATACTAACAGAAATTTTAACAAAAGTTTATTTTTTAACAATTTTAAATAAAAAATGGCCACTAATTTCAAAAAATTAAATTAATAAAATTGCTGCTACTGGCCACTGATGAAATTTCTCAGTTTTGCTTTTAGTTGCAGCATCTATGGTATGGAATTGGATAAAACTTAATATGTAACATACTTATTTTAAAATACTATGCTGATCCAATTTTGATCACTCAATAAGAAATACTGTTTTTTCCAATGATCATTATAGCTATGCCTCAGTTTTGATTGGGTAGAAATGCACAAATTTTACAGTTGAGGTTCTATATTTTATTCCATTCTTTAAAAGCAACTTAATTTGGTTGCAGAAAAAAATATTTTAAACAGAATTATAACGTAAGAGATAAGATGAAGATGCATGCAAGGTATTTTAGCATCAAGTTAAAAAATAAAATTTTATTAACCTGTGATTAATAAACAATTTTATGGAAATGGAAGAATGACTTCAAATAATTGGAGGTTTAAGGTCATCATTAAATAAGGCTTTCACTAACTCTAACAAGCAATATTCTTCAATTTTCTGTTCTTTTTTTAAATTTTTAATACTTTAAATAAATTTGCGTGAAGGGTAGAATTTGAAAAATAAACTGTGGTATATTAAACAGTTTTAAATACGACAGTAATTAATCAGAGTTAAGTTATTATTTTTTAAAGTCAATATTTATGAAATCTATTGCATAATAATTGATAAATTTATCTTAGAAAATAACACAATTTTTTAAAATGTCACAGTATTATTAGTTAGTTATCTTTTAACAAAACTTATTTTATGAATTGCTACTCAATTAAGTTGCATATATGAGCTTTGGCAATACAGGATATCAAAAATAAATAATTTATTTAGAATATGTAAAAAAGATAAAAAACCTACTGGTACTTTTGTGCAGGCACCGTACAATTTAACTATATTTACATGGTCAACTCTAGATAATTGATTGACCTAAAAGAAAAATGAATATTATATATGTATTCATATTTACTTAGAAATTCTACAGTCATTATCTAAGAATTTGAAATAAAATTACCTCTACAATAAAAGCTTTCTTTTCATTATCTGTTTCAATAATTTTGACAGCTACATCTATGTTTTTCCATTTTCCTTTTCTAACAGTTCCATATGAACCTTTACCAACAACCTACGAACAAAACATAAAAGGCAAAAAATAAATATCTGGAACCATGCCTAGATTATGAAACATTTTCCAACCAACATAAACAAAAATATTCAAAATTTTCGTATTTTACATATACAGTACATAGCCCTATCTATAATACAACATACAGATTTTACACATAGTATATTAAACAGTAGTTGTCCTGGAAAGTGCATAACACAATCAAAAATGCACTTCCAACAATTAATACTATGTTGATACCTTGTTGAAATGAATTTCAAACAATTATCATCAACAGACTATAATGTATTGAAATTCTTTTATGTGTCATCGTCAAACACTCATACTTTACTTTCTTGACATGTTGGAATGTCAAAAAGAGGTACATACGTCTCATCATCAGTTATGATGTTAGAAATAATGTAGTGCTAACATTGTTACATAATTTTAGCGTTTCTTTACTGATTCTGACATGCCCCGCTTTTTGGTATTCTGTTAAATTATGGGGGACCCAATAACAAACTAATTTTTTTATATGCAGTTCTTCATAAATAACTTAATGTGTAAATTCAGATCCAATGTTAAGTTCCTTCTGTATCATTTGATAGGTATACAGTGATTATCATTGATTAACATTTTTCATACAGCAAACATATTTTCTGGGACTACAACTGACACAGGTCTTCCTGACTGATCTTCATCCAGGAGACAATTTCGACCTCTTTTAAATTTGGTAAACCAACTTTAACAACAGAAAAGAATGATAAAAAAAATATAATTTCTATGCATTGATGGCCAAAGATAAAATGATTTATTGAGAATATTTTAATTGTAAATGATAAAAGTAAAAATTAGAGATTTTCACTCAACATGTGATGATTAAATACCAAAATTTATCTGCTAAAAAAAAAATCTTCAATGACCATTTTGGCAGCTATTTCCCTTCATTGTAATGTAAGATTTCAGAGTGTCTAGAAAATATCTTTTTTAATATTAGATACTGTAACCATTTAGCAACATAAAATATTGAAAATAAATTCATTAACAGATTCTAATTGCAATTTTATTTATTTATTCTTGATATATGGTACTACTTGTTATATTATTACACATAGTATTTAAAATGAATTACTTTGTTGAACTATGTATAATATTAACAGATTTAAGTACTTATCATAAACATATTTTAAATAACAGTATGATAATTGTTCCTTCAGTCTGGAAAGTTTTATGAGCCAGTAATCAAACATGTATAATTTTTTAAAAATAAGATTGTATTTTATATTTATAATAATCATTTAACATAAAATTTTATGAATCAGCCAGACTTGCTAATCATAAAATTGAGTCAGCCAATAAGAAAATGTCAGTAAATTATGGAAAAATTATGAGTCAGTTTTTGTAAAAATCAATAAAAATAAATAAATAAAAAATAATAAAAACCTGTACATTTGTAAGAAGACTGACACATAACATACATTAATGGAGACTTTTACTAGTAGCTTCATAAATAAATAAATATTATTACAATGAAAAGTGGCATATTACTTTTGTATATTTTTCATTTCCTGAAAATCCTCAGATATGGAAAGCTGTTGATAGTTGTTTCACACATACTCAAAGTCATCAAAATGACACTCTTCAATATTATTAAATTAACAAACGAAAATTCCAATTAGTCCTGGAGTGAGATGCATTTTATTTTTGATTGAATAAGTGTGTTGTGATCCTGGTTTCCTGGACAGAAATTCTATCTTGATGTCTATTATCACCTGTGAAAGTTTTTTTCCATGATGTTTCGAAACAAGATGTTTGCGAAAAGGAAAGAAACAGATTATTTACTAGACAGATTTTGAGGAGCTTTCATTTATTTGTACATCATGAATTCCTATGAAGGTCATCATCAATGGTTAATTTTCTTAAGTGACAGTTTTCAAACAGCGACTATATAAGGAAAAAGCAATCTATTTCATTTAAATATGATTTTACTTTTAATTATTTTGAATATCTTTATTAATTGACAGTTAAAAGTAGAAATTGTGGATTTTTTAAAATATTTAAAAAAAAGTTTTTTAAGTATTCGGTTAAGCCGAATATTTCGAAATTCGGCCATGCCGAATAGTTTGATATCTGGCCAAGCCGAATAGACACTGAATATTCGGTGCATCCCTACTTAAAACAACTTCATTTACATGATTTTCAGATATTTAAGCTCACCTTTGTTCTGATGGCTCTTTTGCACAGTAATTCAGAAACAAACTCCAAGGATGTAGACAAATGTGTAAGTAATAAATTTTCCAGACCCACCCCTCCTCTTACATGCTTCTAATATTTTCTTTTCATTTTTGCATCAATTCCCAGAATGTCCAAAATTGCTTTAAAAAAGTGGAATTCCACCTTTAGGAGGAACTCTTTTATACCTGACCATTAGTGCTTATACAGCCACATTTAAATTCACTAAATCATTGACAAATGGTTGTTTTCGACAGAGCAGATGTGCTATAATGCTTTACAAGCCATTTTTGAGTTTTGAGTTTATTTGTTGAAAAGCAACGTTCAATCCATTGTTTTCACAAAAGCAAAACTAGCGTCCTTATATGACTGCAACTCATAAAGAAATGGCCGAAATGTCATAAGAATTTGACAGGAATCTTTTGGAGGTTGTACTTTCTAAAAATCATATTGATATTTGGTTGTTGGCTATAATCTAATGACGATTCCTATAAATTTTCCCTTCAAGTGGTATGGTATTTATATATATAATCATGATGTTACTCCATGTATGAATGTAAAGAAAAGAATTTAAGAACCATTTTAGTAATATAACCATGAAATTTTAAGTATTAGTATTCAAGGACTGATTTTTGACTTCAAAGCATTGGATATATATGTTTTTTGAGGAGCTTTAGGAAATCTTTATATACATACTAATTTATTTATTAGGCCTATCTTAGAGTTTTGGGAGTTCTTTGAAAATGGAAGCCCAGGAAATGTGCATTGAATGCCTTGGTGTAAACTATTCCCCATTAGCATTATATTAGTTACCTGGCAGAGGCAGCTTGCACATTAGGCTGAAGTCTAGGGTCCCGAAAGAGAAGGGGCTCCAGTGCCAAGATTTTCCTTCATTTTTTCCTTCATATTGGGCTAATATTTTATGCAAAAGAGAAATGATGTACAATATTCTTTGTTTTACTCATTTATTGAATCTTTTAGGTAGATATGATATAGATGGTATTCCAAATGCTACTCCTCTTTTAATTTCTTCTACATTCATGAGAAGAAAGTACTGGATTCATGAAAATTTTCGGATTCCAGTTTGTGATGGATTTACGCAGATGCAGCTTTTGTAACCACAGTGGCCTGGACGAAATTTTGTCAGCACTTCTATGAATAATATCTTTTAAAGACACTAGTAAGTTTTAATCTAAGCATTTTGCCTATTTTTCACCCCTTAGTTTTTAGCGCCCAGGGAAGTCATCCAACGTTGCTCATTTATTCTAATAAAATGCATTATTAAATTAAGAAAGTCCTTTTGAGGTTAGACTCTACATAAATTTCTAAATGAAAATATATTAATTTGTAAAATTACTAAGTGTAAATCCATTCTGAAAGAAAAATTTATGCAAAAGATTAAGAAATGTTTTCATTAGTTTATTATACCAGGTAATTTAAAATAGATGTCCCCTCGATTATCTCTTTAACTGTTGATGATACAAATGAACTTCCAATTGCAAAAATTATACTAATCAAGTACAGGTTTTAGATATGAAATTTGTTTTATAAACAGTTGCATACATATTAAAATACGAAATTTTATTTATTTTTATATGATCCCTGGGTCTTAATAACTTTTTTTTTAGAAAAATGCTGTCCTCCATTTAGAAAACATTTAAAAAATATCATTCTATTAATACCAAAAGATAGCGAATTATGACATTTGGAATTTATGAAATTTCAGTGTTTACTTTCCCTAAAAGTGGTTCTTTCCGTTTTCAGTGCCAGGAAACACTGAAATATCATACAATTCGATGTATCATAATTTAGTAAGTTTTGACCATAAAACAATAGGATTTTTTTTATGTCCTTATTAAATAAAGAACATTTTTCTAAATATAACTTATAGGACCCAGGAATCATATAAAAAGTAATTTTCGTATTTTAATATGTATACAGCCCCTTGTAAAACAAATGCCATGTTAAAATCTGTACTTTATTTGTATACTGTTTGTAATTGGAAGAATGTTTCTATCACCAGTGGTTTAGGAGATAATTGAGCAAACATGTATTTTGACTCACCCAGTATATATCACTTTGAAGGAGGGAAGGGGCAAAAAAGGTCAAGCCTAGGGGCCTGGGAGTTAGTTGATTTGCCTTCTGTTGCCTCGTTATCCAGCAAATGTATAAATTTCAATTTAATGGTACGTCACTCTAAAGAATCCCTTACCTTAACTATTATATGATCTTTTTGATGTGACTTTTTAATGTAATGAGAGTAAATTGGTTCTACAATTTTTTTCATGTATGGTGATACAGAGTTTCCCCCAGGTTTAAAAAATGGCAGGGTGCTGCTGGTGAGAAAAGGGCACTATTTGGATTCTCGAGGGCACTTTTCAGATTCTTAAGGGCACCTTTTTTTTTTTATTGTTAAAGGCATTCTTTTGGCTTTTAAAGCAACTTTTAATATTTAAAATCAGGGCACCCTTTTTAAGACAACCATGAGTCAGTTTTTACTATGAAAGCAAATTTTTTAAGCCAAAAAGGAGAGGGGACACTTTTTTTACTGAGGGGCAAGAAGGGTGCTCTAATTCTTTTATTGGAGGGCAAGAAGGGTGCTCTAATTCTTTTATTGGAGGGCAAGAAGGGTGCTATTTGATAAACCAAAGTGCAGGCAGGGTGCAGCACCTTTCTGAAACTGTCTGGGGGAAACTCTGGTGATAAATAATAAAATTGTTAAACTTAAATAAAAGAAAAGTTATTTACCTCTAGAAGTTCAATCTCTTTAAAATCAATTTCTTGAACAAATTTCTTAAATGGACTTTCACCCATGATGGTTTTTCCAATTAAATTAGGTCATTATCTTCACAAATAACACCTGTCATGAGTAATAGAAGAAAATAAAGATTAAAAAAACACTGATAATTATTTAAGAAATTATTTCTTCTTTTTTTTTTTTCAAAATAGCAACATAAACATTGAAAGCAACTCTTACAAGAACATTATATTTCAGAATACTAATACAGCCAGAGATGGTAACAAGTTTCCATGGTACCTGGGCATGAAAAAAACTTTGAAATCCACCATTTTTATGAAGCATTGGATAATAGAATCAGCCACTTTTAAGAATGAAACTAAGACCAAAATGTTAATTTACTTTATTGGAATCAACACCAAACACCTAATTAAATGAGATTCTTTTTTACAAAATATGATATTTTAAAGGTAGTTACTATAATTTGACTGATCCTTACCATAAAATTATCTACTAAGTGCCACAGCAAATCTATTTGGCCCTGATGTGAAAAATTCGGTGCATTATTTGACCGAATGGCTCTATATCGGTAGTAAATAACTGATAGCAATAATGAAGTGCTTATCAGGCTTGGCCTGGTGCGGGGGACATTACCAACTCCACCCTTGCTGTGGCTCTAAATCTACTCAAAGCATATGCGTAGCATTTTATGGTCTCGAGCCCCACCATTAATTCTAAAATGGACACTTTTTTTCCCTTTTAATATAAAATTAAAAAAAGTTTAATTTTTTTTGTAACTTTCTAGTATTTTATAGAATTTTTAAATGTTCCATTTTTTCTTTTGTTATAAAGATAAACATTAGGAAAGCTTTTTCACTTTATGTTCTATTTTTAAGAAAATTAGAATAAAATGCTCAACATTTGAACTTTTTACATAAAAAATGAAAAAAAAAAAAAAAAAAAAATCCATATTCCAAAAAAAAAAAAAAAAAAAAAAAAAACAAGACGTTATTCAAAGTCAACTTTCATTGTAATTTTATTATAAACGATTCACGAATATCAGCGAGTATCATTTTATAAAAGAGTCTATACATTGGAATTTTCATACTGTCTTTTAATGTTTTATTTAACTTGTGATTTTTTATCAGTATACAATTATGTTTAATTTCTTTAAAAGGGAGTTAAAAAAGCATTATTAAATTGGTAATCTATCTTTTTTTTTACACTCACATGCACATATTTGTGTAAAAAAGTGTTGAGCCCCATCAATAAATTTCAAAACTGTACGTCTATGACTCAAAGTATACTGAATTTTCTATTTTCCTCCCTTAACAATCAGAATCGGACAGGGATTCATTTCCATTTGCATAAAAATTTCAGGTATTTTCAATCAGGTGTTAAAGAATTAAGAAACAAACCCATTCAACTCCCCCCCCCCCTCAATCCACACACACATACAGACTAATTACTCCTTGAATTTATCACATACTGCCATCTCAGTTCTAAAGTGTAATAAGATTTCAACATTTTCAAACCACAATGGAAAGATGTATTACATGTAAAACTTGTATAAATGAAAAACATATAAATAGTGCTCTACTGTGAGCATACAGACTTAGGAAATAAAACAATGTTTTATTTTTAATTTATTCCTATTTATTTTATTCCGAAGCACAAACAAGAATCTTATATACATATATATATATGTACTAATCTGATATATAAAAATATGTATTTTATACTAACCATTTTACACTAACCATATGCACATATACAAGATAAAAAATTATTTAGAAGGAAATAAAATGGAATATGATATACACGGAATCCAGACAAAATAATAACGAAATTACTGCACATTTATACTGAATTTGTTCTTTAAATGAGCGGTGTAAATTTATCTTTTTTTAGTGGTGGTGTTTTCTAGAATAAGTATTTAAATATATCTAAGAAAATACACTTTTCATTAAACGATACATCACAAATTTCTCGAAACTTAAATCAGAATACCCCGACAATTTATAAGAAAGTATTGAAAACTATAATCAGTGCAATATATCAAATATTTTTTTTTTAATAAAACTGCTGAATCTGTTACAAAACCTTCAATAAACTTCTTCGAATCTAGCAGACAGCAAAATCAAAACAACAGCCACTTTAAAGAAGATGTTTGGTTGATTGGTTGGTTCAGTTAATGAAAATTATGAAAACACTCGCAGAGGCGTGGCGTCTGGCGTGGCCTTCTACTCTCGATCACGACTTCCTTTATCCTTTCATACCGGCTTGAAAGGTTTTTTTTTTCACCCCCTGGCGATTTAAATGAAAGCGTGAGCGGCTAAGGGCTGAGTTATTTTATTTAAATAAATAAAGCAATAATTGTAATTCAAAAAATTCTTAAATAGTAAACCTTGGCATCGATACTTTCGTGAAAGTAAGTGTATAATTTCGAAATGTATTTGTTATTGAACAACTTTCTTGTTAATACCCATTCATGCATTGTATATTATAATGTAGGCCTATTTTTATATTGATCAATTGTTTATTGAAAAAATAAATATTAATTCTTATTAAGATGCTTCAAAGTTTATATGTCTCATAAGATTGATGTTTTTATGTTTGTCATCTAACGCAGTATATGTGTTTACCATAGTTCACTTGCGATGAACATTTAAAAAATCGGCTGTTGTACACTAACCACACATTCTCTACTTCTCTGCAACTCCACTTTTATTTGGATTTATTTTTCACTACAATTGCCATTTTGTTTATTAGTTTGAAAATTTGCCCTTTATTTTGAAAAATTTCCAAACTAAATCATTTTGATTTTATAAAATTGTTTGGTATTTATAAAAGATAGTAATGTATGTAAATAATGGGAATTGTAATTGCTTTCTAGTTTTAGTGAGACTTTATATATATTTTTTCTTTTTTATTTCGTTTTACCAACTCAATGGATCAGACACCAAAGCGTCCATGCCTGACATTCATTAAAATTTTTATATTACTAGTTTTTTATTGTAAAATTAGTATTTGTTTTGTCCTTTACTTTCTATCCCAACAAATGCAATTTTTAGATCGATGCAAAATACATTGAATAGGTACATGTTATGCTCCTCTCGGATTAAAATTATATTTAATCTAAGGATTTTTTATGCTAATTATTAAATTCTTAGAGACAATTTTTTCCGTGCACTCAACTAAAATCAACCCATTACCAATCCTCATAAATGTCACCGCCTCTTGTCAGATGTTGAAAGAGTAAAAATGCTTTACCTATTGGGGATGGGTGATAAACATTTTAGAGTCACACAACCAGTGATGAATCCAGGAGGTAGTTCAAGGACAAGGATCCCTATTTATGGGAGGAAAAAAATCTGATAATCAGCAAAATTTTTTGTTGTCAGTAAAAAACATTTGTCCCATATCCCTCCCCTCCCACACTATTTAATCATAGATTTTCAAAGAGAACTTTTTAAAACAAAAAATAAATTGATTGAGGAAGAATAAGTACTAGTATGTACTACCATTAATTGCTTTAACTCTTCAATACAATTTATGAATTAATGTTGAAAACATGGTGAATTTACAGCTCATTCATATCCAGGGTTGGGGAATATTCAGAGAATCTTACCAGCCAGCAAGATGCAACAAACAGTTAAAAGTTATGACAAAATATATGTGACGGCAAAAATAGTTAAATTACTATTACTACAATGAATTTTAATATTTCTTTGTATAAAATTAAGAAATATATATTACAATGGAGGAATTTTATCAAAAATTTCTGTTTCTTACTATAATTAATAGTTTGGATTTTAAGTTACTTTTTTAGAAGTTAATTATTAATATGGTATTCATAAAAATCGCATTTCAAATATTGTACATGTTATATACAAAGACGTATGAAAATGAGAGACTGACCCAACACCATCTTACTACACCTGAAATAATTAAAAAATAGTTTTTTCAGCAATTCTTTGTTATGAATGACTTTTAAAATAAGTGAAAATGATTTAATGCATTTTTTTCCCCCCAGAACCAAGAAATAAAAAATGGGTGAAGAACGTACAAAAAAATCAAGTATGTATGACTAATAGAATCTTTCTTATTCTGTAATGTTTGAGTATAGAACCTTCATAATGATTTCTGATATTAATAAATTGTGTTAAATTATTGTACCGTGCCTTGTAAAAACAGTATAATCTTCTGCAAAATATACTATTTTGTAGATTTTAATTTAAAAATATTTATAGAAATGTGGGAAGAGTTCCATATCCTGTGCTGGTTGGCATGATTGGCAAAAAAAAATAAATCCAAACTGACGCAAAAAAGGGTGTGACGTCACGTAGATAAAGTCCATTCCAGTAGTTAAAAAAGCAACCTCGACTGAAGATCACACCATAACAACTACATCAACTATTTATTACCAAAAATAACTCGCCAAACCTACCAGCATAGAATATGGAACTCTTCCCGTCACCAAATTTCTTTGTAAGCTCAAATTACAAAATTTTTTATTCTACAGAACATTTTTGCCAGGGTCATAAAAGAGTAAAAAAGGTGTTAGTGACTGAGATCTCAAATTCTCCTCGCTAATATTAAACCTATCAGCATGGAATGCATTGTTATTTAAAAAATATCTCTGTAGGAAATTAATATTTAAAACTTTTCTTCTGTGCACCTTTCTTAAAAGATGTTTTTTTAAAGCTAAAATCGTACTTATAGCTCGTCAGCTTCACTAAGATTTTAACACATAAAATATTATGCTTAATGCATATATTTTAGAAATATTTTGACAACTACCGAAAAAAGAGGCATCCTTTAAGAAGAGTACACAGAAAAAAATAAGTTACAAATATTAATTTCTTGAGGAGACATTTTAAAAATATAAATACATTCCACATTCATAGATTTAACATAAGTGGCATGGGTGCAAGACCTTCAATCTCAGGACTGATTTCAGTCTTGGAGAGATTTTTGACTAGGGGTCCGTGCAGACTTTTTTCCCAGAGTCCTGTTTTTGTGAAATTATGAACAGCTTTTTATGCGAAAAATCTAATCATAATTTTGTTAATTTGAAATGATCGTTATATTCAGTTTCTTGTTTATAGATTTTTAAGAAGATATATGTATGTAAAATACATATATTTTCTTTATATATGTAAAAGTGTCAGGTCAGATTTTACTTTTAAATGATTAATTTGTCAAATGGTCAGTTGAAAGATGAAAATTTTTGTGAAAAGCCTATTTTTAAGACAAAGAATTTTGTGAAGGGTCCTGTTTTAGGGAAAATAGTTTTGTGAAGGGTCCTGTTTTAGGGAAAATAGTTTTGTGAAGGGTCCTGTTTTGAAATAAAAAAAAATTGTGAAGGGTCCTTTAAAGAACCCATTTTTTTCCTAAACAGATCCCTGTTGACTGATAGTAAATTCTACCTTATATACTTAAATAATAGCAATATTACTATAAAAAGCTTTAAATCACTTTCTTTTATTGTAAAAGATCAATTTTTAACCATAATGCAAGACTCAGAAATTTTCAAGCCCATTTTCATTTTGTTATACCTAATACTCTATTATACCTAAAAAATTTTCAGTTTTGGCTTGGATGGACTTCTTGCACTCATGATTAGTGAGTGGAATTTGAGATCTCACTGACCAGCACCCTTAAGAAACAAGATGTAAAAGGGTCATTCCATGGTAACTTACGTTACATTTAGAATAATTGACTTCAGTAATTTTAGTAATATAACATATAACACTAAAAAATATTCAAAATGTAATGTTTATATGATTTGTTAATTAAACCTATACAAAGCTAAATTTGGATAAAAATTACTTAAATTTAATACTATTTCTTGTATGCTAAAAATTATGTTTACTACTAGTATATAACCCCGTCAAAAATGACGGATTGTTGATCTGCGTTTCATTTTCATAAGACTTATTCATACAAACAAACAGCATGGAGATTTATTATTGAAAGGTTTGTATTGTAGAAAAATACATTTTAAAAAGGACAAATGATTTCTACAAATAAAATTAATAAGGATATATATATATATATATATATATTTTTTTTTTTTTTACTTAGTATTAAATTTCTGAAATAGTTCAACGATTGGACAAAATCAAATATTAACAAATAATCCATGTGCGAAAGTTTTTGTAAAAAAGTGTTATCAATGAGTTTTTAAACAGCTTGACTTACCATATAACTCATTGTTTGATTACAAAAGCAAAATTAAATGGAAAGTACGCTGTACTATGATTTCTTATATTTTAATTACGTTTGATAAGAAAGAATCATTTTACAGTATATGACCCATTATCCGAAAATCCAAAATCCGGAAAAACCCGAAGTCCGGAAAGAAAAATTCGAAAATTTTCTAAATTTGTAAATTTTTACTAAAATTTTAGATTTTCTGAAATTTTTCGAAAATTTTACCGATTCCTAATTTTTTTTTTCAGTCCATTGTGTTTCAATGTTTAATCACTAAAATATTGTTACTTCAGTGGCGGGTGAACACGGTCCCCCCCCCCTCCACCTTCTCTTCCCGAAATTAAAAACAAATCATTTTTCTCTCAAATTTTAGTTTAAAATTAATTTATATTACGATTCGTTAGAAACAAAAAATAGTTATGTATTTATTTCATCAGGGATGATTCTATTCAAGTTTTCCTAAAAATTTAAGGCATTCGATTTCGAAAATTTAAGTCTTCAGTCCAAAATTTCGAACATAATTATCTCGAATTTTGAACGATAGTCGCCGAAAAAAAAAATTATGTCTATCGTTCGCAGAAAAAATAGAAAATTTCATCAAAGGATTGTGGAAACAACGTGAATTTCGTCAAAGTACCAAAAATAAAAACGCAAATTTCGTTGCAGGATTGCAAAAAAAAAAAAAAAAACCTCTAATTTTGTTAACAAATTGCAGAAAAACGCGATTTCCGTCAAAGGCTTACGAAGAAGACAATTTGCGTCTTCTTGGAAGACGCAAATTTCTTCCAAGGACTCCGAAAAAAATGTAAAATTTCATCAAGGGATCACAAAAAAAAAAAAAAAAAAAAAAAAAAAAAAGGTTAAAGGATCGCAAAAAAAAAAACTGCGAATTTCGTCAAATAATCGCGGAAAAACATGAATTTCTTCAAAGGGTCTAGAAAAAAAAAACACAAATTTCTTCAAAGCACTGCGAAAAAATGTCTAATTTCGTTAAGCGATCGCGAAAAAAGGGAAATTTCGTCAAAGGATCGAAAAAAAAACAACTGCTAATTTCGTCAATCTCTCTAATTTTGTCAAAGGATCGTGAATAAAAGGCAAATTTCGTCAAAGAATAGAAAAAAACGCATATTTCCTCAAAGGATCGCAAAAAGAAAACGCAAATTTCTTCAAAGGACTACGACAAAATGAAATTTTGTCCAAGAACAGCAGAAAAAATGCAAATTTTGTCAAAGAATCACGAAAAAAAAACATGAATTTTGTCAAATAATCGTGAATTTCGGGAGGACCTGAAATCCAGAATGATGGAAGAAATTACAAAAACCGCCAGTAGATGGCGACACTATTATACTGAATCAACCTCAAACCTCTCCCAAGGAAATAAATCACCGCATTCTGAAAAAAAAAGTGCTTACAGAATTTTTTTTTTACAGAAATGTTAATATACATTTTTTTTATGAAATAGTGTTTTAAGGTTTTAAACAAAGTTAAAAGATTTAAAAGCTTGAATGTGCTTTTACAAATATTTAAACGACGAAAGTAGATAATATAACTTCTTTTTCAGTAAGCCTAACATGGCGTTTAACTACGGTCGAATCGCAGAGTGGTACAGCCCGGTACCGTTACAGACACTTTCTCGCCTTTGGATTTTATTATAAGTAAGATGGTAACTTATGTTTCTGACTAAAGGAACGTAAGTTACAATAATAAATATAATGGCCAGTGCTCAAAAAATAGCACTAAAGGTAGGTAATTTTCATCCAAATTTCGCTTTGGATAGGTTTAATCAACAAATCATATCAACATTGCATTTTCAATATTTTTTGGTGTTGTATTATGAAAATTACTAAAGAAAATTATTCTAAATGTAACGTAAGTTACCATGGAATGACCCAAAAGAGATAGGGAGGATTAGTTAAATTTATCTCACCCCACCTTTTGCCCTTCTGTGCTGGCAAACTGACACATTTCGTAATCTAGCAGTCGTCCAGATAACTAAACTTATGATACTTGTAGCAAGACTTACCTAAGTCAGACTAATTAGTGGAATAAAACACAAAATAAATTTTTTGGAGTTCTGTTCATTTTTCTTGTGATTCAGTGATATTTATTTGCAGAGGAAATTACTCTAATAATTTAAAACTAAAAAAAAGACTAATCAGCAGAAATTAATTATATAATTTACAACATTTCAATTACATGGGAGTATTTTAAGCCATATTAAAATACTAAATGAATTAAAAAAAATTTATCATTATAGCAAATTCATAAATTTAAGCAAAATTATTTTTTTCTCTTTTAATTTATTTTTATTAAAAAGAATGCCTAGTGAGTTTCATTCTTTTGAAATGATGTTAAGTTTGAAATAGCATGAATTTGTTTTATAAATTTTAAATTTGAGTTCAAACTCAACTTATTTTTCTGAAGGTAAATTTAAGTTTTAATTACTTCTTTTCTCCCCCCCCCCCCTTTTTTTTTATGAATTTGCACATTATTGGTACAACCTCCAATATTACATATCTTAAAAATGAAGGTTTGGCTAAACATTATCATTTAAACAAATCATTATCATCAAACTGATTTATTTTTGTATACGACTGCTGAAGGGGGACCCGGACGGAACAGATGCTTTACACTCACGCAGCATTGTTTGGCGATTGTTTGGTTGGCATGATTTTCAAGCCTGCGCCAAACCAATAAAAAAATACAATTGCTAAGTTGCCATCAAAGAAAAAAATCCCCTAAATTTGGTAACTTTTTTCCTTTTTATAACCAATTTTTAAAAAAAAAACTGCTTGAGTGTATGACATCATAGCCGGGGACCCTAACAAACCACTTTAAAATATCTTGTTTGAAGAGGACACATAAGTGTCCTATTAGTGAGCTAAAAACATTTTATAGTTATGTTCTTAAAAAATAATTGGATGCATATTCTGATAAAAAAAAAAAAAAAAAAAAAAAACAGTACTATTATTACTATGTAGAAGATGATAGATTTCTAGACTTTTCCAAGCTGGAAAGTAAAATTAGAAAAATATGTGCTTGAAGTGTGTATTAAAAAGATTGCTTAAATATATATCAGTATTTTTAAAAATATTAAATACAAAATATTTTCCTGTAGGTGATAGTGAATCTAAAGCATCTGAATTAGAGTCCTGTTTTTGTGAAATTATGAACAGCTTTTTATATTTGCGAAAAATCTAATCATAATTTTGTTAATTTGAAATGATCGTTATATTCAGTTTCTTGTTTATAGATTTTTAAGAAGATATATGTATGTAAAATACATATATTTTCTTTATATATGTAAAAGTGTCAGGTCAGATTTTACTTTTAAATGATTAATTTGTCAAATGGTCAGTTGAAAGATGGAAAATTTTTGTGAAAAGCCTATTTTTAAGACAAAGAATTTTGTGAAGGGTCCTGTTTTATGGAAAATAGTTTTGTGAAGGGTCCTGTTTTATGGAAAATAGTTTTGTGAAGGGTCCTGTTTTGAAATAAAAAAAATTGTGAAGGGTCCTTTAAAGAACCCATTTTTTTCCTAAACAGATCCCTGTTGACTGATAGTAAATTCTACCTTATATACTTAAATAATAGCAATATTACTATAAAAAGCTTTAAATCACTTTCTTTTATTGTAAAAGATCAATTTTTAACCATAATGCAAGACTCAGAAATTTTCAAGCCCATTTTCATTTTGTTATACCTAATACTCTATTATACCTAAAAAATTTTCAGTTTTGGCTTGGATGGACTTCTTGCACTCATGATTAGTGAGTGGAATTTGAGATCTCACTGACCAGCACACTTAAGAAACAAGATGTAAAAGGGTCATTCCATGGTAACTTACGTTACATTTAGAATAATTGACTTCAGTAATTTTAGTAATATAACATATAACACTAAAAAATATTCAAAATGTAATGTTTATATGATTTGTTAATTAAACCTATACAAAGCTAAATTTGGATAAAAATTACTTAAATTTAGTACTATTTCTTGAATGCTAAAAATTATATTTACTATGGTAACTTATGTTTCTGACTAAAAGAACGTAAGTTACAATAATAAATATAATGGCCAGTGCTCAAAAAATAGCACTAAAGGTAGGTAATTTTCATCCAAATTTCGCTTTGGATAGGTTTAATCAACAAATCATATCAACATTGCATTTTCAATATTTTTTGGTGTTGTATTATGAAAATTACTAAAGAAAATTATTCTAAATGTAACGTAAGTTACCATGGAATGACCCAAAAGAGATAGGGAGGATTGGTTAAATTTATCTCACCCCACCTTTTGCCCTTCTGTGCTGGCAAACTGACACATTTCGTAATCTAGCAGTCGTCCAGATAACTAAACTTATGATACTTGTAGCAAGACTTACCTAAGTCAGACTAATTAGTGGAATAAAACACAAAATAAATTTTTTGGAGTTCTGTTCATTTTTCTTGTGATTCAATGATATTTATTTGCAGAGGAAATTACTCTAATAATTTAAAACTAAAAAAAAGACTAATCAGCAGAAATTAATTATATAATTTACAACATTTCAATTACATGGGAGTATTTTAAGCCATATTAAAATACTAAATGAATTAAAAAAATTTTATCATTATAGCAAATTCATAAATTTAAGCAAAATTATTTTTTTCTCTTTTAATTTATTTTTATTAAAAAGAATGCCTAGTGAGTTTCATTCTTTTGAAATGATGTTAAGTTTGAAATAGCATGAATTTGTTTTATAAATTTTGAATTTGAGTTCAAACTCCACTTATTTTTCTGAAGGTAAATTTAAGTTTTAATTAGTTCTTTCCTCCCCCCCCCCTTTTTTTATGAATTTGCACATTATTGGTACAACCTCCAATATTACATATCTTAAAAATGAAGGTTTGGCTAAACATTATCATTTAAACAAATCATTATCATCAAACTGATTTATTTTTGTATACGACTGCTGAAGGGGGACCCGGACGGAACAGATGCTTTACACTCACGCAGCATTGTTTGGCGATTGTTTGGTTGGCATGATTTTCAAGCCTGCCCCAAACCAATAAAAAAATACAATTGCTAAGTTGCCATCAAAGAAAAAAATCCCCTAAATTTGGTAACTTTTTTCCTTTTTATAACCATTTAAAAAAAAAAAAACTGTGTGAGTGTATGACATCATAGCCGGGGACCCTAACAAACCACTTTAAAATATCTTGTTTGAAGAGGACACATAAGTGTCCTATTAGTGAGCTAAAAACATTTTATAGTTATGTTCTTAAAAAATAATTGGATGCATATTCTGATACAAAAAAAAAAAAAAAGTACTATTATTACTATGTAGAAGATGATAGATTTCTAGACTTTTCCAAGCTGGAAAGTAAAATTAGAAAAATATGTGCTTGAAGTGTGTATTAAAAATATTGCTTAAATATATATCAGTATTTTTAAAAATATTAAATACAAAATATTTTCCTGTAGGTGATAGTGAATCTAAAGCATCTGAATTAGAAAAATATTGGCAAGTAGTAAAAGATAATCCATCAGATTTTGCTGGTTGGACTTATCTGCTCCATTATATTGAACAAGAGGTAAGAGAACTTTCTTTAAATTAGTGTTCCCGCTAGGCTTTTTTTGAAGGGCGCAGCGCCCTGCCCTTTTTAAAATCGGCAAAATGCGCCCTGCCCTTTTTGAAATCGGCAAAATGCGCCCTAACTTTTTTAAAACTAGTCAAAAGTGGCCAAAAACATCGCGAAAAAACGGCAAACTTCGTCAAAAACATTGTGAAAAGCGGCAAATTTCGTCAAAAGATCGCGAAAAAAACGGCAAATTTTGTCAACAAATCGCGGGGAAAACGTGACTTTCGTCTGAAAATCGCGAAAAAACGGCAAATTTCCTCAAAAAATTGCAAAAAACGACAAATTTCGTTAAAAGATCGCGAGAAAACAGCAAATTTCGTCAAAAGCATTGCGAAAAACGGTAAATTGCGTCAAAATATCGCCAAAAAACGACAAATTTCGTCAAAAGATCGCGAAAAAATGACAAATTTTGTCAACAGATCGCGGGAAAAACGTGAATTTTGTCAGAATCGCGATAAAACGGCAAATTTCGTCAAAAACATTGCGAAAAGCGGCAAATTTCGTCAAAAGATCGCGAAAAAATGGTACATTTTGCCAACAAATCGCGATAAAACGGCAAATTTCGTCGAAAACATGCGAAAAAAACGGCAAATTTCGTCAAAAATATTGCGAAAAAACGGCAAATTTTGTCAACAAATCGCGAAAAACGGCAAATTTCGTCAAAAAAAAATAGCGAAAAAACCTGCAAATTTTATCAACAGATCTCGAAAAAACTGCAAATTTCGTCAAAAGATCGCGATAAAACGCAAATTTCGTCAAAAACATTGTGAAAAGCGGCAAATTTCGTCAAAAGATCGCAAAAAAATGGCAAATTTTGTCAACAAATCGCGGGAAAAACGTGACTTTCGTCAGAGAATCGCGAAAAAACGGCAAATTTTGTCAAAAACATTGTGAAAAACGACAAATTTCGTCAAAAGATCGCGAAAAAACGGCAAATTTTGTCAAAAATATTGCGAAAAACGGCAAATTTTGTCAACAGATCACGAAAAACGCAAATTTCGTCAAAAAAATAGCGAAAAAAACCCGCAAATTTTATCAACAGATCTCGAAAAAACTGCAAATTTCGTCAAAAGATCGCGATAAAACGGTAAACTTCGTCAAAAACATTGTGAAAAGCGGCAAATTTCGTCAAAAGATTGCGAAAAAACGGCAAATTTTGTCAACAAATCACGGGAAAAACGTGACTTTCATCAGAGAATCGCGAAAAAACGGCAAATTTCGTCAAAAACATTGCGAAAAACGACAAATTTCGTCAAAAGATCGCAAGAAAACGGCAAATTTCGTCAAAAGCATTGCGAAAAACGGTAAATTTCGTCAAAAGATCGCGAAAAAACGGCAAATTTCGTCAAAAATATTGCAAAAAAAACGTCAAATTTTGTCAACAGATCGCGAAAAACGGCAAATTTCTTAAAAAAAAATAGCAAAAAAAACCGCAAATTTATCAACAGATCTCGAAAAAACTGCAAATTTCGTCAAAAGATCGCGAGAAAACGCAAATTTCGTCAAAGGGACGCAACCCCCCCCCCCCCCCCCTTAACACCCTGGAAAAAAAATATAAAACAAACATCTTTTGCTCTCCCAGCTCACCAAGCTTAAAAGCCTTATCTTTTTTTTTTTTTTTTTTTTTTTTACTTTTTCTGCTGTGTCACTTTATTATAGCAAATAATCGATCAAGTAATTTTCCACACCCTCACCCAAAATTGATGCCCCCCCCCCCCCCAAGCACACAAAATTTAAAGTTAAAACTCTTTTATTTAAATTTTTTTGTCCTATTTTTAAATCTTTAGTAAGGTAACTAAATCAGTCATCTTAAGTTCAAAATTTCTGCTTCCCCCTTAAAATTCATAGTTTAGAGGCGGCTAATAATTTTATATCCACATATGTTAACCTAATTACTTACTAGAACCTTAAAATATCAATTTAATAAAAATGTATTTCTGTAATTTATGTTACTAAATGTGTGTACAAACATTGATGAGTATATGATGAACAATAATGAGTTTCTTATATTGGTTCCGAAAATGTATACTTTTTTTATGAAACAATGCCCTTTTTCGCTGAAACTACTGCCCTTTTTATGCTTCAATAGTGCCCTTTTTGTGACTAGCACCCTGCCCTTTTTTCTTTCTAGAGTGAACACTATTTAAATGTTAAATTTATTTATTAGAGGCAGATTTGTTACATAGACTATTTGCAATTGTTTGCAGTTAAAGGTGACTAGACTATGATGACTGTTTAATTTTTAAAATGACAAAAAAGGAGACTGCTTACACGTTTACTTTTGGGCATTTTTCGTTAATTTCTCGAGTTATTCGACATTTCCAGACTTTCAATGGAAACAGTTCTGCATGTTACACGATTACAGCACCATCTACGATTTTCTGAAGAAAGTGTTAAATACAAAAATTACATATGTTTTCGCATAAAATCCGAATCTGCAATAAAAAAGAGGTTATCATTTAAGCAGGGCCCGCGCTAAGCATTCGCCTAAGTGCCAAATGCGAATACATCATGAAATTGGTGAATAAATAATTATTATGGCGAAAAGCCTGGCGAATAATTTTTTTAGACTCTTTCGTTGTTGTAATCATGTTTTGCACAGTACAGATATATGTACTGTAATGTTTTAAAACATAAATGAATTTTCGTTGCGAGTTCGTGTACAGCCGTATTCCTTCCCCTTCGCGCCTTCCCGTCCATTGTTAGGCTTAGCATCAGGCTCACTTCCTCTGGCTGCACCATTTAGAGCTCATTCTATCACGGGAGAGAGAAGCGAATATCTTCGTGCCTGCGCTTTGATACCACACGGAGAGCAGACGATTTGTGCATGGACGCTGCTCCGCGGCAGCTGCATTTGTTTCGTATTCAAATGCTTGTTGCTTTGTTTCATTTTGAAATGCTTGTTCCTGAATCTAAGTTAGTAAAAAAAAAAATGGTGGTCAAAATGATTCAACAACCTTCAATTCTTTCGTATTTTGAAAAAATAGATCCTAATTCCGATAGTGTAGAAGAAGAGAAAGGCATAAGAAGAAAAAAAAAACGTAATGAAGACTCTGAAATTTATCCGGAACAAAACAAAAAATTCAGCAAAGTTGGTTTTCAAAGCATAAATGGCTGGAACATATTTCTGAAAAGCAGATATTATATATCAGGCATGAGATTCTTCTGCGGATTTCCGCTATTTTGCTGTTTTGTCAATCTCATCCCTTAGGGATGAGATTCTTCCGCGGTTTTCCGCTTTTTTGCTTTTTTGTCAATCTCATCCCTGATATATACTTTTGGCTAATAATTTTTTAATTTGGCTAATTTACTGGCTAGCATTTTGAAAATCTTAGCGCGGCCCCTGTTTAAGATTCAAAGTTGTCCTCCCGGGGGGTGTATTTATTGCAGCTATTTTGTATTGGAAGGGAGTTTTTGCATTTTGTTTTCTGAATACTGTTATTAGTAGTTTATCTCCTGATCGAATGAATTGTATGTCTAGGAATGCTAGTGTGTTATCTTTTTCTCTTTCTGTGGTAAATTGTATATTCTGATCATATGAATTAAGCTTTTCCAGTAAGGGGGAGAGGTATGTAATTTTATTAACTATTACAAATATATCGTCAACATCTTATCCATATTTTGAATAGATCTTTTTAAATCATTTATAATAGTGTTCTCATCAGGGTTGTAATTTTAACCGGTCAAAACTGATTTTGACCAGGACACTGGATAAAAGTGGTTTTAAGCGTCCAAAATTGGTCAAAAGTGGTAAAAAATGGTCAGAACTGTTACAAATAGTTTTAAATAGTCTTAATTTTTAATTATTTTTTGCAATTAAAAATATCTTAAGTAATAAAAGTAACAGTGCAATTAAAAAAATACACTGACAAGTTTATGAGGTTCATTAGTAAAATATGCTTATACAATACAAGTGTTAAAAATGGCCTATGCAGTTGTAAAAGTATAATTCAGTTGCAGTTAAAAACACAAAACATGGCACATATGCTGAATCCTGTCTACATGGGTAAAGGTATTGATGAAGAAAAGAAAGAAATAGCAAGACAGTGGTTACATGATAATATTGATCTTACGTTTTTGCCTCTTGTGATTGCATTTCAAGCAGAATCCTCACCATATCCAAAATCCTATTTTTCTGAAAGTGTAAAAGATACAGTTGGACCCGATGTCTGGTGGGTGGACAGCAATGAAGAAGATAACAGGCATTGATATAAAATTTGTTGAATTCACATGACATCTAATGAACTGTTGTGCTAGCTCTTCATCAATAGAAAGATTATTTTCTAAGTTTGGAATAATCCAAAATAAATTACGAAACCGTCTAAGTTTAGGGACAACTGTAAAAATTGCTACTTGTAATCATTTTTTTTTAATTAAACACAAATTACATAAAAACATAAGAGCTTGTGTAAAGAATAATTAAAAATATTTGTATTGTATCTTGGTGGCTCGCAGCGTTCCTAAATTTTTCTACCTTTGCTACCACTATTTTAAAACAAAACTCTTCATGGTATATTCCTTTAACGTCTGCAATAGAAATATACGACAAAGTTTACCTTTTTATAATAGTGGTAGCAAAGGTAGACAAATTTAGGAATGCTGCGAACCCTGTGTTATGTTATTTGTGTTATGACTTTTTTTTTAATTTGGTGTTTGCTGGTGTTATGTTATTTATAATATATTTTTAACAAATGTTAACTTAGTTTTAACATGTGCTAGTAAAATATATTTGATTAGTATTAAATAAATTGAATATTGAATTTCAGTGGTCAAAATGGTCAAAATTGATTTTGACCGGGGCGGTTTAAACCGCCATGGTTAAAACCGATACAACCCTGGTTCTCATGTGTTCGCATTTTCCATTCAGCTACTGTCTTTGGTATTGGAGATCCAATTAGTACACCTTTAATTGTACGCCTTGTATTGGTACACCTTTATTGATGTGTTTTAAAATAAATTAATATCTTTTTAATGGGTAGTGCAAGTAATTATGCAAAGTAATAACATTTTTATTATTAGTTTTAAAAATATTTTTTTCTTTGTTTTAGAACAATATAGATGCAGCGAGACAGGCCTTCCAAGAATTTTTTCAGCATTACCCATATTGTTATGGATACTGGAAGAAGTTTGCCGATATGGAAAAAAATCTTAATAGTCCTGAAGCAGCTGAAAAGGTAATTTTTTAATTAAATACAATAATTACATTAACTTGATATTCTTGTATATGTGAGATGTTCAGAAGATTTAATATTTTGGTTTATTTTCTTTGTTATATATAAAGAAATTAGTAAAGTACAATCTTTCTCTATATAAATATCCCTAGCATATCACAAATGAAATAATGATTTAAAAAAAAAAAAATAATCAAATGATTTTGTAGATTGATGTGGCTTTGGTTTTCAAGGCCAAAATCCTAGGTATTGGTTATTTATAGATCAAATTGCTATTAATTTATCTTTGTTACCTAATTTTTTTTTTTTTTTTCATTAGATACAAAGATGTTAATGCTATACTTATTATTTTATATTAATAGTTTTCCAAAATTTTGATTATTTTGTTTTGAATTTTTCAGAAAACTTGTTGTATTTACCTTCCTTTTCACACCATTCTGTGCTATAAAATATGAAAATAGTGAAAATTTGAAAAGAATATCCATTTATTTATTTTTTTCTTTTTGAAAAGTTGAAAGAACAAAAGAAAGGGCTATGTTTAAGATACATAAGAGTATAATATTTTAATAAATAATTAATATTAAAGTTATCGTTTCAACAGTTTTCAGATGGGCTTCAAGGGGAGGGGGGGGGAGACTTTTTTTAGTTTTCAGGAATATTCCAAAATTAGAGGTGAGGGGACTACAGTATTACTTGCAAAAGTTTCAAAAGAACATTTACTGTATGCAAATCTTTTTTTTTTTTTCTTTTAATTAATATTTCTAAAATTGAGAGCCACAAAATATTTTGCTATTTTTCACGTTATTGCATCCATCACTATCAAATGTTTTTACTGCGAATTCTTTTTCAATACTCCTAAAACAAACAAACAAATAATACTTCATGACTATACATTATATTTGGATCATGGACTACAGTGCTCAATTCCACTTGCATGGCTGTAAAAGCCTAGAGTTTTATGGCATGTGTATGGATCAAATGGTCAGTCTGATTCAGAAACTTCAGGGTTTAGTTCCCCAAGTACGCTTTGTATTCAGTTTATTAACTCTGAAAGGATGAATGAACCTTGGCTGAATCCAGGGCTTAATCTGCACCAGAGCTCAGCTCTGGTACTTCTGTTTTTAGTAAATATAGTAGCTAGAATTCACTAGAGCTCATAAACACTGCACTCTGTGGAGCCTAGTACAATACCGCTTCCGAAAATCAACTTCGAAATTACCCTTTCCTTTCTCATCCATCTCCGATCTTTTGCCTTATTTTGTATCAAAACACTTTTAAGTGATGTAATGTGTCGCTCACATAAGAGATGGAGATGGAACAGGCTCGATTTTTATATCATTCTTCGGGTTTGGGCATGCTGGAGCTCAATGTGTTAAATTCAAAATTTTATTTTATTTTGATTTCGAATCATTTTAATGCTAATTTGATCAGAATAAAGAGTAAACAGAAATAATCTTATAGTATAGTCCTTTAGATAATGTCAGAATTCGGAAATTGTCCTTAATAATTAACTTTTGTTCTGTGATTATTATAATACTTCGTTTTTAAGTATGAGAATCTTGAATAATATAGTTTTAGATCAGGGGTGCAAAAATCTAGGCGCCAATGGGCTGATTCCCACCACTAAATTTTATTAGTATTCTTCGTCAAATTTTATTAGTATACTTCGCTTAAATTTTATCAGTATTCCTATGAGACTAAGAATACTTAAAATTTAGTGGTGGGAATCGGCCCATTGGTGCCTAGATTTTTGCACTCCTGTTTTAGATAAATATAGTTAAAATAGTTATAAAGTTAATAGTTTTTTTTCTTTTAATTAATATTAATGTAGTTGAACTTATAGCATTAATAATAACGACCATTTTGAGAACATTTCGATAATAATGATTGAATAAGAAAAATATATTTCAGATTTTTGAAGACGGGACCAAAGCAATACCATTGAGTGTGGATTTATGGATCCATTATATAAACTTTTACAAAGCACAGCAACAAGACAAAGAAAATTATTATGAAAATGTTAAAAAGTAAGTAAATTATTTCTTAATAATTCAATGTTATAACAATATATATGAATAGAAAAGTGCTCATTATATTCTGCATAAAATTTTGAGTTTAAGGGTGGGGGCGGAGGGGGGCACGACGTTGCTACACTTAAAGGGAGCACTTTGAAAAAAGAATCAAGCAGTGGACATAACTCATCGTAGGCTTAACCTAGAACAAAGAGATGAAAAAAAATTAGTTTTTTTAGTTCAAAAGCTTAGTGAAATATGTAGCATTTTAAAAGAAATATGCATTTGTCATCAATTCAAAGTCAACCAAACATTTTATTATTTAAAGTTACACAGATAAACGAGATATCGATATTTAGAAATATTTCACTAGAGAAATACAGTGATACCTTTGTTTTTCTCGATAATCCGTCCGAAAACAATCGGCAAAATCTGAAACTGACAAAACCGAGGCAATTATTTACGTATGAATCTATGTTAAACCAATTAATCTGCTCCAAATACTCCAAAATACGTACCAAAAGCATATTTTATAGAGAATAGGTATAGCGTTTAATACTAAAAACAATTTGGCGTATGATATCAAGGCACTATCTGAGGTCACTTCCTTTTTTGGTCTTTTGGCAGTAGGACTAGCTTCAGAGTCAGGGGATCTATGTCGGTTAAAAAAGTGGTCCAAAGTGGTCTGTTTCTACCGCCTCTTTAAGGTTTGCCTAAAATGGGGTAAGACGTTGCATTAAACCAGTTGCAGATGGCTTGCAACAGCTTTGCCTGGGGGATTTTTTTCCACAAACCCCTCTACCTTACTCCACATAGAGAAGATGTCCTTAATCTCTGAAGAAGGCACATTCTCTCCCATCTCTTCCTCCTCATCTGAAGCAACTTACTTCTCTGTCGTCTATTTCACTTCTAGTTGAAGTGAGTGGGGGAGTTCTTGACTGTGTTCATCCACCTACTCTTCTATATCCTCACCACTCTCCTCCAAATCCATGCACTTCCCAAAATCAGCAGTTGACTGCACCACATGTCTAGGGTCATCAGGAGGAAGTCTCAAATACTCGAAATCTGTTTCACGCACACATCCTGGCCTAATTTATTCCAGGCAGAGTTCATAGTCCTGGATGTCACCTCCTAGCCTTATCTACGAGGCTAATGCAGTTGAAAATGTTTTTTCAAGAACTCTTTTAAGGGTAATTATGTGTCTGATGTCACCTCAAAGCATCTTTGAAACATTGCTTTTGTGTACAGTTTCTTGACATTTGAAATGACATTCTGGTCCATCGGCTGGATGAGTGGTGAGGTATTAGGAGGCAAGAAATTTACTTTGATAAAATTGAACTCCTCTAACAATGAGTCTTCTAAATCTGGAGGATATGCAGGATCATTGTCCATTACCAGGAGGGCACTTAAGGGGCAACTGCTTATCCTGGAGGCAGCTTTTCACTCGAGCCAAACACTTCACTCATCCACTCATTGAACATTGGCCTTGGAACCCATGCTTTCTTGTTTGCCATTCACATAACACACTGTTTAATTTTAATCACGTTGTTTCTTCTAAAAACTCTAGGAGTTTCTGAATGGTACACCAGTAAGGGCAATCACCACTATGATTACCACACAACAAAAAAGTCAGCCTATCTTTCATAGGCTTATGTCCTGGCAGTGCCTTTTCCTGCCATGTAATGAACATCCTCTTTGGCATTTTCTTTCAAAAGAGGGCAGTTTCATCACACTTCAAGACTTGTTGGGGGATGAATCCTTCAGCCTCTACATAATCTTTGAATTCGGACACAAATTTTTCAGCCCAGGATGTGTCCGCACTCGCACTTTCGCCGTGCCTAGTAACACTGTGTATATATAAATTCATAAAGGAAATCTTTTTTTTTTTTTTTTTTTATAAGTTTACATGTCTGTTTTATTTGAAGAGGGAAAAATAAGTTTCAAAATTAAAACAAACAACGAATGTTTTATATCAAGAATATATCTACTTTTCATATGAATTGATTTTTAAGCCATTGTACAAATTAGAAACACATGTTTTTACTACTTTTTGAATTTTTTAAACAGCACTGTGCAAACTCAACTATATTCAAGTTCAGTTTTTTGTTATTTTAAATCACATTTTGACAATTTAAACAACAAATAAAATATTACATTTATTTTCTGAAAAATGCAGATAGATAGTAAAGAATGACAAGTTTAAGTAATTTTGTCACAAAATAATCTTTGAAATTGGAGAAACTTTCATTCCTTAGGATTATCATTGAGTAGAAATTGGAAATCTAACCATAGCCTTAAGATATTAAATATGTTTAATGAAAAGATGTTTTAATGAACAATGATTAGTTTAGGAAGGATTTTGGGTCCTTTTAATGGATTCTACACAATTTTTTTCATCTTAAAACAGGACCCTCCAAAAAATTATTTTTCTTGAAAATTGAACTTTTACAAACTTTTCTATCTAAAATGACAGACATAGATATTGACAAACAAAGAGCTAGAGCTACAGGCAGATACAGACCTAGGCAGAGATAGACACAGTTTGACAGATAGACATGCAGACAGACAACCCAGTGCAAGATATATGCAATTGATCTGTCTGTCCATTTAAAATTTAAATATCTAAAAAATTCTCTTAAATCTAAGTTTTAAATTTGTTATTGAGGTGTAAAGTGGTATTAGTGTTTCCCTAATGGATGAATTAGAAACAAGTTTACAACACATGATTCTGTTGAAAGTCTGATGATTAGTGCATGAAATGTGCAGGGGGACCCCCTAGTATATGTGAAATTTTATGTACCTAAATTTAATGCATTTATTGTTTGTTAAAACTGGAATAAGCATAATGTCTAAGCAGGAAATTGAATTTAATGCTAGTTTCAGATGCTCAAAATTAGGATTAGTTTTTTTATGAGTATAAAAAAAACCTTTTCACATAGACAGCAGACCCTGTGAGAAAAGTCTGAACAGACCCCTGGAAGATTCCAGAGTCTTACAAAGATTTATAAGTGTAAGGAGTGTAAGGTTTGTTTAGCATATTAATAATATAAATATTTTATGTGATAAATACAAGAATTTCAAATTTACTGTATTGTGCATTACAAAAAATATTTTTAAATATCAGCCATCATTCTCACTGATTTTTTTTTCCCCCTTTTAGCTTATTTAAACGAGCTTTAGATGCAGCTGGTCGTGAATTTCGTTCTGATCGTTTATGGGACTTGTATGTTATGTGGGAAGAAGAGAATAAGAAGCTCAAAGAAGTGACTGGTGCATATGATAAACTCTTTACAATTCCTACTCAGCTGTACAGTCATCATTTTGAAAAGTAATTTTTTATTTATTTATCATGAAATTCTTAAGTTACATTGTGTAAAATTTAGCTTGTAGGACTTGAAATTTAGTTTTTACTAGGAAGAGAGTCTTCCTAATGACTGTAAATGGTGGGAAATGGAACAGTTTGGGAAGAGAAAAAAATATTTTTAACCCCACATTTTAATGTGCTATTTAAAGTAACCATATATGTTAAATATTAAATCATGACATAATGTCATTGGGAAAAATATAAATCAATAATCCAGATTAACAATACGAAATATTTGTTTTCATTATAAAAACTAGGGGGACTCTGGTCCCTACAAGCCACACTTGTTAACCCCCATTCAGACACTGCAGGCTCTTAAAACATGCTAATTTGCTCAGTTTTAAAAATATTATTGGGGATTGATTGACTTGTAATTAAATTAAGAGTGGCAACATTTTGTAACGGGGTTTTCATTCATTTCTCTTTGACTGAGGGATTTTAAGGCCGTATCAACTGCTGTTGCGACAAGTAATGGTTGTTTTCGTGATTTATTAAATAAGATCAATTAAATATTTGAAAATCAGCTTGTATAAAATGACTAAGTAAACAATATCGCTTCCTCACACAATTTTATAACGACACTATAAGAAAATTATTTTATAATAGACTATTTAAATTTATTTTGAATGTGATGTAATTTTTACCAAAGTTTTCTTTCTCCTTTTAATATTCACATGAAAATATGTTCTTTAATTGAAAGGACTTATCTGTGCTGTTTTAAATTTGGCCACAATAGGTAAACTTTTTTGAATTATGAAATAAATCTCTCGTGTAAATGTATTTTTAAATTGAAACTGTTTGTGGCAACATTATTATTTGGGCATTTTAAATGACATAATTTTCTCCATTTACTGTTTTTAACGCATGATGATTTAATTTATTTTAAAGTTTTCTTTCTATTTTTAATAATCACTTGTAAATACATTTTTAAATTCAAAGGAAAATTATTTGTGTTGTTTTACAATTTGGCAACAATATAAAAAGACTTTTTCGAAATATGAAATAAATCTCTGTTGTAATAATGAATTTCTAAATAAAAAGTTGAGGAAAAACCCTAAAAAAATTAGTAAAATTTGAAAAATGATTGCACACTGCCAGCTTGTCAAGTGTGTGCTAGAGAAAGATAATTAAATTGCTATGCATATATTTTGATTCTATAAAACTTTTCTAACAGAATTATTTTAACAGACTTCAACACTTAAAATAATTCTTCAATTTAAAAACTGTCTTCTTCAGTGTGTTTATCTGACCTTTCTCTATAAATAAATTTCTCTACCACCAATTTTCATATTTTTATATGTAATAGTTATGTTAGCCAAGAAAGACCTCCTGTAACAAAAAAATATTTTATGATGGCAACAGTAGCATTAGTTACTTTTTTTTTAAAAATAGAGATATTCAAACTTTATATACATCTGTTTCTCAATTTTAACCAAATATTTTATTATATTATGCATTTATTAAGGATTTCTGTTGTATTGTGTAGTGGTCACTGCTTTACTGCTCCCACTTAATCATTGTTCCAGAGAAGCAAATTTTTCCAAAAATTTGTGGAATTTTTGTAGTGGGGAGGCTCTTGCTTGCAAGATTTGAAAATTTTATGAAATTGTTAACTGATTTGAAAGATAAAAGGTTGTACAATTCATTTATGTCATGTTTCTCTGAGAATAAGACTGGTCTTCATACTAAATTTTGTTTCAAAAAATGTATTTGGGCTTTTTTTTTTTTTTTTTGGAGGATGTTTTATTTTTATAATTTTTTTTTTTTCTCACGAATAGCATATTAAATTTATTTACTTATAACAATCTACATTTATTCATATTGTAAGGAGGAATTAGCGCAGGAGATAGAGCAAACAGAAATTCTAAAAAATGCCTAAAAATAAGCCAGAAAAATAGAATAAATGTTTATTCTAAATCCTACTGCAATTCGTCAGTACAGGTCGCACGTCGTAAAGTGGAAGCACCAAAATGCGATGTTGAACTTAGTACTGACAAAATATTAATAGTTGAGAATGAATTCAAAGTTTAAATTTACTACAAATTCTTTTGTTAAAGTATAATTTAAAATTTCCGTTGAGTTGATTATCTATATATCCATCTGAAATAAAAATTAAAAATATGACTCACCCAGAAATAATGATGACAGGGAATATTCACCAAATTCACCAATGAACAAATTTTATTTCAAACACAACATACTTTATCGTTCATTTCAGTAGCTACTTCATATACACAAAATAATTATGTGATTGTAGATTATTTCAATAATTAGTTTCAGTTCAATTCTCTTAAATCTTTAAAATCTAAAGGATAGTTCATCTTATTGAGATTGTAGTTCAGTTTATGAATTATTTAAGGAAGTTATTCAGAGGAAAGGAGTCGGATATGGTTGTCTTAAAATTGTCATTTAATTGTTTAGAAGGATGATAAGTCTTACTGTAATTAGAGGTAGGAGTAGACAAAAATTTAATCTTGATGGACAATCTGGAACTTAAAACAGAATACGAAGAAATCCTCTCATAAAAAAAGAAAATTCGTTTAATTCATGCTGCCGCAATGTCTAGACGATTGATCCATACTGCTGCCAGAAGATTGAATCAGTAGATATTTTCTCACACAATACTTCGAGATCGCACTGCTGTAAGATTATTAATTTCTCACACGATAGCGCAATTCTTCGCGATCATGCTTCCGTAAGAAGATAGGTTCATATTAGAATATGTAGAACTTGACTAAATCTTGGAATACCGTCTATGCAATTCTCTCATACAGAAAGAAACTCGCTGAGATTATTGATTTATCAGGCATTTTTCTTTGAATAGAAGAGCTGAATCTGAAGCCAAAATATATGAAACTAGTATATAACCCCGTCAAAAATGACGGATTGTTGATCTGCGTTTCATTTTCATAAGACTTCATACAAACAAACAGCATGGAGATTTATTATTGAAAGGTTTGTATTGTAGAAAAATACATTTTAAAAAGGACAAATGATTTCTACAAATAAAAATAATAAGGATATATATATTTTTTTTTTTTTTTTTTTTTTACTTAGTATTAAATTTCTGAAATAGTTCAACGATTGGACAAAATCAAATATTAACAAATAATCCATGTGCGAAAGTTTTTGTAAAAAAGTGTTATCAATGAGTTTTTAAACAGCTTGACTTACCATATAACTCATTGTTTGATTACAAAAGCAAAATTAAATGGAAAGTACGCTGTACTATGATTTCTTATATTTTAATTACGTTTGATAAGAAAGAATCATTTTACAGTATATGACCCATTATCCGAAAATCCAAAATCCGGAAAAACCCGAAGTCCGAAAAGAAAAATTCGAAAATTTTCTAAATTTGTAAATTTTTACTAAAATTTTAGATTTTCTGAAATTTTTCGAAAATTTTACAGATTCCTAATTTTTTTTTTCAGTCCATTGTGTTTCAATGTTTAATCACTAAAATATTGTTACTTCAGTGGCGGGTGAACACGCCCCCCCCCCCTCTCTTCCCGAAATTAAAAACAAATCATTTTTCTCTCAAATTTTAGTTTAAAATTAATTTATATTACGATTTGTTAGAAACAAAAAATAGTTATGTATTTATTTCATCAGGGGTGATTCTGTTCAAGTTTTCCTAAAAATTTAAAGCATTCGATTTCGAAAATTTAAGTCTTCAGTCCAAAATTTCGAGCATAAATATCTCGAATTTTGAACGATAGTCGCCGAAAAAATCAATTATGTCTATCGTTCGTAGAAAAAATAGAAAATTTCATCAAAGGATTGTGGAAACAACGTGAATTTCGTCAAAGTACCGAAAATAAAAACGCAAATTTCGTTGCAGGATTGCAAAAAAAAAAAAAAAAAAAAAAAAAACGCTAATTTTGTTAACAAATTGCAGAAAAACACTATTTCCGTCAAAGGCTTACGAAGAAGACGACGCAAATTTCTTCCAAGGACTCCGAAAAAAAAATGTAAAATTTCATCAAGGGATCACAAAAAAAAAAATAAATAAATAAATTAAAAAAAAAATTTAAAAAAAATTGGTTAAAGGATCGCAAAAAAAAAAACTGTGAATTTCGTCAAATAATCGCGGAAAAACATGAATTTCTTCAAAGGGTCTAGAAAAAAAAAACGCAAATTTCTTCAAAGCACTGCGAAAAAATGTCTAATTTCATTAAGCGATCGCGAAAAAAGTGAAATTTCGTCAAAGGATCGAAAAAAACAACCGCTAATTTCGTCAATCTCAGAAAAAACTCGAATTTTGTCAAAGGATCGTGAATAAAAGGCAAATTTCGTCAAAGAATAGCAAAAAACGCAAATTTCCTCAAAGGATCGCAAAAAGAAAACGCAAATTTCTTCAAAGGACTACAAAAAAATGAAATTTTGTTAAAGAACAGCAGAAAAAATGCAAATTTTGTCAAAGAATCACGAAAAAAAAACATTAATTTTGTCAAAGAATCACGAAAAAAAAACATGAATTTTTTCAAAGAATCACGAAAAAAAACATGAATTTTGTCAAATAATCGTGAATTTCGGGAGGATCCGAAATCCGGAACGATGGAAGAATTTCAAAATCCTCCAGTAGATGGCGACACTATACTGAATCAACCTCAAATCTCTCCCAAGGAAATAAATCACCTCATTCTGAAAAAAAAAGTGCTTACAGAATTTTTTTTTACAGAAATGTTAATATACATTTTTTTTTTGAAATAGTGTTTTAAGGTTTTAAACAAAATTAAAAGATTTAAAAGCTTGAATATGCTTTTACAAATATTTAAACGACGAAAGTAGAAAATATAACTTCTTTTTCAGTAAGCCTAACATGGCATTTAACTACGGTCGAATCGCAGAGTGGTACAGTCCGGTACCGTTACAGACACTTTCTCGCCTTTGGATTTTATTATAAGTAAGATAAACGTGTCTTAAAATTGTTCAAACGCCATCAGAGTTACTGATTCTAACAAAAATTTTGACATAGTGTCTTTCCTTACGGCCAAACACGGCTTTCATCCTCTCTCGCACCTACATCTAACGGAGAAAAGCAACAGACTGCATAAATTTTAATTCAAACTCTACCAAGTCCAACTCACGCACCAGCCAAAACATCCGATCAATCAGAAAAGGCGAAAATTCCTCTTCTTCATTTTGAATCTCTTAACTATCAACCGTCGCCGCTAAAAAGCATTCCCGCGACAACTCAACTCTACACGCGAACGATCCTGGCGAAACGAAAACAACTACGCCCTAGCAACAAACAGTAGAAATTAAGATCGTTCGTCCACGAATGTTCTAGAAAGAATTTCAATTCCCCTTTTTCCCCACTGAAAAATGCACCCCCTAACCTTGGATGCCCACTTGAACGACCCTTTCAACCAAAATGGGTGACGATTGACCACTAAGTTGTTGTTTCAACAACGCGCTAAGCTAGAATTCAAAATGGCCAGGCGTCATTCCAAAAAAAGATAGATGTAAACACTGAGATTAGAAAAAATGTTTAAACAATCATATCTGCCAAGATTTAAGTTGAATCTTGCTAGAATTTTGGCAGACTGCATAAAAAATTTAGTTTAATCTTTTAAATAAGGTTTAGAACAAAAATTATTAATATTAAAAAGTGGAAAATATATATTTTAACTTAGAAGAAAACACACAATACTTGACAGAATCGATGTAAACAAACGGAAATCTTTTATTCTTTTATCCAGAGATTTAAATGCATGATTATAATTTAATTTAGAAAAGATTATTGATTTTAAAAATTGATTTAATTATAGAAGTTGATTTTAAATAATAATAAAATATCTTAGAAGAAAAGTTAAAAAGATTAATTTTAAAAAGATAGAAAATATTGACTGTTTAAATAATAACCGTTAAATATTGATCAATATTATGAAAACTTATAAATAATGATTAATTATGATTAAATATTTTATTTAAATAAATAAATTAATGAAAACTATAGAATTTAAAAGTAGAAATGGAATGTATCATAACACATATAATTATGTACAGTTGCTATTGCATTAAAAAGGCATTTCCATTGGCTTTCGATATCTTCCGTACTCAGATTAAGACCAAGGGATTGTTAAAATTTATCTTACAAAACTTTCATGTACTTCTGAAAATTAATGTTTTCTAGCTTGCTATTTTTAAACTAAGATTTCATTTATAGGTTTCGAAAACATGTGAAAAAGAATTCTCCTAGAGATATTTTGTCTACCGATGAATTTCTAGAATTGAGACAATCTGTTGTCAAAGCTTTGAAAGATGCTATTGATTGTGATGATGAAGAGGATGATAAAAATGCTGATAAAACTGATGCTTTGCCACCTGGAATGGAATTAGATGATGCTCCTCCTGGATTAGAGACAGATAAAAACAGCATTGACAAGGACATGGTAAGATTTCTCAATTTTATTTTGTGCATTCCAATTTGCTTTAATTCTGTAATAAAAATGATGTATGTATTTTATATACAATGTATTACTTTTTATTGGGAAAAGGGTTTGTAACGTCTACTTTACTCGTGGATATTTTTCATGTTTAGTTAGTGTAAAGGGGAATTTTTTTAAATGTCAGTATAATTTTTCATGCAGTAATTTTGCCAATTTCAACACATGTCTTTTCTTTCTTTTATGTGTTTTATTTTATAAAATGTATTCAAGAAATAATTTATCTAATCAAAATTTTTTAATTTTGTATCGTATATTTTAAAGTTTTAAGTAAAAAATGGTACACCTTTATTATTATCATTTTAGCAAATTATAAATTATTTAAAAAAAAATTATTTTGCAATTTTGTATTCTTCATTTTCTTTCTCTTTCTTTTTAAAATTGCAATTTGAAGGTAAATTGTACTTTTGTTACCAGTTATAAAGGATAGTCAATCACAGGATGATTGTGGATAGGGATCTACCTGATTTTAGGATTTTTTGGCTTTTGTATTTCCTGATTTCAAGATTTTTTTAAATATTATTTTTGAGTTACTTAAAAGTGTGATGGAAATTTAAAAATAAAGACTATTTATTATGTGACAGAAATTTAGAAACTATCTTTAATAATGTAATAATATTTTTTTAATATTTGCAATACATTTTAGTGTATTTCATTAGTTACAATAAAAGTTTATCGTTAAAATTTTAACCATACCCTTCATCTTTATTTTTCTTTCATATAACTTCTGGATTTTTTAAGTAAAATCACAATTATCCCTGTCAATCAAAAGCTTGTTTTTTAGCTATAGTAATTCATAAAGAAATCATGGTTTCATCTCCTTGGGATGAAAATTTCTTCAAAAGTTCAGATGTTCTCAAGTAAAATATTTTTAATTGCCCACAATTTGTCACTTTTTTTTAGGTTTTGAAAACATCTAATAGCTTTGCAGCTGACCAGATTCTAGCACTAAAAAAAAAAAGGCATGTGTTTAAATATTGCGTCAATCAAAAGATAAACATTTCATTCATATATATATATATATATATATATATATATATATATATATATATATATATATATATATATAAACAATGAAATATTTTAAATTTTAGTGAAAGTTTTTAAATATGCATTCCATTGTGATAGGTTTAGCATTGGACAGGGGAATTTGAAATCTGACTTATCTTGCATCCTTAAAAGTTAATATGGTAAAACTAATTTAGCTTGCATAACTAACTTAGTTAACTAAAACTAACTTAGCTAACTACTACCAATTAGATTCAGCAAATCTTAATGTATGAAGTTTTCATACGTCTTTTTCTCTCTTATCAAAACTTTTCTTAAATATCTTTTCATTTAATAATTTTTGGAATGATTCTTCTCCCACACCCCGCCCAGCGATGCCGCGGATGTGCTATAGCGCGTAAATTACGCGAAAAATTGGAGCAAAAAAAAAACGCTCGCAAAAAAAAAAAAAAAAAAAAAAAAAAGTTCTTACGCGTCCCTGGGACGCGTAAATTCTTTGAAGAATCGCGAAAAAACGATAGTTTTCGTCGAAGGATCTCTGAAAAATGGTAAATTTCGTCGAAAGAGCTTGAAAAAAACGGCGTATTTCTTCGAAGGATTGTCAAAAAATGGCAAAATTGGTTGAAGAGTCGCCCAAAAACGGCAAATTTCGTCGAAGGACTGCGAAAAAATGGTGCATTTCGTAAAAGGATCGCGAAAAACGGCGCATTTCGTCGAAGGATCGCGAAAAACGGTGCATTTCGTCGAAAAATCACGAAAAAACGACACATTTCGTTGAAGGATCGCGAAAAACGTCGCATTTCTTCAAAGGATCGCCAAAAAATGGCAAATTTCGTCAAAAGAGCTCGAAAAAACGGTAAATTTCATCGAAAAATCTCGAAAAAACGGCAAATTTCGTCGAAGAATCGGCAAAAAACGGCAAATTTCGTCGAAGAATCTCGAAAAAACAGCGAATTCCGTCAAAGAATCGCCAAAAAACGGCAAATTTCGTCGAAGGATCTCGAAAAAATTATAAATTTCGTCGAAGGATCTCGAAAAAATTATAAATTTCGTCGAAGGATCGCAGAAAAAACAGCAAATTTCGTCGAAGGATCGCGAAAAAACGGTGGATTTCGTCGAAGGATCGTGAAAAAGCGGCGCATTTCGTTGAAGGATCGTGAGAAAGGGCGCATTTCTTCAAAGGATCGCCAAAAAATAGCAAATTTCGTCGAAAGAGCTCGAAAAACCTTAAATTTCATCGAAGAATCTCGAAAAAACGGCAAATTTCGTCGAAGAATCGCCAAAAAATGGCAAATTTCGTCGAAGGATCTCGATTAAAAACGGTAAATTTCGTCGAAGAATCTCGAAAAAAACGGCAAATTTCGTCGAAAGATCTCGAAAAAATGATAAATTTCGTCGAAAGATCTCTAAAAAATGATAAATTTCGTCGAAGGATCACCGAAAAAAACGCGAATATCGTCCAAAGGCCACGGAAAAAATGCGAAATTCACTCAACCTGAAATCAACTCGAATCAAAAGCAGAGTTAATCTGACCTACAACTACAAAAATAGTGCTGAGAGAGGATTCCCACCCCCCCTTTCTGTTGTAACGTAACCTTTCAGAAAATTTGCTGTGAATTTCAGAAAATATTTTTTTTAATTCAAAATCACTCCTGAAACTCCTTTCCAAAGAAAATGTTTGATTCCAACACTGATCTATGCTGACAAATAATCAAATGGGAAGTTTAATCATAGCATCCATTCATTCAACAAAAAGTGCCCCCTTTACTCAACAAAAGTATTCTTTTATCCAACAAAAATGTCTTTTTTTCAATAAATCCGTCCTCCCCCTTTTAAAAGAAATGCAAATATTAGTGATACTTGTTATCTTCTACACTCAAATAATCATTATTTTATAATTAAGCATTTACATTAAAAAAAGGTAAAAAAAAATTCTCTTAATAATAAAAAAAAAATCTTATTTGATTGAAAAATACTGGTTTTAATTATTCATTATTTAATTATTATCAAAACAATAACTATTGCATTTCTCTTTTCCAAATAAACAAGTTCACTTGTTCTTTTAAAATATGAATTTGAATTATTATGAATGGGGATGGGGACCCGCTTTTATAAAAAAGGGACCCAGATATTTGAAAATCCTGGGACCCAGGATTTTTAGGATCCAGTGACATCACTGCCGCCCCTTACATTCTACTTAGTTGTCTCAAACTGGAATATCTAAAATTTTGATATCTTGGTATCCTTTGCAGTTGTCTAACTGCTTGTTTTTTACCTCTTTCATCTTTTGAATAATTTTCATTAAATACTAAAATCTAACAGTTAGGGTTATTTAATGACCCATGTATCTTGTTATTTGCTAATAATTATAGATCTCTAAATCCAGACCTTTTTTGTTCAAATTTAAAAAACTGGTTTATCATAAATTACCATTTATACATTTATTTCATTAGTCAGGCATGAAAGTGTTCTTCCTAAAGAAGGAATTCTACCTTTTTTAAAGCAATTTTGGACATTCTCTGGATTGATGCATAAATACAAAGAAAATATTGAAAGTATATAGGGAAGGGGGGGGTCCTGGAAAATTTAATAATCGGACATTTTGGCTACTTAAATCATTGGAGTTTGTTTCTGAATTGCTGTGCAAAAGAGCCATCAAATCAAAGATGAGCTTACCAGAGGGCCCGTGCGAGGATTTTGCACTGAAATCTAATATTTTTTAGGTATTTCTACTTCTCTATTTTCTCGTTGACCACTTTTCATAACAAAAAACTATCGCCAGATTGTAAGATTAAGCGCCAAAAATGCAGTCCCATTTACTTGATGTCAGAAGCATTATATGTGTTTGTTACGTCATCAAGTGGTTTTTAATTCGACATTTGCGTATATTTTTCATTATGTTTTACTGATTTATTAGTTATTTCATTAATTAAAATAACAATTGTGTCCTTAAATTCTTATATTTTATTTATTTATTTTGATGTTCCAATGTCAACGTTCTTCCGTTTATTTGGCGATAGGTTTTTGTTATGAAAAGTGGTCGACGGGATAATAGAGAAGTACCATTTTTTATCAATATGTAATATTTATTAGATGCAGGTTTAAACTTCTAAAGAAAAAGCAAGGATAAAAATATCTGCAAACATTTAGTTTTTAGTCAAGCAGGAATATCATCTAATTTATTCCATCAAAGTTAAAGTAAAAACTGATCCAAGATTGCAAAAGGCACGCGCAAGAAAAAATAATAACAATCGTATTTTAACTGCATTAGAGGATGACGTCATCCACTTCGGGAAAAACATGGGACATAGAAATATAAATCTAAATATTTCAATTTCGCTTTTTAATCATAAATAAAAAATAAACCCGTGCAGTGTTTTTTATTATAATTGCTGAGTATCATATAATGTGCTATTTTATTTTTGTTGCAACAATATTTTGAAGAAAACCTTTCATTTCTTTTATGAAAACAATGCCTTTTTAATTTTCAGCAAATTTTAATCAAAAACATGTTTTAACGAAATGTTAAGTGGGCTATGTCAGAAGCCTGTTCAAAATCCTTTCATATGCTGTCTCATTCGTCATTCTGCGTTTCGTATTTTCTTAGAAAAAGGGATGTTGACAGGAGAAATAATATATATGATTTTATTATCATCTGAAGTCAGGAAAAAGAAGTTTAAAGTGTCTTTCCAGAGTGAAATTTTTTAGGCTTTAAAAGGGAAAGAAAGTTGACATAAGTTTCTCTTTGGAATAGAAATATTCTGTCCTATTTATGCAACACTTGGGTAATTTCAGTGATACATTTTTGGAGATGTATTTCTGGAACAAAAATCAATTGGATGTGCATATATGTTTAGCATGGAGATTTTTTTTCTCTTTTGCAAGAAGGGGAAAAATCTTAAACAGCCAAATCATCCAGAATAATATTTTTTATGAAAAATTAAAGTCCCGCAGTGGCGCAGACGGTTAAGCTCGGCTCTCGTAAGATCGCCGAAAGCCAAGCAGCATCGACCAAGGTCTCTCTTGAGGCTCTGGCACCCCTTTTTTCAGAGAAGTGCCTGGGCACTTTCTCTGACATGCCAACAACAACATGAAAAATTAATCACTGTACTTCGCATAAGTTCATCAGTAATATTTGAATTTAGCAAAACTAGTCTTCAATTTTCTTTTTTGATTCAATAAACCTATACATTTATTGTTAGTTTATATTTGTTTTTATTACTTAAGTTATGAAAAGAAAATAACAAACATACATTCAGTTATTTCATTTTATTATATAAATAACTGTTAAAATGTGTCTAAATTATAAGAGTTTGGCGCATTGTATTTTGAACTTGTATTATTAGTAATGTTTCAAAATTATTTTTTTAAACGATAACTTTTTCTTATAGATGAGTAGTGAAGAAATAGAATTGATGAAAAAGAAAATTGTTGAAAAAAGAAAAGAGCTACATGAAAAGAATGAAATAGAAGTTGGAAAGAGATGGTCATTTGAAGAAGCGGTAAGTATAGTTAAGTTAATGTATAAACATAAACAAGAAAAACTGATGCAAAAGAAGCATGCCAAACTCCATAGAAATACTTTTTTTTTTCACTTAACTATGTCTGTATATGAACATTTACATGCAGTTTCTTTGTGCTGAGAATTCGTTTTTGAAGGCCTGATTTCTTATTCATGACAGCAGAGTGATCCAGGTATGGCACTTACTGTAGTCCCTTAGGGTAACTCTCGCATTATCGACTAGAATGGCATTGTTGAATGTTCTCTTTGTTTATTTTCAGATTAAAAGGCCTTACTTCCATGTTAAACCTCTGGAAAGAGCCCAGTTGAAAAATTGGAAGGACTATTTAGACTTTGAGATTGACAATGGAACTCATGAAACAACAGTTATTTTATTTGAAAGATGCATGATAGCCTGTGCTCTTTATGAAGATATGTGGCTGAAGGTAAATAATTTTGTTTACAATGTTTGAAATTTTCTCTGTGTGTGTGAATAAGCAAGATAAATTTCTATACACTATTTTGATAGTTACTTTTAATGATTTTTCAGCTATTTTGTTTCCAATAGAAAAGTCATTTGCCCAAAATTTATTTACCCATTAATGGTGAGATTTTATATTACCCACTAAAATGTATGAAGCTTTATTACTTTATCTCAAAAATATACTGAATGTATTTTGCTTTTGCCAGCCACTCAGTGTAGTTTTCATTCTGTTTTATGTAGTATGCAAAGTACATGGAAGAGAACAAACCTGACTGTGCAAGTGGAGTGTACGAAAGAGCTTGTAAAATACATTTGCCTAAGAAGCCAAGTATCCATTTTTCATGGGCATCATTTGAAGAAAAACAAGGTTAGTACATGTTATATATTCCAAACTCAGTATCTAATAATAATCTAGAAAAAATGGCATCTTATTTTTTTTTTAATCGCTTAACTGCCAAAAAAATCTTGTTTGACTCTCTCTCCAGTTCTAGCGTATTCCGCACAGGCGCTTGGCGACACGGTGTGTTGTAAGGAAAACAGCAGCACACTTTGTTGCAATCTAAATAATATGTATTGTTACAATGGAAAGTAAAAAGTACAAAATTTAAATTACATATTATAATAAAATATAAGAGTTAGTGCTTGACTGTTGTGTGATGTATCCTGAAACATGATTGAATACATAAATCAACATCACATTCAACAATATGATAGCAATTCATCGTGAATTTTCATGTAGCATACTACACATTTCCTTGATGCATTTTTCTTTGAAGAAGTTGATGGTACTATATCTGGGAAGTATCTAGCTGTAAGTCGTAAGAGATTGTCATGTAATTTTTTTTGTCTTGGTGGGACATGGCCAAAAAGTAACATGAAATATCTGAATAATTCATTCCACCAATTTCATACAAAAGTCATAATTGTCAATGTTTAATTGTTTTTGCAAATTAAATGTGTTTCAAATTCATGAAATTATTCATATCAAGATGTGCTGGCTGTCTTGCATCTATCTTGTAGGGAAATGTCGTTGCTGTCGGAATTCTCTTCATTGGGTGAAATATCATAGTCTGTTGAATCTGATCCAGAACATGATGGAAAGTAGTCATCTAATTCACTGTCAGACATATCTATACAAAATATTGAAAATAACTTTTTTTACACAATGGTACACGAAAACAGAACAAAAATCATACAACACCAGGCCCGGACTGGCTCCTTTGGGGGCCCTCGGCTAGAAACTGAAAAGGGGCTCCTTACGGAGGAATTTAGAGGGAATTAGACAAAATTAGACTTATATGCCTAAAACTGCATTTAGCTATTTTGTCACTTGGAAAATATTTGAGTAAAAAAAGTAAGCTTTTCTAATGTAATTTACTTACTTTCACAATAAATATTTATATTATTTTTATATACCGTACCTAAACTATAGTTTAGGTAGCAAGAATACAAAGAATACAAGAATACAAATTCAAAATTCTTTACCATCGTGATATGCCAAAAAATGTTTGGAAAATAGGAAGTAGTGAATTTTTATTGGGTGAATTCATTGTTGAGAAAAATTTTTGTTAGGGTATTTTAGGTAAGGACAGTTTGTACAGAGTGACCTTGTGAATTAAATATACAAGCTTTCACCATAGGCAATAAATAAAAAGTTTCATTATATTGTGCTTTTTTATTCAAGATATATATATATATATATATATATATATATATATATATTCTCAAATAAAAGTTTGAAAACTTTTTCACACACCGAAACTTTAAAGGTATTTGAATATCATGCATTATTAAATATTAAGTAGCGATAGAGATATTTGTATAATGTTTCGGTGTTATATGAAATATTCATGATCAGTAACATCTCTTGGCTAAATCATATTCTAAAAAAAATTGTTTTTATTAATTATTTTCTCAGAATATTTTAATTAGATTTTATATACACTTATATTAAAATACAAAAATGCGATACCTGAAAAAATTGCCCCACTACTGGCTGAGAGGTTCTGCTCTCAAAGCTGGTAGACAGCAGGTGCTGCGTTCAAACCCCTGTCGCTCTCGTCGGCCTAACTGTTTGGGGTTTTCCGTGGTTTTCTTCTAACCTTGCGTAAATATGGGTTAGGATCCCTTAGAAATGACCTCCACGGAGGGCATTCCCCTTACCGGCCTACATCTACATCCCTAGCGCAGATAATCGGCCGTAACAAATAACCAACCAATCAATTTAGAAACATTCTCAAAACGAGTATTTCAAGATAATTTAAATTCATTTTACATAAACCATATAGATTCAGAGATCGATGCAGTTTTTTTTTTTTTTTTTGGTAGGGGTGGGGAGGGGGGTTATTTTGTGACAAGTAAAAGAATTTTTGTGATATATTTTGTGAAATTTGTTATATTTTTGCGACAAATAACATTTTGTTACGAAAGATGCAATCCAGCTACTCAAATTCAAAGCAAGCATTTAATAACTTCTTTGTCCTTCTGCCAATGTTGAATTCAGACACTTTTTTCCGGGAGGTATTTCTGTGACTCCGGGAGGGGGGAGGGCATGTTTCAATGTTCCAAGGGAGAATGCTCTCCCGGGCCACCCCAAGGATTCAACACTGCCTTCTGCTAAAGTTTTCCTTTCTGGTGAATTTGTTTTCTTTGCAAATTTCACATTTTAAAACCTAACAATATTAAAATAATTAATGAAGAGTATGTTTTTAGGAAATGGAATTTTGTGAAAGGACCTATTTTATAAAGAGGAATTTTGTGAAGGGGCCCTGTTTTATTAAATAGAATTTTGTTAATTAAATGTTGTAGAATGTTAATCAAAACTATTAATTAAAAATATTAGTGAAGGGTGTTTGAAATTTTACGAGATTTTTCTTTTCAGCGAATTGGAGTAGGAGGTGGAATTTTTTTTTTATGTATTTTTTCAGTTATGTTAGAGAAGGGATATTTTTCAGTTATGGTAGAGAAGGGTTTATTTATTTTTTTTAGGTATTTTAGAGATTTTTTTTTAAAGATTAAACGGATTTTGCATAAAAAAGAATTTGACTGAACTTAAGTAAAATTGTTTAAATTATTTTTTAGAGAAAAATTTTTTTGTTGTTAATTGTGGACCCACCATGACCAACCCGCTATGAAAACAATTCATAACGCCACAATTTTGCTATTTTTTAATGACTGGTATGGTTATTTTATCATCCTTCAGGAACGTCTTTCTAAGGGAAAGTGATTCGAATTTTAAAATTTTATTTATTATATTAATTAATTTATTCGTCTGACATGTCTGAATCCCAGGCAATTGAACCGCTTTCAGAAGCAGTATCAGTTTCTGATTCGGATCCAGCATCAAAGTTCATTATTTCGACTGTAGTCGCCATAAGTCCATCAGTTTCCCAGTATTCTGTTTCAATCTTTTCTACGCAGCTACAATATTTTCCCCAGGTATCTCCAGAGACACTTTTAATTGCATCTGAAGTTAGTTCCTTCAGTGTTTTTAAACTCAGATCAGCCTCAACATTTCTTTCCCGAACGTAGCGCTTTACAGCTGCCCAAGCTAATTCAATCTGATTTAAATCGCAATGATAAGGTGGTAATCTGAGAACAGAATGGCCATGTGCTTTTAGAAGTTCATCAATATATTTTTTTGTTGGTTGCGAATTCCTTTTTATTAACTCAAAAAGTTCAGGTTTTCTCATGGTGCTATCATAAGATATATTTTGTGCAGCCAAATATTCACTCATTTTAGTTTTTGTGGAATATTTTGTAGGTACTGGATCTAAAATCTTTGTATGGTATGACGCAATATGTGTTACCACGACAGAATTACAAGGGATGTTAGGTAGCAATTTTTCTCGATCCCACTTGTCGAAATTTCCATAATTCATCTGGCCGTGGTAATCGCCTGTTGCACAGCCTGCTTTAAATGCCAAATCTGCATTTAGCACAAATTCATTCTTAGATCCAGCATGCACAACGATCAATCGATTTCCAGCACTGTCTTTTACAAAAACACCAACTTTTTCATCTTGCCAGCACTTGGAGAAACGAAGATTATTATCTATCCAAGTTTCGTCTACATAAATGATGTTTCTTTGACTTTCGCGATATTTTTTTATGTCTCTCAAGTACTGGCATCTCCAAGAAATTATGTCCGGTCGTTCGATCAGCAATTTCCTTTTATTTTGGTATCGTTTGCAACGAAATCCAATTTGATGCAAGATTTTTCTTAGAGTTTCTCTTGTCCAGGAAAAATTGATCTTACTTTGCAAAACTGGCAACAATAATGAAATAATTGGAACTTTTTTATTTGCGTAAAATTCATTTACTGTATTCCGAACGACACATAAATCAAAAGTATCCAAAACTGCATTCCGTTTTGTAGGGCGACTGCGATTTTTTCATAGAGATGAAAACCTTCCATCAGGAGCAGATTTCGACTCACGTTTAATTCTTTGGATAGTTCGAAGAGGAATGCCAGTAGCAGCATACGTACGCTCCTGTGCTTTCTGAATCGGAATGGAAAGAGACGAAGATTTTGCTTCATTTTCAAAACAATTAAGTACATTATTAACAATGTTACGTTCGTCAGAACGCAAAGTTTTCCCTTTACGAGACATTTTGTGTTGTTCTGAAAAGAACAGTTTAAATAGACAATAATGATAATAATAATCAAGAGCGCTGAGAATATAACAACTAAGAAAAAAAGCGAACTAAGAAAAGTTATGTGATTGTGAACGGCTGTTTACTAACCTAACAGCTTTCTGGCCAGTTCTTCACTGGTCCTGGCTACCTCATCTATAATAATATCTTTATCCAAGTTATAAAATAAGTCTCTTTCTACATTCATGAAAAGAAGATTAGACATAAGTTCTTGGCTTAAAGTAGATCTAAGTCGATTCTTAACTATTTTAAGTTTAGAAAACACCCTTTCACATGTGATTTGCGTACAAGGTATGGTTAGTACAAACTTGTAAGCTACATATAGGTTGGTAAACATTCCAGATTGTGAGAGTTCATAAACAACAGAAAAAGCGCATGCTAAACATCGAAAACATTGTTTCTTGTCGGAGCAGTAACCATAAAGATTTTCGTCTTCTTCGAATTCAGATTCTACATTGTCAAATTCACAGATTTTTTCAGCTTCATTCAGATTGTCTCGTTTTCTTTCAATGTTAGTTTTTTGAGCAATTGTAAAACTTTCATACTGATCTGCAAACTGTTTCAGCTCTATCAATAACTGGCTTCTTTCAACTTTACAAAGTTTAGAAATGCAACAAAGGACTTCTGTAGGAAAACTATCAAGCAATGCGATTTCATCAAATTTCTTTGGGTCTAACCAGGAACAATCTTCTAAAATTTCTTTGCTTGGACTAAATCTTTCTTCGATACTTGTCCTGGCACAATCTAATACACTGAAAAAGACCAATTTATAGTTTTGAGCAGTTGAGATTTCAGGAGCTTCGTCTATTGATTTTTCACCCGGCATAACCTTTTTCTTTGAAATTCTTTTTTCCTTGAAATCCAATTCTACTTCTACATAAATACCGTTATCTTCTAATTTGCTATTAATTGTACTTGCATAACATTTTGTTTTTGAATACAAAGTCTGAAAGTGTTTATCACTCCTTTTATCCCTTACTTGTTGCAACAGCTTCTCTATCAAGTTCCAGGCTGTAGAATAGTCAATGGTTTTACTTTGTAAATATTTTGAAACAGGAGATGTAACAAGAAATAAATCTAGTACAACAATAGACATAAATAGGTTTTCAAATTTGGACCATTGACTGATCAAATTTCTTGCCATGAATTTAGATTTGCAGTCAAAACTTCCATTTGTTATTTCTTTTAAAACGGTAATAAAATTAAATAGTTTCCCTGTGTTTTCACTTTCCTCATTTCTTAAAAATCCCTCATCGGTAATCGAAGAAAGAGCTTTATGTTTGCTCCACCACCTTGTGGCTCCTATTTTTTGCAACCTGTACAGCTTTTCATGTGCAATATGTTTTTTTTTTTGTTTCCCTTTCCCATATGGCCATTCTTTTGTAAGACGAGCTTAGAAAAACAGCAGATTCTTCTACCAATCCAAATAAGTTTTCAGCTTGGAGCAACGTTACTGTTGAATCAGCTACAACCAAGTTCAGTACGTGTCCCATGCAGTGAGTGTAAATAAGATCTTCGTTTTCTTTTTTAAACTGAGCTTGCAAACCGCTATAACAGCCTTTCATATTGTTAGCTCCATCAAATGAACAGGCAATAATATTTGATGTTGCAATGCCACACTTGGCTAATTCCGATTTTATAAGTTCGTACAAAGCCAATCCAGATGAATCATCGACTACTGTTATTTCTAAAAGTCTTTCATAAATCTTTCCTTGAACGACATAGCGGACGCAAATTGCCAACTGGTCCATAACAGCTACATCTTGAGTACTATCTACCATTACGCTGAATATTATGCTATCATGAAGGTCTTTCAAAATAATATTACGGCCCATCGAACCAATCACTTTAAGTAGCTTGTTGATAAAGGTTTTTGACAAAAATGTCAACAAAGAGCCTCGTCCAGGCGGTCTTTTAGTTAACTTCCCCGTGACTTTTCTTTTGTTCGTTATATTCAGTCGATGCTTTTTGCTGTCTTCAATACACTGTCTGACATGATTTTGTAAAATCACATCACAATTTGCAACCAACATTACCAATTCGAGAAAATTACCATGATTATCTGTAGAGTCAAGCGTATAAGCCCCTTCTGCTTTATCCCCCTCTGTACGCAATGCCTTGTTTTCCAATAAACAAAACTATATCAATTAAACGTTGAACAACCAATCTTCTGGTGTGAACTTCCCTTTCTCGCTTTTTGGTTTGGCTACTAGTGAGAAGAGTTGAAATATCATAGCCTTTTTGGCTTTGAAAGGCTGCCTTCGCTGCGAGTTGATGATAACGAGAGTCTTCATGAATCTCAACCGATTTATAAATATGCTTAGGAGAACAGTCATGTCCGGTAATAAATGTAGAATCTCTATGATCTTTACTCCCAAAAGCCATACAGATGGAGCAGTATACTCTGTTGAGCCTAATCGAATATAACCATTTTCTGTGAATTTTATCACCATTCGGCAAATGTCGGTAATAAAGTTTTGAAGAGTCAAATGGCAATTTAGCTCCTTTTCCTTCACTAACTTGAATAGGGTGCTTCGCCATAAAAGCTTTTTTAATTCCAATTGGGTCGTTTTCGTTGGGACAGATGAAACATCCAAGTTCTTGCAAAACAGCATTCTGGCCAGCATCAGGCGTCTCCTGGTGGTTTTCTTCATCATCATTTTCTGTGTCAGAGCTAGTATTTGTTCTTGATGAATCACTGCTGAGAGAAACCGACGTTACTGCTGGACAATCTAAAAGTGGCTGATTGCAAGCAAGCATAGTTTCTTCCTTCTCATATCCACAAGACGAAGTACCAGGTGTAGACTCAATTGCAACAGGTGAAATTCGATCTTGAGTTTCTGAAAATGAATGTAATAACTCTAGCTGCAATTGCACGATATGTTGTAACAAATATTTAAAATTAATACAGTAAAATGCATGTATGCTATTCAAATTTTAATTGAGATTTACAATTTCAGTTATTGATCAATTTGGCTCTCGGAAGCTACATGACATTTTATTTATTTTTAATTTTCTTCCTTTACTATGTAACAAAAATTGCGTAATACTAAAAAAATTACAAAACGTTGAAAAAAATCATAAATAGCCTACATAAATAAACAACAGGCAAACGGAAAAAAAATCAATCCAAATTAGCAGCTCCAACAGAATGGCATTTTAACAACCGTTTTTTCATTTATAGGCAATAAAAATACGACATATTAAAATGTTAGTTAAAGTAGCCTTACACGTTCAATTAAAAAAAAAAATTGCAACGCAAAAGTAGTTGTAATTGGTAGTGCTTGAGTGCTTCCTTCAATAGCTATAGTTTTGGTTCAATCAATTGCTGTCAGCTGTTAGGGGCTGGGGTTTTTGGCGATAAGGACGGTGGAGAGAGAGCGATGGACGGGGCGGGGTAGAAGTATATACCAAGGTCATTACTCGCCAACCTCACCAATCACCAGTCGCATAAGTAAATTGCAACTATTAATTGCATTAATATGACTTTTTTTTTTTTTTTTCAAATTCTCTTATTAAATTACAAATTTCTTTTCACTACAAAGTTTCTGGTATGTTAAAATAAAGAAAAAATATTTGAAGTTGATATAATTTATATATCTAGTACACGGCATTATACAGCCCTTATATTCTTCCTTTTATTTGCAATGGCTTCAGAATGCATAACATGCATAACAAAGTACAATTTCAAAAGAAAACTTCTTCGTTTACATTAATTATCGATGGATGGTGCCAAAATAATCTCTCTCTCTCTCTCTCTCTCTATATATATATATATATATATTACGCTATTGTACGTAATCACAGAAATCGCGATTATTTGTTAATTGTTTAATGGCAACGCATCTCATTTGTTATTGTGTAAAAGTCCTTTGACAGGATTTAGCCCGATGTAAATCGGATTTATTAACGTTTCGATCTTTCGCTGCAATTATGGAGCTTCAAAATATCATTAGAAATGCCCGTAAAAGATCTGGAAGAAGAAACCGAATTAAGAAGTGAACATCGAAATAGATTGGATCGAGAACACCGTTAAACACAGAGCATAAGCGATCGCTAAAATAGGCTTAACAACAGTCGCATGCACGAACGCGTTGCTTCTGAAATCCAAATTACTGTTTTTAAGTTCCGGAGCATAACTGTGGGACTCGATCTTACACCTATATGCCATTTAGGTTCAACCGTAAGAATTTCCCTGACCTTTTCATTCTTTAAAAGTAAATGTAATAATTTTCCCTGACCATTTCATTTTTTAAACGTAACTTTTCACTTTTGAAATTTTAGCTCTTTATTTTTTTGTACAAGTTTTTAGTATAAATAAATATTATTCCGTTTTTTAAATGACGTCCACTCTACCGTGTATTTTTCAATGACAGTCTGCCCAGGCAACGCCGGGCGGGTCAGCTAGTATTTAGAAACGAAGCATAATCGATGTATGAAAGCTCTAAATCAGCTGTCTTGATTGATCCACTCCTAATATAAAAGACTAAGGGACTGTCATGGAATAAAGATACTGTTAGAAGGAAAACCCCTATCCTTTAGCACCAGCTGCCTTTTACCTAGTCGTTGGCACCATTTTAGACTACTTCGATTACCTTAAGACGGGAGAGGGGATAGCCTGGCATAATTATCGCTGTTTGGCTTTTTTTTCTAGCTTGATTTTTTTTTTTTTTTTTTTGTGATGACGTAAGAATTAGTACTCTTTGAGTCGTTCATAGATAGCTCAGTTTACTTACCCTGTTAGCAGATTGTAGAAGGAATAAAATATTTTAATGTTTTCTAACAACTCATTTTAAGCGTTTTTAAAATTATATTCCGTTTGATACTGAGAATTAAATTTTAAAAACTAATATTAATGTGTTGAAGAATTCTTAATAATAGTTATTTAATTTAACCAATCTACATTATTCTGTTAAAGTGATGCATTTTATTTTAATTCCAACGATAGTTTTATATTTTTGTAACTTGCTTAAACATTTAATGTTTCGTTCAAGTTGCATATTAAATTAAATATTTTAGCTTTATAGCTCAGTTACTGATCAAAAATACATTTACAAATTGCCATTACTAAAAAAAATATTCAAGAATTTTTTCCTAATACTGTAAACATATTTTAATCCGACGTTCGGGACTTAAAGCATGCCGGATTACGAAATTTTCCGGATTACAGGATGAATGTCGGGAAAAACGTGTAGAAGTTAGAGTTAAATAAAAAAAGACAGTAAAGCATGTTTTGATTCTTTAAACAGGTTGAATAGAATAAAAAAATACTCAATAATGTAAAGTACAACATATGTACATGACTGCAAAATGAAAATGTGTATAAATTTTTATGTACTTCGAAAACTCATCTAACTTATTTTGTTTATATTTCACAGAAATAAAACAAACATTTGAATCTAATAATCTACATTCATTATTTATTATTTGATGACTCTTATCAATTTCTGTTTCAAGTTGAGCATTATTTTCTGAAATGGAAAAAGTATGAATATTTAATTCTGATGATAAAAATTTATTTCTCTTTCAACAGTTTAATTTCGCAAATTATCCCCAGAAAATGTCCCCCCCCCCCCCCCCCCCGCCCCACTCGTCGACGCAGTGACTGAGCTATTTATAGATTCGCGATTTCAACCGTTTGTAATGGGTTGTTACGTAACTCCTCATTCTGAAGTTCAATCAGATTATTATAAACATCAGGAGTGATTAAACAAGGAATACTAATTTTTTCCCCGAAAGTTGTGCCGGATTATCCAGCACGCCGGACCTTATGATGCCGAATTAGAGTCTACTGTATCAGCAAATAATTGCTTATAACTTGAAAAGAAGAAAAAGTACGGACCTCTCTGAATTTTTACATTTTTCTAAATTGCTTAATAGATATATATATTTTTTAATTGCTTGTTCTTAAAAAATAAAAATATACATTACTTTTTAGCAACAGTCAAAATTAATTATTAATTTGTGCATAAAAGTTTTTAGGATTGTAATTCGCTTCGTTTCGTTTTTTTAATTAATAAGTTGTAGTTATTATATTCCAGCTTTTTAATACTAATAAATATTTTAAAATACTCAATCAACATTATTTAACTAAAGTCACAATCATATTTAAAATGGTGAATGAAATTCAATTGTAATAACAAAAGTAAATCAGAATGGACAATATTCAATTATTAATACAAATGTATTTCATCTGGCAGTGGCTCAGCCATGATTTCCCCTTTGAAGGAGTTTTGAATAATTATTACACATAAAAACAACAATTTATTTGTTTTACATCAAAGTACAATTTTAGTAAATATGTAACATTTGAAACAGGCGAGATGAAAAGCACTAGCAGTCAGAAAAAAATTAATATTCAGATGTGCCCAATTTCCACGCCTTCATAAAAAGAGTTTCTCATTTATAATTTCATTTAAAACGCTGAATTTATTGTTTTTTTTTTTTTTTTAAAGAGACGCCTTCTTCCCGAACCGTGTCCAAATTTCATGACAGTGTTAACATATTAAAGAAAGGTTTAATATGTAAAAGCATGCATTTGACAAGTATGACCAATGAAGTGATTTGGAAACGAATAGTGTTTTTCATTTTTGGATAAATTCGTTATATATTTACGTAGTTATATAGAACTGAAAGTCATTTGAAACGCTAAATTAAAAATTATTTGAGTTTTTTTAATTTTTTTAGTCTTGTTATATTATGCATTTTTAAGAACCCCCCCTCTTCAATCATGTCCAAATATCGTGATAGCTTTAACATTAAAAAAAGGTTTAACATGTAAAAGCATTTGACAAGCAAGACTATTGGTTTGAAAACGAATAGTGTTTTTCATTTTTCAATAAATATATATTTACATAGTTATAAGAAAATGCTGTCTCAAGATGACTGTTCTTGTCCAGAAATTCGGTTCAAAAATTACACTTTGACTTTTCTGCAAGTTCTTTTGCCTTTATTGAAAAATGAAAAAATCTATTCCATTTCACTGTTTTTTAATAAGAGCACCTGCCATTTTTATGTGTTTACAAAAAAAAAAAAAAAAAAAAAAAAGAATTCAGGAATGTGCAAATAATTATCTAGTTTGAATTTGAGAACAGCAATAATATAATCCTTTTCTTTGGTTACTTAAGGTGGTTCTCAAATTCGCTGCCCAACAACACGAAACTTTCTGACACATTTGTTGACTCATTTTTAAACGTAAAGGCATAAAATTGGCAGGTCGGACTATTGAAGTGATTTGGAATCGAATAGCGTTTTCCATTTGTTTATAAATAAATTACTTACCGTGTTATAAGCTATTCGTGTCACGTGAGGACGAGTGTTTCCCTTTCTCGTGCTGAAGCGTCGGGAATTCGCTTCAAAACTCCGAATTTGACAATATTTTCTGAAAGATCTTCTACTTTTACCAAAAAATGAAAATCGCCTTTCGACTTCATAGTTTAAGAACACCTGCCAATTTCCGAACATCCGAACAAAAATGAATTCAGAAATGTGTCAGAAAGTAGCTCTTATGGATTTGAGAACAGGTTCCTTGTTCGATGGGGACTGTCAATCGAATCTCACCTGAAGTTATCTCAAAACATATACATATTTGAATGTAACTCATCTTTCAAATATAATTTTCTTTTTAACAATCTTTCTAAAAATGTAAATTTTATGCAGTTTTATTCGAAAGAATAATTTTGATTAAAAATGGCCACCAGACATATGAAAAGCGAAGCGTTGATAACAGTCACGTGATTTGGGCTTTTATTATAATGATTTTAGGGACAAAAACAAAACATAATCAAGAAACTGAAACACAGGCTTGGCAACTCAAAATAGAGACTATCTGGTAGGTACTTATCAGCTAATTAACTAATTCGACTTATACTTTACCTGTATTTAATGTATCATCATTACCCCTCAAAGGCTGACTTTGCGACTGAGAAATGGAACTAGTTAGCCAATTACTGAAACTTTTGGAACTTTTTTTAACGTCTAGAGATTTTCTCTTCTTTTCTTTCCTTTTTGTAGCGCCACTTTGGTACACACGTTTCATGTTGACACAGCTCTAGAAATATGGATCATTCGAGACAACAGCCTTGGTGTTATAGGTCTCAAAGCCTTCTCCTTCAAAATCAAAATTTTAACTATGATACTGTATTAACAACAACCATACTACGAGACTGAGCGAGTCAGTGTTGCCACAGTGTCGAAAGTCAATTTCCCCCAAATTTATGAAAATTTCCCCAAATCTGTGATTTTTCCGAAAAAGTCCCTAACTCAGTTTTACTCAGAAAAGTAAATTTTCAATTTACCACACTATGAAAATTATTTAACTAATTTAAGCTCAAAAAATTTTCCTAAACCAAGCTTTTTCTTTGTTTGTTTGTTTGAAAGAATTCTCCATACAGAAAAAATAAACATTTAAACTCTTATAATTAATTGATTATCATCATAAAATCTTCCAGAATGTATAGCAATTCAGGATTGAAAATGGAAATAGTAGTCGTCCAGTCGTATCATGTTTATTTACGTAGCCTAGATAGCTAAATCTAAAATCTTTTCTACTTCCGTTACAATTTGTTTTGAGGAAAATTCAAAAAACATGCTAATGACAAAATTACATTTAGTTTAGGTAAAAAAAGGCAACAATGATTTATGTCATTAATTATTCAGAATTTCGCTTACTACATTTGTTTATTGGTACATTGAACAGTTAACAAGAACTAAAGCTTAAAAAAACAAGTTGGTAAGTGTGATCGAAGATCGCTCAAAGGGTTTCGTTTAATATTCCTTTCAAAACACTTTATTCTTTCTTTAATAAATTCAAACAACTTTCATTTAGAAAAAAAAAAAAAAAAGTCATGTTTTTTATAAAGTAAAAATTTACCGGTCTATTTTTCAAGTATTTTCGAATATCTAAACCAGCCCGCTATTATATTCTGTCATAATAATATGTCATGTGGACTAAATCCGATATTTAAAAAAAAAAATTCAAAATTAAACATGTTGCACACCTTCAAAATGTTAAAATATGCTAATATTTCCATAATCGGGTTTTTATCATGATTCAATACATTCCTCAAACTCATATATTTACTATTCTCTATTACTCATATTGATATTCACTTTGTATTATTCTGAAACATTTGAAAAATCCGTTAAACTTCCGAAATGACGTCAGATTTTCTTTTTAATTCTCTAATGACGTGATATTAATCTGCTTTGTGTACATACACATACTCATACTCCTTGTATTATTGAGAAATCTCAGTTTTATAGTTGAAGTCATTAAAATCCACAAGTGACCTTGATTTTAATACAAATTTGAAAAGATTGATAGCCTTGCTTTTAAAAAATCGAAAGTGGATCTATTTTTATGTAATACCTGAAAAGTAAAATGCCATTTTTATATTTTTCAAGTGAAACCAATCATAAAGATATTTTTTCTTTCTGACTTTCACAATTTTAAATAAGAAAAAGTCTAGAATGTGTTCTCAATAAAATTGCATGTATTTCATTAGTAAAATTGATTTTTAAGGGTAAACTTATCATTTTGTAGTATATTTTTCTGTTAATATGATAGTAAATGATATGAGCATTATACTATCATTTATTCATATACTATCATTATAGCATTATACTATCATATAATGCTGCAATTGTATTTTGCCTTTTCTTTTTTAGGGCGAGTTGAAGTTGCTGCTAAAATATTAGATGATTTAGGAGGAAACATAAAAGATATGTTAGAAATAACAATTAGAAAAATTAATCTTGAAAGGCGGCGAGGAAATGATGATAAAGTTGATGAACTGTATTTGAAATGTATTGCTGACGCTAAAAACTCTCAGATGTCTTCTCATTTTGCAACAAAATATGCGAGATATCTGTATAAGGTCAGTAGATGTTTATCCTATTATAAAATTAAAACTGGGTTGACACATAACAGGAAAACCCTAAAAACTAGAAAAAATAGTAATTCTTTTTTAATGTGAGATTTTAAGTTTTTAACAAAGCCTTACACAGATAATAAAGCTTTTTATTACATTTTTGTTTACTTTCTTTTTTTTTACCAGAGTATGTAACTACATCTAGCAATGCATACATACACATTTTCTTAATATAACAGGCCCAGAGTTCATGCTAGAGTGAAGGATTGTGCGATCCACACACAATTTTTAAGAATCCCCCTTGAAATAACTCCACTTTTCGAACATCCTGCTTGAATTTATAATAAGCATTTTTAAATCCTGCTTCCCCACCCCCTCCCTTCTAGCATGGGCTCCAATATCATACAGTTAAAAGAAATTACATGAAAAATTAGTCTCTCTATATCTCTCTTTTTCCCTTCAGTATTTGTGTGCCAACCCTGTGAAATTTATGAATGTATATGACTTATCTTACATTGTCTACTAATAATTTAAATATATTTGATTTCTTTTGGTGTTTTAGATTAATTGTAGAGCTGATGCTTATTAAAATATTTTCAAATGGCTTTTGCAGCTCTATAGAGTAATAATTTTTGTGTAAATGCCATTTCCCTTGTCAAGATTAAAAATAATCCTGAATTCAATGTCATATTTTTTATTGGTTTTCTAAGGCTGTTCTTATTGTTGTTATTCAGTAATCAGCATGTTTTTTCAGAGATCCAAAACTTTCTCTTTTGGAAGAACATTTCTGTCATAAGAGCAGAAAAACATTCTCTCAGTTGTTGGAAGGATTTAAAATTTCAAGTAAATAATTAATAACTGCAAAAAAAAAATTGTTACATGATCACATGGGGCAACTTGTACAGTAGATTGATAAGCTTTGATTCTAGTTATGGGAGATTTGCCACACCCCAATGTGGATTCAGCTACTAATTCTGCTCATGAAAATTCAAGATCATTAGAAAATTCCTTGTTTTTAAGTTTTTGAATATTAGTTTCATTTGATTTGCAAGTAGTAAAAATCCCAAACACATTAAAAATGCAGACTACTTTTGTTTTGCAGTAATGGAAATTATAAGGACTGTATCTAAGACTAAAGAATCCGGAATATAGACTTTTCATTACTCAAACAAAAAATGTCATAATTTTCAATTTTGTGGAGTTTTGTTTAAAAAATATTTATATTTACAGGTATGCAAACAAATATTGCTTTTTCCATTTCTATTTAAGTATGCTGTCATTATTATTCTTAGCTACATAGCATTTTCAGCCAATCCTATTGAAGGAAAAGCTTAAATTATCTAATATAATTCCTTTATTGGATGTGAAACAACTGTTGGATCAGGCAATAAAGTGAGTTTGCTATAATAGTGAGTTGGCTCTTATATGCTCCAGCCAGATTTGTTTTAAGCATTGTATAAAATTAAGCAAATACTTTTTGTTGTTTTTTAAAAAAAAAAAAAAAAAAAAAAAAACCTTTTCCAGTTTAACCATTTAGCTGTGGATGAGGTTTAAAGTTTGTTCATTATTTTTTTTTCACTCTTTGAATCATACAGTGTAAAAAGTATAATTTTTCTTTTGTACTGATATGGATGAGAGGGAGGGGTTACATTTTGTTAATATATAAGCTATGATAAGCAGAAATCTTCTGACCCATATTTATAGAAAGAATAAAAGGCTTTAAATAGCTGTCATACAGTAATGTTAAACAAGGGAGAGGAGATAATCTGTGTGTTTTATACATTTCTAAACTATGTAGCACTACAATCCATTAAGGATCCTGGCATACAGTGCCCAACTCTGTTTTCTTGACCATGGGCTCTGATATGCTAGACAGCATATTACTCAGTCAGATGGTCAACCTACATGGTAGTCTCAGTGTTTAGTTCCCAAGTAAGCTTGGTACTCATTTTGTCGACCCCACAGGACCAATGTTGGGTGAGCCTTGTCCAAGTCCAGAGTTGAACTCTGGATCTGTAGGTAGCACAACATGCCGACCACTAAGCGACTGGGTTTATCATTCGATACCTACCAAATACGGCAAAAAATTATTCGGCAAATCTGTGTATGGCATATGTGCCCGACTTGACATGTTAAAATGTGTTTAACATACACAAACTATTAAGTGCTATTATATTTTGTATAAGTTAATTCATGCTGAATTTTCGCACAGGTAATTTGATATGTGTATATGTACTTCTGTTAAAAAACTTTTCTGTTCTACATGAATTTAAATGTCTTTATTTTTTTCAACTTAATTTATAAGTCATTTCTAGTAATAAAATTACTATGGACCAATTTCAGCAGCATTCTACTCGAAATGATAAAATATAAATTAGATGTAAAGCACTTTGCATCAGCATACATCACCAAAAAAAAAACCCAATCAAATAATTTATCAATGCATACTTTTTAACAGTGTAGATGTTACTAGCTTATTATAGCATAATAGCCAGATTAAGAATTGAATTTATGATAAATTATTATATGGGTGTAATGATGATATTGGTGCAGGAGAAAAAGCAAACAGAAGTTTATAAAATTACTTAAATATTGATATATCAATCGTTTTTAGGATCGGAATATACTAAAAATAAGTCAGAAAAACTAAATAAATATTTGCTCTAAATCCTACCCCAACATGTCATTACGGGACGTCTTCGTATAGTGGTAGCTCATGATGTTGAAAATGCTGAATTTAGTTCTTAAAAAGAGCAAAATGGTTGAAAGTTGAATTTAATTTGAAATTTAGTTACATTAAAAGTTATTAATTACTTTATATTTAAGAATTGATTTGATTAATGTTAAGTTGATGCTGACAATTTTTCTCAAATAAGTTATCCAACAATGTTGAAAAACTATGCTTGAATTTAAATTCATCTGAAAAGGAAAAAGAAATGACTCACCCCAATATGAAATTGACAGAGACAGAAGTAGACATCTTACGTGAATTTTATTAAACTAGTAATCATTGAATAAAACACAAGATAGAAGCAGCTTCACACTTGATAATATGTTATGCACAACATATTTACTAACACACAATATTTTTTATGCGTTATTCAGTTCAACTCATATTTCCCTAAAAAAATGATCTCTAAACTAAATGAAAATATTATTAATGAAGTTAAATTTGGATAAAGCTGTAAATTAGAATATTAATTTTAGATTTATAAAACACTCAAGTTTAGTAGAAGTTACTTCAGAATTTTAAGTATTCGTAATTGTGGATTTACTCTGGAAAGATTTAAACAATACATCGACAAAAATATTTCTCAAAGTTCTTTGTGCAGGTCACGATCTGAAACGATAATTCGTAGAATGATTCTAAAAGTTCTTTGAGATTATTTCGATGTTAAACAATGAATTGAAGAAAGCTGCTTAAAAGTTCTTTGAGGTAATTTCGAATTTAAATGAGTAATTGAAGAAAGTTTCTAAGTTCTTTGAGGAAAATTTTATCTGATAAGTTTTGTTGAGAAATGGCATTTAGTTAAAGCCGATTTTCTCATAACACTTAATTTAAACAAGCAAATAACGCTAATGGAATTTAGCTGGAATTGATTAACTCATAAAGCAAGGTAGAAGCGTAGTTGAATGTTTGGTGAATAAAGCAAGAGATGTGTAAAGATGTTACTTCATTAAATAGGCAAGTTTTCTAATCCAGTTCAGTTTATTAAAAGTAAAAGTTCAACAGAAGATGATATTAACATAGTCCAGTTCGATACTTTAGCATAATAAATAGTTAGATGATCTGTAATACTACTATAGTATAGACAACACATATTAACATGAACACAAAATGTAACTTAAATAAATCATACTTGTTCACTATGAGTAAAGAGCTGCAAGGGTTAAAGCGACACTTAATCTTTTAAGACAAAACGCACATCCATCACTACGGCCGGAGCTTAACTGAAACTCGACCGCTTTCGTGAAGATCGAAAAACAATAAACAGAAGTGCCGATGGAAGCGAAGTACTGCGTATAAATACCTGACCAACAGCTCATCTACCAATGACAATGAAGTTCTAGAACCGTCACGGAAGTGATGTGTGGCCAACGGCATGAATAATCAATGAAACGGCGAATCGGAAAATAACTCCTCTGTCGCCATCTATCGTAGAACTAGCGAACTCGCTAATCGAATATTCGATTCCAGGCTTAATCGAATATCGCCGTGTGTGTTGACTGCAGCGTGACGTTCAAATGTTTGTAAAGTAAATTGAAATTAAAAACTATTGTAAAGTGAAATTTACTGTTTCTAATGAATAAAATAAACGAAGAATTAACGAAGTATGGGTAAGTTAAACATATATTAATTACTGAAATTACGTTTTCATGATAAATGTATACTAATGAAATGCAATGTTTATGAACTTTATACTATGACTTAATGACTGTAAATAAAGATGAAAGATAATGAATGCATGTGTTAAAAGTGTATATGAGGCAGTAAGACTGAAACTATTAACTGGAGGCTTGTTTTTACAACAAGTTTAAATGAATATTTAGTCATAGATGAGATCACAATAACGTTACTGTTAGGAATTTTGGTCATTCACGAAGCGCTGAACCGGAACCTGTCTATGAGACATTATTAAACTGATTGCTTGCCGATCTGCAGCGTTATTATTACATCCCGCTCAAATCTTCGAACAACTGGAACCTGGATCTCGTACGTAAAGGATACTATGCTTGATTGTTCAAGTACAGAACTTCATAAAATAGTAAATCAGAGGTCATCATTTCTTCCGGAAAATGTGTTGAAAATAGAATACTTGATATTATTGATGACTTTTTATGCTTGTATAGAAAAACATTATAGATTTACCCAGTTGGGTTTTATCATTAAATAAAGATAAATTTTATCGCTGTCATCACTATGCCAGAAAAATTCGGGATATTTCGCCTTATAAAATCTCCACCGAAAGATGCGCTAGGAAAATCTTATGGACTTTCCAATGTCCATAAGAAATGTCCATTTCCAATGTCCATTGGAAAATGTTTTCCAAACTGCCCTGGGCCAATGGCCCGACGCACTATTTATATCAACGTCCTACTATGTATGTTCACAGTACATTAAAGACCAACTTTTAACTTCAAATTCAACTACCTTCCCAACTGACACTGGAAGCTAAGCGAGCCAATCAGAAAAGGGAAAATTCCTCTTCAAATTAGCTGCTTTACTCGCAACCGCCGACGAGAAAAAAAACTCCAGCTACAACTCAACTTCACATGGAAAACACACAACCCCACTGAAAACAACACAACCCCGCTAAAAGGCGGCAGAAATGAACTTCGCTCGCTTATGAGAATGTTCTGGAAAGAATTTCAAACCCCCTTTTCCCCCACTGAAATATGCGTCCCTTAACCTTGAATGCCTATATGAGTCTCCCCTAAACCAAAATGAGTGAAGAATGAAAGCTAAGATCTGGAGGCACGGCAGTGCCTCCGCCAAGTCAAGAGAGGACAGCCGTAAGCATACTTTTCTGGAAGCAACTCAGGGCACTTTTGACCCCCCCATATCTCCGCGCTGGAGTATCCCAAAAATTTTAAACTTCAATTATAGAGAGTATTTGGCACACAGGACCAAATTTTAAAATTACAACTTTCTGTCTTTTCTAGTTCAGGCGATATATGAACTCAAACATTCGATTTTTTGTCACTTCTTACTCACTCGTTCACGCGTCATCAAAAAGATTGGGTAGATCCCGTAGCCCCAGAAACTTGACATTTGGAAAAAGGGTAGTGTTTAGGATACAAAGAAAGGAAAAATTATAAAATCCAGAAAATTCGAAAAAAAAACATTCGAAAATTCAACAAATTCCATCAAAATTGAAAATTGAAAATAATACGATCTTGTAGTCTTGGAAACTTAAGATTTGGTGTGAAGGTAGTGTTTAACATCCAGAAAAAGAAAACATCAAAAACACCAAAAAAATCGAAAGCAAAATTGAAAAAATCGAAAAAATTGAAAAAAACCGAAAATTTGAAGACAATCCGATTTTGTTGCGCTAGAAAATTCAAATTAGGAATAAAGGTAGTATTTAGGATACAGAAAAAGGAAAATTAAAAAAATCCAGAAAATTCAAAAAAAAAAATAAAAAAATTCGAAAAAAATTGAAAAAATGAAAATAATTTGATACGATAACGCTCGTATTTATAAATTAATTTGGATGAAACTAATTGTGCGTATTAAGCTCACCAATGACTCGACCGAGTTCGTTGGCCAGCTTGGTCCACCATCTTGTTTCAAGATGGCGGCCACGGAAAATTTTAAAACTAAAATAAATATACAAAAAAGTTAAAAATTCAAGTTTATTTTTTAATTAGGTGTTAGGACTTGATACAAGGATTCCAGAGCATTTTTTGTTTTACCTCTATCTTAAAAATTGGCTGAGATAGAGCAGTTTGAAATTCTAGGGTGGCTGACATTTTGAAACAAAACAGCACATTACAAAAAACCAACGATAAATTTATGGTCAATAATGGTCAAGCAGGTGCAATCCCGAATGAATACTCCGTGTTATTATAACTGTAACTTTGACTTCGAAATTTTGATACGTTGCATTTTCTATTTGTTGATATTTTTGAACTATGATTTACGCTAAGTGAAATGTTGTTGTTGAAGAGGGATTTTCCATGTAAATCCGAAACGTCCAATTTTAATATGTTTTTAATGTTTTATGAAAGTGTGTTGTAATGTCTGTAATTTTAATGATTTTAATATAAATTTACAAATTTTAGTGAACGTGATTTCTCGCAAATTATTTTCTTTCATTGTTGTAATCATTTTCCCAATCATACGCATGAAACTATATATTCATATCCATTAGCGCCAAATTCTCGTCAAACTTGGCGACAATTGCCGAAATCTCGCCAAATTTGGCGACAAAAATAAGTCTTCATAAATGAAGCCAACTTGGCTATAGCTCAATAATTTGGCGAATTTCTTATTCAAATTCAGTGTAAACGAATCTTTTGTAAACGGTTTCTTTGCATTTTAACTTGCTGTTTTCGAGTAACATTAGTTAAAATTTTAAAACGAAGATATAGGAAAGCTACCTTTTCCTGCCGGTACAGGCCGGAGGACTTTTTTATGAGTTGTCGGATGCAATCTATGTTTTGCATTAAATAAAGTAAAACATTGAAAAACAAATCCCACAGGATGGGGATAGTTTGTTTTAGATAGGTTTTAAGATAATTGTCCTATTAGCTAGTACATCTTCCGTTATTGTTTTGTGTTATTTTCCCCGGATTATGCTTTTCTTTTCTTTTGTTTACGAATTTTGTAATAGAAAAGTTCCGCTATAGACTGGCTACGTTATAGACCTTTTTTTTTTTATAGACAGTTTCATTTTCTTTCACAGGCTTTACTCTATTTAATTTATATATGAAATATTTGTTGTTAAAAGATGTTGGTCGCACAAAAATTTTCACATCTCTCCCTTCCTCCCGACATTACTGGTTGGTTATGGCTTGATAGTCCTTTCTAAATAAAATCATGGTGATTCTAAGATTCTCTTGATTTATCTCTAAATTGAACATAAACGATCCTAAGAAAACGGATCAATGAATTACTAGGGTAAATGTACCAATAGTCGGCCACCCCCCAATAGTCGGCCACATTGAGATAAAATGCCTTACGCATAGCTTATTTTTGGTTCTAAATGAAATATTACAATTTGGTTACATGCAACCATCTTTTATAAGTCATAAACCATCACCAAAGAATTATGGGTACTTTTATTGAATTTGTAATCAGCCATTTTTTTTCAAGATTGAGGTCAAATCGCCATTTTCCCTATTTTTTTGTTAACAGATGGCAATTATTTTAAAAGGCAAGTATTAATTAATTTTTTATTTTTTTCTAAAATTATAAGGCTAGAATATTAGCAGGGTAAATAAACTAATGTTTTTGATTATAAAAAGTAAATAAATTTGTTGCTTTTAATTAATTTTAATGTGGCCGACCATTGGGTATTAATTTTACTTACATATCCAAAAGTCGGCCACCAGAGCTGAATAATGAATACATAACTTATTGTACTTTTTTGAGTTTATTGAAGTGAAAACTTCTTTAGGCGCGTTGGGCATTTTTTGAGATGGGAAAAAACCATTGAACTCGCGACACTGTTACTGTAACCGACACCTCTGTATATAAGTATGTGCATGTATTGTGTATAGTTAGGTATGATCTAGGGCGGGACGGGCGCGGCGCAAGCTTGCCTGTGCGCTATTGCACCGCGGTATAGTACGCGTTATAGTAAGCGCAGAAAAATGTAAGTGGTATAGTAAGCACAGAAAAATGTAAGCTGTATAGTAAGCGGTATGTTAAGCGCAGAAAAATGTAAGCGGTATAGTAACACAGAAATAATGTAAGCGGTATAGTAAACGCAGAAAAATGTAAGCGGTATAGTAAGCGCAGAAAAATGTAAGCGGTATAGTAAGCGCAGAAAAATGTAAGCGGTATAGTAACGCAGAAAAATGTAAGCGGTATAGTAACGCAGAAAAATGTAAGCGGTATAGTACGTGACATAGTAAGCGGTATAGTAAAGCAGAAATATGTAAATGGTATAATAACGTAGAAAATGTAAGCGGTATAGTAAGGTAGAGGAAGCGCAGAAAAATGTAAGCAGTATAGTAAGCGCAGAAAATTGTAAGCGGTATAGTAAGCGCAGAAAAATGTAAGCGGTATAGTACGCGGTATAGTAACGCAGAAAAATGTAAGCGGCATAGTAAGCTGTATAGTAAGCGGTATAGTAACACAGAAAAAATGTAAGTGGTATAGTAAGCGGTATAGTAAACGTAGAAAAATGTAAGACGTATAGTAAGGTATAGGAAGCGCAGAAAAATGTAAGCAGTATAGTAAGCGGTATAGTAAGCGCAGAAAAATGTAAGCGGTATAGTAAGCGGTATAGTAAGCTGTATAGTAAGTGGTATAGAAGCGGTATAGTAAGCGGTATAATAACGCAGAAAAATGTGAGCGGTATAGTGCGACTGAAGTCTGGTTCCCGAAATTTTTGTATGTAAAATAATATGCATGATTTTTCATGTACAATAGCGCATTAAATGAAAATTGTAATATAATTTTTGTAGTAGTAGTTTATAATAATGAATAAAAAAACACTTGATTTAAAAGTATTTCCTGCACAATAAAACATTTCCTGACGATTCAAAAAATACACACGTAATTGTTCAAGTTTTCACTTCTGTCGGCACTCCCGGAGTGCCACTTTTTTTTTGTTGTTTGATAGATATAACTTTATCTCTACATCTAAAATAATTTTATATAAAAAAATCTTTTTTTACGTGCTTGTTTGTTTGTTTGTACGGGAAACTAATAGAACTACCGAAATAATTTCAAAAGTAAAGGTGGCAGTCTCTGCTCCGACAAAGACTATATTTTACGTCAGGGCCACTTTTCGTAAGTAGATGGATGAGCAAAAAACATTCCAAACGTGCCCTTTTTGCCCTCTTGAAAGTTGGCATGGTTTTTGTTTTCTAAAAAATTCGAAATTTAAAAGTGTGAAATGAGTGGAAAAAGTTCTTAATTAGAATTTATGTAGAATTGTTAGGAATATAAACTTGAAATTTAACATGTCTGTTACTTTTAAGAGGTAAATTCTGGATCAAGGCAATTAAAAAAGGGGGAATTTTAGAAAATGAAAAAAACAGTGAATATTCTAAAAACATTCAAAATTACGATTTATATGGAATTACTAGGGAGAGAAATTTAAAATTTCCTAATTCTGTCATTTTTAATATGTAAACGCTGGTACGAAATAGTTTCTTAAAAAAACGGAATTTCAAAGGGTACAGAATCAAATAAACGTTCTAAAGTTTCAAAATCTGTGATAGTTTTGTTGCTGGAAACTTAAAATTTGGCATGGTGGTCAATTTTAAGACATAAACAACCGGCTCAGAAAGGCTTCTAAAAATTTGGAAATTTAGAATGCTGAAATGAGAGGAAAATGTTCTGAATTATGTTTTTTTAAATAAAGTTTAGAGTAGAAACTTGAAATTAGACATGGATAACCTTTTCCATACGTAAGTGGTCTGACCGTAGCCGAACAGTTTCTAAAAAATTAGAAATTTAAAAGCAACTAAAAATTTTTTTAAATTGCATTTTCTGTGGCTTTGAAACTTCAAATTTTGCATGGGGGTATCTTTTAAGATGTAAGCTCTCGCAAAGAATGGTTTCTATAAAATTCGAAATTTAAAAAATTGAAATTATCAGTAATTGTTGTTTATCATTCTAAATTATGTTTTATTTAGAATTAATAGGGATAGAAAACTGATATTCGATATCGGGGTTACTTTAAAGTCGCAAATGGTCGTACACAGTAGCTTTTTCTTAAACTAGATTAGATGCGGCAGTTGGTACCCTCATTATTTGCTTTTCAAGTCTGTTGAAAAGTTATAAAACAACTAGATTGGAATGCGGCAGTTGGGACCGCCCCTCCCTACGCTTTTACACTGCGGGGTTGCAAATGAACTCGTATACTAATAACTACATACTAAATATATTTCATGTTCAAAATGCATAAAAGTGTTAAAACAACTAGATCGGAATGACGTGATCAGCAGTTGGGACCGCCCCTTCGCTAATGCACGAATGTATGCATATTTGCTTTTCAACTATGTTGAAAAGTGTTAAAAGCAACTCGATTAGATGCGGCAGTTGGTACCCCCATTATTTGCTTTTCAATTCTGTTGAAAAGTGTTAAAACAACTAGATTGGAATGCGGCAGTTGGGACCGCCCCTCCCTACGCTTTTCCACTGCGGGGTTCAAAATGAACTCGTATACTAATAAACTACATACTAAATATATTTCATGTTCAAAATGTTTAAAAGTGTTCAAACAACTAGATCGGAATGCCGTGATGCGGCAATTGGGATCGCCCCTTCGCTGATGCATATTTGCTTTTCAACTATGTTGAAAAGTGTTAAAAGCAACTCGATTAGATGCGGCAGTTGGTACCCCCATTATTTGCTTTTCAATTCTGTTGAAAAGTGTTAAAACAACTAGATTGGATTGCGGCAGTTGGGACTACCCCTCCCTTCGCTTTTCCACTGCGGGATTCAAAATGCATAATTCGATTCAAAACCCACTTTAATCTAACTTCAATTTGAGCGCGACCAGAAGGGGTACCAGCGTTTATTTATTTTTATTTATTATTATTATTATTATTATTTTTTTTTTTTGCAGTCGACTGTAGCATACAAAATTTAGTCAAAATCGCTTAAACCGTTTTTAAATGCAATTTGTTTGACCCATAGTGACCGCCAAATGACCCACTAATCGAATTTTCTCGAACATGTGACCCAGCCAAACGGTTTTCTTGTATCCCAAAAAGTTAGGACACAAAACGTAGTCAAAATCGTTAAAGACATTTATTAGATAAGATAAAATTACATTGGACCTTAACATGTGACCCTTAACTTGTGACCCAGCCCATTAGTCTTTTCGTACACCAAATCGGTAGGATACAAAATTTAGTCAAAATCGTTTGTCGTTTTTAGATAAAATTAGTTTGACCCGTAGTGACCCTAAAATGACCCACTAATCGAATTTTCTCAAACATGTGACCCAACCAATGGTCTTTTCGTACCCCAAAACGGTAGGATGCAAAATTTAGTCAAAATCGTTAGAGCCGTTTTTTAGATAAAATTTATTTAACCCATAGTGACCCCCATATCATATGACCTACTAATGAAATTTTCTCGAACATGCGACCCAGTCCAATGGTCTTATTGTATCCCAAAAATGTAGGATACAAAACTTAGTCAAAATCGTTAAAGCCATTTAGCAGATAAAATAAAATTAGCTTTACCCGCAGTGACCCTAAATGACACACTAATTTAATTTTCTCGAACATGTGAGATAGCTCAATCACCTTCTTATAACCGAAAATGGTAGAATGCAAAATTCAGTAAAATTTGTTAGCGTCGTTTTCCAGGTAAAACTAGTTGGATGTGTCAATCCCACACAGGTTTCGCATACACTAAAATGAATCAGCACCAATTTATATCAAGGTCTAACTGAAGCTCAAGTTTTATTAAATTCTGTGCATTATTTCTTGATATATGACTATCGCTAAAATCGTGTAAATCCTGCAAAATACTCCATAGCAGCGCCACCTGCTGGTCGTTTTGTACCAAAAACTAATGAGCACCAATTTACATCAGAGACTAACTGAATATAAGGTTTTAATAAATTCCGAGTATTAGTTCGTGAGATAGAGCTATTGCGGAAATCTCGAAAAATGCTGCATAACAGCGCCACCTGCTGGGCGATTTTTACCAAAAACTAATCAGCACCAACTTATATCACGGACTAACTGAATATAAAGTTTTATTAAATTCCGAGGATTAGATCTTGAGATAGAGCTATTGCGGAAATCGCGAAAAATGCTGCATAGCAGCGCCACCTGCCGGGCGATTTTTACCAAAAACTAATCAGCACCAACTTATATCACGGACTAACTGAATATAAAGTTTTATTAAATTCCGAGGATTAGATCTTGAGATAGAGCTATTGCGGAAATCGCGAAAAATGCTGCATAGCAGCGCCACCTGCCGGGCGATTTTTACCAAAAACTAATCAGCACCAATTTATATCAGGGACTAACTGAATCTAAAGTTTTATCAAATTCCGAGCATTAGTTCTTGAGATAGAGCTATTGCGGAAATCGCGAAAAATGCCGCATAGCAGCGCCACCTGCCGGTCGATATTTACCAAAAACTAATCAGCACCCATTTATATCAGGGACTCACTGAATATAAAGTTTTATTAAATTCCGAGAATTAGATCTTGAGATAGAGCTATTGCGGAAATCGCGAAAAATGCTGCATAGCAGCGCCACCTGCCGGGCGATTTTTACCAAAAACTAATCAGCACCAACTTATATCACGGACTAACTGAATATAAAATTTTATTAAATTCCGAGTATTAGTTCTTGAGATAGAGCGCCCACAAAATTGTTGTCACATACAGACAGACAGACAGACAGAGTCACAGACAGACATTTTCTAAAAACAGTCAAATCCTGTTCAGGACCTTCTAAAACGTATAAATCCGTCGAAAACCAGAAGTCGAAAATTTTCATGAATCCAATACTTTCTTCTTGTAAATATAGAAGAAAGTGACAAAATTCTGAAGTGGCCGACTATTGGTGCAGTGATGGCCGAACATTAGCTTTAAAGTGGCCGACTATTGGAGAACTTGCACTTTTTGAACTTAACTTTGTCTAAAAAAAACTATTACCGTGTTTTTTTTAAATAATTGCTGAAACATAATAAGAAACGTATGTTTTAACATATATCACTGTTAAAAATGTTGTGTCGTTTTTTAAAAATTCTACGTTATGGTTTATATACAAAAAAACAGTTAAGTGGCCGACTATTGGTACATTTACCCTATATTGGCATGAGGAAATTTAGTTGCAGATAAATGGAGCATATATAGCTAACATTAAGTCTAATAGAAAAACCACAGCCTTGGCAAGATCTGGAGGCACGGCAGTGCCTCCGCCAAGTCGAGAGAGGACAGCCGTAAGCATACTTTTCTGGAAGCAACTCAGGGCACTTTTGACCCCCCCCCCCCCCCCCCCCCCCCATATCTCCGCGCTGGAGTATCCCAAAAATTTGAAACTTTGTTTTTCTAGAGTATTTGGCACACAGGACCAAAATTTAAAATTACAACTTTCTGTCTTTTCTAGTTCAGACGATATATGAACTCAAACATTCGATTTTTTGTCACTCACTCACTCACTCGTTCACGCGTCATCAAAAAGATTAGGTAGATCCCGTAGCCCTAGAAACTTGACATTTGGAAAAAAGGTAGTGTTTAGGATACAAAGAAAGAAAAAATTATAAAATCTGGAAAATTCGAAAAAAAAAACATTCGAAAATTCAACAAATTCCATCAAAATTGAAAATTGAAAATAATATGATCTTGTAGTCTTAGAAACTTAAGATTCGGTGTGAAGGTAGTGATTAGTATCCAGAAAAAGAAAGCATCAAAAACACCAAAAAAATCGAAAGCAAAATCGAAAAAATCGAAAAATCGAAAAAAATTGAAACATTTCAAATAATCCGATTTTGTTGCGCTAGAAACTTGGAATTCGGAATAAAGGTAGTATTTGGGATGCAAAATAAGAAAAAATTTAAAATTCCGGAAAATTCGAAAAAAAAATCAAAAATTCGAAAAATTCGAAAAAAATTGAAAAAATTAAGATAATTGGATTTTTTAGCCTTAGAAACTTAAAATTCGCAGAAAATATAGTGTTTAGGATTCAGAATAAGTTAAAATAAAAAAAGCAATAAAATTCGAAAATAAAATAAAAAAATCGAAAAATAAGGAAAATTTGAAAATAATTCGATTTCATAGCGCTAGAAACTTGAAATTTGGAATAAAGGTAATATTAAAGATACTAAATAAGGAAAAATTAAAAACTATGGATAATTCAAAAAATACCCATAAATTAGTGCAGACGATATATGAACTCTAAGTTTCGATTTTTTTGTCACTCACACACTCACAAAAAAAAAAAAAAAAAAAAAAAAAAACATTCGAAAATTAAAAAAAATTGAACAAAATTGAAAATTGAAAATAACACGATCTTGTAGTCTTAAAAACTTAAAATTTGGTTAGAAGGTAGTGTTTAGAATTCAGAAAAAGAAAACATCAAACACACACACACAAAAAATTGAAAATAAAATCGAAAAAAACTCGAAAAATTTCAAATAATCCAATTTTGTTGCGCTAGAAACTTGGAATTCGGAATAAAGGTAGTATTTAGGATGCCAAATAAGGAAAAATTCAAAAATCTAGAAAATTCAAAAAAAAAATCAAAAATTCGAAAAAAATGAAAAAAATTAAAATAATTTGATCTTTTGGCCTTAGAAACTTAAAATTCGCGGTAAAGATAGTGTTTAGGATTCAGAATAAGTTAAAATAAAAACGCAATAAAATTCGAAAATAAAATAAAAAAATCGAAAGAAATCGAAAAATAAGGAAATTTTGAAAATAATTCGATTTCATAGCGCTAGAAACTTGAAATTTGGAATAAAGGTAATATTTAAGATACTAAATAAGGAAACATAAAAAAAAATTGATAATTAAAAAAAAAAAAATCGAAAATTTCAAAAAAAAAAAAATAGAAAGAAAGAAAGAAAAAGAGATAAATTGAAAATAATATGATCTCGTAGTCTTAGAAACTGAAAATTTGGTGTAAAGGTAATGTTTAGCATTCAGAAAAAGAAAAAATTAAAAACGCAACAAAAATTGAAAATAAAATTAAAAAATCGGAAAAAAAAAACGAAAATTTGAAAATAATTCGATTTTGTAAAGCTAGAAACTTAAAATTTGGCATAAAGGTAATATTTAGGATACAAAAAAAGAAATAAATAAAAAATCTGTAAAATTCGAAACAAAAAAGTCAAAAATTCGAAAAATTGAAAAAAATTCGATTTTGTAGTTTTAGAACTTAAAATTCGGCGTAAACTTATTGTTTAGGATACAGAAAAAGGGAAAATTAAAACACAATAAATTCGAAAATAAAATAAAAAACTCGAAAAAGATCGGAAATTTCAAAAAAATTCGATTTTGTAGCGCTAGAAACTTGAAATTTGTAATAAAGGATACAAAATAAGAAAAATAAAAAATCCAGAAAATTATAAAAAAAAATTCGAAAAAAATAAAAAATTGAAAATAATTTTATCTTGTAGTCTTAGAAAATTAAAACTTGGTGTAAAGGTAGTATTTACTATTCAATTAAAGAAACAATTAAAATATTCGTTAAATTCAACTAGCTAAATTCAAATAGCTAGTACAACGCCCCTAATTGTTTTATGTTATTTCCCCCGGATTATGGTTTTCTTTTCTTTCGTTTATGAATTTCGTTATAGAAAAGTTCCGCTATAGACTGGCTACGATATAGGCGATTTCTTTATAGACAGGTTTGTTTTCTTTCATACGTTGTACTCTATTTACTTCACATATGAAATATGGATTGTTAAATGATGTTAGCCCCACAAAAATTTTCACAGCTCCCCCTACCCTCCCGACATTACTGGCTGGTTATGGCTTGATAGTCCTTTCTAAATAAAATCATGGTGACTCTAAGATTCACTTGATTTATCTCTAAATTGAACCTAAATGATCCTAAGAAGACGGGTCAAATAATTACTATATTGGCATGACAATCAGGTAACTTAGAATTGAAATCGAAAAATCAATAAATTTATAAAAAGTCGAAAATTTGAAAATAATTCGATTTTGTAGTCCTAGAAGTTTGACATTTGGCAGAAAGGCAGGGTTTAGTACACAAAGTAAGAAAAAATTAAAAAATCCTCAAATAATAAAAAAAAAGACTAAAAAAAACGAAAAAAAAAAAACCATCGAAAAAAGGAATATATAGTTTGATTTATTGGAAATTTCCAGAAATTTTAATTTTGGCTTTCTTTTTATACTAAAAAGTTCTTTTATGTTAAATATCAAGTATCCAGGGCTGCGAGTAATATCTCAGACGGATAGCACCTATCCTGGAAGTAATTGAGAATACTTTTGACACTCCCCCTCCCATAACTTAGTGCTTGCCTAGGAACCTGAAATCTCTTTTTATCTACAGTACTTTGCAAACGAAACTAAAGCTTCAAAGTTTTGATACCTGTAAATAATAGGGACAGAGTGTGGGCTTAGCGAAAATCAGTGGATAATCTCCAAAAAGAACCCAAAATCAAGAAAAGGAGGATTACTTACAAAAAGAAGTGAAATCTCATCAAAAAGTCACCTGTAAAAAATGCAGCCAAGTCTCGTAACTCATTTACCGTAAAAAGTACTGAGATCGTATAAAGCCAAGTTTAACTATCTTATTAACTCTGAAATTTTCATTCACAAATCACTACTAGTCTCTACATCTTTAGTTAATTATTATTTTGTGACTTGGCAATTACGCAGCACAGGGAAGTTATTACACCTTACTATGTTATGGGATGGGATGGGATAATTTAATTAAGGCAAATTATATACGCACGGGGAAGTTATTGCACTTTAATATGTTATAGTATTATTTGATTAAGACTAACTATATACATCACACTCTCGTGCTACGTAATTGCCAAGTCACAAAATAATAATTAACTAAAGATGTAGGGACTAGGAGTGATTTGTGAATGAAAATTTCAGAGTTAATAAGATAGTTAAACTTGGCTTTATACGATCTCAGTACTTTTTACGGTAAATGAGTTACGAGACTTGGCTGCATTTTTTACAGGTGACTTTTTGATGAGATGTTGTTTACGATACGCACGGAGCTTCAATTCAAAATGGCGAGGCATCATTCTGAAAGTGTTCAATGTAAACATGGAAATTAAGAAAAAGGTTTAAAAATGTATATCTGCCGAGATTTAAGTTGAATTTTGCTAGAATTTTAGCAGACTACATAAAAAATTTTGTTTGATCTTTTGAATAAGGTTTAAAAGGAAAATATTAATAATTAAAAACATGAAAAATATATTTTTGTACTTCGAAAAAATTCGTGATACGATCGCAAAATGATGTAAACAAACAATGGAAATTTTGTATTTTTTATCCAGAGACTTAAATGAATGATTATATTTTAATTTAAAAATGATTATTGACTTTTAATTATAGAAAGTAAATTAAGTTGACAGTAAAATATCTTAGAAGAATAGTTCAAAAGATTAATTTTAAAAGATAGAAAATATTGACTGTTTAAATAATAACTGTTAAATAATTAATTTAAATGTTGATTAATATTATTAAATCATTTAAATAATGATTAATTATGATTATATAATTAATTTAAATTAATAAATTATTGAAAAAAATTTAAAAGCAGAAATGGTATGCATCATAACAATGGGGTTGATTATATCGGGAAATTTTTTTAAATGTGATTCTATATTAATACAGTTTTTATGTTAATTCGATAAAAAAAAATTGTAAATTTTAAGCATGTGTACAATTTAAAAAAAAAAGGATAATAAAAGGTATTTTGAATTTTTGAAATTTAATTGGATGTTTTGATATATTTGTCAATTAGTAGCTTTTTATATACAGTCAAATCTCGTTAACGTGAACACTCAAGGGGAAACTTTTTTGGTTTGTGTTATCCGAACTTAAATACATTACATACAACTTGACGGGGCAATCAGGGGGCAATCAGAAACAGTTTGTGGGAAAAGTAATTCGCGTTAAGCGTGTTTGTGTTAACGAGGTTTGACTGTATTATACTAACATCAATTTGTTATTTATCTTGTGTTCTTTTGATGGCAAAACTAACATTAAAATATTATATAAGTAGTAGTATATGATATTGTGAACTGATTATTCTACCTTACAGATAAGAGGAGATTTCGAGAAAGCTACACAAATATTAAAAGATGCCATTAGAAATGATCCTGTAAGTTAAAGTTTTTCCTCCTTTTTTTTTCTCATGTATCATTATTTACCCTTCTTAAAGTAAACTAGTCGTTGGGGGCCACCATAATACTTACCCATCATGGATATGCATAATGTAAAATATTAAAATAAAAATGTGTAAACTACTTATAAAATGCATTGCAATTCAAATAAAATCGTGGCTTGATGACGTCATAAACTTTAAATGCTCTATTACTGAATTGCTTGAAAGAAACCTCCTTATAACTCCAAAAATTATAATCCTATTAACTAGCGGTTTATTGCATCTGATTAAGCGTCAAATTTTCAATTAAAATATATCTTTGAAGTGAAATTTAGATGAAATACAGGGTCATGAAAAATCGAAGAGTGTGGAAAATAGGACTCCAAATATCTCGGCAACTCATTATCCGATAGACTTCATGCTTTATGCAAAATTTATGTTTTTTTATTGTCTTTTATATTCATTTCTTAAAATAAACAATTTCGAAAATTTTTATATACCTTTTTATCAGAACAAATATTTCGAGAGTCCGAAAAAAAATAGTTCCGGTTAATTGAGGTTATTGAAATTAAATAGGCTTCTTCCCATTACTACATACTAAGTACATACCGAATTGCAAGTCTCTATCGCAATTTTTTCGAGAGATAGAGCATTTACAGACACACACACAGACGGACGGCAAATTTTTTTTTCTAAAAATGTTTTTCGGAATCTCCAGTGTCTGAAACGTGTAAATCTGTCAAAAAAAAATTTTCGATTTTCAAAACGATTACAAGATTTACCCTATACTACGTATGATGGGTAAGTAATAACATATATGTTATGCCGGGCATGTGCTATACTGCATCATTTAAGCAAAACAATTTAGAAAAGAAATTCATTAAAAATAAATAAAAATAAAAATCTTGATGGGTCCTTCAGGATGCATAATTTTGTTTTTGCAAGGAATAAAATATTTTTTTTATATTCATAAAATACACATATTTTGTATTTAAATACATTGAATTTTTTTATTTCTAATAAAAGGACCAAGTGTTTTGGAAGTGTTTGGGTACCAGGGAACCCAGAATTCCAAAAACCTAGTGACATCGCTGTGTATGTACACAAAGTGTGGTGATTGTCCATTATACTATAGCTAAAAATCAAAATTGTAAATTAGGTGTTTATTTTCCCATAGACAATTTACAATAAACAAAATCTGTTGCTAAAAAAATGTTTTTAATGTCACTAATGCATGTGTTTGACATCACATTCATTATTTGCCGGGTTCCACAAAATAAAAAATACAGCAGAACTGCACAATGTCAACTAGATTCATATTTAAGCTAGTTTATGTGGTGCCCCTGCCGACTTTATAAAAATATGATTATTTTGTTTTTATTTTGAATGACATTAGAGATTTATTACCACCAAAATGATTGATGCAAATTTTGATGAATTTGTTGATTGATAATTTCAAGGCTATCTAATATATGTATATTTTTATAAGTTATAGCTGTTACTTAAGTCAATAATGTCAAGTGATTGTGATGTCATACTTATTCCTTTTTGGTGTTAAATCACATTGTTTATCAAAAATGATCAGCACAAAAGTAAATAAGTAAATTATTTAGTAAAATCAAAAATTAATTTTTTCCGAAATAGTCATCAGAGCTTTATAAAGTTTCAATGTAAGTTTTTTACGTTTCCCTTTATACATTAAATTTGTGTTTCATTTCTGTATAGATAGAGAATTTATTTTATAGATAAATATAAAGTTGTAAACTTATTGTTTTATTTCTAATAAGATAAGATTAGATAACTAATTCCATAGCAATAAAATCTATCATAAATTTTACATACTTTCTATTTTACTAAACTAATTTTCAAAACATTATTTGGTTGAAATTTAATTTCACCTGATTCTATTCATCAAACTTCTTTTAAAATGTATATTAATGTAATTTTTTATTATGCACAGCGGTAGCAAATTATATCGATCTACTCACAGTAGCGAATAGATTTTCTAACAAGGTGAGTTAATCATGTTTAGATTTGTTAGCCATATTTAGGGGTTCTTCTGATTGCCACTATAGAGTCATTCCATGTCAAATCAACACACTTTTTGAAGAAATTTTACCTCACCATCTCAGATTTTAATGAACTGTGGCACATAGTTAGTATTTATATAGACTAAGAAAAATACGAAATATTTTTGAAAAATATCTGTTTGTTTTGAAAATATGGCTATTTAAACTTCTCAAAAATTGTCAAAAAATGCTAGTCCGCTAGATATTCAAATTGTCATAAAATCTTTCCTAATTAAGATAGAAAGGTGAAATGAGTGTCATAATGCAGCATTTTTAATAGACTTTAATATGATATGCAACATGATACAGGTTGTAAAAAAAAATTATTTCAAAATTTAAATTTAAATTTTAAAATTTAAATTGTGAAAAAAACGTTTTTTTTTTTTAACTTCAAAAAATTATAGAAGATAGGTTGTATTATTATAAAATAGTATCCAAAGTTTGAAAATGGGACAACAATGGGTTCATAGGGAAAATAATTTTAAAAAAAAGGCATTTTTCATCAATTTCAAGTATGATACAATAATCCATAAAAATTTGATTTTAATACAATATGCAACAGGATAAATTTTGTTAAAAAGAATAAAAATTCAAAATTCTAATTTTATTTTTTTAATTTAAATTGCAAAAAAATATTTGCTTTTCAATTTTTTCAAAAAATTGTCAAAGTAAAATAAGAGAATAGTAGAACAGGAAGAATGTAAAATGGGACAACAGTGGGCTCATGGAAAAAAAGGAAAGGAATTTTTCATCAATTTCAAATATGATACAAATACAATAATCCATAAAAAGTTGACTTTAATATGATATGCAACAGAATATAGTTTGTTAAGAAAAAAAATTAACTTTCAAATTTTAATTGTGATTTTTTTTTTTTCATTTCTTTCCCCAAACAATTATAGAAAACACATTCTATTAATGTAAAATAGTATACACAGATTGAAAATGGGACAGCAATAGGTTCATACTAAAAATAATACTTTAAAAGAGTAGTTTCTATTAAATTGGGGTTATATAATACAAGTAAAAATTTAAAAAAAAAAAAACAGTAAACAATAAAAAAGTTAAAATTAATATTTAACCTGCTATAAATCAAGATTATAGGAAAGCAGAAATAAATGTCAAGTAAAAATTTTCAGCTGTTAGATAATCCTATTGTATAACTTTAGTTTTCATGTGATTCATACAAAATGCTGTAAAATACTCTGCTGAAATAGTTGACACAGTCATTTTATTTTATGAAAGTGATGAGCTGAGCAGAGCAATGCCTGGAATTAAAGATTGTATAAGTATCACTGACCAAAGTGGAAACAAAGTAAAAGTTTCTAAAAGGCTGATTTTAAGCAATCTAAAAGAGGCTCATATACTGTTCAAAGAAAAGTTTCCAGACTTAAAAATTAGTTTTTCTAAGTTTGCAGAGCTCCGTCCGAAGCATTCCATTTTGGCTGGGTCAAAAGGTACACACACAGTTTGTGTTTGCACGACATCAAAATGTCAAGTTAATGCTTGAAAATGCTAAATTGGGTGTAATTACTAATACTAATGGTGAATTGACAACTTACAGGCATTGCATATCAAAAATGTTGTGCATACCCAATCCACCATCAATAGACTGCAATATGTCTGAATGCCCATCCTGTCCTGGTGATTGTGAAATACGTAATATTTTACAAAAATCATTTGAGGAGAACTTAATTGAAAAAGTCACATTCAGACAGTGGATTTCTGTAAATCGCTGCAATTTAGAGACTCTGCAGAAATCATCAGAAGAATTTATTGACTTATTTTGTAAGAAGCTGTCAATCTTAGTCAGACATGATTTCATTGCCTGCAATCATCTTTTATGAATCAGGTAAAAGTAAATTTGAAAAACACTGAAATCGCAGTAATGCTCGATTTTTCTGAAAATTACAGCATGGTTATTCAAGATGAAGCTCAAAGTTACCATTAGGCTAATAAACATGCCACAATTCATCCTTTTATAGTGTATTACAAAAGAGAAAATAAGGTTGAGCACTTAAACTATGTTGTAATTTCAGACTGTTTGGAGCATAACACTGTTGCTGTCTATACCTTCAAAAAAAAAACTAATTCAATTTCTGGCAAATAAATTTCAAGAATCCCCTAGAAAGATTTTTTATTTTTCAGATGGATGTGCCGCCCAATATAAAAAAAAAATCTCCAATCTGTGTTTTCACAAAGAAGATTTCAAAATGAAGCTGAATGGCACTTTTCAGCCACAGCTCATGGGGTCCATCACAGCTCAGTTGCCTTGTGATGGACTTGGGGGCACAATTAAGAGAGAGGCAGTAAGAGCCGTCTTACAATGACCTTATGAAAACCAGATTTTAACACCTCTTCAGTTATATGAATGGGCATCATCCAAGTTTTCTTCAAAAATAAGCTTTGCATTTTCAACACAGGAAGATCACATTGATTCAGAGATATTTTTAAAAGATTGGTTCAATCAGGCAGTTACTATTAAAGGAACTCAACAATATCATGCCTTTATCCCTGATAAATTCAGTACATCAAATATATTTGTTAAAACATTTTCTGAATCTGCAATATCATCAAAAGTGATTGTTTCAAAGTCTGAAGATAAACTTGGGTTAGCAGACTGCAATGGGTATATTACTGCTGTATATGACAAGCATTGGTGGCTTGCTTACATCATGGATAAAGATAAAGAACATGATGAACTTAAGGTGACATTTTTGCACCCACATGGGCAGTCTCCATCATTTTCTTATCCTAGCAAGCCAAATGTGCTATGGATACCTATAATGGATGTTTTGTGTTCAGTTGATCCTCTGACACCAATTGGAAGAATATATGTTTTATCACAAAATGACATTTTGAAAACTAACAAGTCACTATCCAATTAAATTCAATAGCAAGAGGTGTTAAAGGATATGAATTGGTAAAGTCTTATGTTACTTCATAAAGAATTTGGCAATTTTGTACAAAGTTTATATTTGAACTATTGTAGTGCATCATATTACATCATATTGTATTGTGCCATATTTGAAATTGATAAAAAATGCGTTTTTTAAATTATTTTCCCTATGAAACCATCGTTGTTCCATTTTCAAACTGTGTATACTGTTTTACATTAATTGAATGTATTTTATATAATTGTTGACAAGAAAAAACAAATTCACAATTAAAATTTTAAAATTAAAAAAAAAAAATTCTTAACAAACTATATTCTGTTGCATATCATATTAAAGTCAACTTTTTATGGATTATTGTATTTGTATCATATTTGAAATTGATGAAAAATTCCTTTATTTTTTTTCCATGAGCCCACTGTTGTCCCATTTTACATTCTTCCTGTTCTACTATTCTCTTATTTTACTTTGACAATTTTTTGAAAAAATTGAAAAGCAAATATTTTTTTTTGCAATTTAAATTAAAAAAATAAAATTAGAATTTTTAATTTTTATTCTTTTTAACAAAATTTATCCTGTTGCATATTGTATTAAAATCAAATTTTTATGGATTATTGTATCATACTTGAAATTGATGAAAAATGCCTATTTTTAAAAATTATTTTCCCTATGAACCCATTGTTGTCCCATTTTCAAACTTTGGATACTATTTTATAATAATACAACCTATCTTCTATAATTTTTTGAAGTTTAAAAAAAAAACGTTTTTTTCACAATTTAAATTTTAAAATTTAAATTTAAATTTTGAAATAATTTTTTTTTACAACCTGTATCATGTTGCATATCATATTAAAGTCTATTAAAAATGCTGCATTATGACACTCATTTCACCTTTCTATCTTAATTAGGAAAGATTTTATGACAATTTGAATATCTAGCGGACTAGCATTTTTTGACAATTTTTGAGAAGTTTAAATAGCCATATTTTCAAAACAAACAGATATTTTTCAAAAATATTTCGTATTTTTCTTAGTCTATATAAATACTAACTATGTGCCACAGTTCATTAAAATCTGAGATTGTGAGGTAAAATAGGTGTGTTGATTTGACATGGAATGACCCTATATAAACACAGCACTAAGTTCTATATTACACTAAACTTTTCTCTGTTGTATGTTTTTCTTAATTTCATGCAAAAAAATTTTGAAAATGTTATTATGAAACTGTGTTGTAGTAATGAATTTCTTTTGCAGTAATGTAAATTTTGTAATAAAACCTCGGTATGTAAGATGGGAGATAACCAACAATAAATATGTATAGTATGGTGCAAATCCTGCATTTAAAAAAAATTTGATTCCATAAATTAATTCAAGCTTCCAATAAATAAATAATAAATATATATAAAGCCATTATGTATTAGTAGTATAAAATTTATCATACACACATGGGGAAATAAAAATCATAAAAGGAAAAATAATTTCATATCTGTTATGAATAATTTAAAAAAAATTCCAAAAAAGAATTTTGAGATTAAATGAAATAGTGAAATATTTGTGGAATCATGGTAAATTCATCTGGCCCAAATTATCATAGATTCCACAAAACATGTACGGTTTCATCCTTTCACGAGCTATACTAAGCTAAAAAAGAACAAGATTTGGGCGGTCGTACATTAAAAAACCCAGAAATGTGCAAATGAAATATAGGACATAAAATGAGTAAATGAATAATCGCAGGTATGCATCGACATATCTGCACATTTTGACTATTCAGGGTTAGTATAAAATTACAGAAGAACGACTCAAGTATATTGGATTCAATTATTGAGTCCCAAGAGTGAGTGTAAATAGCATTAATATACATTTTAAAGAAGTATGAGGATTTGATGAAATCATAAATAATGGAATAAGATCAATTATAGTGCTGCCATCTAGTTAGAGAAATTACAGTAAAATGAAAATAATAATTTATTCAAAATAAACCATATGATTAATAATATAGGTCGATAAAACTAACATACAATAAAATTTAACCCAATTTAAGTTAATATAAATTAAGGAAATGAAAGTAAATAATAATAATAATAATAATAATAAAGTGGTTAGAGAAGATAATAATTAAATTATAATTTAATTTTTAAAAAGATTAATAAATAAAAGTTCTATAACAGTGCAAAATAATATATATAAATTTAATATTTAAATAGCGAAAGGGGGATTATAAAAATACAAATGTTTTAAACACTTAAATAAAACAATATATGAATGTAAGATAATGGATTAACTGAAGGGACGTAAATTATGACTGTCCCACACTATGCTAAGAAGTTTTATAATTGAAATTAATAATTGAAAAAAAAAAAACAAAGTGTACTTAATCAGCTAAAGAATTAAAAGAAGCAAAATAAACTTGAGTTATGAAAAACCCAACACTCAATTGAATCAAATTCACCTCTGTACTATAATAATTGTTTAAAAACAATACAAAATGTCACATACATTCATCATTTAATAAAAACTTTTACTTTAGGTGTTTTAAAATATACAAAACTGTATTTCACATTATAAACCTAGCGCTTTCAAGCCGTTCTGGCTCATCATCAGGGTTAAAAACATTAACACACAGATACACACAAAAAACACAAATAGTCTGAAACACCGTAAAAACATCAATGTCTGCTGAAGACAAGGTCAAACCATTATGAACAGGTCACAGGGGTGGGAAGCATAGGGAGGGATGTGCCAATCTTACTTAATCTTGAACTATCTGTAAAAGTTTATACCATAATTTAGGGATGTTGTAAGAAACTGAATCATTGCATGTTTTATCTTTCCTGGTTAAAATTTCTATGGATTCACTTATTATTGCTTGATAAAAAAGAGGATGTGGGTTTAATAATTCTAGCTTTATCAAAATCTATTTTAATCGACTGCTCTTGTTTTAATCTGGAAAGTGCTGTTTTACTTCTATTGTACTTGATATCTGCAATATGTTCTTTTAACCGAATTTTAAATTTCCTTAAAGTCAGACCAATGTAGTCTTTAACTTTATAAGATTTCATCCTATTTTCAACTATTTCCATAGTAACTGGGATTCTATAAATTCCTGCTAAATCTTCAATCGGTATAGGATCAATCTTCTTATGTAGTAACGCATTCAATTTAACTGGAAGGGATGCTACCAAATTTATTTCATATTTCTTTAAATTATATTTTAATTTTTCAAAAAGTTTCGGAATATATTGAAATTAGTAAAATTTAGTTGGTTTTCCTGTTAATTCTTTTTTGTTTTTATCCTGATATTGATATTGACAAATTAACTTATTAACTAACCTCTCTGAAAATTATAGCAAATGAGAATGGTTTTTCAGAGAGGTTAGTTAATAAGTTAATTTGTCGATATCAATATCAGGATAAAAAACAAAAAGAATTAACAGGAAAACAAACTAAATTTTACAAATTTCAATATATTCCGAAGCTTTTAGAAAAATTAAAACATAATTTAAAGAAATATGAAATAAATTTGGTAGCATCCCTTCCAGTTAAATTGCGTTACTACATAAGAAGATTGATCCCATACCGATTGAAGATTTAGCAGGAATTTATAGAATCCCAGTTACTATGGAAATAGTTGAAAATAGGATGAAATCTTATAAAGTTAAAGACTACATTGGTATGACTTTAAGGAAATTTAAAATTCGGTTAAAAGAACATATTGCAGATATCAAGTACAATAGAAGTAAAACGGCACTTTCCAGATTAAAACAAGAGCAGTCGATTAAAATAGATTTTGATAAAGCTAGAATTATTAAACTCACATCCTCTTTATCAAGCAATAATAAGTGAATCCATAGAAATTTTAACCAGGAAAGATAAAACATGCAATGATTCAGTTTCTTACAACATCCCTAAATTATGGTATAAACTTTTACAGATAGTTCAAGATTAAATAAGATTGGCACATCCCTCCCTATGCTTCCCACCCCTGTGACCTGTTCATAATGGTTTGACCTTGTCTTCAGCAGACATTGATGTTTTTACGGTGTTTCAGACTATTTTTTTTGTTGTTGTTTGTGTATCTGTGTGTTAATGTCAGGGGTGATTGTGTTCAGGTTATATACCTGAATTCAGGTATTTTTTTTTCAATTTCAGTACAGAAATTCTGGTTTTTCTGATAGTTAAATTCATAAAATAAGACTAAAATATCAATTTCATATGATAGCTAAACATAATTAAAATTCATATTTTTCATAATTTGACCTAATTATAATAAATTATATGTTCCCTCACCCCTCTCTCCATACAAAAACATTTTCTGGCTAAATTTTCAGGTATTTTTTCATGAACCCACAATCACCCCTGTAATGTTTTTAACCCTGATGATGAGCCAGGATGGCTCGAAAGTGCTAGGTTTATAATGTGAAATACAGTTTTGTATATTTTAAAACACCTAAAGTAAAAGTTTTTATTAGATGATGCATGTATGTTTTTGTGACATTTTGTATTGTTTTTAAACAAGAATTAAAAGAAGTAATGAATGATGCTTAATTGATACAACCTCCCCCCTCCCCCCTCAAATATCTCTCTTTTTTTTTAAATATATTAACAATTCCACATTAAATTTCAATACACCACCACCCTCCTCCGTACTCTATCAGCCACTCCCCCGGCCTTCATATATATATATATTTAAACATATTTATATATTTTTTTAATAATGAAAAATTACACTGAGTTATGTCCATACATCACTTCCATCTTTCCTGCTCTAATATCTACCCACCCAACTATCCTGTGGATGAGAGTATGGACATACTAATTGTATATTATGGAATATGAATTTTTTAGGTTAACCATGATATAATGCATCATACATTAATTCTTTAATGTATTTATTAATAAGACGTGAAGAACATAAAACTCTTTATTGTAATTGTAAACATATGATTAAGGAGTATATTACAGTAAACTGATGTATGGAGACATGACTTAAAATGGGTAAAAGTATTAACTATATATAGAGAGGGAGACAGTTTTGCTTTAATCTTAAACATAAGCAAATTAAGTATATATTAGTAGAAAAGATCTCTTCATTTACATATTAAAGGTTCAAATTTTCTTATATTTCCTGTTCTTAAAAGAAATACAGTCTACTAAGTTGCAAACTAAACTTCAATAAAATGTAAAAAAAAAAAAAAAAAAAATCAGTACAAATTCTGAAAATTGCAAATTTTACTTAGGATTTTTTTAAGCATATTTTTTTGTTTGGTGAAACATAAAACATTTGTCTTATAAGATTTCTGTAAAACTGCTTTAAGAGAAACCAATTTTATATTTATTCGTAAAATTTCATTAATTTTTTTTTTTTTTATGTCAAAAGTTTTTTTCAAGAGCATATTATCTTCTTTTTTCCAGAGTAATGCTTATTTACTGCTACAGCTCATTGATGTTGGCTATCAGAAAGATCCTATGGATATGAATGGCATATTAGAAGCTTTTGAAATGGCTTTATCAAGTGATATGAACAATGAACAAAAGTTAATGTTTGCTCAGAGAAAATTGGAGTTTTTGGAGGATTTCTCATCTGATCCTCAAATGTAATTAATTATATAACCTTATCTTTATGGCTTTTGTAAGTGATTAATCTAATAGTGCTCTCAAAAATTTAAAAAGATTCCAACTGTATGGCCTTTTTTTGCCCCTTTGTGTATGGCAGATGATTTTTATCCCCCAAATTTACCATAAAAAGTTGAGGTCACCTGATCTGATACGCCAGGTTTTGGGATTTGATTACCTGCCAGAACTTTCATAATGGCTAAACACGTGAATCAACTACCTTAATAGTTTCAAAAACTGTGTATGATAAGTGCTGCTCAAAAAGGCAATACTGACAGGAAGAGGGGGGGGGGCTGTATTGCTTCTCTGTGAATTGATTTATTTACTGCATGAAAGATTATTATGGAATATCTTATCGCAAGTTTGCATTTCTAATTCTCTTAATGGCTGAAAGGATATGGTATCTTTTGAAAATTCTGTTATAAGTTCTGCAGGAAAGAGTGGCAGTAGTGGTCAAAATTGATGCAAGATTGAAACATATTGTACTTTTAATACTAATAGTATTATTTGAATGTTTCTTTGTATTTTTCTAATGGTTCCTAAGATTGAATTTGATTCATCTGTGGAACTCTGATCTGTTTAAATCTTTACTTTTGTTTTATGATTAACACTAAGTTGTTTTATTTCTAATGATGTTGATATATTTAAAAATCGAAAATTTCTACATATGTTTATTGAATACTTCAATAAAATTCAACAAACAGATATAGTACAAAATAACTTATAGTTTAAGTTTTTGTTTTTTGTAACAGTTATATGCAAGACAACTGCTAAAAAATTTTGATTTTTCCAATTTCTTGTAAATATTGGTTAATATCTTTTGCCATTATGAGTTTCTGATTTGCAGTGTCATTCTTTATTTTATCTTGACCTAAACTACATATCAAATAAAGAAATTTCAATTATCTGAAAAGTTAAAAGTAATAAAAATATTATTTTTATAACTATAGTTTAAATTAATAATTGTTTTGGAGTTAGATTCACCAATATAAGATTAATTTTATGTTTTATTTATTTATTTTGCAGTTATTTTTGAAAGTTTATTTTATATTCATCTTAACATTGTCTTATTAAACTTTTTTATTCCACTCAATTTTAAAAGGACCATACTTTGTATACTTATAAAATAGACTCTCGTGAGGGATAATTAACCACCTCTCCGTCTACCAGACCATTAAATTTCCATGTAATTTTTTCTCATTTATATAGAAATATCTGTAAGCCATGGGAAATGATGTCCATTACTAAGAAATTTTAATGGTATTTTGCCTCCCATGAGGCCATTGTGGAATTGCTCTTTCACATTTTCACTCTTTCATAATAAAGTTGTTCTTACAAAAACTGTATAAGGGCTAATTACAAGTACTTATAATTAGTGACTCAAACTTGATGAGTTCTCCATAGCCTCTCTATATTAAAAAAAAAAGTAGCCGCCGCAGCCGCTGTCAATGAAGATTTTGTGCCTTGAAGTCTTTCTGGTAAACTATTGCATATAAAAATATGAAAAATGGTAGTTTTATAATGAAATGTTCGAAAAATACGCTGAAGCAGACAGTTTTTAAATCGATGAATTATTTTGAGAGATTTAATATTAAAGTTGGTCAAAATAGTTGTCTTTAAAAACCAGGGGTGGAAAATCTGCGCCATTTTTAAAATCCTGCGCCAATCTGCTACAAAAACGTAAAATTTGACGATTCTGCGCCAAAAACGAAATTTTGAAATTTTCACTTTTGAAAATTCGCCAAAAGTTCACTATCATGCCAAAAAAGGAATACCTCCTCTGTAATGAATAAGTGAAATCGCCGCCAACTGCATAGTTTACGATATGGTAACCTTTTTTCCCCCTGCTTATCCACTCATGACTTTTTCTCCTCATTCTTGGATGTTGAACACACTGAAATCAGACATTTCTTTTCATTCAGAGATCCTTTGTATGTTGTTGTTTTTCGTCTCATTGATCGGCGTTGTGTGTTTAGAATAATTTTGTTTTGAGAAGATCTTCTGAATAATGCTTAAAGATGTCAAAAGGTATGTATATTTATTTATCATATTTCTTATTTTTAAACATCATGTTAACAGGGTTCATCCCAAGGGGGAAAAAAAAATTGCAACATTTTCGATTCTAATGAAAATTTTAAGTGACTTTTTAAATAAATGTTATCTATCTTATGTGAAATTCTTAAAAATATGCACAATCCTTTATTGTTTTATGTGTATGTGCAGGCCGTGATGAATTTCTCCAAACTAAATGAAATGAAAGATAATTTTAGAATCGTCACTACTGGACAATCTTTTTGCATCCTATATATCAATGACTTTCTGGCTAAAATTTCTTTTTTAATCTAAAATATATTAAGTCTTTAAACTATATTTTGATTTTATTATGTATTATTTTGTGAAATTAAGGTATTTTATTTACAATTTTACATAATTTAGTTTAGCATGCGGCCAAATAAATTAAGATTTTTATTTTAGATTATTTATTTTAAGCTAAAATATATTATTTAATTTCGATTTTTAAATGGATAATAAAGTTCGTTGCAAATATTAGATTTAAAATAAATATTGAATAGAATTTCTCTTAATAAATTAAATATTTCTTTTATCATTTTTAAATTATGCTTTTTATTTTAAATTATTTTGATAATCTCAAAGATTTATTTAATTTCGATTTTCAAATTGATAAAAAAAAAAAATGTTGCAAATGTTAGATTTAAAATGAATTTTGAATAGAAATTCTCTGAATTAAATATTTCTTTTATTCTTATCTAGAATCAAAACATTTAAATTATTAAAATCAATTTAATGAGAGAAATCAATCTAATTAATATTCTGAAAGAATTTATGTATGTAAATTAGAATGTATATATTAATAAAAGATGTTACAAGCATCTTGTAACAAATTTTAATCTTTTTTCTTTGTTATTTTGAAAGTAATAAACTTTTTTTTTCTCAAATGATTTCAAATAATTAAACACTAATAAAATAAGGATTTTTTTCTTTAGAATCCACGATCTTTATGGAATACTTCTCAATTATGCAACATTTTATTATTATTTTTTAATTAAGCCCATAATTAAAAAAAATGTTAAAGCAATACTTTATTGAAATTTTGTAATATAAGATTAGAGATCTGAAAAAAAAAGAAAGAAAGAAACTGCCTGTGGAGCTCAGTGGTCTGTGGATGGATACATTTTTCAAGGGTGTCTGTATTTAATTTAGGTTATACAAATAAACTCTGGTATTTTTTTTAAATTCAAACTGAATTTTATTTTGCTATTCTTTGTGAACATTCATTGATTTGTTGCTTATAGTATTGTAATGTTTACATCTGTTTAATATTTTTCTCTAAGGAAAAGAAAATTTTTCTTTTCTAAATATAACAATTCTTATTTCAAAGAATTTCTAGCATTAAAAAAATAATAAATAAATAAAAGGTGTACACACTTGGATAATTTATATATCCACCATTTTAATTCTAAAGAGAAATTAAAAGTTAGTAAAACAAAATAAAACATGCAGAAATTTTTAAAAATATGTAAAAAAAATGTAATATCTTTAATCAGGACATATGTAATCAATCAGGATATTTCTAATGTTTATTCTTTTTTCATTTTGTTTTTGGTAATACTACATTTTTCATTATCTCATTAAGCCAAAACTGAAAAATTAGATTTCTTCATTTTTTCCCTTCCTTTTCAATTTATGCTAGAATCTGATATTTCAAAATATTATTTGATTTTTCATAATATTAAACTGCTATTTATTGTTAAATTTTTAACATAATTAAGATAAAATTCAATGATGAATTTAACTTTACAATTATAAAATTCGTAATAATATAGTTTTATATGTAATTTATTTATATATTTTTTATTTAGTACTAGCCTTGTATATTAAATGTATTAAAGTATTAGTAATAATAACAATTTACGACTGTCTCCAAAGTTAAGATAGATGGTGCCAAAACAATGCCAAATCAAATTTATTACTATTGCATTATTCTTAAATAATGAATTTGTAACTGAATTCAGTATTTATTGGTGTTACATAAATTTTTCAAAACTTTACCCTTATTTATTACTATTAGATTTAAAATAAAGAAATTGTTTTATATAAATAACAAAAAAGTACCTAAAAGTTTTTATTTTAATTGCAAACCTTATCTAAATTTATCATTATAACATTTAAATTATTTAAAAAAAAAAAAAAAAAGAATATTTTTATTTTATATCTCTTCTTTTTTTATTATAGGTATATTCAGTATGTATTTATAAATCAAATATTGTGATTAAAAAATTCAGGATTAATTTGTGTAATTAATAGATGTCAACACCATGTAAATAATACAAAAATAATTAAGACATTTTGAATTGGAATTTCTCAGTGTTTTTAATTAGTTTAAACTATCAAACTGCTTGCATTTTTGCCTTGCCATATTAATGACTAATATTAATTAATGTTGTGATTTATTTTAAATAAATACATTCTAATTAAACTAAAACTTTTTAAATTAGAAAATTTCCATTACCTGGAATTACATGATCTGAAGATTCCTGATTAAAGAAGTTATGTTGTATTTAATTTGAAGGCTTGTCCCAAACTTAAAATTTTTTAATTGAAGATTTTATTTTTTAAGATTTTTAAAAGTTTTAGAATGATTATTATGGGTGTATTTTAGGGACAGTAATGATAATTTTAGACATTTAAAAGAAATCAAGTAAAAGCAGAAAAAGCTTCATTTTTCATAAAAAAAAATTATCCTGCATCGCCAGTTTTTATAATTATATATTAACTGTTTTAAGATTCTAAAATACAATTTTTTTTATTTATATTAAGCACTATCATCTGTCTGTGTCATATAAGTGCAGATTTATGGTCGCCAGTCGCCACATTGCGACTAATTTTTGCTGTGGCCACTAACTTCAAGTATCTAAGTCAACCTGAGTTTTTCTTATAGAAAAATTTTTCAATCATTCACATATTATTTGTATTTACTTTAGTGTGACAAAATTAAAATAAGAAATATTGTTTTCCTAATATTCCCCATTTTGACGATTGCTAGCATCTCAAAAACTGTATCTTGCCCAACTAAACTTGCTTCTGACTGTACAAAGTTTAAGATTTATATTATACTTAATATTCAGATTTCAAAAATTTTATGATTAAATTAAATATACTAACATCTAATGTAATTAATCTGTGTTTTGTTGTACGTGTGTTTATATAAAATAAATAATTTTTAATTTTGGATTATTTATTTATTCTTTATAATTCTTGTTCTTTTATTAGTTTTTTTTTTTTTTTTTTTTTTTTTCATATAAACATTTGTTTTCTGTATTTGTTTCACAATGGATTTTCACTGGATTTTTTGGGTTTAGGAGTCACTGGCTTCTTCCAGATTTTGGGAATCTGCACCTATAGTCACAGCCTGCCTTTATTGTATTGTATTGTCTTACAATTTTAGCTTGAAACTATAATATTTAAGTTGAATTTCTTTCCTTGATTATTTTTTGTTTCTATTAAGACTGATTCCATTCTATTTTTCCTTTTTTAATATATAGGTCGTTCCACTAATTTTAACCCTGATATCCTGAAGGAGATAGATGTTAATGGTGATCCTATTTCTGCATGGGGCAGAGCAGGAAAGAGTACTACGGAAGGTGTATGTTTTGCATGCAATGATACCATAAAGTGTGGCCAACATGGTGTCTCTGCAGTTAAACGTCATGCTGAGTCAAAAAGACACAGAGATAATTGCGCGAAATATCGTAAAAAAGATGGTGTTTTAAAAATAAATCAACTGAAATTATCAGACTGTAAAGCACCTGATATCCTATCACACAATGACACAGTTATAAAAGCTGAGACTTATTTTGCTTTTTGTGTAGCAGAATGTGACATAGCTTATAGCTATGGAGATGCCATGACAAAACTTTTCCCCAAAATGTTTTGCGATTCAAAAACTGCGAGTGACTTTAATATGAACAGAAAGAAATTATCATACACTGTATCTGATGGTATTGAACCCTACTTAAAAAGAAAATTATTGGAGGACATACTAAAGGAAGACTCTTTTTATTCAATCCAAGTTGATGAAACTCCAATTTCTGAGAAAAGAGTCAATCAGTTTGATGTCCTTGTCAGATACTTCAGTGATGCTGATAAGCAAATTGTTATCCATCATTTGCAGTCTTTTTTTATGGGACATGCCAAAGCAGAAGATTTGTTGAATAATATAAAGTTGGCTTTAGCTGATCTACCAAAGGATCGCTTACTTTCATTTTTTAGTGATGGACCAAATGTAATGAAAAGCGTTAAAAATAAATTAAACAAAATCAACAACAACATTGTTGATATAGGAACATGCACTCTACACAAAGTGCATAATGCATTTGGCCATGGTGTTGATGTTTTTGATAGTGACTTCGAAACACTACTAATTGATTTATATTATTTTTTTAAACGATCTGCTGTGCAATCTCATGATTATTCCCAACTACAAGTATCCCTTGGTATTCCAAATCATGTTTTCCAACGACATGTAAATAGTCGTTGGTTAACATTGAATTCATCTGTGAAGAGATTTATCGAACAGTTTGAAGCTGTTAAAGCGTTTTTTAAAAAAGATGTTATTTCAAGGGGGGAAAGTTCGAGATTAAAGAGAATTAAATGTGTTTTAGCAGATAAGACGGTGTTAGCGAAAGCCATGTTTATATCTAATGTTAGTGAACTTTTCACCGGGTTTCTTCTGCTCTTTCAAAGAGAAGAGCCATTAATTCATATTTTATATGACGAATTCGTCTCATTAACAAAGAAATTAATGGGGCGGTTTCTTAAGCCAGAATCTTACTTAAACAAGAAAGGATCTGAATTGAAGTCGCTGGATTTAAATGATGGTAGTATCTGGTTAAAGTATCCAGAAATTGGACTGAAGACACAGGAAGAACTGAATAAAAAATGCAAGGATGATTTGCCCAAATTTTATAAGGCTGCCAGATCATTTTACATTACTTGTACACAGAGTTTACTTAAATCACTACCACTTTCTAACAAATTTTTAGAAAACTTGAAATGCCTACATCCAATGTATAGATTAGAGCCCATATCGTCTAAAATTATCAGAATGCTTGTTGCTGAAGTTCCAAATGTTGTGGATCCTAGTGAAGTTTCTTCAATCACAGATGAATGGATATTACTTCAGACACAAGAGCTAGATTTTAATCATATTGATGAAATATCAGAAGAAGCGGGGTGTTCCAGAGACTCAATTAAATCAATGAGATTGGATCATTATTGGCAAAAAATTTTTGATATGAAGGATTCTTTTGGTAATCCAAAATTTAAAATATTAACTAAGCTGGTGAAAGCTTTACTTTCTTTAGCTCATGGCAATGCAGAGTGTGAAAGAGGGTTCAGTTTGAACAAAAACTTGCTGGATAATCGTTCTTCGTTAAGCATAGAGAGCATTAATGGGCTACGCCAGATGAAATCCCACATTAAGAGAATTGGTGGATTGGAAAATCTCAAAATAGAAAAAGAAATTTTACAGAGTGTGAAGGATGCAGGCCAAAAATACAGACAACGAATACAAACTTCACAAAATATTCAAAAACGAAAATAAGAGTTAGATGAAGAAGAAAAAAAATCTGATGACTTAAAAAAAGAAGGGGAGATGTTAGCACAGCAGATCCAATCTTCCCAAATCATGTTAAGTAAAGCAGAGGAAATTATAGCAAAAGGTCTGAAAAAAAAGATCTATCTGAGATAGAAATGGGCCAAGTATTGCTAAAAGAAGCCAAAACCAACATTGAAAAATACATAAAATTACAAGATGAAAACCGAAAACTTCAGCTATCATGTGCTTCGAAAAAAACAAAATAACAAGCAAAATTATCTTAATGTTAAATATTTTATTTGAATTATGTGAAAAATATATATGTATACTATACATGTTTGATAACTGCTTGCAGTAAATAAACAAATTTATCTTGTAACATTCTGGGTTTTTAGTGTTTAAGTTGTAAAATGTTTCTTATCTGTGATACATTTACTATGCATTATTTGGAAGTTAGAAAGTTAATTCCTATCTTATAAATGTGCTAAATTTTGAAATTCTCAGGTAAGTATAATTTTTTTCCCTATTTTGACAATTTATTATATTCTTAAAATTGTATATATGCACAATGGTAAAAAAGAATTCATTATCAAAACATGTTTACTTAATGTGGAGCTGCTACAAAATGCAATTCACCAGCTACAAGAGTATAATTAACCTGCTCCGAAATGGGCAGTTGCTGCTCCAAAATTGAAATTTGACCTGCTCCAAAACTGCTACAAAAATGGATTTTTGATTTTCCACCCCTGTTAAAAACTTTTATAGAAACGAAAACTATGCACAATAAAGTGATTTTAAATACTTATAAGGTGGTATTGCAACTTAATCTGGAAACTGGGATAACAGATGCTGATCATAATTTGATAAAGAGTTAATAAAAACTCAAAAGCTGTTTAATTTGTATTTATATTTAATTAATGTATCAATTAATTATAATTGTTAATTTGATTAGTTAAACTTTAAACATTTGTCGACAAATGCTGCTATTTTTTTGGGAGGTGGGGAACAAATAATTATTTGTTTTTATGAAATTGCCAAATAAGTGGAAAAAGCAAAAAATCAAACTCCATGGCATAAATTGGCAACCTTTATGTTTATTTAAATTAACTCATTTTGAATGAACTATAGGGCAGTATTTCTTAGAGGAGGCTGTGTGAAAAGGTTTTAAAAGATACATGACAAGTGTATGTGGCAATCAACATACATGGTGATGTGCAACTAAAGATGTTTTTCATCATTGACTGTTTTAAAAATTAAATTTAAAAACACATTTATTGAAGAGGATTTACAATGCTACTCTAATATTCAAAGTCAAACAAGTGTACCTTAGATATTGTTAAAAAAAAAAAAAAAAAAAAAACTTGTTACCTGTAAAACTTACATTAATCAGGGTGTCTAGCTACCTGGAAAAGTCATGAATTGAAATTTCTGAGAAAAAAGCAAACAAATTTGAAAATTCTGAATTAAACCTAAATTCTAATTTAAAATTCTGGGGAAAAAAAAAAAATCTGATTATAAAACTATGGATTTGAAATTGTAGCACCAAAAAAATCTAACTTTGCTCTTCAAAGGTATTGTAAAGAGTATTTCAACCTCTCGTTCAATTCCTGTTGCCTACCCCCTTTCCGTCCTTCCTTGTAACTCAGAGCAGAGATTTTCAATACCAGTTTCACTGAATCCTTGTACAGTTTTATAGGATTCCTTAGGTTATTCAGTTTGAATTATTTATCTTTATTTGGGAACTCAACATAACATTTGTTGGTTTCATTTATTGATTTATTTCTAACATTTATAATCTTTAAATGTTTTAATTACCAAGTAGGTATATTAAAGTTTTTTATATTAATATGTCAAAGCATTCTGTGGTTAACTGTGACTGATGTGATAAGAATCTTAACTTGATCGGACAAAGTAGTACTAAAACTGTGTATCTGCAAAATGTTTAGCATGTAAAAAAAAATTCTCAGTAAGAAATATAGGAGTGTCAAGTAGTCATTAACCATAAAATAAATATCTGTTGAACAATTTGTAAACGTTGTAAACAAAAAAAAAAAAAAAAAAAAAAAAAAAAATGTAGTCTGTGCTTCAGAATTAGTTGTAAAAGTTCCACTCTCAAATTTACAACTTTTAAGATATATATATATATTGTATGTAACATAGCAAAATCTCAATATCTGGAATTTTTTTTATTTGTATGGAAAACCTGGAAAAGCCAGGGGCATTTGTAGCTGAGTTGGACTAGACACGCTTATGAATGTAAAATAAAAGTTATATTTATTTATATACCTTCTGCTTTTCAATTTATAAATCTGGCAAGTAAAAAAAAAAAAAAAAAAAAAAAAAAAAAACAATAGGCACATGTAACATCAATGGGCATTCAAGACATAAAAAAAAAGTTAGAACCATTGCTCTAGAGCTAGGTTGAAATTGCAGACAGTTATAATTAAAAATTACAAATATAATAGCCATAAATCTAAATCAGGTATCAATTGACAACTGGTAGAAATAGTATTAGACATTCACATTGATCACACAAAAATGGCTTATTCCAGTTGATGTAAATATCCAAATCATAGTGCTATTTTTATTTATTTTTTAACAATTAGCCTTGATTTAATTATTTTATCTCATATTTTTGCCCATGAGTACTAGATAAAAAAATAATTGTGATTTCATAATCCCAGATAACTCCTGACCACTGTTTATCTGTCTATTCAAAATATTCTTTTGTCCACTATATTTTCTTTCTCCCTGCACTGCTAAAGGTGTAATCATGCGTTTTTGTTTGTTTTTCCCAAGTGGGAACCTTTTTAATTCCAATATTTGTTAATCTTCGACTTATTTAAAGAACTGTTTTTTAAAACTTGTGTGTACGGAAGAGAAATCCTTTGCTGATAACTGCCTTGTTACTAAATTTTTTATTTTGAGTACTTTGTATTTATTTATTTTTATTTTTTCATTTTGCAGTATCCAGGATGCATTTGAAGAATATGCTAAAATGTATAAATCTCATTATGCATCGAGGAAGAGAACAGCCGAAGAGAGGTATTAATGTTTTTAGTAATTTTCTCTTCTAATATGTATCTTTCAAAAATCTTTGTACTGTTTATTAGAGATTGTATTCAATTAATGAAATTAAAACTGATGTAAACTGTTTTACTTAAAATGCAAATAATATAGTAATCTAGTAATAAATACATCAGTAATTGATCAATATCTCCTAAAATGCTAATTTTCAAAGGGCCTCTACAATGTATGTAAAAGGATCAAGGTCCATAAGTCGTGTTTTTGGCCCATGAAATAAGACTAACTCGATTTTGTTATACTGACTTAATTATTTCACTTTTTAAATTAGAAGGTTTTCCTGTACGATTTCAACAATAGTTTTTGCATTTTGTTCGGATTTATATGTCTTACACAAGCTCAAAGTTCGTATTATTCGTAGTTTTTGATGAAAAATACACAATTTCTCCTAATTTTGCCTCAATTATTTATATGAGCACAATCATGCAACACTTTCTTCTTCTTTACATATATTATAAAATACATCAAAATGTACAATATATGTAAAAATAAAAGTGTTGCAAAGCTGCGCTCATAGTAAAATATTAAAAAATATATTAAAAATTGAGGTAAAATTAGGAGAAATTGAGGATTTTTCATCCAACTACAAATAATATGAACTTTGAGCTTGTATAAGTTATATAAATCCAAACAAAATGCAAAACATATTGTTGAAATTGAACAGATAAACCTTCTAATATTAAAAAGGGAAATAATTAAGTCAGTATAACAAAATCGAATTTTAGGCGTGTTAATTGAGTATATTATTCCTTATCACTAAAAAATAATTTAAGAAATTCTTTCATTGGTGTTTTACTCACACAACTATTGTATTTAGCAATGCTGGTAACCATCAAATCACATAAATAATTATTGACAGTATAAGAACCGGTAATTATAATGAAATAAAAAAAAAATATATTAAAAATGTGAAATTCTCAAAATGAAATAAATAGAAAAATTAAAGTTATGTGCAGAAAAAATCCAATGTGCACACTGTGAAAAAATGGCAAGAAGCAAACTGAAACTTATATCATGGAACACTTTATCAAAGGCAATATTCCATAAATATTATTAAAGTTTAAATAAATAAGCCTATGCCAAATCTTATTCATTCAAATTGCCCAATCAGTTACAATCCAACAATTTAAAAAAATTGAATAAAAATAAACAAATATTATATCTAAAGATAATAGGTGTAAAATCAATTATAAGGGAACATGGACAAAATGAAATATAAGGAATCAAAATATACCCTTTCAGTAACATTTTTCAACGTGTTTGTTAACAAAACAATCTAAATAGCACATGTATCTTCTGTGTCAGTTGAAAGTTACAGTTAAAAATATAGATTCAACTATTGTAAAAAATTGAAAAATAAAATTATTGTATTTAAAAACTAAAGATATTGGTACTAATATCAATAAATTTATTTAAAAACTAAAGATAATTATAATAATATCAGTAAATTTATTTGAAAACTAAAGATAATTATAATAATGAATAGTGATATATTGTTTGGAAGAAGCTATTCCCACCTGTTCAGGCCAGAAGGACTTTTCGTAGTCATGTTGTACATTGACTGCTTGTGCAACGAAGGGTGCTTTGCATCCAGGCCTTGATTCTCTATCTTTTGGAATGTAGTTAGCATTACATACGTGTCACTGACTGAATTACTGTGCACTTCTAGAACTTTTCATATTCTACTAAGTAATATAACTCTGTTAAAAATATCTTTATTGTTCAAGCTATGATCAATAATTCAGTTTATGGTTGTATTTTTTGATTGTAACCCTTGGTTTCCTATACAAAAATTGCTTGTTATAGTGTGCTCTGCCACCTCTTACAGTTTCTAACCTTGGTACTGAAATACTGTGCATAATAAATATTGGTAAATATCAAGAGATTAAATCCATGCCCAGAAACATTTAACTTTCGACTGTGATTAATTTTCCATCCAAAATTGTCTTGTGCTATATGTATTATACTTCATTTCCTAAAAAAATTTTGTTACATTTAGTAGTGAAGAACCTAAAGAAAAGAAACAGAAAACTGAAGTCAATGGTTCTCCTACAACAGTCGCTACAACAGCTACCACAGCTACAGCTGCAGTTCCAGCTCATGATGCTGCATCGTATCAATATCAACAACCCTGGGCTGGCTATGCACAAGTAATGAACCATTATTGAAAGTTTTATCTTTCTAACTGCTCTTTAATGCTGTATATTTAACATTACTTTCTCATATTTTTGCTTTTAAACCTCTTTAGTTTCTTTGTTGCAGTTTTGACAGTATTAAGCAATTATTGTATTTTCTAGATCAGGGGTTCTCAAACTTTTAGACCGACGTACCACTAAATCGAAGTTCATACTTCCGCGTACCACCAGGTAACAAACGTAAAGCTAATATAGAAAAATCTGTAAAAAGAAACCTGTCTAGAACGAAATATATACCCGGTCTTTTGTGCTTCCGTCATAGCAGGTTTTATTGTATTTAAAAATGAATGATTACATTACTAAATTGGTACTTAGATTAATTACTTTATAATAACATTCAAGTAAAAAGTAGTACCATCATTAAATTTTATTAATGCATACAATATCAAAAAATTTCCATAAAATAGGTTTTGGTGTAGGAAAGAAGCCACAATACTTAATGACATATTGGCACACACTAATTTATATACTGTTATAGTAGGCTGATTGCACTAATTTGCTTCTATTGCTAATGTGGGCTTGTTTTATCAAGCACAGCTTCCAAATGTCTGGCTCAATATTAGGTAGTTTTATTCATAAGTCAGATTCGATGTTTAGTTTATTCCTGTATTTGTTTTTCATATAAAGAAGGGGAAAAGCACATTTACAGAGATATGCTGTGCTAAACACAAGCAGACGTTGACAATATCATACGGTACGATATTCTCGCCAGTTGAAATTCCGTTACATTCATCATTTTGAATATGGACTGCAGTAACCCATTATAGGAGAGCTGAATAAGAGTTCTTCTTTCCTTTCGTGTTAGATACAATGGTAAGGTGTCTCAACTGAGAAATAAATTTCTTATCCAAAGCTTAGTTAGCGCATTTAATATATGTTCAATACAACTGTATTAATAATCTGCATGCCTTTAAATGCTACAAAAATGTCGCGCAGTAGGCAAACACTTCCAAGTTTCTTCATACATTTATGTATATACCACCTCAATGCATATGCACAATGCTTTACCTCAAATCCACACTGCAGATGACCACAGTTTTTGTTTAATTTCAGATCAGCATTTTAACCCTTTGGGGACGAGCGACACGCATACGTGACGCATAAGATGCTCAGAATCCTCAATTATTCCCACCAGTTATTTTTTAGTGTAAGCTTTGCCTTATTTAATAATAGCATTTCTGCGATTCAATTAGGCGAAAATTTCTGTTTTAAAAAACCAGTGGTAAAGACTAAGAATTCCGTAAAGGACGCTCGTCGCGAAGGTGTTAAATAACCTTACTCTGTTAAAAACTGATTTCCGTGAAATAGGAGGAAACTAGAACACGTTTTGTATAAGAGAAGAAAAATATTTCAATCAACAGAATGAATTAATTTATGAATTATGTTTGAAATAAAACTTTTATTTCAACCCCTCCTAGAAGCTCTTCTAGTACAAAGAGAACAATGGGTTATAAATTAATTTGGAATTTTATTTTGTTTTAACTTCTCCCACTCACACAAGCTCCTCCAACTTCCAATCATCCATACTTTACCTTCAGATAATTCAATTTATAAAACATGTTTAAAAACAGTTCTTCCGCTAATTAAAAATACTTCATTCATTAATTTTAAAATTTGGTCTTTATTAAAAAATTCAATTTTTATCCATATAAATCTAATTATGTTTTTAATTCTGGAAAACTGATTGTATCATAAGCGGTGTGCGCATTTCAGCAAGTCTGCTATAGCAAACATTTCTCGTAACCAAAAAAAGAAGAAAAGAAAAAGGGTTTACAGATCCTAAATCACATTCGAAATTTTTTTGAAAATTTCGAAATTAATAAAGACAAGCCGTTTTTGAATCCATAATAATATACTGCATTTTGCATTTTATTCCACGTACCAGTATCGAACTACTGCGTACCAGTAGCCAGAGCTTCGCGTACCAGTACTGGTACATGTACCATAGTTTGAGAACCCCTGTTCTAGATAATATATAGTGTTACAAATTTTTTTACAAAGTGTTTCTATATTTCTTTATAAAACTTTAATTGACCTTATCCGATTATTTTTTATACCATTTTATTTTGTAGCAAGTCTTAAATGTTATGACTAGTATATTATTCATATAATAATGTCTTTTAGACAACGATAAGTATTATTTCTGTATTTCTCATTAAAATGTCCTAAAATAGACTGATTTTTTTTTTTTTTTAATTTAATAACAAGTAAATATTGTTTATTATTGCAGAAGATTAATGTATGAAATAGGGATTTTTGTACTGCTCTATCTGATTTTTGTTCTAAATATTATTTATAGATGGCATATTAGTCTCAAACTGTAAGAATCCTCAAAATAATCTATAAAAATCGATCCAATTTCTCTCGGATTTTATCATTAATTCTGTTTAGCTATTGAGACACCAAAAAATGGTTTTGAAATTACAAGGTTATTTATTTACAATTTTAGACACAGGATTTCCATTTGTCAGCAGTATTTAAAACTAAAACAAGGTTGCATGGTAATGAAATTTCAGACTTCCCACATTAATCCCCTGGTTGTCACTGTTGATTTCTTATTGCTTTTCAAAAAAGGCCATTCCATTTTAAGAGGTGTCACGTCAATTCCTTGTGCACAGTTCATCGCTGCGTCAATTCATTGTGGTTTCAATTGGTCGTGACGTCAATTCGTCGCAACGAAAATGTTTTTGAAGGCTATGATGGTAAAATAAAGATAGTTTAATAAAATTATTTAATGATAATTTGTTTTTTAGATATAATCGCATGTAAATTGTTAGTTCTCTGTATCTAAAAAACTAATTATCATTAAACATTTTTACTAAATTGTCTTTATTTTATCATCATAGCCTTCAAAAACATTTTCGTTGCGACGAAGTGACGCTGCGATGAATTGTGCACAACGAATTGACGCAGAACCATTTTAAAATACCCTATATCATTAATTGTGCCCATCAATGATGCGGCCAAATATTTGAGTTGTAATGCTAATGACATACTTTCTATTATGTTTACACTATATTATTTTTTTTCTTATTGCAATAACCCATTATGTCTTTGAGATCTATTATTAAACAGCATTTCATAAAGCATTCACGAATTTCACTGTTTTTATTTTTATTTGTTAAACTACTGAACATCTGTGCTTTTTAATTGCTGAAGCATCAATTGAGGCTCACTGTGGTGACACAGAAAGTTTTAAGTTTCTGTTAATCTATCTGTTCTGCAATAACTGCTGCAAAAGCCCCCAATTAGCTTATAGTTAAGTAGGTATGTTGGTGAGGTACCCAGAATTAGCTGTTAAGTTTTGGATTAAATTTGGCTAGAATTTGACATATTTGTTTTTCTAAAAATCAACAAATACATAAACTAAAAACAGAAAAAAAACTTTTATTAATTTGCTTTGGAACTGAAAGTAGTATAGAGAATTTTAATATGGTTTGTTTATTTGCTCTAAGTATTTATTAATGCAGTTGAAATAACAATACAGTGTTTTTATGTTGATATTTCCAAAGAAGCATCCAGAGAATCAAAATATTATAAAGGAATTATGGAGGCACTTTTTTAAGGGAGAAGATAGAGAATAATAAGCATTTTTAAATAACTATTTATTGTTTTAAAAATTGTAAAAGATGTTGTGGTCTACATTGGCTGTGACTTTAATGTGGCTGCTATAGATGTACACTGATTGATTAATGTTGTGCATTGAATAAAAATTCTAGGCAAATTTTTAGTGCAAAAATGTTTAATCATGATTTTAAAAACACGAGACAATTCTGCTTGCTAAAAGTCTCCAAATCCGTGTAAAATTAGAACATGTTTATCTGGAGTTTCACTTAATTTTGAATGAACGACAGTATTATGAAAAGTTCTTCAGTCATCAATTTTATATATATATATTTTTTTTCACAAGAAAAACATTTTTTTTTTTACTATTAAAAGTACATTTTCAACAAGCTAAATGAAGAGGAATGCTTTCTATGGGAAAATAATTAAACTGTTGAATATTTGTGGCCAAAGAAACATTACATAGCTATTAATTTTACTTTCTTTTTGAAAAACCAGTAAAATTTCACAATGATTGATTTATGCATTTTATTATTAAACTGAAAACACATTTATACATTTACTTTCAGAATTATTCCAACTATCAACAAGCATGGAATCCATATGCTACAAATTACTACTCATCTCATTGAGTTTCTTCACTTGGAAGTATCGCATCAAATAAACATCATCATCACTTTTCATCATATTTCAAGTGTTTTATGTTTAATGTACTTATTACTTTAAAAAAAAAATAATTTTTAAAGGACTGTGCATATTTTATTGTTATTCACATAAACATTCTTTGTAAATTTTGTGAAATAAATTTGTATATTAGCATCCCAAATTATTGAATTGTTTTTGTTGAGTATGAGGAGGTTTTTATTTTATCTTCGTACTCTATCAGTGGTATTGCAATAAAAAAATTATGTTTGGTCCAAATAGTCACTTTTAAGTAAATTGAATTATTTGGATTATTAATTATTGAAAAAATTTCTATGATAATTTCAATTATAGCAGCCACAGCAGCATTATTAATATGCAAATCCAACATTAAAACTTATTCCGCAAAGCAGTTTTTGAGTAATTCTTTTAAAACTATTCTCATTGTAATCTGTTTGCAATGATTAAAATGGAAATTAACATTAGGAATTTCAAACTTTAAACCTTCATAATTTCTAAACTATTTAACCGAATGACTTTGCATTTGATATCTTATGATAAAATATATAAAAAATACCAAATATGCTGTTAAAATTGGGTGTTCATATTGAACCTATCAGAGTTTGATACAATTTCAGTATGAAGATTACTCCCTAAGTTTGTTTCTTTTTATCATAAATTGATAGAAGACATAATTTTCAGTCGAACAGCTATTTTTGTTTTTCTGGTAACAATTTGGTGATTAAGTATGTAAGATGTTGCAATGTCCATTAAAAGAAATACACAAATATGTGTACTTTTAGAAGCTGAGTTTATATTAAAGTAACCATTGATTTTCAATCTCTTAGGAATAGAAGTGGGAATGCTCTGAAAAAAAAAAAAACGAGAATTATTTTTTTTCTCCAAAGGGATTTATTTTCATTTAAGAAAAATTGCAGTTTCATTTTTGAAATATATTTAAATATCCATAATAGCTACATTCTGGTGTATTTTCTTCATCTAGACACACAGCAGTGTGTCAGCCAAGTTTGTCTGACATACTAGTGTGTTATATTACACGAACCATTTCGAGCTGTTTTTGCCAAATTTCGACACTCTACTATTGAAAATGTATTTGACCTACGTACTTGTAATTTAAGATGTGTAGTAAGACCTCTCTAATTACGCAAAATCCAAAATTTTATAAATAACTGATAATTAGTTTCTGAGATACTGATATTTGAAAATGTCTGATAATCAATAATTTTATCCTGACTCACTCACTCATCAAAAAGATCTCGTATATCTGTTACACCTACACATTTCAAATTTGGTACAAAGTTCGTTTAGACTATAAAACTAAAAAATAATTTTTAAAAAAATGTGAAAATTGATTAATTACCCACTTGGGGTGTCCATTTTTACTCCAACATTACATCTATTAGGAAAAAATTTAATTTGCCAAAAAAAGCGCCAAATGTTGAGTCCGGGCTGACCATACAGCAAAATCACCTAAATATTAGACATTTTTGGATTATTTCAGAGAATATATTTTTTTAAATTATGATGCATAAAATTTACCTTTTAGGCACATCGTGAAAAAACAAAAACACCTTGAGAAAATACATACACTATATTGCCAAACGTGATTGGGCACTTGCGATTTTAGACGTTTTGTTAACTATCTAGAAAAATACATGAGGAATTAACCTGAAACTGAAGGTGTGTAAACAGTATTGTTTAGGTTACATATTTCCGCGAAGATTTTTTCCTGAAACCCCATAGGGGACTGTCAATAAATTGAAAAAGAATGAATATCTTTTGGATTACCCTGTAAAAACTAATGTAGCAAAAGCGTTCAAACTCGAGATTATTAATAAGTGGCTTATTGTAATATACTGTGTTTATTTTTATGAGGATAGCATGTATACTTGTAGAGAAATTGAGGTTTTTATAAAAGCAGTCCCAAATTTCGCCAAGTTTTTTGCTTATAATTTGCAGAGTTCTTAATATAAAAAAAGGTTACTTTGAGAAAATATATCAAACAACATTGTACATAATACTCTGCAATCAGAATTAAAAAATAATAAAACTTGGATGAAAAATGAGCAGGTTTACTAAAAAATGTTTCACTGCGCATGCGCGAATGCAATCAAAATATAATATGCATAATGTATTATCTAAGTCTAAGTATATAGAGCAACTTTTGTGAAAGTCTCAAAATCATAGCTTGAAAATTCTGAAAATTATCGTCGATAGAATAAGCTCAAAATCCGTTGTTCCCAAAAGGAAGCAAAAAGATGAGGAGTTGTATCCAAATATAGTAGTAAGTGCAATATTGTGTACGCTATCTTGGTACTAATCAACAGATATTTGATACAACCCCTCATCTTTTTGGGAACAACGGATTTCGAGCTTATTCTGTCGACGATAATTTTCAGAATTTTCAAGCTATGATTTTGAGACTTTCACAAAAGTTGCTCTATATACTTAGGTAATACATTATGTATATTATATTTTGATTGCATTTGCGCATGCGCAGTGTAACATTTTTTAGTAAACCTGCTCATTTTTCATCCAATTTTTATTATTTTTTAATTCTGATTGCAGAGTATTATGTACAATGTTGTTTGACATATTTTCTCAATGTAACTTTTTAAAAAAATATTTTCAAAAATAGAAAAAAATATTTTCAGTCTTGGCCAAATTTTAAACTTGCACCCATGATTGCTTCCTTCATCACCTCCTTTTTGCTTCCGGGTAATAGTTACCCGGGAGGTGAGGGCTAAGCAGGTTTTCAGTTTCTGAGGGAAGAAGCCTTCAAAAAAAAAGTTGAAGCATGTGCAATAAGATCAATTTTGTGTTGGAAAAAAAAAAAGTGGAATCTTAGAGAAAGCACATTTCGCTTTAAATATATGGATGCATATCAATAAGGTTTCTTGGCAGCATTTATATACTAATTGAAATGATATATAGTAATAAAATATCTTAATACTAGGCACATTATGACCATAAAATTTGTCTTCTATCTGGAGGTGTTCCCTATTCAGAAGTAAAAACATACAAACATGTAGGTGTTGTGCATTGGGAAAAGTATTCGCTAAATGTAGGTGTCTGTTATTCAGACGTATCTATTATAGAGGTTTTACTGTATTGTGTAGATGAAATGTACAGTACAATTAAAAATTTTCTTTCAAACTGTAGTCATAGCATATGAAAGTTAAGGTTTTTCTTGCTTTTAAATTTTAAAACTAGTTTTAATGGCAATTTAAATTAGAAAATTAAACTGAAATAATTATTTTAATAATTAAATCATATATTAAAAATTTATTTTGCAAGATATTCATGTAAAATAAAATCAGTTCTTGTAATGCGCAAAAGCCTACAAAATGTTTATTTTATGTATTCTTAGAAAAACTGTAAGAAAATCTTCTTTGTAAACAATCGTTTTTTCCAAAATTTCCAGAAAAAAAAAAGTTAGAAAAGACTATTTTTCCACACCACTGCAAAATTTCTGGAAATTTTACATCTCTATTTAGAAAAAAAAATGGAACATTTTTAAATATATGAATTTCTTATGAATATTTTCTTTAAAGAAATTAGTTGGGGTTTGTATCCACGAGTGAGGATGTGTAGGTGTAGAAGAGAAAAAGAAAATAAACCAGAAAATTGCACTGACAAAACATATGTACAGAACAAAATGATCTGTAGTGTCCTTGCGTTAATGAGCAGCTGAGCAGACAGTCTGCTTGAAAACAAAGTAGATTATGTTGCAGTATCCTTGCGTGAATGACAATATGGTGCTATATGTAAATAGTGAGTAAAGTTCACTTTGTGTATCCATGTGGTGCGGGTCGACTTTTAAACTGTCCAGTTGTGATTTTTTTTCATTTGTAAATCCCTGTGTTACACTATTTCAAACATAATGAAACTGAATAAAACAAGTTTTCTATAGAATATGAAGTGCAAAATATTTATTATTCATTTAACAAGGTCACACTAAAGAATGCAATTACATAATGGTCTAAGGCAGCAGTTCTTAAACTGTGGTCTACAAGCTTACTGTCGGGGCCTCAAGCCCAATGTTGAATTCACTTTTTATTTGGTAGAAATTTCTGTAGCTCCTGAGGAGGGATGGGTGGGGATTTGCTGGACTAAAACTGCTAGTCTAAATTATTAATAAGTATAAAACCTCAATTTATTGAGAACCAATGATTGAACATGCAAAAATCATTTCTTTTTTCGCACTGAAACTAACTGATGAGCATTTAGACATTTCTAATAATGTAAATTTGACAGTTTTCGTTCATTAGGAATTTAGTGGTAAGATATGTGACTGTTTTTTGTTTTGTAAATCCTTTCAAATTCACACAAGTGCAGCTGTATTCACATGTTTTAACAGTTTCATACAAGAAAAAGAAATAAACTGTTAAGATGCGTCAGAATAAGTACATATAAGGCTCAAGCTATGGATGGAACTGTTAATGTTTTGGCCAGCTTGGTTAAACCTAAAGCACTACATGGAGTTTGGACACACACATCATTGGTGTATTCACTGTGAGTCGCAGGTTGCCAAAAAATGTCTGGAGATTTGAAGACTACATTTAACGAAATTGTTCCACTGGTGAATTATATCAATTATATCGGGGCTGCTATTTGCTACTAAAATGCTACTTTTTGTAACTATTTTCAGCTTCAGGAGACTAAGGCAACTTTTTTAAGAAAAAAAGGCTTGAAATGCAACTATTTTATGAAAAAGGAGACTTTTTGAAAATTTTATTCTAGCTTTTTCAAATACGTGTTGCAGGAAATATGCTATAAAAATTTTTACCATTCCAGTACAATTTTTCGAGATGTTCGATACCACCACCAAACAGCACTTTTCTTGACCAAGAGTCAATTTCACTCATTTTTCTTTTAATTAATTGTTCTAATTGCTGTTGCATAGTAACAGTAAGCAAATAAGCAATTATATCCTTTGATCCCGCAGCATACATAGTTTTAAATCATTAAAGTTCTATTTCTCAAACGAAAAAAAAAATTGTCCTATTTTTTGCTCACTAATAACAATAAATAAATCATCTAAATGACCTCCTCCATTAAAAAAAAAAAAATTCTGCTTCCTTCTTTGCCCTCATCCCCTCTCATCTGTCTGCTGCTTCTAATAACAATAAATAAATAAAGATCATCTAAATCCCCTTCTGTCTCATTCAAAATATACTCTTCTTCCCCAGCATACAAGGAAATTTAAAATCTCTATTTTTATATTTAAAAAATTCTCCTGTCCTACTTGTTGCTCTCTAGTGCAATAAATAAATAATCAGGTTTATAAACTACCCTTCCTTCCAAAATTTTTGGTTCTCCCCTTTGCCCAACCCCTTCAGCATGCAGATTTTCAAGTATTTCAAAACTTTAATTTAGGAAAAATAATTATGTCCTATTTGTTGTTAACTAATAACATTAAATTAAAAATATTAATCACCCACCTCTCCCTCTCAAATTTACTTTTCTTCCCCTTCTCCCCCCCCCCCCAGCGTAGAAAGGGGTTTAAAATATTTATTTAGAGAAAAATTCTCACCTAATTGTGTTATAATATGGGCTTAAAATATTTAAAACTCTTTATTTAAAAAAAGTCTGTCATATTCATTGCTTTCTAGTAACTATAAATAAGTAATCAATCATCTAAAATACCCCCCCCCCCCCCCAATGTCCAATTTCTGTTTTCTCCCACTTCTGCAAATTCAAACTTTTTAAAATTTGAATTTTATATTTAAAAAAAAATGCTGTGTTTGATATTTTGTAGTAATGATGAACCAATAACATAAATTCCCCCCCCCCCTGAAAATGTTCATTTGTAAATTATATTTCAAATAGATTTTTGTAATGTGTAGTGCATCATTCTAAATCAGGAAGCTAACTATGTTGTAGTATTCTACAAAAAATGTCATTTCAAAGTAAGCAAATATACACGTAAAAAAAAACCTTCCCTTATACTGCAGTTTCAAACTCTTTAAAATATTTAAAATCCCTTAAATCTCTAGTTTAGGAAAAGTTCTAAGAAAGATTTCTTGAAGTTCATGACAAAAGCAAAAAATGCTGGAAATACCACTGTTACATCTGCAACTAACGCTATATCAAGTGTTGATCCAAAAGTTGCAGCAAACTAAACTCAAATGTCATGAAAACTAGAATGGATTTACTTTTAACAATTTTGTTACATAATAATTAAATAATATGTAAAAACAGTACTGAATTTGTGCAGATTGTATATAAAATTTTGTATTGTTGTAATAAAAAAAAAAAATTAATCATTTTTAAAGAAAGATCAGGGAATAGTCGGAAAATTTGTAAAAGGGAAATCATTATTTACCCTGATCTCGACACTGTGACTGTTTTGGATAATACTTTATATGCAGCTATTTTGCTACTAAATCAGCCATGATATGCAACTATTTTTGCTACTATTTTTGGCTTCAAAGGCTACTAAAGCAACTATTTTGAATAATTTTTGGAATGGCAGCCCTGAAGGCTAGTCCATTGATTTCATTACTTTTTAAAATATCGTTTGTAAAAATCAAAGTCAACACAAACAGATACTTCTGCATACGGAAATAGGTGGCTGTCACAAGAAAAAGTTTTAAAACTCATTTTTGCACTTCATTATGAAATAAGACTGCTGTTCATGTACTCCAAATTCCATTTGAAAGATTGTTTCAATAATTTCTCCTGATTTGTCAAGATGACGTATTTGACTTTTTTTTTTTTCTGATTGAGCTGAATGTAAGCTTACAAGGAACATTGGTACACATTTTGAAAGTCCAATAAAAGAAAATAATACCATGTCTAAGTTTTATTTAGATATAGTTTCTTCATGTTCTAACAAGTAAAATAGCAAATATTTATTCTATCACCAAAACTTACTGAGTTTTGATACTTAGAATTTTATGGATTTTCAATGTTACCACTAAAAATAGAAAATCATGTTTTCAGTGCCTGAAAATGCATGAAATTCAAAGTATCATAACTAGGTAAGTTTTTGGCACACAAAAATGGAGCTTTAAGGGTGATCATCACTTATATTTTCCTTATACTGCTAATGCTATATTTTTAACATCAGAATTGCGCATTTACTATTGAACCGATTTATTTAAAAAAAATTTTGGTGATAAATATGACTTATTTCTTTGAAACGACGCAAATTTCATAAATGAGATGTAATTACCCTTTTTTTAATTTAAATTTTAAAATTTTTAATTTGTTTTCAATAGATTTCACCAGAGGGCACTACGGGTGCTGCAGATTTTCGGCATAGGTTACAAAACGATTGTCTCAGGCAGTTTTTATATATTTTCTTGTTAATTGTTGTCATTATCTTGTTATAAATTTAATAAGGGGTATTTTTTACACGATATTATATAAAAAATATCGTTCAACAAGCATTTTTGCCTTTGCTGCAGTAATTTCATTCCCAGCTGCCATGTCAGAAAGAGAAATTTTTCCAAATTTTCAGCAACCCTAAAACACTTCCGTTGAGATTTCCGATATCACCTTTTTCTCCACGCTTGCCTTTGAAAGGGAAGGGAACGGGAGAAGGGAGGGGGGGGTTACATTTGTGGTCATTTGCTTTTTTCTCTCTAAAAGGAAATTTGTCTGCTTTGTAGAAAGCATTTATTGAATCTGGGAAAGGGAACTGTTGGTTGACCCCTGACCTCCTGACCCACTCTCTATGTTCCGAAGGTTTCAGATTTTCAGTATAACTAAGGGTTTAGGTTTGCGAAGGGATATCTTCAAAATGGGTAACTTTCTGTTAGCGAAAGTTTTACTTTCTAAAAATAAAGTGAAGCAGGCGATTTTTGTTTCTTTGATTTTTCCCTTCAAATACATTCGTTGTATAACTTTTCCCTTTAAAAAAATAGTTTTCATTCCTTGTTACCTTTAGTTGACATTGCATTAGATGTACACAATTTTTAATTGAAAGAAATTAATGTACATTTTTGTGTGAAAGAGAATTTAACGTCTAAACAATGTAAATTGCGCCCAATGTAAATTCGACACACACAAGTAAGCCGAATACCGAATATTCGGTCGGCTGAATACTCCAATGTTCCAGGGTTAAAATATTAAAAGGTTAAATATTAAAATCGCTTTATCTCATATTTAATACAAATGCTGCCTCAATTTTAATTTTTTCTCTAACTTTTAACTTTATTCCTATTTTTATGAACATTACTTTCTCACAAGTAAACTTCACACTAAAAAGAGAAGGGAAAAAAATCTGTTTCGAATTATTAAATAAGATTATAATTTTAATACTTGTAAATAACGCTTTTAACTTTGGCTTTCTATGTGAATTAAAATAAATTAATACAAATTTCGTTTCTACCACTTTTCGTAATATCATATTTCAGATAAAGCAGTGTAAGTCTGATAAAAATATCGTAACAATATCTTTACTATAATTAAAGTTGGGAAAAAATTCAAGTTCGGCTTGAAGTGAAATACTCTGTATTTGAATAAATGGATTAGAACCTGGTTTCCTATACAAAAACTGTCTGAATGAAACTGTAAAGTAAAACCTATATTATAAATTCTTTGTAGATTTTTCAATTGCGTAAAATGTGTAAACTGTATCACGTCTTATTTATTTATAATCGGCTGCACTCTTGAATCCTCGAACACTTTTTTTTTTAATTTCTGAAGGAAACGGATATGTATTTCGAATGAAACTGTAAAGTATAACCTACATTATGAATTCTTTGTATAGTATAGATTATTCAATTGCGTGAAATGTGTAAAATGTATTATGTCTTATTTATTTATAAGCAGCTCTATTATTATTATTATTTTGCTGTAAGGGTTGATCCTATAAAAAATTTGCCAGTATAAAAGTTGTAGATAATATTAAGAGGATTAATAATACATTTAAGCGGATTTGATATCTTGTGAATTGACAAAGTTATGAATTTTTTTCTTCTGAAACTACTATTTTTCCCCACCTTGGGGCCATTTTTAATGATATCAAAAATCTGTCATACATAAATTTTTGGCCGTTTTCCTAGAAGTAATAATAGCTTTAAACGGATTCGATACGTATCATAATTAAGATTTATGGGGATTTTCTGTTTTCACAAAAAGGCCTCCCCCCCCCCCCCCTTGGTACGATTTTGCCCATTAACAAACTTGACAGAGATTTTATGCCCCTTGATTCCATGTATCAGTTTGGAAGACATTTATGTAGAATTTTTCAAGTTATCGTGTCCATAAAAAAGTTGCATAGATAGATTGATAGATAGATAGGTAGATAGATAAAGTTTTGAACTGGGGGTGGTTTTGGGTTCTGGGAGTCATGATCGGTGTAGATCTGCAAAAATTTTCCAGAAATTCCAGCAGAGTGGAGAATGTAATAGGTAGTATTTCTTACGAAATCTTAAAAAAAATGATCAAACACTAAACACGTTGTCCGATAAAAATGAGTACAGTTCTTACGACAGTTGATATATCATATGCGCCAAATGGGAGCTCAATCAAAAGCAATGTTTAGACGCTATTGTGTTCACTCACATATATACAAATACATATATAGGCATCATCATAAAAGTACCATAAAAAGACACACATGGTCTGAAAACGAAAAAATACCAACATTCACGTATACATTACGGAATAATTGTAAAAAATATCAAACCTTCAACATTTAAAGACATCCTCAAAATGTAAAGATATATAAATATTTCCATAATAAGGTTTTTATAATGATTACAACCATTTTCCCAGCACTAGATGTGATCGAAAAGTAAAAATGTAAATGAAAAACTAAGAATCACTGGCCACATCAGTTATGTTCTTAGTAACATTAAGATTTCTTTATAAAAAAAATTAATTTGGCAGATTTAAATATGATATAATATACACATGAATTGATGCCACACAATCCTAAAATGTACGTGTACCAAAGAAAATATAAATTCTACAGATAAGGTAATTATAAATTTACCAGTACACCTGTGCGATGATTTCGCACTGCAGTCTAATATTTTTTAGATGCAAGTTTAAATTTCTAAAAGAAAAATTAAGGATGAAAATATCTGCAAACAACATTAGTCAAGCCAGAATATCATGTCATTCATCCCATCAAAATTGAAGTAAAAACTAATCAAAGATAGCAAGAGGCACGCACGAGAAAAAAAAATAACAATCGTAATTTAACTTCATTGGAAGATGACGTCATCCACTTCGGGAAAAACACGGGACAAAAAAAATAAATTGAGCACATATAAAATAGAATTTAATATAATATAACATAACATACATTTTAGACTACACGTAAAATACCACTGCTTCGATCGATCGATGGTGTCTTTTTCTCCAAACATTTGAATTTGAATTTTGCTTTTTAATCATAAATATAAAATAAACCCGTGCGTCCCGCTTTATCTTTTATTGTGCTATTTATTTATTTATCTTTAATTATTGTTGAGCACAATATAATGTAGTATATATATTTTTTTATGGCAACAATTGTTTGAGGAAAAAAAAAACATTTCATTGAAAAAAAAAGCTGATATAATTTTTAATTAACTGTAATTTTTAATCAAAAAACGTGTTTTAAAGAAATGTGAGTATACTATCTCAGACGCCTGTTCAAAAACCTTTCGAATGATAGGTCATTCATTTTTGTGCATTTTGTAAATGCATAGAAAAAGGGATGTTGGCAACAGAAATAATACATATGATTAACTCATGTAAAATTTTAAAGCATATGTAAGTACAAGGAAGTCAGAAATGATAACTTATTGTATGATAAATCTAAAACTTCTAATATGAAATATTACATAAATTTTTATTCTTAAGATGAAAGTCTATATAAAATATTAAAATACATACAATTAGGTATAATTGCAACTCAAGTAATTTATATATGAAAAATCCCTGACAGCTCGGCCTACAGGCACTGGTAGATTTCGAAGACGCAGATCGTGGAGCGCCTGTATGTTGGGAATAGCGGAAGAAATGACCTTTTTGCCATGATGCGGCAGTTGGAACCGCCTACTTCAAAACCTAACTTGTTGGCAGGCGGAGCCAACAGGGATTTTTTTTTTCTGCTATAAGAGTTGGTCCTATAAAAAACTTGTCAATATAAAAGTTTTAGATAATATTAAGAGGATTTATAATAAATTTAAGCGGATTTGAAATCTTGGGAATTGACGAAGTTATGATTTTTTTTCTTCTAAAACCCCCCTTTTTTCCCGCCCTCGGGGCCATTTTTAATTATATCAAAAATCTGTCATACATACATTTTCGGCCCTTCTCCTAAAAGTAATAATAACTTCAAACGGATTCGATACGTATCATAATTAAGATATAATGGGTTTTTTTCTGTTTTAAAAAAAAAGCCCCACCCCCTGGTTCGATTTTGCCCATTAACGAACTTGACCGAGATTTTATGCCCCTTGATTTTATGTATCAGTTTCGAAACGATGCGGGAGTTGGAACCGTCTACTTCGAAAAATAACGTGTTTGCAGACGGAGCCGGCAGGGATTTTTTTTGTTTTTAATTTTTTTTTTTTTGCTATAAGGGTTGGTCCTATAAAAAACTTGTCAATATAAAAGTTTTAGATAATATTAAGAGGATTACTAATACATTTAAGCGGATTTGATATCTTGTGAATTGATGAAGTTATGATTTTTTTTTCTTCTAAAACCCCCCTTTTTTCCCGCCCTCGGGGTCATTTTTAATTCTATCAAAAATCTGTCATACATACATTTTCGGCCCTTCTCCTAAAAGTAATAATAACTTCAAACGGATTCGATACGTATCATAATTAAGATATAATGGGTTTTTTTCTGTTTTAAAAAAAAGCCCCACCCCCTGGTTCGATTTTGCCCATTAACGAACTTGACCGAGATTTTATGCCCCTTGATTTTATGTATCAATTTGGAAGAGATTTGTGTAGAATTATTGCAGTTATCGTGTCCATAAAAAAGTGACATAGATAGATAGATAGATAGATAGATAGATAAAGTTTTGAACTGGGGGTGGTTTTGGGTTCTGGGAGTCATGATCGGCGTAGATCTGCAAAAATTTTTCAAAAATTCCAACTTAGGTGAGAATGTAATAGGTAGTATTTCTTACGAAATCTACCTAAAAAATAAATCGGTCTCTTATCACAGTTATTTTGTAATTTATTTTTAGTTTATATAATTCCTGTAATAAATCGAACTGTGTTTTAAATTTTTGATTACTTTAAGGTGATTTTGATGTTAAAAAATAGTAGAAGGAAAACAGCGTAAAAGTTGGCAGCTATGCAAACATCGTAGAAGAGCTTTCACGTGTATCAAATGGTACTGTTAGTAAATGTATTGCTGCTAGCGATTTTCTGATTCATTTTTAAGCATAAAAGCATAATACTACTTGCAAGCATGATTATTGAAATGATTGAACAGTTCTTTATTTTCAAATAAAGGAATTACATCTTGAGCTATAGGCTATTATTGTCTAAGGACGGCAATTTGTTCCTTTCCTGCGCTGTCAAGTCCTAAAATTCAGTTTAAAATGACAACTTTGACAGCATTATTTGAAAATCTTTTGCCTTTACAGGAAAATGAAAAAAAATATATATTACATAGTTTCTTAATAAGTTTGTGAATAACAAGTAATATAATTAAAAAAAAAAAAAGTCAATTCCTACTTTTTAATCATAAATATATAAAATAAACCCGTGCAGCATTAATGTCCCACGTTATCTTTATTGAACACTATTTTATAATCATCGTTGCGGTATTTTATTTCTGTGGCATGTGTCATTTGAGATAAATCTTTCATTTCATTTATGAAAACAATGGGAGGAATTTTTTTCTCCCATTTAAAACTAAAATTAATTAATTAAATTTAATGAATGAATTAATATTTGAAAAAAACTGTATTAACATAAAGTGTCATCCACTACAAGTTTTAAAAAAATTATTTGAACTTTAGTGGATGAATAGAAAATATTTTACTAACGATTGAAAATTTGAACAAGATATATATAGAGAGAGTGTGAGCTAATAGTAGGAATTTAAAAAAATCAATTAAAAAATGTGTCAGAAAGTGCACAGTTTGGATTTCAGAACAGCCTTAAGTAAATAAAATGTATATGCAAAAAAATTAAGTCAGAAAATAAAACAAATGCATTATGTAATAATATTTAATAAAATATATTTACTGATAATTATCATATATTTAAAATTCTAAATATTTTTTGTGTTTAATTAAATTTATATTTACAAAGCTTCGCTTAATCTTGATTACTTTTTTTTTTTCAATTTCGGTTCGGATTACTGGGTTTCTATTGATATGGGTAAGCAGAAATATTGATGTACAATGCTCCCCCCCCCCCCCCAAAAAAAAAAAAAAAAAAAACATTGAACCATTAATTTGGATAGCTAAATACATTAGCAATTTAACTCCAAATTTGAGGAAATATAATTAAAACATATCAATATTTCGGAAATTCTGAATCTAGATCCTTTAATTTAAAAGCGTTATTGTTATTTAGCGCAGCTATTTTCCTCCTGTTACATTACAAAATCCCTTTTTAATTATAGCTAAACCCTGTGTTTCTCTCAATAACATGAGATTACAATTGACCAGTCGATATCTATTAAATTTAAAAAAAAAAAAAAAAAAAAAAAAAAAAAAAAAAAATGGCTTAAACCGCGCTGAGATTTGCATGGGCTGAAATATTCACAACTGGGCCCGGCCCGAATTAAGCGATCTTGTTCCGGAGTCCCCAGAAAGTAAAGTCCAAAACCAAAACCCATCCTCTATACAGATCTATAACCAAAAGCTAATCTCTAATCTTCTAACTTACATTTACTTGGCACAGAGCCTCTGTGTTTACTCAGAATCGGCTTCAAACGGGAAGTGACGTTTCCTAGAAAATAGGGCTACCAAGAACAGAAGTTATTCGCCCATGCGAAAGTCAGCGCCATCTATTGAGTAAAGGTGATTTTCATAATATCTGACGCTCCTTTTTAACATAATAAACTAATTTTAATCGTGTGGATTCATTTCAACAGAAAACAGCGTCTATATTTACATCCCAAAATTATTTCAAACATTCTATTGCGTTGTCCGGAAAGTTCGTGTCGGTTGGGAAAATCAATTTGTACCGTAAAATTCTGCCCGTTAATTATTAGATATTGGAATCAATGTCTAATATTTAAATGACAAAATTTTCCAGTGCGAATTGATTTTCCCAACCAGCACTAACTTTATGGACAACCCAATATTTAAAGGCTTATTAATTAAAACGTCTGTTGCCAGCATATATGGTGATTAGATATACGTGACAAAAATAGCAGATTGTTCAAACCTGTTGTCAATGGAACGATGCCACCTGTTAAGGCGGTATTAAAAAAAAATATTTTTCCACGCTCAACAACTCAAAATTTTGCGACACATTCTCAGACTCATTTTTAAAAGTAACAACAGGAAACTTGGCGGCGTGATTTATAAAGACATTTATAAGGGCCCCATGTTTTTATTTTTCGTTCAATTAATTAGAAATTGATTTACATACAATTATTTTCACAGTACGATCATTTTTTTTTTCCAGCGCTATCGCTTTGGGAAATTCGGTTCAAAATGTCCACTTTGACAGCATTTTTTGAAATATACTCTGCCTTTATCAAAAAATCGAGACAATACGGACATTATAAAGTTTCTGAATAAGAGAACCTGCCAATTGGATGCATTTTAGAGCAAAAATGAATTTGCAAATGTGTCTCAAAATAAGCAGTTTGGATTTGAATACACCCTTAACCAAAAGTAATTATATTTCCCATCCATACTGGCGATACAATTTCTCCTGATATTATTGAAAATTTTGTTACACACCTAAAACACATGAAGAAATTTTTAGACTATTTTAATCCCTCAAAGTCAGAAAATGAGTAGATGAGGGACCTATTTCATTTCCAAAAAAATAGTGAAATCAAAACCTTGACATAAAGGAGGAACAATGTCTGGAATTGAAAATTGCTTTTAAAGAGAGCCTTCTTAATTTTGATTGTGCATGAGAAATACGTATGCAGAACTAAGAAAAAGGAATTAAAATATTACTTCATTTCTGCACTACATATTTGTAGGAAAAGACTTTCTCCAGCCTTGTGCACATTAAACACGAATGTAGAAATCGACGGAATGTCGAACCAGTATGGACAGATGCATGATTCAAACATTGAACCAGATATTGCATTTCTAGTAGCAAATAGTAGTATAGTATGTATAATTTAACAGCCTTAAAATGTATGTTGAATTGTTTTTCTTATTAATACAGCTGGTTTTACCAACGCTGTTAATTAAACATGGAATATGTGTAATGAATAATAAATAAAATGTATTAATTTCTTATTTCACATTAAGAGCAAATTTGTGTGTGTGAGGGGGAGGGGGGTCCTGAAATGCATATTGCATTAAAGAAAGCATGCAAATATTAATTATTTTAAGGCAAGATAACTTTGGAGATGGATTTGTTTAAAAAAAAAAAAAAAAAAAAAAAAATGAAACATTCGAAGGGGCACCGCTTTGAACAGCCCTGAGTTACAGTACTGTCTAGTCTAATGATAATTGCTAGAATAGTTTTCAACTCAGGTTTGCATTTTAAAGTTTAAATACATTTTTGCATACTACGTGGTGTATATAAATGCTATAGATCATAAATAGGGCGAAAGAATGCGAAACCGTTACTGTCTATGAGCATGAATTGTTTAAAAGTGTGAAAAGAATTTTGTAGCTTCATTATATTGAGAACACTAAAATATGTTTGTTGACTATAAATAAATTCATATACGAGGCTACACAAAGAGCTGCATATATTCCAGTCTATGGATAATTGCTGAAAGTGTGTTTATATATTTTTTATTTGAATTAAATTTTAGCTTAATATGTGGTGTGTATAAAATCATAGATAACATACAGGATTGTACATAATAATAATAATAATAATAGAGTACATTTCCATTTATTGGCGGAAGGGGAATTTTCAACTATATTATGCATTTACTAACTGAACTAAATTTTAGCATACTATGTAGCATATATAATAATCTGTAGATCATATACAAGGCTGCACAAATAAATTGGAGTACTTTTTCGACTATAGACATTAATTGCTGAAAATGGGTTTTCAAATGTGTTAGGCATTTTCTAAATCACTTAAAATATCTTCTTTGACCTTATTAAAGGGGGAAGTTTTATTATTGTATTCTGGAAGTGTTTGATGATTTATGCTTTGATGCATGATTTTTTTCTGTGTAAGGTACAGAACAATGGTGTCATAAGATTAAAAATAATTACTTTTATAATATGAATGCAATTTTTGAAATAAGGACTGTATACTTATTAAAAAATTAACTTTGTTTTTTCAAACTGTAACATAACACTTCTGATACTATATTTGAGTTCTGTGGATCAAAGCAGACTGGTGAAATGTATGTGTTTTTCTTAAATCTTCATAAATATTAAAAGAAAATGTGTTAGGGTTCCATCCATAAATTTAGAAAAATAAAATCACAAGAAAAAGTGCCTCAAACATTCAATTATTAACCAGAAAAGTTAAGCTTTTCATGTACAGTAAAAAAACATATTTTTTTTTTCCAAAATTCTGGTGCCAATGATGCATTTGACGATTAAAATTAAGTAGGATATATAATATCCCACTGCCCTTCAAGGGGTTACGCCGCAAAAATGTAAAATTTCACTATCGCGAAACATGGAGAAATGAGCTGTATAAGCACAAGGCCATGTTTTCACCATGCTGATTCCTTTTATGTAAAAAAAATCATAGAGGTCACAATTCATACTTCAATATTCACCTTATAATCAATCTATACTTCAATATTCACCTTATAATCAATCTATCATTAAATAAGTCAAATATGATATAAAAAAAGTGGCAGCAATGAAGTAATCTGAATATAAAAAAATCCCTGACGGCTCGGCCTACAGGCACAGATAGATTTCGAAGACGCAGACCGTGCGGCACCTGTTTGTTGGGAATTGCGGAAGAAATGACCTTTTCGCCATGATGCGGCAGTTGGAACCGCCTACTTCGAAAACTAACTTGTTTGCAGGCGGAGCCAGCAGGGATTTTTTTTTTTTTTTTTTGCTAAAAGAGTTGGTCCTATAAAAAACTTGTCAATATAAAAGTTTTAGATAATATTAAGAGGATTTATAATAAATTTAAGCGGATTGGAAATCTTGTGAATTGACGAAGTTATGATTTTTTTTCTTCTAAAACCCCCGTTGGGGCCATTTTTAATTATATCAAAAATCTGTCATACATAAATTTTCGGCCCTTCTCCTAGAAGTAATAATAACTTCAAATGGATTCGGTACGTATCATAATTAAGAAATCATGGGTTTTTTTCTGTTTTCACAAAAAGCCCCCCATCCCCTTGGTTTGATTTTGCCCATTAACGAACTTGACCGAGATTTTATGCACCTTGATTTTATGTATCAGTTTCGAAGAGATGCGGGAGTTGCAACCGCCTACTTTGAAAAATAACTTGTTTGCAGGCAGAGCTGGCAGGGATTTATTTCGTTTTTAATTTTTTTTTGCTATAAGTGTTGGTCCTATAAAAAACTTGTCAACATAAAAGTTTTAGATAATATTAAGAGGATTTATAATAAATTTAAGCGGATTTGATATCTTGTGAATTGACGAAGTTATGATTTTTTTTCTTCTAAAACACCCCCTTTTTCCCCCCCTTGGGGCCATTTTTAATTATATCAAAAATCTGTCATGCATACATTTCCGGCCCTTCTCCAAGAAGTAATAATAACTTTAAACGGATTCGATACGTATCATAATTAAGAAATTATGGGGTTTTATCTGTTTTTACAAAAAGCCCCCCTCCATCCTGCCCCCCCCCCCCCCCCTTGGTTCGTTTTGCCCATTAATGAACTTGACCGAGATTTTATGTATCAGTTTCGAAGAGACTTGTGCAGAATTATTGCAGTTATCGTGTCCATAAAAAAGTGACATAGATAGATAGATATGTAAAGTTTTGAACTGGGGGTGGTTTTGGTTTCTGGGAGTCATAATCGGCGTAGATCTGCAAAAATTTTTCAAAAATTCCAACTTAGGTGAGAATGTAATAGGTAGTATTTCTTACGAAATCTACCTAAAAAAAGCCTAACTAACAACATTAGACAAAACACAACCTTTCTTGGCATGATTGTAATTAGGTAAAAAATGCAGGAAAGTTTAATTTTATTCCCATAATTGCCAGCTTTGGAGAGAAAAAATAAGGAAGATTCTACTAGCGACATTTTCTGGATTAGCAAGCGCGCATCATTAAAAATATACATTAACATTATAACAAAAATCCCTGACGGCCTACAGGCGCAAGTAGATTTCGAAGACACAGACCATGGGGCACCTGTTTATTGGGAATTGCAGAAGAAAGACCTATTTGCCATGATGTGGCAGTTGGGACCACCCACTTAGAAATATATACCTCTGCCTGTAGGCGGAGCCAGCAGGGATTTTTTTGTTTTTAATTTTTTTTACTGTAAGAGTTGGTTCTATAAAAAACTTGTCAGTATAAAAATTGTAGATAATATTAAGAAGATTTATAATAAATTTAAGCGGATTTGATATCTTCGGAATTGACGAAGTTATGAATTTTTTTTCTTCTGAAACCCTTATTCCCCCCCCCCTCCTTGAGGGCACTTTTAATGAAATCAAAAATCTGTCATACATAAATTTCTGGCCCTTTTCCTAGAAGTAATAATAACTTTAAACGGATTCGATATGTATAAAAATTAAGAAGTAATGTGTTTTTTCTGTTTTCACGTCTGCTTGTAGGCGGAGCCAGCAGAGATTTTTTGCCGTAAGAGTTGGCCCTATAAAAAACTTGTCAATATAAAAGTTGTAGATAATTTTAAGGAGATTTACAACAAATTTAAGCAGATTTGATATCTTTGGAATTGACGATGTTATGAATTTTTTTCTTCTAAAACCCCCCTTGGGGCTATTTTTAATGATATCAAAAATCTGTCATATATAAATTTTCGGCCCTTTTCCTAGAAGTAATAATAACTTTAAACGGATTCGATATGTATCATAACTAAGAAATTATGGTTTTTTTTTTCTGTTTTCACAAAAAGCCCCCCCCCCCCCCCCCCCCTGGTTCAATTTTGCCAATTAACGAACTTGACCGAGATTTTATGCCCCTTGATTTTATGTATCAGTTTGGAAGAGATTTGTGCAGAATTGTTGCAGTTATCGTGTTCATAAAAAAGTGACATAGATAGATAGATATAAAGTTTTAAACTGGGGGTGGTTTTGGGTTCTGGGAGTCATGATCGGAATAGATCTGCAAAAGAATTTCAAAAATTCCAACTTAAGGGAGAATGTAATAGGTAGTATTTCTTACGAAATCTTCCTAAAAGAGGAGAGAAGTAAAATAGATATTGTTCTACGGGATGTTAAGAAATGATATCTTATGTGTTCATTTTAGCATACATTCTTAAAACAAATGTATTTTCTTTAATAATCAATTAAACTGTTATAATGCAGACATTTCAATTTCAAGGGGGAAAAAATCTCTTAATAAATATGACACAACTTTTCATGAGGAAAACATAATGCATACTCAAATTAGGATCCACACTAACTAGAAAAAATAAAAAGCAAATGACATTTTCATGTAATCATTGTAGATTTAATTTTTATGAATGAAAATATATTTCCATATAAAAATATTTTTCATCAGTAGGATCTTGCTCTTTTAAAATTAACATCCATAAGCTATTAAGCTTTATTTTCAAGTGATACGAAATGGAATTTCAGTGAATATTTTTTTTTTTTCAGTATTGTCAAGGAAATCATATATTTTTCTGTTATACACGCCAAAGAAAATGTACATTCTCATTTATAAAGCTGAGGGATTTTATTAGGATTGCGTGAAAGTAATATATTGTCATTTAAATTTTAATTTATGGGTGTGAATGTACAGAGCTCCGTTATTGTGATATTACATTTCTGTTTCTTTTACTCGGGATGCCTTCATGGTTAACACCAGAAGGGTCTGCTAGTAAGCAACAAAACATGGTGCACTTGACTTTCAAAACTCTTGAATTATGGGAAATCAACAATGTATCAAATGTATACTGTCAAATGTCAAACTTTTTCACGATAATAAAGACAATATGTAACATTCAATCAGTACAAATAATTCTATGCACTCTGAGACTCTCAATATGCTGCTTTGGAGCATGATTGCATATGTCTGTGTGTCTAGTAGTTATAACACTGACTACAGTCAAGAAGTATCAGGTCAAATCTCAGTTCTGATTTAGAGGTCTGTAGTATTCATACCCGGATTCCATTTTAAACAGGATTTCCAGTCTAATTAGATACATACCGTAAAATCCCGAAAGTAAGCCCCCCTACCCCTTTTAAGCAATTTTGATTTTCTTTCCCATTTCCAAATATAAGTTAGATGAACATTTATTTATTGTTGCTAAAAAGTGACAATACCACATAAAATTTTTAAAAAAGTTTTAAAGATTTTTAAGTTTGTGTACTAAGGGGGGGGGGGAGGGGGAGGGAGAAGCAAATTTTTAGGGGGGGGGGGGGAACAATTTAGATAATTATTTAATTATAGTTGCAAGGAAGTTCTAAATAGATAAAAAAAACTTTTTAAGACTTTAAAATATGTACTGGGGGGAGGGGGGGCAAAGGAAATAAAGAGGACTTTTTGGAAGGGATGAGGGTATAATCTAGATCGTTATTTAAATATTGCTGGGAAAATTCACAAATAGACCAGAAAAAATTAAGAAGAAAACTATGCATTTTTAGTACCAGAGGGGGGCAAAGGGGAGAAACAGTAATTTTGAGGGCAGATTTAGATTATTGATTATTTATTGTTATATTGTTACAATAAAATGAAAAATAAAGAAAAATATTTAAAAAGTGATTTTTTAATTTTTTTTAGGGGGGGGGGGAGGGGGCAGGATTTTAGGGTTGAATTTATTTTCATTTTATTTTATTTTTTATTTTTTTAATCTGCCGAAATATGGAAGACTCTTGCTCTTTTTTTTTTACTTTTACAATTTTACAGATTTTAATTTTTACGCGATGCATTTCGAGGGGGAGGGCCTTCAAGACATAAGGTTAGGGGGGCAGAAGCAGGGATTTTAGGAGGATGGGTTAATTTAGGTGGTAGGTTGGAGTTGTTAATTTTTAATATAGAGTTATTTAATAAGTCTGAAAAGAAGTTTAAAATTAAAAAGTATAAAGGTTAAACTATGCATTTTTGGTATCAAAGGGGGGAAACAGTAATTTTGAGAGCCGATTTAGATTGATTTTAGATAGATAGTATTTATTGTTACAATAAAATAAGAAATAAAGACAAATATTTAAAAAATGATTTTTATTTTTATTTTGTTTTTTGTTGGGGGGGGGGACAGGATTTTAGGGTTGGGAATTTATTTTTATTTTTTTTTTTTATTCTGCCGAAATATTGAAGATTCTCGCCCCCTTTTTTACTTCTAAATTAATCATAAAAACAGGTTTTTAAATTATTTTTAGAAAAAATCCCAATAAGCCCCCCTCCCAAATTGAACCTTTTTTAACACTTTCCAACCTAGTTGAAAAGTGTTTGTGACTTCGGTTTGTCTGGCCGTATGGCCGTCTGTCCGTGCTCTAACTCCCGTAAATATGCTCGGATTGCTCTGCAATTTTTATATGTTATTGTCGTTATCTATAGCATGTTCCCCATTTCAACGGAAGTGTGTAGTACTCATAGTTGTTTTACAGGGACACTCAAAAGAATTCCGTTACATTGCGGTCTATGGGGAAAAATCATTTGCGGTTTATTTAAATAATGTTTCACTATTTTAAATGCATTGAAATTTATATATATCACTAAGGTGCATTAGAAAAAGCTTAATATGGAATAGGGTGTGCATAGCACTTATAGTTACTTTACAGGGACAGTCAAAAGAATTCCGTTACATTACGTCTATGGAGAAAAATCGTCTGCGGTTTATTTAAATAATGTTTCACTATTTTAAACTTATTGAAATTTATATAAATCACTAATGTGCATTACAAGAGGCTTACAACAGAATATTGTGTGTATAGCTGTCATCGTTCATTTACAGGGACACACAAAAGAATTCTCTACTGTCTCTTAACAATAATTCCTGGAAGTGCGTTATAGTTACTGAACATATTTCAATTTTAACTCGTTTTTTGTCTATTACGTGGTGTGTATAAATTCTGTAGATCCTGTACAGGGAAGCACAAAAGTTTGCGGACACATTTCCGTTTATTGACAGAAACTCCAGACGGAGAATTTTAAACTGTGCTACGCGTTTCCTAACTAAACTAAAATTTAGCATCCTATGTAGTATAGATACAAATCTATAGATCATATATAGCGCTGAATAAAAGTATTCGGATATTTTTCTGAATATTGTATCTGTTGGAAATTCCCGAAATTATGTTTTTAAATATGTTATGAGTTTTCCAAATTGTTTACTTAGATATTATTTTTTTGCTTATTAAACGGTATGATTTGTAAAATTATTTTGGAAGTGTTGGAAAGTGTTACATAATCTATGCTTGACGCATGATTTTTCGTTCTTGTTGATTTTGAAAAAGGTGGGGCTTACAATCGGGATTTTACAGTATAGGTGAGAGACGGATTTTGAATTTCACTATTTCCGAATACTGATCTTCACTTTAAATAAATTGCAATATATTTTTTTAATAGTTTTGGCAGCAGCTGAACAATAATTGTTGATCATTCAGAAAGAAATAAAAATTAAAAAACTGCAATAGTTATGAAACTTTAAAAATGGGGGGAAAAAAAAGAAAAATTTTAAATTAATGTAACAATGTGATTTTTAATTTTCATTTCTTATCAAATGATGAATTAATAGTTTCATTACTGCCAAAACTATTTTTTTTAAATTATTGAAATCACTTCAGTAGTTTAAAATATATATATATCAATATCAGTTGTGTTAAATGCAATTTTGCTACTGTTGTTGCTCCCTTAACAGATATTCTTTAATATAGTATTCTTAGTCAAATGAGTGTCAGATAATTGGTAATCTAGTGTATTTAAATAAACACTGAGGACTGATGGCAACACATGTCTGTTGATTATGTAAATGTGCTGGTATATATTAAAAAAACTAACTATGACATTTTCAAATATTCTAATTTTATTACAGCATAAATCAATTACATAAACTTCAGTATTTACAAATACAAATCAACCAAGACAACTGAAGTCTAACATTCAATGTTAACGCCATTTTCGCAAACACATTGAGAGAAAAAAAAATCATCACATACCTTCTAAGAACTAACACAATGTAAGGAAAATATTTACAGTAAACTTTATTATGACCCACCTAAAAATGACTTGCCTCACAAATGAATATTAATATACCATTTGATTAAAACTCAGTATAATATGATTTGTCCATTTCAGGATCGTTAAATGAAATGGTATATTATATTAAATTAGACCATTTTAGGCTTTTCTTAGATAATATCTAATTTCAAAATAACAGCCATTAGATTCTGTTATTATTATATGAAATACTAAATACCAAGAAGGAAGAGGGGAGTAAATATTAAAAATATAAAATGATTACCTTATAATAAATGCTAGGAACTTTTTGGGGTACTTCTTTGTTATAGCAGTCTCCATAATTATGATTTTGCCAGGGTTATATATGCATCATATATACAGGGTGTCCATAATTAAACGACCCTACTTTAAAGTTGTCTATAGACGAAACTATTGGTCAGAAAGTTGTGAAATTTTGTGAAGGACATAATGAAGCAATGGGAATTTGTTTAAGCGAAAAAAAAATTAGTTAAATTTTTTGCCACCAGATGGCGTTTTTAATGAGTCAATCGCATTTGAAACATTTGGTAAGTCATGATAAACCAAGAACGTTCAATGAATTATACATTTAGCATACATTTTCGATAGTTTACGTATTTTATTGCAACAAAACGTGTTCCACATGACGGCCATCATTTTCAGCTACCATCTGGAATCGTAGGATAGTATGCTAAATAGTTGACAACAATGTGTTCTTGGAAATGCTAAAAACATGTCGTGAACATGTCTTTAACATCAGGTAAAGTTCTAGGTTTATCATGACTTACCAAATGTTTCAAATGCGATTGACTCATTAAAAATGCCATCTGGTGGCGAAATTTTGAACTAATTTTTTTTTTTCGCTTAAACAAATTCCCATTCCTTCATTATGTCCTTCACAAAATTTCACAACTTTCTGACCAATAGTTTCGTTTGTAGACAACTTTAAAGTAGGGTCGTTTAATTATGGACACCCTGTATGTAATGTAACATTTGCGTCAGACATATGTTATATATGACTATAACATGGTCATATACATCATGAAATGTCATATACATTATATATGATTATAATGTCAAACATGTTTTATAATTTTGCGATATATCTTGGTCACTTGGAAATTCATTATCAGGAGGAGGGGGTGCTTTAACAATGAAGTACCCTTTTTGGAGCTAAAAATACCAGAAGCAAAATCAATAAAAACAAAACTTTATCAAACTTCCATGTATGCTATAATAAAAATGTAACATAGGCTGGGCTGCACACTTTTTGTGAACACATACTTTGCCTGATAAAGGCAGCTACTTATCTATTGCTTTTGAAACTAGTTAATTTTTAAAGCATATCTGAAGTTTGAAGAAGATTTATTTTTACTGTTGATAATAATCACCATCATTAAATGCTATAGAATAACAAAACATTTAGTTAGTCATAGAATAAAATCATCTCTTATCACATACATACATAAAAGGCATTTTAAAATGGTTTTAACTTTTTTTTTTTTGAGTATTTTTGCAAGATTTTTACTAGATATATTCCCTTTATCTTTAGCTTATTATTTTTTTAATTTTAAACTTTTATCTTTATTAAATAAAAAAATATATACTAATTTTCAATTAAATTTTATAATATTTCTTTTATTAATACATAATCTCAATCACAGTCAAGTCAATAACTGAGTCATCAAAGCAATATAATGAAGCAATAAGCAGATAAACAAGGATAACATAATTTGACAAATAAAAATTGGTATTAAAATTTTTAAAATGAGCTATTAACTATTTCTTTTTAAACTCTAAAAAAAAAGGGAGGAGGGGAGGATAATAAAGTAGGAGGCAAATAAAACTAATAAGAAAGAAAGGAGAATACAGAAGCAATATTTTTAATACAAAATGATTTAATAATAAATATACAATATACACTAAATATTTTTACATTAAAAAAAAAAAGAGCTTAATAAATTACCCCTGTTTAGAAATGGAAAGAGATTTATTGAAACTGAATGATAATATTTTGAAAACTATTAATATACAGACCATTTATCCATAAAACAGCCATACTTTCACAAACATACCTCAGATTCAAAATAAATCCCAACAATATACAGAAAGTTACCAATACACAAACAATACTTTCTTTTTATATAGGACTTCGCATGAATTGAATTTGGCGAGAACAGCAAAAATTTTAAAAACACTTTCTAAGCAATCTTTATTTACATTTAAAAATCTCATCAGATTGTTACATCTTTATCAAATAACAATCAATGTATTAAACACAAGCAATTTGTTTCATATATACATAAATAAGCCATATAATAATGTAATACAAAATACATAATATATGGTCACATAAATAAACTACATAAGATTTTTCACTAGTCACTATTTCATTTTCGTGACTATTTATAATATTTGGTAAGAAATCATACTTCTTACAACTGAGTTATGACAAAGCCCTTATAAAAAGAAAGTACAGGACAAAAATATCAATATTTAGATTTACAGGAGTCACAGCATCCTATATTATCACTACTTCCAAACAATCTTCATGCTAGATTTCTATTGCAAATATTAAAGAAATATACCATGAAGATTTACAATAGTGGAAAATAGTGGATACAGTGATCCCAGGATTTACAGATGTTCTCATATTTCCAAATACTAATGGTTCATGTAATGAATCCACAATAGTATGGAATCTCTGAAAACTTTGCAATTCTTAAAATTTTCACCTAAACGTAGATTGATAACTTTCTACTTACTGCTGTCTGAAATGATCTACCATGTACGCAACCTGCAAAACAAGTCTTGATAGTCAAAAATTTCTTTAAGTGGCAACTAATTTTGAGAGAAATAATTTTAAAGCAGGAGCTTGAAAAGCTGATTTTTCCTTTGGGCTGTGCATGTTTGTATGTCTTTGCTTGATGAAGATGTAATTATAGCTACCATAATTAGTCACTTTTTCAGTGGGGAATAACACTTTCTTAATATTATAAAAAACAGCTGATATTAATACATTTTTTTTGCTTGGGAACTACTGAAGTGGTTTTAATATATATAGTTTTGGTAATAGCTAAACTATAAACTGACTGTTCGGGAAGAAACAAAAGATTTAATAATTATGCGATTTAAAAAAAACAATTTAAGTATTTTAAAAATAAATATTACTAAAAAAAATCTTTTTTTTTTCAGAAAAGCCAAACAATTGAAAAACATTGGAATCACTTTCAGCAGTTTACAAGAAAAAGGTATGTTAATATCAGTTGTTTTCCCATAGGATGTCACAACTGCTGTAGCTTTTAGTGATGGTCATAATCAATTATTTCGATATTCGAAAAAATCATTCGGGTATGTACGTGTAAAGGCATAACTGAGAACCTTCGTCTTCTTTTTAATCAATTGAAACCGGAAATTTTGTATTGAAAAGAAAAAATAATTACTGTTATTTATTATTATTTTTTTTTTAATATAAAATTTCTGTTTTTAATTGATAAAAAAGAATACAAAGATTCATAGCTATGTTTTTGTGCATGCTCAAGTGATTCATTCGAATATCAAAATAATTCATTATGCCCATCACTAGTTTACCCCTTAAAGTTATTCTACAGTATCAAGAAGATTTGTTTTTGCATCACATTATATATTACTGTATCTAGACAAATGAAATAAAGTCTGACAATTTAGAAGTTCATTTTTGAATATATGGTTGCATATGTTACGTTTTAAATAGTTTTACTGGATAATCACAAACATTTTACATAATACTTCTGGAGAAAACATGCCGCTCATAACTTTTTGGATGTTAATTTGAAAATTTCGACATTCATTGAAAATTTACTTTGTTTACTCCCAGTTCAGGAAAATAGAGAAAAAAAAAAACTTATTAGACTACCATGCACTTATAAATTCAGGAATAAATGTTAAGAAATTCTAAAAAACAATTAATATACATAACAGTTAACTACTTTTCCTATGTATAAGTAGTAAATTTAATTTGTTTTTATAAACTACAATCAAATACAAAGTAACATCTGAACTTCTTATATTACATTAAAAAAATGTACACAATTTTTTTTACAATTCTTCTATAAAAGATGTATTAAATTTTGGGTATTTTTCAGTAAAATTGAGTTGTTTTTTGAAGTGCCTACAGTTTTCAATATCTCATCTTATTATTATTTTAAACAACCAGAACTAGAAGTCTACAACAAAATGTTTACAGATTGCAATGTTATTCATGCATTTATTTTGAAAACACAAACTGCAGAGGTACACCAACTTGATTTACTTATAAAAGTGTACATATATCACTTATTTACATAGTAAAGGGCAAAACTGGAAAATTTTATTAGTGGCCAGTAGTAGAAATTTTATAAGGGGCTACTTTCTTATTTAAAAGTGCTAAACAATAAACTTTTGTTAAAATTTCTATTAGTATCTATCAAAAATTAAATAGCCTAATTAAATATAGTTAATATTAACATATTGCAACCAGCAAAAGTGGAATCAATGATGGTATGTGAGAAAATTTTACTCACTCCTTGTAAGAAAGGTGGTTACTGGCAGATAACTTTTTAATAGCCACTTTTTCCATTTAATGGCCCTGTGACTGGTACTAATTTTGCCCTTTATTATACAGACAGGATTCAGACAACAAAAAACATGCACATTTATATTTATCAACAGCCATTAATAATATTAAATAACCACTAAAGATAAGACAAGACAAAGGCCTGTTTACAAGGATTTCCAAATTTTCTGGAAAAATTAATTCTATGTTTGTTTAAACTCATATAAATTATAATTACCTTAAAAATCTGTTGTTTAGATTTTCAAAATATTTGTAAAGTTAGTTACTACATATGGTACAAAATGTAAATATGTCAAAAATATGGTACAAAATTTAAAATTTTCTTTATGGAAAGAAAAAAAAAAGTAAAATAAAATGAATGAATGAACATTTTCAATGATATTTGATGGATTTTAACAGTGAAATCTAGCACTATTGTTTACGTTGGCATGCTTTCTTACAGATGATGCAAATCAAGTTTCTAACATAATAAATAAAATATGCTTCTTTTTTAAAAAATCCACTAATTCCTAAATATCAAGATATTTATTAAATTTATAATGCAATAAAAAAATTGTACATCATCATATAAATATTTTTTTCTGTTAATTTTTTAAAGATATTTTTTGTTTTCTTTAAGTGGATTGTCTTAAAAATACAAATAAACAAGGTCTTATATCTAAATATAGATTATTACCATTTCAAATGTCAGAAACCGATTTTGTTGTTTAGTATATGAATAAAATCAGAGAAATAAGAAATATAAAACTGATTAAATTCAAAATTTGTTTAAACTTACAAACTGCAGAAATGAACAACAACAAAAGCAAACTATTTTAACAAACTAGGAATTTTTCAAATGATAAATCACTGGCTAAATCAGGTAATTTACTATGTTTCTATGGAGAAAGATAATGTGTCAAAACATAGTAGTCTTAATTAAATAGATTAGGGATTTAATAGCAATAAGATACGAAATTAAAATAAGGGTATTAAAGACACACAAAAAACATATATAATTACGGTTTTAAAAAAAAAATCTATGCCTACTACAATATAAATTTTGCAAATACCTTTATATCTTAATATTAAGTTGAATCAACAAGATATATTTAGTTGATAAAAATATATTGTTATGCAAATCAATCTGACAAAACTGAACAATAGGTATTAGAAATTTTAACCAAGTATATAATAATATATACAGTGAAGCACCATTTATTTATATGTTTCTTATTTATGTATTGTTTCTTTACATATTTTTGAGCTAAATTCCTAGTGCTATGTGTTTTAATGATAATGTATTTTGCTTATAGAACAGAAATAAATTGTTGGTTTCTTTCAGTTAAAATTTCTTCCCCTCACATTTTTTTCAATAATTTAAAGTTAAAAGTTCACACAGGATGAAGATATCCAATTACAGATGTGATTTATCATTCTTTTGTTAAGCGATTCTTTGTTATTGGTATATGCAACATATATATTTATTCAAGAGATATAGAATGCATATGAATAAAATCTTGTGTGGATAAATATACACTAAAAACCAACATTTAAACACACAATATCAAACTGTAGCACAATGAACAGATGTACATTTTGTGAGTAACTTGGATTCACATCATCAGTTTGGGTTTTCGACTTTGTTTCATGTCTTTGAGGGGATGTAATTTTTTGTTATTACTGACAATGATGATATGAGTCCAAGTTATTCACGAAATGTACACCTGTTCATTGTGCTACAGTTTGATATTGTGTGTTTAAACGTTGGTTTTTAGTGCATAGAATGCTTATGTTTGCAATGGAAACAAAGGCAAAAATTAAAAAAATTAGCAAAATTGCATACGTTAATCAAAAAAAGATTTTAGCAGTGCCTATTTAACCCTCATTATAGACTTAATTTTTTTTTTCTTTAGAGGCAATAAAAAAAAAAGAAGAGCCCTCAATAAATGCATTAGTGCTCCAGTGTACTAGATATGATTGCATTTTTAATTAAATATGTTGAATGACAACTTAACGATTATAACACATAGATATCTTGCAAAAACAAATTAACAAGAAAAAAAAATGATAACCAAGGCCTCCTGAAAGAAGGTATTTAATAAAACGTAAATTAACTAACAATTAAGTATCAACATAACTTACCTGTTGAATTTGTTTTCCGTAAGAAAAATGAGTTAGGTTATGCAATATGAATAACAAACACAATCTAGTCAACTTAAAATAATTCTCCCCTTCTTCCTACAAAACTATTAAATATATCTACATTTTTTTTTTTTTTAAAGGGGGAAAAAAGAGTATTTTTGGAATATAAAAATGATATAAGAAAAATAACATTCAATGACAAGTAAGAATATACATAAAAATTTCAACAAAGAAAAAGAATTACCAGTTAAAATCACACAATGCAGTTTGTTGAAATTAGTATTAACAGTCAGGTTTATACTACAAATGAAAATAAAATTTAAAATCTTTTTACTGCAGTCTTGTATGCTGAGAAAAACTGTACAATTTTCTGAAATCTGAAAAGCAAGTTAAAAGCAAAATTTGAATGCAGAACCACAAATTTGATTAACCTTTAAGAACACAGACAGTGTATTGTGTATACTACTCAGTGAATAAACTGTTGTGAATTCCAGAAAAATCATGTAGTTAATACTTGTATCTTATTTACTCTCTTCTAAAAAAACCTTTCAATGTTGATCCAGTGTTTAAGTTGAACGACACAACTTTTTTTAAGGTGTTTTTTAATTATTTTTATTGAGAAGTCAGCATTGCCGTACGGAAAAATGCCAAGTGTGTGTCTAATTTTATATGAAAAAACAAAATAACCAAGCACATGTGCAAGAATTGCTATAATTTCTCAACAAATGCCAATGATTTGTCAGAGTGACCTTTTTTTTTGGTCAAAATTTGTAATGCCGAAAATTAATGGTAAATTTTATTTTTTATAATAATAAAAGTTATTAGCTCTTTTTACTTTCTTCTATCTTTACAAGAAGAAAGTATTGAATTCATCAAAATTTTCGATGGATTTATACGTTTTAGAAGGCCCTCAACACAATTTGACTGTTTTTAGAAAATGTCTGTCTGTGAGTATGTGACTCTGTATGTGACAAAAATTTTGTGGCCATTCTATATCAAAAACTAATGCACAGAATTTAATAAAACTTTAGATTCAGTTAGTCCCTAATATAAATTGGTGCTGATTAGTTTTTGGTGAAAATTGCCTATCAGGTGGCGCTGCTATGCTGCATTTTTCGAGATTTCCGCAATAGCTCTATCCCAAGAACTAATGCACTGATTTTCATCAAACTTCAGATTCAGTTAGACATTGACATAAATAGATGCTGATTATGTTTTGGTGTAGATATTCCAACAGGTGGTGCTGCTATACCTCTTCTTTGATGATTACTATATCTCAAGAACTATTGCATGGATTTTCATCGAACTTCAGATTGAGTTGGATGTTGACATAAGTTGTTGTTGATTAGGTTTTGATGCTGTGATGTTAGGTGCTGATAGCTCCCAACAGGTGGCGCTGCTATGCTGCCCTTTTCAGGATTTACACGATTTTAGCGTTAGTCATATTTCGAGAACAAATACACGGAATTTAATAAAACTTTAGATTCAGTTAGACCTTGACATAAATTGGTGCTGATTCGTTTTTAGTGTATGCGAAACCTGTGTAAGATAGAAGAAAGTTTTGGATTGGCATATCCGACTAGTTTAATTTGATGTTTCTTATTTTTATAGTATTAACCAGGAGTCTGAAATAGCTCACTACAAGTAGCAAAACTACTGTAGCTGCTACTTTTTACAGTACTTTGTAGTGTAGAGCGATACAAAAAATCAGTAGTTTGTAGTGAGAACAGACACCACTTTTAACACTACATCAGGGGTCCAAAATGTACCATTCTGCAAATCCTGTTGCCAAAATTTGCTTCTTTTGCACAAAATTTGTTCTGCTCAACAATTTGTGAATCTCAGATGCAGCATATAACAACATATCGCATGAAGTGATAGATTTTCTCCATTGACACTTGCTGCTAAAATCAAGTGCTAATCCACCAAATGAATTAATTTTCTATCTGGGAATACTCTATTTACTCATTATTAAGTCTTCATGTTTTAATGCCAGTTTCTTAATATTCGGAATTTCTTGATTTACAGATTTTTTTATTATTTGCATCTAGAGTTACTTTTCAGTAATTTTCTAAATTATAATGTCTCTCTTAAGTTTGCTACGAAATTTAATGTGTGTATAAATTAACATTTTGGAGACAAACACAAAACATTTTCTTGTATGTTATCATTTTTAATGCCTTCGATTATGTTGCATTTATTTAATTATATCCTGGGAGACGCGATATAACAAGGGGTGGTCGCTTTATTATCTGTGTCTTCATTTCTAGTGTAAATGGAACCCTTTGACAAAATTTTAAAATAGCGAAGTAGTGACTACTTTTGAAAAGTAGTTTGTAGTCATTACTTTTTAAAACAAGTAGTTGTAATTGTAGTTAACTACATTTTTGATAAAGCAGTTGTAGTTCGCTACAGTAAAAAAGTAGTTTTTCCGACCCCTGGTATTAACATACATTGCATTAAAAAAAATATTATAAAAGAATATTGCATTAAAAGTTGATATTTAGCTTTTAACAGATGGTACAGAGGTGGCCACCTATGTGTGTACTTTAACGGTACTACAAACCGTCCATTTTCTTAAAGGTTAATAAAGCATAAGGCATCAATGTAAAATTTTGTATAAAACAATCAAACAACTCGTTCCAGTATAAAAATACACAAATAATGTGATCAATTACCTAAATGATGACTAAAATACTTTAATAGATGTTAAAAATTTACATTAAAATGATCTAGTACCAGGGAAGAGTCATTTAGGGGGGCTGGGGGTAACAGCCTCCCCCACCCAAGGAATTTGAGTTTTCAGAAAATTTATCCGTCATCACAGGTCAGACAAAAAATTCAAAAATTGCTCAAAAGCTAACTCATCAGATTTGATTACAATAAAGACATAAGCATTAAATAAGTACTTTAAGTACAGAAGCTAATAAATATCAAAAATGTTTTCTGAAGTCTTACTATTTCAACTTTCTCAAAATGAGACATTTATCATTAATGAGTATTTTGGCTATTTTTATAAAATATGTGAGAAAAAACTATCAATTACTTCTCAGCTGTGTGCAACATGGTCAAAAGAAAATTCGTCCCCTCAGGGCTAGAATTTTAGACGTGAATTTCCCCTTTTAGCCCAAAAGTTAGGAGGATTTTTCTTTTTTGTGGGTGTAGGTAGTAGTAGGTTAAATAAATTAATAATTGCCTTTCAATAATCTCCATAGCCAGACACTTGAGTCCTGCGCGGATCGGGTTGCACCAGACCTGAACCCGAAGTGAAGGAAAACTGAATCTATATTTTAATACATTTATGGGAAAGTAGTCTACAATTTTATCACTTATGTACAAAAATGAACACATATATGCTCATTAATGTTCAAATATATAGTTTTTTTAATCTGAAAAATATTCATAATTTCTTTGAAAAATCGGGTCACAAAATGACACAAAATAATGAAAACCCAACTTAACCAGAAACAACTAACACTTTGATTACAGGCCAGGATCGGCGACTATTTTTATATGCAATCGTACTTCAATTTCCAAAAAAATGTTTGTGGCAGATTTCTCTTGAAAATATCCTAATATAAATATATCGATATGGCACAGATTAGTTTTCAAAAAGTGGTATTATAATAGAATAAAAAATAGTCCACTTGGATGTATATGTCCAGATCGTAGTCAAATGGTCAAAGTCAACCTGAAAAAATGTCAGTGAAAAAATGCAGCATGAACCTGGCTTGACCCATACTAGGGAACGGATTGTGTCTGTTTTGGGTAAAACTGGTTTGACCCAAGGTAAGTAACCGTGATTTGCTTGACCCAATGCAGGACTTTACCTGAGACTAAGGATTTTGCAGATCACAAAATTTGTAAATTTCGTGACAGATTGGTGATGTTTGTGGTGCTGATTATATCATGACCAGTTGAATTTCACGGATTTTTTTCCGTGACCATTTGACGAAATACGTGATTTTTTCCCCGAGATTGTTTCATGGAAATGATTTGTTTTTCTTGATCATTTTTCGAAATTCACGATATTTTCTGTGACCGATTGACGAAATGGATTTTTTCCCTTGACCATTTGCCGAAATTAAAGATATTTTTTGCGACTGATTTACGAAGTTCGATAATTGATTTCTGCTATCTTTTGACAAAGTTCGCGATTCTTTTCTACTATCGTTTGTTGAAATTCGGGATTTGTTTTTTGAAACTGACAGAAAAAATTTGCGATTATTTTGCGCGATCGTTTAATATTAATGAAATTCTCGATTTTTTTTGTCTGATTGTTTGCCTAAATTTTCGATTTGTTGTGGAACCTTTGAACGAAATTAGTGATTTTTCCGTGATAGTTATACAAAATTCACGATTTTTTTAAAAATCTTTTCACAAAATTTGCGATTTTTTCCGCTAACGATGGATAAATGATTTTTTTTCTACAAATGAATGTTGTAATCTGCGATTTTTTCCCGTGACTGATTGACAAAAATCGCTATTTGCTTCCGCGATCTTCTCAATATTTTTCCACAGCAGTTTGAGAAAATTAGTGATTTTTACAGCTAACATTTGACAAAATTAGCTTTTTTTTTTTCTCCTGCGATCGATTGACAAATTAGCTAATCTTGCGTAATTAAGCCCAAAAAGGATTTCAATGAAAATTAAAAGGTATTCCCGGTCTGTGAAAGAAATAAAGAGGAAAAAATCCAGCACAGAATTTTTTATTATTTTGGAGGCGATTTGCACAATCCTGTGTGCTATTTCAAACTGTGTCCCTCCACTCTCGCACGAAACTCTTGAAACAGTGCGCCTGCAACAAAAACTGCAAAGAATTACTCAAAAAGGGGCTGGAAAAAAAAGCTCCATTTTAGACAGTTCTCCGACTTAGCAGGTATAATTGTATGGTGCTTTTTCGTTGAAACTTTTTTCCAGTTGAAAAGAACTCTGTTATAGACAGGTTTTGTTTTCACAAGTTTTACTATAACACACCTATGCTCTTCAGAGGTGCAATATAGAAAGAATGTTTTAACAGTCTTAGAGGCTAACTTTAACAAAGGTAACAAAACCTGTCAATGGCGGAAAACTTTCATTGTCAATATCTTGAAATTATACCTGCTAAGACGAAATTTTTCATGTTTTTTTGCAATTTCGTATTCGAAGTTTGTATTTATTTTGTATCCTTGATTTAGTAAACGTTTCTCGTTCAGAGGGAGGAGGTTTGCACCCACCTTTGTTATGCCACTGCCATCAAAGTCAAAGTGCCGCCCCCTCCCCTCCCCCAAGAAAGTTCCGAAATGGTGCCCCTGTCTAGTACTTTTGACTAATCAGGACTTTCTTAATCAGGATTCAGGATTCAAAATGATGTTAACATCGCTTGTCTGAATCTCACTTGTTACAAGATTAAGACAAGCTACGTTAACATAGTTTTGAATCCTGAATCCTGATAAAGGCTGGGTACGTAGCCGAAAGTGCTAGATGATTTTAATGTAAATTTTTAACATCTATTAAAGTATTTTAGTCATATTTTAGGTAATTGATCACATTATTTGTGTATTTTTATACTGTTTTACAAAATATTAATTTTAGCATTCGGAACTAGTTTATTTCAACTCGTTTCACTATAATTTCTTTCATACATAAACAATGACACTTACCTAAAATAGCAAAATGAATTTTCAACGAGTTCGTGTTCTCTTATATTTTCTAGAACTTTCAATTTCTGAGCTAGGAGATCGACTTGACCGATATTTCTTAGGTAATTTTGATCTCCTGTGTGGTGATGGGCTTCGTTTATAATCATAATATTTATCTTCCTTTTCTCTTCTTAAATATTTATCTTTCTCATGTCTATGAGAATACGAATCCCTGCTTCTATGGGAATCTCTGCTGCTTCTGTAACTTTTAGGGCTAGCACTTCGTCTATGCTTTCTTTCCTCATAACTATAACTACGGCGATCTCTACTACGATTTCGTTTCGATTCGGAACTACGTTTTTTCTTTCTTGGACTACTACCTGAACTACTACTACTATCACTTCTCTTATATTTCTTTTTCTTTTTATAGCTAGAGCTTTTCCTATTACTTTCATCATGTGATTTCCTACTTTTGTGATGTCTATCCGAACTATCACTATCACTACTTCTATGCCTATGTCTTTTAGATGGACTTTTATCCCTCTTGTAATTTTTCGTTTTATCAGAATTTTTTTCAATTTCAGTTTTATTGGATTTCTTTTTATGCTTATCTTCAGTCTCACTTTCACTTTCTGAAGAACTAGATGATGAATCAGATGAATGAGAATCTTTATTATTAGATTTTTTGAGCTCTTTGTCAGAATTTATGTTAGCAGCAACTTCGGCAGAGTTATCAACTTTTTCTTCTAAGAAAGGGATAACATTAGCAATAGCTGGTTCTAAAACATCTGATGGTGGTATAAAATCTGTTGGTTCTTTCTCTTCATTTAAAGTGATTACTTCAGCCTCTTTGTTATCTTCTGCCTCTTCAAGATCACAGTTGGCAGATTTACTTTCTGAAAAAGTTGGGATAAAAATATTTAAAATATACCCACTATTTTATATATATATGTATTAAAAAAAAGGAATCATTTAACTGGAAATCTTAACTTTTAATAAGAATCCTTCCTAAAATACAACTAAATTTGAAAATTTTATAAATAACAAACAAAAATATGGGTTTTAAAAATACTATCACTAAATAGCATTTATAATTCCATTTTAAACATCAAATGATATTAGTATAGTCATACATACATAGAATGATTAAAAATTATATATTTTTTCTGCTATGATACTTTAATATTTTACTCTCTAGAATGATTCTTATAAAATGACATTTTAGAACAGAAAGCCAACTACTTGGATGAAAAAATCCAACTGTAATAAAATTTAATGATTTTTATTAACACATATTAAAGAATGTTTATTGCAAAATAGCAGTTAGATGTGAGCATAAATACAACTCTGATCAACTTAAATTTTCTTCAGCAGTTTGTTGCTAAATTATCCCTTCTATATCCCTTCATTTTAGATATTTCTTAAAACAAATCTGTTGCATTTTAATTTATAGACAGTTTAAATTATTTTCAAGAAATGTAAAAATATGGGACAGTCACTTAAAGCATTCAAAAGAAATCAGAGTTATTCTAAACAACATAAAAATTAAGCTCTTCAAAGTTTCCTTTAATTAAAAGAAAAAAACTTTTATTCAATTCATTTAGAACACAAAAGTATATTTTCAGAAATTTTAAGGGCTTTGGTAAAATATCACCACTATCACTAAGATTAAATTAAAAATTGCAAAAACTTTTTTGAAGAAAATATTACAGTAACATACATCTTAAACTTATCAATAAATATTATTAAAGAACAAAATCAATATGCAGATTTGTACTTCTATATGGAAATTCTATTCTATTTATTTCAATGTAAATCACACTAATTTTTTAACTATAATTAAGAAGTCAGGGTAAGCCTTATAAAAGCTAATTACATTGGGCTAATACGAAAAATAGAATTTTGACTTGTCTATACCTACTTATTTACAACCCAACTCGCTCAAATGTTTAATATTTATTCAGTTCTATAACTAAGCTATTTTTTTTTTCAAATATATTTAAGTATTTTAATTTTTACAATAGTTAAATTTCAACATAAGGAAATCATTTTCAAATTATAAAAGTCTTCAATGTAAGATAAACGCCTGAAAAATTAATATCTCAATAATAAAAAAATAAAACAAAACAAAAAATGCCAATATAATAAGCTTCTCCCTTACATTAGGTTATAATTTCCCCCACTTTTCTCAATAAATAAAATCTAAGTAATGAAGGTGAGAACAGTATTTAAACTATCTTAGCAACAATTTTGAATACACAATACTTATATGTAAATAGTGACATTTAAGAACTTTACTGAGTGAGATCTGTTACCGATATCTTTTTATATTGATAAATTTAAAGTAAACAAAAAGCAAAATTTGTTACATGCTTATAAAAGAACTGTTTTCTCCAAATTATTTTTAATCCCAACTAGATAATACTTGTCAAAACTTGACGCTAAAAACCTTCCAGGTTCCATGGAAAAAGTTTCAAAACCTCATTAAAAAGTTAGATTCACAGAATATCTGATAGCAGTAGTTAGAAGAAATAAAACCTGCCCTTTTGTATATGGACTGGGGACTAGCAGCATTGTAATTTTTTAAAAAAAACTACATTTAGAACTTACTCTAAGGTCTGAAGCACGTACAACAAATAATATGCATATATTAAAGTTTTATAAAATAAAGCACACATCTGTAAACTTAAGAATTAAACTTAATTGAAAAAAGTTATACTTCCTGATTTAATAAAGTAAAATAATACAGATACCATTTTTGAGCTTTAAAGCTTCATTTTGTTCCTCTAATTCTTTCCTTTCAAGTTCGGCAAGAATTTTTTTTTGCTTAATAGCAAAAGTTTTCTTTTTTTCTCTTATTCGGCGATATAGTTCTTCATCAGAATCTGAGGCATCCTTGTCATCATCTGCTTCACTGGCCTCACTTTCTGTTCCATAGTTGGCAAGAGAACCTAATTTGGTAAATTACTCATTTATGAGTCCTATTGCTCATCTAATTAAATGCAGGTGTAGATATAATTAGAAGTAATGTTTACAATTATACAACTTTCATCTAAATCTAATAACATATGAAAATATATTAACATCCTTGCAATATATAATCATATGTAAATTTGCAACATGGAGGTGTTAAGTGAAAACATCTAATATTCTATTTTAAAATCACTTTAAATGTTTAACTGAATTCTCAAAATGAAAATATTGGTGTTAAAAAACTAATGTATAACAGAGTTTCTAACTGTCATTCACACATACTTAAAGAAAGAAATTATGCTGTTTAAGAAGTTTCCACAGTAACATTTACAAGTGAAAACACATATTTAATCCTTATAAAGATTTATAATTTCACAAACTGACACAAAATTAATATCAGAGACATTTACACTAATTCAGGATTTAAAAAAACAAATAAAAGTTAAAATAAAAAAAATAACTGTAAAAGATACTTTAAAAAAGAAAATTTTGACATGAAGTAACTGCTTACAGATAACAGTTTTTTCAGTACATTTATTTATGGTATTTCAGTCAGGAAGGAAAATTGTTGAGAGGTTATAAAAATGTTGTGCACAATAATATTGTGCATTAGGAATAATGAACAGGAGTTCATTAGTCCTAAAAAGCTAAAGCACAGAAGATGCTGCTTAACATGTTCACTACCGGGTTAAAATTAATGTACTCGAACTATGTTCCATCAGATTCATGTTTATGCTCAGATACATAGGTGGAGTGAGTGGAATGTCAAATGAGTAACTAAGCAACGCCACATAACCGTCCTCAGTAATGAACGTGTTAATGTTAATTGATGTTATCATTTATCAAAATCAGCCAGGATTGACAGCCTGAACTCGATTACACACTAAAATCAATCTCCTTGTGCGATCAGTTTTTGTTTAATGTTTTCAGCACACCTCCTGAAAAGAGTGCAATTGAAAGCATGGAATCGAAAATTCCTGTTAAAATTAAAAATTGCTTTATTAGTGCAGGATTTCGTAAAGTTTAAAAAGATGAAGAAATTTTAGAAACTTCAAAAGGTTGCCCCTGATGATATGGCAAAAGAAAATTATGAGTTCTGGGTGGAAATCCACGACTACTTCAGTGATGTCGCTAGGCTTTTGAAATCCTAGGTCCCTGGGACCCAGACACTTCCAAAAAACTGGGTCTTTTTTACAAAAGTGGGCACTTTTTTTAGAAATAAGTCATCATCAATGTTTTTAATAGAAAATGCCTCTTTTCTGAATCGAAACAGTATGTAAAAATTATGCATTCTCAAGGACCCATTATTTTTTTTATGCACCCCTTCACCATTTTTTTGCTTAAATGATGTGCTGTAGTGCATTCCCAGAATCAATGCTACTTCTTGTAGCTACGAAGCTCAGATACAGAAATTTGTCCAAAAAATTGTAAAGACATACAAAATAATGATGATGATCAGGAAGACAACAGCAAATTTATTCAAAAACCATCTAAAAGCAGAAATGAAGGACAAGCTGAATTTTTTTAAATAAGGAGCACTACATCGTTCGAACAGTTCTCAAAACCAATATGAACATTTCATCAATGATCTTTTAAAGGAGAATCATTAAGAGGACTCTAGAGGTCTTGAGTCATGTTAAACGTATGGAGGCGGTTCTTTTCAAATTCCTCGTTTGAATTTGAAAATGATTTTTTTTTTTTTTTTTTTTGGCATAGGATAGCTGAGGTTGATCTCTAATAGAGCCATTTTTTACTTTTTCGATTTTGGTTGCTGATTTTTTAAAAATAAAGGTACTTTCACTTTTGGAACCGGTTTCAAAAGTATCTTTATATAAAAAAAAATAATAATCAGCAACAAATATTCAAATTCAAATGAGAATAAAAAAGAATTGAAAATAACAAATTGAAAATAAAAATTCAAATTCAAAGAACCGTCTCCATGATTTAACATTAGTTTGTGAGTGTCACCACATGACTGAAGAGTCACCTTAACAAACAAACTACCAAATTTTGAAAACTAAACTCATTATTTTATCAAGGGTAAGTTATCATTTTCTTAGTAATTCTAGATGTTATCATTAAGTATTGTCCTAAATTGCTTATTGTTATTAATCAGATACTGTTATGAAAAATCGTGGTCCTGAGGCGATGACATTAAGTGAAATCTACTGAGACTATAAATATCTATGTTTAAGGTATTTCAATAAAATTTATCTCTAACTATATTAATTAGCTTCATTACAATAGTTTTGGTAGTGTGTCTGCACTGCATATTAAGCTGTTTCTTTAACTTTTTTCAATGTAGACACAGCATTGGACAAATTGCATAACCAAAACGCTAAATTTATGCAATAAAACTAATCTTTGACTATCACAGAGTAAATGTCACATTCACTGACATTGTTTTTTAGTAGCATACAATGAATATCTAATATATAATTAATTAATATAAATAAGTCAACATTATTAAAGTATCTTAAATTTTTAGTCACCAAAGTTGAGCATAAGATATGCGATTTCATATTCACAAGACTTTTAGCATCTTATAGCCAATTTTTAAATAAGTCACCAACCTTCAGTCAGCTATTCAGATGTTGTCACAAACAGAAAAAGGATAAATGCTATGATTTTACCTTATCAATAAATAAACTACAAGTAATTACTTTAAAATTTTGAGTACAATTATTATTTAATTTTTTTAAAAAGTTTAATGTCTGTGTAAAAAATACCAGGAATTATGCTGAATCACTGCAAATGTTACAGAAGACCTATGGTAAGCCGTGCATGTTGAAAACAAAGGCATATGAATGGTATAAAGCAGCTGTTCCCAACCTTTTTTCTCCCACGCACCCCTTGCTTAGACTTCTCATTTATGCATACCCTTCTCACATAAACCCGTTCCAAATATTTTTGTTTTCATTCATTCCATGTTCTTATGCTAGTTACCAATGTTAGATGCAGTTCTCTACCGAATTCCAATTTTCAACCACTTATCCATTTTGAACCACAACACAATATCAACATAAAGTCACTCAAAACACTATTTAGTGTTATAGCTATTATAGCACTATTAGCTAAAGATTTCAAATTAAGCACTCACAAAGAAGGGATGTAGCTACACCTATTAATACAGGTTAATGATGACCTGCTTTCAAATGAGTTTTAAATGAAATCATCAAAACCAGAAGCCCGATACAATTCATCTTTTTTTTAAAGATATTTCTAGAATTACTAGAAAGAAAAGAACAACAATATAAAAGGAGGAACACATGCAAAATCGCAAGATGTTATTAGGTGTGGGCGGAGATAATGGAGACATTATCAACCAATTACTAAGTTTAGGCATTTTCCTTCCTTTATTGCGAATAGACTTTTACACAAGCCTTTCTTTGTAAACAAAAAGTTTAAAAGTTTTGTTTTACTGTTTTCATTTTACATTCTATTTTTTACGTTATGCGCCATTACCAATGTAATTTTTATGTACTCCAGGTTGGGAACTGCTGGTATAAAGCATTCAAAGAGGGCTCCGAGAAGTGATAGGTGATTTGCTTTGTTCTGTTTGACCTTCAACATCTACAAACGACTCAAACATCAATAAAATAAAAAAGCTGGTGCTCAAAAATCATCGTATGAGTCTTACAGAGTTGGCTCAAGAGGTAAACATATCTAGCCCATTCATAACGTTCTGACTAATATTTTGGGCATGAAACATGTCGCCACATGACTGGTTCCAAAAGACCTCAATTTTGTCCTATTCTTGTGCAAGACTTTTTGGCCAAAAATGCAATGAATTTCATCGACCAAGCACCGTACTCGCTTGATATGGGCCCCTATGACTTTTTCTTGTTCATGAAGCTAAAATTATCAATTTAAGGAAGGTGTTTTGAATCAATTGAGGACATAAAAGAAAATTCGCTGAAGAAGCTAAAGACCATACCCCAATCTGCCTACAAAAAATGTATGGAGGATTGGGTCCTGCGCTGGCATAGTTGTACTGAACTTGATGGGCCTGCATTGAAAGCGACAAAATAAATTTTGATGAATAAATACATTTTTTGTGTTTTATTTAACAAGTCCAGGTGCTTTTTACACAGAATGTTTAGAATAAAATATAATTTTCATTAATTTTGTTATTAAGTTCATAAAATTATTTATTAAATAGAATTTAAAAAACAAACTTTTGTATGGATTAATATGGCTATTTTCAAATAATCATATAGTAAGTTTTATTTTTTTAAACTTCAAAATTATTTGAGTTTGTATGAATACATCTTATAAAAGAAATTTAAATTTACTCTTGAAAATTTATGATTATGTGTTACTTTAACCATTGCTATTTTTCACTTTATCTTTCAAATTTCAATACCATTTTCTTTTCAGTTCTTATTATGTTAAAGAATGTAAAATTTGCTAACAAAAATATGTCAATACTTCTGAGTAAAGAAATTTTGAACTATTTCGACAAATGTGTAATTCTTAATATTAGATGAATAACTTTTAATTAAAGATGAATTATCAAATCAATTTCTTTTTATTTACTTATCAACTTACTTGAAAAAAATTAGAAAATTCTTGTGCTTAAAAAGCAGTAAATTTTCAAGATATAAAATCTTCTTAGAGGAATTTTAACTTCAGAGAAAAATAATTTTGATTCTTTAAATTTATTATAAGAAATAAAAATGATTGAAAGGAATGTAATTTCAATAAAAACAAATTAAAGATTGCACATTTATTTTTAGTGAGCTGAAATAATATTTAAACTAAATTGTCATTCATGTCTGGTCATAGAGATCCTAAAGAGCTTAAAACCTCAATAATAATTAAAAAAAAAAAAACACACACATATATTTGTTAAAATTTACAAAAATTTTGTTTTCAAATCAAAATTATAAAGTATTCCTTAAGGGTCCTCTCTCTCTTCATGCGAAAACACCCGCTCGCTAATGTTAATCCTATGGGACAGTTATTTTCTAATATCTTGTTTTCATTTCAATATTTTTAAATTTTTTTTTTTTTTTTTTGCATTGGATAGCTGAGATTGATCTCTATATCTGCCGTTGATTACTTTTTCGATTTTTTTTTCTTTTTTTATGAAGATACTTTTACTTTTGAAACCGACCCTTAAGCAATAAATTTACATTGGTACGTCATTTGTCATTGTTATTGCACAAATATTACAGCATCAATTAAGTATGCAAACTGGTTTTAACATCTATCACAACCATGTTGCCATGAGTGCTAAAATGTAACAAACAATGAAAAATTTTTTGCTCTTTTTTTGTTGTTGTTGTACCTAAAAATGCTTATTATACTGTTAAACTGGTGTGGTTTTTATGCTCCTTTCTTTTGTGTCTTAAACATACATATTTAATTTATGAAAATGATTCTTTTTAGTTTCTCTAACAAATAAGTCAAATTAACTAAAATTTTAATAAACTGTAGTAAAATTATATTATTTTCTAAAAACAACCATTTTTGTATAAGAAATATACTGGTGATTTCAAAATAGAGGTTATGATGATTTTCCCTTAAACCACTGATGATAGAAATATATTTCCAACTACAATGTGTATTTAAATCAAGTACATCTTTTAAATTTGAAATTTTTGTACTAAGGGCTGCATATGTATAAAAATATAAAATTTAATTTTTAAAAGCTTTCCTCCCTTTCTTTGCCAATAACTTATATTTAAAAAAAAAATGTTACCCTGCATCTGAGGACGACATTAAAAATATATATACACCATTCTTTCATGGCAAAAACTTATTGTGTTATGATAATTTAAATTTTTATAAACTTTCAGTGTTTTCCAGCACTAAAAACACATCTTTTCATTTTTAGTGCCAAAAAGCATTGAAAATTCATAAGTTTGAGTTCATTGTTAAGTTAAGTTCATTGTTTAGAATAAAATATAATTTTTATTAATTTTGTTATTAAGTTCATAAAATTATTTATTAAATAGAATTTAAAAAAAAAACTTATATGGATTAATATGGCTATTTTCAAATAATCATATAGTAAGTTTATCAAAAAAAATATTCTACAAGAAAAATATAATTCTGTGTTTTTTTTTTTTTAATAATTTTAGATGCAGGGCAACATTTTTCCAAATATAAGTTATACGAAAAGGGGGCCATATGGAAGATTAAATTTCAATACACATATAGCCCATATAAAACAAAATGCCATTCTGAAAACTATACTTCATCTGACTATACTTCAAACTATACTTCATCATTCATTTTGTAATTAGAAGTATATTTGTATCGTCAGTGATTTAAGAAATATTTGCCATACATTTTCAAAGGAATTAAATTTATGTATCTTCTTGTATGTAAATGAAATATTTGATAAACATGATTTGATGATTGAAAATAAATAAAAATTCTTCAAATTAGATATATTTTACTTTATTTTAATTACTACAATACAAAAGTATACTTTAAAGAACAAATGATATGATAAACATTTTCATTTCAATTATTTTTTCTAATCCATTTATTTTCTAAATCATTTTTTTAATCTGAAGAATGATAGAGAACAACAAAACAACGTATACTTAGACAACAATTAAATATTATGTATAATAAGGTAACACAAATTCTTATCTATAAATAACGAAACATTGAAGAAATTATTCTGTTAAGAGGTAATATTAAGTACTTTGTGGTTTGAAATGCTCTAAAAGTCCCTATTTTGTAATTTTATGTTCATCCAGAATTATCTTTAAAAAAAAAAAAGATGTATTTCATGAAGGTAGAAAAAAATCATTCTTAAAGCTAAGGAATAAAATGATTATACAGAATAGAAAATGAGAAGTAACTATGAACTCAAATAATTTGATTTATTCAGAGTCTATAATTTAACTAACTGAAAAATGGAAACTATCTAAATGATCTTGAAATGTTTGAAAATTTTAAATTATATGGTGACTAATTATTTTGGAATGCTAATCAAAATATTTAATTTTTCAAAAAAAAAAAAGTATATACTCACAATGTAAGGCAGCAGTTCAATTTTATGAACATGATATGTCTAAACTTTATCTTATTTCTGATTAAATACCTCAAAATACTTCAATGAACTTTCTTGAAACAATAATATGCATAATTGAGATATTTGAATAATTTTAAAATCATTGCTCAATGATTAAATTATCTGTCCTCTCATTTCTTTTAAAAATAATATTATTATTATATGACATTCTTTGCAATAAAAAAAAAATTGATATTTAAATTATAAATGTTAATAAGGTTAGATAAGAAATCTAATTTTTTTTTCCATGCAAAGATACAAATATGCAAAATGAAATTGTCTAAATACAGCAACTTGTTTATAAATTATGTATATTTACAATTTTCAGATAGTGTTTTGCATGTCTATGATCTTGAAAATAGACAAACTATATCATAATGTAACTTGTAAAATTAACACTGTCCTTGAAGATCTTGATCAATTAGTTTCATTTATTTATGTATATAAAATATCTCTAAGATTAGGAAAGGTTCATATATGCTGACAAGGTAATAAAGTGACGGTCATCTAGTTTTAAAAAGTCCTATATCCAAAGCACTTCTGATTCTTCTTCTCTAATAAGTTCTTTAATAAATACCAGTCTCTGAAAAGTTTGGCTTTAAAAGCTTTCATCATTACCACAAAATTTTACATTTTCAAATTGCTGCACTATTAATAATAAATTTATTTGTAATATCTTCTCCAAACAATGTTTACTTTATGCCATGAACTGGAAATGCTAAAGAAGAGCAAATGAATGATATTGGAAAAAAACATGATAAACTACAGAGTCAAAGTTATTAAGTTTCTTCTTTGATTAAATATTTTATCAATAAACAGTTAAGAACCATAATGTAGGTCAAATGAAAAACTATAAACTGGCAATGTTATAGAAGTTTACAAGATTATGTTGGCAAAAGATGTGAAGTCCATCTGAATGATGAAATTATTCTTGTTCTGCGATAAAATATTCATTAGAAATCAATAATTGAGCACTAGAATTAGATACTAACACTTGAAATAGCAACGTCTGAGTAATGGTAATTTTGCTAACAAAAATTGAATATGTTAGCAAATTGTGGTGGTTGTTCATTCAACATAACAAGGTTATTACATTAAGCATTCAATCATATGTGAAACAAATACAAATAACATTAAATTGAAAAAGATTACTAGTCCTTATAATGTAAGCTGAAATCATCAAATACCGGAAAGTATCTATTTAAAATGCAGTACACAACTGCGTTGCATATATCACATGTTAAAGAAACATTTAAAAGTACAATTTCATAGAATTCTCATAATAAAATATGAAAGATCTTCAGATTTTCTATAACACTAATAATTTTCATGGATATGGACATATTAGTCCTCTCATAATTCCAAATTACTTCATTTCTTAACTAAACAGATGTGTTTATGAATGAAGTATGCAAATAAATGGAGTAAATAATATACTTTAATAAAGAGTTTCTATTGTGAAAATACATGTATAAATAAAATCTAGTGTTAAAACAATAAAAAAGTCAAACAGTTTTCTGAAATTAATATTTTTATTGCTCTCATGCCTTTTTAAATTAAGAGAAAGCAGCGCAGAATGCAACAAATAGATTAAATACTTACGCAATCCAGATGCTACGGTAGTCAGTGATGCTGTTGAGGCCAGCTGACGAGCTGGAGGTTTAATGTAATATAATATATAGTTTAGTGACAAACAATTCAAAATTCAGCAGTAAGTTCAGAAATACCTAAAACAACACTTAAGTAAAATACATTATTCAAAGAGGCAATCAAACTCTTCCATCTGAAATGAGAAGGCATAAGAGAAGCACAAAAGCACACTTTTAAAAGCTTTTTGTGAAAATTAATGCTTAATAAAAATTGAATTTAATTTTTTAATTCAATTATTAAAGTCAAAAGAATTATCAGAAGTAACTATTCTCAACAAACTTTTAAGGATTGCTCAATTTCTAAACTTCAGATGGAAATATAACTAATAATATAATGAATTTTATAAGTACAATAAGGAAATATAAATGAAAAAGATATACAAAAATTTATTAAACACTTTTTTATATAAAAATGTGAAGACATAGCAAATACAAAGAAAGACATTTTCCAAGGGAATTAAAAACCTACACCATTAAAAATATGTTTTGAATGAAAGAATAAGCATTAATTAATGGGGGGGGGGGGGGGGAATAAATTGATAAGCACAGCACTGTTAAAAATCATTATAAAAATTTAGAATAATTTAATATTATCTGGTCTTATTAAATACAATTCTTCATTTCTAAATACATAAAAAGGAAATATATACAGAAGGCAGTAATATTAATATATATATATATATTTAGAAGGGAAAAAATATTCTACCTTCAATTGATAAGAATTCTTACTATTTATCAAAAATATTTAAGAAAATTGTAATAATAATAAATTACATATTAAAAACTTATTTTGGATAAGGAAAATCTATAGGTGATCAAGATTACACATTTTAATTAAAATGTTTCAAAATCATTGCACAAACTATTTTAATTAACAGACTTCAATAATCCCCCCCCCCCCTAAAAAAAAAAGAATTATTACTTTAAATTTTTCTTTCAATTGCTTATCAAAATGGATAAAGATTTAATTGTAAGTAGTCTCTGCGCTGTTTGTTTCAATGATAGGAAATAAAACAATTTCATTTAAAAACAGATGAGTGAACCATCAACTAAATAGAAGTAGGGAAAAGGCAATCTCACAAATCAAACTTGCATTGATACCACATTTAACCATTTGAAAAATATTGGAGTATAAAAGGTTAAGGTTCTTTATTTAAACAGTCAGATTTTCAAAATGAGAGTTATGCAAATTATTTCAGTTAAATGTGTTATTTTACTTTAAACTAGTTTACATGAAGTTTTTGTAGAAAAATGTAGCTTTCCGATACAAAAAAGGAAAAATAAAATGAAAGGAAACAGCTGGAAATTATATACAAGTAAATTATTCGTACCACAAAGATTTTCCTTGAATAAAATATATAAATTTTTAGGTCTTTTAAATACATGAAAATGTCTATTAGAAAACATTCAGAGATTATATGAACAAAAGGGTTAAACATGAAAAGCCAGATAAGAATTAAACATTAAGGTAACTAGAAGTTTAGTGAAAGGAGATTGATTCCAATGATTCCAAATATTATGAAATCGAAATATATATATATATATATATATATAATACGAAAGAACTGATTTACAAATATAATTTAAACAAATAATAATCAGGTCTTAAAGTCATAGAAATATTTCTGCCAGTGGGCAAGCATTTCTGCTAAATTTGCTGATTTTTGCCTAATGATACACTACTGAAAACAATACAAATAACACCAAATAAAATCAATTTAAAGAAGCACTTTAAATGGAGTGAAAGATACAATGAATTGAAGTGTTACCAAGACCAATAGATATTCTTAAATCGTCAAGCTCGTGATCTGAATCTGTAATAGAATGTGAAACAAAATTGTCAAATGCTGTCAACTTAAAAATAAAAATATAGCTGTGTGGTGTTGCCATCTGTAAGTTGCAGGGTTGGATAAAAAAGACAGTTTAACCCTTTATACCGACAGTACTTTAAAGTACCAGTAGAATCATATCGTTATAAAACATATTTGATTCATCCATGAACAAAGACATATTTCAGGATCAATCTTATTAATTTCATTCTATCATCTATAGAAAACATTAGTAATTATGTGAAGTAAAAAATGTTTGAGAAGGATATTTCTAGGCTAGCTTCCATCTTGTTGTGTGATGTGCAATATTAAGTTTTTGTTGTGAAACATCTCCACATTAATAGGTAAGTCCATTGCATAATATTTTTCTTACTTTTAAAAGTTTGAGGAATAATATTTGTTAAATTAAAGTTATAAGTCATTTCACTTTATTTTCAAGATGACACTTTTAAGTAGGAATGTAACAAATATGTAGCCACTATTCGGTAATTGCCCCTTTAGCCGAATATTGAACACTAATTGGTCAAATGTTTCGGCCAAATATTGTTAGATATTTAGTTGAATAAATTCAGGATAATGATTCCCCTCCCCCTTTTTTTACAATAATAATAAAAAAAAACCTAAATGGACAAATTTCTGACACTTTAAACGCATAAAATTTACAGTTATTCTTATTCTGATACTAAGAAATCAATAGCATTTCCTATAAAGTCTAAGGATCTTTTAGAAAATGGTGTCAAAGTTGGAGATTTCACCAATTTTTGAGACAACTGTCAGGGAAAAGTCTTCATTAAGTAACAATCAATTAAAATTCAAGATGTAACACATTTATAGGAAAATTAAAAATTATATTTGATTTTAAAGCACTTGAATTTTTGTGAATTTTATGCACATATAAAAAAAGATGACACATTCAGAAATGTGCCAGAAAGATTCTCATTGTTCAGCAGTTTTATTTATTTTAAGGAACTGCCTTAAATATATTTAATACAAAATATTGCAGCAGATTCAAGATCATTCATATTGTTTTCTTCAGTTTCTGTGTGCATTTTTCAATATGTGAAGAATATGTTATAGAACTTTGTGTTGTATTTACTGGTTCAATTGATGAAAATTTTGTTAGGTATTTTAATTTAATTTGCAGTGTAAGTCGGACAAAGTAATTTAAGATTGGTTTAAAAAAAAGTCTCATTCCAACAAATTTGTTATTCAATAGGGGCACAAGCTCATAATAAAATTTACCTTACCAAGGGCTATTTCAAGAGGTATCTCATTGCGAGTTACAGAGAAGAGTAAGCATTATAAAAGGCTCATTAATTTTGAATATAAGAAAGGATAAAATTATTACAACATATTAGAAGTGAAGAATATTCTTTAATTTTTATGGAAATAATTTACTATCCTGGCTTGCAGAAAATAAATATGTTAAAAAAAAAAAGCAAATTTTAAAATGATTGTGCTGGATAAAGTTTTCTAAATTATAATAAATAAAAAAAATAAATTTAACAGTGATAATGCGTTTTCATGTTAGCTAAAATGTATATGAATTACGGGTATCTTTAGATGAAATTATGCTATTAGTAATTTAGATTCAGCAAAAATCATGTTTTATTATTAGCATCAAAAAGTGTAATATTAAAAAAAGTCTGTCAAACTAGTAAATTTTTAAACATAAAATAAAGAATAATTTAAATTTTATTTCTGTTATTTAATCGAAAAATAAAAAATTATAACCAAACTGTACATTTAAGAATTTTTTTTATAATGTTTGGCTAGTCTGTCAAATTACTATTTGTTACATCTCTACTTTTAAGTACCGTTGGGATTAGGAAACATCTGCAAATATATACATTAAGAAATAGAAAGCTATTCCAATTAAAAAGTAACAATTTAAAAAATTCATTAGTTTTTTTAACAGTTAATTACATTTAAAAAAGGCTGTTTAAAAATAATAATAATTCCATGAATGAACTTGATTGTCAGTAGACTATCTTTTTTTTAAAATCTTAAAATAAAAATTTGTAATAGATCTAAATATTAATTTCTTTTGTTTAAATTTTTAGTGAAAATTTATGCAAAACAATTTAAAACATGGGCTTAATACTGACATTTTTGTCAGTAAAATACAATCTTAACAGGCAATATAACCACAGGGAGGGGGATAGGGGAGGCACAGCTCTACCTCAAAATCAGTTTAAAAAAAAAAAAAAAACTTAGTCATGGCTACAATTTAGCCAATTTTCATAACCCCACCTAAGGTCCTCCCTGCTCAGCCCCCTTTACATACTCTTCAAGAAACAAAATTATGGGCACGATCTACTCACTTTAACTAGTGTTGATGCTATGCCAATTTGGCAGGGCGACCTGGTGACCATTTTTATTTTATGCGCTTGGCAACCCTTTTGAAGTACTTTATGTGCCAGACACCCTTACTCCTCTTTTTTATGCGCTTTTTCAGTTAATTTCCTCATGAAATACATGAATCGGATATAGGAAAACAATTGTGAATTTTGTCAATCAGCTGGAGAAAAAAAAATCCTGAAATTCATCAATCAGCCGAGGGGAGAAAAAACATGAATTTTGTTGATCGGTCGTTGAAATTTGTCAATCAGACGCAAAAAAAAAAAAAATTGCAAAATTAGCTGATCACCTGTGGGGGAAAAATTACCACATTTGTTGATTGGTCACTAATCTTAAAATTCATCAATCTGCCACATGAAAATAACTGAGAATTTTTCATTTGGATATGGGGAAAAAATTCGTGAATTTCCCCAATCTGTTGCAAGATGAAACTGCAAAATTTGACAATGGTGATGAAAAATAACGCGAAATTTGATAATCAGCCACAGGAAAAAAATTGCAAAATATTGAACATTTCAATATCTGCTTAGTAGCCAAACCACCTAAGAAATTAAAGAATATTATTTGCAGTAAAATTGACCCAATTAATTTTGAGAATTATTCAGGAGTATATGAAATGCCTTTTATTAAAGAAGACGGATCCAAGAATTACTACATTGGCATGACCAGCAGGAAATTTAATTGCAGAAAAAAAGAGCATATAGCTGATATTAAATACAATAGAAAAACTACAGCCCTGGCAAGATTATATCAAGAAGAAACCATCCAAATAAATTTCAATGAAAGTAAAATAATATTTCCCTCCAGTCTACACTATCCATCCATAATAAGAGAAACCATAGAGATACTAACACGCAAAAATACAATATGTAACGATGCGGCATCTTTTAATTTACCGAAACTGTGGCTAGAGTTACTCCATGGTCAAAGATATGAAAATAAACAACCAAATAAAATATAATAGATAAAGTGCATAATTTTTTTAAAAGTACATGAAAATAATAACTTCAAAGCCCATGCAACTTTAGAATATTCTCATTTTGTTTTTGAAAATGACTCGGAAAGAGTCGAAACATGTAAAACAACTAATAAAAGTTATTTTAATTTATATTATGTTGCTAATTTTACACCTTTAGTACTTAAAAGTAATATATTATTACAAGGTGTTATAAGGTATTTGGGAATCAGCAGAAATGTAAAAAATGAATAAGTAAATAAAATGTGCATGTATAGGTGTGTGTGTGTGTGTGAGGGGGATAAGAACACTTTATTATAGATCATTTTTTACATATTTTATTTCTATTTTGCAATTAATAAGAATAATAATAATAAAAAAAATCAGAGCTTGGTAATTGTACAATTTTATTGCAAGATTTAACAATATATTACATGAAATGGGAAATATATAGAATTACTCAAACAAGCATTTAGAATAAATTTTATTTTAAAAGATACAGAATAGAGTAAAAGATATAGAACAGAAATAGAGTAGAAAATATAGAATAATATACTCACAAATTGAAATCACGTGAACATTTTGGAGAAGAAACTTTTTCAAAATGCAAACAATAATATCACATTAGTCTCAATATTAAGATTTATAATATAACCTTAATTAAAAATTCTAAAGAAGAAAAGAAAATAGAGTTACTTAATTTTACACATGACATTGAAATACCTTTCAGTTTTTCCTTCTTAAGGGTTTCTTCAGCAATGGAGTACATTTCAGCATTAGTGACGTTTAATAAAATTTCTGTTAATACACGACGTAGTTGCAGCATCTAAAAACAAAGATTATATTAATGCATATAGTGCCAACTGATAGCTTTAATAACTCAAGTCAGATTTTGTTATAGATAAAAATACCTTTCTTTTCAGAGGCAATGGCAAATTTTTAATTATCTTTTCCGTAAAAGAAAGGAAAAATGCATGCATCAGCAATATAACTTTGTAATTACATGGCAGCAAAGAGGCATATTTCTATTTAACTATATAGAGGCTTATTATACATATTTACAAAACACGGTAAAAGCCTGCTTAAATGCCAGAATACACTGCATCTCTTTCATCTCATTTGTGTTCATAAGTGTTACAATAGTCCATTTAGAGGTGCCATCTGTGGTTTTAAACCATTATTTCATTGGGATCTAACAATCAGATTTAAGATTTACCTTTTATGCGATGGATAAAATAATTTATGATTTATTACTAATTTTTTCTAAACACCATACAATCGTACTGTTAACCCATACAATCATACTTTTAGAACAGAAACTGTATATTGTATAGCCAAACCAAAACAAACTTTTATAAGCATTCAATGTTTATCTTAAAAATCACACCTAATTTCCTGCCTGCAATACATATTCTTTAACCACTTTAATGGCAGCCCTGAGATAAGTTGGGAGGTAACAAGACTGTTTCCTTATCTCTGCGGCTATTGAAGTTGTTAAAAAAATTATCCATTACAGTAGCTTTTTCTAAAAGATAAAAATCCATTTTAAAGGATACTTTCTATAAAATCAATAATATTTGCGCATTTCTTTTAACTAAAGATACAATTAAAATTTCTGACTCCTTCTCATACTGAAACTTTTCAGAAAGTCATCCCCCCAGAAACGGCCAGAATATGCATTACATATTTATGTATATATAAAGTAGATTAAGAAGTGTGAAATCAGTATCCAGAAGATAACTTCATGCCTGAAAAAATGAGGAGTAAAATCTACAAATTAGTAAAACTGAAATAGATAATGAATTCCAAAATGCATAGTATCATTGTATGCAATACATACAATAAAATTACTAAAAAGAAGTTCTCATTTTTGAGAAGAAAAATATATGAATCAGGTAATAATTAAACTTACATATTCCTGTTGTTTCTCTTCTTCAGTTCTAAAATCTTCAACAGGCGAGGGACTTCTTTTATGGACTTCAACTTTTTTATTAATACTTACATTTTCTTCTTCTGCCTCTACATCACTGTCACTGTCCTAATATTAAAAAAAATACAATGTGAAAAAAAAAATGGGTAGAAAAAAAATTATATTTTTTCATATAGCATTAAAATTATGTTACATCTTTTATTAAAAAACTGATAGCAAAATTAGTCATCAGTACTAAATTGCTTAGAATTCAGAATCAGCAGATGGAAGAAGAGAGATCATAATAATTTATACTTACAAATTTTGATTTTATTAACACAGGATTAGACACATCGTCTTTTAAATCTGTATCAGAATTTAACTTAGCTTTTGCTAATTTTTCAGCCTTCTCTTTTTCTGCCTTTTCTTTCTCGGCCTTTTTAATGCGCTCCTGTTCCATCTTCTCTAATCCTTCTCGTATCCAGGCAGGTAACTGTTTGCGTTTTGCAGCATCTAAATTGAGACAAATTATTTTATTATAATAAGAAAATAGATTCAATGTAGAAAGATGAAATACTACAAATTATAAATTAATATGATTTAATAAATAGTAATAACATATTTTAATTTAATAACACATTTTAATTTGTTTTGATCAGATTTAGATGTTTTTGTTTTCTAATATCACTGCAAATTGTGATTTCTGTACCATGCATTAACCCAGACAATTGGAATTTTATTCCTTAACCCCCTTGCACACAAAACAGAGTCAGATTTATGGTGCATTTTTGTGTCTAAAAACACACAGCTATCTGCTGGACTGCAGGTGTAATACCTGTCACCAGTTGCAGATGAAAACAAGAAAAATATTGATGCTTAAAAACTAGAATTGTTAAGAAACAGAAAGATGTTTTTCACACTATATGGTACATTCAGTGTTCGAAATTAGCAGTCGTTAGATGCAACTACATTATAACATTTGACGACTATAAAATTATTCCCGGATGTCAAATTTGATGCCTAGTTTTTTAAACTTTTATTTTTTGTTTAACTTAGCAAACCACCCACTTTTGAAAATTTGGTCTCACACCAAACATAAGCTATAATGCGAGACAGTTTGACAGTGATTTTTAGCAGAGTGTACGAATCCAAATGAATATATTAATTTATGCAAACTTCTAAACTTTATATTGAATCTGCTATTTTGCACTTCTGAATTTGAAAAGGAATTTAGTTTTGTGAATCTTAGAAATTGCAACTAGAAATTTTTATTTGACGCCTAAGATATATACAGTAGGTGTCATTTGACGCCTACCTTTCATTTCCCAATTTCTATCACTGGGTACATTAAATTTTATTATTTATTGCATTTAAATGATGCATTATTTTAAATACAATAGTGATTTAAATAGAATTAAAATCAAATAAAATTCCAACAACTTTATCCATAATACCATTAATAATACAAGTCAATAAAAAAATATTGGAAATTGCAACAAAAAAAATATAGCAGTATGTACTTTAATAAGAAAATAAAATTTGATTTCAGAAAAATTGAAGAGGAAATAACTGACAGTTTAAAATGTATTCTCTTGAATGTATCCAAGTAAATAAAAAATAAAAGCTAGATGATCTGTGTAAAGATGTAACAGGAGAAAAAAAGCATCAATGTACCTTGAAATGCAAGCAAAGGAAATGTCTAACTTAACACTGCTAATTTTGCAAACTTTTACTATTGTCAATTAAAAGGATGTTAGCTGTAAAATTTAAAACAATTTTCAATAATTCTAGTGAGTAGAGATAAGAGAAAAATGAAAAGATAAGTACAAAAAAACAGAAGACTTGGCTATTAGATTTCAGATTCAGCTGCAATTTGAAATCCCACTTTAAACCCTTGACTACAGCCACGCATTATGCATATGTGGTTGAAACATCTGAAACTCATGTGGATTTTAATGGCAACATAGTCAAGGGGTTAAGGGTAAAATTAAGCGAATCAGGAGTATCGATGGTTTTGATAACTTATTGATTTTTCTAGAAGTGAAAAATGCAAATTGCCAAGTTCAGCAGATCAAAATTTGAACATGCAGTCCAAGATAAATTTTAAAACTTATTTTTCAACAGTGTGAATGCACAAAGTATGCTTAAATAAACTAGCCTTGCTAATTCTGTATGCATTGCAATTGAATTCAGATAGTAATAATCTATATAATTAGGAAGAAAAATATTTTTTAAAATTATTTTGATAAAATTTGTATAAAATAATTTTATACATAACTAGCAAAACCCGCAACTTTGTTCGTGTAATTCTTGAAAAATGCCAAGTGGTATTCATTGGCCTATTTTCATAAGAGGAAATTTTACTGCCACAGATAATTCAGAAATTACTAATTAAGCTACACTAATTAAGCGAATTTCTGTAATGACTATATCACAGAAATAGCAATTTTAAAACTTTTCTGTTTCTGCTCACATTAAAATTTCAAAAATTTTAAAAACTTTTCTATGGACGCTTTTGTGTCTCAAACGCAGGGTTGGCAAGTTTCTTCCAAAGTGGAAAAAACTGCGGAAAAAAAACATGGAAAAAACCGGCCGGCAGAAATAGGTTTTTTTCCAAGTGGTAGAAATGGAAGAAACTGTTTTTCTTTAAGAATTTACCATATAAGTTACAACTTTGTAAGATACAATAAAAATAAATGCATTTTCTAATAGATAACATTAAGTAAATTTAATTAGACCTATAAAAATTTAATTATATATGATAAATTGATAATAATTACACCAGTTTTTTAGCAAAGTTCACACACCTGTCTAAGTCTTTCCAATCACTGCCTACCCGAATAAAATAAATGGAACTCTTACGTTATGCTAACATCATGCCAAAATGTATGCTAATGTGCTACTTATTTCAACTCTGAACATTCAAAGGATTTTTATTGCAAACCATGCCTAACATTGTGATTTGCTATTTATTGAACATGAAACTTTTTAATTATTATTCTTATTATTACTTAATTGTAACCTTGCAAAACATCTTAATTTGATATTTTTCAAATAAAAAATATTTAATATTAAGTTGTAATTTATATTTATTGTTGACACTGATATGGATTCTACCATTTGGCAATTACCAGATGATGAGGAAGCTGCAATAAAATTGTATGTGGACTTTGGATACATAAAAAAAGTTTTTATTAAAAAATACTATGAATGTTTTCATTCAAAAAATGAAATGTCTATTGCATAGCTAAGAGACATTTACAATTCTATGCCTGTCTTTTAAATTGAGTTTTATTTTATTAATTTATTGTATAATATTTATTTGTTATTTTATTTTAAGTCTACATTTGTATCGATTTAATAAAATAGTTTGTGAAAGTCTGTAATTTTCAAATGTTATATTTTTAATTGCTCAATTTTGTGCCAACATTTTTTTTTTTCCAAATGAATCATTTCACATGAATTTAATTTTGTGCCAAATATTAGGCTTTACTATGACAATGGTGTTGGTATAATAGAAATGTACCAAATAAATTTATCCAAAATACACAAATTCAATTAAAAGTAATTAAATTCAAAACAGGCACTTTTTTTTTTTTTTTTTTTTTTTTTTTTTTAATATATATATACAGTGGAACCCCGATTTTACGTTTTTCACGGGGACAGCAGAAAAAAACGTATGAAACGGGAAAGCGTAAAATCGGGGTCAAATAGAGAAAAACACTTTAAGAAAACAAATTATACAAAAATAAACTTACCAATACCATGTTAGTATTTTAAAAAGTCTGTTATTCTTTATTGCGTTTTCTTTTTAAGTGCAATTTCACATATACTCTATTTGCAATACATGTAAGTTTTTGCTATTTTTTTTTCGTAATTTTCATGCCCAGTTAAAATTTCTTTAAAATTTTTAAACTCGCAATGGCCTCTGCCGATGAGGGCACGATGTCTTCTGGATCTTCATCAATATCATCCTCACTTCAATATTGCGAAATCAAATCGAAAATAGTCTGAATGTCTCTGGCAGCGATAACATCCTTATCGCAATCAATGCACTCATCAACATTGATATCTACAAGTATAAATTCATACTCTTTTGCGTAGTCTTCCATAAAAAGCTCTTCCGGCGGCGCTTCACTGTTAATTTTGGATTTTGAAAATTCTACCTTCAGAAAAGCATTTGACATGCATTTTTCATCTACACCATTCCACGCCGATGAGATGAAATGAAATGCATCCAGCACATTTAGCTTTGTTTTCTAAGCATCTTGAAGCTCAGCTGAATCTAGTGAAAAAAGACCTTTTCTTACCAGTTTCTTTCTATAATGCATTTAGGAGGATCTGTTTATTCTCAAGTTACGTGACTGAAGTAAACTGGTACAGTTGGGTGAGGAAAATTCTATACGCATATTCTTCAAATTCAGATTAACATGAGTGCACTGGTCTACGAATAAAATTATTTTTCGCTTTTGTAAGCTCATTTTTATATTCAATTTTCTTACAAAATCTTCAAAAAGATTTAGGGTCAGCCAAGCATTGTGGTTGGCATTGTAATCTGTCGGCAAACTTTTAATGTTTTTGAAACATCGGGGCTTCTTGGATTTACCAATCACAAAGGGTGTTAGCTTCTCAGTTCCGTAATAACAAAACTGTTAATCGCACTTTTGATAGCTTCCGACTGTGCCACGTTTCTCCTTTCACCGTGTATGTTCTATCAGGGAAGAGATTAAAAAAAACAATCCGATCTCATCTGCGTTAAAGATGGCTGTTTCGAGTAATTACACACAAGAGAAGGCAAAGTTTTTGTCCATCCATTCCTCAGCGACCGCAGTATTTACTCCATCTGCCTCACTACAAATAAACTTGTAAAACAAATTATACCTCTTCTTGAATCTGTCGATTCAACCGTTGGATGCCATGAAATTTCAGCATTTCAAGTCGAAAAGAAATTTCAACAGCATTTTTTTTTACAAAATTGAGCCTGGAATCTTGGTAGCACGGGGTTGTTTAAACCACTCGTATAGAATCTTTTCCAGTTCCTTAAAAGGAGAGGTTTTCAATGTTCTTCTTTTCTTTGACAGATATCCCAGATTTCTGATTTAAATTTCACAGAGACCTCTTGTTTTAGGATGGTTTGTAACGTGGAATAAGCAATACCGAACGATTTTACGCGATCCACTTTAATTCCTTTGGAAACTTTGGATTTTTCGATAATTTCTGCCTTTTCGGCTACAGAGAAACATTTTCTTTTAAACATCCTACTTTTTACTGGCAATCACTAAAAGATAGCAAATGAAAGCCCCCTCCCCCTCTTCCGATAACACATGACGCAGGTTTGGTCAAGTGCTGATAGACGAATAATAGTTATTCGTTACTTTGAACTGTTTTTGGTAACAAACAACCAGTTGACCAATTGGAAAGCATTTTTGTTCTTTTGAAAATTTATCCACGAGTGAAAAAAAAAAATTTTCCTGAGATACCTCACCTAAAATGACGTACCAAGCGGGAAACGCTAAGAGTAAATAACGTAGAATCGAGGTACTTTTAACATTATCGGAATAGGAATTTTCTGGGACCGACGAGAAATAACGTAGGAAGCGGGATAACGTACGAAACGGGTTACGTAAAATCGGGTTTCCACTGTATATAATTTAAACTTCTTTAACCACTTGTTAATAGTATGTGGATCATTTACCTATTGTAGAATGAAACTCCTTTAAATAAAAGACAATGCTTTTAATTTACACCCATTTTATTAAGGAAACTAATATACAATAATTACTGTATTGAAAGATTTCATTAAAATCTCCATTTTCCTTGGTATGACAAAACAAAAGTATTTTAGCTTTAGGATGCTGCAATCAATTTCTCAATTTAGAATGGATGAATGCAAAAGATGAAAAAATTCTTATACCTGTAGAGTTTATTTTTAGAACATCTATCTTTTAAAATCAGCATTGACATATGCATGCTAGTATACATAATTACAAATATGTTTATTTTAATTGTTTCACAATAGTTTTTTAAATATTGCATTTTTATATAATAAATAAAGAATTGGTAAGTAGTTTTTTTTAAACAGAAATGACATAAACAATGAAAAATATCCCCCCCCCCCCCGACCTCTAAAGTTGTAAAAAACATAACCTGTAAATACCTGCTGAACCAGAAGTTTGTTATTAAAAAATAACTTATTTTTCCATAAATAATATTTTTAATATTAATTAAAGTTTTTAATTTAAATTTCATATAATTAGTTAATAATAAAATATTTTATATAGTTAAAATATTTTAATTTTGAGCATCAGTTTTGTTTTCGGTTGGTTTCTTCCATTTCTTCCAGTTTTTTCCAGTTTCTTCCACTGTCCTGGAAGAAACCCAAACCTGCGTCTAACATAACAGCCATGTAAAATTTCAAGTTTCTATCTCTAACAATTTCAGATAAATGATTGTTTAGAAGGTTTTTAGAACTTTTTCAGCTTATTTTACTTTTTTAAATTTCGATTTTTTCTTTATGGAAACCATTTTTAGCGAGCACTGAAATCTTAAAAATAGCCACCATGCCAAATGTCAACTTCCTATACCAGCAGCATCACTAAAATCGCAATTTTGGAATGCTTTTTGCTTCTACACCATTTTTAAATTTTGTAAAAACTGTTCTGTAAAAGCATTTTTACGTATAAAAAATAACAGGCATGTTAAATTCTAAGTTTCTATCGCTAACAATTTAGAAAAAAAAACATAATTTATAACTTTTCTGCTCAGTTTTCACATTTACCGAGTGTCTGCATTTTAAAAGTTACAACTATACTAAATTTCCAGTTTCTAATCCAAATAAATCCAATTAAATCAAAACGTAGAACGTTTTTAGACTGTTTTCTGCTCATTTCAGCCTGTTAAATTTCGTTTTTTTTAGAATCCGGTCTTAGCGAGCATTTGCATTTTAAAAGTAACCATCATGCCAAATACGAAGCTTCTATACCAGCTGTATCACATAAATTGCACTTTTAGTACATTTTATTTTTGCTCCTGTCCTTTTACATTTCGCATTTTTAGTAAACTGTTCTGAGTGATCATTTACGTGAGTAACAGTCATGCGAAAATTTAAGTTTCTAGCCTTAATATTTCCAAATAAATCTTAATTTAGAACGTTTTTAGAATGCTTCTCATGCATTTCACTCTTTTAAATTTCGATTTTATTTTCAAATCATTCTGTGCGACCAAATCAGCAGCCATGTAAAATTTTAAGTTTCTACTCCTAACAATTCCATAGTAATTGCAATTCAGAACGCTTTTTAAACAGTTTCTGCTTATTTCACCCTTTGAAATTTTGAATTTCTTTACAAACTATTGTTTAGTGAGCATTCGTATCTTAAAAGTAACCGCCATGCCAAATTTGAAGTTTCTAATCCTATTAGTATACATATTTAAAAAAAAAAAAGAAAAAAAAATCGTAATTTAGAACTTTTTTCCCTCTTTCATGCTTTTAAATTTCGATTTATTTAAAAAAACTATTCTGTGTGTGCACTTGTGTCTTAAAAAGTATCAACCATGTTAAATTTCACGTTTCTATCCTTAACAATTCCATAGAAATCGTAATTTAGAAGGTTTTTAGAACAGTTTTCCCTCATATCACTTTTTTAAATTCCGAATTTTTTAAAAACTGTCCTTGGAGAGCATGTATATCTTATAAGTTACTATCTTGCCCAATTTCAAATTTCTAAACTCTTCAGTATAATAAAAATTGCAATTTTCGAACGTTCTTTGCTCTTGCAACCCCTTGAGGGTAGTAGCTCTGACATAAAATATAACCTGTGTTAGAGCAAAGACTGTCACTATAAATTTGCGAGCATTACGTTTAAAATCGGTAGTTTAAAAGATTCCATATAAATTGTAATTTATAATGTTTTTTAAATCACATTTAGCTCATTTCACCCTTTTAAATTTTGAACTTTTTAGAAACTGTTCTTAGAGAGAATTTACATCTTATATGTAACTACCATGCCAAATTTCAAGTTTCTAGTTCCTTCAGTATAAAAAAATAAATCTAAATTTTAGAACGTTTTTTGCTCTTGCAACCCCCCCCCACCCTGTGGTAGTGGCATCTATATAAATATAGTCTATGTTATAGCAGGGACTGTTACCATCAATTTGCCACCATCACGTTTGAAAATGGTTCTGTAGTTCCAGAGATTTTGTAGAAATTGTAATTTAGAATGTTTTTAGAACGCTTTTCGCTCATCTCACCCTTTTAAATTTCGAATTTTTTTAGAATTTGTTCTTAGAGAGCATTTACATCTTATAAGTAACTACCATGCCAAATTTCATGTTTCTAGTTCCTTCAGTATAAAAAAATAAATCAATATTTTAGAATGTTTTTCCCTCTTGCACCCCCCCTGTGGTAGTTGCACCTATATAAAAAATATAGCCTATGTTGGAGCAAGGACTGTCACCATCAATTTGCCACCATCACTTTTGAAAATAGTTCTGTAATTCCGGAGATTCCATAGAAATTGTAATTTAGAATGTTTTTTAGAACGCTTTCGCTCCTCTCACCCTTTTCAATTTTGGATTTTTTTAGAATTTGTTCTTAGAGAGCATTTACATCTTATAAGTAACTACCATGCCAAATTTCATGTTTCTAGCTCCTTCAGTATAAAAAAAAAAATCAAAATTTTAGAACGTGTTTTGTTTCTGCACCCCCCTGGCGGTAGTGGCACCGACATAAAACATAACCTATGTTGAAGCAGGGATTGTCACCATCAATTTGCCACCATCACTTTTGAAATCGCTTCGGTAGTTCCAGAGATTACCTCCTACAAACAAACAAACAATCATTATTTCTTTATAATATTAGTATAGATTAACCTTGCCAGAATATATGTGCAAAAAATTTGCTTTTCTTGCAAGGTCATTTTCTCTATCTCACCAAGGCCTTTGTAACAGGGAAGTACTGATATTTATCTTCTGATTATCTAACAACGCAATAAAAACAACAAATTTCAACACATGAAAAATAATCCTGTCTGGAATTAGATTACTATTGATAATGATCAAAGAAATACCAAGTATATAAACTATTCTTGGACAAATTAGAAAATTCCATTGTTATAGCATTTTTCAGCATACTACTAATTGAAGATTATTGGGAAGAAATAATTGTTGAAAAAAAAAAAATAGATATAAAGCAAAAATTACAAAAAATAAATAAGTAAAAAAAAATAAATACATGATGAAGATACAATTGAAATAGTAAGCATACCAATTTGTGATGTATCTTCTTCAACTGGAAGGCTACCAGTAGTTGAGCTGGAAGCTGTAGTAGTGTGTTCTTTTTTCAAAAACATTGGAGCAATTGGGGGTGGTGCAGCATTGACTTGTGACCAATACTGATCATATGGAGTTTCAGGAGGGTATGGCTATTTAACATTATGGAAAAAAAATAATAATTAAAATATCAAGATTTAGCAAACTTAAAAGCAAATTTCATGATATGTCATTACATGTTTCATTCAATTAGCACAAACTATACAGAAACTCCGAAACTTTTCTTTTAAACATTAAAACAAAGAGAAGGCCAAAAATGTTTATTAATATAATGGGGATAAACTGGGGAGGAATGAGAGAAAATTAAGGAATATAAAATATTATAAACTGAAAATATCATTTGTATGAACTTTCAACTTACTCAGTATGCTACAGGGTGAGTTTTTTTAAATGCAACACGTAACAAGGAAAATATGCAATTTATGATAAAATTTTTCTTTACATAACTCAAACAATCACAATAGATGTTGAAAAAGTCCCCCTCACATTTTCTGGGAATAATTTCCATTTACTTCACTGTCTTGGCAGGTTCTATTATGTCACTATTAAACAAACTGTGCACATTAAAACTGTCCATAGTTTGTTTAATAGTGCTCTTATTCAGTACCTGTACACCTGGAAATAAATCAGAAAACTTGTTTTGCACATTTCGGTATGAGTGAGATGCAAAATAATCCTCAACAATAAAGTCACAGCGTACACGTTCAAAATCCATAGCTGCTACAACTTCAATGCACTATGTCATATACAGAACTAGAGCAGAGAAGAATGACACTCATCACACATGTATATCTTGGTCCAATGTTATCCGCACAGAAGTTGAAAATACTGTTTTACATTTTGTGGGCCTGATGTGCCTTTAAAGTCAAGGTTGCATTTAAAAAACTCACATTGTATGTTTCAAAAGAATTAACATACATATATATTACACACACTAGAGGTCTGCACGGGCCAAAATTTCTAGGCCCGGGCCGACCCATACAAAAAAAGATTGCCCGGTATAAAAGCTAAAAGTTTGGCACGAGCCCGACCCGGCCTGGAAAAAAGTTAAAATCTCAGCCCGAGTGAATTTCTACAAAACATTGATTTTTATCTTGATTTGGTTAAAAATTTACCTTGTAGGAGGAGATCTAACCAAAAATTCCTATCTTAGCCTTTTTTATCATGTTTATAATCTTCATTCTTTTAGAGGTGCTGCAACCTGGAATATTTATTTTTTTAATAAATCTCTATTTGTTGTATGTATGTGTTTAAGTTATCATTAATATTGTTAATCCATATTCCATTTATTGAAGTGTTAAAAATCAGAAAAATGCTATACAGTAAAATCTTCTAAGATGGAATTGCATAGGGAAGAAAAAAAAATGAGTTATAGACAATTTGCCTTGGTAGCAGGTGTAAATGTATTATATATTATTTTCTTACGTATTAGTATATTCATTTTTCATGGATCAACACATTTTTCAGTTTAAGACAGGATTCTGTCATAAGCAGGTTCTTTTTCACATGTTTTACTATATTTTAATTTAGCCATATTTTAATAAGTGTATAAATCTACTATTCTTTAAAAAGAATAAATTTTAATGTTTAATTGTAGAATAATGGCGATTTAAAAATGTATGCAACTTTTGCAAAGATTTTTGTGCCAGGTCTTATTTTACTGACCTTCGAACAGACCAGGCCACGACGAGACAATGATTTTCATACAGGTCAAAACCAGGACTAATTTTGGGGCGTGAAAACTAGGAAGAATTAAACCAGTCCTGGCTCTCTAGGAAAAAATAATTTAAGCAGTCTTATCGTTCAGTAAAAAAGTAAAGCCCGGCCCGAGACTTGAGAGAAAAGTATGGCCCGGCCCGTGCAGATCTCTAACACACACTTGTTGCCAATTGGGTACACAATGCATTGTAAGGTTAAATATATATTATATATATTTAATTTAACCTTGGGAGTCACCCATTAAATACACCACACTTAAAGAGGTTTGGGAGAGTCTAGAAATTGCAACAGAGGGAGGGGATTAACATGTGAAATCACATCTAAAATATGAAAATTAATAAGTAGGCATTATTTGCAAGCAGCATATGAAAAATATATGTATTTTTATTCATGTAGTATTAGGTATGTTTTCATTTCTCTTTGAATTGAAACAGCTTGAAGTAAAAGCACACAGAAGATCTTAATGTGGTATTTATGTAGTATTTAAATCAGTAGATAGCAGATTGTATATAACTTTTTTGCAGACATTAAGCTTTAAATTAATACAAAATGAACAAGAGCATTCATGCAAAAGAGAGACTTCACAACAGAGGGGAGGGGATCACTTGAGTGTGATAACCTGTGACATAGGGGGGAGGAAAAAGTAAAAAACCCATGAAATTTGTATGATGACATTAATGAATGATTCCTTGTTATTAAACCATCTGACAGTCCAGCAAAAGGGCTAAATTGTAATGTTTTCTCTGTATTTTATTTTACTTGCTAAAAAAAGGTGCTTATTCCAAAATTACATAAAAAACTTAATTATATATATGAATGTAAACCTTGGGGCTATAAATTATTACTCAATGTATTAAAATTGCATTATATTTGTCAAATTATGTTAATTTTAAAATTGCTTGTATTGCAGTGAAACCTGGAGCTTTGTGAACGTATTAACACGGGCTTATCAGTGAGAGGGTCAAAAATAATAAAACTTCTAATTTCCAATATAATTTTTACTTTATGTTATGTTAGTGGGCATGTTTGAAATATGCCCAGCTGATTAACATAGCAGGTACATTTTCTTAATACAAATACCACTTCATGTTATTACCATTATTGTTTATATCAATAGGATAAATTAAAAATTTTATTTCCATTCATATTTAAAAAATCCATTTTTTAAATTTTCTTGGTTCAGTGGTTTATTTCTGCAGGATTTTTGAAATGGCAAAAAAATGTCTAATTTTACACTACTGCCATTCACAAAATTATTAATATTGCTGTAATCAATAATGCTAGGAAGCTAATTTATAATACAGATGTACCGAATATTCAATATTTGGCTAAACTGAACATATTCTTTGGATCTTTCCAAGAAAATTCTTACACAACTGTTATTTATAACTGTTAATAAATAAAGTAAAATTATTAATTCAGAATAATTATGAAACAAAATCATATTTGAGTAAAAGTTTAACATTATTTATTCTGTTGTTTGAAGAGTGACACTTAAGACACATTAATGACAATATTCATAAAGATTAACAATTTTTTTTTTTAAGTTCTTCTTTACCTATAAGTAATATTTTAACTCCTCAACAAAAACAACTGAGAATGAATAAATGCATGTTCCTGAATAATGTTTGCTAACAACTTGTTTCTTGTTTCTTGTTTCTTAACAATTTGTTTACAACATACTACAAATTTTGTATGTTTAAGAATAGCTTCATGATGCTTCATTAAAAATAGTTTCATCAATCAAAAAAAAAAAAAAAAAAAAAAAAAAAGGGATAAAAAAAAATGATATTGGATGCGTTCAGCTAAATATATCAAAATATTCAGCCGAAACAATCGATTAATTAGCATTCAGCATTCGAAAAAACAAATATTAAATGAATAGGCCAAATACTGAATAGGGGCCAAATAATCTTTCTTTACATCACTACTTAAAATACCTTAAAAATCTAAATACTTTAGAGGGGGAAAGAAAAGAGAATGAATAAAATATTTACTTGATTATATGAATATTCGGACATATGGTTATAGTCAATAGATTGCATTGCAAGCGGTGGGTTATCATGCATATGACCATAATCATAAGTTTCTTTCCCTGAAATCAATGCTGATGCAGGTTCAATTGGAGGAGGTGGGGGAGCAGAAGGCCAAAGCCTATCATCAACATCACTAGCATTACTTGCTTCCCAATGAGGTTTATTCCAGTAAGAATTATTTATAGGCTTTGGCATAAAAGCACCTACAAGAAAAATTGACAAAATAAGGATAACAAAATATGGATACTGGATTTATATATATATATATATATATATATGTGTGTGTGTGTGTGTATAAATGAATCATCACATTAAAAATTCTGAAAAATCTACGATGCATAATGGAAAATTTTGAGATTTTTAAAAGTAGAATTATTCTTTGATATAACTGCACTTAATTTTATATACACACACAGACACAAAAACTAGTATAAGCTTTGAATAGAGATATGTGGTGAGAATGTTCTTTCTTTTTATTATAAATAAATGATTTTTTTTAAATATAATTTAAATTATATAACATAATTCATATATTATCAGAAACATCAAAATAAAATAATTTTTTGGTATACTCGCCTTATAATAGTAAACATTATTTAGAGAATTTTCTCTGAACTGTGGATCTAAATGATTTTGATTAGTTGAATCAGTTTCAATTTGCAATAGAAACATTAAAACACAAACCATTTTTTAAGAAATTGAGAAATATAAATTCAAAATTTTAATATTTTAAGTATGAAAGTATATTTGAATATTTCTCCATCAATCATATCAAAATGACTGAATGAAGTGTGTATTTGTATAGGTAGATTATAACTGAGAATAAGACACTGGCATTCTATTTCATTTAAGCATCTAGTATTTAATAAATTTAAAAATTTCATTATTTGAATGCATAGCTAAATTATACTTAAATAACTACATCTAATAAATGATATATTTATTAGAAACTTTTACTTCTCTAAATTATTAAAGTTTCCAATTAAAGTGAATTATAATTATAATATTTCAACAGTGATTTTTAGATGACAGAAAAAAGCACTTAGTTGCAAAAAACTTTTCCAAAATGAAATTTTCAGCACATTTTATGAGAATTTGAATTTACCTGGTTCGGTCTCAAATGGACGATCACCAGGAAAAGGTTCAGGCATGCTAGCTGGTCCCATTGGTGGTTTCAAAAGAGGTGCATTTACAGGTACTTCAGGAGGGAAATCATCAGGTCCTATTGGTCCATGGCCTGGTGGGGGAGGATGTAACATTTGTGGTGCTGTTACCGATGGAGGAGGAACTGGTGGAAGCACAGGGGGTGCAGAAGTATCTGGAGGTTGATTTTGTTGCATTTGAATCCATTGCTTTGCAAGTGCAGCCCAATCAACTGAAACAGAAAATAAAGAAAACTTAATTATCTCCCATTTCATTAAGTAATGGTAGCAAGAAGAATATCAAAATAACATACTAGCATGTTATACTGAGGAAAAAAAATAAACATTAAAATTTATAATTTCCTTGTAAATCATACTTTGGGGGATGACGGGAAATAATTTGGTAAACATTTACATAATGACAAAAATTTTGTGACAGTTTCACAAATGCTTTTTGAAGGATTACTTTGCAAATATTTTGTAAGGTAATTGGGTCATTTCACATAATTTGGACAAACATGGGTTACTGCACCATTTTTTATTTGAACCGTGCTTTGTATGTGGAAATCTATATGGAAAAGTTAAAATTCAGATTATAAACATTACACAGACGTTACTTTCCTTGCCAATTTACATATGAATACAACTTCCCCCACTCCTTTGAGTTATAAGCTATCAAAAATGCCGAATTTGGAATTTTTTTTTTAATTTAAATTATTATAATTCAGTAGGGAAAAGAGATAAAAATCTGCTACACATAACAAAATTAACAAGAACAAAAAATCACGCGTCAATTATGTAACACTTTCCAACACTTCCAAAATAATTTTACAAATCTTTAGCATTTAATAAGGTGAAAGGCATAACATATTTAAAAACACAATTTCAGGAATTACCAATAATATTCAAAAAAATATCAGAGTTATTTTGTGCAGCCCTGTATATGTTCTATAGATTTGTATATATATTATATAGAATGCTTAATTTTAATTCAGTTAGAAAACGCGGAGCACAGTTTAAAATTCCTTTTCTGGAATTTCTGTCCATAAACAGAAATGTACTCGAGTAATTTTGTGCTTCCATGTATACAATTTATAGAATTTATACACACTAAGTAACAGACAAAAAATGAGTTAAATTTAGAAATGCGTTCAACAACTAATAAGGCACTTACAGCAATTATTTTTAACAGACAATACTGAATTCTTTTGTATGTCCCTGTAACTGAACAATGAATGCTATAAACATAATATTCTATAGTAAGCTCTTGTACTGTACCTTAGGATGTATATATAAATTTCAATATGTTTGAAATAATGAAACATCATTAAAATGAACCGGAAATGATTTTTCTCTATAGACTGTAATGTAACAGAATTATTCTGAGTAACCCTGTAAAAGAATTGTAAGTGCTATGCGCACCATATTATATAGTAAGCCTCTTGTAGTGCACCTCAGTGATAAACATCAATTTCAATATGTTTGAAGTTGTGTAACAACATTAAAATACAGTAATCCCTTAACATTCGCGAGGGTTACGTTCGAGGAAAACCTCGCAAATGTCAAATCCGCGAATGTTGAGTCTATCTCTCTGCACTAAAAAAGGAGTTACGTTCTATAAAATTTTAATTAGAGTGCACAGCATTTCAAAGAACAAAGGAATATTAAGGATTATTAACAATACGTTATGCATAACATATAGGTAGAAGTTAAATGTACACACATATGGGAAAATATTCAAATAAATATGAAGTTTATTTATTGAAGATAATTCAAATTTATTGACTAGAGAAATAATGACAGCTAAAAAAGCATAGGTTTTTTTGTATAAAGTATTTTCGACTCTCTCTATTCACAAAGAGATGATAATGTATTACTGGGTCTGTAGGCGATACAATATTAAAATACGATATTTAAACACACAGCTAAATGCTTTTATTTTCTAAGTGCAATTTCAGTTCCATTTCTACGAGAACCTACACATTTTAAATTAATAGATTGAAAATGCCGTTACCTTACCAATTCTAATAATATCCCCATTGCAATGAGTACTCTTCTGTTATTATTTTGCTTTCCTACAAAAAGGAGCGAATGTTGTACTACAACATTCGCTCCTTTTTCAGTTGACAACTGAAAATTGATTTGTATATACGAAGAAAACACAGGCGAAATAATCTTTAACCACTATAAATTCTGAAAAAGAAAGATTTTAAAAAAAAAACGCAAATAATCAAGTCAGATTTTCGCGAATGTTAAGTTTTTCCGCATTTCAAATTTCGCGAATAATCAAAACTCGCGAATGTTAAATCCGCGAATGTTGAGGGATTACTGTAACTCATAAATGATTTTCCCCCCATAGACCGTAATGTAAAGGAATACTTTTGAGTGTCCCTGTAAAAAAACTAAGTGCTACACACATGTATATATTTACGCGAATTAGAGCACGGACAGACAGACAAACCGAATTCATAAACACTTTTCAACTATGTTGGAAAGTGTTAAAAATGCACTTTCAGCAATTCTTACTCATAGATGGTAATATATTAGATTTTTTTGAGTAGCCCTGTGTACGATCTATAGAATTTAGACATCATGATCTATAGAATACACAACACCAGCTGTGGGGAATGATCAGAAAATCTTAAGGAAAACACTAATACTTTTCAAACAAAAAATTCTTCATTTTCAAGACATGAAATCTGTGTGTAAAATTGAAATGACCCTATTAACAAAGTTGTTCAAATTTTATATGAACCAATTAATAACAAGTGGATAAGTGTGATCAAAGATCGCTCAAAGGGTTTCGTTTAATATTCCTTTCAAAACACTTTATCCTTTCTTTAATAAATTCAAACAAATTTCATTTAGCAACAACAAAAAAAAAAGTCATGTTTTTTATAAAGTAAAAATTTACCAGTCTATTTTTTCGTTTTTTCGAATATCTAAACCAGCCAGATAGCGGGCCAAGCCCGCTATTATATTCTGTCATAATAATACCAGTCATACGGACTAAATGCAATATTAAAAAAAATAATTTCAAAATTAAACAAATTGTATACCTTCAAAATGTTAAAATATGCAAATATTTCCATAATCGAATTTTTATCACGATTCAATATGTTTCTCAAACTCATATATTTACCATTCTCTATTATTTATATTGATACTCACTTTGTATTATTCTCAAACATCTGAAAAATTAGTTAAACTTCCCATATGACGTCAGATTTTCTTTTTAATTCTCTGATGACATGATATTAATCTACTTTGCTTACTTACTCATACCAAGGCTAACACTAGATACCGGGCCTGCTCATTCATTATCATGACATCACAAAAGGTGGCTGGCCGCGACCAGCGATTGGTGCAAAGCGACGAGCCCGTCGTTTTGTGCCAATCGCTGTATGTCTTTCATTTTGTCATTTCGCTTTGTACCAATCGCTGGTAGTGGCCAGCCACCATTTGTGACGTCATAATAATGAATGAGCAAGCCCGGTATCTAGTGTAGCCCTGCTCATACTCATACTCCTTGTATTATTGAGAAATCTTAGACATTTTCCGTTTTATTACGACTATGACGTCAATCAATTTTATTTCATTTTCCTTTATCACGTGGAAATCGTCCGATAGAAAATTAATTATTGTGGAAAGATTTTCATCGTGAATTTTTAATTTTTGACATCTACTATAATAAAAAATGTTTAAATTTAAGAGGAAAAGGCTGTTAGAATTTTGGTTTTTTATCTCTATTTATTACAATAATACTAATTTTTTAATTTTTAATATTTTCAGCTCTTCACAGCTGATATTCTGATTTATACACAAAGTTTCAACTCTGTAAGTTACATCGTTTTCGAGAATGGCTCTGTGACAGACAGACAACGGAGCGGGAGCAATAGGGTTTCGTGAGATGAACGAAACCCTAAAAATGTTAGAATTTGTGATACTGGTAGTGAAATAAATACTGATGAAGAAGTTACCAATAATATTGTGAATGAACTAGTGAAAACAGTGAAAGTAGAGATGCTGTGCAAAGTGATTCAGAAGAACAATGTGATCTCCGTGAGAAATGCACAAAACCTGGACAGTAAATGGAAGTAGGAAAAGGTAAACAAGTGGGAAAGTGTGATCGAAGATCGCTCAAAGAGTTTCGTTTAATATTCCTTTCAAAACACTTTATCCTTTCTTTAATAAATCCAAATAAATTTCATTTAGCAACCAAAGAAAACTCATGTTTTCTGTTTTTTATAAAGTAAAAATTTATCGGTCTATTTTTTCGTTTTTTTTTTAGTATCCAAACCAGCTTGATAGCGGGCGAAGCCAGCTATTATATTCAATCATAATAATATCTGTCATGCGGACTAAATGCGATATAAAAAAATTATTTCAAAATTAAACATGTTATACACCTTCAAAATGTTAAAATATGCAAATATTTCAATAATCGGATTTTTATCATGATTCAATATGTTTCTCAAACTCATATATTTACTATTCTCTATTATTCATATTGATACTCGCTTTGTACAACTCCGATTCAAAAAATTAGAATAATGAAAAGAAATACGGTCAAGGGAAATGAAAATCGAATTTATCAAATAAATAATCAACAATATCAAATATAAAGTACTATAATATGAATCTGCATATTTTGCAGATTATAAAAATGTAAACACATTACAATGAAATAGAAAATATATTTAAATCAGCTAACAACAAAAAATTCAAAATATTAGAATACTTTCTAACATAGTTCAAAAAATTAGAATAATGAAAATATATTGAAGATAATTTAAACTCTAAGTATTTTTACTTGCTAATCAGTACTTTGTTGCATCACCCTTAGCTTTAATGACAGCTCTTAAACGTTCTGGCATGTTTTTAACTAAAGGTTCACAATGTTTTTTATCCAAATTCGCCCATATGCTCTTTATACTAGAAATAAGTTCTTTTTTGTCTCTAGGCGGAACTTCTTGAAGTCGTTTCTTCATAATTCCCCACAAATTCTCGATAGGATTTAGATCGGGTGAGTTTGCAGGCCAAGGGAGTACAGGTATGTCCTTATCTTTGAGCCATTTAGTTGTTGATTTGGAAGTGTGGGGAGAAGCTAAATCTTGCTGAAACAAGAAATCGTCATCACATAAATCCTCAGCTGAAGGAATCATGAAATGTTCAAGAATTTCTTTATAGACTTCTGAATTGACTGTTGTGGAAACAATACACAACCTGCCTGGGCCTTCAGCAGTCATGCAGCCCCATACCATAACAGAGGTCGCAAATTTAACCGAACGTTTTAAACATTCTTTCTTATAAGCTTCATGTTTGAGTCTCCAGACACGTATACCTTGATTTCCGTGAGACACACAAAACACACTTTCATCGCTGAAAAGTATCTTTTTCCAATCGTCGTGATCCCAAAATAGCCTTTGTTTACACCATTTAACTCTAGCAGCCCTTTGCTTAGATGATAAGAATGGCTTTATCTTAGGCACACGTGATCTAAAAACTAATTTGCGAAGTCGTCGTAGTGTTGTAGATTTGGAGACATTTATACCCATTTCTTTCCATTTTCTATGCACATATCTCACACTCCGAAAACGATGTTTCTTCACAATCTTTTTCAATTGCCTTTCATCTCTTCTTGAAGTTACTGGCTTTCGACCACTTTTAAAGTGTTTATTTTGAAAACACTTATTATTAGAATATTCTCTCAAAACTCTACTCACACTTGCTTGAGAGCATTTCACTTCTTTTGCTATAAAAAGTTGTGTTTTTCCTATTTCGTGCAAGTACACAATACGATATTTCACAGCCTCAGATAAATCGCTCTTTCGTCCCATATTAAGCAAATACTACGCTACAATCAAATGCCAAACGACTTCTCATTTTCAACGGAGCACATTTTATAGTCCCACAGATGTTAATCCCGCAGCCGTTCTCTCAACTTATAAGAAAAATTTGAATATTCTAATTTTTTGAACCATGCTATCGAGGTATTCTATTTCTTTGAATTATTCTAATATTTTTTAAATAGTTAATTATTAATATATCAGATAAAAATAAATATTTATGTTATATTTATAAATGCTCTGAAGATAATTAGATACTTTTAATATATTTTTTCCTGGACGCAGTATGCAAATTGACGCGTTAGCAACATCAAACTCATTCTTTTTTACATTATTCTAATTTTTTGAATCGGAGTTGTATTATTCTCAAACATTTGAAAAATTCGTTAAACTTCCGATATGACGTCAGATTTTCTTTTTAATTCTCTAATGACGTGATATTAATCTGCTTTGTGTACATACACATACTCATACTCCTTGTATTATTAAGAAATCTTTGAACATTTCTGTTTTATTACCACTATTATGTCAATCATCATTTTTATTTCATATTAATCTTTTTTTCAATTGGTGAAACTTTCTATTTCATTTTCATTTTTCACGTGGGAATCGTCTGATAGAAAATTAATTATTGTAGAAAGAATTTCATCGTGGATTTTTAATTTTTTGCATCTGCTATAACGAAAAATGTTTAAATTTAATAGGAAAAGGCTGTTAGAATTTTGGTTTTTTATCTCTATTTATTAAAATAAATACAAATTTTTCAAATTTTAATATTTTGAGCTCTTTATAGCTGGTATTCAGCTAGATACACAAAGTTTCAACTCTGTAAGTTGCATAGTTTCTGAGAATAGCTCTGTGACAGACAGACAACTGAGCGGAAGTAATAGGGTTTTGTGAGATGAACGAAACCCTAATAAAAATTATGTAGGAGAAAAACTCGTTTTCGGGAAATAAGGGGCTGTTATGTAATGTAAAATCTGTAATTGAGGCATTCAAATTATTTTTTGATTCAACAATAATGGACACAGTAGCACAAGAAACAAATCTCTATGCATACAAATTTATAAATTCTATCCAAGAATACGTAAAACCTCATTCAAGGGTTCATAAATGGGAAAATGTTGATGTGGACAAACTTTATGCATTTTTTTGTACTGCAGATGTTGATGAGAATGCTCAGAAACCATCCCTCAAATCATACTTTAGCGAAAACTCACTTCTTGAGACACCCATATTTTAGAAAATTTAACTTTTGAACAGATTCATATACATCTTGTAAATAATGACAATTTAGAAACTTATGGAAACAAAAAATTATTCAAAATTTGTCCCCATAGTCAATAATCTGAACACTAATTACAGCGCTTGAATTTTAGGGCAGGATGGTGGGATTTGCACCCAAAATTTTGAAATCCTGCCCATAAGAATGTCGTGGGTGGGAAGCTCCTGGTCAAAAAAAGTCACCATTTTCCGAAGAAACTTGCTTTTTGAAATGACAATCAACAAATTTTACAGGTTTTTCTTGCGAAAGATCGACAAAATTCGCAATTTTTCCCCATGGCTGATCGATGAGTTTTACAATTTTTTCCCCACAACCTATTGGTGATTTTTATGGTTTCTTCTTGTGATATATTGACAAAATTCCCGATTTTTTTCCTACGTACAACTGAAAAATTTTTCAATTTTTTCTGCAACTAACTGACAAATTTTGCAATATTTACCTGCGACCTATTGACGGATTTTGAGATTTTAATCCAGCAACTGACCAACAAATTTTACGAATTTTTCAATCAATCGATCGATGAATTTCAAGATTTTTTCTACAACCGATTGACAGATTTTGCAATATTTTCTGCAACGGATTAGCAATTTTTACGGTTTCTTCTTGCGACAGATTGACAAAATTCCCGATTTTTCCCTGCATCCAACTGAAAATTTTCATGATTTTTTTCCCTGAGACCGACGGAAAATTCTTGCAATTTTTTTTCCCCGCTACCGAATGACGAATTTTGCAATATTTACCCACGACCTATTGATGAATTTTGAGTTTTTTATCCAGCGACTGATCGACAAATTTTACGATTTTTTTCAATAAACCAATCGATGATTTTAAAGATTTTTTCCCTGACAAATTGACAAATTTCGGTATTTTTTCCGCGACCAATTGGTGAATTTCACGGTTTCTTCTGGCGACAGATTGATGAAATTATGGATGCAAGAAGTCCATCCAAGTCAAGACTGAAAACTTTTCTAAGTACAGTAGCCTCCCTTAAATCCACATAGCTTAAAACCAGAGGTTGTGCAGATTTTAGAATTTTGCAGATTTCTCATCACTGCTTTGTTTACATTATTTAAACAATAATTTGCATTTAATAATGCACTTGAAATTATAACGAATGCTTACAATAACATAAGATAATTAAGTTAAGTAATAAAAATTAAGAAAATTTAAAAAACATTTAAAATATTAAAAGTAAAAGTCAAGTAAATAAATAATATTGCATAACGAAATATGCATAATGATGAGATAATTTTTTTCTTGTATTATTCAGTGAAACTCGCCTTATAAATGTACACTAATAATTCACATAAAAATCTTTAAAATAAGTTTTATTTCATACTTAATAACCAAAAAAACATTATTAATACATAAACTATTTAGTAAAAATATTGCACTGGCCACTGATATCAGCACTATCTTGATTTTTTTCAAAAATAAATTTATACTTCCTTCAGCAGAAAACACGAGTTGAATCATATAAACCAGAATTACATATTAAAAAGTATACAGAATGATATAAAAATTCAAAAAACTTTAATTTTACATCTACATCTTAACTTAAGTTTCATTGTTTACATCAGAAACAATGTGTAAATTTTAGGTATTTGTGGATTTTAGAGTGACAGATTTGAGGGAGTCTACTGTATTATGTATAGACAAATGGAGATAGGGTAAATTCCTATTTATCTTCCTTTATGGCTAAAAATTTACGTTTTACAATAAAAGAAAGTGATTAAAAGTTTTTGCTTGTAAAATTGCATTTATTTAAACATATAAAATATAATTTACTATCAATCAAAAATCTCCTGAAGACTAAAATCGGTCCTGAGACTGAAGGTTGGCACCAGTGGATGAAATTCATGATTTTTTTTCCTGCGTCCGACTGACGAATTTTCACAATATTTTCTTGTGTCCGATTGACGAATTTCGCAATACTTTCTTGACTCGCAATTGATTGAAGACCATCACGATTTTTTCTCACAACGAACAACAATTTTTGTAATTTTTTCCAACAACAAATCGACGAAATCTGTGATTTTTTTCTCGCGACCGTTCAACAAATTTTGTACTTTTTTTCTTTCGACTGATTGACGAAATTCATGATTTTTTTCTTATGACCACTGGATGTATTTCGCTATTTTTTGTCTCGTGACCGAAAAAAGAAAAGGACCAAAAGGGCATGTCAAAAAGAGCCACTGGGCGCTGTGCCCTGCCAAATTGGCCTACAGTCAGGACCAAACAAAAATGAGATTAGAAGAAGAACTACAAAGATCTTGTGGTGCAAATGAAGAAAATTTTTTTCTGAACTCCAAAGAAACATATTTAAAAACAACAAAGTGAATAAACCTTGCAAGTCACAGAAATTAGTACTTGGCAATTTAAAGTCCACCTACATTTCATGTAATAGAAAAAAGTGAATCAACTGTTTCCTTTTCACACTTTCAACATGGGTTTAAAATTTCAATGCATAGAACCTAGTTCAATCAAAGAAAATATCAGGGATTCCAGTTTTGGCTATATTTCATTAAGGATATAATATAATAAAACAATTTTGTTCCGAAATGGATATTGTATATTGAAGATACCATCACACCAAATATGCATTGTTCATGCAAGTGGTTAAAAATGAAGACCTATCCGATTTTGTTTTCTGAAATTTTTTTAAGAGAGCATAACCATAAGTTTCCGATAATTTCAGTAAAAAAGTTATAACAGTTGTTCTTGGCTGCTTGTCACAAGTGTACCTTGTGAAAAAGTTTTCAGCACACAAAATAGAATAGAATATAAATTCAGAAATTCATTTAACAACCCAATTGAAGGCCCATAACATTGGCGAAAGTTTAAAAATAGAGGTTAAAGAAGTTAAGTTTTATATTAGCTTGACTTTCTACCTTTTTTAAAATAAAAATAAGCATTTTGCATAATTATTCTGAGTTGTTGATTTAAATTTTTTCAATGGAATTTTGTCATGTCTGTAATTCTTCAAATAGCACATAAAATAATAGTGGGGTTTAAAGTTAACTTTTTCCCCCTTTCAAACAGTTCAATTCCCCTTCATTTATAAATATTGGGAGGGAGACTCCCCTCCTAGGACAATTTGAATTTCAAGCCCAGACTTACCAACCAGTTTACAATATGGGTGAAAATATTTCTTTAGACAAATCCAGGGATGCCACTCAGAAAATAACAAAAAAGAGGAATTTATGAGATTTTTTACAACATTTATGCATAAATTTTGTAAAGTATATTGTTTATAAATAACTAAATAAATTATAAACTAACATTTATAACTAAAACTAATTTTTAACTAGCTTAAAAATGAAATAAAACTTTTTTCTTTTTTGGTAAACCGTAAACAATTTCTTTCAAATGTTTTGTTATTCTCTGCACTTTTAATGCATCATGTGTGAAAACTTGTATTTAGTAAATAAACAAAACTTTTCGTTACTTCACACATTCACAGTATTTTAAATCAATTGCAATAACTCAGAATTTTTTTAACTATCTAACGGTATGTTTCATTTTACTCAAAACTTTCCAACATATTTGAAAAGTGTTTAAGAATTCAGTCTGTCTATCCGCACTCTAACTTGCGTAAATGTACTCGGATTGTCATGTAATTTATATATGTTATTTAAGTTTACTGTGGCATGTTCGTATTAAAAAGGAAGTGTGTAGCATTAACAGATCGTTTACAAGAGAACTCAAAATAGTTCCGCTACATGATAGTCTATGGGGAAAAAAATGGTTTGCAGTGTATTTTAATGATGTTACACTATTTCAAATATATTACAATTGATATGCATCATTAAGGTACACTACATGCTATAGAATAGGGTGTCCATAGCATTTATCGTTCATTTACAGCGACACACAAAATATTTCTGCTACAGTACTGTCTTTCAATTTTAGTATGTGTTTTAAAATTTAACTAATTTTTTGCATATTACTCATTGTGTATAAATTCTATAGATCATATGCAGTACAACTCAAAATAATTCCGTTGCACTATGATCTATGGGAAAAAATGGTTTGCAATGTATTTCGATGATGTTACACTATTTCAAATATATATTAAAATTGATATGCATCATTAAGGTACACTACAAGGGGCTTATTATAGAATAGGGTGTTTATAGCTTCTTTAGAGGGACACACAAAATAATTTGGTTACTGTACTATCTTTGAGAAATAATTTCTAGAAGTGTGCTTTCAATTTTGTTATACGTTTTTTAATAACATTTTTTTTTTTTTTTTTTGCATATTACTCGATGTGTATAAATTCTATAGATCATATACAGTAGCACTCAAACGAATTCCGTTACACTTTGGTCTATGGGGGAAAATAGTTTGCAGTGTATTTCAATGATGTTACACTATTTCAGATTTAATGAGCTCTGTGATGAACTTTACTAAAAAAGATGTCTCTAAAAATCAATATAAAAAATATATGCAAGAAATAGGAAGGTGGCACATCTGAAGTCCTTTCACGGCACAATGGTTAGAAACTTTTGAGGTTCTTACTGTATATAAAATAAGCAATAACAATCCATAAATTTAATTTTAGCAACTATTTAAAACATTTGGCACTTTTTTAATTGACTCAAGGCTGCTACAAGAAGAAAGTATCCAAAAAACTTATTTTATAATGAGCATGAACAAATAGGGCACATCCAGTTAGGGATGAACATACTACAGAAGTTTTGATATATAGTCATTTTCTCAACTAAATCTATTTCCATGCCAAAAATAAATTTGATATTTTTCTGTTGAAACATCTCACACATTTTGGTTTATGAACATAAAATATCACAAATAAAAACAAATAAAAGGTAATTATATTTATTGCATTTTAAAGGCATGTGTCAGCTTTCCTTGCTGATCGCGAAATCCCATGTTAACCTATAGCAGGAGGAACTTTTTTACATACATGTGCCAATTTTTTTCAACAAATATTTTGCATGGCTATGATGTTTGATGTGCCAACTAAAAAACAAATTTAGTGGATCAAAAAATCATGAATCAAAATTACTTGAAAATTATTTTTAGAATTTAAAAAATATGTGTAACATACGGAACAGATTACTTATAAGCCCTCAGGTACGCCATTTTGTTTTGTTGGCGAAAACACGTTTATCGCCAACAAGAATTTGTCGCCAAGTGGTCATTTTGGGCTATTTTAGGTTTTATTTTTTATTTAATTTTGGAATTTATACAGATTAAAATATGTACAGAATAAACATAAAAAAGGGAAATTCAAGAAATTTTCACTGAATACTGAGCAAACGGCAGAAGCGTAAATATAGTGATACTTAAAAAAAAATGCAAAGATTCATTATTAAACCAACATATCTCTAAAAATAAAGTCATTAAAATGTATATCCTATCGTTTAAAAAACAAACCTCGATACAAAATTTGAAAAAACAAAAAACATCAACAAATAGAAAAATCAAAAATCCGTACTTAAATTTCTAAAATACATCTTAATAACAAACCTCCACATATCTCTAAAAATAAAGGCATTAAAACGTATATCCTATCGTTTAAAAAACAAACCTTGATACAAAATTTGAAAAAACAAACATCGACAAATAGAAAAATCAAAAATCCGTACTTAAATTTCTAAAATACATCTTAATAACAAACCTCCATTTTAAAAAAAAAACCCATCAGAAATTGAAAAATCCAACCTCCGTACATAAATTGCAAAAATATATCTTTAAACAAATGTAGGAAAAAAAAAAAAAACAGAAAAACACCTGCAGAATTAATTTGAAAAATCAAACATGGATACATCCATTGAAAAATCAAAACGTTTCTACGAAAATTTCTTGAATTTACCTTTTTTATGTTTAATCTGTATCAGGGTTGGCAAGTTTTTGCCGCAGGTGGAAAAAACCACGGTTAAAACCGGTAAAAACCGTCCTGGCAAAAATGGCAAAAACTGATTTTTTACATATAAATGCATGTTTCATTTCTTTTAATTATCTTAAATTAACAATCACAGAATAGTAGTACAATGCATTATGATGATAACTTAATATACTCATCTTAATTACCTGAGAAATTATTAATTTCATCATAAAAAAAATTCTTTAATTGAAAAAAAGCCATTGTTAGTCTGATTTTTATGCTGCATGGTGGTTTTGAAAATATTTATGAACCTCCACTGCATGCTTAATGATAGTAGAAAGTGTAATGTCTTCCCCATGGAGATCAATGAGCTGCACAACCATATGATATCAGACATGAATTTTCACTTTCATACTTTAGTTCCAGCTCCTGTCTCATTTTTTCCATATTTTTAGCATTGTCAGTTACTATACTTTTTCTTTGGCAATCATACTTTTTTCCAACAGTCTGAATAATATCACTGCATTTTTTTGACAAGAATTTTGCAGTTTTTTTTTGTGGCATCTGTATCCTCTACGTCTACAATATATGATTTTCCATCAATTTGAACACATGAAGCAGTTATGGGTTCATTTTGATTGTGGATGTTACTCCATCCGTCGATAACAAGTGTACCTTCTCTGCCTTTCAAACTTTCATGTACTGATTCTTCCATTTGACTGTGAACAGTATCTAAAAGATTACCTGCCAATTCTTTGTGTGAAGGCGGTTTGTTGCTTGGTCTCAAGATGTGGATTAAGTTTTTAAATGCATCACTTTCCACAACATTAAATGATATGTTGCAAGCATAAAAGACTTTTCAACAATCAGATCAAACTTCCTTTTATCTTGATCTGAAGTTTTTGACACAAATTTGTTTATACTACCTTCTAAATATCTTGCCTTTTTTAAAAGAGGCTGTGACTTGTCCACCTCTTCATCAATCACTGTTATTCTGGTTTAAATCTGCTTGTCTTTCAGATGAAGAGGATGCTTCCACATTCACACATTCATTTGTAACAATTTTTACACAGCTTGAAACATGTGCCCTCATTCTGGCTGCTTTATTGCTCTGAATGTTTCTACATTTTTTACACTTAGCAACAGTAATTCCATCTACAGATAACTTATAAAAAGACTCTGAAATTGGATCTTGTCTTCTGCCTCCTTTATTCATTATTTCTTGCAATTGTTATTTCTTTATTTTCTGCAGCCAAGCTTAGAATCTAAGCTATCAAAAACAAAATGGCAAAAGTTACTTCTCAGATTAACTGTAAAACTGATAACATGAGAACTGAAAACAGGAATTTTTGTGCACCTGCTGTTGTGCTGATTCCTGATTGGTAATTAGTACCTGTGTAGGGAGGGAGGATCCACACTTGCTTAGCTCATGTGGAGAGCAGGTGGGAGACAGGTTTGTGGATGATGAATGAAAAGGCAGGTGCATGTAAATCTTTTTTTTGGTGTGTGTGGGGGGGGGGGGGGTGTAGAGACAAGAGTAGTGCAAGAAAACAGAATAAGAATATATTTTTGGTTTATACTTTTGTTTATTTTTACCAAGAAAACATTTGGTTTCATTTGTTGTTATGATTCCTTTTCATATAAACTGCATCACTGCATTTAGTCATGCAAAATTGGATTTTTGCCATTTTTACCGGTTTTTACCAATTTTTGCCACTGTCCCGGCAAAATGACCAACCCTGATCTGTATATATTTTAATTTGTATATATTCCAAAATTGAATAAAAAATAAAACTTAAAATAGCACAAAATGCAATTGCACTCCAAAAATAGGCCTAGGTTTAGGGGTGCAAAAATACCGGGCAACTAAATTTTCGACACTGGCGCCTAGATATTTCTTACCAAATAAAAGTAATTCGTATTTATAACCTTGAATATTTATGGATGATTTTTTTTTTTTCATGTGCAAAGGGAAAAGAAAAAAAAAACGAAGTTCTCTTTTACTGAATTGGACTGATATTTAGAGAGGAAAAATTAAGACATTGCAAATCGCTATCGGGAGGATTACCTAATAGTATTTACCAACGGCTTCCGCCATGATTGGTTGATTGGAGACTTGTTTCGCTCCGGCGATAGTTTTGCCGGGGAAATGAGTCGAGGCGCAATATCTTCCTCCATGCTGTGCGTTTGCCGAACGTAGTAAGGTGCATGCACAACTGCATAGTGACTTCGGACGCGTTGCATCGGACCACATGCATCTTTGGAAGCTTTAGCGACAAAACCATGTGCTAAACGTTTCGTATTATTGATAGATAATGAAGCGATCACGAGAATCAACAAGTAATGAAGCTACAATTGTTAAACAATCGTGTTTAACCAATTTTTTTTCAAGTGAAAGATTTGATAAACAAACTGATTCTGTTTCAAAAAAGATACCAGAAAATAGTGATACGTCGCAAAAAAATGAAGTGCCGAAAGAAAATTTGGAAAATTTTCAAATTTCATCAAAAAGTGTGGATGTACCACTTGAAAAGAACGTACAGAAACGCAAATTTAAAGAAGAATGGTGCAATATACTACCTTGGCTGGATTATGATCCAAATACTGGTATAGCCAAATGCAGAACTTGTAATTTATTTCCCGATATAGCGGATTGCAACTCAAAAGTTGTTAGTGGATGTAGTGTTCCCTTTAAATTGGAAACTTTTAAGAAACACGATAAATTGTTTCAACATCAAAAGTGTGCAAGTGCTGAAAAAGCTTTAAATTCGCCAGAATCAACACCTTTTGCAACATGTTTACAAAAGTGTGATGAAAATATGCTGAACCACTTAAAAAACATTTTCATCTGTGCATATTATATTGCAAAAAAGTCCTTCCGGCCTGTACCAGGAGGAAAAATTAGCTTTCCTACATTTTCGTTTTAAAATTTTAGCTAATGTTACTCGAAAACAGCAAGTTAAAATGCAAAGAAACGTTTACAAAAGATTCGTTAATACTGAATTTGAGTAAGAAATTCGCCAAATTATTGAGCGATAGCCAAATTGGCTTCATTTATGAAGACTTATTTTGGTCGCCAAATTCGGCGATATTTCGCCAAATGTCGCCAATTTTGGCAAGAATTCGGCGCTAACGGATATGAATATATAGTTTTATGCGTATGATTGAGAAAATTATTACAACAATGAAAGAAAATAATTTGCGAGTAATCGCGTTAATGTGCTGTTTTGTTTCAAAATGTCAGCCACCCTAGAATTTCAAACTGCTCTATCTCAGCCATTTTTTAAGATAGAGGTAAACCAAAAAATGCTCTGGAATCCTCGTATCAAGGCCTAACACTTAATTAAAAAATAAATTTGAATTTTTAACTTTTTTGTATATTTATTTTAGTTTTAAATTTTTAAGTGGGAACTGGCCAACGAACTCGGTCGAGACATGGGTAAGCTTAATACACACAATTAGTTTCATCAAAATTGATTTATAAATACGAGCGTTATCGTATGACATAGGTCAGATATATATATATATCTGATAATTTATATATCTAATATTTATATATCTTATATATATATATATATATATATATATATATATATATATATATATATATATATATATATATAAATCAACATTTGAACGGAGGGTGGTTTTGGGGTCTGGGGGTCATGATCGGTGAAAATATATCGAAATTTTCCAGAACTGCTTTCCTCCGAACGGCTGCAATAGGTAGCTTTATACTTTTTTGTATTGGAAGCTACCTAAAATAACAAGCCCTTTTCAGACATTGAAAGCATCCTAGAATTAGTAAAAAAATTGGGTGTAGAAATGAGAAGAGAGTATAATAATAGAACACAATGTGCAGTATTTCTTTCCCATATTGCAGAAGTTATTAGAAAGGAAATGATTTCTGAAATAAAAAATCAGAAATATGTTAGCCTATTGCTAGATGCCTCAACTGACAAAGGTAGTGTTGAAAATGTCTTGCTGTATCTTCGATATATTAAAAATTATGTGGTGCAAGATACATTTTTATCTATTACTAGCTGTTACCCGTAACTTCGTTCACGCAACATTAAAATAATAATAAATTCATTAATTAAGCAAAATATTTCACTCCCGATAATTAAACACGTTAATAATTAACTAACTCTTTATCACATTTCATAGGAGTTACTTGCGGTATTTTTTGTTATAGGGACCTTGACATAACTCAGTCTTAAAAAAGTGAAATTTTGTGCCAAATAATCACGAAAATGAAATTGCAATCAATGCAAAAAGGAGGGCCAAATAAAATTGTAGAAATAGACGAATTGGATAAAAACAAATGTGAATTTTACCTGATAAACAATTTTACTTTTAACGCCTTTGTGAAACGTTTTAACAGCCATCCTTCAAAAAAACATTAATTGGAAATAGTATATGCTTTTTCTTTAAATTCAATTCTGCCTCCTTGGTTTAATGTATAGCTGAAACAAATCTTGTTTTCTAAATGACAGTATGTAGACAGGCAATTTTTGTTCTCCCGAATAAATTGATTCATGAAGTTTGAATATGTGAAAATATCTTTTTATTTTTCGGATAATTTACTGAAATCAAGATTTTGTTTTCACCATCTATTCAAAGTGAAAATAAATTCTGTTTTTCAGTTTTAATGAGAAAATGGTGTAAAAAATATACTGATCTGTTTTATTTCTCCTTTTTCATACACAAATATGGAGTATGTTACTTTCCGTTTTTAGAGAAACTTCATTAAAATTTACAAAAAAAAAAAAAAAAAAAAAAAATGGTATTTTTTTTTTTTTTTTTAATTCTGAGAGTTAAGTCTTCGGATCAATGATAACCGGTATTAAGTAAATCGCGTTGCGTTCGATAGTCTAGGAGTAGTTTCGAAATACAAACACACGGTCAGATTTTAATATAATAGATTCGTGTTCATTTTCCTTTTCTTAAAATTATGATGTGATTTTTAGCAGAAAACTCTCATCTGTATATAATGGATACTCATGCTTAATAACCAGTATAAATAAAAAAAAAAACATTCAAATTTTTCGTTATAAATATGGCGTGAAACTCATCTACTTTATATGCTTACTGATCCTTGTATTATTAATGTAAGGAATTGATTCACATTCATTTTAAAACATATCGGTAAATTCTCGTTTTATTTCAAATATATATTTCCCCAGAGAAATCCCTTTTAAATGACATAATACTTGTTAATTTTCTTTTCCAGGCAATTAATTTCAATACTGACATAGGGGAAATTATGTTATTTTAACGAAATAATATTAAATCTTTAGGTTTTATCAACAAAAATGGAACTATTAACATTCGTCATTTTTTTTTAGGTAATCGAGGTATTTCTTTTAGTTTTAAGAATGAAAATATCTATTTCTCGCTATCCATGACATCATTTTCGACATGGATAATATTGCGGAGCATATTATTAACATTTGCTAACTATTTTCTTTTGAAATTTCTTTTTACTTTTTTAAAATTTAAATAAAAAATACGGTATAGTTATATTAGCCGTGCGCAGACGGTAAAACACCACGTATTGTTACCATACAAAAGAAAAAAAAAGAAAAAAAGTGAAGAAAAAAACCCCTAAGATAATTTTATTTCACCAATCAAAGCATACCCGCTTTATTTTCCATGTATGACGTCATATTAGCCTGTTTCCCATGGTTACGCATATTGAAACCTTGTATTATTATCAAAAACTAAAAAAAGTACGTTTTATTTCTAATAATATTATTTAATCTTTTTAATTCTTTAATTTTTTTATTTCATTTTCATTTTTCACGTGAAAATTTTTCAATTGAATCTAAATTGTAGAGTAAAAATTATTATTCCGGGTTTTTAATTAGTTTTGGCAACGATAAAGTATTAGCAACGGTAAAGTAAATTTAACCATTTTAAAATATTATATGAAAAAATGTCCATTTATTCTCTATGAAAATAACGAAATTTGGAATTATTAAGAAAAATATTTGAATAAAATTAACAAAAACCAGCCTATGTTCATTTGAGGGTTATAATCCACCTATATGCAAAAACACAGGATCATTAAATGCTCCATTTTGACGCTGGCTTCAGCCTAACATTTGCACACAATCAGATTTATAATATTATTAGGATAGGATTCCTTTAGATTCTGCAACTGCTGATGGATACTTTGAAGCTGTTAAAGATGAATTAAATAACCTCGGTATTGCAGAACTACTGTATGACTAACAGCTAATCGGAATTGGAACAGATGGAGCTGCAACTATGATTGGTGTTGAAAATGGATTTGTTCAAAAAGTTAGACAAAATCTTAACCATTTAATTGGGGTTCATTGTGTTGCACATAGATTGCATTTAAGTGTTTTAGATGTCGTAAAAGACATAAAAAGTATTGATATTATTAACCGTGTGCTAAAAAAACTATATAAATTTTATAATTCGTCAAGTAAACGAATGAGAGAACTTAAACACATTTCAGCAATTTTAGAAGAAGAGCTTTTAAAACTTCAATATCTGCATAATGTTAGATGGGTTGCCAGTAAAGTAGGTGCTTTAACTGCTCTTATTAAGGATTGGAAGCCTATAATAATTCACCTAGAAACAATTGCTGCTACTGAAAAGCTGATGCTTCTGCGGAAGCTAAAGGTCTGTTGAAGAACTTAAAATGTTTTAAATTTATTCAAATGACACATTTTCTGCTAGATTTTTTGATAATTGTGAAAAAACTTTCTCTCATTTTCCAGAAAGAAGATGTTGTTATTCCGAGTATTCAGTTATTTGTTAAAAAAACTGTAGAAGATTTAACTTTGTTACCAACTGTGCCAGGTCGCTATGAAGACACATTCATTAAAAATACATCTCTTGAAGGCAAGTTCAAAGATATCCAATTAACTGGATTTTGTGAGTCCACGAAAGTTCAGATTGAAGGGACTAAAAACAAGTTTGTTGATGATGCCGCAAAATATATTAATCGGAGATTTACGATAAATGAAAACAGTATTGAAATGTGCACCAAAATATTTGATACCTTTTCCTGGCCCAGGGGAAAAGAACTTCAAGATTTTGGAAAAAAAGAAATGCAATTATTAATACAACATTTCCTGAAATATTTTATCTCATCAAATGTTGATTTGGAAACAGCTGAAAATCTTGCTCTTGATGAATGGTACGAGTTTAAGGTATTGTGTCAAGACATGAAATTTAGTGAACTTTTGATCAAATCAATGAAAAATGATTCAAAATTTCCTATTTTATCAAAGTTACTGCAAATTGTGTCTGTAGTACCTGTAGCAACTGCATCCTGTGAGCGAGGATTCAGCACCATGAATTTCATCAAGAACAAGTTTCGCTCTACATTGACATCTCAAAATTTAAATGATTTATTATTAATAAATTTAAATGGACCTTCTGTAGAAGCATTTGATCCTACAAAAGCAGTTCAACGCTGGTACTTCACATCAAAGACAACAAGGCATCTGAGTGGCCACAAACAACATAAAAATTTAAACGCAAAGGAGGACAAACAATAACTTAATATCATTGATCTATGGGATGTAGATGTGCCGGTAATAGACACCCTTAAGGAATTTCTTTTAAAATTATTTTTTATTAATAGTGATAATTATTATATTCCAGTTTTTTTCAATATTATATTAATATATAAACAATATTTAACCATTTTTAGTCTCATTTCCCAATATGAATCAAAATTTAATTTTAAATAACAAAAGCCCAGTAATGGACACCCCATAAAAAGTAATAAATATAATTGTTTTTATGACTGTATTTAGAACCAGAATTTAATGAAAACATATTAAACAAAATTGTTATTTTCAAATAAATTTAACAATTATGATTACCAATAATTAATAAAATATTTGTGATAATCATTCACTTTCTATATCAAATATTGTAATTATCAGAAGATTAATATTTTAATTATTTTAGATGTACGGTTCAAAATACTTAATATCAGGCAATTACAGATTACAGCAATCAAATTATTGAGGCAGTGGGGGATTTAAAAGGTAATAATTTAATAAATAAAAGTTTTGGAATATATTAGTGTATAGTTTTGTCTCACTATTTTTAACAATTAAACTTCCAAAGACTACTTGATATATCACTTTTAATAATTAATATTACAAATATGAAATAAATAATACTGTGAGTTGAATATTTTAAAAACGAAATAAAACTGTAGAACTGATGTTTGAGGCCATTGATCTGCAGATTTACTAGTTTCATGATTACTATAACTTTCATTAATATTATGTCTTTCATTTTATTTTTTCGTCAGAGGTGAATAAGCAAACATTTAAGACAGAAAATAGATTTTTAATAGTTTTTGTAACTTAATTGCTTTTATTTAAATGAGGAGGGTATGAGCCCCACTTTGATTGTCCCTTAAACAATATTTTCTGCTTCCTGACTGGTTCGATAGCCAGATTATAAAATATGCAAGGCAGGGTGGACATTAGGGTGGAGCGAAAAAAATTATTTTTTTAAAATCAAAAACAGGTAGGTGCCAAAAGTTGCCTTTATACTAGTACATCAACTGCGTGCAATTTTACCGCTGAAAAAAAATGGCTTGAGTCTGCGCTTTTGGTCCAAAAGTCGAAATTTTGGTTAAAATTTGACATTTTTTCAAAAAAATTAAAATTTTTTCATAGATATGGTTAATATTTAAATGTGTTATTTAAACCTTTATTATTAATGACTTAACATATTTAAACGATTAAACGATATTTATTCTGTTCAACTGGAGCAAAACTGACAACTTTTGGTAAAAACAGGCATTGTCACTCTGCTATGTCATATACCTAATTGTTGTTCAGAATGCAGCTCTTACCTAGTTGCTTTCAAAACTACCCAGGAGGTAGCTGCATTTCATGACACAATAGCTCGCAATGCATAGCTCGACCACCCTACCATCTGAGCATGTTTTCTTTATAGATTGAATTGTGATTTTTTATAAAAGACTGTCATAAGTTTTCTATGTATCAACCTAGTCCATCTCTTTTGTGTATCCACAAACGTTAAATGCTGCTGCTGTGACACTCCTTCACGTATATTTCTACTGCTTGTGTATGATAAGGCAAGCAGAGTGATGCAGTGGAATTAGTGGAATCTATTCAGCCATCTATTATCTTTACCAAAACTGCATCCAGTTAATGCATAGCGAAGGGAGTTTTGTTACTACAACATTTAGGTACTCTTTGAGTATGCCATCATTTACTATACCTTTTGCATTTTTTATATGCTGAGAAGCTTGCTGTTTAATAAGATGGCGATCGTCAGAGAGCGTTTCAATAAGAATTTGCTCTCGATGTGCAAAGCAACCATTGTCCTAAATAATTTTTTTTAGTATTTGTTTTATGCCGTTTTCTGTCATGTTTAGTAGCCGAGTAATTTCCCATAAGTCCTTAGATTTATTTTTTTTATGAGGATTACATTTGGTGTAAACTATCCTGCTTCAAAAACTAGGATTACATATTTTGTGAGTGAGCCTACAGACTCTGATGGTCAATCAGTGATTATATAAAGGCGAAAAATTTTATTCGCCTATATGAGCCATCTTGCGTAGGACAAGTTTCTTCCTATTCGCTAGTTATTCTAAACAATATCTTGATGAAATAACTTTGCAAATGTCTAGCAGGTATTTGTGGTCTGTGCTGAATACCCTTTTCTCTATTTCAGGAAATAATGTTCAAAATTACTCTCTATGGCTTCAAAAATTTAAATAAGAAGGGAATGGCACATGGACAAAGATTTTCCCATTGGTCCGGTGAATCCTTGTGGGTTAGAATCTAATTTTTGACAACGATCTTGTGTAATAAATGATGCAGAGGAAATTCGCTGGACTTAGAGGTGGCATATGATCCATTGTAGTGGTTTATTCTAAACATGTCCCACGCAGAATAGATGGCAACTACGAACAGAATTTTCCGTTTTTAAATGAGCTCACTGCCCATCAGAGTCTCTACGTTCACTCAAAAAGTACTTGGTAACCCAAGTTTTGCCCCAGAATGGTTTACCATTAAATGTAATCGACATCTAAAGATGAGAGTAAATGATGGCATACGCAAATCTGAAATATCAACAGTCAACTTTGAAGCAGATAATTATATAAATCTAATTGATTGGAAAATTGTTGTGGTAAAAGAACCCCTCATCAATATGCATTTATCGGGTGCAATCTTGTTGAAGATAATAGACCGCTGAATAGATTACTGAATATCATCCCCACTGCATTACATTGTTTGCCTTCCCTTACACAAACAGTAAAATATACGTGATGGAGATCACAGCAGCAGCATCCAAAATCTGTAGATACAAAGAAAAGGTGGACTAGGTTGATACATAGAAAACTTATGCCAGTCCTTGATAAAAAAAAATCACAATTCAATGTATAAATAAATCATTGTGGTCAGATGGTAGCATGATCGAGCTAGATGACCGGGGTAGTTTTGAAAGCAACTAGGTAAGAGCTGTATTCTAAACAACAATTCGTTGAATGACACAACAAAGTGGCAACGCCCTTTTTTACCAAAAGTTGTCAGTTTTGCTCCAGTTATACAGAATAAAGATATCGTTTTATCGTTTGTATGATGTTAATCATACAATAAATATATTAAGTCAGTAATAATAAAGGTTTAAATAACACTTTTAAATAATAACCATCTCTATAGGAATTTAATTTTTTTGAAAAAATGTCAAATTTTATCCCAAATTTCGACTTTTAGACCAAAAGCGCAGACTCAAGCCATTTTTTTTCAGTGGTAAAATTGCAGGCAGTTGATGTACTAGTATAAAGGCAACTTTTGGCTCCTACCCGTTTTTGATAAAGAAAAAATAATTTTTTTCGCTCCACCCTATTATACATTTAACTAAATAATAATAACCACATAAAATAACTTAAAAGCTATTTATAAAAGTTTTGGCATTGTTACATCTTGGTAAGAGTAATTTAAAAATTAAATTTGATTATTTAAGTTTTCAGTTAAGTCAAAATATTTTATGCACAATAAACATTACTGAAATTGCATTTTTAGCAATGTCTACATGGGAAGTCCATTACTGGAAAATGACTAACCATCCCAGTAATGGACACATCTTAAAACATTAAAAATAAATGGAATTTTAAAAATGGTTTTTAGTATATAAAATTCAAGGTTTTCTATTACTAGCAAATCAAAAAGTTGCAAATTTTGCAAGAAAATACAGAATATATAAATTTACTAAATGAATTTACTCTTAGCATGTTCATTTAAGATTTTCACTGAAAAACAATACAACTTGAAAACATTTTCTGCTTCCTGATTGGTTTGTTTAAGTGTGTCAACAATAATGCAAGATTATAAAATATGCAAGGGGAGTTATCAAAAAAATAATAAAAGTTAAATTTTTATTGGTTACTTTTTTATAAATCAAACACATTGAATGGTGACCATTACTGGCACATCTACCCTATTATAGGCCTTGAAGTTGAAGTGCATTACATATTTGTACTTTTGAAAGTGTTTAGAGAAGTTTTTAATGATTATTATTTGTATTTTACATCAGCACTTCTAATTTTTTTTTAATACCTATATTTATTTTATATAATTTTACTTTTTTATGCAAGAAAATTTTATGTCATGTCATGTGTCACATAAATTTAATTAAAAAGAATAATTTATGTTTACTATTATTAACTTATAATGTAATTTTATTTTATAAATTTGTCATCGATAGTAACTGGCTCCTAGATTTTTGAGCTGGCTCCTAAAGAAATTTTTGCACCCCTGGTTTCGCGATAATATCTCGCGAAACCTTGAAACCGCCTTTTGCTTTCAAAATTTGCTGATATTTCAGCACAACATCACCAACAACTGATAAACTACCAACAGAAGCCATTATCAATCCAAAAAAATAATCAAATAATAATAATAATAAGAATAAAAAGTTGGAATTATACAACCTGATCAAAGATAACACGTGGGATAAAACAGTCAAGAAAAAATGAACACAACCTCTCAGTCGTACGCTCACAGAAGAAGTGAGTAGAAAAAAAAAATCGGGTCGGAGATTAATTCAGGGTTGCCAGAAGGCAAAATTCCGCCCGGTAGCCAGATCGGCAAATACATCGCCAAAAAAAATGGCCGCGCGATCTGAGGGCTCATAAGTCATCTGTTCCTAACATACATATAGGTATAAAACTAATCAGGATTCCCCCCAGGTTTAAAAAACGACAGGGTGCTGCTGGAGAGAAAATTGAACTTTTTTTTTATTCTTAAAGGCACTTTTTTTTATTCTTAAGGGCACTTTTGGGATTCTTGAGGACACTTTTCAGATTCTTAAGGGTACTTTTTGGACTCTTGAGGACACTTTTCAGATTCTTAAGGGCATGTAAAGAATTGAGCCTCTATGTCTAGGTGCACTATGTGTCATTCTAGCATTTCCTGTGAGTACACTTAACTACATACCTTCCCACGCTAGTTCTGCCTTGAAGACAAGCCAACGCCGAATTCTATTGTACTGTGAGCGGAAAGTTCGGACAGTGATGTAGTGGTAAGGTGTTACCCAAAGAGGGGTCTTATGCTTTGATCCTTGCCGAGGTCGTGGGAAACAGAGCCTCTGCGAGAGAAGCGATCTCTGCACACGATTTTTAGGTTTGCGCCCGAAACTTTGCCCTTTGTCTTAGAACGTCCAATGACGGACTTAGTGAAAACGAAACAGAGGGATCTCAAGGCTGCTAAGAGGCTGGAGAGTTTCGAGGGGCCCGCCGCGACAAAACCCGCCCCCAGAAGAAGTTCCCCTGCGAGGATGAAAAGTTAGAGAGAGGGGTTGTTTTGGAGAGATCGAAAAGAGAGTGGTGACTCTCTGGTAAAAGGAGGAAGGAACAAGAGTTTCCGGACTTAGCGCAGTAGAAGCGCTAGTGAGGCCTGACCTCTATGTGTTTTGATACGGCAGGTATCAGGTATAAATCCTAGTGAAGAGAAAAGCACGACCCGTGCTAGAGTGAGAGTTCTTAAACTCTGAATGATTGAGAACGAGTAGTTTTTCCGAAAGAGAAGGAACGGACGTGCCTTGATCCGTATGAACTCTGGCTAGAAGTTACGACTGATCGTAACATTTGGAGACTTTAGTTTGGTTCCAGTTATACTCAGAGTCAAGAGAACATTAATTTATTAGCGATTGACTTACGAAAAATAATTTAATGCTGTATTAACATCTTGTACATATTTTTTATTAGAATTAATATTGTTATGCAATAAAATTCTATTTTCTAATTTATGCGAGAGATTCTCTTTGCCAACGATCTGACCTCGCTACCATTCAACATCTTTATCAGGTCGGCATAGAGGAGTTATTACAGAGGAGTTATTTTTTTATTGTTAGAGGCATTCCTTTAGTTTTTAAAGCCACTTTTAATATTTAAAATTCAGGGCACTGTTTTCAAGACAACATTGAGTCAATTTTTACTATGAAAGCAAATTTTTTAATGCAAAAAGGAGAAGGGATACTTTTTTTATCGAGAGGTAAAATGTGTGCTATTTTGTAAACCAAAGAGCAAGCAGGGTGCAGAACTCTTCTGAAACTGCTTGGGGGCTGCTTTCTGAAACTGCTGTAATAATTATAAAAAAAAAAACAAATATATTTTAGAAAGTAAACAATTAATGTGATTTCTGTTACTTTCAATGAATAATAATTAATATCAGATTTATACTTAATTGCTTTTAACAGAATGCCAACTGAAGTAGAGTTATCTGAAATGTATATATATATTGATCAAGTTGTCGCGAATGCAATTGAATTAAACGTATTCTTGGCTCCTACTAACAGGAAATGTTTTCATAAATTTATCTTTCTAAGCTGTGTGAGATGTTTTGTTTTTGTAGATGCAAATTTCTAAGCTGTGTGAGAAAGATGTTTTTTGTTTTTGTAACTGTATCTTTCCAAGCTGTGTGAAAAATTTGTTGTTGTCGAAAAATGGTTTTGTAAAATGTTTTGTCGGCACGGAAGTGAGAGAATAAAGATATTCGTTACGTTTTTTAAGAGGACTGTTTTTCATGTATTAAAGTATTATTTTCTTTTGTTTTAAAAATGACGAAAGTATTAAAACGGGTAGTTTTAAGGTTTCGAAAATCGCTATGTATGTAATTTGCAATAAATTAGCGCCCGAACAGAAGGACATAGGAAATAATATTTTTTAAGTGGTAAACGGTTCAAGTATGGATGCGTTAAAAATAAAAAGAACGCCGCTTAGAAGCGCATTTATGAAGACTTTAAATGCTTTAAACGAAGCTCTTAACCAGTCAAGCCCAGACGTTAATCTAATAGAAGAGCTATTAGATCAATTAGTAGACAAAGCATCTAGATTACGTTCCACAGATGATGAAATATTAAATTTTATGTTGTCGAATGGGTCTGCGGAAAAAGATTATGTAAAAGAATTCGAAGCATGCGAAGAATACCATGAAAAATTAATAACAGTGAAGAAAAATGTAAGACATTTTTTCGTTAAGCCTGCCGTCGAACATCAACCTCTTTTACCTAATTCGATAGAAATCGAAAGAATGGGATCCCGCACACTCAGATTGCCTGAAATTAGTTTGCAGCCATTTGATGGGGACTCAAGATCGTGGCTAACGTTTTGGAATACCTTCAAGAAAATTCACAAAGACACTGTGTTAGACGATCACTCGAAGCTCGTATATCTGATGCAAGCAATTACTCCGAAATCGAAAGTGTCCCAAATTGTGAACAGTTATCCTATATCGGCTGAAAATTATCCTAAAGTAATTCAACATCTAAAAGAAAGATTTGGAAGAGAAGACACTTTAATTCAAATTTACGTTCGAGATCTGCTGCAGCTGGTATTATGCAATAATAATACATCCAGAAGAGAGTGCAATTTGTCATCGTTATATGACAACCTAGAAACCAAACTTAGATCGTTGGAATCTCTTGGGGTTACAGAGGACAAATATGCGAGCATTTTATTCCCATTGGTGGAATCGTGTTTACCTCATGATGTTCTCCGAATTTGGGAACGGGATCGTGAAAAGTCTGCTCAAGGTAAGAGCGAATTAAATTCTATACTTAATTTCTTAAAAAATGAAGTGTTGTCTGAAGAACGTATTTTATTGCCGCGTACTAGTTTTGGTTTTGATAAATCTAAGAATTTTACTAGATTTAAAAATATTGAATATAATTCTATGCCAACTGCTACTGATTTATTTGTAGGTGATAAATCTAAAGGTAAACATTTAATTAAGAAATATGATGAAGCATGTATATTTTGTGACAAGTGTCACTTATCAGAAAAATGTTTTAAAGCTAATTCGCTTTCTTTTGAAGATAAACAAAGTATAATTTTGAAAAAGGGGGCTTGTTTTGTCTGTCTTAAGAAAAATCATATTTCACGTCACTGTAAATCGAAGATTAAATGTTTAAATTGTGGTAAAAGGCATTTTGCTGTAATGTGTCAAAATGTTTGTAATGAAGAGAGTAATACAGCGTTAGAAAGTCGTAAACATGAGTCAGGGAGTAGTGATACTGTTTTGACTACTCAAGGTTCCGACCCAACTGTGTTATTACAAACTTTGCATGTACGTGTAAAGCACGATGGTAAAGAAAAAATTGTACGGGGAGTCATAGATACGGGCTCTGATCGTTCATATTTATCAGAAGAAGTAATTAAATATTTGAATTATAAAAGTATTGATGAAGTTAAATTAATTCATAAATTATTTGGTGGTGTTGAAACGAGTGAAACAAACCACAACAAATATACAATTCATTTAAGTAGTATTGATAATAGTTATAAATCTGATATGCATGTTTTAGATGTTCCTGTTATTTGTTCTAATATAAAAAAGGTGCCAAATGGACCTTGGTTAAAAGAATTAAATAAATATGGTATTAAGATTTCGGATGTTGAAAACAATGTATGTAAAACTGAAAATGAAATTAAATTGTTAATTGGTTCCGATGTGGCGAGAAAATTACTCACCGGAAATATTAAAGTTTTAAAAAGTGGTCCGGTTGCTGTAAAGACCCATTTGGGGTGGACTCTCATGGGGAAAATTCCAGGTATTAAATCTGAAACAAATGATTCTCTTATGGTTATTTCCTCTCTTTGGAACGAAAGTTCCATTGCTAATTTATGGAAGCTAGATATTCTTGGTATAACTGATCCGGTTGAATCTAAAACTAAAAATGAAATTCATGAAGAAACTATGCAACATTTTAAAAGAAACATAAGAATAGATTCAGATGGGAGGTATGAAGTAGCATTGCCTTGGGTACTAGATAATGCCCGCTTACCTAGTAATAGAGAATTGGCCGAAAAACGGCTTGCTGCAACGAAGAAAAGGTTATCAAATTTGAATAAAACTGAAGTTTATAATGAAGTATTTGATACATGGTTAAATGCAGGAATAATTGAAAGGGTGATCGATAATAAAAAATCCAAAATACATTATTTGCCACACAGGCCTGTATTTAAAGAATCGAGTGAAACTACTAAAGTAAGGCCGGTTCTTGATGCTTCGGCTCATGTGAAAGGTTTTCCTTCATTAAATGATTGTCTGGATAAAGGATTAAATATGATTGAAATGATTCCTTCAATATTGCATCGTTTTCGGAAATTTCCTGTTGGTGCAATATCTGATATAGAAAAGGCATTCCTACAAATAGGTATTACAGAAAGTGATAGAGACTATCTACGGTTTTTATGGAATGATAATATAATTTACAGACATAAACGTGTGGTTTTCGGAATCAATTGCAGCCCTTCTTTACTAGCGGCTACTCTGAAACATCATCTGGAAAGTACTCCTGACAATTTTGTTTCTACAGCAGAAACTTTGAATGAATCTTTGTATGTAGATAATTGTGTTTGTAGTTTCAACACAACTGAAGAGTTAAACAAGTTCATAATTGAATCGAGAATGTTACTGTCTTCCGCGAAATTCAATTTAAGGGGATGGCTGTCAAATTATCCAATTCAAATTATGTCTGAAACTTCAACAGTTAGCATAACACCAGTATTAGGCTTAAACTGGGACCTAGAAAACGTTACCCTATCTTGCAAAACCGGCCCTATTGTGGAAGAACAAATTATTCCTACAAAACGAGCTCTACTTTCATTGGCTCAGAAGGTTTTTGATCCTTTGGGATTTGCCTCACCCGTGACTTTGCTCCCTAAACTTATTCTACAAGAATGCTGGAAGTTGAAATTAAAATGGGATGAATTAATTCCAGAGAATTTAGATAAACAATTTTTGAAGTGGGTGCAAGGAATAAAATTAATTTCTGACACCAAACTTGAGCGCTGGATGAATCTAGATAACTTTGAAAATGATGCAAGTCTTCACATATTTTGTGACGGAAGTAAACACGCATATGCTACTTGTATTTTTCTGAGAGCAAAGAAGGAAAATGAAATTTTGGTGAATTTTATACAAGCACGCGCAAGAGTAGCTCCTCTTAAGAACCTAACTATACCGCGGTTAGATCTTTTATCATGCTGCATTGGAGCCAGGTTGGGTAGTCGTGTCATTGCTGATTTAAGAATTCCAAATTTGAAGATCTGTTATTGGTGTGATTCAACCACAGCTTTAAGCTGGACAAAGCGAGATGATAGAGGGGAACATTTGTCTGGAATCGTATAGAAGAAATCAGGTCTTTATCACAGAAAAATCAGTGGCGACATATTTCAGGAAAATTTAATCCGGCTGATCTCCCTTCCAGAGGTTGTTCCATTGAACAGTTCTTGCAGCTAAAATGGTGGGAGGGACCAGCCTGGCTGGCTGAGCCAGAATTTACTTGGCCTCAAAGTGTCGAATCACCAGATGAAGAAGTTATTAATGCTGAGAAACGGAAAAGTGTCATTTCAGCATTAAACAAGAACACGAAACCTAATGATTGGTATTATCGACGATTTTCATCATACAAGAAAATAATAAGATTGATTGTATGGATTCTAAGATTCATAAGTAATTCAAGAAAACCAAATTCAAAAGAAGTATCTGAACTTACATGTTTTGAACTAGACCAAGCTGAAAGAAAATTAATGATTTTGATCCAGAAAGACAGCTTTGATGAAAAGAATAATGAGAAAATTCGTAGCCTAAGACGAATCCTAGATGAAGATGGTATCATCAGAGTAAAAACACAAGTCATCTATTGAGAAGATACTGTCAATTTTAAGTACCCAATTATTTTGCCGTCTGACCATCCTGTAGTCCACCGATTTATCTCCTGGAAACACCAAGAGCTATTACATGCAGGAGTGGCTCTTTTGATGACATCTATATGAGAAGACTACTGGATCCTGAAAGCCAGGAAAACCATTCGAGCAGTAGTTCAGAAATGTGTGCGATGCAAAATATTTAGTGCACAGAAGACAGAGTCAAAACCTATTGCATTGCCAGCAGAAAGAGCTCAAGATGCGGCAGTATTCCAAATAACCGGAGTAGATTTAGCTGGACCCTTATATTTGAAAAATGGGAAAAAGGTATGGATTGTGTTGTACACTTGTGCAGTGTACAGGGCCCTACATTTAGAATTAGTGACGTCATTAGCAACAGATACCTTCCTCCAATCTTTTAGGCGCTTTATAGTGAGAAGAGGAAAACCGACGACCGTTTATTCTGATAATGGTAAAAATTTTGTCGGTGCAGATAGAGCTTTTTCAGACATCGATTGGGAACATATCTCAGCTGCAGCAGCTGTACAAAAGATTCGTTCGAAATTCAATCCGCCTACTGCTGCCTGGTGGGGTGGTTGGTGGGAGCGGTTGATACAAATGGTGAAACGCATCTTGAGGAAAGTACTAGGTAGAGCCTCATTATCCTATGAAGAGCTTATCACAATTCTTTGTGACTGCGAACAAGTTGTAAATGCTAGACCACTCACGTATGTCTCAGAAGATGTGGATGATCTAGCACCTTTAACACCATCAATGTTTCTTCAAGAAATAAGATCTTCAGATGTGATAGATTTTGATGTAATTGATGCACAAGAATTAAACAGAAGAGCAAAGTATAGACAACAAGTTCGAGAACATCTAAGAAGACGATTCCGTATTGAGTATTTAGGGCAGTTACGGCAACAAAATTCCCTGCAAAAGAATGTCAAGCAACTGACCATTGGTGATGTCGTTCTCGTAGAGTCTGATAAGAAACATACGTATTGGACTTTAGCTCGTGTGCAAGAACTAATTTCTGGAAAAGATGGTCATCCGAGAGTTGCTCGGGTAAAAACTGAAAATGGTGAACTTTTAAGACCAATACAAAAACTGTACAATCTAGAGATTCCAAGAGAACAATCTTTAGAGCCAGTATTACGAATGAAAAGTGGCAGAAGAGTGACTGTTCCAAACAGTTATCAGTCATAAGACTATTTTTGAACATTGAACATTATAAACTCCTTTTTTCCTTATTTTTAGTATATCTCATTTCCTAGTGTTAATTTGAATTTGTAATAATATGTTTAATTTTTGTTTGAATTTTTGCAGGAAATTGTATAATTTGTCTTTGAAAATTAGTATTAAGAATATCTATGCTTTCGCCATGTAAGTTAAGTATAATGTTACACATATTTTGTTTTATTTTGAATTTTGTTGCACATATTGTTGAGTTTTCCTGTTGAAAACTCAAGGTGGGAGATTGTTGCGAATGCAATTGAATTAAACGTATTCTTGGCTCCTACTAACAGGAAATGTTTCCATAAATGTATCTTTCTGAGCTGTGTGAGAAAGATGTTTTGTTTTTGTAGATGTAAATTTCTAAGCTGTGTGAGAAAGATGTTTTTTGTTTTTGTAACTGTATCTTTCCAAGCTGTGTGAAAAATTTGTTGTTGTCGAAAAATGGTTTTGTAGAATGTTTTGTCGGCACGGAAGTGAGAGAATAAAGATATTCGTTATGTTTTTTAAGAGGACTGTTTTTCACGTATTAAAGTATTATTTTCTTTTGTTTTAAAAATGACGAAAGTATTAAAACGGGTAGTTTTAAGGTTTCGAAAATCGCTATGTATGTAATTTGCGATACAAGTATATTATATGTTTCAATTTTAGTTTTTATATTATTCAGGTTGTGAAAATAATGATTTGCAAGGAGAAAAATTGGTAAAATGGCAAACGGCAGCTTCTTGAAATAGCTTTGGAATTAAATTTCTAAGTTGTCATAACTTTATCATCACCATTTTTACTTATAATTCTTAACAATCTTTCTTCGATAATTTCCATTGCTTACTTTTGTTTGATAAATTTTTCAGTCATATTTAATTAAATTGAAAATTAATAAGTTGCAATTCAAATTTTTCAATTTCCAATGAATCAAATTTAAACAAGCTGGATTCATCTATATTGATATATTTTATGTAATGTCACTGTATTTTGATCAAAATATCAATTAATGCTGTGCCAAAAATACTCTTTCGCATACCATTTTTGGCATGCATGTTATAGGTTTGCTGACCCTGACTTACGGGGAAATTTAATTAGATGATTACTCAATATGTGGTACTTTTCGGTTAGCCGGGTGCCAGTGATATATATATCCATGTATACACACACACACGCATATATATATATACACATATATCTACACATATGCATACATACGCATATATATACACATATATGTATGAATATATAGATATATATGTATATACATGTATATTTATATATGTACATATATCGCTGGCGCCCGGATAACCGAAAAGTACCCAATATGTAATATAAATATTAAAATATGGTTTTCAGATACAGAAAGTAGACATCAAATACAGATGTAGTACATTTTCAAAAATTATTTTCCTACATTTTAAATATTTTTAGAGGAAATTTAAAAGCTTATGCCATTTTAAAAAATATTTAAAGTGTAAGAAAATAATTTCTGGAAATGCATTCCATCTGCATCTGACGTCTACTTTCTACTGGTGAAAACCACATTACAATATTTATATTAGTTAATAAGTAATCATTTAATTAAATTTCCCCATACATTAACATGGGATTTCCCAATCAACAAGGGGAACACTTGTATCTGTGAAGCATGCCTTTAAGAGGCTACTTCACTCAGGTGAAAACACCCGCTCGCTAATGTTAATCCTATGGAGGAAATAATTTAAGATATACCCCGTTTGCATTTGAATATTTTTAAATGATTTTTTTTTTTTTTTGCATTGGATAGCTGAGGTCAATCGCTATGCACACTTTTTTGTACTTTTTCAATTTTGATTACAAGTTTTTTTTTTAATTAAGATACTTTTACTTTCGGAACCAGTTTCGAAAGTGACTTAATAAAAAAAACTGCAACAAAAATGGAAAAAATAGAAAGGAGCGTGCATAGAGATTGACCTCAGCTATCCAATGCAAAAAAAAATCATTTAAAAATATTGAAATGCGAATGAGATATCTTAAATTATTTCCCCCATAGGATTAACATTAGCAAGCGGGTGTTTTCACCTGAGTGAAGTATCCTCTTAACCCCTCTGCAACGAGCGTGCTTTACAGAATATTTAACCTTTTATCACTGGTTTTTAAAAATAGAAATTTTCGCCTAATTGAATCTCAGAAATGTTTTGATTAAATAAGACAAATTTTTCAATTAAAAATGAAGGGTAGGAATAATCAAGGATTTTGAGCACTTTGTGTGACACATATATGCGACACTTGTCACAAAGGGGTTAAATGATTAAATAAAATATGCAAAACTAAATATGGAATGCATGCAACACCACACAAACTGAATTAGAATCTAAAAATAATATTCCAATTTCATGAGGTGCTTAATTGAACACAATCTTTCTTTGTAAAGAATACCTCCTTCTTGATGTAACAGGATACTTGCTATTTCATCTGTTGGCAAATCCCAAATCGTGAAATCTATTTCAGTAAATAAAAATAATAATGGTTGGAGTAAAACACAGTTGTGCAAGGGATGGTTCCTAGAGGTTTCACAATTACCTCTAGGAAATAAGCCAAAATAAGTTGGCGACAAGGAAACACACACAAAAAAAAGCCCTGAGTGGCATGGCTTTAATAAAAAAGTATGATAAAATTCAACACAAAATAAATGAGCACTAGATAACTTGCTACAAATGTTTAAACTTTAAACAAGAGCTTGAATAAAATGTAAATTTCAGATTCACAAAATTACGATTAAATTTTTTACAAATATAAAATATGTTCAAAATTTAGAAAAGCAGGACCCTGTGAGGAAAGTTTGAACAGACCCATGACAGTTACGGATATAAAATTACTAATATCTTACATTAAAAAAGCTGTTAAAGGTAAAGTTTAAATTTTTATTTGTGAATATGAACATTTTTATATGTTAAAGTAATCAAGAATTAACCGGAGATCTGGGTAATTCTCATAAAGTATACTTATGATTACTTCTTTATGAAATTGGAATCAGGGAATAAAATTAAAGTTCTTAAGTGGAGGGGAGATCCCCCTCATTATTTATAATATATAGCTTACAAGAGCATTCTTCTATTCCAGTTTGAATATTTAATAAATTCATTAAATTTTGTATTTCAATTAGATGCGAAATTTAATGCTCTCTTTCGTAAAAGTCTCATTTGGCAATTTTATTGTTTAGTCAATTAATCTTTTTCTTTAGCTTTTTATATTAATTTTCCTTTTTTATGACTAATTAAAAAAATTATCAATTTTTGGCAAGCTGTACTCATTCGTATTTTCTTTTTATTTCTGACTACACCAAGTTAGTTTGGGTTTTTCTTTTAAGAAATTGTTCATTATACATTATATTCAAATGATTCTGATGTTGGTAATAGTGGCAGATGAGCTAAAAGAGAAATTACAAGTGAGGAATTTGCTATTTCAGTTACAATTAGAAAAAAACAGCTATGAAATAACAAAATGCCTGTAATTATAAATCGGAACTATCATGGCATTAATTTATTATAAAATTTGTTTATTACCAATCTGACACTTTTAAATTTAAAAAATAATCATCGAACAGGAATTACTCTGCTAGTCGGGAATAACATTTGGCATAGTCCCTAATTTTATCTATAATGACAATACTGAAAATAAAATATTTATTCAGAACATACTGTTATTTGTAATTTAAATCTACAAAAATATAATTTAAAAAAAGGTTCACTGAGGGCTATAGTAAACAGTAGAGGGTATATGATGTATAACTCTCTGGATTTTTTTAAGAAGCTTTGTATACCCTCTTTTTATGACTAAGGAATTGGTTATATATATTTGAAATAAAAGCTCAAAAACGTTTATTTAAAATAGGTTGGAATTTTCTTTAATAGCATTTAATGTAACATAAAAGATAACACAACAATATTAAATAAATAAACAATTAACTTCAAAATACTAACATTAAAAAACACAGGATAATAATAATACAACACTGAACAAGAACATTTGTAACTTTAAAGTAATTAATGATAAATCATATCAGACAGAAACATGAAATAAAACCATCAGGAGGAAATACAACTGTAAATGAACATTATTAAATTTAAAATTAAGTCAATAGATAGATATTTCATGAAGGTTTAAATTCATAATAAATAAATATATTACATACTCTGTTCATGAGGAACATCATTAAACATAGCAGGTTGTAAAGCCCACTGGTTCCAGCCCTGGGCTCCCCACATTTTAATTTTCTTGAATTCTAAAAGAAAAATAAGACATATTTTAAATGACATATTTGGTAACCCATTAAACACATTGATAAGAAAAAACAACAACAAATACATGTAAAAGATATATAATGATTCAGCAACATTTTTATGATAATGTAATCCTCTCTTACATATCAAAACCTTTTCTCAAACGCAAAAAAAATTCTGTCGTACTATGCTGCATTAGACAATAAACTGATTCAACATGATAACTATGATGTCAAAGGCATGAGTCTATGTTATGATTTTAATTGAAAGAGAAGGGTTGAAACAGCCTGATACATGCTAGTAGAGGTCTCCATAGGTCAACATTTTCAGGCATGAAGCCAGCCTGATATAAGAGCTAAAAAATCCTCACACTTCTTTCTAAGCCCAGCCCAAACCAGGGTTGGGTTTCTTCAAGGACAGAGGATGAAGTTCACAGAAATTATTAAAAAATATGCCCAAAATTAAAATATATTAACCTTCTAAGATATAAAAACAAAGCATAATTGTGTAAATTAATCTAATGCAATATAAATTTTAGAAATGATAATCTTAATGAACATTAATGTAATTTTTAATTTATTTTAACTGAACTGAAGAGAAGAATTTCTCCCCTGTTTGAGGATTACATTCAAATTGATGAAAATGTTGACTTCACAACCCATGACAGATGAAGATATTCTGGCCAATTTAACTAAAAAGGAAAATAAAGAGAAATAGCTGAATAAAATGGAGAATGATGCAGAGGTCGAACTCTCTTCCGTGCCCTTCAATGAAGCGACAAAGGCTTTGAAAACTGTTCAGTGTTTTCTGTTTCAACAAGAAGATGCCAATTGTGCTTTGAACAATTTGGAAAAAGTGGATGCCGCTATAAACAAATGTAGAATGCAAAAATCGAAACAAAAGATTTTTTAAAGTCTAACTTCAGGGGTCGAACAAGGAAAATTTTAGGGCCTATTTAGGGCCCATTCACAAAAATCTATTTAATAAAATGGGCCACTTCACAAAATTCTATTCCATAAAAACTTACTACTTATTATTTTGTTATGTTTTAAAATGTGTAATTTATAAACAAACAAGTTCACCAGAGAGGAAAACTTAGAAAAAGGATTTTAAATAGTTTTTGTTTATAAATGCTTGGTTCGAATTTGATTAACTGGATTTCAACTTTCATTACAAAATGTTACTTTTCACAAAAATATAATAAATTTCACCAAAATAACCTTTATTTTTCACAAAAAGGGCCCCCAAGAAAAAAAAAACCTACATCGACCCCTGGACTTAAAGAGATAAATCTATTTTTACATTTTATTTCTCCTTACTCATTTATTTTTTTATAAGAATATTACAGTACATATTACTACTAACATCATGTGTGTATCTGTGTGAGTATGGGTTTTGTGTTTGTATGGTGATGTTAGAAATGTACCTTTTTCCACAAAAATACTGATTAACATAAAATGACTATAAAATATTACTCTGCAGACATCATTTACATTCTTTGATATCTTTGTTTTACTGATTTAATTTTAAATTCATCCTAAATGCCTTTTGCTGTTTTATCGGTTAATAATACAAAAAGATTTTTGCAGCCCTTCGACTTTGTCTTAACGAGGTTCGACTGTATATATGGTAAGGGGGAAAGGAGCATCGTCGAAGTTTTTTAAATAGCAAATTCAACCTTCCTATTTTATTAGACATGTTTACTGATTTCTAAATTGGTATTCATTTTTCCATATCATCAAGAGTTAAACTAAAACACGTCATTACTGAGGTGATGGGAATGAAATGGGTTTTCCATAATCTTTTTAATTTTAGTAATGTATAGCTCATGGATCTTTTTATGCCATATAAAATGCATTTTGCTTACTTCGGTTGTGGGAGGCAACACATTACTTCCTGTTTTAATGACTTTGTTTACTTTTCACGTGTATTGTAAGGAGCTCTAAAATTAGAATTAACAATGTTTGATTTTTAACAGTGTTATAGTACGCTTTCTTTTTCATTTTTTAATCACATGTAAAGAAAGGATAACAGGTCTGAGGCTTTGAAAAATCGTAAATTTGATAGATTATCAGCATGTGCTTGTATCCGTCAGATGATGTAAGTACATTTTTAGATCAGATGAATGTTAGAAATCAGCTCACTTTGTGTAATCTTTTTCAAGCATAATGAATTCGAATTTTTCTTACTGCCTATTGCACTGTTTTGTATATATTGTGCTGTCCTCTAAAAAAAAAAAACCCACAGTGAAATGTTTCCTAAAAAAAAAAACCCACCCTAATACTACATCAAATATTTCACTAAAGTCGATTTTTTTGTTTTGTTCCGTTTTTATACACCTTTTAGACTAATAAAAATAGTTAAAAATACCTAAGGAGTGTTTATTTAGCTGAAAAATAATTTAAATTAACAACTGAAGAATTCTGGTAAAACATGAGCTTCATTTTTACAGATTTTCTTGTTATAATAGAATTTTAGAATGATCTACATATAATATATATATTTTTTTTTTATGTTAATATGTAATAAAATTCTTCATTTTCAGCTGATTATGTCAGGTATGGATTTTTTGCAAGTGACATGGGTTAATTTTTTGAAAAGTGGGTTTTTTTCAAATTCTCACTTAATTGGCTGCCATTTTGTAATAAAGTAATAAAATGAAAAATGCCCAACATTAAAATCTTAGTCAAAACAAGCTGCAAAAAATTAGCCATGTTTAATTTTTTAAAATTCTTTATTAGACTTTATATAGAGAAAATTTCAAAAAATTGTTTTTTTTTTTAAAACAGGACAGCACAATACCTTACAATCTTAATTCTTGACAAACAAACTAAATAGTATATTAATCACAGATTTTATTTTCCTTCCCAAACAGTACAGGGAGTTGCCATCTTCAATAAATGCCCATCAAATAACAAGTGCAACAATACAAAACTTAAAAGAAAACTTTTCTGTTGATATGTTCACCAAAAACAATACATGGAAGCAATAGGTACAGAGCGAGTTAAATGAAGTTCACCAAAATCTTACAAACAATGCTTGCCAAAAGGTGTATAGCATTTGCTACCCAACAACATGGTCCATTTGAATTTGGAACTGCAACCACTAACATATTTCCTATACTTGAATAAATCTCAGATAATATGCTTAATACCACCCCTAGTCAGAATATTTTCTCAGATGTTGAGAATCGTTTGAAATATTCTGGAGCATATGGATTTGAAGGTGTACAAGAAAACTAGTCATTACCCAATAATAATAAAAAAATCTTTGAGTAGTTAAGGACTAGTGTACTTGTATAAATAATATCTTCAATTATAAATGGAATATAAAGGAGTTGAAGAAAATGAAAAAGAAACAGATGAGATTAAAATTGTATGGAATTGGAATTCATCTGCAAAGTTGAAATTAAAATATGAATTCCAACCAATTCTGAAGGATTTGAGAAAGTTATCAAGCAAGTATAAAATGAATGTGAAAAGCATAAGTTCTTAAAACATTAATAATAGCAAAAATGTGATTTTAAAAGATTAAAACCTGACCATCCACTTATCAAATAAAGGAATTAAATCTGAGAAAAAATATTGAATAATTTGAAGGTTCTAGGGTAGATGAGCCAGTAATGGACACCCTTAAGGAATTTCTTAAAAAATTATTTTTTAATTAATAGTTGTAATTGTTATATCCCACATTTCTTAATATTATATTAATCTACCAACAATATTTAACCATGCTCAATAGTCACATTTCCCAATGTGAATCGAAATTTAATTGTAAATAACAGAAATAAATCAAAACACCCTAAATTCCAGTAATGCTCACCCCACAAAAAGTAATTGATTAATTGATATTATGATTGTATTTAAAACTAGAATTTAAAGAAAGCATATTAATGAAATAAAAAAAGCTGAATTTTTATTGGTTATTTTTTTATAAACCAAAAATATTGAAGGTGGCCTATTACTGGAAGGCGGTCCATTACTGGCACATCTACCCTATATGGTCACAAATAAAAAAAGTTACTATTATTGAAGATATAGGAGCTGTAATAAGTGGAACTAGTATATTTAATAAAATACAAAATATTTTTAGAACATGCCCCACTGCCGTTGGAAGATATAGCCTGTACAAGATGATATTCACGAAATGAAGCAGGAAAATATTCGGATTATCTGTTCAATAACAGACATTTATACTACAAGAACAATTATTTTTTAATTGTCTGATCATGTTCCCATTAATAGTATTGCTTCAGATTTGTAATTTAAAGTTGTTTTAACTTAGATTGTAGAATATAAGTTAAAGACAATTAGTACAACAGTTCTATTACCTTATTAACTACTATATACATATTTTATATTGCAGTCATTACTGAGAAATAGTGGTTGTTTGGACAATTTGTAGAGTTTTCATGCAAATTAGTACTGCATCTGATGCCATCATTCTTTTATATATAAAAAATTATATATTTAACTATATATAAAACTTTTATATTTAAACTATATATAGTTTAAATTAAAGTGTTTCAATTTAAACTCCACAAACTTTTTTGCCCATAGCATCATAGCAATGCCCCTCCCTCTAATATATGTAAAATAAATGAGTAAATATTTCTAATAAATTACAAATCTTTTTAGAAACATTAATATATAAGTATCGGAATAAAAGTCTAAGACATTTAACAAATGCACTTAAATTATGCGATGAATGGCAGATCTGCACTGTAATAAATAACGGATATAAATTAACATCAAACATTGCTGTGTTTAATGAAATAAGAAAATAATAAAAGGCAAATCGTAGACAAAACAAAAATGAAATTATTTGCAAGACATTAAAAAATATATTAATATTACGAAACACCAATAAACGAATATGAAAAAATAATACATCATTAATAAAAATAAATATGAATGATGAAATTTAATAAACATCCAAATATTAAATACGAAATAAATACATATACATAGTTAAATTAGAAAGAAAGTAACGATCGCTTGCAACGATTCAATATAATAGGCTATAAATTCAATATGCGAATCACTTTAGCCAAATGGAAATAAAATTCCTTTAATACAATTAGAAACCAGACAATTATAGAATTCCATTCTAATGTACAGTATTCTATACGTAGGGGAAAAAAATCTACAATTTATGTCTTATCCAGGACTTTTCAGGCGCATCTAAACCTAGTAATATTTAGTGACTCTGGATTAAAAACATGCCGGTAAAAGAACATCCGTGACATAATCATAAAATTTAAACACGGCATTAATTTTATAATCAGAATTAAATAATAATAATAATGACAACTTTTATCTTCCTGTTGAAACAGTCAGGTCAAACAAATCAGCAATTTAAATAAACAAACAAAATAAGCACAAATGAGATATGCAAATTACACACAAATTGCCGGGAAAACAGCCCTTCTCCCCCGGATTACTCTAAAGTTTGTTCAAATTACAGAAATTATTTTAAAATGCTTTTTTTTTTACTAAAAAAATGCCTGAAAAGATGGTAAATTATGATAAATAATAAATAGATGAGATAGTATATACTATAAGAACTAATAATAAAAACGAATGTGTAAAAAACATCCCATACCAACTAAAGTATTTAAACACAATTGAAGTAAGATATTTAATTATGTGTTAACAAAAAAATCATGTTATTTATTTTTTATAATAATAACATTTCATTATGCCTCAAGCGAACATAACTATTTTAATATGAATAAAAGAATGTTGCCATATCCCATATGGTAGTTATAATTATTTTGCATTTTCAAAGAGTACATACATGTAGAAACACTCCATGCATTTTTGACTAAATCACCAATAGAGGACGCTTTAAAAGGTATATGAAGTGGCTATGGATGATGTATGGCTGTCGGATTTAAATCCTCATGTAATTAAAGTGCCCTTAAACATAACAGAGTGGTGACGACATTTGCACAGAGCGCATGCTCAGTTCGAAGTTTTTGTCCAGACTACGGGAAAAATTAGATAGGGAATTCAAGCGCTCGAATACGCCATCTGGTGCAGAAAAGATATTGGGAATTCAAGCGCTCGAATACGCCATCTGGTGAAAAAATTTATAACTTCTCCCTTCAGGAAAATCCCTTGCAATCCCATTGCGTTACATGCATTTTTAATTTGTTCATAATGATTATTTTTATGCACAATTTCAGATTTCATGTGCTATTTGTGTTCTGTGTTTATATGTCAAAGTAAAAATTATCCGAATTTGAATATCTAACACTTTTAAACGCGTTTACAATAAATAATGGTTTCAATGGCACTTTAGCATTAGTTAAAGGGCTAATTTTCCTGTACCGACGGCTGCAATCAGCGCCTCTATAGGCCGTTTTAAGTCCCAATACCTTCTCGCTTCAGGAAAATTCCTTGCAAGCACATTGCATTACATCATCAACGCCCCCCCCCAAAAAAAAAAATCTGTAGGGGGCGTTGATTACATGCGTTTTTAATTTGTTCGTAATGATTATTTTTTTTTTGCACAATTACAGATTTCATGTGATATTTGTATTCTGTGTTTATATGACAAGGTGAAAATTATCCAAATTTGAATATCTAACACTTTCAAACGCGTTTACAATTACAATAAATGATGGTTTCAATGGCACTTTAGCATTAGTTAAAGGGACAATTTTCCTGTACCGACGTATGCGATCAGCGCCTGTATAGGCTGTTTTTAGTCCCAATAGTATTATATACATTATAATAATGTTATATAATACATATTACAGATAATGATTTATTACAGACCAGCTGATCTGCCCGGCGTTGCCCGGTTCCGTCAAAAATTAATGCGAAACCGAAGATCATTTTAAAAATCGCTGCACGAAACCGTTCCTCTAAAAACGGTCTCTAGGAAAGTAAATGGATTTTTTTCTCTAGGAAATTAAATAGAGAGACGGACTTCGAAACGGAAGTAAATTTAATACCACCCCCTCAAATGTCTGGATCATTTGATTCAAAGCGGGTCAGTTTTTGGTAAATATAAAAAAGTTACCGTTCTATTTTCACAAAATTTCCATTTTTGGAATCCGAAAAATAAACTACGTAGATACTATGTGTATCAAATAGATAAGTCCAATAGTTTTCTTAATACTCGAGGATTAGTGAAAACCACAATATTTCGTTGCCTGAGATTATCAAAACGGAAAATTTATTTTACAGTTTCGAAAAAAAAAATAGCCATTTTCGATGCACGCACAAGAAAATTTGGAACAGATGTGTTACACTCACGCTAAAATGTAAACAAAAGATTGGCGACTGTTTGGTTGGCGCGATTTCTAAGACTGCGCCAAACGAATAACTTAATACAATGGCTAGGTTGCCATTAAAGGAAAAAATCCCCTAAATTTGGCGACTTTTTTCTTTTTTTTAACCGATTAATTTTTTTTTTTTTTAGCGTGAGTGTAAAGCATGTAAGCCGAAAATTTTTACTTCCAGCGCCAGGGTACAGCGCCTAGAATACATAGTGTGGAAACCGTCTATCTTTGTAATGCTTTAAAAAGTGCTAAAATGTGGTAGCCTATAATATTGCAATCAGAGACAAAACAATGCGTATCACGTTTTTTAGCCATGCTTTCATAATTAAAAAAAACTTATAAAAATCATTAAGTCAGAGGAGAAAAGGATATAATTTAAGTATTTAAAATACTTACCACCATCCGAAACATTCTAATATTCTAATACAATGTTTACGTTGAGAAGATGGCGCTGCGATCCCATCATAATCTTTTCAGCAACGTTGTACATTTATTGGATTCAATTTTTTAGTACTATTTTGTAGCAGATTTCCACACTATTTATTCTAGGCGCTGTAGCCAGGGGGACATTCAGATCTAAACAACTTTCCGACACGTATCTCCGCTTCCTCTACGCCGTATAGAAACCGTGCTGTGCACAAGCTGCAAAATATTTAGGTTTCAGTTTCTACCACCAGGGGGCGTATTCTGTTCTAAACAATTTTTTTTCCGAACGAAATTCCGGCATTCGTTCCTGCTGCCTACGACACCTTATAGCAGGCGTGCTGAGCACGCGCTGCAATATCTTTTAGTTTGAATTTCAACCACCAGGGAGCGTGAAATTTATATCTTACTTAGTTAGCTATATCTTAATTAGTTCGTGTTAAGTTGAATGAACTAATTCTTGTTGAAATCAGGCCAATAGAAGCCGAGAAAATAAATCCGCCCACCCTAATGATTAATGTTCATAAATGGTGGTGACTAAGGGCTGAAAAATTGATACCGTAGTTTATTTAGTACTTGGGAGACCTGAGAAGAATGTTGGAAAAGATTTCGTTTGAATAGGACCAATTTTAAATGCAAAGTCTTTTAGTTCCACTTTTCTCGACAGGGAGCTCTGTTCTAAACAAACCATAGACCTTTTATTTTTACTCTGAGAAACAGATCTCTTTCCGAATGGTAACTTCGATACGTGTCCTCGCTGCCTACGGCACCTGTACGACTGCCGCAAGTATAACTTTAATTAAAAAGAAGTATTATTTGCGATGTTTTTCAATTTGGTAACAATATATAACAAGTGGGTAAGTGTGATCGAAGATCGCACAAAGGGTTTGGTTTAATATTCCTTTCAAAACACTTTATCCTTCCTTTAATAAATACAAATAAATTTCATTTAAATATATATATATATAATTTAAGAAATTACAATAACCATTGGGGAAATGTTCCGACAGCTTAAAATAAATAAATAAATAAATAAATAAATACCGTACTTTTGTGTTATAGCGGTCCCCACAATTATGATTATGCCAAGGTTGCAGTTATGATTTCGCCAAGATCATCGCAATCGCAATGCTTATATATGCCTCCTACATACGCATATATATATTCCAAACACTCCTGTATGTGCCATATACGTCATTATACACATATTATTTACGTCTTATATACATTATATACACATGTCATATATATACATCATATACGACTATAACTTGGAAACATACGTCAAGAAATGTTATATATATATATATTATATATTATTACAATGATATACATGCTTTATAAATTGGCGATAAATCTTGGTCGCTTGGCGATTCATCCTTGGGGGGGGGGGGGGCGCTATAACACGAAAGTACCAAATTTACAATCTATATATATAAAAGCCGTTCTTGGTATGTATGTTCCTTATACAAATCTACAGTTTTTGTCAGATTTGGACTAAACTTGGTGTACATATACTTTAGAACACGAGTAAAATTACTGTCAACTTTAAAAATTTCTCAGACCATTCTTTACCCCTTTTTTCAAACATTTCCCATAGTTTATCATTACAGAAATCCATTTTTTTTCCTCAATTTCTAATTCAATTTCTTTCCCGTTGCCATTCAAAGGAACTGCGTATGGACAATATTTTTATAAACCAATTTCAGATTAACTCGCTATAATTTGAAATCTGAAAGTGACGTCAATTTTGTCAGTTGTGATTTTTTTCGCATATTACAAAGATAAGTGCTTTAAACGACATAGTACATATATTTAAAAGTGTTTGGAGAAAAATAAATAACTTACCTAATAATTTTACAAAGGCAAATTGTTTCCACTGGTTTGTTAATATTATAGTTAATTTTCTAAGAAATAAAAACATTTTTTGCGCATTCAAACTTCATGATTAAATTTATTCAACATAATCAAAAATCGTCTGTCAAATATTGACATTTAGCAATCATTACATCGTAACTTTTTTCAGCTTGAGCTTCAACCAAGGAGGCATATTTAAATTCCTTGGATGTAGGTGGACAGTAGATGTCCTATTAATAAAAATTGAATTTAAAGAAAACTATACGGTATTTCCCATTATTTTTTCTTCAAAAATGGGTGTTAAAACAAATGGGATTAAAAGTAAAATGGTTTATCGGGATAAACAAATTTAAAAGCATTTTTTTAAATATAAAACATTTATTTTAATTTAAAAAAATAATATATTTTTTATACGATCGACAACGTGACGACATTTTCATTTCACCAGCTTCGAAATTATTATCCAATTCGTAAGAGAACACTATATTTTTGAAAAATAACGTTTTGCATCAAAAATTACATAATTTCAAAACGTAATTTAGCAAATTCTGTTTAAATTACATTGTAAGTATAATTTCGGAGTTAAATTTAGTATTTAAGAATATTGTTTAAAATTTTTCAATGAGTACAGTAGTATTGGATTTCTTTAATCGCTTTCATGTTTTAAATACGAATGAGCATGTGACGTCACGCACTCAAGTAAAGTCGTTTTTCTCAATTAACCCTTTCACGCTCAAGGGCTTTTTCCCTTCTACAAAAATGTTGAAATAAATGATTGCCACCGGAAATTATGAAAAAAATTATTTGTATATAAGAAAAAAGCGATATTTCACATTCATAATAAATGGAAAACATTTCTATTAAAATTCTGCTGTCATTGTTGAATTTCGTAATTAAAATTTTGTGGTAAAATTTTGTGGTTTCATAGGGAAACCAATGTCCGTTAAAGGGTTATAGCGTATCACAGAGACATGGTGATATTGTCTTATTTTACATTCACAATAGCTAAAATATTGTGTTGTATTGGCATATTTAGTCTTGGATATCTTATGGTCCTGTAAGGGTTAACTGTAGCCGAAAAGTAACAATTCTTGCGGAGTTAGTAATTCATAATTTATTGTTTCCTACACATAATATAATGTATTTTAACTATTTGAAAATTACGAGAAGCTTGGCGAAACTTCAAGCAATTTAGCTCAACGTTTTCTCTACGTTAAGTTGACAAACGTGCACATTATCTATAAATATAAATGCATATTTGTACATGATTCATGAAGTGAAAGAATCTGTTTTAACTAGACACGTATCGGTTCAGAGAAAAATCTACCCCGGTGAAAGTGTCATCATATTTTAAATTATGTACCGGTTTTCATTCACAAAATATTAGTATTTTATAATAATTACACAAAGTAGCGTAATTTCCACAGAATGTATTGGTCGCCAAAGTATAAGTTTAACATCCTTTTACCGTACAATTTTTCAGAATATCAAATCACTTTAAAATAACTTTAAAATCCATAAGACATCAGTAAATTGAGATACACTTTTCAAACGAATAACATTGAGAGTACATTTATTTTATTCGATCGCATAAAAATTGAATGTGCTATGTTTAGAAATAAATGTCCTCAACTTTATAAAGATCAAACAAGTTAATCTTTCGTAATTGGATTGGACACAGATTTAAAAATATACATGCTTTAAAATTACTTTAAAATCCATAAAAAATCAGTAAATTGAGATATTTTCAAACTACATTTGAAAGTGCATTTATTTGGAATTGATAGTTTAAAAAATGAAATTATGCGATATTTAGTAGTTACAAATATGCAGTACAAGCAAAATTTAATGGTTAGGTCGGTGCTACCGTCCATATGATGGCGATATTACTCACGGATATGTTTTTGTTTTATAATATAGACAGATGCCATATGAAAGTGAATTTTGCAAAGTGTTACGACATTTGGTAATTTTTTTTTATCAATGTCAGGAAAATCGTATATTTTTACAGGGTGTTCTAGAAAGGACTCCCCAACTTTTAAATGAAATAACTTCGAAACAGTGAGAGATAGAAATGTGAAACAAGTTGAATGTTAAACAGATAGGTCTGGAATTTGTTATACACGAATGTGAAAAAATAGTTCCAATATTGGATAATAGGTGGCAGCACAAGCACATGGAACTTTAAATGGTACTCAGAAGGACAGAAATTTCATTCGTGCGTCTGTTTCATTGCTGACACGTGTAAAAAAGTTGTATAGACTTGGAGAATAATTCGGAATTCAAGAATACCATGCGTATTCACCATATTCCCCGGATCTGAATCCATGCGACTTCTTTTTGTGGGGTTACTTGAAGGACGCTGTTTATTCTAAGAATCCCCAAACGTTGGAACAGCTCTAACAATTCATCTGTGAGGCATGTGCATCCATTTCAATAGAAGTATTGCAACAAGTGATTTCGAATGTTACCTGTAGGTTGCGTCATGTTGCTGAAAAAGGTAACCATATCGAAACCATTGTAATGTGATTTTTATCTCAGTTCAAACAGCTCACTTTCAGGAACTATTTCAAAGACACAGCTTTGTGATTGCAGCGCCCTCTCGTATATTAATGAAAACAGAAACAAAAATATTTCATCCTTGGGAGCTGCTATAACATAAAAGTACCAAATTTCTACTTTATTTTTCATATCTGATAATTTGCATCTTTTTGTAAAGATTTTATGCATTTCTATTTCCTATTGAAAGAAAAATTCTTCTAAAGTTACAGAATTTCGTTAAAAACAGTTAAAATAGTAAAATGCGAATATCATTTGGTCCATTCTCGATCGAAAGCAACAACCATTTTTCCAATGGTTTAGAGAAAAAAAAAAAAAAAGTCATTTTTTTTTTAAAGTCCTAGGGGGTTCTGCCCCCTACGAGCTACGCTCGCCAACCCCCGTTCTGATACAGCATGATTTAAAAACACTCTGATTTGATCAACTCTAAAACGATTACGGAAGATTGTATTATAATTAAACGACCAGTGGCGATCGGCTGTAACCGGGTTTCCATTCATTTTCCTTTGACTGAGGGATTTTAAGTTCGAATCAACTGCTGTTGAAACAGATAACAACTGTTTTCCTGATTGATTAAATTAGGTCAATTAAAGATTTAAAAATCAACTTGTGTGAAATGGTTAAGTAAACAATGTCGCTGTATCGGAGAATTTTATAACGATGTTATAGAAAATTGGTTACTTCTCCATTATCCCGTCAACTGCTTTCTATAAAAAGAAAAGAACTGTCGCCAAAATATATCATTCAAAGCCAAACGTGCATGATCGTGGCGTCGCATTCAGTTGACATCAAATGCGTTACACGTATTAGTTATTTCATCGAGGGATTTTTAATTCAACGTTTATTTGTCTTTTTGATACTTCTTCATTACCCCGTCGATCAATTTTCATTAAAAAAAAAAAAAAAAAAAAAAAAAAAACTATCGCCAAACTGTAACGCCAAATAAACAAATAGCTGAATTTGGCCATTGGAATATAAAATAAATAAAAATAAAATAAATAAACAAATAAATAAAATACAAGAAATTCAGAAAAACCCCACTCACCAAAGTGTCAACTATTAGTAAGTTTAAACAATAAAATTTACAATATATTATTGAAAATGTGACGTCAGTTGAAACTGATCTACTGTATGTAACTGTTCATCGCAATATTTTTCAATGCATTTTCTTCTTTAATATCTTGGCACTGCCGTTTAAGGATGCAATTGTTACTTTAATTAATGAAATAATTAGTAAATCAGTGAAACATAATGAAAAATATATGTATATGTCGAATTAAAAACCACTTGATGCTTAACAAACCCATGTAATGCCTCTGACGTCAAGTGAATGTGACGTCACATTCATGCATTTTTGGTGTTAAATCCTATAGTTTGGCGATAGTTTTTTGTTATGAAAGGTGGTTGACGGGATAAAGTAGAAGTACCATATTGTTAATGCTATTTTAACAATTTATTAGTTATTTTGGTATTTTAAAGGTAATTATTAAACGTTAAAATATAGTTTTTAAATGAGAGGAAATATTATTATTTACGCTGTTTTAAAATTTGCAATAGTAGGTAAAAGATTTGTAGAAATAAATTAATCTCACGCGTAAATATAATTTTTAATTGAAATTGCTTAGAAATATTGTTATTTAAGCATTTTAAACATGACGTACGTTTCCCTACTTAATGCTTTGAAAATGCGTAATCTTCTAAAATAAAAGCGTAAGTCATGTGACTGTCATCAACAGTTCCGGGATGGCCGTTTCACTTTTTCATATGCCAGGCGGCCATTTTAATTCAAAATTATTTTTTCGAATAAAACTGCATAAAAGTTACATTTTAAGAAAGATTGTTCAAAATAAATTAATATTTGAGAGATGACTTACGTTCAATTATGTATATATTCTGCAATAACTTCAGACGAAATTAGATTCGCAGTTCAAATTCTCTATTCATGAAAGTAAACAAAAAAAAAAAAAGATTGATTCGTCGTGAACATTTAAAATATTAAACCATGGAGGTAATCATTCGCAAAGCAAGTTCTCTGCGAATGAATTTTTAGACTGCTGCCTCGCGTCAAAAAAATAATTCGCACCAGTGAGATAATCAAAGTTTACCATACTATACAACTCAAATTCCTTCCGGATTTTCTTGACGTAAATTGAACTTATGTAATAATATTTAATGAATCAGATTTTTAGCATTTTTAAAATCGCTGATACAGCATTTATTTATCGCGTGTACAAATTAGAAACGATACTTTGATTTTGAAATCAAATGTTTTGATTTATGATATTCTTTCTTATTTATTTATTTATTTTCTATTTTAAATAAAAAGTGTGAACGGCATGTATTTTAAATTTATGTAATATAAGCATTTTAGATTAAAGTTAAGTATTTTAAATGAAATAAGTGACAGGTTTATAATTTAAAATTAAATTAATGTAGTATGAATGATGGTGATGGGAACAATATTTGACGATTTATCATCTGCTCCCGGCTAACAAAAATACTCATATTTAAAAATGGTAAATAATATGGAATCAAATTAAAATAACACAATAAAGTTGAGTATTTTAAATGAAATGAGTGACAGGTTTATAATTTAAAATTAAATTAATATAGTATGAATGTGATGGTGATGGGAACAATATTTGGCGATTTATCATCTGCTCCCGGCTAACAATTAAAAAAGGAAATAAAAATAAATAAATGATAGTTTCATGCAAATAAATATTGCTATACATATCAAAAATAATTTATAGAATTAAAATAAAAAATAAAAGTAAATAAACAACAATTTCCATAACAAAGTTTTCGCCAAATTGACGGGGGAAAAAATCGCGCCAACGTGCGTATGTGACACCTGTACCCAAAAAATATGCAAAATGCTACCATGATCGCAAAAGTTCATGATTTGTCTATTAGAATCTTCCGATTTGGCGAAGAATTAAGGGAAAATTAAATTATGAATAAATGTAACGTGTTGCAATGTTTAATATACATTTAAGGAAGACCAAACTGGTCGCCAGTGGCGGCTAGTAATTTAATATTTTCTCTTTTTAATATTCACGCGCAAGTATATTTTTTATTACGCAATTTTCTACATTTACTGCTTTTAACACGTGATCATTTAATTATTATTTTAAAGTTTTATTTCTGTTTTTAATAGTCGCGTGTAAATACATTTCTTAATTGAAAGGGAATATTATTATGTCCGCTATTTTACAAATTGGCAACAATTCAAATAATGGATTTTATGAAATATGAAATAAAAGTCCATCAAAATAACGAAAATTTTGAATAAAAAATTGAAATATAACCTCAAAAAATTACTCTAATTAAAAAAATAATTGCAGTCTGCACACCGCAAGTTTGTCAGCTATATCCTTATGAATTATGGTTAAATTCGTGTGCATAGTTTTCGTTCCTAATAAAGCTTTTTGGAGAAAACTTTTTTGACCACCTTTAATATTAAATATCTCTTAAAATAATTCTTCGATTTAAAAACTGTCTGCTTCAGCGTGTTTATCGAACATTTCTTTCTTAAAACCACCAATTTTTAAATTTTTATTTGCAATAGTTTTCTGGCTATTGGTCCAGAAAGACTTCAAGGCACAAATCTTTATTGACAGCGGCTGCTGCGGTGGTTACTTTTTTTTTTTAATATATAGAGAAAAATGCCTATTTTTCTCGTTTTTTCGAATTTCTGAAAAGATCTGATAGCGGGCGAAGCGCGCTGTTATACTTTGTCATAATAATACTGTCATGTGGACTAAATGCGATATTTAAAAAAAAAATCAATTTCAAAATTAAACATGTTGAATAGACCTTCAAAATGTTAGACGTCAGATTAATTTTCTTTTTAATTCTCCAATGACGTCATATTAATCTGCTTTCTGTATTTACACATACTCAAACTCCTTGTATTATATTATTGAGAAATGTATGAAAATTTCCGCTTTGTTACCAATATGACGTCATATTAATCTTTTTTTCAATTGGTGAAACTTTTTATTTCATTTTCATTTTTCACGTGGAAATCTTTCAATAGAAAATTAATTATTGTAGAAAGAATTTTATTGTGGATTTTTAATTGTTGGCAACTGCTATAACGAAAAATGTTTAAATTTAATAGGAAAAGGATGTTAGATTTTTGGTTTTTTATCTCTCTATATTAAAATAACTAGCTGACATACCCGGCGTTGCCCGGGCCCGTGATAATAACCTTAAAAATTCCTAAAATCAATGTTGAATGATTTTATATTTTTAAATGAAAATCTATCCAAACGAACTGAAAGACAGTCGTTAATAGTTATTGCCGATTTAATTTCTGACGTTTTGATACATTAAACTTTCAATTCTGACCAAAAGCTCCTGAGGAAACCTAAATAATATAAAGCGCTCCCCATCTTTCCTCTTTTAAACTCAAAATAATATACAGTATTGGCCAATTTATTTTTTCCCTTCGAAATTTTTTTCCAAAGTCTTGTTTATAAGACTAGTCGATCTAAGCAATTTCTTTCAAAAGTTTGACCCTGGGATTTATTTATAATAATTGAAAAAGCTAATTGGATACTAAATTGTATACGCTTAAATGTAAAAGGCATATTATTCTCTGATGGAATAAGTGGTATTCGAGGGGTAAGAAAAGTTTCATTAATATTGAAATCAATTTATTTTGCTTCAATATCATTATTCTGTAAGTTACTAACTATAAGTTTTGCACAGACCTTTAGAAGGTACTAAATTTCTTGATAACATTATGATGGCCCCTAGCCTTCATTTCAGTTTATGAGGTGGCATTCCAATTGGTGTTAAACTGTTTAAAAATTCTCCAGTATATGCAAGTTGATCTTGTGGATCGTAATTTATGATCATGTCACTGCTTTCATAAACCCTTTCCGTTCCTAGGATACATTGTAAAACCCGATTTTTAATCTCATGTGACAAATTGTTTGTCGCTGTTAGTATGGCTCTTCCTTTAAGCTTTTGAGGTGTCACTGTCCTAAAACCGATGTCACTGAAAAGTTGATGCACTGGACAATGTATATCTGGTTAGCAAATTGGGGGCAATTTATTTAATAGTTTCCCCACCCTCTTTGTCATTCGCCAAAATGTAACAGCCACCTTGCTAACTCTCTCTCTGTTTTAGGGGTACGTATATTTTCAGTAAGTTTCAAAAATTAAAATTTAGAACAAAGTCTATGTATCTTTATGCAACGCTAAACTGTTAGCGATCTTGAATCTCTAAAACTGAGAGGTAGGACATGAGGACATGACGGAAATATCCACTCTATAAGATTATTTTATTCACTAGCCGCCACTGGCGACCAGTTTGGTCTCCCTTAAATGTATGTTAAACATTGCAACACGTTACATTTATTCATAATTTAATTTTCCCTTAATCCTTCGCCAAATCGGAAGATTCTAATAGACAAATCATGAACTTTTGCGATCATGGTAGCATTTCGCATATTTTTTGGGCACAAATGTCACATACGCACGTTGGCGCTATCCCCCCCCCCTCCCCCGCCAATTTGGCGAAAACTTTGTTATGGAAATTGTTGTTTATTTACTTTTATTTTTTATTTTAATTCTATAAATTATTTTTGATATGTATATCAATATTTATTTACAACAAACTATCATTTATTTATTTTTATTCTTTTTTTTAATTATGAGTATTTTTGTTAGCCGGGAGCAGATGATAATTCGCCAAATATCGTTCCCATCACCGTCATTCATACTACAATTAATTTAATTTTAAATTATAAACCTGTCACTCATTTCATTTAAAATACTTAACTTTAATCTAAAATGCTTATATTACATAAATTTAAAATACTTCACACTTTTCATTTAAAAGAGAAAATAAATAAATAAATAAGAAATAATATCATAAATCAAAACATTTGATTTCAAAATCAAAGTATCATTTCTAATTTGTACACGCGATAAATAAAAGCTGTATTAGCGATTTTAAAAATGCTAAAAATCTGATTCATTAAATATTATTACATGAGTTCAATTTATGTCAAGAAAAGGTCCGAAAGTTGAGTTGTATAGCACATATTTATGGTAAACTTTGATTGTCTCACTGGTGCGAATTATTTTTTTGACGCGAGGCAGCGGTCCAAAAATTCATTCGCGGAGAACTTGCTTTGCGAATGATTACCTCCATGATTTAATATTTTAAATGTTCACGACGAATCAATCTTTTTTTTTTGTTTACTTTTATGAATAGAGAATTTGAACTGCGAATCTTTCGACTGAAGTTATTGCAGAATATATACATAATTGAACGCAAGTCATCTCTCAAATATTAATTTATTTTGAACGATCTTTCTTAAAATGTAACTTTTATGCAGTTTATTCGAAAAAATAATTTTGAATAAAAATGGCCGCTTGGCATATGAAAAAGCGATGCGGCATCCCGGAACTGTTGAGGACAGTCACATGACTTACAGTTTTATTATAGAGATTTATTATTATCGATTCTATATTATAAATCACAAATATGTGCATCAGTAACATTGACGTCATAAAGATGCGGACAACAATGAGGTTAAATTGCATAAGGTAAACAATGGAGCTAATGTTTAAATTGTAACAAAATGGCGTATTTTTTGGTTTGACTTCGTGCTTTATTTTCTTTCCTTTTTAGAAAGTAGCTAGTTTTTTGCAAAAAATAAGAAAAAATACAGCCCCATTTTTACAAAAATCGCATTTTCGATGCAGAAAAATTTTCTACATAATGTGTGATGAGTTTTAAATAGATACCTCAAATACTTTTCTTAATATTTTCAAATTAGTGAAAACAAAACACTTGTTGCCACCGGCAAAAAAGAAATAATCGCGATTTCTGTGCCACGTACGATAGCGTAATCTCTATAATAAAACCGTAAGTCATGTGACTGTCATCAACAGTTCCGGGATGCCCGCTTCACTTTTTCATATGCCAAGCGGCCAGTTTTATTAAAAATTATTTTTTCGAATAAAACTGCATAAAAGTTGCATTTTTAGAAAGATCGTTCAAAATAAATTAATATTTGAGAGATGACTTACGTTCAATTATGTATACATTCTGCAATAACTTCAGTTTAAATTGGGTTCGCGGTTCAAATTCTCTATCCATGAAAGTAAACAAAATAAAAAGATTCATTCGTTGAGAACGTTTAAAATATTAAACCATGAATTTTTGGACCGCTGCCTGGTGTAAAAAAATAATCCGCACCAGTGAGACAGTCAAAGTTTATCATAATTCTGTTCTATACAACTCAACTTCCTTCCGGATGTTTTCTTGACGTAAGTTGAACTCATGTAATAATATTTAATGGATCAAATTTCGAAACGAATTGTCAGCTTTTATTTTTTGCGTGTGCAAATTAGAAACGATATTTTAATTTTGAAATCAAATGTTTTGGTTTATGATATTATTTCTTATTTATCTATTTTCTATTTTAAAGAAAAATGTGAACGTCATGTATTTTAAATTGGAACAGCTGTCACGTACGCACCAGGGTTGGCGCGATTTTTGTTTTGCGCCATTTTGGCGAGAAAATCTCATTTTCAGGTACCGATTAGAGATTACTAAAACAGTATGTACTTTTATTTAAATTATGAAATAGTTTATTATATATTAAAAAACACACAATTTTATTATAAAACACTCACAATAATTAATTTATTATAAAGTGAGTTAAGCGGTTTTTGTCAAGAAAGATGAAATACATAACAACAAAAAATATGCGAAATGCTAGCACGATCGCTAAAGTTCTTGATTTGTCTATTAGATTTTTCCGGTTTGGCGAAGGATTAAGGAAAATAATAAATTATGAATAAAAATAATTTGTTACAATGCTTAATATACATTTAAGGGCGACGAAGCTGGTCGCCAGTGGCGGCTAGTATATATATAGATGATTATATTAAAATTAAATAAAAATCATGCACTCGTGGCATCATAATTCACTTTTATATTTTAACAGAATAGTAAGGCTACTATAATTTGTGACACGTGCTATAGCCAGTATACGTAAGGACACATGGCCGTTATCATTATCTTTTTACGCGTGAAGATTTCGCAATGGTACTCCATTGTGAAATTTGGTAATTTTTGAAATTCAATATTTGAAAAACGGCATAATCATTAAATTTGAAATTTATATAAAAAAATACACAATTTTTTACCTTTCTAACGAAGTTTGTCTAACAATTTTCTGACAAATACTTTTCGAGCTATTAATTTTTTCAGCAACTTCAAATGTTTCATTTTCCGAGATTAATCTGTTGCAACGATTATCGAAAATCCCAATCGCCAGCAGCGCATAGCTTTTTATTAAAGAGGACTTTTTACGCGTGAAGATTTCGCTATGGTACTCCATTGTGAAATTTGGTAATTTTTTAAATTCAATATTTGAAATACGGCATTATCATTAGATTTGAAATTTATATCAAGAAAAATACATTTTTTTACCTTTCTAACGAAGTTTGTCTAACAATTTTCTGATTAATTTTTTCAACAACTTCAAATGTTTCATTTTCCTAGATTAATCTATGGCAATGATTATCGAAAATCAAAGTCGTCAGCAACGCATAGCTTTTTATTAAAGAGGATACGATTTTTTTTCAAATTTTTGATTTTGAGCTTCATAATAGGTATCTAGCTATAAGTACACAAAATTTCATGACTGTAAGTTACATAGTTTCTGAGAACCGGCGCTGTGACGGACAGACAACGGAACGGGAGTAATAGGGTTTCGTGAGATAAACGAAACCCTAAAAATTATGCGTCAAGCATAGATTATGTAACACTTTCCAACGCTTCCAAAATAATTTTACAAATCATTACCGTTTAATATGCTGAAAGATAACATCTAAGTAAACAATTTGGAAAACGCATTAACATATTTAAGAAACGTAATTTCAGGAATTCCCAACATATACAATATTCGGAAAAATATATATGAATACTTTTATTCAGCCCTGTATAGGATCTATAGATTTGTATATATACTACATAGGATGCTAAATTTTAGTTTAGTTAGGAAACGCGTAGCACAGTTTAAAATTCTCCTTCTGGAGTTTCTGTCAATAAACGGAAATGTGTTCGCGAATTTTTGTGCTGCCCTGTATATGAAATACATAATTTATACACACCAAGTAATAGACAAAAAGTGAGTTAAATTTAAAATCGCGTTCAGCAACTTAAAACGCACTTCCAGGAATTATTGTTAACAGACAGTAGGGAATTCTCTTGTGTGTCCCTATCAATGAACGATGCTGCTATACACACACTATTCTGTAGTAAGCCTCTTGTAATGCACCTTTGTGATATATATAAATTTCAATGCGTTTAAAATTAGTGAAACATTATTTAAAAAAAACCGCAAACGATTTTTCTCCATAGACGTAATGTAACGGAATTCGTTTGACTGTCCCTGTAAAGTAACTATAAGTTCACCCCATTCCATATTAAGCTTCTTGTAATGCGCCTTAGTGATATATATTAATTACAATGCATTTGAAATTGTGTAACATCATTAAAATAAACCGCAAATGATTTTTCCCCATAGACCGTAATGTAACGGAATTCTTTTGAGAGTCCCTGTAAAAAAACTATAAGCGCTACACACTTCAGTTGAAATAGGGAACATGCTACAGATAACGACAATAATATATAAAAATTGCAGGACAATCCGAGCATATTTAGGGGAGTTAGAGCACGGACAGACGGCAGACAAACCGAAGTCATAAATACTTTTCAACTAGGTTGGAAAGTGTTAAAAATTTACCGGTCTATTTTTCTAGTTTTTTTGAATATCTGAACCGGCCCGATAACGAGTCGTTATTATACTCTTTCATAATAATATCTGTCATGTGCGTGGACTAAATGCGATATTTAAAAAAAAAAAAATCAATTTCAAAATTAAACATGTTGTATAGAGACCTTCAAAATATTAAAATATGCCAATATTTCCATAATCGGGTTTTTATCATGATTCAATACGTTCCTCAAACTTATATATTTACTATTCTCTATTACTCATACTGATACTCTCTTTGTATTATTCTCAAACATTTGAAAAATCCGTTATGACGTCATATTAATTTTCTTTTTAATTCTCTAATGACGTCTCTAATGCTGCTTTCGGTATTTACACATACTCATACTCCTTGTATTATTGAGAAATGTTTGAAAATTTCCGTTTTATTATAACAGTATGACGTCCGTCATATTAATCTTTTTTTCTCAATTGGTGAAACTTTTTATTTCATTTTCCTATTTCACGTAGAAATCTTTCAATAGAAAATTATATATTGTAGTAGAAATAATTTTATTGTGGATTTTTAATTGTTGGCAACTGCTATAACGAAAAATGTTTAAATTTAATAGGAAAAGGCTGTTAGATTTTTGGTTTTTTTATCTCTATGTATTAAAATAATAAGATTTTTTCCAATTTTATGATTTTGAGCTTCATAGCTGGTATTCAGCTATAAGTACACAAAATTTCATGCCTGTAGTTTGTGAGAACCGGCTCTGTGACGGACAGACAACGAAGCGGGAGAAATAGGGTTTCGTAAGATGAACGAAACCCTAAAAAATTATTTATTACGTAAGGCGACAGCGTAAGTTGTTTCCGTTTAGAAAAGGTCGATGCAGTTTTTGATATGATAAATTCATAAGATGAGTTCACACAATCGGTGTAAAATAATGTAAATGAAAATAACTGTTTTCTTTTGAGAAGTGAAGCATTTTTACCATCATTCCTTCCTTCCGAGGCTAGGGTATCGTTACGATTTCGTGCAAACGTTTTAAAATATTTGAGTTCTATGAATGATGCTAATTCAACTTTTCTTTTAAATTTCACGTTATTTTCAATAGTAGAAGCAAGTAGAGTAGTAGAAGGAGGTAGTTAGTCTTCACTAGATTGTGATTAAACAAATTTAACCCCATCAAAAACATCACATGTAAAAAATCTAGCCAAGTTTTGAGACTGTTTTACCGTAAAAAGTTCTGAGATCGTGTAAAGCCAAGTTTAGCTATCTTATTAATTCAGAAATTTTCATTCACAAATCACTCCTAAGCCTCTACATCGTTAGTTAATGACTATTTTGTGACTTGGCAATTACGCAGCACGATAATATGCGACGTATATAACTAGCCTTAATCAAATTATCCTATCTCATCCCATAACATAGTAAGGTGTAATTACTTCCCTGTGATGCGTAATTGCCAAGTCACAAAATAATCATTGACTAAAGATGTATAGAGACTAGGAATGATTTGTGAATGAAATTTTCAGAGTTAATATGATAGCTAAACTTGGCTTTACACAATCTCAGAACTTTTTACGATAAAAGAGTCACGAGACTTGGCTACATTTTTTAAATGTGATGTTTTTGATGGGATTTCACCTTTTTAAAAAGTAATCCTCCTTTTCTTGACTTTGGTCTCTTTTTTGGATATCATCCCCTGGTTTTCGCCAAGCCCACACGTTTTTGCAACCTTAGACACTTGATATTTGGCATAAAAGTACAGTTTAGGATAAAAAGAAAGACAAAATTAAAAATTCCGGAAAATTCCAACAAATCGAATTATTTTCAAAAAAATTTTTTTTTTTCGAATTTTTCGATTTTTGATTCATTTTTTTTTCGAAATTTCCAGATTTTTTTCATTTTTTCCTTTCTTTGTATCCTAAACCCTACCTTTATGCCAATTTTCAAGTTTCTAGGACTACAAAATCCATTTATTTGCGAACTTTCAATTTTTTAAAATTTTATTTTCGAATTTTCCGAATTGTTTAATATTTTATTTTACTGAATCCTTAACACTATACCTTTACACCAAATTTTAAGTTTCTAAGACTAAAAGATCGAATTAATTTCAATTTTTCAATTTTTCGATTTTTTAAAAAAAAATTTTGGATTTTTAAACTTTTTTCTTATTTTGTATCCTAAATACTATCTTTATTCCAAATTTCAAGTTTCTAGGGCTACGGTATGTGCCTTATCTTTTTTGATGATCAGTGAGTGAGTGAATGTCAAAAAATGGAAACTTTGAGTTCATATATCTTCTGAACTAGAAAAGATAGAAACTTGAAATTTGTAAATTTGGTCCCATTTGCAACATACTCTAGATATAATAAACGTAGTTTCAGGTTTTCGGAAAACTCCAGCGCAAAGATATGAGGGGGAGTCAAAAGTGTCTTGAGTTGTTTGCAGAAAAGGCTGTGCTTTCTCGACTTGGCGGATGCATGTTATGAGAGAATTACTGATCATAAATATTATTTCTGTTGTCATCATCCCTTTTTCTTTGAATTTACGAAACGCACAACATCGAATACAGTATTTATTATTCGAAAGGTTTTTGAAACGGCTTCTGACCAGATAGTACAGGGGTGCCACTGGCGACTATTTTTTAATTCTATGTCGCATCACTTTCTCAAAACAAAATTTTTTCACATACACTTTCATAACATGTGCAACATATATACTTTTTTTTTTTTTTTTTTTTTAAATAGTGGTGCGAATATAGAATATAAAAATAGTCGCCAGTGGCAGCCCTGATAGTACAATCACATTTCGTTAAAACTTGTTTTTTGATTAAAAATTGCTGTTAATTAAAAAATAAATTGGCATTGTTTTCATAAATGAAATGATGGTTTTCTTCAAATTGGTGTTGCCACAAAAATAAAATACCGCATTATATGAAGCTCAACAATGATTATAAAAAAATAAATAGTACAAAAAAAGATAAAGTCTGATTTATTCACACGGGTTTATTTTACAGTTATAAAAAGGAAAACTGAAATTGAAATGTTTAGAGGAAAAAGGCACCATCGATCGATCGAAGCTGTGGCATTTAATGTATAGAATAAAAGGTATGCTCTGTTATATTAGATTAAATTGTATTTTAAATGCATTCAATTTATTTTTCTTTGTTTCATGTTTTTCAAGAAGCGGATGACGTCATTTTCTAATGTAGTTAAAATAGAATTTTTCTCTCGCGCGTGCCTTTTGCTATCTTCTATCATTTTTTACTGTAACTTTGATGCAATAAAGGAGATGATATTCTAGCTTGACTGTTGCAGATAATTTTATCCTTATTTTTTTCATTAAAAAGTTTAAACTTGCATCTAAACAATATCAGATATTGCTAAAAAAATATCAGACAGCAGTGTGAAATCCTTGCACGGGTCCACCGGTTCTATATTATTTCGGTTGTCAACATCCCTTTTTCTATTTACAAAACGCATAATAATGAATGATGTATCATTCGAAAGGTTTTTGAACCGGCTTCTGACATAGTACACTCATATTTCGTTAAAACATGCTTTTTGATTAAAAATTGCAGTTCATTAGAAACTAAATCGGCATTGTTTTTATAAATGAAATGAAATGTTTTCCCAAAATGAATGTTACCACAAAAATTAAATACCGCATTATATCCTGCTCAACAATGTTTATATAAACAAAAAATGAATAGTACAAAAAATATAAAGTGGGACATTGTTATTTCACGGGTTTCTTTTATATTTATGATTAAAAGCAAAATTCCAATTCAAATGCATAGAAGAAAAAGACGCCATCGTTTCACGTGTAGCCTAAAATATGCACGCTTTGTTATATTAAATTAAATTATATGTTTTCCCAAAATGAATGTTACCACAAAAATTAAATACCGCATTATATCCTGCTCAACAATGTTTATATAAACAAAAAATGAATAGTACAAAAAATATAAAGTGGGACATTGTTATTTCACGGGTTTCTTTTATATTTATGATTAAAAGCAAAATTCCAATTCAAATGCATAGAAGAAAAAGACGCCATCGTTTCACGTGTAGCCTAAAATGCACGCTTTGTTATATTAAATTAAATTATATGTTTTCCCAAAATGAATGTTACCACAAAAATTAAATACCGCATTATATCCTGCTCAACAATGTTTATATAAACAAAAAATGAATAGTACAAAAAATATAAAGTGGGACATTGTTATTTCACGGGTTTCTTTTATATTTATGATTAAAAGCAAAATTCCAATTCAAATGCATAGAAGAAAAAGACGCCATCGTTTCACGTGTAGCCTAAAATGCACGCTTTGTTATACTATTAAATTAAATTATATGTTTTCCCAAAATGAATGTTACCACAAAAATTAAATACCGCATTATATCCTGCTCAACAATGTTTATATAAACAAAAAATGAATAGTACAAAAAATATAAAGTGGGACATTGTTATTTCACGGGTTTCTTTTATATTTATGATTAAAAGCAAAATTCCAATTCAAATGCATAGAAGAAAAAGACGCCATCGTTTCACGTGTAGCCTAAAATGCACGCTTTGTTATATTAAATTAAATTATATGTTTTCCCAAAATGAATGTTACCACAAAAATTAAATACCGCATTATATCCTGCTCAACAATGTTTATATAAACAAAAAATGAATAGTACAAAAAATATAAAGTGGGACATTGTTATTTCGCGGGTTTCTTTTATATTTATGATTAAAAGCAAAATTCCAATTCAAATGCATAGAAGAAAAAGACGCCATCGTTTCACGTGTAGCCTAAAATGCACGCTTTGTTATATTAAATTAAATTATATTTTATATGTATTCTGTTTATTTTTCTTTGTCCCGAGTTTTTCCCGAAGCGAATGACGTCATCCAGTTAAAATACGCGTTATTTTTTTTTTTCTCGCGTCTGTCTTTTGCTATCTTTGATCCATTTGTACTGTAACTTTGTTGGAATGAATGAGATGATATTCTGGCTTGACTAATGTTTGCAAATATTTTTATCCTTAATTTCTCTTTAGAAGTTATGTCTTAAAATATTAGACTCTAATCTAAAAAATATTAGACAGGAGTGCAAAATCCTCCTACGGGTCCACTGGTTATTATTACTAACTTATTAAATCGTTCTTTTTTGTGATAAGTTAAACTTTAGTTACATTAACACAAAGTTGAAAATAACAATGGATCGGATGGTCATGTTCATGTTGAGATAAAAGAGCAGAATTTCTTTGAGAAAATCTTTCCTCGCGCAGAACAAAAACAAAATTGTGTACCTGTTTGTTACAAGGGACTTGAAGTTGTTTTTAAAAGTTTGGCGCAATTCGGGCTTCGGAAAGTGAGATTTGTTGCCAAACGATATAAACAAGTATGAAAACAAACCTGGTGAACTTTTATATACTTGTTTATATATATATTAAAAAAATTGCCACTAATTATATGTATTAGATACATTAATTCTATTTGTATATAAAAATAGATAGATAAATGGATTCTTTATATTAAATAAATTGTATAAATATTGAAAATATTGCTTGCGTATGAAACAGTGAATAAGTTGACAGAAAATATATGTGAAAAATTTCCTTTTTTTTCGAAGTCATTTGCTCTAACTCATCAAGATCCCTATAACAAACAAGTACTCAAAAGGTTTTAAGGTTTTCGATTGAATATTCGAAAGAAAAATTGGTTATACCCTCTACACTGAAAAAAAAAAATGTTGATTTTACAGTACAATATTGGCATCCCAGCTGCCAATATTGTACCGTAAAATTAACAGTAATAAAAGCGCGGCAGCGTATTACTGCTTATTTTACTGTTTATTACTGTTAATTTTACGGTATAAAACTGGCAGCTGGGATGCCAGTATTGTACTGTAAAATCAACAATTTTTTTTTTGCAGTGTATTGTCGCATTTCAGAAACATTCACCTTCATATGAGGTTTACATGTGATAAAAGACTAACAATAAAATATCGACAGTTCTATGCAACCTTATATGTGGTTACCATGCCTGAAAGGATTAAGATAGGGCACAGATGTCATATACGCACCACATTGGCGCGATTGCAATAAAATGGCAATTTTATGCCAAACATGGTAACCCGGTTATTTTGTTTATGTGTTAATACGTGTTAATATTTACGATTTATTGTGATATTTATATTTATTATTATATTTATTATTATGTTTATTATTTATAACTGTTTATTTATTATTGCATGCTATTTGTAACTAATATTCAAAAACAAAGTTTTCGCCAAATTGGCGGGGGAAAAAATCGCGCCAATGTGGTGCGTATATGACATTTGTGCCAGAAAACTTTTTAAAACTTAGTGGTAGAAGTATGTCCGATTGATTATTTCGCCCCATTGAAGTCGGCGCCTATGCTTGTCCATGATATCCAGACATACATAAGGAAAAATAAATAAATAAATAAATAAAAACATAATATCTAGGCTTGAAAATTGTCTTAAGAACAAAACAAGATAATAAATGTTTTTTTTTTATGTTTATGTAAAATATTAAACTAATAAGGAGTGCATCAACTCACCTAAATACATAAAGGTGCTTACTTATTATCCGGGCCAGATCAGATACATCTGTGCCAAGCATGGCACCAGTTATACTAATTACAGAAACCCTTATTTTTTGACAACTATTTAGTTTATTTTTTTATTATAATTTATAGTTTTTTGTTAATTATTTATATTATAGTTTTTTGTTATTTATTTATATTGCAGTTTTTTGTTATTTATTTATATTATAGTTCATTTATTTTATTTATTTATTTATTTGTTTTACATTATTCACCATTTTTACGTATTTAATAATATTAAATTAACTGTTTTGAACGTGATTGGCAACAATAAAGAAGATTGACAATTGTAAACAATTTTTGACAATCTATCTCCTGGCCCGGATAATACGTAAGTACCCAAATAAATAAATAAAATAACTGTAGGAGCGGGGAAATTAACAAATTGGCTTAACGGCTGATCGTCCATAATCGAGTCCACAGCCAGTGTTGCCATCAAACATGAGCAATGAAATGTTCCCCTAGGAGCCATTAAATGTTTTCCCCCAGCAACGGACATAAACGAACTTGGTTATAACAATAAAATTAATTTTGATCCAAACCACTCTCGCTAAAATACATAAACTGGCTGGGGACCCGATTACGGAAAATTCCTCGGCTTAACCATCAATGATTTATCGGGGGAAAATAAACATCGAAATGAAGCCGTAAAATTTATTGCAATAACCATCACAGTGAGATTGGTTAAGTGTCTTTTTGAAATACTTAATATTGCATCAATAATTTCTAATTGAATTCGAGGAAAACTATACATATACAAATTGTACATCACAATTAGGTATGATTACTTCAGGAAACGGATTGAAAGTTAATATTCAGAATAAAAACAAAGCAAAAATATCCCAAAAAATCTTTATATAGTAAACAAGTGTGCCACAGTACATCAAATTTTAAATTTAGCAACTGGAACTTAAAATTAGCTTTGCAATTTACAGTTAGTTCAGATTCATTGCTTTTAATTACTGATAAAAGGATAAATAACTTTTAACTAAAAGCTTAATTATCGCACACAGTTCCAACTTTCTGTCAATTTAACACATTTCTCAATCAAATCGGACTTTTGTCAATGCTAGTGTTGAATCCACGAGTGCGGTACATGCCAACACTTGCCAAATGTTCCCAGTATTTGTGATTTCTTGGATGATAAGTATGTGGCATAGTATGAATGCAAGGGGGTTTGGAACCATAGTCTGAACTGGTAGTTTTGAAAAATGGATGACTAACCTTCGCAGAATATGGATTACAGCTATGGTCTGCTCGAATTGTATAATGCTGAATTATTCCTTCATTTGGAGTGAAAACACAATTCCCATAATTCCACCTTGAAGGATATTCGAAACGATAAGGCAACTTTTCTGTCTTGTAGACATCCGATGTTCTAATATCTTCTCCGCCAAAATTTCGATTTTCAGGATCATGCAAACCATTTGAATCCAGGCAACACTTGGAGTAATCTTTCTCCACTAAAGTCATACTGTAACCGTTTGTTTTAACTGCAGATTGAAAGACTCACTGTTTTAGAATTTGGATCTTAAAAGAAAATTGTTATTTGAATTGAGAAAGAACTGTAACAATCTGCAGCCTCTTTTGATACTTATTCTTATGCTTAATGTTACGTTATCCATCAAACTATGAAAACAAAAATTGGTCTCCTAGCAACAAACTTTTCGTGATGCCATTATATAAATTATCATTGAAAGAAGAAATGATGTTATTAATAATCGATTATTAACACAGATTGAGATGTATTCTTTTCTCACGCACGAAATTCTTGAGTTACAGTGTCTAAACGGATGTAATTTTCCAGTAACGGTAAAAATTACTTACAGCGTATGGGTTGTCGTTTCAACGTTTAAATTAAAAAATATATATATTTAATTTAAAGAAGTACTAAGTCAGTTTTTACATATTAAAAAGAAAGACATTCTTATTTATTATTTTTAAACCCTTCTAAAGCCTTTTTGTTGCCATATCAGAAAACTAAATTTAAATGCAACAAAAGTAATAATGTGTATTGAGATGAGATGCTAAAAAAAAAAAAAAAAGTAACTCTTAATTTTTGTTTGGACACATAATTATTTGGATTTATAATTTTGAATTCACATTTGGATTCATAAGGATTTTATATAATTTTATCAAAAATGGATTAAATATTTGTACAAATGTCAAAAAATCTTACAGCTATATTTATTTTTTATTACACTTAAAAAAATATCTGGATGTATGCATTCTATAAAGAACAAAGCCATTAAATAATGGCCATAATATTATTTAATGGCTTTGATAAAGAAGGTATGTATTATTTTTGTTGATGGGATACCTTTTTCAAAGAAAAAATTGAATCAATAAAGATAAATCAGAAAATCAGATAATTTGTAATACGATTTTTTTTTTTCACAGCGATTAGATATTTTTTTCACATCAGTTTGCCCAGTTTTAATAAATTTTGCTTTGTTTTAAATAACTTTTTGGTTAAAAAACGAAGTAAATTGGATTCTTAATTCTTCTATCGGTGAAAATGACACCATTTATCTTTCATAACGGAAATACTTTATTACGACAATATACAGAAACTAATTTTTTTATTTAAAATTAGATTTTTTAGTCGTTCCGAAAATTACGGAATTTACGCCTTCTAGACCGCTTGAGACTTGTATTCCATCGTTAAATAACATCAAATTAGCTGATGAAAAGTTTAATGTGCCAGGCTCTATTGATTTGCTTTTGGGTGCAGAAAATTTCTATGAATTTTTAAGGCCAGGTCAAATTTACCCCCAACCATTAAATACTAGAATAGTGTTACAAAACAGTGTTTTCGGTTATATTGCTAGCGGAAGCCTTCCGGCTAAGGGTGAAAGTAATATACATTGTGGGTTGATAACAGATAATTTGGAGTTAGAAAGGGTAATTAGAGATTTTTGGGAAATAGAAAACATAGAGAGAGAGTCTGAAGTTTCTAGAAATAAGGAATCAAAAATTTGTGAAGAACATTTTCTGAAAAATTATTCCAGAACTGCAACAGGGCAATACATGGTAAAAATGCCATTTAAGGAAGACCCATCTTGTCTTGGAGAATCAAAGAAAAAGGCTATGAAAGTTTTAAATTCATTATGGAATCGCTTAGTTAGAGAACATAAATTTAATGATCTTTATAAAGTCTTTATGCAAGAATATTTAAATATGGGTCATATGGAAGAGGTGATAGAATCTGAAGAACCAGATATCACTTATTACATACCCCATCATTGCGTGTTCCGTGCTGAATCAAGTGGCACACCATTAAGAGTTGTCTTTAACGCTAGCTCCTTAACTTCTACCGGAAAATCTTTAAATAGTTTGCAGTATAACGGAGGAACAATCCAAGATGAGTTATTTAGTATAATGTTGCGATTTCGAAAGCACAAATTTGTTTTTGTAGCAGATATTTAAAAAATGTACCGTATGATATTGATACATCCGAGTCAAAGAGATTTATTGAGAATCTTGTTTAAACCTGAGGTGCATGAACCTGTTAAGGTGTATAAATTATGTACGGTGACTTATGGTACAACGAGTGCCCCTTTTTTAGCAACAAGAACCCTTACCCAGCTAGCTAGAGATGAAGGAAAGGAATTTCCTTTAGCTGCAAATGTATTATTTCAAGACGTATATATGGATGATATTTTGACAGGTGCTGATGATCTAGACACAGCTAAAGAGATCCAACAACAACTGATATCTTTGTTAAAGAAGGGAATCATGGATATTCACAAATGGTCAGTAAATAATTCTTCTCTTTTGTGTAATAATGCAATATCTGAATATTCATTTTCCAATGAGACAAAAACTTTAGGAATATTGTGGAAGCCTCAACCAGATTATTTTGGATTTAATTTAACTATAGAGCAAAGTGAAAGGTATACCAAACGCTCAGTATTATCACAAATTGCTAGAATATTTGACCTGTTGGGTTTGATAGGTCCAATAATTACGAAGGCCAAGGTTTTCCTCCAGAAATTATGGTTGCTGAAAATAGATTGGTGTGATTATCTTCCAGTGAAAGAAAATATCGAATGGACTAATTTTATTACTTCCTTAAAAACTGTAAATATGATCAATATCCCAAGATTTGTATTTGTAGAACAATCTAATTGTGTGGAATTGCATGGTTTTTCAGATGCTTCTGAACTTGCTTATGGTGCGGTCGTTTATGTAAAATCTATTAATTCTTATGGTGATTCTGCTATCAAACTGCTCACTAGTAAATCTAGAGTGGCTCCTCTAAAGCATATTACTATCCCTCGCCTAAAACTTTCTGCCGCAGTCCTATTATCTAAGTTGATGCAAAAAGTGTTAAGTGCTCTAAAGCAAGAAGTTTCTAAAACTTGTTTTTGGACAGATAGTACTATTGTACTTGCATGGTTAAAAAAGGAGTCGAATGATCTAAAGACATTTGTCGCAAATAGAGTATCGATTATACAAACTTTAACTTCGATTGATCAGTGGAATTATGTACCTTCCAAGCAAAATTCTGCAGATCTCATTTCTAGAGGCCTAGATCCCATCAAGATCCAGTAATGTGATTTATGGTGGTTCGGTCCATCATTCCTACAACAGCCTGAGATGGTGGAGTCTCCTGATATTATTTCTGTTGAAACCAGTGAGTTGTTTATCCGTGAATTGAAAGCACCATCAGTAACTCAAGTATGTACTACCTTAGTTAACACTGTTGAGCCTTTAGACATCATTAATAACAGTTCTTCATTCATAAAACTGCAAAGAGTAGTAGCATGGTGTAATAGATTCATCCATAACTGTAGAAATCCCTTGTATCCCAAAGGTGGAATTTTAACCAGCAGTGAACTCTCTCAGTCCTTATTCTGTATTGTAAAAAATATCTAGAGGACTTCATTCGTGAAGGAAATGCAGTATTTAGAAAAGGGTACTGCAATCCCTAACAGTAGTAAACTGACAAACTTGTGCCCGTTTTTAGATGATAATGGTGTAATCCGAGTTGGTGGTAGACTGAGAAACAGCAACTTATCCGAGCATCAAAAATATCCAATGATTATTCCTTCAAACCATAATTTTACTTTTTGTGTTATTAAATATTTTTATAATTTGTATTTCCATGCAGGTGCTGAGACAACTCTTTCTCTCATCCGAAACAAATTTTGGATCTTATCTACTAGAAATATAGTTCGTAAAATCCTTTTCAATTGTATGACTTGCAAAAAGGTAAATTCTAAGAATTCAGAGCAACAAATGGCTGATTTGCCAGCTTCTAGAGTAATAATGGCCAGAGCATTTATGCGTACTGGATTGGACTACTGTGGTCCCTTTGAAGTAAAAAACTTCGTAGGTAGAAGTAAACAGGTAAAAAAAGTATTTATTTGTGTATTTGTTTGTTTTACTACAAAAGCCTTGCATTTTGAAATAGTAAATGATTTAACAAGTGAAACGCTTTATAGCAAGGCGGGGCAAACCTTCTGAATATATAGTGATAATGGTCGAAATTTCGTTGGTGCCAATAAAGAATTAAGAGCAATTCTCAGATCTTTATTTAAAGATAAAAGTGAGGAGGAAATAGAAAATTATTTAGCTAATGAAGGTATTAACTGGCATTTTAATCCCCCTTCAGCTCTTCACTTTGGAGGTTTGTGGGAGGCAAATATCAAATCCCTTAAATACCATTTAAAACGTGTTGTAGGTAAAACTATTTTAAGTTATGAGGAACTCTTGACTCTTATTACTCAAATTGAGGCAGTTCTTAATTCTCGGCCACTCTGCCCCCTTTCAAATGACCCAAATGATGTTGAAACTTTGACACCTGCTCACTTCCTTATTGGTTCCTCTTTAATGGCCTTACCAGAATCAAATTATACAGAAATTCCTATGAATAGGTTGAGCAGATGGCAATTAGTTCAAAAATTAACACAACATATTTGGAAAAAATGGTTATCAGAATATTTGAACAAGCTCTTAAATAGACCTAAATGGTACAAGGGAAGGGTAAAGATAAAAGAGGGAGATTTAGTACAGTGGTGGAAAAAATTATATAGCCACTTGAAAATATGATATAATTAAAAAACAAAATATAGAACATTTATGAAATTTCATACATATATATTATATGCTACAAGGAAGTAAAGAAAAAATAAATTCATTAATAACTACATTAATAAAAGATTAATAGACTTAAGAAAATTTTCTGTACAAAGAAAGTCGGAAATAATTATAAAGTCGATACATGTATTTCATCAATAATCGATCTGAGACCCATTTTTTCGATGACTTTGACTAGTCTTTTGTTCATTGAATCTATCGGACCACACAAAGTACTTACATCAGTATTATTCCAGCAGTTTTTAAAAGCATTCATCAAATCTAACTTTAAATTGAATTTTCGTCCATTTTTGTAAACATTTCGAGCTAAAATTCCCCAATGATTTTCTATTACATTCAGATCGGGTCTATGAGCTGGCCATTGAAGACATTTCACCTGATTAGCTTCCAGCCAAGATTTAGTTGACTTCGAAAAATGAACGGAAGCGTTGTCCTGCTGAAATGTCCAGTCTCCTGAAGTTATAAGAGGAGCAAATGGGTAATAAATTATCTCCTAACATTTCTTGATACATAACCCAATTCTTTTTGTTATGCATGAAAACAATTGGAGTGGTTCCACAGGCAGCTAATGCAGCCCAAACCATTACCGAGCCACCTCCAAATTGACGCTTTGAAAAAATATCAGGCTCCTGTCGTAAATCATGCCAAAAATATTTATAGCCGTCGGGTCCATCGAAATTAAATTTCTTTTCATCGCAAAAGACAACAACTCTCCAATTTGTGCCTTCGGTTACACGTTTTCGTGCAAAGTCTAAGCGAGCATTTTTGTGGTACTTAGAAAGAGGTGGTTTTCCTTTATTTTTTTTTTAAATTGAACAATGGGATTGTTACTTAAAACATGTCTTACCGTTCGGCTTGTACATGGTAATTGTAACTGTTCTTGGATTTGGGCATACGACATTTTTTGTCCGCAAACTAGCTTCCGGATTTGTCTTGATTGCCTTACAGTTAAGGATTTCGGTCTTCCTGTATGCTTTTTACTGCCGTAATCTTCGGAATTTCTGAAAAAACTGTTTACTGCAGCCTTGGACCTTCCTATTTTTCTTGCAATATTAGAAACAGACATTCCAACTTCATTTAAAGTTAATATTTTAATTTGTTGACCATCGGATAACTTTTTTCCTCTTGGCATTGTATTAAACAAAACAAATACAAAATGAATGCACGTAACGTGTTTACATTTACCAAAACTTTCATGGCGATCTATTTTCTTGAGTCTGGCATAATGCCAAATGAGGCTAGAACCATCGGCTTTATACTTTTTTCCAAGTTGTTTTTCATTGGTTGTAAGAAATTAGCATAATTTATGTTCCCCCTTCTGTTTTTCCAAATAAAGTTTATGTGTATTATTGCAATGTTGATCATGCAAATGAAAATAGAATTTGCGTTATCAACAATTCCATTACTTTTTGAATTTTGTAAATTTTTCTATTGGCTTTATAATTTTTTCCAGCACTGTATTAGTAAAAAATTCTGATAATTATTGCCCTTTAAAATGGCATTTGGCACGAATTATTAAAATTCATCCAGGCCAAGAAAATATTATAAGAGTTGTCACCTTGAAAGATAAAAATGGCACATATAAAAGGCCAGTCACAAAAATTGTTGTTTCGCCATATGTGAATGATGGTTTATTAACTACTTAAATTCATACATTTGTTTTATTAAACTATATATTTTCCTGCAGTGTATTACATTCTTGTGTTTATATTTGTAAATTTAGTATTTTATTTAGTGTAGTATTTTTGAGAAGAAATTGTGTTTTTTTTAGATTGTATTTTTCACTTAGAGATTGTGTTTGAATTATATTGCACTTATATTATTGAATGTTAGCAACATTCAAGGCCCGGCGGTATGTTGCCGCTAGAAGCGCCGTCAAATGCTAAAAAAAAAAAAAAAAAAAAAGGGATTGTGAGTTGGGTTCGAGATGTCGATCAGAGAAGTTGTGTAAATCTCGGCTCTCGACCATTTTATTTAGTGTTGTGAGAAATAAAAAGAGTTACAGTCCGCTAGTGAGTATTTTATTGAGATTGTGTGTTTTTCCTTTGTAGTGATAAATATTAACTGAGTTATCGGCGAATCCACCCGGGTAAAGTAAACTAAAATAGAATATCTTAATGGAATATATTTATGAAGATATATTATGCAGATATACCGGGTGTCCCAAAAAAGACTAATGGATTTTAAAAATCAATAACTAGCAAACGGTGACAGATATTAAAAAAATTCTTGCAGGAGTGTTATGTATAATGTCGAGAGTTTTTTTTACTGTGATTCTTGATTTTAGTTCGAATTTCAAACAATAGATGGCGCTGATAGCGGTTGGCGCTCATACGAGGCCGAAACTGACGTCACTCAGCATTGATGCGAAGAAAGGAGATTAAGGCTATGGAGTGGGTCTCATTCGCCAGTACAATCGTGCTCTTAGGCCTCGATTCTGAACTCATTCGATATGATTTCAATGGAATGCGTTGTTGCCATGGAAACAACAAATTCTTCTATAGTGGAATACAGCGTTCAGATCAGGGCATGAATTTAACAAGCAGTATACGAGTTTGCAGGCGATTTTACATTTATGAGTATTTATGGGAATTTTATCTAACGAATATGAAAATTTAGTTTCGCGAAATGACGGCAATGCAGGTATGTGAGAGCTGCGCAGAAATCGAATCCGTCACATCTTCATTCGTTATTTTGCTACGCAATCTGCTAGTGAGTACTTTTAAAAGAGTGTACACTATTTATTGAAAATGGTTTATTTCATCTAGTAGTTTTAAAATATGATGAATAAAATATTCTTTAAATCAGGCCATAAAAAGTAATTTAATCCGGGAAAATAAAACTTCATAAATGTAAAATCACTTGCAACTCGAATACAGCTTGTTAAATTCCTGCCCTGATCTGAACGCTGTATTCCACTATCAAAGAATTTGTTGTTTCCATGGCAACAACGCATTCCATTGAAATCATATCGAATGAGTTCAGAATCGAGGCCTAAGAGCAAGATTGTACTGGTGAATAAGACCCACTCCATAGCCTTAATCTCCTTCCTTGGCATCAATGCTGAGTGACGTCAGTTTCGGCCTCGAATGAGCGCCAACCGCTGTCAGCGCCATCTATTTTTTGAAATTCGAACTAATATCAAGAATCACAGTAAAAAAAACTCCTGACACCCTGCCGCAAGAATTTTTTTAATATCTGTCACCGTTTGCAAATTATTGAATTTTAAAATCCATCAGTCATTTTTGGGACACCCGGTATTTACTGGTTTAGCTTCAGAGCATAATTACCACTGGAGCAAAATTTCACTATTTTTTCTGAATAGTAATTTTTGCCTTATTTATAGCCAGAAATTCTGTGTTTAAATAAAGCAATGATTATTTAGAATTGTGGTAAAAATTTACCTCTGTGGCAACCAGGCTCTGATTAGTTTGGGATTTTAGGGTTGGTAGGGAGTTGGCAGGAATGAATGAATTCCATTGTATATGTAAGCGAAAATCCAGTAGTGATTGTGCTTCCGGATTTTTTATAACCACTATTTCATCCTAATAGTAATATTTGCCTTATAAGTTCTGAGATTAGTTAAGGCGAAGATTGCTATTTGGAAATAGCGATTATAAAAATCCAGAAACGCAATTATCCTGACAACAATTATCCTGACAGTTATGTTGGTTATATTGCGTAAAAATGTGTATTTATCGCTATTCATCGTGTTGCATCGTGTATTCATCGTGTTGCCAATTCAGCTGAATTCTGAATTCGAAATATCTACCAGATATTTAAAATAGTAATTTTCATTTTATTTAATTGATGAAAGTCTGCCATTAAATAAAGCAATAATTATTAAAAGATTGTGCTGTATATTTTGAATGGAAAAAAACAAATAAAAAAAAACGCCTAATTCTTAACACTGATCGCTATCGCTGATACTTGAATTGAAATACCAATATTAGTAAAACATTGGGTTTAAATTGAAAATATTCGCAATGAAACGTCAATACTGCAGAAATTGTAATTATCTCCAACAAAACGTCAATATTTCAAAAATATTTACTTTATGTTGGAAATATAAATAGCGAAATTGCATATTTTTTGCTAATATTGCGCAAATATGTACAAAATGTAAATTGACAAAAAATATTCTGCAATTTCACTATTAATATTTCCAACATATAATAAAAAAGTTTTGCAATATTGACGTTTTGTTGGAGATAATTACAATGTATAGCAATATTTCTGCAGTATTAACGTTTCATTGCAAATATTTTCAATATAAAGTCAAAATTTTACCAATATTGATATTTCAATTCAAGTATCAGCGATAGCGATCAGTGTTGGAAATTAAGCGTATTTTTGCATTCAAAATGTGTGCCAGAATATTTTAATATTAATTTTCGCTTTATTTAATGGCAGACGTTCGTCGATTAAATAAAATGAAAATTACTATTACAAAAGTCTGGTATACGTTCTTTGGTAACCTTGTTGTGTGGTAAACATTTAAATTAAGTCTTGTTCATAGATGATCATTTCTTTGGTCATATTTAACACCAATGTTTGATTAGGATCAACAATGGATTCCAAAGCCCTGTTACAGAAAATTAGTTTAACTTTTAAGGTGTTAGATGATATATTTCTTTCAAATGCTAAAAGGTGTAAATTAAAAACATAATAAATACACAGTAAAATAACTTTTATTAGGTTGTTTGACATGTTTCGGCTCACTCCGAGCCATTTTCAAAACAAATGAGAATATTCCATATTTGCACGGTCTTTGAAGTTATTATTTAAAATGCTATAATTTCATTTCATGTACTTTTTAGGGTTTCGTTCATCTCACGAAACCCTATTACCCCCGCTCCGTTGTCTGTCTGTCACAGAGCTATTCTCAGAAACTATGTAACTTGTAGAGTTGAAACTTTGTGCATATAGTTGAATACCAGAGATAAAGAGCTCAAAATATTAAAATTTGAAAAATTCGTATTATTTTAATAAATAGAGATAAAAAACCAAAATTCTAACAGCCTTTTCCTATTAAATTGAAACATTTTTCGTTATAGCACATGCCAAAAATTAAAAATCCACGATGAAATTCTTTCTACAATAATTAATTTTCTATCAGACGATTTCCACGTGAAAAATGAAAATGAAATAAAAAGTTTCACCAATTGAAAAAAAGATTAATATGAAATAAAAATGATTGACGTCATAGTGGTAATGAAACGGAAATTTTCAAAGATTTCTCAATAATACAAGGAGTATGAGTATATATCTGCTTTGTATGTACACTGAAAAATAATCATAATCAGCAGCAGATACAGTCAGAAAGAACGTAATTTCGAAAGAAGAAACACAATAAATAATTCTGCTGAAGTGTGTCGATCATGATTTCACATTAAAAAGTCTTGTAGTCTTTTCTTATTTTATTTGATAACACAGTAAACACAAAAGTAAATAAATAAAGATTATTAGACTGAAAAACTATTAAATTTCAGGAGAGCCGCCAAGAAGCTCCATTGTTCACGATACAAATTATTCCAACTGAAAAATACAAAACTGTTTTCTAATCGGTTCGAGGTTACGTCACATTACGTAACGCGCGCCGTGAGCATAACCCCGCCCACAGAACATGTGATCAAGGATTTCGTAACATCCTGCCCCACCATGAACACATGGGGGTTCATCAAAAATTTTCAAAAATATTACATCATATATATATAACATCATATATATATATAACATCAATACAAGTAACCTAGTTTTCAATTCACAAATAATACCTCAATTATCTAAATTGTATACAATTTTCAAATAAAAAATAATATTAAGGTATTCAAGTAAAAAAATTAACATAATATTATTCAAGATCAATATCTGTTCCAAGTACAAGTTTTAAATTAAATTATAAAAAGTAAAATAATAATAATATATCCAAGATAAGATTCAAGAATGAAACCAAGTAAGTAAAACAAAACATTTTTAAAGTTTTGCCCAAGAGTTTCAAGAAGACAGTCAAATATAAAATAAATTATTTAAATTTAAAATAATTCAAGTCAAGATACAACTGTCCCAGATACAACTATAGTCCTGGAAATCAAAGTTTGATATACTATATAGATTAAATCAGGATGATATACTATCTAGATTAAATCATGAACACATGAAAATTTCAAATATTAAATTCAAGAAACAATGCAAATATATATTCCAGTGATACTTACATACCTTCTTCAATAAGCACAAAACAAATTACAATATCTTCTACTAAAAATATAAAAAGAAACATTTAAAAATATTATTCATGTACATTCTATTATCAGGCAAAGAATTATTTTATAAAAATTCAAAAAGGATAAGTATGAGAAATTAAAGTCCAATTCAAATATCATCAAGAAAAAATTTAGAGTCTTTTGAAAGTAAAAAAAAAGTTTTTCAGTTTTTCAAGTTTCTGATTTCAAGATTATACAAGAGATTTATTGGTCTTTTAATAATGGAATTGTTTGTTTTCACTTCACAAGACCTTATTTTTCCATCTCTTCCAACAAATGTTTTTGTAATTCTTCCCAACTTCCAGAAAGTTCTAGGTAAATGTTCATTATGCACAAGCACAACATCATCTATCTTGAAATCAGAAGTTTTATTTTGATCCGTGCAGTGAGCAGATTTTAAGTTGAGGAGATATTCATTCTTCCAGCGCTTCCAAAAATGGTTTAAAATTGTCTCACGTAAACGAAAACGTTTCACTAAAGTTTCTTTGGTTGCTGGTAAGGTTAAATCGTTTATTTTTATAGTTGGTAAACACAAAACTCGTTTTTCTATAATAAAATGAGCAGGTGTTAGAGGAAATGGTTCATCTAGTTCAGAATAAACGTAAGTCAATGGACGAGAGTTTATGATAGCTTCTACTTCAACTAGAAGAGTTTCCAGTTCACTTAGAGTCAACGAAGATTTGCCGATGACTTTACGTAAAGTAAACTTCACTGAGCGCACCATTCGCTCATAAAAGTCACCCCACCAGGCGGCACGTTCGACAATGAATTTCCAAGAAATTCCCCGATCGGCATAAAACTTTTTTACGTCCGGATGGCGGATAGCTTTCCACATTTCTTTTAATTCAAGTTCAGCTCTTTTGAAAGTCTTAGCATTGTCCGAGTAGATTATAGCACACAACCCTCTTCTTAAAATAAATCTGCGAAATCCTAATAAAAATTCTGCAGTTGACATGTCTTTCACAAGCTCCAAATGAATTGCTTTTGTGATAGCGCAAGTAAACAATAAGATGTAATTTTTATTCTCACTCCCCTTCACATATAGGGGCCCCGCAAAATCTAGGCCTGTTACGGAAAATGGGGGTGCTTCATTAATGCGGTCACCTGGAAGAGGTGCTATTACTTGTTGACCAGGACGTATGTTAAATTTCTTGCAGATTGTGCAGTTGTTGAGGACTGATTTTATGCACTGTCTACCTCTCAAAATCCAAAACTTTTCACGAGTTTGTACCAGTGTGTCTGATACTCCTGCATGCAAAACCCTTTCATGGGAATCTTTAATAATCAATTCAGTAAATTTATGTTTGGGAGGAAGCACGATAGGATGTTTATCATAAAATGGCAAGTTAGCCTTTTGTAACCGCCCTCGTACCAAGAGTAATCCTTCTTCTGACAACACAGGATTTAGTTGCAAAAGGTTGGATTCTTTAGGGATATTTTTGTTAAGCTTCAAGCATTTTATAACCTCAGGAAAACTTTCTTCTTGAACAAGTTTTACCCAAAAATTTTCGGCATTTTTTATTTCATCAGCTGATAATTCCGCAAGATTTCGTTTTTCTGCTTTTAGTTTTATATTGAAAATAAATCTAAATATCCATGCAGTTACTCGATACAACTTCTTTAGTGAACTATACCTTGACAATTTAAAATTTGAATTTTATCAGCGTTATTTGTGTTAACTACACAAGAAATAATTTCTGCTTTTCGAGACCGCTCTTCAGAAACATTAGACACTTGAGCTGCGGACATTTTAACTCTGGGCCACTGATCTTCAGGCAAGGAAAGAAATTCGAGACCGTACCACCATTTTTGAGAATTGACCAATTGTTTTACTGAACAACCTCTAGTGAGTAGGTCGGCAGGATTAAGTTTGCCTTCGCAATGTCTCCATAAACTAGGATCAGACAAGTCATGAATTTCTGAAATTCTATTCGCGACAAATGGTTTCCATTTTTCTTTTGAGCCTTTTATCCAATAAAGGACAATTTCAGAATCTGTCCAGAAAACAAACTGGAATACCTGGAGAATATTTTTAAGATAATTTGCAAGTCTTGCACCAATAACTGCTCCCATCAATTCAAGACGTGGGAGAGTTAATTTCTTCAAGGGGGCAACTCTAGATTTAGACATGACAAAACTAGTTTTAAATTTTTCTTTAGATGTTTGATATCGTAAGTATACTACTGCGCCATAGGCTTTAGGATTAGCATCTGTAAAAATATGTAACTGGAGACCCTCATTTTCCATGATCAGGGTGCTAAAATAATATCTGGGAATTTTCAGTTGTGAGAGATCCTGTATTTCTGAAATCCAAGTTTTCCAATCATTTTCTAACACACCAGAAAATTTTTCATCCCATGATATGCCCATTACCCATAATTGTTGCAATAAATATTTAATTCGAATAATAAAAGGAGTGATTAACCCAGCCGGGTCAAACAACATAGCTGCAATTTTCAAGACATTCCGTTTTGTACAAGAATCATTATTTAATTTTGATAACAATGGACGTAATTCTAGTCCCAAATTATCTTCATTATTGTTCCAAGTTAAGCCTAATACTTTTAGAGAGTTATTTGGTGGATCGGAATTATAAATAGGTATGCTCTTATCAATCCATCTTTTTCTAAGCTCCTCGGAATTAGTTTCAAATTTTCTTAAATTCATTCCCCCTTCTTTCAAAATATTAACAGCTTCATTAGATAAATTAAAAGCCTGTACAACATCATTTTCTCCGGTAAACAAGTCATCTACGTAAAGGGACGAATTAAGGATTTCAAATGTTTTCTTGTGAGAGTCTTTATATTTTTTTTTTATGTTTTTTGATAGTACAGGCAAGGATAAACGGACTGCATGTGACACCAAAAGTAGCCCTAGTCATTCTATAGGGGACAATTTCTTTATTTTTGTCAAAATCTTCATAGTATAAAAATCTTAAATAATCGCGATCTTCTTCCGCTATAGATATCTGGAGAAAGGCTTTTTCAATGTCAGCTGAAAGGGCAATTTTGTGTAATCGGAATTTTAAAATAATATCCAGAACATTTGGGTTCAAGTTAGGACCCGGATTCAGGCATTCGTTTAAAGATAAGGAATCTGCTTGTTTAGAGGAAGCATCGAAAACAATCCGAGTTTTTGTTGTAATTTTATCCTCTCGGATGACAGGTCTATGGGGCATGTAGTAACAGTTATTCTCGGAAAACGTTTTAGGGCACAATTCCACTATACCTTCATTAACTTGGTCAAGCAAAATAGAATTGTATTCTTTTAATAAAGACTCATCTTTCAGGAATTTATTTTCCAAACTAGAAAACCGCTTTTTTGCTACTTCAAGATTATTTTTAAGCAAATCACGAGAATTTTTCCATAAAAGACGTGTTTCATAGTGACCATTCACGAATTTTAAGTTTTCTTGAAACTTATTTATTACTTCATAATTAGAAATTTTCTTTTCATTACTTTCAATAATACCAATTGCTTCAAGTTCCCAAAATGCTTTTAATTGAGTATTTAAATTTTCACCCGAAACATTTAAACATGTTAAATCTCTTTCTTTCGAATAGCAAATTACATTTAAACAAGAAATAGAATTCATCGAATAATTATCTGGCATTTGTCCAACTAATGTTCCGAAAATAGACGTTTGAAAGTATAATTGCTTGTTTATTTTGGTAAGCGATCCACATAATGTTTCATAAATATAATTAGCTCCTAACAAAATTTGAACTGGTAAATTTACCTCGAATAAATCAGCTAATTGATATTCCTTTGAAATAAGGTTTTGAACCTGAGGATTAATATTTTGACATAATTGGGTACCACAGATTTCATCCGTAATTAATGCCTCAACATTAACCGAATTATACGGATGATATCTGCTTCTCAAGGTTATTAATACACATTCAAATTCTTTTTCTGTAGGATTTCTGTTAGAAAATGTGTAAATGAAAAGTTTTTCTTTTCTTAAGATTTTGGCATTTAATGCCTTTGCCAAATCACTCCGAATGAAGGTTTTTGTGGAAGCAGAATCATATAGTATTCGGGCAAATATTTTTTTAGATCCACTTTCCACCTGAACACAAGCTGTTCGCAGTAGAGTGATATAATTATTCCTCAAATTTTTTGACTTATGAATAGATTGCATTACGGTTTCATTTTCAGGATTTTGGCTAACTTGTTTTAATTTTGAATCTTGATTTTCAACTAATTTTTTACATTTTGTTTGTGGGCAAAATAAGTGATTATGTTGTGTGCTTTGACATGTTTGACATGGCTGAATTTTTACTTTACAAGCTGACTGTAAGTGTTTGAAAAAGCATTTATAACAGCGTCCGTCTTTCTTTAACTTAAATCTTTTTTGTTCATTGGTTAAGATTTTGCATCCTAATCCATTATGTGTATTAGAATTGCAAAAAATGCAAACACCTTTAGTAACAGTATTTAATGCAACTGATGTCGGGAAATTATTTTTTACTTTAAAATTCTCTTTAGAATATTCAGCTTTCGAACGAAACGTATCCTGACCTTTCAACGAAATTCCCGACACTAGATCTGCAGCCTCCCTAGATTCGATTTCAAACTTGATGAATTTCATTAATTCCCCTACATCACCCATTTTCTTAGGATCCCTTTTTCTGTGAAATTCTACCACTAAATTATGTGGCAATTGTTTTAACAAAATAGGGATTAATATGTATCCAAATTTATCTGAAGCAATACCCATAGATTGCAAATTCCTAATACTGACTTCACTTTCATCATAAATATGTCTGAGACCCTTAATATTTGATGAAGATTTAACAGGTTCGATTTCTAATAATTTATTAACAAAACAACTAATTAACTGGTCTTGTTTTCCGTATCTTTCTTTTAATAAGGTTAAACAAGATTTATAATTCTCTTCTTTTAAGGCAAAACCAGCTATTGATTTGTAAGCTTCACCGGTTAAGAAAGATTTCAAATATAAAAATTTATCAACAGTTGTTAATGATTCATTTGAATCTATAGCTCTTTCAAAGCTATTATAAAATTCTAAGAATTTACTTGGATCACCACTAAAGGTGGTTATATTTAGTTTTGGCAAATTGACAGGATTCTGTGATGCATTATTTAAATTAGAAGTAGTATTAATACTTTTAATAGATTCAGCTTGCTCGACCTTGAATTGCTTTAATTTACTTCTTATATTGGTTTTCGAATCAGATATAGCTTCCTCATACTCAAGTGACTTTTGAATTTCGTTTTCAAATTCCGTTGCATCATCTATTAATTCTTCAATTTTTTCATTTAAATTTTTAAGCTCATCTTGTTTTTCTTGCAAATTTATTAAATATTCAGACAGTTTAAATTTATCATTGTCACTTTGAGTATCAATACTTTCCATAAATCTATCGATAGAAGTAATTAATTTAGTGCATGAAGTTCGAGCAAGCTTACGTTTTGATTTTAACTTATCGACTTTTTCCATTTTAGAATAACAATAATAATAATAAAAAAGCTTTTTACACTACCTTTTATCCGAGCATAGTCCACAAGAAGAGAATAAAGAAACTTCCAATTAATATTTTTTCCTATATATTCACATTGATGAACCATTCAGAACAATTTCTAAAGCGTATAAACATATTCTTGTATTCGCGGGTAGACGGCGCCATGAAAAATAATCATAATCAGCAGCAGATACAGTCAGAAAGAACGTAATTTCGAAAGAAGAAACACAATAAATAATTCTGGTGAAGTGTGTCGATCATGATTTCACATTAAAAAGTCTTGTAGTCTTTTCTTATTTTATTTGACAACACAGTAAACACAAAAGTAAATAAATAAAGATTATTAGACTGAAAAACTATTAAATTTCAGGAGAGCCGCCAAGAAGCTCCATTGTTCACGATACAAATTATTCCAACTGAAAAATACAAAACTGTTTTCTAATCGGTTCGAGGTTACGTCACATTACGTAACGCGCGCCGTGAGCATAACCCCGCCCACAGAACATGTGATCAAGGATTTCGTAACATACACAAAGCAGATTAATATCACGTCATTAGAGAATCAAAAAGAAAATCTGACGTCATATTGGAAGTTTAACGAATTTTTCAGATGTTTGAGAAAAATACATAGCGAGTATCAATATGAGTAATAGAGAATAGTAAATAATATGAGTTTGAGAAACATTATTGAATCATGATAAAAATCCGATTATGGAAATATTCGCATATTTTAACATTTTGAAGGTGTACAACATGTTTAATTTTGAAATTATTTTTTTTTATATCGCATTTAGCCCGCGTGGCAGATATTATTATGACAGAATATAATAGCCGGCTTCGCCCGCTATCGGGCTGGTTTGTATACTCGAAAAAATAGACCGGTAAATTTTTACTTTATAAAAAACAAAAAACATGAGTTTTTTTTTTTTTTTTATTGCTAAATGAAATTTACTTGGATTTATTAAAGAAAGGATAAAGTGTTTTGAAAGGAATATTAAACGAAACCCTTTGAGCGATCTTCGATCACACTTACCCACTTGTTTAAAAATTACGCACGTTATCTTTTATTTTTACTTGGTTGTTAATTTTCATATCTGTAACCATGGAGTAACTCGAAACACAATTTCGGTAAGTTAAAAGATGCTGCATCGTTACATATTGTTTTTTTTTGCGTGTTAGTATCTCTATGGTTTCTCTTATTATGGATGGATAGTATAGACTGGAGGGAAAAATTATTAAGAGAAGATATAATAAGAGAAACCATAGAAATACTAACACGCAAAAATACAATATGTAACGATGCAACATCTTTAACTTACCGAAATTGTGGCTCGAGTTAGACCATGGTTACAAATATGAAAATAAACAAATAAGTAAAAATAAAAGATAACCTGCGTAATTTATTATTGATTATTATTACTTACATTATTTTAATTAAATGAATTAATTTAATGACACCCGACCATTTCTGCGATTTAGATTTTAAAAGAGAACCTCAATCGCAGTCTTTTTCGTGTAGTCTAGGTGGTTCAGAGGTAGTGTATTTACCTGCTATTCAAAAGGTTCCTGGTACAAAGCTGGACGTCGGAGTTTGAAAATTTTCCCCGGAATAGATTTCATTATCTAATAGATTCCATTTTAGAGAATTTTTGTAATTTTTTTTCCATTTTAAGGCCAAAAGTTGTTGAAAAATATTTTATCAATTATCTTTTAAAAAAATTCTTTTTTGGAGAAATTGCGAAATTTTATATTTTGTTTAAACTTCCGCTAAATTTTTGAAATTTCATTTAAACAATTTGTTTTGTTTTGAGAAAATTCGAAATTTTAAATTTTGTTTAAACCAGGGGTTCTCAAACTATGGTACGCGTACCAGTACTGGTATGCAGAAGTCCGATACTAGTACGTGGAATAAGATACAAAATGAAGCATATTATTATGGAATCAAAAACGGTTTGTCTTTATTAACTCAAAAATTAAAAAAAAAAAAAAAAAAAAAAAAAAAAAAAATCGAATGCGATTTAGGATCTATAAACTTTTTTTCTATTTTTTTGTTGCGACAAATGTTTGGAATAGCAGACTTTCAGAAATTCCCACACACCGCTTATGATACAATCAGTTTTTCAGAATTAAAAACATAATTATTAGCAGTGGCGGCCCATGACTGTCTTTTTTGTGGGGGCACTAAATGCATGCCTGGAACATTTATTATTTGCATACCATTATTATTATTATTATTATTAATTTTTTCGATGTTTAATGGCAGAACTTCTGCCAATAACTAAAATAAAGTACTTATTTTCAATGATAGTGGTATAAGAAAAGAATAAATTTGGCAGTCATGCACTTAGTATGCCTCAAATAAAGCCAATCACGAGCCGCCACTTACTATTAGATTTATATGGATAAAAATTGAATTTTTTAATAAAGATCTAATTTGAAAAGGAATGAATGAAGTATTTGTGGTACTTCTCTATTATCCCGTCGACCACTTTTCATAACAAAAAAACTATCGCCAAACTGTAACGCCAAATAAACGGGAGAACGTTGCCATTGAAATATCAAAATAAATAAATAAATAAAATATAAGAATTTAAGGACACAATTGTTATTTTAATTAATGAAATAACTAACAAATCAGTAAAACATAATGAAAAATACACACAAATGTCAAATTAAAAACCACTTGATTAGCATAACAAACACGTATAATGCTTCTGACATCAAGTAAATGGGACTGCATTTTTGGCGTTTAATCTTACAGTTTTTTGTTATGAAAAATGGTCGGCGGGATAATAGAGAAGTACCGTATTTTTAATAAGAGCTGTTTTTAAACATGCTTTATAAATTAAATTATCTGAAGGTAAAGTCTGGATGGTTGGAAGTAGGAGGAGCTTGTGTGAGTACGAGTTAAAACAAAATAAAATTACAAGTGTAATTTATAACACATTGCTCTCTTTGTACTAGAACAGCTTCTAGGAGGTGTTGAAATAAAAGTTTTATTTCAGACCATATTTCATAAATTAATTCATTCTGTTGATTGAAATATATTTCTTCTCTTGAGCGAAATGTGTATAATTTCTTCCTATTTCATAGAAATTAGTTTTTAAAAGAGTAATGTTATTTACAATGGTGATCTGAAATCAAACAAAAGCTGTAGTCATATGCAGTGCGGATTTCAGGTAAAGCATTGTGTATTGAAGTGGTATATACATAAATGTATGAAGAGACTTCCAAGTGTTTGGCTACTGCACGACATTATTGTTGCATTTAAAGGCAGGCAGATGTAGATTAAGGTAAAGCCAGGAGAGATGGCGTGGTCGGAGAGATTGCGCACATAGAGGTTCGGGGGGAAGGAGTAGAGTGAGCGCGCAGCGACTCCAGGTAGTTGAACAACAACAGTAGTGGAGTGTCTATTTGAAAGTGCACGTTGATTGCTTTGAGCGTCTAAGATGAAGTATTACTATTTTATTTTGTTTTCCCAAAGTAAGTGCTTGAATTTCCATAGCTATTCATCAGAATTTCTATACAATGTCAATAGTACAAAATATTTTAAACTTAAACGATTTCTCATAAGCTACTAATCTAGACTAACAATGTGAACATCAACGGTTCGTTTTAGTAACGGCCATGTTTAAATAAAGGCCGCGCAATCTCTCCTACCGAAATTGGAGAGTTTGCGCATCTGCTATTTAGGAGAGATGGCGCATTGTTATCCATTAGTTTCCATGCTAGGATAGATTACGCAGCTTATTGGTAAATTTGCATAAAAAATGAAAAATGAAAATGGACTAATTTTAAGTTAAACGTGTTATTAAGCTATATAATTTTATTTTGTAATCTTATCTGGACTTGCTTTTTCTGATTTTTTAATTTTTTTCCCTTTAATTCAAATTTTTTAATCGTTTTTAAAATTATTTCCTTTTCTGATTCTTTAAGCATTAGGTTGAAATATTCACTCCCAATACAATAAAATTTGTTCACAAAAACCTTACAGCAATGTCATTTAAGTGTAATTATTATTGTTATCAATTTAATTGTAGTTATTATTAGTAACAATCTCTCCTACCCATGTGCGCAATCACACCAACCCTGTAAGGAGAGATTGCGCAAAATAACTTTCTTGGTTTTATTACAACTGTTCTTTTAAATTGCAACAAAACACCAAAATAGCAATGGAAATGCATAAAAAACAAATGAAGTAAAAATTATTCATGGATAGTTTAGCAAAAAATTAATATTTAGATTTTTTATTGCTATTCTTTTGAATTGTGCGCAGACTATCCTAGCTTTACCTTATTAATGCAATTGTACCGAGCCTATGTTAAATGGGTTAACTAAACTTTGTATAAGAAATTCGTTTCTCATTTGAGGCATCCTGCCACTGTATCTCACGAGAGACGAAAGAAGTGAACTTATTCAGCTATCCTATGATGAATTACTGGAGTCCTCATTCAAAAGGATGATTGTAATAGCTTTATCACTGGCGAGAATCTCAGAGTACCGTCTGATATCGCCAAAGTTTGCTTGTGTTTAGCACAACATATCTCTGTAAATGTGCTTTTCCGCCGTCTTTTAATGAAAAACAAATACAAGAATAAACTAAACATCAAATCTGACTTATAACTAAAACTATATAATATTAAGCCAGACATGAGGAAGCTGTGCTTTGTAAAACAAGTCCACCCCTTTTCATTAGCAATAGAAGCAAATGAGTGCAATCAGCTTATTATAACAGTATACGAATCAATGTGTGCCAATATGTCATTAAGTACTGTGGCTTTTTTCCTATATCAAAATACTGTATTTTGATATGTTGTTGTTGTTGTTATTTCTAATCCTAAATGATCTAGCCAATAGGCTAGACCAAGTCCTTGAGCCCAAAAATTTGGAGGAAGTCCAAAACGATGAAAGGACACTCCAAAAGGTCACTTCTAGTCAAGTCCAAACAGGATAAGAGATGGTCAGGGGTGGATGGCGCAGTCTTGTACTTTCCACAAACGGGAAAAATCTTGGTACCGTTGTATGCCTTATTAAAATTTAATGATGATACTAGTTTTTACTTGAATGTTATTATTAAGCAATTAATCTAAGTACCAATTTAGTAATGTAATCATTCATTTTTAAATACAATAAAAACCTGCTATGACGGAAACACAAAAGAACGGAGATATATTTCGTTTTAGACAGGTTCCTTTTTGCAGATTTTTCTATATTAGTTTTACGCTTGTTACTTGGTGATACAAGGAAGTATGAACTTCGATTTAGCGGTACGTCTGTCTAAAAGTTTGGGAACCCCTGGTTTAAACAATTTTTCGTTTATAGAAATTTTAAATTTTACTTAAATCTCCGTTAGATTTTTAAATATTCGGAATTTCGAATTTTATTTAAATGTTTATTTATTAATTTTATTTAAATGATTTTATTTTTATTTTTTCGGGATTTTAAAAATTTCGGAACTTTTAATTTTATTTTTATTATTTTATTTTTTAAACAGCTCTTATTTTTAAATATTAAGTTTCCTCTTTAAATCGTTAATTCTCGTTAATGATTAGTGCTGCCATCTCACTTTTAATTTATTACATTGCTGCCATCTATGTTCTTATTAATAAAGTGTATTGATAAATGATAAGGATTTAATAATTATAAATTAATGATTTGGATTTATTAATTAAAGGATAAAATGCTTTGAAAAGAATATTGAACGAAATCATTTGTGCGAACTCCGATAACACTTACCCACTTGTTTTTTCTTCAGGACTGTATAAGCGGAAAGGAATTTACAAAAACTATTATTTGTAAAACAATAAAATTTTCAGCTTTAATTAAAATTAAGCACATATAACTAATCTTATCAAGAAATGAGGTATGCTTGCTGGCAGCTTGCAATTAAAAACATTATACTTAGAATTATAATATCTGTTCAGTGTTTCTAGGCCGCTACATTTTTTTTTTTTTTTTTTTTTTTTTTTTTTTTTTTTAAATATAAAGGTTTCTTGATTGCCACCCTTTTTTTAAAAATAGCATAATTCGCCTTATTTTTGCATTATGTGATCTGTCATTAAAAAAAGCGAATATTTCTATTTAAAAAAATGATGACAAAGCAATCTGAATTTAAAAAAAAAAAACGTAGCGAACTGTCAACACTGTATGCGTTTGTTGGTGAGAACCACAGCAAACGTATTAACTTAATGAGTGTTCAAAATACTCAGATAAATAAAGTATAAGCTGATATTCCTTTAAAAGAATTGATTTTCTAGGACTACAAAAGAAAAAAAAAGAGAGAGAGAGAGAGAGATAGAAAAATAATTAAAATATAGCTAATCATACCAAAATAAATAAATTAATAAATAAAAATATTGAAATCGTCCAATAGTTCCCGCAAAAAGTACACCAATATCAGTTTTTTCCCCATAGGATTTTACAATTGTTGTTCTCCTCTTAAGCAGGGCCCGCTTAAGACATAGAAGTAAGGGAATCCAGACGTTACTCGGGGAAGGGGGGGGGGGGCTATTACTCTACCAATTGCTTTGTTATTTACTAAATTCATTTTTTATATGCTGCAACAATTTGAAATTTTACCATCAAAATTTCGAGTAAACAACACTTTAGAAAGAGACTACATAATTTAGAAAAACGTTTCGTAAGGAATAAAATGTATTTTTTACCCTGATCTTTTTTTTTTTTTTTTTTTTTGTAAAAATTTATTTTGAAAAGTAAATTTGAGGGCCTTTGTATTTCTTTGGGTAAGCACAGGCTTCCCGGGCCTATTCAGTAAACAGGCCTTGCTCTTAACCCCTTCGCGACGAGCGTCCTTTACAGAATTTTTAATGTTTTACCACCGGTTTTTCAAAACAGAAATTTTCGGCTAATTGAATGGCAGAAATGTTAAGATTTAATCAGGCAAATCTCACAATAAAAAATAACTGGTGGGAATAATTGATTCTGAGCATCTTATGCGTCACGTGTACGTTTCGCTCGTCCCCAAGGGGTTAAGGCAATGTATATTTGGTATTTTTGTTTTGTCTTTTACATGTAGTCACTGTAAACATAAAAAAGATACATTTATTGAGAAAGGGCAAGAAATCTCCACCAGTTATAATACGTTCAACGGAGGGGGGAAACATCCCATTGAGTTCTTTGTTATTTGGGAATTTGGCAGTTGAGCACGCGGTAAAACTAAATTTTGACAGCTAAACAAGATAAAAGATTTCGCCTTAAGCAAATCGATGTCGGTCTTGGGCTTCATAAAGGCAGACCACCTGAACAACGAGTATGAAGCTGCGAATATTTCTTAAAACTACTTGTAGACCTCATCACTTGAGAACTTCATCAGAGCTTTTTCATCCATTGATTGATAGACGATTACGGTTTTTGACAATCTGGTTTCAGGAAGAAAAATCGCGAGGCGAAAATCGTCTGTCATTCTTTTTGCCGAGCATCATCGAATAACATTTTTCAAGTTCGTATTTCCGAGTGTTCAACTGTGTATTCAGTTCAACTCAGGGCTGGAAGTTGAAGGCATTTTAAGAATGATTAATGTTTTTAATGGCCCGTGAAAAAGACCATCATATTTTATTGATAAATCTTCCTTGTAGACAGACCAATATGCGGTTTTTATAGACGTCATATTTTCTGGCGCTTTTGATTGCGCAATTATGAATGAAATATAACTAGTTTAGTAAGTACTTCCTTTTCTCACAGACTTATCACTCGAGCATTTCTTTTTCTTTTCAGGGGTTCATTTTAATGAGTGTGACAAAAATATAATGTCTTAATATAGAGTAGCTTAATTATTCGCTTTAAATCATTTTTTTCTACGAATACGCCGAAGAAAAATTTGGTGCCCAAAACAAAATTTCTGTTGGATCATACTTAAGCAGAAAATTTTGTTGGGCTAAACAAATTTTTGTAGGGCCGACAGTATTATTTTACGAAAGTCGAGTAAGTTATTGAAGTAATCGAAATGCCAAACCGGCAAAGTGAGTAATTTTACAGCATTAAGGCTGTAAAATGTTGGTAATATTTTACATGAATGCAAATAATCGCTATTTACCACATAATTATCTGATTTTAAATCTTGCAGCACCCTCTACTGATAAATACTTTTACTACAAAGTTTTACCGTGCTAAAAATAAAAATCTACCTTTGTTAGAATATCTTCCCCACAAACTGCATTCCATTATACCGATTCCTTCTATTTTTGTGAATTTTTGTAATATGAACGAATTTACGAAACAACTGGTATTGGTAATCACTCAAAGTAAACGCTGAAAGCATACTAGCTGTTAGAGATTGTTGGAAAAGTCAACAATATTCGTGAACCATTAACATAGAAAAAATAATCACATGGCATCAACTTTATATCAAACTGAATTTAATGAAATAATCTGGCTAACCACTGGTGGCTATGGTTCGCCATAATAACCATTACGGCGAATATATATGTCATTCTCATTTTACGTTATATAAAAATTCCAAAATATACAATATTTCCCGAAAATTATTATATACACTGTTAAAAATTTTCAGCAAACTGTCCAGTCATTTGACCGTTTTTATAGAAAACAGTTACATAACCGCAATTAAACTCTAATATGACCATAATATTGCCCATAATATTATAGTCAGAATAGAGTTTAATTGCGGTTATATATGTAACCGCTTTCTATAAAAACGGTCAAATGACTGGACAGTTTACTGAAAATTTTTAACAGTGTATATAATAATTTGAAATGCAAAATAACCTACAATTATAATAAAAACATAAAATTTTCTGGTTATATCTACTGAATTAAATTAACCATTGTTAATGTGTTTGACTGCTGGAAATTAGTCACTTGAGTGATTAAGCCTTGGGCAAGTCAATGACTCTTTAAAGTTCATTTATCGATAAATTTCAAGACCTAGCATAAAAAAAATTAACACTTTGTATGTGGGAGATTGTGATCACAGTCCTGAATAGAGCCTACGTTGAAACTGTAAACTCAGTTGAGCGATCAACAGAAATAAAAAACTGAATGTAGAAGAATGTAGTACATTCTATAACTGTACACAAAGCTGTGTTTTATTTTATTGTATTTTTTGTAATAATTGATTTTGAAAATAGATTTGTGCGATTTCGACAGTGATGAAAGTGAAGTAATTGCTGACCAGGATTTCGCACTGCAGGCTAACAATTTTTAGCAATATCTAATACTTTTTAGATGCAGGTTTAAACTTCTAAAGAAAAATTAATGATAAAAATATCTGCAAACAACATTAGTCAAGTCAGAATATCGTCCCATTTATTCCACCAAAGTTATAGTTAAAAAGGATTGAAGATAGCAAAAGGCACGGTCGAGATAAAAAAAATAACAATCGTATTTTAACTGCAATAGAAGATGACGTCATCCGCTTCTTGAAAAACACGAAACAAATACCACTGCTTCGATTGATCGATGGTGTCTTATTTTTCTAAACATTTCAATTTTGCTTTTTAACCATAAATTTAAAATAAGCCCGTGCGGAGAAATCATACTTTATCTTTTTTGTACTATTTATTTTTTTATAATCATTGTTGAGCAACATATAATGCGGTATTTTATTTTTGTGGCAACACTAATTTGAGGAAAACCTTTAATTTCATTTATGAAAACAATGCCGATTTAATTAACTGCAATTTTTTATACTTTATGATTTCGGTTTGTTTTCTTTTTCTCTGCGACACACTTACATACAGTGATCTCTCGTTTACACGACTCTAAAAGGTTTTAAAGATGACGTAATTTTCACCAAATTTTTCTTCCTCTTTTTAATATTTACATGTAAATACGTTTTTTAATTGAAAAGAAATATTATTATTTGCGCTATTTCCAAAAATAGATTTAAGGGAAAAAAATGACTTTTTCGAAATCTATATACTAATATTATAAAGCAGTAAAGATTGTTTTTTTGTTTGTTTGTTTGTAGGGGGTAATATCTGGAACTACTGAAGCGATTTCAAAAGTGATGGTGGCAAATTGAGGGTGACAATCCCTGCTCCAAAATAGGCTATATTTTATGCCGGTGCCACTACCCCCAGGCAGGGCCTGATTAACGCACAGGCCAACTAGGCCACGGCCTTGGGCAAACCGATAATGGGGGCCCCAAAATGGATAAATTATTTAGAAAAAGTTTCTTAAAAGTTAAGTTTTATGTAATTATTTTCTCAAAAACAAAACAAAAAGATTTTACTTAACTTGGCAACTGTATCATAATATCTAATAACTAGCAAGCTACGCCCGCTACGCTGGTCAATTTCTTATAACGAACTTTTAATCCAACAAAATATTGACATTTCATAATTCACTTTTATATTTTAACAGAATAATAAGGCTACTATAATTTGTGACTCTTGCTATAGCCAATATACACGCCAGGACACGTCGCCCTTATCATTAACTTTTTACGCATGAAGGTTTCGCTATGGTACTCCATTGTGAAATTTGGTAATTTTTCAAATTCAATATTTGAAAATGGCATAATTATTGAAATTTATATCAAGAAAAATACAATTTTTTACCTTTCAAACGCAGTTTGCCTAACAATTTTCAGATAAATACTTTTCGAGCTACTATTTTTTTTCAGTAACTTCAAATGTTTCATTTTCCAAGATTAATCTGTGGCAGCAATTAGCGAAAAACCCAGTCGTCAGAAATGCATAGTTTTTTATTAAAGAGACTGTTGGAGCAGAGATTGTCACCACCATTTTGCCACCATCGCTTTTGAAATCGGTTCGGTAGTTCTAGATATTCCATACAAATTGTAATTTAGAATGTTTTTAGAACGCTCTTCGCTCATTTCACCCTTTTAAATTTCGAATTTTTTTTATTTTGTTTTTAGAGAGCATTTACATCTTATAAAAACTACAATGCCAAATTTCAAATTTCTAGCTCTTTCAGTAAAATAAAATCGCAATTTTAGAACGTTTTTCGCTCCTGCACCCCCCTGAGGATAGTGACACCGACATAAAATATATCCTATGTTGGAGCAGGGGTTGTCACCATCCATTTGCCACCAACACTTTTGAAATCGGTTCGGTAGTTCCAGAGATTCCATAGAAATTGTAATTTAGAATGTTTTTAGAACGCTTTTCACTCATTTCACCCTTTTAAATTTTGTTCTTAGAGAGCATTTACATGTTATAAGTAACTACAACGCCAAATTTCAAATTTCTAGCTCCTTCAGTATAAAAAAATTTCAATTTTAGAAAGTTTTTCGCTCCTGCACCCCCCCCTGGGGTTAGTGACACCAACATAAAATATAGCCTATGTTGGAGCAGGTGTTCTCACCATCAATTTGCCACCATCACTTTTGAAATCGGTTCGGTAGTTCTAGAGATTCCATAGAAATTGTAATTTAGAATGTTTTTAGAACGCTTTTCGCTCATTTCACTCTTTTAAATTTCGATTTTTTTTTTTTTTTTTTTGTTCTTAGACAGCATTTACATCTTAGAAGTAACTACAACTCCAAATTTGAAATCGGTTCGGTAGTTCTGGAGATTTCATAGAAATTGTAATTTAGAATGTTTTTAGAACGCTTTTCGCTCATTTCACCGTTTTAAATTTGGTTTTTTTTTTTTTTTTTTTTTTTTTTTGGTTCTTAGAGAGCATTTACATCTTATAAGTAACTACAACGCCAAATTTCAAATCGGTTCGGTAGTTCTAGAGATTCCATAGAAATTGTAATTTAGATGTTTTCAGAACGCTTTTTGCTCATTTCACCCTTTTAAATTTCGATTTTTTTTAATTTTGTTCTTAGAGAGCATTTACATGTTATAAGTAACTACAACGCCAAATTTCAAATTTCTAGCTCCTTCAGTATAAAAAAGATCTCAATTTTAGAAAGTTTTTCGCTCCTGCACCCCCCCCCCCCTGGGGTTAGTGACACCAACATAAAATGTAACCTATGTTGGAGCAGGGGTTGTCACCATCAATTTGCCACCATCACTTTTGAAATTGGTTCGGTAGTTCTAGAGATTCCATAGAAATTGTAATTTAGAATGTTTTTAGAACGCTTTTCGCTCATTTCACCCTTTTAAATTTCGATTTTTTTTTTTTTTTTTTTTTTTTTTTTGTTCTTAGACAGCATTTACATTTTAGAAGTAACTACAACTCCAAATTTGAAATCGGTTCGGTAGTTCTGGAGATTTCATAGAAATTGTAATTTAGAATGTTTTTAGAACTCTTTTCGCTCATTTCACCCTTTTAAATTTCGATTTTTTTTTTTTTGTTGTTGTTCTTAGAGAGCATTTACATCTTATAAGTAACTACAACGCCAAATTTCAAATCGGTTCGGTAGTTCTAGAGATTCCATAGAAATTGTAATTTAGATGTTTTCAGAACGCTTTTCGCTCATTTCACCCTCTTAAATTTCGAATATTTTTTTATTCTGTTCTTAGAGAGCATTTACATCTTATAAGTAACTACAACGCCAAATTTCAAATCGGTTCGGTAGTTCTAGAGATTCCATAGAAATTGTAATTTAGATGTTTTCAGAACGCTTTTCGCTCATTTCACCCTTTTAAATTTCGAATTTTTTTTATTTTGTTCTTAGAGAGCATTTACATCTTATAAGTAACTACAACGCCAAATTTCAAATTTCTAGCTGCTTCAGTATAGAAAAGATCGCAATTTTAGAACGTCTTTCGCTCCTGCACCCCCCTGGGGTAGTGGCATCGACATAAAATATAGCTTATGTTGGAGCAGGGGTTGTCACCATCAATTTGCCACCATCACTTTTGAAATCGGTTCGGTAGTTCCAGAGATTACCCTCTACAAACAAACAAACAAAAATACAATCTTTACTCCTTTATAATATTAGTATAGATAATCCTCGAAACAACTTCCAGTTACTATTTTTATTTGAGGAGTCGCAATAAATTTCTGGGCCTTGGGCCCCATAGGACTTTAATCGGGCTCTGCCCCCAGGGGGGTGCAGGAGCGAAAAACGTTCTAAAATTTCGATTTTTTTTTTTTATACTGCTGGAGCTAGAAACATGAAATTTGGCATGGTAGTTACTTATAAGATGTAAATGCTCGCTAAGAACAAATTCTAAAAAAAAAATCGAAATTTAAAAGGGTGAGACGAGCGAAAAGCGTTCTAAAAACATTCTAAATTACAATTTCTACGGAATCTCTGGAACTACAGAGCTGTTTTCAAAAGTGGTGGTGGCAAATTGATGGTGACTGTCCCTGCTCCAATGGCTATATTTTATGTCGGTCCCAATACCACATGGGGGTGCATGAGCGAAAAACGTTCTAAAATTTCGATTTTTTTTTTCATACTGAAGGAGTTAGAAACATGAAATTTGGCATGGTAGTTACTTATAAGATGTAAATGCTCTCTAGGAACAAATTCTAAAAAAATTCGAAATTTAAAAGGGTGAGATGAGCGAAAAGCGTTCTAAAAACATTCTAAATTACAATTTCTATGGAATCTCTGGAACTACCGAACCCTTTTCAAAAGTGGTGGTGGCAAATTGATGGTGACAATCCCTGCTCCAACATAGGCTATATTTTATGTCGGTGCCATTACCCCCAGGGGGGATTCAGAAGCGTAAAACGTTCTAAAATTTCGATTTTGTTTATACTGAAGGTCTTAAAAACATGAAATTTGGCATGGTAGTTACTTATAAGGTGTAAATGCTCTCTAAGAACAAATTCTAAAAAAAAATCGAAATTTAAAAGGGTGAGAGGAGCGAAAAGCGTTCTAAAAAAATTCTAAATTACAATTTCTATGGAATCTCTGTAATACAGAACCATTTTCAAAAGTGATGGTGGCAAATTGATGGTAACTGTCCCTGCTGTTAACAGGCTATGTTTTATATCAGTGCCACTACCACAGGGGTGAGGGGTGCAAGAGCGAAAAACGTTCTAAAATTTCGATTTTATTTCTACTGACGGAACTAGAAACATGAAATTTCGCATGGTAGTTACTTATAAGATGTAAATGCTCTCTAAGAACAAATTCTAAAAAAAAAATCGAAATTTAAAAGGGTGAGACGAGCGAAAAGCGTTCTAAAAACATTCTAAATTACAATTTCTGCGGAATCTCTGGAACTACAGAACTGTTTTCAAAAGTGGTGGTGGCAAATTGATGGTGGCCGTCCCTGCTCCAACATAGGCTATATTTTATGTTGGTGCCAATACCCCCATGGGAGTGCATGAGCGAAAAACGTTCTAAAATTTCGATGGTTTTTTTTCGACATTAATGTGGTTTAATTAGTAATTTCTGAATTATCTGCGGCAGTAAAATTTCTTCTAATGAAAATAGGCCAACGAATACCACTTGGCATTTTTCAAGAATTACGCGAGCAACGCCGCGGGTTTTGCTAGTATGAAATAAATCTCTCGAGTAAATATATATTTCAATGAAAAAGTGTTTGGAAATATTATCATTTGGGCTTTTATGACGTAATCCACCCAGGGCCGTACAGAGAGTCCGCGTTCCTCCCACCATAAATATGATACAATAACACCTGATTAGACGGAAACAAAAAAAACAGTGAAAAAAAAATCCGTTTTAAACAGGTCAATTTCATTTTAAAAAGTAAAATTGCGTTTTTTTTTTTTTTTTTTTTTTTTTTTTTTTTTTTTTTTGGGGGGGGGGGGGGACAAGCTTTACTGTATTAGAAAATACATTTTCTGAATAGTAGTTTTTAAAAAATCTTTTTAGTATTTGTTTACAATATTATTATTTTTCTTTTGCAGTACAGTTTATGATGCATTTGTAACACTTTTTTCGTCTAAAGATTTAAATAGAAATTTAAAATAGTGACAATATAATTAAATTTTAATTGAATTCATCAATTAATTTTGAATACAAAAGTTAAAATATGAAAGAAATAAAATGCGAAACCTTAACATGTTACTTTACTCAGCTTTCCACCTAATTCCTGTCCACGCAACCACTTCAAATCTTTTTTGAGAGGGGGAAGGGCAATTTTTTTTTTTTTTTTTTTTTTTTCAATTGTTGCGCACAGTTGAGAAGCAACTGATACAGCTTTATTCTCAGATTTGTTTATAAAATTAACCAAAGTACTCATTATTGATAAATGTGCTTCATTTAAAAAAAGTTGCAATAGTAAGCTTTAGCAAATATTATTCGTATTTATTCATTTCTGTGCTTAAAGTGTTTATGTAATACTAATGGTTCTATTTTAATCAAATATGACAAATTATTTTAGCTTTTGTGCAATTTCAGATTAAACAAAAAGAATAATCTGATCTGTGACAACTGATGCACTTTCAAAATATCAAATTCCTTGATGGGGCCCCCAATTGCTCCCCCTAAGCCTCCTCCAAACTTTTAAACTGTTAATATTAATCGTAGGTTACTTAAGCGATATAATATAAATGGTACCCTGAAGTACCAACATTAAAAAAATATATTCATTATCGATTGTCAGTCAGTAAAATTTAATAACTAAAAATTTACCTAAGCATGTCCCATATAACATTTTGACTTAAAATAAGACTTTATAATTCTGCTCTAAGGCTAAAAATACTGCAAGAGAAGATTTATACAAAGCTATCTGAGCTTTATTTATTATTTTTTTATATATATTTTTTATTTTTATTTTTTTAATGTTCAGAAGTTAGAAGGAAAAAAAAACAGGTATTCTATACTAATATTATAAAGGAGTAAAGATTGTTTCTTCGTTTGTTTGTTTGTAGGGGGTAATCTCTGGAACTACTGAAACGATTTCAAAAGTGATGGTGGCAAATTGATGGTGACAGTCCCTGCTTCAATATAGGCTATATTTTATGTTGGTGCCACTACTCCCAGGGGGGTGCAGGAACGAAAAAGTTCTAAAATTCTGATTTTTTTTATACTGAAGGTGTTAGGAACATGAAATTTGGCATGGTAATTACTTATAAGATGTAAATGCTCTCTAAGAACAAATTCTAAAAACATTCGAAATTTAAAACGGTGAGATGAGCGAAAAGTGTTCTAAAAACATTCTAAATTACAATTTCTATGGAATCTCTGGAACTACAGAACCATTTTCAAAAGTGATGGTGGCAAATATTGATGATAACAGTCCCTGCTGTAACAGCTATATTTTATATCGGTGACACTACCACAAAGGAGGGGGGGGGTGTGAAAAAGCGAAAAACGTTCTTCTAAAATTTCGATTTTTTTTTCGACATTAATGTGGCTTAATTAGTAATTTCTGAACTATCTGTGGCAGTAAAATTTCCTGTAATGAAAATAGGCCAACGAATACCACTTGGCATCTTTCAAGAATTACGCGAGCAAAGCCGCGGGTTTGCTAGTATAATATATATATATATATTTAATAACACCACCAAAACTATTTTTGTTGCAATAGACATTTTGGATATAAATCATTCAAAACACACTAATGTTTTGCATCGATCAGAGCAATTTTTCAAAAGTTAGAGAAATAGTAGTAATAAGGGACATACAGACAAATTACAATTATGAAGAACGTTTTCTATAAAAGCTGACCAAAATATAGGTGGATCCACTCCTTATAATTTCCAATGAGTATTGCATCACTAAATTAAATAAGAAATCTTTTCCTAATATATATATATATTAAGATTAAAAATCTTTCAGCATTCAATCACATAATTTGTAATATTTTTTTGCTATTAAATAAAGCGAAAAATTCTATTTCAAAATTGTGGTAGAACTGTAGGTATGTACCCTGTATATTTTCATATAAATAGTTTCAATGGAAACGAATAAAAAACAAATATATCTAGGTTTGTATATGATAGAGAATCCAACTAAAATTGAGTTTAAAATGAAGTAATAAAACAAATTAAGGAGTAACACCGGCAACGCTTTGACCTATCCAATATATATATATATATATATATATATATATATATATATTTGCTTAAAGTACTTTTTACAAACATGGAAATCATATTTTATTAGTTAGAAATCTCTATAGAAAGTGAAAGGGTAATTAGGGAGTTATATAAATAGAGTGCGTTGCAGCGAGTAAAAGTAACAAAAACTAGTTTTCAATTAATAAAATTTAATTTTTTGAAAATTTATCGCCACATATTTTTCTAGTGAAATACGTTGGATGTTTCGATATATTAATAGATATTATATATTATTATATATTATACATTATAGATATTATGTATTATAGCTATGATATTATATATTAATCGATATATTTAATAGCGATTGCTCGCTTTTCTGGGTAACTGCATGTAACGAAAATGTTGGTTGAAATTTTACATTTGACTTTGAATTAATGCCATTTGATTAAATATATATATATATATATATTGAAACGGCTATGTATTTCATTTGCTTTTGGTCAAAACAATTTTTTTTTATTGTTCCAGTTCAAGTCTACTATGATTTATAGTGCCCATCATGTCCTCTTCTTTTTTGTGCTCCCACCCATAATCAGTCAAGCCACCAATTTGTAATGAATGAAAGAAAAAAAATACAATTTTATACTTTAATATATATAGTATAATAAATTATTGTAAATGAATTTTAATAAATACTTCACATTTCTTTAAAATAAATATAGGGTGAAACCCCAGTAACTGATACTTTAAGGGTTCTTTCTTGTTGAAATCACCATTAAAAAAATTTAAATCTATTTTATACTTTTCTGTACCTTTGTTTTTTTTAAGGATAGTAGAGATATATTAAAAAAATATTTTTGGCAAAATTTTGAAAAATTTTACATTTTATTATTAAAAATTATTTTTTTTCATAAATATGGTCAAAAACTCCAGTAACTGACACCATCCCTATTTTGAAGTACCAATAACTAACACAGAGTGAACCAGTGACTGACACTTTATTTTAAAAGATTAAAATGCTTTAATAAAAACTTTATTCTTTATTATAAAAGAAAAATACTGTTCTTCTGTTCTTCCATGTTCTTTTTTCACTTCTTTTTATTTTTTTTAATACTATTTTATGTACGATATGATACAGTTGCAATTGTCTTTTTGCGCGTTTTAAATTATTAATGCAGATATCCAATAAATGACATTTATGAACCAGTAACTGATATATGGTGTCAGCCACTGGTAAAACAACTTAAATTTTAATGTTGTTTATTAGAAGATAAATGTAATTTATTATTATACATTTTTAAACAGTTCAAATAATAGATTTAAACTTTTTTTAATATAACCAACAACTGACACCCCTGTCAAAGACTATAGTGAAATGAAATTCCAGGAACCAATAACTGACACCCCCCATTAAGCAAAATTAAATAACTATAATCCTAAATCATGGCTCTAATGTATCATATACATCTTTAAACTAATTTCTACGAGTATATATTTAAGAAAAAAGTTTAGGATGGTTGAATTACAAATAGATTTAAGAAACACTTCCTTAATTTTAGAAATAAGATGGTTGCTTCAAAATGACACTTTTTGTAGTCTCAAAAGTTCCTTCCTCATTGAATATGTTCTTGGACCTTTAATGGTGAATAAATTTACTCCAAAATAAAAATAAGAGTCGAATTTATTGCTAGATGACATTATTTTGTAAAATTTTAGTAGAAAATGCTTATTTGAGTTAGATTTTTGCTCAAGTGTCAGTTACTGGTTAGGTGTCAATAACTGGGGGTTTCACCCTATATATTCCCGAAATAGCCTTAAATTTCAGGACATCGAAGTGGCGTTACCCATTAAATTATTTAAATGTTATGAATAAATATTTAAAATAACAAAAATTATTCAAAAAACCTTTTTTATAATAATACTTTTTATAAAAAGGTCAGGTTAGATTAACATCTAGTGCCTATTTAAGGAGCCTACGGACAAAAACAGAGAACTATTTTATTTACTCATATAACAAAGTTATTTGATTTGAAATATTTTAATCAAAATTGCATTCAGAACTTTGTGTAAGAATGAAAACTAGTTAAGTAAACTTAGCTATTACTATATACGGCAAAAGGAATATCCCTTTTTAAAGTCGCTTTATTTAAAACAGTTATTTTGCAGATTGCGCTTACGATTTCGTAAAAAGGCTAACTAGATTTTTGTGAAATTTTAACCTCTTCATAATAAATCTATGTATACGAAATAGCATAAAATCTTGATTCTTCTACTAATATTCATAAAATTATGTTTGTTTCAAGTTTTTAAAATGTCCCACTTTTAAGAATATTTATTTTTTATTATTGAAAAGATACGATAAATTTTTTTTTTCAATAACAGGTTATTTTAATAGAACACTATATATCTAAGTACCTGAAAAAATAATAATTCAAGCGGTTACGGTGACTAGAAAAGTTTGAAATGACGAAAATATTTAATTGTTTTTATTTTTATTGGTCCGATAAGAAAATTCTTAAAATTACAGTCGTATGTAAACGTTTCGTAAATTGTCAAATATTTGATACATACACCCCCTGTGCCCTGAGTAAGGGCCACATGGTCGGCTAGTAAAGACGTTCTATCAAATTCAGACTTTTGAATTTTATTATTTATTAGTTATTTTAATTAAAAAATTTTACGCAGAAAAGTACGAACCTACTTTTGCTGGTATTTCATATAAAAACCAGAACCGAAGGCGGGCCCTCCAAGAGAGCCGGGCCCCGGTAATTTGTACCGGCTCTACTCCCCTCTGTACGGGTCTGTCTCCCCCCCCCCCATTTAATTCTTTCCACACGTAAAAATTTAATTGTTTCATTAGTTTTCTGTCCTTTTTATATTCACGTGTTAACTACAGTTTTCAATTATAAAATGTTTGGAAATATTATTATTTGCGCTTTCTTAAAATTTGGAAACAATATAAAGAAAATGGCCTTTACCAAATATGAATTAAATCTCTTATTAAAATAATAAAAGTTTGATTAAAAAAAAAACTAAAAAAAATTAGTCAAATTAAAAAAAATAATTGCGCACTGCACACCGTAAGCTCGTAAAGTATGTGCCTGCGAATGGTTAAATTGCTATGCATAGTTTTTGATCCTATAAAACTTTTTTTGACGGAACTATTTTGACCGACTTCAACATTAAATAGTGCTTAAAATAATTCTTCGATTAAAAAACTCTCTGTTTCAGCGTGTTTATCGAACATTTCTCGATAAAGCTATCAATTTTCATAATTTTATGTGTGCTTATTAAAATAAGCCGAGAAAAACTTCCGGTCACAAAAAAAAAAAAAAAAAAAAAAGAATCATTTATGGCAGCGACAGCAGGGCTCCCTAATGGTCCGCTTTTTGAATACCGGTATTTATTGAACAAAATTCTTATTTTCATAATTTTCTTGCAAATTTAGCAGAAACCACCTTCGAAGGTAATTTTCGGAAATGTTGTAGAAACCTACCAAGAAATTTTCTGTTTAAAACTATCGGTATGCAGTTGGCGGACCATTTAAAATCTTTTCGGGGAAATTATTTTGTTACGCTTTTAGTAAAATCCGGATTGCGGTAGTTAGTGATACTTACATGACGATGATATCTAAATGTACTACCTGCCAGAAAATAAAATAGCTTTAAGTTGCATTTTTGGCGTATAAATAAGATCTACAAAAAATAACTTTTCAAAAGTAAAACAAAAAAACAGCCAAGCTTTTTTTTTTTAAAAAAAAAAAAAAAAAACGAAAGTTGCGGCTAAAAAATGGTGTGATATCAAATTTCCAAGCTTTTATTATAGTATTTATTTAAATTTTTTTCATTAAATAAGTTATCATATATATAAGTCGAGCGCTACGTATATGTTAATAGAAATCGTTTTCTCCTGTACTAAATACATCCTAACGTGTTTCTGAAAATTCACAATTTTTTCCCAATTATGCATGATGGGCTTGGCGGCCATCTTTCCATATTATACACAAAATTCTAAGCACCCATATCCGTAGTTAAAATCCGAAGTTCAAAATTGTAACTTAAGCAAATATTTTAAGCGTTTCGTTTATGGACTTGTATGCTCTGAAAATTGTGTCTTAAGATAATGATGACTTATCTTACGGATTCATCTTATGATTTATTTTTTAGAGTAATTGATCATTTCAAAGTAGTAAAAATCAATTTATCAAAATATCAGTCTTCCTCAATTTATCTGTCCGTAGTTAAAATCTGAAGTTCGACATTGTTATAAACATATTACATTGCAAACATATTACGCTTTTACTTTAGAAATTTGGGGGCTTAGAAATATGGAAAGATCACTGAAAAATAGAAATATGGAAAACTCACCAAACCAAAGTTATAGCAGTTGAAACGACTGTTTGACAAGAACGAACGAGTAGCAATCCGTCCTACGGCTGCCAAATTCAGTGTTTCAACAGGAACAGGCTATCTACATAAGACAATCACCTAGAAGCTTAACATCAAATATAACAAGAGGGTCATACCAAAATGAAAAGCAAAAGGTTGCCGCGAAAACGAAGTGTGGTCGCTTGTTCAGAAAATTCTCTGATCGAGCATTCATCTTGGATAACCAGTCATACTTCACGCTCACTCACTCCATTATTCATGGTAATGATCGCTACTACACATCTGACGTCTCCACGACACAACCTTTCATCAAATTTGCTACTAAACGAAGACAAGCCCCTCGTTTGGTTTGCGATGGGTCCGAAAAGCTTGAGTCGTCCGTTCATCCGAAAGTCTGGATTCGCTGTCAATAGGCAACGATACTTGAACGAGTGCATTCGCCGTCGTCTCATCCTCTACATCCGTACCAGTTACAACGACAGTAATTACGTCTTCTGGCCAGATTCGGCCAGCACTCATTACTGCAAAATCGTTCTCAACCACTTGCGCCAGCTAAACATCACTTGCGTAGAGAAATCTGACAGGGACCAACGTTCCGGCCAACGTTCCCGAAATTCGACCAGTTGAGCAGTTCCGGGCGTATCTTAAGTCTAAAGTGTATGCTAAAGGCTAGAAAGCAGATAACATCCAGAAATTGATCAATCGAATCAAGTACTGCTGTCTCAAAATTATGGACTTAGATTTTGTACAACGTCTAGCAAGTACCATCAAATGTAAAATCGAAAATGACCGACGAAACGGTTTAATTGAAACCTTTTAACTGTTTTACAGAGTAGTGTGATTATTAAAGTTGCCTTACACTGCACATTTGCGTTCTTCGTGTCGTTTTTTCATAGCTTTTCCGTCAAGAAAAGTGTGTGCGGATTTCTAGGAAACAGTCCTAATATGGAAACAGGAAAGAAAAAAAAACTTTTAATATTACCGCTAAGGTTATTTTACAGTGTCGTAACAAACAAATATTTATTGTTGCATCTCGTAGAAAAAGATTTTAATAAAACATTCATGTCTAAAAATTATTAAAACTAGAAATGTTTTCTAAATTGTTTCCTTAACGTATAATCAAAATTTAATTAAAACTAATTTATTTATTGATGGTTAAGTTATGAAAATATGAAAATATTGTGTTGTCATCGGAAAGACACAATTGTTCATAATTTCTAGATCTGTAGAACATCAGGAAGAGCGGGAAAAATCGATTTCAAAATTCCTCTCTACATACTTGATTCAAATAAGCATGTAAAAAGGACAAAAAGTTGGGATAATAAAAATTGTAAATGTAAACATGACAATTTTTCAGATGTATAGGTGACAGTAAACATTGTATATATGAGCGATGTTTTACACTATATTTCTCATAAGGCAAAGAAAGAAATCGGCGTATGTGACCGAGATATTCATTTAAACGAGAGTCACATAAGTGAGAAATCATTGTAGTTACCAAAAGTTAGAAATCGCATTATTTAGAAATTTAAATTAACATGTGTGTTAATAATTAAATTTATCCCTTTTTTAATAAATAAAATTGCTGTATGAATATAAAGTAATATTTTGAAGAAGTATAATTTTTGTGTTCAGTTTTCTTAATTTATCAATACTTTCGAAAGTCACTTTCCATATTATTCCTCTGCTCTGAATAATCGATACATTAAAATAAACTATTTTAATCCCTCAAAACTAAAATTAAGAAAAGATTAACAAAAGAATGAAATGAAATGAGTTTTTTTTTAATATTGCCACTGTAAGCTAATTACAGGGATTTACACCAGGTAATAATAGGAAATTTTAGCTCTCCTCTCTCATAACTCACTGAAAAGCCAATAAAAGAAAAATGCTTCTTTTTATATATTTCTGTCATCATCCTTATTGCCAACATTTTTCTTCCATTTCGATTCAGCAGGGAACTTACTTCCACTATGACTTTTCGAAGGGACAGATGATTTTTTAAAACTTATATTCTATTTTTCTACAGTTTAGAAAAGAATTTACTGTTATTTTACAGGACTCCCAAATGGTTCTTTTTTTTTAATATCAGTACTTTCTAAGACAAATTTTGTGGTAGGTTTCTACAACATTTGCAGTAGAAATCAAAGTGGATTTCGATTTTCTACAAAGTTTGCAAAAACATTTTTTAAACAAATATTTTGTATGAAAAAAATATCATTCAAGAAACGGACCATTTTATGATATCTGATTTTATGATATAGTTATGTTAAAACTTAATAATAATGTTTTTATGTTAAAAATAGTTTTTTTCTACTTTATTATAACCAAATTCGACCCTGCAAAATTTATAAATACCTCTTCCATATCCTTTAAGGAATCCGAATAAATTTCGAATTATTCCGGAGTTCTGAATAACCCATATGTCACCTCTTCAGAAAAATGAATTATTTTTTTATTTTTACAATTTTATAGTCCTTCCATAATCATTTGATTTTTACTATGGAAATTCAAAACCAGTTTATTCATAATAAAAAGCTAAATTTATTCTGGCGATTTCTTCAAAGTGTACATATACAACCTTATTTAATCCTACACTGCACAGATTTTTCTTTTGGAAGTGTTATTACACTCATATTTAGGGTTAGATACCAGAAATTTAAAAAAGAAATACTTCACCTTATTTATTTTATTTCATTATTTATTTCATTGTTCATTATTTTTCATTATTTTTCATCATTTATTTTATTTATTTATTTATTTTATTTCATCTTATTTATTTTTATCATTTCACCTTATTTGTCACCTTCGTCACCTTATTATTCTTCCCCTAGCCTTCACGAGATTTCTGCGATCACACAAAGTGAATATTTTTATCTGAATATAGTTGTTGCGCGGAACTGAACTTTTTAAAAAATTAACACTAGAGTTACCGGAAATTTTACTCAAGTTTTATAAAACTATTTCACACCAGAATTTTTATTTAAAACTATGTAACTTATCCATTTAACATATTCCTGCGAGTTTTCTATTTAATTTATTTTGAAAAGGAATTTCTGGTTCGAATCGGAATATATTCATTTGATAGACGTCAAAATGACGGCTCATGGTAGTTCTAATGTTAAATGCTAAATTTTAATCGATTCATATATGCATCGCTGTGCAGTATAGGGTTAATAAACATTACTAATTTTAAATTTTTCGATTGTCTGCTCTATCTGTTCATACACACACATCGAGTCTTTCTTTTGTTATTACGTATTAATTTTTAATATATTCTTCTCCAATTTAGAAAATAATTTATTATTATTTTATGATCCTTAAGCAGTTAAAAATAGTTTCATCTTTCTTTAATAAAACCAAATTCGACCTCCAAATAAAAGTTTAACAAGTATCTCAATCTCATATTCTTAAAAGGAGCCGAATAAAGTCCCTTTCCATATTTAGTGATGGGCATAACGATTATTTTGATTATTCGAATGAATCATTCGGGCATACGCAGAAGCATATCTGTCAAACTTCAAATCTTTTTTTATTCAATTACTACCAGAAATTTTGAAAAAAAAAAGTTTCCACAGAAACTTTTTTTTTTTTTTCAAAATTTCTGGTAGTAATTGAATAAAAAAAGATTTTAAGTTTGACAGATATGCTTCTGCGTATGCTCGAATGATTCATTCGAATAATCAAAATAATCGTTATGCCCATCACTATCCATATTATTCAGCCGCTCAGAATAGCCGATATGTCACCTCTTCAGTAAAATAAACTACTTTAACCCTTCAAAACTAAAGTTATGAAGAGATTAAAAGAATAAAATCAAAAGAGCTTTTAACATTTCCAGTGTAAACTAATTATAGGGATTTCCACCAGATAGTAATAGGGAATTTTTGCTCTCTTCTCTCCTAACTCACTAAAAAGCAGATAAAAGAAAAACCGTTCTTTTTATTTTTATTTTATCATCATCGCCAATATTTTTCTTCCGTTTCGGTTGAGCAGAGAACTCACTTCCACTCTGACTTCTCGTAGGAGCAGACGATTTTTTCTCTTTTTCTGGTGCGAGAGGAGAAATCTCTGTGACTTTGTTTACATTTATTTATGCTGGAAAACTTTATGATTTCGCGGCAAATAAAATTAACAAAGGAGAAATTATGAGAGAGAAAAGTTTAGGATTCATTTTGTGGCTGGCTGTTTTCATTTCTTACTGTCTTTTCTGGAGTAAAGCTGAAGAAAATGGAAAAACTAGACAGGTAAGTGTTATATGTATGCATAATTAACCTCTTAATTAATATACTTTTTAAAAAAAATTTTGGGGGAATTTATTTATTTTTTATTATGTAGTTTTAATGGCTACAACAAGCCGTAAATATTCTATTAATACTTATACTTTTCAAACATTTTTTTTTAACACAAAATGAATAGTTAATAATTTTACAATTTCCCTTATTTCTAAGATTGATGCTATCACCGCTTTTTAAATCATTATCAAAATCATTCATTGTGAAACAAAAAAAGTGTAATATGTAAAGAAAAGGAAAATTTTATCTTTCTTAAGAAATATTGAATAAAAAAATCATTTGTATAGAAATAGAAACTTTCTGGCTTTCTTAGAAAGTATAGATATAAAAAAAAGTAATTTGGGAAGAAAAACTTTTTAACTTTACCTACAAATATTGAAAAAAAAAAATAGTCATTTGTAAATAAACAGAAACATTTTAGATTTCTTAAAAAATATTATAAAACAATTATAAAACAATTATAAAGAAACGGAAAATTGTAAATTTTCTTAAAAAAAAAAACAACTAAAAAACAGAACCTTTTTTTTTAAATGCTAAAAAACAGAACCTTTATTATTATTTTTTTAAATAATAAAAAAATAATTTGTAAAAAGGGAAACTTTTTACCTTTCTTAAAAAAATGATTTAAAAAGTAAAATATAATGTAACACACTATTTAATATAATATAATATAATATAATATAATATAATAAATAGCATAAAAATTCCAGGATAAAAGAGAAGGAAAAAGCTTAAAAATTATGTAAGCTTGTAGAATTATTTCTAAGATTTGGAATTCTTATGAATACTTTAAAAATATATAGACATTTTGTATACTCTTTATGAATATATTGTTATTGCTTATTTGTCAAAATATTTTATAAGATGAATGAGAATTTTACGTGCAATAAAATAAACTCATTTACATATGTATATTTAACTCGGTAAATGTATAAATGACATTTCCATATTTTTCCAACTGCGGGGAAAAAATAACCTTTAAAATATTTGTAAATAACAACATTTTAACAGAATTGTGTTTTTAGAAATATCTAAAATGACGGAATATGAAAGATACTTTAGCACAACACAGCGAAAGGAAATTTAAGCTAACGTGAGTTTTGTGAGCTTTTTCTTTATGAAAATAGAGGAAAGCCCTCGTTTATTGAGTTAAAAATCAATTCCTTAACAACATAATAATTTTTAAGTTTTAATTATGAGTGTTACTATTGTGAAACACTACGAACTTGTAAAAAATATTGGTTTACATTCAAAGAAATTTTTAGATTTTTATAAAAATTAATCGGATAATTTTGTTTTCTTGAAATAATGATGATATTTTATGTAGTATATTGATTTTTTTAATATAATAAAAACACTGACAGATAGTGTAGATAATTATGATTCATTAATTACTTTACGGAATTCGACAAAATTTTATAAAGCAAAACATCAAACTTTTATTTCAAAAATGAAATTTCTTTTTGTCTTCTCTTAACCTTATATATTCCTTAAAACTTTTAAATGTGATGTATCGCCAGAAACGATTATATTTAACCCGTTCAGGGGTTCTCTAATAATAGGGCGTGTCTTTTCATTGATTATTATTTTGTCTTACCGTTATTTTCGTTATTATCTGTATGTAGTAATGAAAGCATAAGTCATTTATTAGTATACATTAAATATACATTTATTCTTATGACTTAATTTATGTTTCAGTAATATACTAGTTAGGATAATATTAATATTTATAATAATAATTTGCTTAACTATCTTTACACCGTTGGCGATTCTTTTATTTCAAACGTGTGTTTCACGCTTTAAATTTAAAATAGTGCTACTTTTCCACACGAACACTTTATGATAATACCTAAAAAAATACCAGAAAATTTTTACATCTGTTTAATTCTGTTGTAATACAATAATTTCCAACTGTCTTAAAAAAATTTTCCTTAGCATATTAGTAGTATGCAAAATAATTATATATTCATAAGATTTCAGTAAACTTTAACGTTTGCGATTTAGATAGCTACTTTTAATTTTATTAACGTAAAAGTAGTTTTTTCCCAGAATCCATTTTTTTTTTTTTAATACCAGTATTTTCAAAGAAAAAAAAATCATGGTAGGTTTCTACAATATTTGCTGTAAGAAATATCCTTCGGGTTAGGTTTCTACAAAAGTTGCAAGAAAAGTCTAAAAAGGAAAGTACTGTTGAAAAAAGTGCTATTAAAAGAACGGATCATTTGCAAGTCCATTAAAGAAAAAAAGAAAAATCACATACCGAAAGTGTTAGAACAGTTGCTATTGCATGGCACAAACAAGAAAATTTCCTAGATATTATTTCAAAAAAGAAAATGTGATAAGAAAGGTCAAATAATAATGATTAAAAAAAAACTATTTTGTTCATTTCTATGCATTTTGGAAAAAAAATATTAACTTGTATATTTTTATTCTGAATAAATTATTAAAAAAATTATTTTAAAATTTAGAAGATAAAAGAAATACTTGAATCATATCTAGAACTATTTCTTTCTTTTTCATCATTAAAGAATTATTATTTTTTAACAATAAATTAAAAAAAGGTCTTCTGTAAAGTTTGTTATAATATCGCAATGAAGTCGAAAACTACTCAATAAAATTTATTCATTATTATTATTATTTTTAATTTTTACAGATTTTCCTTTATGCATCGAGATATTTAAGGTTTGACCAGAAAGTTTTGAAATGACGAAAATTGACTGAAACTTGACAAAAATATATAATTCATTTTATATTGAAGCGCTAAAATTTTCGCGAAGAAGCTGTGAATAATATTCCATTAAAATTAATATTGCATTTAAAATAAAATTAGGCACATATTTTAGAATCATTTTTGTTGATTAAAAAAAAAAATAGTTTTAAGAGGAATATGCAGAAATAGAATTGAAAATTTAAATTTTTGATGAAAATTTTGATTATTTTTCAAAATTTTTATCATAAAATAAAAATAATTTTACTTTTCTTTCTGTATATTCTTCTTAAAATATGTTTTTTTTTATTGAAAAAATATTTAAAAAATTAATATAATTCATTTTATTTTTAAGTTCTAAAAGTTTTCCGAAACTAACGAGCTGTGAATAGAACTTTAAAATAAAATTAAGTACATTTTAGAAATATTTTGTCGATTAAAGAGAAAAGAAACATGTTTTAAGAGGAATATGCAGAAAAAAGAATTTAAAAATTTTATTTTTGATGAGACATTTAAAAATTTCGAGTACATTTTAAGTCTATAGATTTAACATTGGAGCGGAAAATGTGAAGTCGGGCTAATGATGAGCAGCCTCAAGTCATACAGTCGAGTGCCATTGCCATTACAGCAAAATCCAATACAACGAAAATTCTAAACCCATATTATTTTTTTAATTTTTATACTGATTAAGCTATTGAAGTATTTAGTTTAAACTATTAAAAAAAAATAAATTATCTCTATCTTTTTTTTTTTTTTTTTTTTTTTTTTTTTTGTTATTGTCTTAAAATATTTAAAATTGTTTTCTTATGAAAATTTAAGAAATTTTTCTAAAAAGACTTTTACAGTTACACAATGAAATTATGAAGCTACATTATAATATTTATTCATTAAAAAAATCTGTTAATCTTACTGATTTTCAATTATATATCTAGTTTGTGGTCCCGCGAGTTTTTTTTCCAACAACTAAACACAGAATATGATAAGGAAAAATAAATTAAGTATATACATTAAATCATTTTCTTATCTTATATTAAGAAAAAAATTGTTGGGGATCCCCGAAATGCATATCACATCAAAGAGGGTCCGCGAGATCGCAAAATTTAAGAAACGCTGACCTAGATAATTACAAACGAAATGTGATTAACGGTAAATATATATCAACAACCTGTCATATGTCGATTTAAACCAGAAATTTTTTCATAAAATAAATAAAATGTAAATCACGTAGAAATAAGTTAAATAAGAATATTAAATAATTAAAAAAAAAATTCGGGTGTAAAATGTTTTTTTTTTTTTTCAATATAAAACTCGAGTAAAATATACCCGGTATGATTAATGTAAAGTAATGCAGTCAAATACAGTTACAGTGAAATCCGATGCAACAAAAATTCTAAAATCCTGTTAATTCTTTCCCCTTTTTATTCCACTTTGATTAAAATTATTAAACAGTTTAGTTTAGAATTTAAAGAATTTTTTTTTAAATTATAAACAGCATTGTTATTTCAGCTTTACTTTGAAAATTGTAGAATTGTTTATTGTAATGAAAATTTAAGAAATTGTTCTAAAAAGATATATATATATATATATATATATAATTATACAGAAGAGGGAAGCTACATAATAAAATTTATTCATTAAAACCATTATAATTATTACCAAATAATTTACTTAATTACCAGCCAAATCTTTATAAATGTTGTGTGTCCATTGTATCAAAAATCCTTACAGCTAATATATTGTCACGATCTAGTTGAGTTCGTCAACATTTTTCATATTAATTCAAAAGAGTTCTTAAATCTATTTTCGCCTTTACAATTTTCGTTCTAAATAATTTGTACTTTTCTGAAATTTCATAATATGAAAGGTATATTTTAAAAATTGACCCTAAGTTGATATTTTAGCATTGCCTTTCAAATTATAATTTTATTTATGAATAAATTTACTGTTTTTCTAAACAATAGTGGTATTTATGTTATAAGTTGTGGACGTAAACGTGTGATTTAATTTAAAAAAAAAGTTTTAATTATTCTCAGATTTTTCTAAAGCACTACTTTATAATGTAGTTAGTGAATCATTTTAAAAATAAAAATTTTAAATTATTATAATTTTAAGTGTTTATAACAAGGAATCGTTTTCTCATAAATTCTGCACGAAAGCTAAAGTTCGACCTGAGCCCCGCTCTAACTGTACAAAAAATGTGTACATTTTTTAACCACCCTTTATCCTACAATGGAAATTATTTTAAACAAATATTGCGTGCATATTTATGCAAAATTTTCATGCACTGATATCTTGAGTTGTAGAAAGAATTTAAAATGAGAACATTTTTAGAAATGGTCGATGTTTAGAAAAATACATTGCGCATTCATAAATATAACATGCAAAAATAAATATGTAAATACTTATTTTAAGAATGCATGAATTATAATATCTCGAATATATAAATAGAATATCTGCAATTTTTTAAAAAAAAAAACTTACAAATAATAACAATTTGCTTGAAAAATCTAAGCAAACGATTTCTCCAGGGAAAAAAATTAAACAAAATCATAATTTTTGAGGAAATTTGTCCTATTTAGCGTGTTTGAGTAATTTAAATAAATTATTTTGAGCTATATTGAGTAATTTTCCTTTTTTTCTGAACACCTCCCCCCCCCCTTTTTTTTTTGGATAAACTTCCAAAAAATTTCGTTTTGTCAATATAATTGTTTTAAAGTTTGAATTTTTATTAAAATAAAAAACTACTAAAATTACAATACTTGGTAATCTGAGATATTATACATTCATTTGTTTAATGAAAACATAAGTTATTTTGAATCGGAAACTAAATATCTCAAAAATATTTTAATGTAGTGTAACAATTATATCGTGATTACGGTTTCGAATGACTCAAATAGTACTTTTGACTTAAAATCTTATTATTTATTTACCTTTTCATATACCTACAATTTTTCCCCAGTTCATGTATTCATACTGTTGAATTAATTATAAGTGCATTTTTTAATGCTTATTGTTAAAATTTTTTTTATATCTTTTTGAAATTGGGACAAAAGTTTAACAATAAATTTATTCCTTTAAGAAAAACTAAATGTTGTATTATATAAATTATTGATTTTCCTTAAAATCTTATTATTTATTTACCTATTCATATACCTACAAATTTCCCCAATTCATTTATTCATAGTGTTGAATTAATTAGAAGTGCATTTTTTAATGCCTATTGTTAATTTTTTTACTATATTTTTGAAATTGGGACAAAAGTTTAACAATTAATTTATTCCTTTAAGAAAAACTAAATGTTGTCTTATATAAATTATTGATTTTCCTTCATTCTTTTATTTTCTCAAATCTTTGCAAACAAAGCAATTGTGTTTCAGAAAACAATATCTTTACGACAATTAGGTTTGTTACAGTAGGGTGAAACCCCCAATAACTGATACTTTAAGGATTCTTTCTTGTTGAAATCACTATTACAAAAATTTTAATCTATTTTATACTTTTCTGTACCTTTGCTTTTGAAAGGATAGTAGAGATATATTAAAAAAATATTGTTGGCAAAATTTTGAAAAATTATGCATTTTATTATTAAAAATTAATTTTATTCATAAATATGGTCAAAAACTCCAGTAACTGACACTATCCCTATTTTTAAACACCAATAACTGACACAAAGTGAACCAATGACTGACACTTTATTTTAAAAGATTAAAATGTTTAAGAAAAAATTTTATTCAAACAAAATACATTGATATTTATTATAAAAAGTGGGATTTAGTAAGCTGTACTGCATTATCAGTTATGTAGAGTGTATAGTAAGAGTATATAGCAGTAATATTTAGTACTGCATTATTAGTAATGCCGATATCCAATAACTTACATTTATGAACCAGTAACTGACATCTGGTGTCAGACACTGGTAAAACAACTTAAATTTTTATGGTGTTTACTACAAGATAAATTTAATTTACTATTATGTATTTTTAAACAGTTCAAATAATAGATTTCAACTTTCTTTAATGTAACCAGCAACTAACATCTCTGTCAGAGACTGGTGAAATGAAATTCTAGGAACCAATAACTGGCAACCCCATTAGGCTTAATTAAATAACAATAAACCCTAAATCATGGTCCTAATATATCATATGCATCTTTCAACTAATTTTAACTAGTATAACTTTAAAAAAAAGTTCAGTATCGTTGCATTACAAGTAGATTAGAAAAACACTTCCTTAAATTTAGAAATAAGATGGATGCTTCAAATGGCACTTTTTGTATTATCAAAAGTTTTTTCCTCATTTATTTTCTTCTGGTGGTGAATAAATCGACTCCAAAATAAAAATAAGAGTCTAATTTACGACTAGATGACATTACTTTGCAGAATTTTACAACAAAATGCTTATTTGAGTTAGATTTTTGCTCAAGTGTCAGTTACTGATTAGGTGTCAATAACTGGGGGTTTCACCCTATATTCTTAATGTATAAAAACATCTTTGCTCTGTTTGTGTAATGTATTTAAATGGATGCATGCGCAAAGCTTTTAGCAAACATACCAATATTTAAAAAATTTCGATACAACTTTGAAAATTTGAATTTTTTAATATCAAATGAAAATTTGGTGAAGTACGTATATCTGTATTTTAATAAAATTGTCTTCTTCGAAATGCATATAATTCTGTAGTGAAACATTGTGACGAAAAAACTTGAACTTTCACGAATATAGATACATTAACATGCTTCCAGTGATTATATACTTTATTATTAACACATCTAGAAATAATATCGTTCGAAAGAATGTATCAATATCAATAGTAGTACTAAAATGAAAAACATTAAAAATGTTATTCAAGTATTAGTTCAAAATATATTGAGATCATCTTGTTCTTCAATATGTTTTATTAAATTAATCTTTTTTTCAATGATTTCATGTCTTACAAACTATACTGGCGATAGTTTTTTAGCACAACTAAAACATAACTTGGAGGAATGAACTCAGTTTTATATACCTCTTAGAAATCAATTTCCGTTAGTCTATTTATTGATTATTACGCATATTTTCGAGTATCAATTCATAATTCATGTTTCATACCTGAAATTATGAAATGCCTGAAAACCAAGTAATTATGTTTGGGATATTAATACTAGCATAACAGTAAAAAAATAACACAAAATAATTACAAGAAATATCAATGAAAATATTTAAAATAGTTCAATATAAAATGTCCAAGATGCTTTAACATGTACGGGCGACTTAGCACGCGGGCTGTAGCGCGATCTTGCGTTATACACGGCCGGTGCATGACGTTTAAAACGTCACATGGAGTTGATCATTTTTACACGGTGATTGGTGCAAAGCGGCGCGCCCACCGTTTTGCACCAATTACCGTGTAAAAACGATCCACTCCATGTGACGTTTTAAACGTCATGCACTGGCCGTGTATAACGCAGGTCGCGGCTGTAGACTGAGAAAAGCTCGGAGTTTGAGTTTGAGTTGGAGTTGAAGTTTATGAGTTCGATATCAAAGTAGTCCGACCAGAGTGAGAGTAAAATATTTTCAGGATTTTCTATATACGTGAATGAAAATTAGGACGACTTTTCTGCAAAAGTCCTCACTGAAGGAATTTCTCCCATATCAATATGGGAGAAAGCCGGCTGATACATTATAAAAAAGTTTCATGCGTTTACCCATAATTCTTAACTGAATGATTTGAAACGAAAATTTACCATAATCAAAATGTGTCAATAATTATAAAATAGTCTTTTCTTAATGTTAATGAAAAAATTTCAAAGTTTTTTTTATTTTAATTTTAATGTGAGTAAGTTTTTTCTAAGTTTAATTTATTGAGAAGAATTGTGGAAGATATCATATCGTCGCTATCATGTCAAACTATCGAATGTGAAAAAATGAAATTTTCATTACTTTTAAAAATGCGCCGGTTGTCACCACTAAATTTTAATAGTACTCTTCAGCAGGGATGCCAGTTTGGTCTCCTTTTTTATTCAGAAATTTCGAATCCATACCAGAAATTTAAAATAAAAATTTCTGCTTTATTTAATGACAGACATTTCGTAATTACTTAAAGTACAAAAAAATTTCTGGTATAAATTTAGCATTACTGAATAAAAAAGGAAGGCCAAACTTACAACCCTGTTCTTCAAATAAATTGTATTAGTATTTTTAGTAGGCGCAGAATTCTACTAAAATTTAGTGGCGACAATCGGCCTATTTTTAAAAGTAATGAAAAATGCATTTTTTCATATTCGATAGTTTGACATGGTATCGACGAATCCAGTCGGTTGATGCTTATTCTTCTCTCAGCGATAATAAGGTGATAAAATACTGTTCTTTACTTTCTCTCACCCTCTCTCTTTTTTTTTCTTTGTTCCCTTTTCTTCTTCTTTTTGCTAAAAAAAACTTTCCTTAAATATATTTTTTTAAATGTTAATTAAAATCCTTAAAAAAATCATCCTTATCCCACACTGCAAAAAATAATTGTTGATTTTACAGTATAAAACTGGCATCCCAGCTGCCAGTATTATACCGTAAAATTAACAGTATTAAACAGTAAAATAAGCAGTAATACGCTGCCGTGCAAGCAGTAATAGGCTGCCGCGCATGCGCGGTAGCGTATTACTGCTTGCATGGCAGCGTATTACTGCTTATTTTACTGTTTAATACTGTTAATTTTACGGTATAATACTGGCAGCTGGGATGCCAGTTTTATACTGTAAAATCAACAATTATTTTTTGCAGTGCGTCCTTTCATTTTTGTTTTTATTCTCTTAGAATCAGTTTTAGATTTTGAAACTGTGGATTCGTAATATTTTCACTTTTGGCAGACGATCGCAGAGGAACTCTACAGAATAAAAAAATAATTCTCTTGACAAGTATTTATCTTATTTATTGCAGAATTAAGTGTTCCTTTTCCTTTTCTTCTTTTGTTAGCGCGCACACCCCTTTCTACTTTGTTTCTGAGTGCAACACAATGCCGCAATCTATTTATCATGACAACTTCCTAACTAGTATCCATTAAACGCACATGCCTAGAAAGATGCTTTTTTCTTATGTTGTTGGCATGCTCGTTATTTGTTGAAATTTTTTTTTAAAATATATCCCTTATCGTTTGATACATTAACATAGCTGCCAATTTTTATGCTTTTTTGTTACCATTAAAATTTAATAGAAATGTTTGCCTTACTTAATCACAGATTTCGACGATTAAATAAGGTGAACTTTATTATTAAATTCTAGTGGTACAAAAAAAGCATAAAAGTTGGCAGCTACTCATTAACGCAAAAATTTATGGGAAGAAACCCTTATACAAGATAGTTCTGCGGTTAAATAAGGTGAAGATTACTGTTCGGAAATAGCGGTACCCAAAAGAAAGCAGGTAGACAATGTAGCCTACTAGGTGATTTTAAAGGTTAGTGTACAAAGGAACTCAAAAGTTACTAAGTGATTTTAAAAGGTAGTACAGAGCATTGCCCAAAAGTTACTAGGTTATTTTAAAAATCGGTATAAAGTGTATTAAAAAAATACAAGGGGATTTAAAAGGTTAGTGTACAAGGGAACACAAAAGTTACTAAATAATTTTAAGAGTTAGTACATAGCACTGCCAAAAGTTATTAGGTGATTTAAAAAAATAGTTTACAGTGTATTAAAAAATCACTAGGCAATTTTAAAGGTTAATATATAAGGGATCCTTAAAGTTACTAAGTAATTTTAATAGTTAGTACATAGCATTGCCCAAAAGCTACCAGGTGGTTTAAAAAAATTAGTAAACAATGTATTAAAAAATACTAGGTGATTTTGAAGGTTAGTATACAGAATAGCCCAAAAGCTACTAAGTGATTTTAAAAATTAGTATACAGGATAGCCCAAGAGTTAGTACGTGATTTTAAAAATTAGTATACAGAGTATTAAAAAATACTAGATGATTTTAAAGGTTAGTATACAGAATAGCCCAAAAGTTGTTAAGTGATTTTAAAAATTAGTATACAGGATAACCCAAGAATTAGTACGTGGTTTTAAAAATTAGTATACAGAGTATTAAAAAATACATGAAAATGATTTTAAAGGTTGGTATACAACATAGTCCAAATGTTATTATGTGATTTAAAAAGTTACTATACAGGATAGCCCAAAAATACCAGGTGATTTAAAAATTAGTATACAGTGCATTACAAAAATTACTAGATGAATTTAAAGGTCAATTCTGAGTGCAACATTGTAGCCCAAAAATTTATAGATGATGTTAAAGTCCAGTGTACAGTATTGACCAAAAGTTACTAGGTGATTTTAAGAATTAGTATACAGGGTAGCCAAAAACATACTAGATGATTTTCAAAATTAGTATACAGAGTCTAAAAGCTACTAAAAAAATTTAAAATTTAGAAAATTTGGACTTTTTTTTCTAGTAATTGCACACTCAGTATACTTTCTGGTGTAAAGGTAGAACGCAATTCACCTGTGCGACGTAAATCAGGTACAAAGAGTTTTGTTGTCGAAACATGCAATTAAATTGCATATTATCGTCTCTTTGGGAAGATTTCTCACATGATTCAATATGTTCTTAGGGTCACCATGCCAATGGACCATGGGACACCAGCAGAATAAAATTCAGTTAGAGGTAATGTTTTGGAATAATTGTACCTGTAGATGTACCAATACCGACTTTTTAAAATTTATTTATTTACTTATTTTTTTAATGGAGTATATAAACATAAAACAGATTAAGCTAAGAACTTTTTGTCAGAACTCACATGCAAGAAAAATTTCGAAACATATCAACATAAAAAACAAAAGAAAAGCAACAAATAAGATATATTAAAAATAAAAAAAGACTCTGCCTATTTTTTTTAACTGAATAAATAAAGCCTTTAATTATTATTTTTTATCATCAGGGGTATTCCGCCTCTCTGAACTTCCCGTTTAATATATTTTTAATACATGGTAATAACAAGAAAAACAGACCTAACGGGTGTTCCACGGGTGAGTTCAAGGGGGTAAGAGCCCTTTGACGAAAAATCTTTAGTTCCTGTTTCTTTTACTGTTTAATTATCGCTGTTTTTTTTTTTTTCAATTTTCCCAGTTGAACTTGTAATTTTCATTTTAACTAGAGATACTAGTGAAATTTTGTTTCGTTTTGAGCCCTAGTATTATTGTTAAAATTTTCTGAATAGGCGAATTTTAATTATAAAAATCCTGTATATAAATATTAATACAGAAACAGCATACTGTGATTTAATCGAGCCTTATATATTTATCTTTCGATTCAGCAACTAATCGTTACCTTCACGGAAAACAGTTATTCAGCTATGATATCTCATCTTATATTCAACATTTTTCATCTTTATTTCACTTCCTTCTACTACTTAAAAGAAAGGAATTATAAACGACCAATGAAACGTAACATTCTAATATAACAAGCTTTTCTACCAATAATTGTTTGTGATTGTTTGCGTGTTGGGGAAGCCGGCTGAAAACTGAATTCTTGCGCTTTTAATAGCTGACCATCAGACTGATTTACTGTTGCTGACTTATATTCATTTACGTCCGGAAAAATTATAAAATAATTTTATATAAAATTTATTTATTATTACAATTATTTTTTAAACAATTATTATTAAATATTTTTTAATGACTTTTCTGGTAGCAATTGTATTTTAGATTTCTTATGCAACAAAAAATAAGAAAGACGAATGCATCCGTTGTAAACCCTTAAGTGGTTAAAAAGGACTAAAACTGGCTTAGATATGCCGGTTTGGAGACCCTTTATAATAACAAATATAGGGGAGGGGGGTATGCTTGGATCCGCCATTGAATGTGACGCCGTGTATTTTTGATTGAATAAATTAATAAATAATTGAATAATTTAATAATTAAGTGAACCTTGTTGTCTGCACAAAAATTGTTTGTTGTCGCGTGCTCCACCACCTCTTAAACTTTGTCTCATCATTTTTTGGAACACTCTGCACAGCGATCAAGCTAATAGTAGCATTCTTTCTATTAAATCACTTAAACATCGTTACTTTTTTATTTTTCAAAGCAACTAACCGTTACCTTCACGGAAAACAGTTATTCAGCTACGATATCTCATCTTATTTTGAACATTTTTCATCTTTATTTCACTTCCTTCTACTACTTAAAAGAAAGGAATTATGAGGCCAGTTCTGTGAAGCACTCGATATGAATATATATGCGGTATACTGTTACAAACGGAAACAGAGAAACAAAATTAAAAACTATGAGTAAGACTATAGTGTTTAAACTTGTCAACTCTAATTAGCTCCAACGCCTTCCCAAATAAAGTCTTATTCATTCACATTCAGTCTGGTTAGGCTTGCTTACCACAGAAACAACAACTTGCACACTTCCTACGCAATTTAATATTGTCCTGCCTTTCTACCCCCTCCTCCCCCCATTTCTATGAATAATTTAAAAATTTTCAAATGTGTATTTGAATTGTTTAACTTTACGAAAAAACTAAAAGTGTTTTTTTACTCTGCCTTCTCATTATATAACTGTAATATTTCTACCTTGAATTTTAACCGCAAATGCCCTATCTATAATTTCTAAAAAGAGACACCCGAGGAGAGGTTTTAATAGTATTAGGGTAAGGAGATTATTCTATTTAAAGAACAGATGCAATATTTGAACAAATGCAATATATAAAATATTTGAAACCCTGCCTATCCTGTTTTCTTTGTATTGATTATTAGCGGAATAAGTAAGACTTTCGTTCAAAAATATTAAATACAACTACCAAATTATATACTTGATTATAAAATACAGTAAAAACTGCTACGATGGAATTGAAAAGATCGGAATAAACTTCCGTTTTGGACAGGCATCAACCCTTGCAGGTGCATCGCCCGTTCAGTTGAAGGGGTCGGGGCAAGAGAGTGCCAAGCCACATTTTTGAATTTCTGAGATATTTCAATTTGAAAATTTGATCAAATACCCAAATCAAGATATATAACCTAAAGTTTTTTCGCCAATGTCTTAGTAACATTTGAGGTATTCTGAGTAACAATATGGCATTACTTTAATGATATGACTATTATATTTTTTGTAAATTAGCTATCTTCATTGGGGGCGTAAACATCTAGGGCAAAAACGAAACCTGTCATACAGGCTGCCACCAAGTGACACTAGAAGCAAATTATATGTTGGATATTATAATTTACAATATTAAGCAACAGATTACAGTGTTAGATTTATTTCACCAAAAATGGCTTGGCACTTTCTTGCCCGATCCCCTGAATTATATTCTTCCCCTTTTTCTTTTCACTGCGACGATGAAATTTTCCGTTATGGGTATTTTTCATTTCCATAATTTTATCGTAATTATATTTTATTCCTTATCTCAGGGACTATGAAGTTTTCCATTTAAGACAGGATACTTTTATAGATATAGCACTCTTTTATATAACAACTTGATTTTTGTATGTAGAGATGGAATTTTGTAATAGATTTTTAACTCACTTCCTGATAGGCTAAAATTATAAAAAAAATATGTACACCGGTGTGTTTCCGTTGACAATACAACATTTTAATATTTTTATAACTTAATTATTACCTAATAACTTAATTTTAAAAACATTTTTCCTTAGCCTTCCAAAGGTGATAAATCGCCAAATATTCTTTATTGTTACAATTTTACTTTATGTTGCAACGAACAATGGATTTAATGATGCGCCATATCACGCGCGCCAAAAGAAAGCCAATTGGCTGTGTTAGTGCAATAATGGAATATTTAAACACTAAAAAGTAGAAAATTAAATAAAAATTAAAAAAAAAAAGAGTGTAATAATTAAAAACACACACACTTTTATCAATTAACAGTTTAATATTAATTAAATTATGATTATACGTTGAGAAAACAATTTACTAATTTTGAATAGGTAGTTTAACTGATGCTTTTTTTCTTTCCTGTTGCCATATCACATTTTTTTTAATAAGGTAACTAGCTCACACTCTTTACCAAGCGTAAAAAGGTGAATTTCCATAATCGGGTTTGGTATCCACACCAAATTAATGTAATGTAACGGAATCTTTTTTGTAAAATCATGAATTGCAGTAATGAAATTAGGCATGACTTTCAAGATAAACATTGAATGCTTATAAAAGAGTGTATTTAAACATAATATTTTTACTTTTACACTTATTTTTCAATTGAATAAATAATAATAATTTTACAAAATAATATTGAACTGCTGCCAGAGTCTAAATTACACAATTTGGAATGCAAGGCACATCATGACTTTTGGGGCCTTAGAGACGGCACTTTTTGCGTCCGCATTAATAACATCCTCTCTACATCGTATTCAATCTCTTGTGTATCTCACAGGGTTCTTGTGTTGGGCCCTACCCTGTTTAACATATTCTTTAACGACATGCGACGTACACTGAGGACTTTTATTGTTCTGCGTGCGGACGACACAGCAATCTACTCAGTGGCGTAGCCAGGGTAGTGGTCCAGATGATCTGCATACCACTAATTTTATAATGTTTTCTTTGCCTTATCTAATAGGAAATCTTTCTGCGATACTCAAACCCAAGAAAACCTTGCGATATTCCTGGTATAAAGAGCATTTGGACCCCCCCCCCTCCTTGGCTACGCCACTGAACCTACTCCTCTGCACACCACCCACTCTGCTTATATAAAAATCTCCCGAAACATATTGACATTTTCATAAGCTGTTGTATCCTGTGGCGTGTTCAGCTTAACGAGAGTAAAACTGTTGCAGTTTATTTCTCTAAAAATTTACCTATCCTAACCGTATAACCATTAACAAAGTCAACATTCTATGGACTAACCATACTAAACCATACTGGGTTACATGGACTAACCATACAGGGGATCACCCTCGATAGAAGACTTAACGTGGAATAAGCATACAGTTAATATCAAGGCTGAAGTCGCTGGCATTTCTAAATCTTTTTATCCTCTCCTCAGTAGCAAGTCTCTTTCTATTAAAAATAAACTCCTTGTCTATAATGCTTGCATAAGTTCCACTTTTGCTTATACTTGTCCCATCTGGTGTTTTGCTAGCAACACTAATCTCATGTATCTTTATAGAACCCATAATAAAAAATTACGTATTATAAAAAATGGTCATAGATATATTTAAGAAATAGAGCCTAGAAATCTTTATACTACCTCTCTTTAAAATAAAATAATAATCAATTTATGAAAAATTTCTGCAAAAATGCATATAATATTCCAAATGATATCATTGCCGAGTTACCAGACTACGAGGTCTGAGACCCCGCCAACCGTAAATGCCCTAGATATGCATTGTCTGTTAAGGATGAAACCTGAGTTGTTTCTCTATCTTTCACGTTAACCTTTCTTTTTTGTTGTTGTTGTCTTTGTCATTTGTCTAATGTTAATTGGTTTAAAAAATATTTTTATATATATTCTATTAGTCTGTAATTTTTGTAAATTTTATTTTTTATATTAAAATGCAAGGTCACTGAAAAGTGTCTTTTTTGGGGGGAGAGGGGGGGGGGTATCCTTCAGCTGCTGTTCGTCTTTCCTGGCAGTAACTAAGGAAATTTTTCTCATTTTTATTTTTGTATACTGAACCATGTTTATAAACTTAATTGGATTTTTTTTCTGTTATTTTCTCTTCTGTATTTTTATTATATTTTAACTTTAAATTAATTATTATTATTATTATTTTAATATTTATTATTATTATTATTATTATTATTATTATTATTATTATTATTATTTCTAGTTCTTTACTACAGTTAAACTTAATTTTTCCAATGGCTCCCTTATGTCTCTGCAATTCACCTACATGTCACCTGAATGTTAAGTTGCACCGAAACCAGGAAGTGCATTAAGATGCCTCCATCGTTCTTAATTTATTTAACTCACAAACTAATAAATATATTTTTTGAAGACTGTAAATATTTAATTAATTCTGTATCGTACTTTATTTTCAATTGCTATTCAAATCTTGGTACTCAAGTTGGCATATGTTTGTCCATTGCGAAAATTAACAGAGGAAAAAGATACTTTTGATGATTTTTCCGTCACTCCCAGAAATTGATTAGCCGCGATGTAGAGGATAAGCTCGCCATCTACTAAATTAGAATGAATTCGTAGAAAAACCCTCCATAAAGAGTAGCTAAGCGAACGTTTATTGGGTGCAATAACACTCGCAGATGAGTTTACTTAGTTATTTGATGGAAACGTTGATAGCTTGAGTCTAATAAAATATAGCCTGACTTTTCTTGGTGAATGTCCAACTTCAAGTGTGTCTTCCTTCGTTCTATTGTTAATGTTGAGATATGTTTGTAAAAATGTTGGTAAAAATATTGATACCGTGAAGTAAATAAAATTAAACGCCAAGATTCGTATACACAAACTTTATAGGGTATTTTTACATTGGACAATTATATTATAACAAGGATATTTATTTTATATTGAGCATCGTTATGAAAATTAAAAAAACTTGATGGAAAATAAAGTATTCAGAATTAATAAATCGAACAATTAGGATTATCAATATTTAATAAAATGTTTATCAGATAAACTAATCGTCCAAACCAATTATTAATACGGTTATCATGAAATCAACATTTAATTATTTTAGTTAGAAGATTTAACCCTACACGGTGCCATGATGTATGTATGAATAAATTAAAATTTAACTTTTAATAAATAAATTCAGTTCCAAAAAACACTACCTTTAAATAATTATATTCGCCTTGTGTGCCTCACTTAAGTGTGTTTGCGAACTCTCATGCTGCGTTTACATTACGGCGTAACCGTCTCTCTAGGTTTACGAAGTCTGCAAGTCACATTAGGTTTCCCAACCAATCAGCGTGTTCAGTAATTGTTTACCTCGCCGCTGATTGGTTGGGTCTTATGATTTATGACCAATGAACACGGTGGTTGACTGGAAAACCTGTGTCTCACAGACTTCACGTGGGTAGACGATCACACCATAATGTAAACGCAGCATAGTTCCACAAAATCACTTAATTGAGTAGAGATAACCTATGGCCTCGAACACCTTGTAAACCCAGGGAGACGGTTTCGCCATAATGTAAACGCAGCATCAGTGAGTTGGAGGGCCTGAGACTGAGATATCTTAAATATCCGGCATTAACATAGTATATGGCATGCGTGCTCATTGCGGCACATACGGATGTTCCCCCTGTGCATAAAAAATTATAGATAATAATCAGTTGAGGGGTCAATGTCAATTTTATGTTTGTTACAAAAAATAGAATAGCTTACTGAAAAACAAGTTTCAGTTATTTTTGAATGAATGAACACACGCATTATAAATATCAGTGTAAGCGCTCTGTAAAACCACACGTCCACCAAACAATTCAACATGTATATTTCAAAATTCGTTCTGTTTTCTAACATGTTTTAATGGTTTAATTTTTAAAATAGAATTTTAAAATACAGTTTAAATCAGGGCATGAAATTTCAGTTGAAAAGGTACTAGCCAGACTAAAATTTTTGCTCGCCACTATTTTACATTCATTCAGACAGTAACGTCGGCCACCACACCTGCCCAGAAAAGAACTATTTATGACAAACTAAATTGAAATTGACCATTGTTAGAAGGAGTTGTCTGTTAAATCCAGAATATTTTACATTCATGAAAAATATGAACAATTTTTAAAATGTTAAAAATTCGGAAGAAAGCGAATAATTTTTACCGTGTTTCAACCTGATTCACATCGCACAGGAGTGAAGAGCGATCAGATTCGGCCTCGGAAGCGAAAAAAGCAGCCTTGGCGCTTGCGCGGTGCGAAAGCGGGGGAACGAATGCAGATGGGGGACGTTTGTTCCTCCATAGGAGAGAAATGGAAGTGAGGACGCCACATTTTTTCTTCTTTTGGAAATTAAATGTCGTCGCTTGATTTTAAAACACTTCCGCGTGTCGCTAGATTGAGGCATGATATTCTGAGCGTATACAATTTGATTTGAGGCACAACATTTTAAAAGACGAAACTTACGCCCCAATATTTGCTTGCCAATGGCGAGCTGACGAGCGAAAATTTCGTGCCCTGGTTTAAATACTAATATATCCAATGGGTAGTTTAAATAGTAATATAGTTAAATACTAGTTAAATAAAAATGTATCATTTCTACAGTTATGCAGCTAAAAATTGAAAATTATGGACTAGATTCGGCTTTTGGGTGCAACAATAGCGAGAAATCTTATTTATAAATCACTACAATGTATTTTGACCCGGCATCAGAGCTCGATTAAGTTGTATGGGTCCAAGTCCTAGCACTTTTTCGGCCCCCTCTTGCGCCAAAATAGTAGCTAGATATTTTTTTCTTTTTCTGGAATATTCGGAGGTTATCATTAGATATTACGATACGGTTGCCAAGTTAACCAAAACCTTTGTTGTTTTTCAGAAAATAATAGCAGGAAACTGCAATTTTAAGATTTTTTTTTCTAAATCACTTTATTTAATTTGTGGCCCCCATCAACAGAGGGCCCAAGGCCAGGGCGTAGTTGGCCGGTACGGTTAACAGGACCTGCGCGGCATTGCTATGTTATTGAGTTAATGCAGCATAATAAATAATTTAGGGGGTCGAATTTAGGATATAGGTGAAGAAATACTTTAGTAAAACTTCTATAAAAAAGTAATTATTCATAAAGATATTTTCTAAATTAGAATGTTCTTGGCACATTAGAATGTTGCTGAATAAGAATATTCTGAGATTTTTGGTATACATACACAGAAAGGTTCGCCATCACGGGTATAAACAATTATTATAAAGTGATAAAGAACACATCATGTCACTTACTTATAGCGTCTGATTGTTATAAGAGAATAAGTGTATCACACAAAAGTAACGTGTCAAAAAAATTAATTAATAACTATTGATTACATGGATTCATGTTCTGTTAAAAAAAAAAGTTTTAGATAATACAGATAATTCAGATATCTTAAAAAAATAGATATTCAAGCGAATTCGACATAAAAAAAATAATAAAAATTATTTAAAAACATGCACAGAAAAGTTTCGCCGTCTAATGTTAACTTCTACATAAGAAAATAAAAATAAAAAATAAAATAAAAGTGTTCGTTACCAGACAGGGTTAACGCAGTTGGTGACCTATCAGTTCAAGTTGTTACTACAGGATGAAAACTTCCACAAACCATATAACAGTGAACGTGTTTTAAGTGATAGTATTTATTTTAGAAATGATATCTGGAAGTTCAGTTCGCAGATAATCGGATGGCGGGAAACAGCTTTGAACCGCACATGCCGGCAGTTAATCAGTTGTTTTCATGGGAGAAATGCTTAACACTGTGCGCTGTTTGTATTGCATTTAACACTTTTAAATGTACGATAAGCTAGGCTTAATGTGCGCTCACAAACTGATAAAGTTTATTGAATTTGGGTTAGCTGAAAGTTTGTATAGCTTAGTTTAGTACCAGATCTAACATAACATATCTAACTGTCTCACTATATGTTTGTGTACCGAAACATTTTTTATTTCCAGAAATATTTGGAAATATGATTCTTGTTTAAAAAGTACTCATAAAAAAAAATCAAAAAAAAAAAAAATCCAGAAATGTATTAATTTTTTGTAAGTAAATCCTGAAAACAAATTAATATTTATTCTTTTCTGCATTCAAAAATAGAAAAACATGCAAAAAACGCCTCTTCAAGAATATATATGAAATTTTAAATATTGCTAATTTCTACTTTTTAATAATCAAATAATTGTTTTAAATATTTTACATTTAAAAATAACACACACACATATATGTTTGCATTTCAAGAAAAAAAAGTAAAAATACTTATAAATAAAAAATAAAATAAAATTTTGAGTATCTTGTCTTTAAAAAAAAAAAAAACATAAAAAAACGAAAACAAAAACAATAAAGAAAAACGAAAACTCAAGCGTGAAGCATAGATTATGAAACACTTTCCAACACATCCAAAACTGTAACGAAACTTTACCGTTAAATAAGGTGAAAGAAGCTATGTAAGTATGCAGTATAGGAAAAATATAACACCAGTTTTAGCAATTACCTTCCGCATAGTCAAAAATGTAGTCGAATTATTTTGTGCAGCCATGTATATGATCTATAGATTTGGATATATGCTACATAGCATGATCAAATTTAGTTCATTTAGAAAATTCACATTTAGCAATTTTCGCCAATCGATGGAAATGCACTCGAAAAATTTTGTACAACCCTGTATATTATCTAAAGACTTTTGTACACACCCCATATTAAGCTAAAATTTTATTCAGGTAAAAAGCGCATAATGCAACTTAAAACAAACTTCTAGCAATTACCAACCATAAACGGCAATGTACTTTGTTCTTTCCGTAGCTCTGTATATAAATATATTTATTTTCCACAAACTACTAATAAGTCTACTAACAGGTCTACTAACAGGAGTCTACTAACTCGTTCAGCAGGAAAATGCGTAACACGATTAAAAACTATACCCTAAGCAATTCACTAAGCATTCGTCTGTAATACTTACGAAGTCCCTTGTGTAGCCCTGCATATGATCAACTGAATTTATACACGCCGCGTACTATGCAAAAATTTTGTTAAACTTAAAAACGCAAACCAATGTTGAAAACGCACTTATGATACATAGACTGCAATTCTTGCACGTATACTGTAACTGATATCTTTTGTGTGTCCCTGTAAATGAATGATAAACATAATACACACCATACTTTTAACCGAGCAATTTATAGTACATCTCAGTAATGCATATAATTTTCATTATGTTTGAAATAGTGAAACATCATTAAATTACACAGCAAACGATTTTTTCTCGTAGAACAATGTGCAACAGAATTCTTTTGTGTGACCCTGTAAATGAATAATAGATGGTTTACACCCCATATTCTGCAAAAAGCATGTTTTAGTGCGCTTCATAATTGTATATCTCTAACCGTGTTTCAAATGACGTAGCATCATCAAAATTCACTTGAAACGATTATTTCCCTACTTTTGACTGTCCCTGTAAAAACTATAAGCGCTACCCACTACATTTTGAATAGGGATCATGTATAGTAAACGACAATAACATACAAAAATTTCAGGGCAATCCGAGTATATTTACGCGAGTTAGAGCATGGACGGGTGGCCAAGACAAACTGAAATCATAAACACTTTTCAACTAGGTTGGAAAGTGTTAAATAAACAAGTAATATAAATACTTTTTTTTTTTTAAGTCAATTCCTACTTAGGTCAAATAGAAATTTTTTTCCAGCGATCTACACACTTCGCCACTGAGGTATTTATTCCTAAATTTATATCCTGCTAAATATCTTACATAAGAGAAATTTTTGAAATGTATTAAAAATTAAATAAAAAATAAATAGCTAAAATACCAAAAATTAATAGCTCGAAAAGTATTTCTCACAAAATTGTTAAACAAACTGCGTTAGAAAGGTAAAAAAAATGTATTTTTCTTGATATAAATTTAAAATCTAATAATTATGCCATTTTTCAAATATTGAATTTCAAAAATTTCCAAACTTCACAATAAAGTAACATAGCGATGTTACAGTTAACGATAATACAGTTTTTTTTAAATATTAATTAATTAATTAAATTTTATTATTTAATTTTAGTTTTATACTTCATTTCTGTTCAAAAGTATAGACTCGCTCCACATTTATAGTCTCCTTCGCCCGCGAGCCGCCTGATCTTCGTCCGTGAACAGCCTTATTATCTTTTTACGTTTGAAGGTGAGACTACAAATATGGAGTGAGTCTATACTTTTGAACAGAAATGAAATATAAAATTAAAATCAATTAATTAAATTTAATGAATTAATTACTATTTGAAAAAACTGTATTAACATCAATTGTCATCCAGTACAAGTTTAAAAAAATTTATTTGAACTTGATAGGATGAATAGAAAATATTTTATTAACGATTGAAAATTTGAACAAGATATATAAATATATAGAGAGTGTGAGCTAATAGTAGGAATTGAAAAAAAGAAAACTGCCCAGTTAAACTGAAGACATTGAGCTCACAGGTTATTCACATAAATTGTATATTATACTCTTATTTCAAAGAATTTGAAATAAGCCCTCGAAAAATAAAGAAATCGACAATATATTAATGGGGGATCATCCTCCCGTTCCCCTACAAATAAGTAACCGATGAACCCCCAAAACTAATCAGGCAAGTTCCTTATTACAATTAACATATATACAAAATTTGAAGCAAATCGGATAATTCTGCATGAAAAACTCATTTATCTAAATTAAGGGGATTACCCGCCCCCCTTTTCTCCTTTATACTTAACCAATGAACCCCCAAAACTAATCAGGAAAGTGCCTTATCACAATGAGCCTATATACAAAATTTGAAGAAAATCGGATAATTCTGCATGAAAAACCCATTTATCTAAAATAAGGGAGGGGGTAGCTCCCCGTTCCAACCTTTATACTTAACCAATGAACCCCCAAAACTAATCAGGGAAGCTCCTTATCACAATGAACCTATAAACAAAATTTGAAGCAAAACGGTTATTTCTGTCAAGAGTTATCGCGTCAGGTACATACGTACATACCAGAACCAGCGGGCACATTAACTCTCAGGTTTTGATAGCCTGTGAGCTTTAAAAAAACATTAAAGTTATTTATTCAGATTATTACTGCTTCACAAGGCTAGTTTCTGGAGTTTTTACGCTCATAGTCAAGTATAAGATGCTATAAAAACGGGTATCAGAATTGAGATATTGCACGGGCTCCCGCACGCACTGCATATACCATACTGTAAAATGTTTACAGCAATAACCTTGATTTTTTTCTAAATTATTCAAAAACATCCATAAACAAGCGTTAAAATATAATTATTTAAATATAATCACTTACGATCAAATATTTTTTTACATAAACCTACACATTTGATACTTCTTTCTACAATATATTACACGAGTCTATAAGTAATTTGGAAACTATTTCCAATTTGCATTCAACCTCACACTCGAAAGAGATTGCTGTAGTAAATATAAACTTTATTAGATTGCCCCAGGTTTGTTTAGAGCGTAATCTGATCTCTTAGTTATTAAATCTTTTTCATTTTTACTTCTTCACCTTATACAGTCACCCACGCGATAATTCCGATATCGAATCATTAATCTTTTTTTGATGAGCAGGTGGCTATAACATAATGTATTGCCCGAGGTTTTGTATTAAAGCCTCGAATTTTTAAAGGCAAAGTATTCTACGAACACTTTTAACTTCTTGGCGATTTTAATATAGAACAACTCTTATTAAATGATAATAAATTAGTTAAAAAAGCGTTGTATAAATTTATTATAAGTTCAATGCCTTCTTGCGTTTAACACGATATGGTTGAGCAGGTCAAAAATTAATAATACAGTAAAGATGGCTGAGACTAAAAAAATATTTCGTTTTAGACAGTTTTCTGTCTTAGCATGTTCACGGTTTTTTACAGCTTTATCCCAGTAAAACCTGTGAAAACTGAATCTGTCTATAGCGGAATCTTGTCTTACATAGGAAATTTTCATTTTTCCAATGATAGAAATAGTATATGTAATAATATTTGCTAAAACGGAAACCTGTCTAAAATGGAATTTTCTCAGTCTCTAGCGATTCCGTTTATACAGGTTTTACTTTATTTTCACCGGAACCAGGAAATTTGTCGTTTAAGCAGGTTTCTGTTATATATATATTTCGTTTTACAGGTTTTAATGTAGTTATTTCCTTATTGATTCAAGCATTTAAGAATTTTTTAGTACACTGCAAAAAATAACTGTTGATTTTACAGTATAAAACTGGCGCCCCAGCTGCTAGTATTATACCGTAAAATTAACAGTATTAAATAGTAAAATAAGCAGTAATACGCTGCCTCGCAAGCAGTAATACGCTACCGCGCATGCGCGGTAGCGTATTACTGCTTGCGCGGCAGCGTATTACTGCTTATTTTACTATTTAATACTGTTAATTTTACGGTATAATACTAGCAGCTGGGGCGCCAGTTTTATACTGTAAAATCAACAGTTATTTTTTGCAGTGTACTTATGCGTTTTTGTTCTTTAAATCTAATTTGTGCATTAGTAATATATTTTTTGATCAATCATAAATTATTTTTAAATTATTACTTTTCTTTTCTCGACACATCGCATATAAGAACTGTGATATTTACTCTGAAGAGAACGAAATTAAAAGCAAAAGACCGCCAGAGCCTAATTTTGTGGAGCAAGAAATAAAGATTTCTTTATCTAGTATTCGCACCTAAATCAAATATTTGGCGAAAAACAATATCAAGAGGCTCAAATACTAATTTAGGAAATAATAAGTTTGGAATAACGTTTGCATACACACACACACACACACACACAGAGAGAGAGAGAGAGAGAGAGAGAGAGAGAGAGAGAAAGACACTTATACATTTTTATAATTATAAGTTAAAAAATTATGCTACGTCGAAGATATCATAATCAGTGGCCTAGTCATAGGGTCGGATTCCAGATTCTCTGGATACCGATATTTTAAAGAAATAATATACTTTGCTTTATCTAATCTCAGAATTTTCCGAGATTAAATAAGGCGAAAGTAACTTTATGAAATTAGGGGCATGCAGAGCATATTAGGACCTCCATTCTGGATACGCCACTGGTCTTAATAAAATCAGAGAATGTCAATTTAGGAATTTATAACTTTTAAGAAACTTTAGCACTTACACATAGACGCTCATAGAGCAAAAAAAAATCCCTGACGGCTCGGCCTACAGGCACAGGTAGATTTCAAAGACGCAGACCGTGGGACGCCTGTTTATTGGGAATTGCAGAAGAAATGAACTTTTTGCCATGATGCGGCAGTTGGGACCGCCCACTTCGAAATGTACCTGTGTCTGTAGGCGGAGCCGGAAAGGATTTTTTTGTTTTTAATTTTTCTTTTTTTTCTATAAGGGTTGGTTTTATTAAATACTTGTCAGTATAAAAATGTCAATAAATATTAAGAGAATTTATAATAAATTTAAGCGAATTTGATATCTTGTGAATTGGCGAAGTTATGAATTTTTTTCCTCTTAAACCCCTATTCCCCCCCCCCTTTTTTCCATTTTTAATGATATCAAAAATCTGTCATACATAAATTTTCGGCCCTTTTCCTAGAAGTAATAATAACTTTAAACGGATTCGATACATATCATAATTAAGAAGTTATGGGTTTTTTTCTGTTTTCACAAAAAGCCCCCTTCCCCCTTTGTTCGATTTTGCCCATTAACGAACTTGACCGAGATTTTATACCCCATGATTTATGCATCAGTTTGGAAGAGATTTGTGCAGAGTTATTGAAGTTATCGTGTCCATAAAAAAGTGATATAGATAGATAGATAGATAGCCAGATAGATAAAGTTTTGAACTTGGGGTTGGTTTTGGGTTCTGGGAGTCATGATCAGCGTAGATCTGCAAAAATATTTCAGAAATTCCAACATAGGGGAGAATGTAATAGGTAGTACTTCTTACGAAATCTACCTGAAAAGTATTGCGTACCAGGTGAATTTGTTGTATCACACATAAATAAACACAAAATGAACTACGAATAAATAATATAAAAATATTTGCGAAACAAATAAACCTATTTAATACTTGACTTGATATTTATATTAAAAAGTATGAAAATATAAACAAGTGGGTAAGTGTGATCGAAGATCGCACAAAGGATTTCGTTTAATATTCCTTTCAAAACATTTTATCCTTTAATTAATAAATTCAAATAATTAATTTATAATTATTAAATTCTTATCCTTTATCAATACACTTTATCAATAAGAACATAGCACTATTATATTTAATAGTAAAATGATTACAAAAGAAGAAGCTTTTTTTTTTTTTTTTTTTTTAACCAAATTAAAAATATTCAAGAGCTGTTTTTTAGACAGTTGTAACAGCATATGTTCTAGAATTTCTAGTGGGGAAATCGGCAAGTGAAAACGCATCTAAAACATTACATTATATAATTTAATTTTTGAATGATAAAATAAAAATTATTTCAATAGAAGAAAGTTTAATAAATTAAAAATGAGATCAGCACTATAGTCATTAACGAGAATTATTGATTTAAAGAGGAAACTTAATATTTAAAAATAAGAGCTGTTTAAAAATTTTAAAAGAATATTAAAATTATTTACATAAAATTCAAGATTTTAAAGAATTAGCGGAGATTTAAATAAAATTTAAAATTTCGAAAAAAAAATGTTTAAACAGAATTTAAAATGCAGAAATGTTTCAAGAATTTAGTGGATTTTCAAGCTAACTTTTAAATTTCGAATTTTTTCAAAACAAAATAAATAGTTAGAACGAAATTTAAAATTTAAAAATTCAAAAATTTAGCGAAAAGTTAAACAAAATTTAAACTTTCGCAATTTTTCAAAAAATTACTTTTTTGATTTTGGTTCCAATATTTTTATGTAAGGGTACTTTCACTTTCAGAACCAATTCTAACCGGTTCAAAAATTTAAAATGTTTGCTTATAAAAAAACTGTATAACCAAAATCAAAAAAGTAAAAACTAACAACGTTAGAGATCGACTTCAGCTATCCTATGCAAAAAAAAAAATCCTTTAAAAATATTAAAATGCGAGCGAGAAATCGCGCAAGAACCTTCCCATAGACTTAACATTAGTTTGAGCGCTTCTTCGCGTGACTAGCGTAGGCTCTTAATCGATAAATTCTGCGATGACATACTAAGAATATTGCTATATAAATTTAGTGGTGTACAAAATTCCGGAACACAATCACCCCTGATGATATGTAAGATATGGGAAGAATTCGACTATCGATTTAATGTGTACCGTTTGGCCAGAGGAGACTACACGGGATATTTGTGAACATTTCGTTAAAAACTTGATAGATCAAATACTTTTGCACTTTGTTGCAATCTTGTATTGTTTATTTTTAAATCAATAAAGCATTTTGAAATCGTATGTAAAATTTGGAGATTCACAGTATTCTGTTAATTTAAAATGTAAAACAATGTGGTGTGGAAAAATTGTGGTATCACAGATTTCCTTATAAAATGAAGATATGTCGGCTCATATATCGATTTGGGAGTTGATATTTTTTAGGTAACTTTTTGCGCACTCAAATAGACATTAATTCTTAATTTAAACAATTGAAGCGAATCGCAGATTCCTTTATAAATTGAAGATATGCCGGCTCGGAGACCAATTTTGGCGTTAATAATTTATAGACAAATTTTGCACATTATGTACAGACACTCATATATATTATTGCAAATTTAATTTAAAAAAATGTGATAGGTCGTCTAAATAAAATTAGTGATTGGCAGAATGAATAATTTTGATATTTGAAAGAATCCTTCAGGCATGCGCAAACGCATAGCTGTCAACTTTCGTTTTTTTTTTCTTTTTAAAGAAGTTTCTTATTTTAATTAGACTTAACCCATTCGCTGCCAATCACGCACCTGCGCGTGGTTGGCAGCGAATCTCTAAATCTAAAATTATAAATTCGCACCAGAAATTATGAAAGAAGAATTTTTATTTCATGTAATCGCAGTGATGGTAACCTCGTCAGCGAGATTTTCCCTCAAAATTTCCCACATTAGCCTGATTTTCCCCTCATAATTAAGTTCCACGGTGTTGCCCTCTGTCGGGAAATGTTTTAAGTATATTTTACATTTTATGGGAGACAGTTATTTCCTATATTACCCCCCCCCCCCTTCCTCTTTTATGCTGTTGAACATTAAAAAAGTATATTTTGAAAGGGAAATATATAGTAAACGAGAACAACTAAGAACTTTGAAAGATTTTTCTTATTTTATTAAAAATGCACTCCAAGATTAACATACTGAAAATCAAACATACAAATAACTTGGTTTATTTAAACTAAACATAGTCTTTCGACGATTAGTAATAAACTGAAACGTTTGATTTTCAAACAATTTAAATATATCTACAAGAAAATTCTGAAAATTAAAAAATCAAGTTCTTCTATTATTTATTGTATAAGTTTATACAAAAGAAAGAAATTAAATATGTCAATGAAAAGCTTTAATAACGGATTTAACGATTATTTCTATGTTGTTAGGGGAGAGGTGCACATCTCAGAGATAACATCTCTTAACATAATATTTTTAAAATGTCATAAAATTTGTATTTCCACTTAACAATTTATTTCCGTCTTCTAAGAATCATTCTTGATAATAGCGAACAGTTCAATTTTACAATGTATGTAATATTTACAAATGTTGAAAGCTGCAACTACTAATATATTATAAAGTTAAAATTAACATTTCGCAATAGAATATGTGTAAATCTAGTTCAGATACATGATTTAGGATTTCATAAAAGTAAATAAGGTATAACTTCTGAGAAGCAATGAATAATATCATTTGCGGCAACTAATGAAATAAACACAGCAAAACACGTAATAGTTTGAAGATTTTTAAAAAAGGTGAATAGACTTTCGAGACAGTGAATAGTAATATACTGTTCCTTTCTATCACAAGATTAAAACTACTATATATTCTCCTATATTTAAACGATAAAATTTTATTAAATGAAAATATTTTATCAACTAAATGCATTTAGTTTCACCAGTGCAATAAACTTTTTTTTTAACCGAATGCTGAAAAAAAAATTAAGCATCGGACAGCTCTCTATTTTAGGCTTTAAAAGATCACTAAAATAAACCTATTTATCAGCTATTTTCAATGGCTGTTCTCAAATTTAAAATGGCTACTATCTGACACATTCTAGGAGTCATTTTTATTCATAATCGCTGAAAATTGTCAAATGCAATAGTCTTTTTCTGGTAATTATTTGTAGTTCGATTCTATGGTTTCCCCAGAAAAGTGGATGCGGAATAACAAAGGAAATACTACTTTTATGTTTGTTCCTCCATCTCTGCACTTTTTAAAATATCGTATTCAACACCAAGAACAGATTTGGGAGATAGCAGTTAACACTAAAAGGATACAAATACAATTTATATAGATACTAGGGGGCTCAGCCCCCTACTCGCTAACGCTCGCCAACCCCCGGTGAATTGCAAAGCAATTCACATTGAGACCGCTACGCGGTCACAGCTCGCTTTGCTCGCTCGCCCCTTTTTATTTTTCAAGTAATTCTAGCCGGAATAAGTACTACAATAAATCATTTGAACATATGAAATTGACAATTTTTTTAAATGTAAAAAAGTAATTGAAAACTCCGTTGAAAACACAACTAAAAATGCATTTAGTTGATGATACTAATGGACATATAAATAATTTAAATACTATGAAAATAGGATCTTGGAAACATAATTAGCACCAATAATATTGTACAGCACGGCTTAAATTCATTAAAAAAAAAAACACTATGTGGTAGGAAGATAGTTTATCATCAATGATTGTTTAAATTTCGTTCAATATTTTATTATTCTAATTGATTATAGATTTCTGCAAAAGAAATTATTTTTACTTCAATAAAACGGCAACAGATGGCAGCAGGGCATTCTAGAAAGTTTACATTTTATTATCTCCGATTTTTTGTGTGAGTGAAATTCGTAAATAAATTCTGCATGAATTCTTTGAAAAAATGAATTCATTTGAAATCAACAATATTACTCATAATTAAAAAGAGGAATCATCTCAGACGCTTTGGATTACGTTCATATTTTATTTTTAATAATTGCTAGCTTCAGTTTCACTGCTCTGACACTGACCGCCATCTTGGAGGCGGGGCTAACACAATCTTGTCTGTTCATTGGTCTGAGCTCGGAAACTACGATTGTTGCCAACGATGAGGTAGAAATTCAGCCCTATTTCCGCGCCACGTAAGACAAATATATATATAGATATTGTATCCTCCTAGAGTTAACAGCACTCAGTCATATAACGCAATTGTTCAGTTCTGATTTCCCCCGTGACTGTAAGAATGACCAACCAACATGTATGACCACCCCACCCCTTCATACTACATACTAGTCTGAGAGTATGAAAGGGTGGCAAAAGTTCTATTGCCTGTGTTCATACCATGAAGGATAAAGAATCATATACAGTAATTTTTCCGGAAAAAATTTTATGCCGCTTATTTCGGAGAAAAAATTCCGAGACATACGCAGAAGTCGAAAATTCCCACAAAACCACAGAAATTCCCTTCCCCCCCCCCACAGAGCACGGTTTTCCCTCAAAAAGGGAAAATTCCCACGAGTTACCATCACTGTGTAATCGCAAAATGCCTGTAATTAAACAAAGTAAATATTGCTGTTGGTATTTTCTGGTATGATTTTGAATTTGAATTTTCTAAATAAAATACAATTCGGTAATTTTAACTCGGCAGCGAATGTGTTAACCCATAAAGGCCGGAATTATTTTTCTCTTTAAAATGCAGAAATTGCATTTCATACCAGTTTTTCAAAATTGCCACTTTTGTCTCCTTTTATTATGGAGTTTCTGTCATTAGTTAAACGGAATTTCTTTCTTAAAAAATACTGGTATAGAAACAACAAAATGGATATCTGCTATTCTGGTACCATATGGTACCGCTAGGACTTAATGGGTTAAGTTAACAGCCACATAAAAATAAGAAACCTTTTTCTTTTACAAAATTTCTGGGAGTAATTGATTAAAATATACGAAGGTATAAAACTATCCTTTTACTTCTTTCCCTTTTAAAAATTTTCTGGTAATTTAAAAAAATAAATAAATAAATAAAATTGAAGTTTGGCAACTATGCTTTTGCGAATGTCCGAATTATTCATTCGAATGACAAAATCGTTCAGTATGCCCTGCCTGTCACTAAATAAAATCAAGATTTTCTCTTTAATCTGAATTTGGTACTGTAATAAATTGTGCATAATAATCGGTTATGACAATAATGCAATCGACAATCGACTACTTCATATTACAAAGTTCACTGAATTTCCGTGAAGTAAAATTAGCAACCTTATGTGCTATTAAAGCAAACTTATTCAATACTCAAATTTCACCTAATACATCATATATTTTATCATGCTTATATCTTGAAACTGAAACATTGTAACGGATCTAACAAGTCTGTCATGTAAACACACTATTATGGCATATAATTTTAGCCTAGTTCTTAGTATCCATTAATAAATAACAGCCGCCTTAAATAGCTTCACTCCCTGTTAAACGGCAAATAAAATACTCTGTACTTCATAACCCGGCTTCTGAGACAAAAACCATTTCAAGGATATATTGTGCACACAAAACGTAAATAAACTTCTTATTAAAAATGGTGGCGGCTAATTTCTTTAATGGTAGCGAAGGAAAAGGAATGAAGTCAGTGGGCATATTTTTTGTGCATATAAAAACGAGAAAAAGACATCTGGCGTCTACGCAGAAAATGAAAAAATAAAAAATAACAAGAGGAGAAAATTCTGCTATAAGGCCGAATATAGATTGCCACACACGGCTTTTATTTAAAAAAATAAATAAACTAGCTGTAACTCAGAATAAAAACGCAATGTCAACAAACAATTTTAAAATATCTAAGTAACAAATAAAAATTTCCCTGTTAAAGTGAAGAGTTGTTCAATAACCATTCGATTTAGAAAAATATTTTTCTACCACTGAGCAATTTTTTTCTAATGAAATGTAATTCATGTTGCTATGGCAGCAGACGATAAAACGATATCTTTGGAATAAGGGAATAAATAGAAGAAAAAATTTTGTTGATGTTTGTGATAAAATGTTTTTCTTTATTTTTTAAAAATGTATATACATAATTCACTTTTATATTTTAACAGAATAATAAGTTTACTATAATTCGTTACTCATGCTATGGCCAGTATACACGATACACGTCGAGCCACAATGCCTTTATCATTATCTTTTTACGCGTAAAAGTTTCGCTACGGTACTCCATTGTGAAGTTTTGTAATTTTTGAAATCTAATATTTGAAAAACGACATAATCATTAGATTTGAAATTTATATCAAGAAAAATACAATTTTTTACCATTCTAACGCAGTTTGTAAAACAATTTTGTGACAAATACTTTTCGAGTTATTAATTTTTTAAGTAACTTCAAATGTTTCATTTTCCGAGATTAATCTGTGGCAACGATGGATTGCTGTGACTTTTCATAAACATGAAAAATGATAGAGATTGAAAGAATAAGCCACCCTGTGTGTGGCTAAAAATAAATAAATAAATAAATAAAAGGTGCCCGCATGTGTCAGAGATCTGTTTCAACGTTTCATCTAAATTATCTAATAATTTACATGCACAGCCTAAGTAATTAGAGAAAAGATACAACCGTAATTACATGAATTTTACGAGCTTGAAAAATATATGTATACATATTTTTTAGAAGTTCTGCTGGAGTTAGGATTTTGATTTTTGTCAGTCAAGATTTAATTAAATTTACGTTACACTGTTTCGATATCATGTAATTATATCGTAATACTTTTCGAGCTATCTCGTTCAACATACAGATTATTTAATTAGCATCAGCTAATAATAATAATATAAAAAGTTATGTCTTTTGAAATTTCAATGCCTACGGAAGGACATGTAAAAAGAATTTAAATTGATTAGATGTTAGAAAAAGTAATCTAAGATAATAATTTATAACATACTAGCAAGCTACGCCCGCTACGCTGGTCACTTTCTTTTAACGAACCTTTAATCAAATAAAATATTTACATTTCATAATTCACTTTTATATTTTAACAGAATAATAAGGCTACCATAATTTGTGACTCGTGCTGTAGCCAATATACACGTCAGGACATGACGCCCTTATCATTATCTTTTTACGCGTGAAGGTTTCGCTATGGTACTCCATTGTGAAATTTGGTAATTTTTGAAATTCAATATTTGGAAAATGGCCTAATCATTAGATTTGAAATTTATATGAAGAAATATACAATTCTTTACCTTTCAAACGCAGTTTGTCTTTCTGACAAATACTTTTCGAGCTATTATTTTTTTCAGTAACTTCAAATGTTTCATTTTCCGAGATTAATCTGTGGCAAAGATTAGCAAAAAACCCAGTCGTCAGCAACGCATAGCTTTATATTAAAGAGGATGTTGGAGCAGGGATTGTCACCATCACTTTTGAAATCGGTTCTGTAGTTCCAGAGATTCCATACAAATTATAATTTAGAATGTTTTTAGAACGCTTTTCGCTCATTTCACCCTTTTAAATTTCGAATTTTTTTTTTATTTATTCTTATCGAGCATTTACATCTTATAAGTAACTACAATGCCAAATTTCAAATTTCTAGCTCCTTCAGTATAAAAAAATATTGCAATTTTAGAACGTTTTTCGCTCCTGCATTCCCCCTGGGATTAGTGGCACCAACATAAAATATAGCCTATGTTAGAGCAGGAAGTGTCACCATCAATTTGCGACCATCACTTTTGAAATCAGTTCAGTAGTTCCAGAGATTCCATAGAAAGTGTAATTTAGAATGTTTTTAGAACGCTTTTCGCTCATTTCATCCTTCTAAATTTCGATTTTTTTAAATTTTGATTTTAGAGAGCATTTACATCTTATAAGTAACTACAATGCCAAATTTCAAATTTCTAGCTCCTTCAGTATAAAAAAAATTGCAATTTTAAAACGTTTTTCGCTCCTGCACCACCCTGAGATTAGTGGCACCAACGTAAAATATAGCCTATGTTGGAGCAGGGATTGCCATCAAAAATTTGCCACCATCACTTTTGAAAAGGGTTCAGTAGTTCCAGAGATTTCATAGAAATTGTAATTTAGAATGCTTTTAGAAAGTTTTTCGCTCATCTTACAGTTTTAAATTTCGAATTTTATGAGAATTTGTTCTTAGAGAGCATTTACATCTTATAAGTAACTACCATGCCAAATTTCATGTTTCTGACACCTTCAGTATAAAAAAAAATCGAAATTTTAGAACGTATTTTGCTCCTGCATTCCCCGTGGGATTAGTGGCGCCGACATGAAATATAGCCTATGTTGGAGCAGGAACTGTCACCAACAGTTTGCCATCATCACTTTTGAAAACAGTTCTGTAGTTCCAGAAATTCCATAGAAATTGCAATTTAGAATGGTTTTAGAACGCGTTTCGCTCATCTCACACTTTTAAATTTCGAATTTTTTTAGAATTTGTTCTTAGAGAGCATTTACATCTTATAAGTAACTACCATGCCAAATTTCATGTTTGTAGCTCCTTCAGTATAAAAAAAAATCGAAATTTTAGAACGTTTTTCGCTCTTGCACCCCTCCCACTTGTGGTAGTGGCACCGACATAAAATATAGCCTATGTTACAGCAGAGACTGTTACCATCAATTTGCCACCATTACTTTTGAAAATGGTTCTGTAGTTCTAGAGATTCCATTGAAATTGTAATTTAGAATGTTTTTAGAATGATTTTCGCTCATCTCACCCTTTTAAATTTCGATTTTTTTTAGAATTTGTACTTAGAGAGCATTTACATCTTATAAGTAACTACCATGCTGAATTTCATGTTTCTAACACTTTCACTTTAAAAAAAAATCGAAATTTTAGAACGTTTTTCGCTCTTGCACCCCCCTGGGAGTAGTGGCACCGACATAAAATATAGCCTATGTTGGAGCAGGGACTGTCACCATCAATTTGCCAGCATCACTTTTGAAAACGGTTCTGTAGTTCCAGAAATTCCATAGAAATTGTAATTTAGAATGTTTTTAGAACGCTTTTCGCTCATCTCACACCTTTTAAATTTCGAATTTTTTTAGAATTTGTTCTTAGAGAGCATTTACCTCTTATAAATAACTACCATACCGAATTTCATATTTCAGCTCCTTCAGTATAAAAAAAATCGAAAGTTTAGAACGTTTTTCGCTCCTGCACACCCCCCTGGGGGTAGTGGCACCGACATAAAATATAGCCTAATGTTGGAGCAAGGACGGTCACCATCAATTTGCCACCATCACTTTTGAAAACGGTTCTGTATTTCCAGATATTCTACAGAAATTGTAATTTAGAATGTTTTTAGAACGCTTTTCGCTCATCTCACCCTTTTAAATTTCGAATTTTATTAGAATTTGTTCTTAGAGAGCATTTACATCTTATAAGTAACTACCATACCGAATTTCATGTTTCTAGCTCCTTCAGTATAAAAAAAATCGAAAGTTTAGAACGTTTTTCGCTCCTGCACCCCCCCTGGGGGTAGTGGCATCGACATAAAATATAGCCTCATGTTGGAGCAAGGACTGTCACCATCAATTTGCCACCATCACTTTTGAAAACGGTTCTGTATTTCCAGATATTCTACAGAAATTGTAATTTAGAATGTTTTTAGAACGCTTTTCGCTCATCTCACCCTTTTAAATTTCGAATTTTATTAGAATTTGTTCTTAGAGAGCATTTACATCTTATAAGTAACAAAGTAACTACCATGCCAAATTTCATGTTTCTAGCCCCTTCAGTATAAAAAAAATCGAAATTTTAGAACGTTTTTCGCTTCTGCACCCCCCTGGTGTTAATGGCAGCGACATAAAATATAGCCTATGTTAGAGCAGGGATTGCCACCATCAATTTGCCACCATCACTTTTGAAATCGCTTCAGTAGTTCCAGAGATTACCCCCTACAAACAAACAAACAAACAAACAAAAAAACAATCTTTACTACTTTATAATATTAGTATAGATGTACCAACTAGGTGAGTGGCAACCCGTTGTCTTCCATTTAAATTGCATGAGGGATTTTGTTTATTTGGGGGGGGGGGGAAATCTAGTTTTATTATACATTTCAAGATTATAGCCCTAACAATCACAAATAAATCGTAATTTAGAATGTCTTTAGAACGTTTTCCGCTCTTTTCATCTTTTTATATTTCGAATTTTATAGAAACCATTCTTAGAGAGTATTTACATTTTAAAAGTAATTACCATGGGAAATTTCAAGTTTTCAGTCCCAGATATAATATCACAGAATCGCAATTTTAGAACGTTTTTTTGTTTCTGCACCCTTTTATAGCTCGTTTTTTTTTTTAGAAATTGTACCGTGTAAGCATTTACGTCTTAAAAGTAACAGCCATGTCAAATTGCAAGTTTCTGGGTCTAACAGTTTCAAATAAATCTTAATTTATAACGTTTTTAGAAAATTTTCCGCTCTTTTAACCTTTTTAAATTTCAACCCCTTTAGAAACCGTTCACAGCCAGCACTGACATCTTAAAAGAAACCACTACACCAAATTGCAAGTTTCCAGGCCTAACAGTATCACATAAATCCTAATTTAAAGCACGTTTTTCGCTTCTGAAACTCCTTGGAGGTTGTTGGACCGACATAAAATAAAGAAGCAGAGATGGTCACCAGCATAAATAATAATAATAATAATAATTTGTGCTTAAAAACAGCGTCAAGCGAGCACCGCTTTAGTCAATTTTAAGGTTCGGTGTCATTTTAAAGAGAAAAAAAAAATATTTTTAAAGAGAAAAGAAACAAAATGTTGAAAGGATTCGCATCCTTTATGAGTAATAGCACTAAGAGACATTATATATAAAGCAACTGAAGAAATACTAGCCGACGATGTATCGTCACTGGCGTCTGTGTAATACTTATTATTTTTTTATACTGCAGAATAAGTTTTATTCTGCATTTTATGTTTTGTTGATTATTGGGAAATCCCAAACTGGGGATATTTCCCAGTTACCAAACCATGACTAACCAACTAAGGGCTTGGTTTTATTTATGGTTAATGCTCATCTTGGTCTAGATCTTATGTTACTGAAATGGATCTCGGCGATGAAAGGGATATGCAAATGATTTCATTCCTGATAGGGTTAATTTGCATGTTAAGTATCAACTTCTCGCGTAATTTGCTTAAGGAAATGAGGTTTGTTGTTTAACAATTTATTATCTGCTAGGACGGTTAGTTGTATTATTTACGAGATGAAAGATGCATATTTGGTGTGATAATTCAGTATAAACGATTTAACAACAACAAAAAAAAAATGCGTTTAGAAGACGGAATTTTTTTTCCATCCTTAATATAGTGCAACATAATTTAACCTTGTCATTTAGATAGACCAGTGGTCACCAAATAGCAGACCGCCGGCAAGTTTTTCACGGATCGTGGCAAAATTCTGAATAAAAACTCTTGGCAGAGACCAATTTTGGATTAAAAATGTGTGTGATAAAAAATATCCAGAACTACAGTGACCTCTCACTTATACGCGATGTTCAGTAATTACTTTCTCATACCACTATTTTAAAATAGTAAAATTTGATTTATAAATTCTGCGATTCAATAAGGCGAAAATTACCTTTAAAAAAACTGGTACTGAAAAATAATTTCCGTGTATCGCGTATAAGTGAGAGGTCACTGTAATTGCTTTAGTCATAATATTGTGCACCATGTTTACCTATGAGCTTATGCATGTGAAGCAGCATTCTCAAAAATGAACTTCGTTAAGAACCGGTACAGATCTTGACTCTCAAACGACCGCCTTAACAGCTTGATGAGAATCAGCAGTACAAACTTGACCCCAAATTTCAGGCAGGTTTTGCAAAATAAAACATGCCATTTTCCCCATTGAACATTAACCATAATGAACTTCAGTGAGTACTCTTTTTGAATTTACTTTGTATTATTTCTCTTGTATTCCAAAAATCACAATAACGAAAACGACGAAACATTTCGTCATACGCGAACTACTACCGTAATATTTTGAACGCATTACTTCCACCAGTAAAACTTTAATAGAAATTTTTGTCTTATTAAAACGCAAATTAATAACCTATTGACCTTATTTATGAAAAATTACTGCCATAAATATATATATATATATATATATATATATATATTTTTTACTGGTGGAAGTGTGCCTTGTTGGTATCAGGCATATCAGTTGAACAAAAATTTATTCGCTGGTTAACATGTTAATATAAAATAATTTAACTTCGTTGTTTAAATGGACCTTAGTTTTCCCGAAAGAAAATTACCGCTGTAATTGATACGTATTTTTTGAAGGTCTAGTAAATAATTTTTTCCTACACAGATATATGTTTCAAATATTATAAATCTTTTGTAAATCCTTTTGATTCGAATATTAAAATGTAATGAAATCACTTCATTTAAAAAACAAAAAAATTCAATAGTTTTATTATTTTAAAGAATTTTAAAAATATGAAGATTGTGACGATAATCCACTAGGGCGTGAGAAATGATTTCATCTTATCACTATTGGTTTTGTTTTTTGACTAATGTCACACACGAATCGAGTCGTTTCATAAAGTCTAGTAAATGAACCACAGAAAAGTGAAGCAGCAGTCTCTTCTGTTTTTCGACTAAAAGCATTATAATAATAACATACTTTAAGATTTTGTCACCTGACATCTGTCCCTTTTCTGATGATAAGGGGTCAAAGCTCAACTACATGGGAACCCCTTTTTATGATGGCGTACTTAACACTTTTCATGATGTCATCAAATTTCACAGTAAGCAAAGTAAGTTTTCTGAAATCACTGCAACAATTTCATTTTTCTTTAGGTTATAAAATGAAAATATCTGTTCGATTTGGAATATTTCTGGCAGAATAAGTTGTTAGCGGCCCTGGTTTCATGTAGAAAAAATGTTTGTCTAGTCATGTGTTATCAGACTTTATAGTTGCAACAATATTTCTTATTACATCCTGTATGACATAATTGAACTTTGTTATTCAGAAAGACCATTGATTTTCTCTAAAGAAAATAACCTCTGTAATTGATCTGTTAAGATCTGTGAAATAATCCGCCCAAAAGAAGCTGCTGTAAATACTATAAATTCGTTGTAAATCATTTCCATTGGAAGAATAAAAAGCAATGAAATCACTTCACTTAAAAATGATTTTTTTTTATAATAGCTTTATTATTTTAATGAGTTTTAGAAACAAGAAAATTATGATGATAGTCCACTAGTGATGAGATTTTCACCTTTTAGTTTTTCATACACGAGTTGAGTCACTTCATAAAGTAATATTAAATGGACCATAAAAAAGTGAAGAAGCAGCTTCTTTTTCGATTAGAGGCATTATAACAAGGACATACTTTGCAGATTTTGTCACCTGACATTTGACCCCTTTGTGATGATAGGGGATTAATCAAAGCCCAAGTTTATAACATGTGCATCACGTTATTTTAAAAAGAGGAGTGGCGACGTCAAGATTAGAATTTCTTTCTCCATTAATAAAGACGTTAATCGATTGTCATCCTCGCTAAGTCTTGTTTATTATGCTCAGGAGGCAGTAAAAAAGTGTTATATTTTAAAACGCAAAATTAATATGCGTAAAATTAAGTATGCGGCGTGAAAAAGAGATAATCGTATTTGATTTATTAATCAATAAAAAATAACGACCAGTTATGTAAGTTAAGATAATAATAAAATTAATAATATTAGGGAAAAATGAACAGAAATTTAGTAATTTTCCTCGATTTTAGTTACATAATAGAATAGTAGAGTACCTGAAATAGCCAAATATATATTTCTGTTAGTTAATTATTATAAATATTTGTGAAAAACTCGTAAGAGAATTTTGATTTTTAAAAATTTATTTTAATTGGTAAACCTATGCTTAGAAGTTACGCCTATGCTTAGTGTAAGCCTGTGCTTAGAATTCTTTATGCCCACAGAAATTCCTATTTACCCCTATGCCCTCCCCCCCCCCCTCTCGTGAATTCGCTGCAATTTTTTGTATCTGCGATTTATGTGACGTTTTCCAGTTGCACATCGGTGTAAAATACGTATTCTGTCTTAGGAGGGACTGTCTGTCCATCTCTATATATATATGTTTGTCTTACGTAGCGCGGAAATAGGGCTGAATTTCTACCTTATCGTTGGCAACAACCGTAGTTTCCAGAGCTCAGACCAATGAACAGACAAGATTGTGTTAGACCCGCCTCCAATATGGCGGTCAGTGTCAGAGCAGTGAAACTCAAGGTAGCAATTATTAAAAATAAAATAATATGAACGTAATCCAAAGCGCCTGAGATGATTCCTCATTTTAATTATGAGTATATGTCGTTTCATTATGAGTAATATCGAATTTTCAACTCTTATTTAGAATTTATTTACGAATTTCACTCACACAAAAAATCGGAGATAATAAAAGATAAACTTTCTAGAATGCCCGTGCTGCCATCTGTTGATGTTTTATTGAAGTAAAAATGATTTTTCTTCAATTTCAATGAAGTAAAAATGTCTTTTGCAGAAATCTATAATCATCAATTAGAATAGTAAAATGTCGAACGAAATTTAAACAATCATTGATGATAAACTATCTTCCTACCACGTAGTGTTTTTTTTTTAATGAATTTAAGCCGTGCTGTACAATATAGTGCAATAAGTTTTAAACTAATTATGTTTCCAAGATCCTTTTTTCATTGTATTTAAATGATTTATATGCCCATTAGTAGCATCAACTAAATGCATTTTTAGTTGTGTTTTCAACGGAGTTTTCAATTACTTTTTTACATTTAAAAAATTGTCAATTTCATATGTTCAAATGATTTATTGTAGTACTTATTCCGGCTAGAATTACTAGAAAAATAAAAAGGGGCGAGCGAGCGAAGCGAGCTGGGACCGCGTAGCGGTCTCAATGTGAATTGCTGTGCAATTCACGGGGGGTTGGCGAGCGTTAGCGAGTAGGGCCTCCTAGTTTAATGAAAAAGGATAAAAAACCAAGAAAAATTTCCTGCTTTTCGAAAGGAGATCAATCATTCGCTAATAACCAGCAACGCCGGAAGTTATTGAGAAAGTATTTACCTATCAAAATGGCGTCGTTTCTGCTTTTTTCAAATTCTGAAAGGGATGCCTGTCACTTTTGACACTAATGATCTTTCTTGGCTCTTACGAGAAAACACCGAAAAAGATATGTGAAATTGTTAATATTTGATGACAAAAGGAAACAGCTTCGACAAAGAAATTAAAATATTTTTGATTGCATTAAGAAATAGAACACTTTTCTGAATCACAACGCACATTTTTCATCCAGGGGTAAAGCTCTGTCATATATATGCGCGTATTTACACAATGTATATGTAAAAAAAATTTTAACTGACCAATTCAACTTAGATTGCCGAGTGGCGAGCAAAAACAAGCACTGAAAAAAAAAAAGAGAACGCTGACGATCATGCCATGGATGATTATATAGGAATTTGCCCTACATACTGCAAGGTTCACCTTTTTTTGGGGAGGGGGAGGGGGGGAGGGAGGGCGTTAAAATGTGAAAAAAAATCGAAAATTGTAATTATTTGATTACAACAGTGAACAATTTTGATAAAACAATTAAAATATTCTTAAGTACCAAAACCCACGGCTTTACACGGATAGTTGTCGAAATATGCCAGTTGGCATTTGTGTACTTTTGAAATGTATGTGGAATTAATTAATTTCACATATTAATTCCAATTCCAATTATTAATTAATTCCAATATTACGAAAAATTTCATAGCAATCCATGCTAAATTTCGAGTCTCTATACCTAATAATTCCATCGTAATTTAGAATGTTTTTAGAACGCTTTTCGCGCATTTCACTCTTTTAAATTTCGAATTTTCTTTAAAACTGTTCTGTGAGAACATTCATTTCTTAAAAGTAATAGCCATGTCAAATTTCGAGTTTCTATCTCTAGCAATTCCACAGAAATCGTAAGTTAGAACGTTTTCCGCTAATTTCACCCTTTTTATTTTCGAATTGTTTAGATACCGTTCTAAAAGAGCATTTAGATCGTATAAGTAACTATCATGCCAAATTTCAAGTTTCTAGCCATAACAGTATCACAAAAATCGCAATTTTAGAACGTTTTTTGCTCCTGCACCCCCTTTGACCGATATAAAATATAGCCTACCTTGGAGCAGAGACTGTCATCATCAATTTGCCCCCATTACTTTTGAAATCGGTTCGTTATTTGCAGAGATTGCTTCCTGTAAACAAACAAACAAACAAAATAATATTAGCATAGATTGCTTTAAAAATAGAACAGCTCTCTGAGTCACAATGCGGATTTTTTATCCAGTGACAAGTGTCTGTCATATAGATATGCGTACTTACATGTTGCTTATGGATATAAATGTTTGTTGACCTGTTCAACTAAACTTCCACGTGACGAGCAAAAACAAATGATTCTGCATCACACCGCTCGGGTCACCCCTCACAATAGAACCCCATTCTCAATTTACCTCAATAATATAATATAAATGTTCTCCCGACTTGACCTTTTGGGAGGAAAAAGCAATTAAAGCGAGCGTCGTGAAACGACCCCAAAACGAATACCGAAATAATATTAATAAAAAAATGCTTAAAAAGAAAGCAGATGATGAAGATACGGTGATTATATGAATTTTCCGTAGATATTACAAGATTCACTTTTACGAGTGTAAAATGTGTAGAAAAAAAAAAAAAAAAAAAAAAAAAAAGAACGAAATCGCTACTATTTGATTACATTAGTGAATAGTTTTGAAAAAGAAAATAATTATAGTATTCTTAATTGCATTAAAAAAATAGAATAGCTCTCTGAATCACATCGCAATTTTTTCTTCCACTGCCAATTCCCTGTCTTACAAACATTACGTATTTGCACACTGCATGTGTACCCAAATAATTGCTAACCATTCAACTAGATTGCCGAGTGATAAGCAAAAACCAACCCGGAAAAAGACAAACAAAAATTGAAAAGAAGGCAGACGATAAAGACATGAATGAATTACTCATTACTCTTCAAAATCCTTCCAGAACTATTATGACTGCAGAAATGTCTTTTGAAGTGTTCTTGAGACGCGCGAGGTGATTGCTGTCTTGCAGTCTTTCAAGATACACGAAAGCGATGTGAATAAACTTTTTGGTAAAGGGAAAAATACTTTGATGTAATAGGTCATAGAGCATAATTTGATAGCTGTATCTTTCATTTTAGAATAGTAACTAATAACTATAAAAATGTGTACAAGACCATAGAAAAGTCTGTAATCATAAGTCTAAGAAGGCCCTTTATGGTGCTTAAAAAGTAAATTTTTAAATATCTCGCACGAAAGCATCTTTAATTTTCCCACCGAATGAAGTTAAATTGAACTGAAGTTAGTCAAAAGAGAAATATGTTTCTTGCGGAGGCAGCCAGAGTGTCCGCTCTTTTCCAATCACTTGATTAGCTTACAATAAACTTCAGTCCATGTATTAAAATTATTTTAAGGTGTGTTATTTCAACAAGCTCGGACCTAAATGAAGCACATTGTATTCAAAAAATATATACAGGGTGATTCATAAGTAAGTATACAACTTCAAGATGCTGTGAAACAGGAACAGCTTAAGGCACGTTCCCCAATTGCAAACCATAAGATATAGGTGTACTCATATACTTTTTTCCGCTGCTGTGCGAAGTGACATAGGCGACAGCTAGGGTGTCACACGAATATCAGTAGAAATGGCTTCGTCTGCAGTGGAGAAAGCAATTTGTGTTCTTGAACTGAGCAAAATGAAATCTGTCACTGACACCATTGCGCAACGGCATTTTCGCACACGATTTGGAAAAGAACCTCTAACCAGAACATCCATTTATGATTGGTTTAAAATTTTTGAAACTATGGGCTGTTTGTGCAAAATGGACAGAAATGAATTACCGGTTTGATGTGTGTCATATGACTAAGCTGTGACACATAGATTTTTTTAAACCAATCATAAATGGATTTTCCGGTTAGAAGTTCTTTTCCAAATTGTGTTCGAAAATGCCGTTGCACAAAAGTGACAGATTCCGTTTTCCTCAATTCAAGAACACAAAATGCCTTCTACACTGCAGACGCAGCCATTTCTACTGATATTCGCGTGACACGATAGCTATCGTCTATGTCACTTTGCACAGCAGCGGGAAAAAACTTTATGAGTATACACATACCTTACGGCTTGCATTTGGGGAACGTGCCTTAAACTGTTTCTGTTTTACAGCATCTGGAAGTTGTATACTTACTTATGAATCACCATGTATTATACAAATTCTATATAATCGCTTGTACAGTGGTTTAAACATTTAGTACAGGACATATAAACATGTAATGTCCAGGCTCCGACTAAAACTTTTGGGATGCGTGGCATATTCTCCAATGTTTCTGAATAATAATTTCACCTTTATTTTACGACAAAAAATCTGCGTTTAAATAAGATGATGCTATAAGGCTATTCGAAAATATTGGTATTCACTGCTTTAGGCCTGTACCCCATGTGACCATGCTTTAATCTCGCTTAATACTGTTCTGAAGAGAGGCATGGTACATTATACACATTGAACAATAATGTTCATGTGTTTATGAGAGCAGTAGAAATAATTTAGACAGCAATTCAAAAATTCATAATTGCACTTAAAGAGTTCTGAGTCACAATGAAAAATTTTCATCCCAGTGACAAGGACAAAGCTCTGTCTCATAAATACTCATATACTTACATATTACATACGGACACAAATGTTTGTTGACCCATTCAACATGACTGCCGAGTGATGAGGAAAAACAAATCTCGAAACAAAAATAAAACAAAAAATGCATAAGGAGAAGGCAGACGATTATGATATGAATGAATTACTCTTCAAAATCCTTCTACAACTATTATGACTACGAAAATGTCTTTTGAAGTGTTCTTGAGACGCGCGAGGCGATTGTCTTCCTGCAGTCATTCAAGATACTAAAGAGATGAGAATGAACTTTTTCATAAAGGAAAATAAATACTTTTTGACTTTGTATGTCATAGTGCATAATTTGATATCTCCATTCATAACTGTAGGGCAATAGTTAATAACTACGAGAATGTGCCTAAGATCTTGGAAAAATATGCAATTTTAAGCATTGGTATGCTTTTGTCTTAAGACTATACACAGTCGAAATAATTACGACTGTGTTTGTTTGACGGGCGACAGCTGTTTGATGAGTAGGGGGAGGGGTGATTATAACAGGGTGGCTAGTGGTCAGGGAAAAATACAGTAAAAAAAGGTGATAAACACCAGTATATTCTTATAGAAAAGTTCGTGTTGATTATTTGATCAAATAATCAACATGAATTTTTCTATAAGAATATACTGGTGTTTATCACTTTTTTTGACTGTCTTTTTCCCTGACCACTAGCCACCCTGTATAAGAATAAGAATAATTCTTTTCCAGGTAAATCGATAATAAAATGGTGTGAGGTAAATTATAATCATTTTTAAATCCATTTTCCCACATGAAAATTCAAAATTTGCAGAATTCTTAATTTTTACGAGCATTGTTTTTCACTATCCTGAGTATGTCTACGTCTAGTCATCTGGGGTTAATGAAAGCGCACTTTGATATATATAACTGTTACATGTTATACATAATAGCTTTATTAACTGTAAATCGGATTACTGTGATTTTACGGTTCTAAGCAGTTAACAAACTCCGTCATCAAAGCATGTGACCGAATATTTATTTATTTATTATTTTTTTTTCTCAAAATCAACTTCACTTGTTTTTTTTTTGTTTTTTTACGGATTTGCGAGTTTTTAGCAAAACTATCATCTCCCAAGTTATACAAAATATTGTTATATAAATTACAATAAAAAATATATTATAAATATATATTTAAATTTTATATATAATAAATTATATTTTATATATAATAAAATATATATTAGAAATTAGAAATAATCATAAAATTAACTATTAAGCCTTTTTTTAGACTGTTAAGAAATTAAATCGGTTACGTTACGGTTAACATTTTATCATCTCCTAGTACAGGGGTGGCGAATCTATTCACATCTGTGTGCTAACTTTTTCCAAAAAAAAAAAAGTATATATATATATTTAAAACCTTACTAAATTTTACATTGCATAATAATTACATTATATATGACAATATTATTTATAAACAATGCCAGGGAATTCCGCAGGGCGGAACCGCATCTAGTATTCTCTCTGACCTTTACTTATATTATTATGAAAGAAATATAAGTCCGAACAATGATTATGTATTTTATCGCTATATTGATGACATTATCATATTTTATTTCAATGAAAAAAATTGAACATCACCACTCAATTTTTATCCTACTCAGCTTAAATTAAGCGAAAATGATTTAATTAATAATAATATAAACTTTCTAGACTTAAAAATTAATATTACTAATAATTATAAATTAATTTTTGATATTTATGATAAGAGATTTGATTTCCCATTTAAAGTAAATATTTTTACCAATTTTGCTTCATGTTTACATAAATCTGTTTATAAAAATATAATTATCAATTATCTACATCGTATAAAATACTTATGCTCAGATATAAATAAAAACAAAAATATTAGATATATTCGAGATCAAGCAAAAATATATGGTTATCCAATTTTTATGATAAATTCAATCATCAACTCTTTTAAATAACATTTATTATATAATTTAAATATAAACATGGTATGTAATAAATTATTGTTTTAGTTTGCGATAACATATAACAAAAGATATAGAAAATAATAATTATAACATACATTATTACAATTATAACATATTAGGAAATTTAATATTTAATATTTGTTTGAACATTATATACACTTTATATAGAAAATTACAATTATAACATACATAATTACAATTATAACATATTAGGAAATTTAATATTTGATTGAACATTATATACACTTTGTATAGTTGTGATTGTGCGTTGCCGATCACCTCTGCTTAAGGTGTTATTGATGTGCAGTTTTCATACATTTATAAATTAACTTATACAATAACAAATTAAATTATACATGGATAACATTGGTGATTATAACTCATAAACATATCTATTTGCAATATATATAAATATAAATATATATAGTTTTTATTTTTGTCTATGAATAATTAAATTTAACAAGTATTTTAATTTCTGCATTGCATTAATTTGATTGAAAAACAGTAGTAATACTATTAATTATCAATTTTATAAATTTTGAGATATTTTGAATTGTTTATGAATTATTTAATTAGATATTTAAATTAATCTATGAAATATAAAATATATTTACAATGTAGTATAAATTAAACATTAATTATTTAATAACAAGTCTAATATATATTTAAGTAGTAGTAAAAATAAAACATTAATTATTTAATAATATGTCTATAATATTAGTGGATTAACACAGCTGGCAGCAAAAACAATTTGAATTAAAATAATATCTCTTTTACATAATATATTCTTGTTAAGAATATCTGAAATGCTGTGCAAGTTGAATTAATTCTGTGTAGATTTATTCATATAGTAGTATTATATTTTATTTGAATTTAAAGTAAAACTACAAGTTAGTATTGTTTTTTAAAGTTTATTTATATAATTAAATCTAATGAAGTGAGTATGTAACTAATAAAGTGGATATCTAACTAAATATTAATTATGAATTATTATAATACCAATAGATGGCGACACTTTACCTTTCAGGTAGTTGTTGATAATATTGTTACTATTATATTTAATTTAACTATAGAGGGAGCTATTGATTGTATATTAATTTAACTTTCAGGAATTAAAATTGGATGGAGTAATATATATTCACGGATATAATTTTGTTATAAGTGTATTAAAACCAGAATTATTTTGTGTGTTTTTGAATCATTTTGTGTTTGGGTGTCATCGATGGGGTTGTGTTTTAAAAAACGTGTGCTCTCAACTTGTCTTTCAAATCATTTCTCTCAACTCGACTTAGTCAACATGTATGATGCATTGCCATGTGGATGTGAATATTATGCAGAAGTTGTGACATTTTAAGGATTCTGTATAATTATTGTGAGTAAAATATTTTATCTACACTTTACGCGTTCATATTTCCAATTTTATTATTTCAAAACTGTTATCTCGTGGTAATTTCGGGAGGTGTTAAATACAGTTTTTGGGATAATCGATGTGAGTGAAATATATTGTATATTCTTAATGGTTTTTTATTTCCTATTTAAATATTTCCAAATTTTAATATTTCCAATTGTTGTCTGGTAATAATTCAGTGTACCTGGATGATTCTACTGATCTTAGCATTATGCCAGTAGAATTATGAAACACTGAATTATTATTTAAAACACATGTGGGTGCATCCAGGCTGATGAGTACATGTGCATGTGTTTTTTCATATCCAATTCATATTTAATTCTCATGTGGTCCAATTTTCCATTGTATATGGTTCATATTTAATTTATTAATCCATTTGTATTTACTTAATTGCAACTACAATGTATAATTTTTTTTTTCTCTCTATTTCTTTTTTCTTTTTTCAATATTCTTTAGGTATGAGTAAAATTTGGCCAATTACCATTGAAGCACAAGCTATGGTAATATTATGTTTGCACATGTTAATTATTAGCTATGTGGTATTCTGTATACACAATATCATTAATTAACTCTTTGGAGATTTAAGTAGAATGATAATAGAACTTGATATGTTTTTTGAAATTCATAGATATTATAATTATATATATATATATATATATATATATATATATATATATATATATATATATATATGTACATCACCTTGGCGTGCCAATAACTAAAAAAATTAGTGGGCTAAATAATAATGAATCAAAATTACTTGGAATTTTGTCTTTAGCATTAAAAAATATGTGTAAGATATGGTGTTACATTTTAGATCTTTTTTAAATGCTATTCCTGTTGTTGCTACTTAGATGTCAAATAATTTATATCAAATTCACATTTACTCATTATTAAGAGAGAATTGGAAAGTCACCTGAAAAGAGGCCTCTTGATTTTTTTCATACTATTAATTTCCAAAAATAATGACTCGCAGGGAAAATTGTCAAAATGGCAAGCACCAACTTCTTTAAATAGCTCTTCGTATCTGGAATTGAATTCAAACGTCTTAGTTTATCATCATCATTTTTGCTTATAATGCCTGATAATCTATGTTTTGCGATACAATCCAAACCCTTTCTTTACACGTTGAGTGCCACCATATACACTTGCATAGTTCGCCACTATCACTAGCGACTATTTTTATATTCTATTCGCACCGCTATTTGAAAAAAAGAAATTTTGTAGTATATTTCTCTTTCACATGTCAAAGTGTACGTAGAAAAAAAAAGTTTTGCGAGATAGAATTAAAAAATGGTTTAAAAAATGGTCGTTAATGGCAGCCCTGCATTTAACGGTAAATGTAAACTAGTAACTTTAGTGATATTTATTACAAATGTAAGTAGAATTTATAAAAAATGTGTATTATGTACCGCCGACTGTTACAATTTTATTTATTAAAGGAACTTTTTCTTTTTTCAATTTATAATGGTACCAATATCATTTTTATTTTGGTAGTAACCAGAATTAGCAATAACAATAGATCCAAGTTTTTTTTTTTTTTTTTTTTTTTTTTGATGCAACCAAAATATGTCTGTTATTCCTTCTATAACTCATCCGAAATATAAAATTAGAAATTAATTTTAAAAATATTTTATAAAAAAAAAATGCTTTATTTAGGTGCCATAGAACAACAGTAATGTATGTTACTGGAGTGTTATCAAGATTAATATGCTTTAAATATAGATTTACATATGACCGCCGGCGATACACACAATTTTGGCCAATATTGTATTAGATTGGGGTTAATTAAGTTAAATTTCAACTTCTTTAATCCACAACCAATCAAATTTAGACAAACTCGGCTATTTTAAATTCGCGTATCTTAATTTAGAACCTCAATCAATACCGTGCCGAAAATATTCTGCCGCTTGCCATTTATGGCATGCGTGCCGGAAATATTCTGCCGCTTGCCATTTATGGCATGCGTGCCGGAAATATTCTGCCGCTTGCCACTTATGACATGCGTGCCGGAAATATTCTGCCGCTTGCCATTTATGGCATGCGTGCCGGAAATATTCTGCCGCTTGCCACTTATGGCATGCGTGCCGGAAATATTCTGCCGCTTGCCATTTATGGCATGCGTGCCGGAAATATTCTGCCGCTTGCCACTTATGGCATGCGTGCCGAAAATATTCTGCCGCTTGCCATTTATGGCTTGCGTGCCGTATGTGTTTGCCGTCCTTGCCCTACGATATATACATAGACGTGGACACATACGTATGATTTTATGAAATCAGACATTGCTTGATGTGCACAAACAGAGCGCTTTAGATGTATTTGGTGTAAGTAAGTGGGAAAAAGAAGAAAAGAAAGAGAAAAGTGCCGTAATAATGAAAAAAAAAAGTGTATTTTTCAAACATATGGTCCCGTTTTTCTTTCTTTTCTTTTTTTATGTAAACGGTCATCTACATATTAACATTGAAACGAATTTATTTTTTATTTTATTTCAAAGACAACCTTTATTATTTTATTACATATTTTAGCATGTGAAAATACGTATCAATAAAAACTTACATAAATTGCGAGTAAGTGGCTAGTAAAACATAAACTTCTGCTAAATGAACCAGTCAAATGTTAAAGACAGAACTTCAGTAATTTAAGCATAAATGGGAGGGACTTTTTAAAGACTAAGCTTAATAATGATGAATAAATATAAAATGACATAATTTTGTCACCTTCATTAATAATTATTTCTATAGTACTAAAAAGGAGTAGTTATTTGACCCGCTAGGACTAAAATATGAAAAATAAATAATAATAATAAAATAAAATAAATAAATAAATAAAAAATATAATAAAAACGGAAAATGGTCTATAAAATGTTTCGAAAATGTTATAATTGAAACCTACACATCCCCCTTCTTCAGACATTTTACTATTCAAAATACACTGCTGTCCAAAAGTTAAGGGGTAGTGACCGGACGCTTTCGCTTTTTACACGGTTAGTCTACTGAAATTATTGACGAATTGTCCTTGCACTTCCAGGATGTAAAGCACTTGTTTGAATTCCAGAACAGTAGAAATAGTATACTGCAATTAAAAGATTAATATATTGAATATTTGATGAAATATGCGTATTCGTATGGAATAATTTTTAACTGCGCATACGCCAAATAAGGGATTTCCCTCCTAATTTGTCAATTAGCTCACTGTATTGCTGATATCTTTCTGAGTTTTCACGATACTTGACTGGTCTTTTTATATGCGATACTCTATAGAATTGACTACCAAATGATGAAAGAAAAAAATCTTTGGTATAGTTCGCGCATGCGCAGTTAAAAAATATTTCATACAAATGCCCATATCTCATCGAATATTCAATATATTAATCTTTTAATTGCAGTATACTATTTCTACTGTTCTTGAAGTCAAACATGTGCTTTACATCCTCGAATTTCAAGGACAATTTGTCAAGAATTTCAGCTAGATATTCGCAAACTAGGGACAGCAGTGTACAATTATACGGAAAAATCTGTTTAACTTAATAAACCTGCCAACAGAGGCCTCAATACAGCTGTAGCTGTGACAATCACATTTTTATTTTAATCACATTTTATGTAATATATAAAATCCATGCGCAAGGTTCACGAAGAGCCTGGTTTTTGTATGGTCCGTTTACTGAATATCAGTATTTCCTAAGAAAACTTTTCGTCATAGGTTTCTTCAACATTTGCAATTATTTATTTTTTAAATTTTATAAATTTCAGCAAATAAAATATTGTTAATCTGTTAATCTTCTTAAATGAATAAAAATATTCATTGGTTGAAGTCGGGGGGGGGGGGAGCTTTTGGAATTATAATTTTTTTTTCTCTCTATTATATTTTCTACGTTTTTACGCTTCATGTCTTTTTTCTCAATTTTTCCGTCTTTGTATGTGATGGATGGATGTTGGTAATGTGATATCCCGGTGTCACGATCCTTTTCGGTCTTTGACTTGTTTATTAAAACCTATTTATTATTTTTACTTCGACTTTTAGATCTATTTCTATCTAACAATTAAAAATGTATTCAAGCAGTGCGAAAATATGAATTGCAGAAGAGCATAAAAGTACAGTTCTTCAATAATAATAATAATACTATACTGCTTAGTAATTAAACTATAACCAATAAAATTTAGAAAAATAAAATAAAAATGTTCGTTTGGAAATTAATGTTAGGTGCGTTCGTAATTATATAAATACGTAGCACCTATAGTCGTCGTCTGGTCCGTCCGTCTGTCCGCATATAACAGTGCAAAAACTACTCATTGTCGACCCATGTCAAATTTTATGGAAATCGAATCAAAACTTAAAAAGATATGAATAAAAGTTTTTTTCATTCTGTTAAATCCTATTATACGCAGGCTCGGATTGGCCCGCAGGCCCATCGGCCCGAGGGCCAGTGCGCACTCAACCAGAAAAATTCCGCGCCCCTAAGCCGCTCCAATATTTTTTCATACACATATATTCTGATTAGTGTACTAAATTTCGAGAATTTTCTTAGGGATAATCATCAACTAATAGACAGATAGCAAAAGAGGGGGATTTTTATTATCATAAAGAAATTATACATCAAAAGAATTTTCAGAATCGGAAACCAAAGCGGACGTGTTTGCATACAAATTAGGATAGAAGACCTAGGGAAAGTTTTAATAGCCCTGGTGCGCCGTGGCTACTATAGCTCACGCCTATGTGCTACTCCCGAGCCCTGAGAGAGTTTTTTTCATCGGTTCTTAGGATCATATTTTTACTTTCTTCTATCTATAATAGAAGGAAGTATTGTAATCGAAATTTTTTTCGACTTCCGGTTTTCGACGGATTTACACGTTTTAGGGGTCAGAGATTCCGAAAAACATGTTTTTACAAAATGTCTGTCTGTCCGTCTGTCCGTCCGTCCGTCTGTCCGTCTGTGTGTCTTCATTGTATCATCGAAAAATGTATGAAGTTATACTTCAAATTGAACCACATTTTTTTTCTATGTTTTTGGCTATGGCAAGCAGGTTCTATCAGAATTTGGGGATATTTCGACGGAAGGGGGCGCTGTGATCGATATTTTTGTTCCATTTTCACTATTGTACCATCTAAAAGTGTATGAAGTTATGCTTCAAATTGAACTACATTTTTTTCCTATGTTTTTGGCTATAGTAAGCAGATTCTATCAGAATTTGGGGATATTTCGACGAAAGGGGGCGCTGTGATCGATATTTTTGTTCCATTTTCACTATTGTACCATCGAAAAGTGTATGAAGTTATGCTTCAAATTGAACCACATTTTTTTCTATGTTTTTGGCTATGGCAAGCAGGTTCTATTAGAATTTGGGGATATTTCGACGAAAGGGGACGCTGCGATAGCCTTTAAAGATTTCAAATTCAAAAAGATGTGCAAATTCAAAAAAATTAGGAATCCTAAAACTTTTTTTCGTTAAATGTTCGGCCTTGATCCGGAGAATCCGGAACAATTTTTGTTTTGCCTCTATCTTAAAAAATGGCTGAGATATAGCGGTTTGAAATTTTAGGGTGGCTGACATTTTCAAACAAGACAGCAGAATTCATCCATATACGGGTTTAATTTATGAGTTTTAGTTAACATGGTTTCGGCAAATTTTCTTTCATTGTTGCAACCATTAATCCTATTATATGCTTATCACTATATATTTATATTCGCCAACGTCAAATTGTCGCCAAACTTGGCGGCAGTTGACGGAATATCGTCAAAATTAGCGACCAAAATAAGTTGCCATGAATGAAGCCAACTTGGCTGTAGAGGACTAATTTGGCGATATTCTCATTCAAATTCAATGTTGACGAGAACTGGGATTGAATCTTCTTTATTTAGGTTCCACGCATTTGAGCTTCGTGTTTTCCAGTAAAATTAGCTAAAATCATAAAACCAAGGAATAGGGAGGCTATCTGTTCCTGTCGGTTCAGGCCAGAAAGACTTTTCGTAGTTTAGTATACATCGGTTGTTCGCATCCCTGTAACCCGACGATTCGCAAGCAGCTGACGTACAACAGAATGACAAAAAATATTGATTTTATTGGCGATGTGATAACGAATTTTGAAGTATTAACATGACTGAGATAGAAGAAAATTTTAGGATTGGCACATCCGACTAGTTTAAGTCTTAATCTCAGATCAAATATTTTGCGTACCCTTCATTGTAGGACCCAGGAGACCTTGCGCCCTTTTAAAGCCGTCCCTGAATGGATCTATAATTGAAACCATGCTTTTCGAAAAACAGCTTTATAAAAGAAAGAGATAAATATTAGAAGGCAAAAACGTTTTGCGTGGATTTTGTTGTTGATTGGAAAACATAACCTGTCTTATCGAGGAATACAACCTCGATGATACTTCTGGATTGCAATTCTGCAAGCTAGGATCCCACGGCCAGCGTTTTTTTTTTTTTTTTTTTCATTCAAAATACCTACTAAAATTTTTCGGTTAGCTTTATTTAATGACAGCCTTTCCGTACACTCTAAAATTGGGAGGAGTGAGAAGTTGACTCTTTGGAAGAGTGAGAGGCATTTTCACTCTTTTGATAGTGAATTTTATAAAAATTCACTCCTTAAAGAGTGGAATTTTCCACTCCCTAGAAAGGAGTGAAATATGTCACTCCGTTGTCGAGAGTGACTGTCTCACTCCTTTGACAAGAGTGAAATATTTCACTCCGTTGAAGAGTGAAAGCCTGTCATTATATAATTTTGTCTCTATTTATTTATTGAGGAGAAACGAAATTATATATATTTTTCTTTTTCTTTTTAGGTAGATTTGGTAAGAAATACTACCTATTACATTCTCCCCTATGTTGGAATTTCTGAAATTTTTTGCAGATCTACGACGATTATGACCCCTAGAAACCCCCCCCCCCCCCCAGTCCAAAACTTTATTTATCTGTCTATATAGCTATATCATTTTTTTATGGACACGATAACTTCAATAATTCTGCACAAATCTCTTCCAGACTGATACATATAATCAAGTGACATAAAATCTCGATCAAGTTCGTTAATGGGCAAAATCGAAATGGGGGGGGGGGTGAAAACAAAAAAAAACCACCATAACTTCTTAATTATGATACGGATCAAATCCGTCTAAAGCTATTATTACTTCTAGGAAAAGGGTCGAAAATTTATGTATGACAGATTTTTTATATAATTAAAAATGGCTCCGGGTGGGGGGGAGGGGGGGGTTTTAGAAGAAAAAAATTCATAACTTCGTCAATTCACAAGATATCCAATCCGCTTAAATTTATTATAAATCCTCTTAATATTATCTACAACTTTTATATTGACAAGTCATTTATAGGGCCAACCCTTATAGTAAAGAAAAAAAAATCCCTGCCGGCTCCGCCTGCGAACAAGTTAGGTTTCAAAGTGGGCGTTTCCAAATGCCGAATCATGGCAAAAATGTTATTTCTTCCGCAATTCCCAACAAACAGGCGCCCCACGGTCTGCGTCTTCGAAATCTACCCCCTGTTTTAAATATTTGAACATAATAAGATATATAATTTGAAATTCAGAGAGACATGAACACCGGCAGAAGGAAATGTGGGGAGGGACAAGATTTTGGGACAGATATGCCTGTGGTCCGCAGCCTAGACCGATTTTTTTTAAATGCATATTATAATGTTTAAATAGGCTAGGATGTTTTTGACAAACCGCATCGTGCAAGATATTTTTTAAACATATAAACTTAAAAAACAATGCAAAAATTTATAATTATGAACATCAAATATTGAAAAAATGTTTTTAACAACATTTTTGTACATTAACATAAAAAATGCACATTAACAGTTAAAAAAAAAAAAAAATCAGGAGATTCTGTTTTCTCAAACTTCCTGCTTAAGATAAATTAAACACACATGGATGTCAAAAAAAAAAAAAAAAAAGAGAAAAATATATATATATATATAAATTGCTTTCTACGAGGGGCTTCAAGAGTGGGGTGGGAGGGGAGCGGGCTTCCCTGACGAAAAATTCTTAGATCCCCTTATTTTAGCGTTTAATTTTCAATGATCACTTGGAAGTATAAATTTTATCATATTTTTTTAAGAATCAGAAATACATCATTTATTAAATTTCAAAATCTAGGGAGGGGCCATGCCCCTTTCCTGCCGGCAATTATACTAAAATAATGTACCAACTAGGCTATTTTCGTTTCTTTTCTTGCTGATAAAGCACTAATGATTTGAAGTCTAACACACTGCAAACCGAAAGTGAGAGACACCCACCGTCTGCTGATTAGATGAATCATTTTTAACGGATACGAATTTGCTGACATAGCACTTTCTTTGTGAAGAAGTGTGTAAGTCAAGTTTATTAGTTCATTACTATTTAAAAGTTCTTTGAACGAGTGATGAATTTGAAGATGTGATTTTTTTAGTTTAAACTATTGTGAAATGTAATAATTTTTATTACAATAATGGAACCACCTACACGATGCACTTCTTTGTGCATAGGAGTATATGATATTATTATTACGGAATGAAAGCAATATTCTTCTTGTGCAACGGATTATCAATTGTGATTTGTGCGCTTGTTTATGAAACTGAATATTAGATTTTGAAGTGACAAATACTTCATTGATATTGTTTAATAATTTTCATTATTCGTGATCATACATAAAGTATGAAGTTTATAATATAAAGGTTTTACAATTTTTTTTTTCAAATGGCGTTTTTATGGGATTGTGGAATATGTTATTTCATTTTCTTCGAATTGGATTTATTATTTCCTCAAAAGTAAGGTTTGTATGATTATATAAACTCAATATCATATATTACATATTCAGTATTATTTATTTATGATTTAAATTACTTTTATTAGAATAATTTTTATTTTGCATTGTTCCGTCTTATTTATATGCAATAAAGATGTTTAGCGTTATAAAATGTGTGTGTTCATTTGTGTGTTTACAATAAATAAATACATATCATTTTAACATTAATGAATTTGCTTAATATTTCTATAGACCTTCAATTTTGTATAAAATGGAATATTTTTTAATAATTGTTTTCAAATCATGGTAGTAATATGTGGAACCTAATTTGACAAGGTTTCAGAATTAGTTTTATATGATTTCAGAATAATTTCAAATGAAGAATGCAAAATTTGAAAATAAATTTTAATTGCACTGTATATTTTTGTATATATATTATATATGATTATTATACTTTTGGTTTACTGTTTTAAATTGTTGCTTTAGGTTATACAAAACAATTTTTTTAATATAAATTAATTTAATTATAATTTAATAAATTATTTATTTATTTATTTATTGTAAAAAAGTTATTTGAAATTTAAAATTGAAATGAGAAAAAGCTAGATTTAATGTTTTTACTTATATAAAATTGAGATGTAAATTTAAAACAAAATTAGTTTTTAAACCAGAATTAATTTTCCTGCATGTTATTAAAAATACTATTTATTTATTTTCTAAAGGATACCTAAATAAATTTTAAGGATAGCTAAATAATTTTTTAAGGATAGCTATAGATTGAGGTTATTATCTAATCCACATATAAAAAAAGTCACTCATATGGCAATATAAATAATTAAAAAAAAAACATATATATAATTTTCAAATTGTTTTCAAATGTTGCATTGTTAAGTTCTTTCCCTCCAGTTTCCAGTAACTTTGTATTATTGATATCATTTTACACATTAATTTTCATTTTTGTGACAAGAATATCATTTAATTGTCTTACAGAGTAAATTTTCGAAGCAAATGTTTTAATATTAACAAATTGAAATTTATGTATGAAAAAGGTTATGAATATTTTTGATTTATATAATGGATACATACTATGAAAATAAAGCATCAGAGTGAAGTAAGTTATCGTAAATTTCTGAATAATCTATATACGAATTTTTAGTTTTTTTTTTTTTTTTTTTTTTTTTTTTTTTTTTTTTTTTTAATGGAAAATAAATCTCTCATATAGTATTCAATTGCACGACGATACTATCATTTTTGTAAAATAATCCTTATGAATACTGGTTTAAAAATACAAAAAGTACTTTGATATGTATAACCTGTGTATCATCTCAATAACATATTTAAATTACAAGACACAGGGATATTATTGAAAATACACCACAGAGAATAAAAATCGATATTTTAATCCCATATGCGTTAAAAAATATTTAAAAAATCAAGTCAAATATTATCCTGTATATATATATATATATATATATAAAGAGAAAAAAAAACAGATGGGTATAGATAAGACCCATCTTCGGAACATGACAGGGACTTTACTAAGAAGTTTTAATTTTTGTAATAAAATTTAGGATATTATAAAACAGAAAGTTCTTAAAGCATACTTGTAATCTATCATTCCAAACAGGCAATGCCAGTAATACCTGATAGTTAATATTTTCAGAAAGTAATATGGTTTGGAGATATAATTATTCTTATGATTATATTTAATCTATGTATATATTTCCATATTATTATTACTTTTAAAATTTCTAAATAATTATTTTTAGTGCAATGTTTACAGAAATAAAATACGTTTTTTATTTATTTTTTTCTTAAGGCACTTTTTATGTATCTAAGGAGGAAAAAATTGTGAATAATAAAAGAAAATCAGATTTAGAAAAAAAAAATCTTTTCATATTTTGTGTTTGATAATGCAGTATCTCAAAGCACGTCATCTTCGTTGCATTTAAATTTAGTCTGTTTATATGGCAAAATAATAATAATAATAATAATAATAATAATAATAATAATAATAATAATAACGTGCATTGTGATGCTACAAATTAAAGGGTGTAACTGATCATGTCGTAATTAATTGATTGGTTAGTATGCCTATATTATGTGTGTTTAGATTCATGTAATTTTAAAGTAATTTTACAAAATGTTAGTGATTAATATCAGCCGTTGGACGTGGAATTTATTTGGAGTACATTTCCTATCACAAAAAATTATACCCTTTTACTGCTTTCGAATACACATATAAATTGATTTATAAATATGAATATATACAATGAAACCTCTCAATAGCGAACACCTCCAGACCATGGAATTCACCCGCTTTTCAGAGGTAAAGGTACATAAATTTCTATGTGTTGTGGGTTGAAAAAGGTTTTCGCTAAATAAACGTAAGTCCATCACTACTCGGGAATGTTCGTTACGGAGGTTTTACTGTAGATATATACAGTAAAACCTCTATAACGGACAACTTCAATTCAAGCGAAGTATAAAGAAGAGTTAGGTTGCTTCTAGAAGACGGAATCGATTACAGCATGGGGCAAGCCGGGAACGTGCCCCCCCCTCCCCTGTCCCCGCCTCGGATTTATGAACGCCCCCCCCCCCCCAAAAAAAAAAAAGGTAAGCAATTTTCATAAAGCAGATATTTTAAATCTCTTTCGAAATTGTACTGAAGATTTTGAACTTTTAGTATAGGATAAGATTAATAAGAAAAAATATATTTATCCAAATACATTTAATCTTCCGCAAAAAATAATTCACTCCATAAAAAGTGAACATTCACTCCTATGAAAGAGTGGCTATTCACTCCTGTCAGGAGTGAGAAACCCACTCCTCTTGCAAGAGTGAATAGTCACTCCTATGAAAGAGTGGATAGCCACTCCTATGAAAGAGTGACTCTTCACTCCTATCAGAGTGAAAAAACCCACTCTTTTTGCAAGAGTGGATAGTCACTCCCCTGAAAGAGTGAGTATCCACCCCTGTTTAGAGTGAATATTCACTTCTCGGGAGTGAGTATTCACTCTTTCAGAGAGTGAACAATTTCACTTTTGCCTAGAGTGAATAGTCACTCTAAAGAGGTTGGGCAAATTTTGACTCTGCGATAGAGTGAATATCCACTCCTCCGGAGTGAATAGTCACTCTTTCTTATTTAGAGTGTAATTAAATAACTATTCGGAAATTCTGGTATGTATTTTAAATAAAAAATTGTTTTATTTAATCACGGAAAAATTGATCATAAAATAAAGCGATGATTACTATTCAGAATCTATTGTAGGTTTTTTTGAATTATAAAACGCTGGTAGCAAAATCCTGTCGCTTGCAGGATTACAATCTCCGGAGGATTTTTTTCTATTATAGAAACTTAATTTCTCTTGATCTCTAATTATGATAAGAAATTTGCAAATCATGGGAAGTGTGTGCTGAGAAAAGTAAATTTACTCCATTATTTTAGCGATTTAAGGCTACTAATCACTATTTTTAATGTCATTTTTCAGTAGAAACCTTTTTATAGTGCGATATAAATTCAGCATTTTAAACATGCATAAAGTCATTTTTAGGCACACAAAATGCCTCTTCCTCCTCCTGCCTCTCCTTATCCCAAATACTGCAAGTGTAATATTTTCACAAGCAAGTGTCATTTCCCCCTTTCAAATACCCCTATATTTGGACATTCAAATGCTGCTATAATATGCGGCACTTTTTCAAAAGAAAAAAATAAAATCAAGCATGAGTTTTAGTTTAAAAATTTCTATTTCTATACTGAAAGTACATTTTCGTTCTCGATATAAATATTTTTTGAACGAATTTTGCATACTGAATCTTTATTGTGTATGTGTGATGAGGCAGACACGTCAGAGACCACATTTAAAGATGCTACTTTACTAAAGAAAAAAAAAAGCTGTAGTAAATAAACAGTATTTGCTGTCAGATTATATCAGAAATTGCATCTATACCATTTTTATAACTGGCTTGATAACTAATTCATAGTACGTCAAATAAATATATATATTTTTTTAACAGAGGTTGGAGCTCTTAGCATTGATATTCTTGAATTTTAGTAGTCTTAAAGTAATATTTATTTGCATAATAGTTTTAGAGATATTTGTTTAATTACAAATGGTAACTGAGGAAACATTTCTGAAACCAAGGAAACCAAATTAGAAGCAATTTTAATAGGTAATTCTAGAAGCATAATTAATTTTTGCCTAAAATATCAACAGTTTCTAATTGCATATTTTAATATTATTATTAGCGCAGTTTTGCCAGCAAACATAATTGTTGGTCAAATGGGAACTCATATCTTTAGAACGACGATCGGCTAACCGTTGGCTCAGACGCAGTATTAGCTATTGAAAGCAGCCAAACTCAATAGTTGGCCAACGAAGCTAGAAAACAATGGACTAATGATATCCAACAATTTTGTGTTGCTTGAGTGAAAAAAGAATTGTATAAAAGGGAAGAGTATGTCAAGTCATATCTCACAGCACGATGACGGTTTAAAAAAAATCATAAATATCGTCAAACTTATAATAATATCTGAAATTGCTAAAAAAGTAAAGCAAGATTTTTAAAAATTATTATTTTGCGTTAATGGACACAACTATGGATATATAAAGTGTGTTAATTTACAGTACTGGAAAAAAAAGTGATCACCCCTATCAATTCTTCTAAAACTAAAAGTGAAAAATCTATAGCTACTCATCAATTGGAAATAATGTCTACTAATTAAAGCTATGTATTAAGTATGTTACAGGAGTCGTCTACATATTAAAAACTATACTAACTTTGAATTTTCAAATAAAAACACTTATGTTTGAGACCCTATTTCAGTTCCTTGGATCACGACAGCCCGCGTAAAGGTATAGTTTAAATACTTTTTGTTAAATTTTCATACAGCTGGAAGAGTTTAAAGTTTGAAGATACTAATGTTAAATCCATTTGACAAACTTATAAAAACCATCCGATTCAATTTTCGTTAATTTCTTAATGAAATATATTTAATGGACCCAAACATATTACAGTTTTTTTTTTTTTTATCGAAAGACATTTTTTAATTATGAAAATTATTAATAAATTCATATTAAAAAATTATGAATTATCACATACATTAATTTTTGTATAAAAAACTGTGTGTAAGTGTACAGCTCATTTGAGTAATTAGTTTTCGTGTTGCAGAGAACCTTCCTACAGTCTAAGGGGATCGTCTTCTGTTTTCAAAGAATCTACAGAAAATAACACGTAGACACTTAACAGAAACATTTTGTAGTATTTACTTTTATATAAGGAAAATTTATTATAAATTTAAAGTTCCTGTATAATTTTATTTCTGACTAAATGAGTGTTCAGTACTTTTTCTAGTAAGATTTAAATTTTATTTTCCGAAAGTTTTAGATAAATCCCTAATACATTTTTTTTTTATAACTCTATGAAGAATGAAGATAAGTATATTTCCAGGCTGTCTCGATCCAGGGAACTCAAACGTAGGTGTTACTATTTAAAAAATTAATCTTCGTGCATTTTTTAATATGTAGACAATCCCCGAAACAAAATTTTCTAATATAATTTAATAGTAGAAATTATTCCCAATAAATTGGTACGTATGTATATTTTATACCGTATTTGCAGGATAATTATTAAGGAGTGATCACTTTTATACCATGACTGTTCTAAGGTTTGACAAAAGAATAAAGTAGGAAAGTTGTAGTCTGTAGTCAAGGTAATCTTTATTCAACTTTCTAGAGAATTTGAATATTCCATGACATAGTTTGAAAAACTGTGTAGCATTGTGAAGATTTAATGGAACTACAAACATGCACGGTGAATATAGTGAAGCTGTCTATCTAAACTCAGGAATATAATATTAAGCCTTTTTCTTACTTAGTGCTATGCGATTAAACTTTGTCAAGTCGCACAACACAAGTAAGTAAAATTGATTTAAGTTCATTAAAATGTTTTCGTCCTCTGAAAATCCAAGGTCTGTGCCCTTTCCCCTGGCCTAGGGCTCCTATAATACAGGCTGAATCATCAAGCATTTTGATGCCCACTTACCGTTTGTTGCCCATTGCGGCCTATGAGGCGAAAAATGTTTAAACGATTATCGAGTGAATAAATCGCTTAAAATGGACGGTTGTTTCGCATAAAATTGTTCTAATCTGTCAAGGAATGGATTTAGAATATTTAAAATCCATATAAATGAAGAAAGGCGGAATAATTTGTCTATAAATGCTAGAAGAATAGATCAGGATTGAAGAATTTCGCCAAATGCCGCGCCAACCAGATCACTTGTATACAATAAACCGGTTCTTCGAGTCCGATGTAGTATATTGCAGGACGGGTGAGAAAAGCCTAATTGTTAAAGAGGAGAAACAAATCTTATTCACCCCCCCCCCTCCCCGTCTAGAAAATCCACCTTATTTATTTTTTGGATGGGTGGAAGGGGGGGGGGTATTTAGATAGTTAAATTCATTATTGTTGTTAAAAAGTGTGGAAAAGGCACTTTCTTTAATCGAAATTTAAAAATTTTACACTTTACACTTTGAATTTTGCGCGCGGGGGGGGGGGGGGGGGTCAAAAGGAAAAAACTAAGTTGAGAGTAGGGTTGGGGGGGGGGCGTAATTGAAATGATTATATATTTCTTGTTTGAAAAAAGTAACAAACGCATAAGGGAAACAAGAACGAAAAATCATGCGTCAAGCATAGATTATGTAACACTTTCCAACGCTTCCAAAATAATTTTACAAATCATACCGTTTAATAAGCTAAAAGATAACATCTAAGTAATCCGAATACTTTTATTCCGCCCTGTATAGTATCTATAGATTTGTATATATACTACATAGGATGCTAAAATTTATTTCAGTTAGGAAACACGTAGCACAGTTTAAAATTCTCCGTCTGGAATTAAATAATACGGAAATCTGTTTGCGAACTTTTGTGCTTCCCTGTATAGGATCTATAGAATTTATACATACTACGTAATAGACAAAAAGCGAGTTAAAATTAAAATCGCGTTCAGTAACTTAAAACGCACTTCTAGGAATTATTGTTAACATACAGTAGAGAATTCTTTTGTGTGTCCCTGTAAATGAACGATGACTGCTATACACACAATATTCTGTAGTAAGCCTCTTGTAATGCACCTTATATAAATTCCAATGCGTTTAAAATAGTGAAACATTATTTAAATAAACCGCAGACGATTTTTCTCCATAGACGTAATGTAACGGAATTCTTTTGACTGTCCCTGTAAAGTAACTATAAGTGCTATGCACACCTTATTCCATATTAAGCTTCTTCTAATGCACCTTAGTGATATATATAAATTTCAATGCGTTTAAAATAGTGAAACATTATTTAAATAAACCGCAAATGATTTTTCCCCATAGACCGCAATGTAATGGAATTCTTTTGAGTGTCCCTGTAAAAAAACTATAAGTGCTATACACACTTCCGTTGAAATAGGGAACATGCTATAGATAACGACTATAACATATAAAAATTGCAGAGCAATCCGAGCATATTTACGGAAGTTAGAGCACGGACAGACGGCCAGACGGCAGACGGCCAGACAAACCGAAGTCATAAACACTTTTCAACTAGGTTGGAAAGTGTTAAAAAAAAGAGATTTTTAATTTCATCAGCTGCAGGAAGGAGGAGGGGGGGGGGCAGATCTTTTACTGTGTTTTTGGTGGAAAGGGGAAATTTTGACGATTCATTATTTATTTACTGTTATTGTAAAATTACAAATAAGGCAGAAATTTTTTTTTAATTAAAGAATTTTGAAAAAACACATTGCAAACACACTGATAAAACTTTATTTGTTACTATAATAGATGCAAATGCTAAAAACACAGTTTTAAAGCATTAAAACAATTTATGATGTAAAATCAGATGTCAAAATACCTAAGCGCTTTTGGCTAAACATTAGCCATCATCAGAGGATAAAAATAGTCGAAAAACTATATACCTTGTTTCTATATAGTAACAAATAAATTTTTACCAGTGTGTTTGCATTGTATTTTTTCAAGTTTAAGAAGGTGAATTTGACGTTTTTACTATATGGAATTTTCTATATATTTTTAATTGAAAGAGTTTTGTTTAATGTGGTTTTCAAATTCCCTGCTCAAGAGTGCAAAATTTTTGACATATTTTCTGACTCATTTTTAAACGAAAAGGAATAAAATTGGCAGAACTGACTGTTGAAGTGATTTGGAATCGAATAGCGTTTTTCTAGTTTTTGTCAAATAAATTGCTTATCGAGTAATAAGCGATCATTGTCACGTGACGACAAGCTTCTGCCTTTCTCGCGCTGCCGCGTCGGGAATTCGATTCAAACCGTCCACTTTGACAGTATTTTCTAAAATATCTTAAGAAGACCTGCTAATTTTATGTGAGTTTGAACAAAAATGAATTCAAAAATATGTCAGAAAGTAGTTTCTTTGGATTTAAAAACAGAGGGGAGGAGGTGAGATCGGTAATTTCGAAAAGGGGGAATTTAAATAATTGGTTATTTATTGTTGCAATAAAGTAATAAATGAATAGACAAAAAAAATAAGTTTTACAAATTTTAAACTTTTACGTACTGGGTTGGTTGAAATTTTTGAACTGTAGGGATGTGTGTGTGGGGGTGGGGGGGGGGGGGATTGAGATAACATTAAAAGAAAACAAGAAATTATTCGAAACGCGGAAGGTTCTCATTATTCATCATCATTATTATTTTTTAATAAGGATTATTTTACGTGCGATTAAATTGTAAAAACTGAATATCTAACATACGAAATTTATTCCTTAGAATATCAGCATTTTAAGACTATTTTATTAATAACAAATTATATCACAACTTAACTTCATACTGAAAGTAATAAAAATATAAGAGTCCAATGCATGTGAATATATATTTTCATATTAAATCAAATTTAGAATTAGCTAAATTTATATTGTCATTCTTAATTATTCATGTATAGCAAAGCAATAAATATTAATTGATGAAAATGAATTTTTAATTTTAATATATTATTATACAAAAGCATAATTACATGCTTTTTTACTTTTTAATGTATGTCTACCTACATGTCTCCTTAGTATGACGCTATTAAATATCTTAGCTATTTATTCTTATATTTTTGCATATGATTAAGTAACTAAATTCACTCGCCATCTACGCGATAAGACGCCAAGTCAGGCGTCCGCTTGGGCAATTAAATGGAGGCGTGAGTCAGTCCGGTATATAGGAGCCTTACCCTGGCCCAGTCCGACCCTGATTATACGTAATCTATATAATAAAAGCGCAAGTCATGTGACGGAATAAAATAAATATGGGCATATACGGGCGAGTATGACCACTTCTTTTTTCATATGCCAGGCAGCCATTTTTATTCAAAATCACTTTTTCGTATAAAGTTGCATGAAAGTTACATTTTTAGAAAGATCGTTCAAAAAAATTGTTTGTTTGAGACATGAGTTACATTAAAAAATGTATAGATTCTCAAATAACTTCAGTTGAAATTAAGTTGACAGCCCAATCTCAATTCATTAAAGTAAATAAATACAAGAGATTCGTTCATCGTGAGTCATAAAAATATTAAACTATGGAGGTAATCATTCGAAAAGCAAGATCTCCATGGTGAATTTTGCATAGCTGTCGGGTGTCGAAAGAAAAATTCGCATCTGTAAACGTGGCATACGAATAAAAGAAAAGGCATGTTCATTTCGCTCATAACAGACTATGTAGTTCATTTCAGTGAAGTAATAACGCAAATTTTTTCACATTCTAAAGCTAGTACGAACGCACCTCATTTCTCACGTTTAACGTACAATTTCCAACTTGTTTAAATGTTAAATCTATTAGGGAATTATTTTATTCAAATTTCCCAAATGATAAAACTTACGCGAAAACCATTTTTTTAAAAAAACAATAGCTTTCTTAAATTTAACATATGTTCACTAACAACACCAAAACGCATTTTTATATGAAAAATGTATATTATGTATTTAAATAAAGTTTAGAAATTTATTAAAAGCGATACTTTCGTATTATTCGCAAGCCAGGAGTTATTAGCCGAAGAAATCACCAAAGATCGAGTGCACTAAAATAATAATAATAATAATAATAATTATTATTATTATTATCCCGAAACGTTACTCTAAATAATGGGGCAGCAATGTGGCTGAAATGGCCAGTTATGTTTCTATATATTTCGAAAAAATATTCGAAATGTTTCTGTATATTTGGGGAAGATATTCGGAAAGGTTTCTGTATATTTGTGTGTGTGGGGGGGGGGGGAAGGGGGATACTCGGAAACGTTTCTGTATATTTTGGAAATATTTGTGCATATTTCGGAAATGTTTGTGTGTATATCGGAAAAGTTTCGTATATTTTTAAAATGCTTCTGTGTATTTCACAAATCTTCCTGAATATGTTACGAAAGTTTTTAAATTGATGTGTCAATCAAAAAAAAAAAAAAAAAAAAAAAAAAATCACAATAAAAAAATTGCTAAAACTTTAAAAATTGATGCACGAATTCCGAATAAACTTTATTAAAAAGAGAGCCAAATTTACTATTTTGGTCTAGAAGATTGAAACCGTATTATTAATGTGTAAAGATCGCAGAAAATCGAAAAAAAAAAAAAAACTGCTAAAACTTCAAAAACGCCAGAGAGCAAAATTTACTGTACGAGGGTGGGCTGATAAGTTCTCGGCCTGACACAGAGATGGAACAAGTATGACCAAATGACAATGATGTTTGTAAAGCATGATCCTTTAACCCTTTTAGTGCGGGAGTCGACAAAAGTCGACATAAGGGTCCGAGTGCGGGAGTCGACTAATGTCGACATCTAAGGAGTTGGGTGCTGTAGACTATACTAAGCGTCGACAAAAGTCGCCTAGGCGTTCACGGCGTGTATTGTGCTCATTGTAGTTCGTCATGGGCTTAGCAGAAAAAAACAAAAAACAAAAACAAAAAAAAAAACACCCCCGAAAAAATTCCGTACTGAAAGGGTTAAGTGACATGCTGCCGAGTTTCACACGCGTGAGTTCATTGGTTATTACTTGGTGATAAAGTGAAGTAAACAAGTTTTGACATTTTCTAAAAGTGGAAAAAATTGAAGTTCGGGCTGTCATAAAATACTTTGTTTAAAAAAAGTTTAACCACCATGGACATACAAAAAGAGTTACATTCCACCTTAAAGGAGTCTTGTCCTTCATATTCGACGAGAAAAAAGTGGGCTGCTGAATTGAAACATGGTAGGAAATCAATTCACGGTGATGAACGCTCAGGCCGTCCAAAAACCTCTACGACCGACGAAATCGTTTCAAAAATTCACAATGCCTTATTAAATGCTCGCCGATTGAAATACGCGAACTTGCTGCAATTGCAAACATCGCGATAGACCGTGTCCACTACATATTACACGATGTTTTGGATATGAAAAAGCTTTACGCTCGATGCTTGCGCGTCTGTTGAACTTCGACCAAAAACGCCAAATAATGAACATTTTTCAAGAGTCTTCTGAAATGTATTGTGTTGCAAGTTGAAAACTAAAATGAAATATTGTCAAAAATCTTGTATTTCCTTTGTCAAGCCGAGGACTTTTCGAACCACCCTCGTACAGGGCTGCACTAAAGAATTCACACACAAGAGTGTGTCTTAAATGTATTAAGTTGAAAGGGGACTACATTGAAAAATAATATAAAATTTTGTCAAAAATCTTGTGCTTTCACTGTCAGGACGAGAACTTATCAGCCCTCCCTCGTATTGGGCTATATGTATATATATATATTTAATTCTCTTCGTATGATTTTTAAACCTACTAAGGGGCTCTGCCCCCTAAGAGCTACGCTCGCTATCCCCCGTTCTGACACCACAAACTTTAAAAACATTCTGATTTGATCAACTCTAAAACGATTAAGGGAGATTAAATTTTAACTAAATGACCGGTGACTATCTGCTGTAATCGGGTTTCCATTCATTTTCCTTTGACTGAGGGATTTTAAGGTCGAATAAACTGCTGTCGAAACAGCTAACAACTGTTTTCGAGATTGGTTATATAAGATCAATTAAACATCTGAAAATCAACTTGTGTGAAATGATTAATTAAACAATGTCGTTGCATCGAAGAATTTTATAACGATGCTATAGAAAATTGGGTACTTCTCCATTATCCCGTCGACTACTTTCTATAAAAGAAAAGAACTATCACCAAATTATTATATTAAACGCCAAAATATAGGACATTTAAGACCTCAGGGCACAAAATCTTCATTGACAGCGGCTGCGGCGGTGGTGGTTACTTTTTTTTTTTTTTTTTTTTTTTTTTTTTTTTTAAATAAAGAGAGGGTTCTGTTGTGGAGTTTTCCCCGATTGTAAACCTTCATCTTCCTTCGTGATGTTTAATTTATCCTCTGCTGTCTATCCCAAGGATTGATTGTAAATCAATATTGAATATCGTGTGTATTTTATAGAGCACTTTCTGTGATTTGAGCTACAGAGGTCAAGCTATCATATACTATAGCATATGACTCAATATTAATTTGAAGCCTGTAACAAAATACTATACGGAAGTTTAGCAAGTTGAGACGTCTCTTGTGCTATTTTAAACAATAATGAAAATTTCTAATAATAATAATAATAATAATAACCGAAGCAAGCGAAAAGTAATTTTTCAATATCGTTTCTTGTTTTCTTTTGTATTAAGTGAATTACCGTAATAAATATTAAAATACGTAATAAAATAAAACATTTATTTAACAAGAAACAGAAGCATTTTATTTATAATTAAAAAATTTCATTTTAGAAGTACGATATTGAGGCATAACAGATTTCCATGGTAAGAAAGTATTAGAATAAAAGGAGCTGAAGGAAGTAATTGATATTTTAGACAGTCACATTTTCCACGATTGCCTGGAAATAACTTTAGGGTGTGTCTCTTTAATACCACACATTTATTAAGATTTTTAAAGATTAAATTGACCGCGGGATATTTGACTTCTTACGTTGAAATTTATAACATTAATAGCTCTTGCAACAGTACTTTAAAAAATAATAATAAAGACCCATTTCGTATACAGAAATTAGAGAGAGAGAGAGATAGTGAGGGGAGAGAAAGAGAGAGAGAGAGGGGGGGGGAGAGAGAGAGAGAGAGAGAGATGATGATGATGATGATGATGATGATGATGATAATAATAGAATATTATAATTAAGGATATAAGAAGTTTTGGATTCTAAAAATATTTAAATTGAAGAGTTTATTTATATGTCCAGAACGAGTTGTGGAAAGACATGGTCAATTTCTAAAGTCTTAAAAGTCTTATTATTTCTTCTTATTATTATTTTCTTTTATCATTCTTGAATTCTTGAACAGTGATGTCAACATTGGAAAGCTGTTTTAATTATATTAATAAGAAACATGATTTGCAAGAACTCTCACTCTTTGCAGTGTTTGCCCCACCAGCGGTTGTAAAGTTCTGCCCTCAAATTTAAAGTAGACGGGAGATCAATTACCGCCCATGAACAGTAATGTACAGAAATTCTTTTGTACAGCCTTCTAATATAGTCCACAGACTTTTATGCAAACCACATATTGATAAAAATTAATTCAGCTAGAAAACGTAAACACAACTAAAAACACCCTTCCAGTAATTATCATCCATAAACGACAACATAACGAGCAATTTTGCGTCACCGTGTGTATGAATTTATTTATATTCAAAAAACACCTCTCGTTATACTAAATATAGCTTAAGCGTAAAATGCATAACAAATTAAAAATCGCCTTTAAACACTTTATGTACGATAAAGTTCACAAAGTCTTTTCTGCAGTCCTGGTGTATGATACTCTACTCGTGACCGGCCAACAAAGTGGTAATGACTTACGAGATAATACAAGAAGTTCTATGTAGAAAGTTACTTTTTAATGAAGGTCGATTCTCAAATTCAGACTTTAACTATTATGAAACCGTAAGTTTTAATTTTCTGAGTTGATTTATTAGGGTGTATCAAATGAAAACGCCACAGAGCCAAAATGCCAGGATCTCTTCAACTGTAGTAATGGAAAATGCGTTTATTTGTAGATGGTTACGATAAATATTTTTGAATAATTAATGTTTTTAATTAATTTGAAAAAAAAATTAGAGCTTTCGGAACATTTTCCCAGTGGTTGTTGTAATTTGTTAAATTACAATTTTTTTAAAAGAAATATTTAATGAGTTTCGATTTTTTTTTTTTTTTTAAAGAGTTTGTGTTGAGCGGACTCGTTTTATAAATTTTGAATTTGAACGCAAACTCACTTTTCAGAAGGTGAATTTGAGTTTGAATAAGTTGCTATTTTTTAGCGAATTTTCGCAACACTAGATAGTCGACACCTCTATTCATATACCATTTACAAACTATGATGGTCTAATGAAACACATCCCAACACATTTAATTCCAACCAGATCGGCATCATCATCATCATCCTCGCTAATAACAGAAGAACCTACGAAAAAAGAAAAATACTTCCTCTTCCTAAAACACACACACGAGTGTAATGGAGTGTGTAGCGAGACGTTTATTTATGGCGGGCAATAAATAAGCATTTAAACTGTGGGCAACGCCCTTGCAGAAATAACAAATACACAGCCCGTGACACCTTGTGTCTCCATAATTGGCCCCACCATCGTGTGTGGTCAGTCGCATTTTGGAGCAAAACCTCAAGACACTCGGAAGTACTCCATTTATCCTGTGACTCACGAGTCTCTCCAGCAAAAGCGGAGTTATCTTTTTTAATGTTACTAAACTTGGGTAAGGATGTCATTTATTCATTGCATAATAGACACTCTCGTACTTTTTGTGATTCATGGCTCTTTTAGTATTCATGATCCGAGACTGGAGTAATCGTGGCGACTTTAAAATACTCCTGCCATTCATAATTGAAGCGAATTATCCCTGCTGGATTAATGAATGAGATTATGCAGGCCTAGGAGGGAATTTTTTTTTTAAAAACTTGTTAAAAATCTGTCGTGTGTTGAAAAGAATAAATGCCTTAAGAGGCTACTTCACTCACGCGAAAACACCCGCTCGCTGATGTTAACCCTGTGGAGGAAATATTTTAAGATATCTTGTTCGCATTTCAATATTTTTTTAAAAATTTTTTTGCATTGGATAGCTGAGGGAGATCTCTCTGCAGGACCTTTGTTGCGTTAGTGTAAAATGCTTTATGTGTTCTATAATTACTTATTAAATATATGTTTCTTCAACACACATTATTTATTACTAAGTTGCACAGGAACAAAACACTTAACAATAAACGTAATTCTACATAAACAACATTTATCCCAGCTCCCATATTTCTACCATTGCCAAATCTCAGCAGGTAAAAGTCGGCTATTCACGCGTTGCCATTCATTTTAGTACAAATGTTTATTTTAATACAGGACAGTTTCCTCCCCTTTCAAATTAACAGCACAATCTTTTCGGAGGTTTCCGGATCCTTTCAGATCTTCACCGTTGCCAAATCTCAGCAGGTAAAAGTTGGCCGGCTATTCACGCTTTGCCATTTTAGTACAAATGTTCATTTTAATACACGACATCCTTTTTTACTTTTTCGATTTTGGTTGCAGTTTTTATTATTATTATTATTGAGGATACTTTCACTTTCGAAACCGGTTCGAAAGTAAAAGTATCTTAACGGAAAAAAAAAAAAACTTGTAATCGAACTCGATAAAGTACAAAAGGTAATAGAGCTGCATAGAGATTGACCTCAGCTATCCAATGCAAAAAAAAAAAAAAAAAAAAAAAAAAATCATTTAAAAATATTGAAAAACGAACCAGATATCTTAAAATATTTTCCCCATAGGATTAACATTGCCGAGCAGGTGTTTACGCGTAAGTGAAGTAGTAGCCTCTTAAGATAAGGATTAGTTTAGTCCTTAATTTAAAGTGCGTGTGTGTGGGGGGGGGGGGGGGGGAGAGAATCTCAACACCTTCGCGAAGAGCATCAAGTATACTTCTTTTAATTTTGGGGTACTACTTTTTTGGAATAGAAATTTTTATGTTATTTAATTGAATAAACTCTGTGATTAATAAGGCAAAAACTTTTATTCGAAAGCACTTGTGTCCAAATTCAAGCGCATTCTATATAGCATCATCGGAAGCACAGTAGCTTAGTTGTCAGCGCGTCACATTAACACGCTACAGGTCCAGAGTTCGACTCCGGTTAGGGCAAGGTTCACTTATAACCTTTCATGCCTTCGGAATCGATAAAATGAGTACCAAACTTGCTTGGGAGCTAAACACTGGGGGTGGGGCGGGGGAGGGCAGGTTGACCACCTGACCAGGACATATGTTGTACTGTATAGCATCCCAGGGCCCATGATCAATAAAATATAGTTGAGCACTATAGACCAAGATCTCTAGGAATTCTAGCACAACGGAGTTTAGTTATTGTTTATGTTTAGTATATATATAGCATCATCGAGAGCACTACACGATAAAAACATAAATGGGCTGGGCACATTGCAGGAAGACAAGGCAATAGATGGAGTACAAACATCTTACAGTGGTACTCCATAGATGCAAAACGATACAGAAAATGACCTCTATTACGATGGAGCGCCGGTGTTTTTGAAAGGGTTAAATTTCGTATTTTTTAGATTTCGAATTTTATAGGTTACAAAAAAAAAAAAAAAAAAAAAAACGATTACACCGTCGATTAGAAGAAAGTTTCAGCTTAAGAGCAGAATTCTGATTTGTCGGAACCTCTGAAATTGCGCTCTGGAGGAGTGTTACCATAAGGGGAAAAACGTCCCTCGGGAAAACTACATTTTTTGAAATTTTTTCCCCAATGATATTTATTCCAATTGATTGAGGAATTTGAGACGTGTAGGAGGACGATCTATCTGAATATGCCTTTCAATTTTAACTGTATCGAACTGTTTGGTTGATGTAGGCCGATTTAAAAGTACGAAATAACATTAAAAAAAAATTCGGTCCTTCATTTCCTCCCGATGCGTAAATCGGATTCTAAGCATGCGCGAGCGATTTTGCCGGCTCGAAAAGAAAGAGATGAGTTTTTGGTAAGTTTTTAATTAATATCTCGGCTAATTATGAAAATATTAAAAATATGAGTTTTAGGTGCACCAGAACATGTCTTGGACTATCCTTACCGAAATTTTCAGACTTCTAGGCGCGCTGTATTTCGCTAGCCATCGCCGACACACACACACAAACACACAGAGCGAAGCTTTCTTTTATTAGTATAAAGATTGCCTCTGTAATATTACTAATGTATGTATGGAAATTTTTCTTTTAATTTTTCTAAATTTGTGGATTTTTATTTTATAATTCTAAGAAGATTTAATAAAAAGTATATGAACTAAACTTGTTTGCTAGCTACCTTGACCCATGAAACTCATTTTGTAGATTTTTATTTTATAGCTCTATGAAGATTTAATAAAAAAGTGTATAAACTAAATCTGTTTGCTAGTTGCCTTGATCCAAGAAACTCAAATATGGTGTCAAAAGTGGATGTTACCATTTAAAAAAACATAGTTAACGCAATTTTAAATATGTAGACGACCCCTATTTCAAATATTGCATTCATATGCCGAAAGAAGACAATATTCCGGGTCTAATGACACCTTTGGTGTGATTTTATCGTAAACGGTCTGCAAATAAAGACCAGATGTAACGATTTTTTTTTTTTTACAATAACTGTACTGACTGTACATAAGCATGAAGGAGATTTTAAAAATTTAAATGCATTTATTAAATTTAACTACTTTAGCGCGTAAATAAAAAGTATAAAAAAATCCATTTTTTTCCCCTCAGTTGTGTTAATTTATTTTTTTTTCTGGCTTAGTTTAGCTGTTCACTTATACTTTAATTTGCCTATAAAAAGGTAGAAGATTTAGCTTCATTAAAACTTTTGCTTTTAGCACGATGCAGGAATTTCAGTTAGCAACGCTGATCTGCAGTGCTCAGAATGTGTCACCAGTTAGTAAATCATGTTAAAACATTCATAAAACGAAAAATATTCATCAGATTGTTCAATCAATTTAATTAACAATAACATCTAAAACATATCCAATTTTTGCTAAATTGTCTTCACTATTACTTATGATATATCACGATAATGGTTCAAATTTCCTTCGAAAAAACAAAATTTTGAGAAAAATGCATTTAAAGGTAATGTCGTAATAAAAAAAATAGCAAATTGTGCTTTAAAAAAATGAACTTCTATGTTTAATTGTTGTAAAAACAAAAAGAAAACGGTTTTAGAAACAACAACAAAAAAATTTTTTAATAACAAGTTCGAGTTTCCTAATGATCCACATTTTAAATATATAAATCAGTTTCCTAAGAAACTAAGTAGGCTTCTTATACACTTACAACAGCAACAAACTTCGGGGTAGGTTTCTATACAATGGAACTATGGAACAATGTAGTTAGCAGCCATGGAATACCTGGTTGCGTACCAATTGAACTTCCAGGTTAAATGTAATTTGACTTACGAGGCAAAAGCAAGCTGTGAGAAATTAAAAAAATGTTAAAAATTAAATAAAAATATTTACAAATATAATAATGAAATAGAAGTATAACAAAAAAATAAAAAAAGTAAATAAAAATAATTTTTTTTTCCATTAGATCCAAAAAATGACAGACGAAACCTTACCGAGGGTCGAACCCATCTCAAGAAAGAAAAAAAAACTCTCTTCAGAGACCATACATTTAGTTTAAAAGTTATAAAATAATAACATTAAAAAGCCAATAGGCAGACTAAAGAATTTTTTTTTTAATACAAAGACAAAAGACAAGGAAAATGAAGTATAATTGAAGAGAGAGGAAAAATCAATCTTCATCATCAATTTATAAAGCATATTTAGGGCGTTTACGATTATTGGGGTCGGAGACCTCATAGTCTGGCAATTCTGCTATGATTACGTTAGATATGTTGTAAATAGTTTTATAAAATTTTTTGGAAAGTTGACATATACGTTTTTTGAAGGATGTGGTGCAGAGATCTCTGCGGATAGTAGTGTTTCTTAGGTAACGATGGCCATTCCTGATAATTCTAAGATTTTTATTATTGGCTTTGTATAGATAATTCATTTTGGCGTTACTAAGTTTCTACACAATTTGCAAGAAAAATCTAAAAAGAAGATTTTTGTTTAAAAAAAAAGTAGTACGTATTTTAAAAAAGACCGTTTGGAATCCCTGCAATATATTTTTTTTCTCTTTTTATTTCTTTATTTTTTTTATTCCTTTTCTTTTTAAGTTCCAGGTAATCCGAAATCGAGTTTCGAGCATAGCTAGTCATATTAAATAATATATTTAAAAGATTCAGATATGCATGATATCTAAAAGCTTTATTGGTTCAGCCCTTGACTACCATTATTTTATTTTCCGGGAATTGCTGAAAGCTTTTTTCATAATTTATTCTATTAAAAAAATAATTTTCAAATGCTCTTAAAAAAAAAAAAAAACTTTAGCTCGGAAACTGGTATTTTTAAGTGGCTTCTTTAAATAGAAAACACGACAGAAAGATAGTCGTCAGTTGTCTAGACTTTTAAACAGCTTCTTGTATTTCCCACATTATCAAATAATTCGAAGATGGATATTGTTTCTCACGAGAAAATTTGCACTTCACTTAAAAAATATTCATCTATCAACTGACACTATTAGTTAAAAGATTTAAGAGACATTTTCCGGTTGCTGAGATAAAGGTTAAGTAAATTGTCAGATTTTTCTTAACACATTTGTGACGGCTGGGGAAAATTCCTGCCTTTGTGATGTCTCTAACTCCACCCACAGGCGGTATTTTTTCATCATATATGATAGATTACTTTAAAAAAAATCTACTTACATAAAATACAAATGTTGCAAAGTGTAGGTAACCATTCCGGTGCGAATCCATCCAAACAATGAATGGAAAACAATGGATTAATTTGCATTGTTGCAGAGAAAAGAGAAATAATAGAAAATATACAAACACGTGACTTTTTGAACGTATATGTTTTAATTGTCAGATTAAATTTCGGTAAAAATATTTCTGCTCGTGTACTTTGTTTTTATAATTGAATAAAAGTTCATATTTACTGTGATGTCACGAGAATAGCGACTGATGGGTTTATTTTATCTTTATGCATTATTACTTTATTTATGCAATTTTTTTTGCATTACAATTAAACAGAAAATATGTATTTTTTTTTTTTTTAAATTCATGGTGGTTAAGCATAAAAGTACGCATATAAAGTGCGTGTGAAAAGTTTGCGCCGGTGAAAAGGACGCTATTCTTAGCTTGAAATAAGAAAATCACCACTGTCTTCAAAATCAACGAACTCGGATAAGAGTCAATCAACAAATTAAAACTAAGAAAATTTTAATGTTTTATGCAATCGTTAAACCATTTGAGAATTTGCGTTTAATTTTGCTTATGTAAACAAATGATGAGCTACGTGGTGAGTCAAGCGCTTTAGAAACTCATTGATAACACTTTTTTACAAAAACTTTCGCAAGTGGATTATTTTTTTTTTAAATTATTATTTGCGAAATTTGAATGTTTGTCCAATCGTTGAACTATTTCAGAAATTGAATATTGAGTTAAAAAAAATATCTTCATCATTTGTATTTGTAGAAATCATTTATCGTTTTTAAAATGTACTTTTCTACAATACAAACCTTTCAATAATAAAATCTTCATGCAGTTTGTCTGAAGTCAAAATTTGTACTTATAAAAGCAGTTGCAAGTGAATAAATGCTTCGATTAGGAACAGCACCATCCTTATATATTCACTTGTAACATACCTATGAACACAGAAAATCTTTTGGATAAATAATGCAACATGCAAAGCCCGTAGGGGGCTTCTTGAAAAGGCGAAAATGAGCCGTCACGAAAGGTGTTTCCAGGTCCATTTTTACAAAAAGCTGGACAGTGGCTGCTAAATCTGGACATAAAAATACATTAAATCTTATAAAACGCAACCTGTCTATAAAGATATCCTATCTTAAACGTAAAATGTCATGATCTCAACGGAAGGGATACCGTACAAGTATACCTGTTAAAACGAACCCCTGTCTAAAACGGAATATTTTTCATGTCACTTGAGATTCCATCTTAGTAAATTTTGTTGTAGAAAATAAACACAATAATATGTAAAAACTATGAAAGCGGTATCGCGAAGGACCGAAACAAAATTTCGTTTTGGAGAGGGTTCAGATTCAGCAGTTGTAATTGTACGTTATTCCTTCCATAGGGACTATGAAATTTTTATGTTTAATGCAATATTCCGTTATAAACAGGTTCTGTTTTTACAGATTTTATTAAACAAAGTACATAAAAACAGAAAAGTTAGGGAGCGGAAAACTGTTCCGTCTTAACAGGTAGATTTGTACGATATTCTTTTCTGCGGAATCCTAAAAAACATTTCGGTATAGACAGATTTTGTTTTTACAGGTTTTCCTAGAGCGCGTCCAGTACTGTCACCGGTTACGTAACCGGTAAGGTTGGTTAGTTACCAACCTTTGTTCAGTGCTGCTAACCGGTACGCAACCAACGCCGTTCAGGGGAAGTAACCGAAGTGACCGGTAAGGGACTAAACTAACGGAAGAAAATTCTTGGTTAGTTGGGTCACGTGATCGGTTACTTGAAAATTTACGATGATGTGATACAGACGTAATTACAATGATGTAATACAGATGGCGCTACAAGTAAATAATACCATTTTCGTCCAGTAGGTCTGTCGACCGGTTAGAAACCGGTCACATTGGTCACTTTGGTGTTTGGTTAGGTGGTTAGGTCTACTGGACGCGCTCCTACATTAAGTTCGATTCCATTTGACGTAGACTAACAAATCGCATGATACTGACAGAAATTCAAAGGAATTCAAGCATCCTGAAAAATTGGGACTTCTGGCATCCCGCGCAGTGGTTCCGCTTAACGGGTCTTGGAACGCCTGAAAATATGTTAAATCAGGACACCTTGCAACACTAGTCACGAATGTGTTAATATATAATATCAGTTGACCCGTGCGAGGATTTCGCACTGCGGTCTAATATTTTTTTTTTTTTAGCAATATCGAATATTTTTTTAGTTGCAGGTTTCAATTAAGGATAAAAATATCTGCAGACAACATCAGTCGAGCCAGAATATCGTCTCATTTATTCCATCAAAGTTACAGTAAAAACTGATCGAAGATAGCACGCGCGCGAGGGGGAAAAATAACAATCGTATTTTAACTGCATTAGAGGTTGATATCATCGCTTCGGATCATTAATGAGCATGATACAATGCAGTATTTTATTTTTGTGACAACACTGATTTGAGAAAAACCTTTCATTTCATTTATGAAAACAATGCTGATTTAATTTTTAATTAACTGCAATTTCAATCAAAAAACATGTTTTAACGTAATGTGAGTGTACTATGTCAGAAGCCGGTTCAAAATCCTTTCGAATAATACCTCATTTATTGTTGTGCGTTTTGTTAATGCATAGAAAAAGGTATATTGACAACGAAAATAATATACTATATGATTCTACATCTAGACTTTAAATAGCTTGTTCTACAGAGTTGATAAATGGATAACCACCCGGGGAATTAACTTTTACATCTTTACAGCTTTAATGCAAGCACAGATGGGGGCGGGGTTCAGCACACGCATATATTGCAATTTAATTACGTTCAATTTTTCAATCAGTGTAAAAAAAACAAAAACAAAAGATATCCCTGACTTTATTCGCATACCGTTTGCAATTAAATCGCACCAAACAGGTCATTAGACTCGGAACATTGTCTTCTTTCAGAATATGAATGCAATTTCTCAAATGAAGATCGTCTACATATTAAAAATTTTCCTAACTTTCATTTTTCAAGTGATAACATCCGTTTTTGAAACTTTATTTGAGTTTCTTGGATGAAATCACACCAGAAAAATATGTAGCCTATGTATTTCTGTTAAATCTTCATAGAGTTAAAAAAGATCCAAATTTCAAGATACTAATGTTAAATTCACGTTTCAAACTGTAATTTATATTTCCCCAAAAAATCATCCGATTTTTGTTGTTGTTGTTTGTTTGTTTTGTTTTCAGTGTGATTTGAAGGGAACCAAACATATCCTAGGCATTTTTTGTACTCAAAATCATAATTTTAATTATGAAAATTATTAATAACTTCCTATTAAAAATTATGAACTACATCACAGATTGGGCATAGACAGAAATATATGCGTATATAAGCTTACTGCAGTTCATTCCAATCATTATTTTTCGCAACATCGCGAAATTTTACTTTTCGCAGATTTTAAAGATTCCATAATTTGCTACCGTTCAATCATATTAAAAAAAAAAAAAAAAAAAAAAAAAATCGAAACAGTAACCAGACCTAATTTTATTTTTGAGGAAATCTATAGATGGAAAAGTTTTATCTATTTCTACACATGTAGTAAAAATTGTCAGTTTCTAAGTTATAGCCACAGGCTCCTCCAGAAACACACATCTCGTTTCTAATATTTTTCAATTATCTCAGATTGCTAAGCGTGTCTCTTTTTAACCTTTTCCAACATCTTTTCAATATGTTTAATACCAGAAAACTGGTTTAAAAGTTAAATTTTAAATTTTATGAAAAATACGATGCTTTCATAAGAAACTAAAGAAAATTCATTAGCATATGAGTTGTGCCGGATAACTATCGGCAAGGCGTGAGATAATTGTAAGCTTAGAATATTCTTTCTCAAGATGAGTTTCGGTTAAGAGCCAGGTAGGTTATATTAGAAGAATAGAAATAGAGCATGGGGATGCTCGTGAATAACATGGAATTTTAGGTTGGGCTAAGAAGATAAAAGGCTGGCTCAGCTGCTGATTTTAAGTGGCGAGTGCACGTGTGAACGATAATGGGGAACCCAGGTGTAAAGTTAGTTACGTCAAGAAGAGAGGTTACAATTGTATAGATAGAAGTAAGTTTAATAAAAGAAAGTCGGGAATAGTAAATGTCATACTTGACAGCGTTAGATAAAATTATGAGTGCAAGAACGCCCCCCCCCCCAGACCACCTAAGAGTAAAAAAACGTGAGAATTTTCGGCGGGAAAAGGGTGAGATGACCCCGTAGTAGGTGGGATTTATTAAATGAAGAGATATCCAATAATTTTGTTTGGAGGCAGGTTTTCAGACAATGAGAAGTTTCTAGCCATTTGAGTGAATGGAAAGGGATGATAAGAAAATGAGAAGGTGGCCAGGATTGGGATAGAAAAACGGGGAGAATATTTTGGGGGAGGAGACAGAGAAATAAGATAGGGGAGCAGAAAGAGGAGAAGGGATACGGAGGCAAGGAGTTGACGAGAGGAGAAGGCTGGTGATGATCAGAGGAAAGTGATGGGTTTTTTTTGAAGTGTTGGAGAGGATAGAATAGCCGATTGAAAATTAGTCGAATTGTGAGTGATAGTGCCGGCTGAACTGTTGTGGGATTTGGGGTTCTTTCTAAAACACAACTTACTTAAACTTAAAAAGCTCATTTATTACTCAATCTTCACTTGACAATTAAATATTTAGAAAAAAATAAGTATACCCTGATTAGCTCCACTGAAATCTGTTGCCATGGAAAAGGTAGCAAATTATATTAAACTAATCAAAATATCAAAACTTAAGAATCCGAATAGGTTAATACAACAATGATAATTTTGGACTCATCACTTTAAGACAATGTTAAATGTAGTAAGGGGCAACAGATTTCTAAATCAAGCAGCATACTGAATTGCATAAAGAACACCCAACTCCACTCCAACCCGATCAAGCTCAAATCTCCATACACATTAAATTAACAAAAGTGTAATCATCATATAATTTGGAAAAATGCAGACAACCTGAAATTCCTCCAATATGAGGACCAAAAGGAGAAAGAGTTAAATCCGTTAATAGAGTAGGGATATGATGATGTACTAAATTTTAGAACAACTATGGAGATTGTGAACAAGATCAGATCGGTTAACCAAGGATCGTATAGTGGCTATAAAATAACTGAAAACTTTTTTTTTTTTTTTTTTTTTTTTTTTTTTTTTTTTTACTTTGTTAAAAAACAACCATTTTGTTGTTTGTTTTGAATAATACTTCAAAGAAAGGATAATTAAAAATTAAATTAATCAATTAGACTTAATTTTACTTTAGCATCAATTCTCAGTATATCCATTTCTGAGATAGGAACAATAATTACATCTAATAACCTTGCGTAAACCTCAATTAATTTTCAAATAAATTATTACCATGAATTAAAAATTTAAGAAATAAAAAAAAAATATTAATTTAGCAAAATTATAGCTTTCAAATTTTTAATCTCACTTACTGAGAGGTTAATTCCTCCTTATAGGTATGTTGTAATTATAGAAATATTAATTATTTAAAAATTATATATAAAGAAAAACATACCATATTTGAGAATAAACAAAAACTTTCTTTATTTGAATAATTAAAAATTATAAAAGTAAGGTAGTTCTCAAACAAAATATAATAATAACATAATAACAAAGTTGATCAAAAAAAAAAATACTGAAATTACTTATTACAACACTTTACATTAAGCAGCAAAGTCCCTAAAATTACCACAATACCATGATTTAAAGATGGATCAACTTTTCAAAATTTAATTATTGATTAATTTTCAATTAAATATCATAAATCTTAAACTATTAACAAACCAACAATTCAAATGTCGTTCAATCATAAACAAAAAGGTTACATGTTAATCATCTTAAAATACCAATAATTATATTTTTTTGTTTCTCCAGGTATTTATAAATATCACAACAGTAGACAACATGTAATAAAGAAGAAATATGGGTTACTTACAATATACTTTGATATTTACTACCGTCAATGTGGGCACACTTCATTGCAGATATGTTAATCTGCCATAATCTCCTTTTTTTTTTTTCAACCTATTCTTTTCAGCTGCCTCTACGAGTCAACACCGTTACTCCATACATCACTTGGAGATTTTGATTTATTCCCGATTCAAAACGTCGTCACATCACCGATACCTTGTAAAGCGGGCAAGTCTACTCAGCTAGTCACGCCAGCCTTCTTAGTCTAGGATTGATAATGCCCCATCTCCAGAAATGATGCTCGTCTAATCATTAATTCATTTTTCGTCAAGGTATCATTAACAACCGCCGCTTAAGAAGTCAACACAAGACAACACTTTTTCTAGGAACGCCGCTACTACATGATGGGTCAAACATATTTTCTTCTCATTCGCCCTCTATCAGATACAGATCCTTACTTCGAAAATGCCCTTATAGCCTCTTTTCATCATAACCTCATGATTTAGGATAATTAAAGTAGGCCATCAATGCCCCACTCTCAAAACAAAATCTTCCAGAAACCTGTCCGCCTTCAACAACTTCGCGATCCAGCCCACAGGCCAGTCTTCGAGCCCCGTAATAAGTCGAATTTTTTTTACGAGTCAAACGACAGGTCTCTTGGCCAAGCAACAAGTGTCGTAAACATTCATTCTCCCGCGCTGCTTGAAAAACGGGACCGAACCACTCCGCCAGGGGTACGGGAATGGAAACAAAAGGGAAAATGGACTCTCCTTGAAGGCACCAGCCTGTCGTTCCACCCTGCCAGCCGCTTCATGGGGGAAGGCAGCCATGTTTCACCCCCATGGCGTGTGCTGAAGGGGGTCCTGTGAGCCTCTGTTGACCTGGGCGCCAGCTATCCGCCTGATAGCAGAGCTCATTGAAGCCTGTCGTAAGCTTACAAAGCCTAATTGCGTATATAGTACACTCATAAGATAACGTAATTCCTATACAGGGCGGTCGGTCATTCTTATATCAAAGTCAGACTAGATGACTCCAAATTTTCCACCTGTGCGGTCTTTAACTGACAAAACATCCCTCCCTTGCTGTCTTATCTTTCGTATTTGAAAACAGGAAGCTATGCTAGACTAAAAACGTTGAATTTACTTTGCCAAAAGAAAGAAGAAAAAATAAAAACTGATTTTATTATTATTATTACAATTACTTTTATTTATTTAAATTTTTATTAGAAACAGAAAAAAAAAGAGTGCTTTTAAATAAATGTAGAGAAAGTGATTTAAATAATTAATGTAGATTAAAAAAAAATTGGTTGAAACCAACCGTAACAAGATTGCTCCCCCCGGCTAATTAAAAAAAAAATTTTGAGAAAACAAATTATTTTTTTTTTGAAAGGTAACTGGGTACCACATGGCATGCTGGGACCTCAACACTGAAAAAACTGACCCACAAACACAGATCATACATCGATCCGGGACGGGATCCAGAGAGTTCACCGCTGAAATACCACCCTGACAATATATTCCGGATATATACAACCAGAGCTCGCACATCCGTAGAAACCATTACCTAAAATATTACCTGAAACATGACCATAAAAGAGTACTACCAGAGGAGGGACCACAAGGCTGATTTTACCACTAAAATGACCAAGATATTCTCTGCACCTGTAAAAGAACACATGTTCCACCTGACTGTGAAACCTCATTTCCCTACTACTGTCATTCCTACGCATAACTGCATCCTACCTGAAATTTCTGGTAACAGAACTGTAAATAATACATAAATTGAATTTTGAGAAAAAAAAAAAAAAATAGCCGAAAAAGAAGAGAAGTGCCCACTGATTAATTGTCATTATACTGCTTATATACATAACTTCAATAATTGGCATCACAGTATATTACAACACTATCTATTAATGTAAATAAGTACTAGTAATATCATAGTTACAACACTGTAAATGTCAATGAAATTTGTAAAACACATATTAATTCTATTATACAAAAATACACAAGAGCAACTGGTGACACACAAACAAAATATATACATATACATCTGTAAGACACAAATTATGGTATCACAGACCATGTTAGAGAATTACGCACACAATTGTAACATTTTTCTACAAGAAGCCATGTTGTTTTTGAGAAAAGTCCAATGATTCGGTTCACTGTGCAGATTTTACAAATGCACTTACAAGTAATGTGCATGGGAAAGAGTATCTCTGCCTCTGTGCTACTTATAGCACAAGCAGTTTCGGGCCTTTTGGGCACTACAGGGAAAACATTCCACAAAATAAAATAAAAAACAGGGGTGGTGACATATATCACCAGGAAGGAAAACACACATTCCACAAAAATAGGAAGTAGAATAAATAAAATAGTTAATTTTAGCACTTTTAGCCACACACAACAACATACAGGCATGTACATGAGACAGTATGTACTAGAAAAAGAAAAAGGGCCCACACTCCTTAAAGTTTAAGCTCAAATAAAACCACAAACTGTATAGTAAATAATAAATCTATCTAGTTAAAATGTAGAAATTAAAGTAAACACATACTTAAAAAGTTATATACAAAACACTGATGCATTAAAAAAAACTGAACTAAACAGATCTACCTCGGCAAAATTTATGATCACTTCTGATGGTTAAGAAGTCATAATCTTGGAGCGCCACTACGCCAAAAAAAAAAACGGGCTACACATATCTAAAGGCATACAAAACACAACATCCTAAAAAATTTTAAAGTAACAAAAATTACATTCGTTTTTTTTTTTTTTTTTTTTTTTTTTTTTTTTGCAAAAATATACCCAAAATCTACGAAAACGGGGTGCGGACGGGTATATACCACATAATCTACCATAAAACAGACAAAAACCTTAAGTATAAGCATAAAAAGGGTTAAAAATGCCTACATGAAAGTATCAAAACACAACCAAAACAAACCTTTAATACGCTAGAAAGACTAAGTTCCGTTTTAAAATGCCCAAGAAAATAATTAAATATACATACACATTAACTAAACTATAAATAAATACAAATAAACAAGGTAAAATTGATAAAAATGCCTGAATAACGAAAAAAAAAAAGTTAGTATTTATAACTCGGACGGTCTCTTCTATCCCGTAGCGAATAGTCGGTTCTAGAAATCGATATTGAACGACTACTTCTATTCGATTTAGCAGCTGGACGAATCGATGAACGAGACCTGCGCGAATCGCTGTGCGCAGCAGCTGAACTGCTTTCTGCCGTGGCTGAATTTTTACCTACGCGCATCTCGCTGCCTTCTGCCGTTGCTAAATTTTTATTTACGCACATCTCGTTATTCTCTGCCGCTGCAACCTCCGGAGAAATGGGAGGTGGGGGAGAGGGATTTATGATTTCAGTCGCGTCGCTGTCTGTTTCCTCCACTTCTGGCGCTACCGGAGTTTCGCTATTGTTGACGTTCACTACTGCTGGTGCGCGGTTACTATCATATGGTGCCCAGGGAATGAATCGGTTACGTTTGCATCTGCGTACAGGAGGAGAATCGCGCGGTTGGTGTGGTGAATCGATGGTCACGTTTTCAGTCGATCCCAGGTCAATTGTTTGTTTTGGTTCACTGGACCAGATGGGCAGTCTGTCTTTGAAAGAAGATAACCTGTCAACATGGACAACCTGACAATTTTTGGGATTAGCAACTAGCGCTATTTTAAAATTAACCTCATTTAGCTTCTCAATTATAGTAAAAGGACCATTATTTTGCTTGCTTAATTTTTTTGTATTACCAGGGGCGACTGTGGGTGTAAATAACCACACAAGATCTCCTATTTTAAAATTTTTATCAACAGCTGTCTTTTCACGGTATTTTTCCTGCTGCTCAGAAACTTTAATTAAATTACTATGTACTTCAGTGTATACTTTTTGAAGAGCTGGGATTAAGAGTTCACAAAAAGAGGGTGCATCATTATAATTAAAAGAAGGTGGTTGAGAAAAGAGATTATATGGTAGATTCATATTTCTGCCATACATAACTGCAGCTGGGCTAAGTTTAGTTGATGAGTGGACAGCTGAACGCATAGCTAGTAGCGCAAATTTTAGTTTAGTGTCCCAGTCAGATTGATTTTGGTTGACTATGTGACAAAGTGCATTTTTAAGAGTACGATTCTGTCTCTCCACTTGCGAGTTGCCAGCCGGGTGATAAGATGAGGTCTTAATATGTTTAATACCAAACATTTTATATACGTGCTCTATCGCATCTGAAATTAGATTCTTCGCATTGTCCGTCGTAATAAAACAGGGTGCTCCGTAGCGTGAGATGAAGTCAGCTAAAGTGTCCGCAATGACATCTGAAGTGGTTGAACTAACCGCATATGCTTCTGGCCACTTAGTAAATGAATCTATATATGCGACAATATACTTATTTCCCGAAAAAGTTTGTGGTAAGGGTCCAATGAGATCCAAATGAACCTTGTTCATGGGAAACTGGGGGGTCGGCATACGTTGCAGAGGGGCGAGCTGGTTCGCTCTATAAGCTCTCTTCTGCTGGCAACTAATACATGACTCCACTAGATGCTTGACATCTGACGACATTCCTGGCCAATAGAAGTGCTCACGAATGCGATCAATGGTCTTTTGAAAGGCTTGATGACAAGCCGCTAGGGACTCATGTGTTAGTGCAAAAACTTGAGTAACCAATTCTTTTGGCACGACTAACTTTACAGGTTTATTCAAAATAGCTGACTCCCTCGTATCCTCACAAACTAAAATGTCATCTCTAAAAAAAAATTTCATGTATTTAGGAGCAATTTCTACACCTTGGTCTAGTTTTCTTGCAATCTCGCAGCATTTCTTGTCTGATTTTTGTAATTCACCAATTTTTTCAAGTAGATTGGAATGAGGCATAAAAGTAACTTCCTTTTCGACTTGTATACAAAAATTACAATTAACAGTATCATTGGAGTTATCATTGTTGACATACCTCGAAAGGAAGTCTGCGACACTGTTACACTTACCTTTAACAAACTTGATTGTAAAATTAAAGTCTGAGAGAGTGCAGATCCATTTAGCCATGCGAGATGTAGGGTCGTGAATCTTTAACATAAATGTTAGAGGTGCATGGTCTGTATAGATGAAAAAATGGGTATTAGCAATGTAACATTTAAAGTGGGCAGTAGCCCAAACTAAAGCTAGTAATTCCCTTTCAGTGGTGGAGTAGCGGGTCTCAGCATCTTTCAATTTTCTGCTGGCAAAGGCAACAGGATGGAGCATGTTATTTTCATCTAATTGTGATAACACTGCCCCTAATGCTTCGCCACTGGCATCAGTATATAAATGGAATTCTTTCTCAAAATCAGGGAGTGCAAGACATGGTTTTGAAATAAGAGCCATTTTAAGGTCTTCAAATTCTTTCTGTGCATCTTCATTCCACGAAAATTTTCCTGTCTCTTTCGTTAAGTTGATTAGATTTTTGGCTCTCTTAGTAAAATCTGGTATAAATCTCCTATAGAAAGATAGAGTTCCAATAAATGACCTAACAGCCTTTCGGGTAGTTGGAGGTTTAAAATTTTCTATTACGGCAATATTTTTATTGATAGGTGATACTTGGCCACTACAAATCTCAAAACCTAGATATTGTATTTTATTCGAAAGGAAAGTGCATTTACTGGGCTTAAGTTTAAGTTTATGCAGTCTTAACCTTTCAAAGACCATGCTAAGCTTCTCAAAATGAGAATTAACATCACTGGAGGCAATTACAATGTCGTCGATATAAACAAGAATTCCAAGATTGCCTAAATCACCGAAAATAGCATTCATAAGTCTTTGGAAACTGTTACCTGAATTTGAGAGCCCAAAACAGTTACGGGTCCACTCAAAAAGTCCTTTGTGGGTGATTATAGCAGTTTTATGCCTATCCTCTGGGCGAATAACCTGTTGAAAAAACCCACTAGTTAAATCTAGCGTTGAAAAAAATTTAGCCCCACTTAAAGCATCAACAGAGTCGGTAATGTTAGGTATTGGGTAAGCATCTTTAACAAGATTTTTATTTAATCTTCTGTAGTCAACAGCAAGTCGATATGAACCATCTGATTTCCGAACCAGAATAACCGGAGAAGCAAATTCAGACATGGAAGGGGAAATTATGTCCGCCTGTAACAAAGTATTAAGTTGGTCTTCCATTTCTTGACGTAATTTGTAGGGGACTCTATAAGCTTTGCCTTTAACTGGTTTATTTGAAGTTAAGTTAATTTCATGCGGGATTGTATCACAGCCGGGTAAATCTAAGACCGATGCTGCAAATACATCTTTGTTTTTGTCTAGAAAATTTTGCATTTTAAGTTTTAATGGGGGTTCTAAATGATCTAAATTAATTTCAGAGCTCCAAGTGAGATCAGCGTGATCAAAGTCACCAATTGGAGGGGCCAAATTTATATTATAGGTTAATTTATTATCAGTTACGGGTATATTTGACTGGTCTACACATTTTTGAATTTTGGCAACAAAGGTTCCTTTATTTAAATGAATACTATTGTCTGAAAAATTTGCAAATGAGATATATAGGCCATGTTCTTTAGTGCAAATGGCTCTGGAGGTAAGGAGACCTTGATTTAAATTTTTCGCCAAAGGTTCTAACATAACAATATCATTTTCCTTAATAAAATTTTCCTTATAACTTTTAACCTGGGCTAACATTTTTGACTGCGGGGGAATTGAAATTTTGCTACATAACACAGCGAAACTTATATTTTTATTTTTATTGGTATTATCACTACTGCTATCTTCATTGCTCTCCTCCTCGACTTCAGGTACCTTATCCTCTATACTTACCAAATCTTCACTTTCATCAATATTACAAATTTCAGTAGTCTCTTCAGCTAAATTACCCTGAGTTACCTGACTCGCTGCTGACAGAATGTTGTCGACACTTTGAATACTTGAAAGATTTTCAGTGTTATTACCCTCAGAGCTACCGCCTGATGTTGTTTGCATGCAAAAGTTCTGCGCAACACTTTCAACTTCCTTATCTGACTCAGTTTGAATGACTATCTCAACATCTTTTCTCATATTACTCAACTGCGGGTCCTGAACTACCATATTTTCACTACTATGATTCCCATTTTCAATATTAACTGAGTCATGAACTTTCTCACATGCACAATTTTCAGGAGGGCTATTTGCATTACTACTTTTTGAATTCTCCCCTACTTTGTTGACACATTTTATATTTACAGAATTATTTTTAACACAATCATTATTTATACAATTATTATTAGAATTTACACTATATACAGAGTTAGAAATATTTACAGAATTAGTAGCAAGACAAGTATTACACCCTGAAGTATTACTTGGGGTTTCTACGCTTTGTTTACATTGGCCTGAAACTGGCACTTTAAGAGCGACAGCATTTGTATCACAATTTATACTTGCCCGGTACTCTTTCAAAAATGGCATTCCCAAAATCATATTAAATTCCTCTGCTAATTTACCTTCCACTACATAGAATTCAGCTTGACATTGAACATTATCAAAAACAAATTTTAAAAATACTTTCTTATTTAGGTGAACTTTCTCACCGGTGACAGTCATAATGGGGATATTGCAATTCTCCATTTCAAAATTCTCTAAACAGTTACAATCAGTACCACTCAGGAGATTAATTGCAGAACCCGTGTCACATAATGCATTTAGGCAAACTTTATTTATGTAAATTCTTGCAGTTGGTAATGTATATGATTGGGGCTGAAACATACTATACACAGTTGGGGGGTCCAGGGGCCTGTGGGGGATCGAGTTGACCACATTTGATCCGGCCACTAATAGTTTAAAGCCTCACTTTCACTGTTAGCTACTGGGGTGTTATTTACCGCCTGCACTTCATTTCTGTTCGCAGCTGTGCTCCTATTGTTTTGGTAATAACCACCTCTTCTTCCCCTATATCCGCCTCGCTGATTGTGGTTCCCTCTAGGATTTTCACCTCTGTTTCTATAATTTTGCCCACGGCTCCTGAAATTTTGACCACCTCCCCTTCTAAAATTATAGTCGACAAAATTTAGTGGACAATCTCTGGCATAGTGGCCTTGTACGGAACACCTATAGCAGGTTACGGGTCTTACTTCCTGGTTATTTTCCTGCATATCCCTAGCCCTAAGATCAACTAAACTGTCTATCTTAGCTGCTAAAACATCAATTTGAGATTTTAGTTGGTCTATCTCCTTCTTTTGTGATCTATCTTGCTGAAAAACAGCAGCACAGGGTAGGTTTTGGGTCAAATTTGGGTTGAGAATTTCCTCGCGGTGGTTGTAGAAAGGGTTAATGCTCCTATAAGCCTTTTCCTCAAGAAGCGCAATTTTGAGGACCTCTTCTGGGGATTGTGGATTTCTCGCAATTACCCCCTTTCGCACTTCTGGTGTAAGATTGCTCAAAAGCATGGAGTGGAGTAGAGCCGTTCGGCTTTTATCGACTACTTCACCCTGGATACCTTCAATTACAAGGGCTCTTAATGACATATCATATGCCTTGTCATAAAACTCCTGAACACTCATATTGGGTGGCTGTTTAAAATTTAGAAAGTGACTGAGTGCAACATCTGGTGTGGTCTGTGAAGTATAACTCTCTTTTAAGATTTTTAATAGCTCATCAGATGTTTTTGCTTTGTGAATTTTTATTCGCCTAGAAGCAGCTCCTGAAAGTCTAGCAAGTAAAACAAACTTCTTTTCCTCCTCAGTCCAGTCGAATAATTTTGAAAAACTCTCAAATTTCTCAGAGAAATCTGAGAAGCAGACTGAGCTGGCCTCTCCATTGAATGGGGGAATATTAGACAAATTATCCACTAAAGCATTTTTTCGCTGAATAGTGGCAATTGCTTCCGAGTGCTTATCAGCCATAGTTAGAGTTAGAAAATGACAAACAAACCAAAAAAAAATGAAAAAAGGGGGGGGAACAACTTAAAAATGAGAAAAAGAGAGGGGAAAGGAAAACCTTATAAATACATAAAACTTAAGTACAGGACTATGCTTTTTGTAAATAAGAAAAGGTTATGCTCACAAGACATAATTTTGACTGGGAATTGTCGCTTACTAGCACAGAGAGAGAGCCTAGACCTCTTTTTACACTTGAACATATAAATAAAATTTTAATTGCAAAAACACCCAGTTGCTCTTTGATACATAAATACATACAAGTAAAAAAAAATCAATAACCCAGAGACCGAATTGTTACGGCTCCATTTGTTGTGGGATTTGGGGTTCTTTCTAAAACACAACTTACTTAAACTTAAAAAGCTCATTTATTACTCAATCTTCACTTGACAATTAAATATTTAGAAAAAAATAAGTATACCCTGATTAGCTCCACTGAAATCTGTTGCCATGGAAAAGGTAGCAAATTATATTAAACTAATCAAAATATCAAAACTTAAGAATCCGAATAGGTTAATACAACAATGATAATTTTGGACTCATCACTTTAAGACAATGTTAAATGTAGTAAGGGGCAACAGATTTCTAAATCAAGCAGCATACTGAATTGCATAAAGAACACCCAACTCCACTCCAACCCGATCAAGCTCAAATCTCCATACACATTAAATTAACAAAAGTGTAATCATCATATAATTTGGAAAAATGCAGACAACCTGAAATTCCTCCAATATGAGGACCAAAAGGAGAAAGAGTTAAATCCGTTAATAGAGTAGGGATATGATGATGTACTAAATTTTAGAACAACTATGGAGATTGTGAACAAGATCAGATCGGTTAACCAAGGATCGTATAGTGGCTATAAAATAACTGAAAACTTTTTTTTTTTTTTTTTTTTTTTTTTTTTTTTTTTTACTTTGTTAAAAAACAACCATTTTGTTGTTTGTTTTGAATAATACTTCAAAGAAAGGATAATTAAAAATTAAATTAATCAATTAGACTTAATTTTACTTTAGCATCAATTCTCAGTATATCCATTTCTGAGATAGGAACAATAATTACATCTAATAACCTTGCGTAAACCTCAATTAATTTTCAAATAAATTATTACCATGAATTAAAAATTTAAGAAATAAAAAAAAAATATTAATTTAGCAAAATTATAGCTTTCAAATTTTTAATCTCACTTACTGAGAGGTTAATTCCTCCTTATAGGTATGTTGTAATTATAGAAATATTAATTATTTAAAAATTATATATAAAGAAAAACATACCATATTTGAGAATAAACAAAAACTTTCTTTATTTGAATAATTAAAAATTATAAAAGTAAGGTAGTTCTCAAACAAAATATAATAATAACATAATAACAAAGTTGATCAAAAAAAAAAATACTGAAATTACTTATTACAACACTTTACATTAAGCAGCAAAGTCCCTAAAATTACCACAATACCATGATTTAAAGATGGATCAACTTTTCAAAATTTAATTATTGATTAATTTTCAATTAAATATCATAAATCTTAAACTATTAACAAACCAACAATTCAAATGTCGTTCAATCATAAACAAAAAGGTTACATGTTAATCATCTTAAAATACCAATAATTATATTTTTTTGTTTCTCCAGGTATTTATAAATATCACAACAGTAGACAACATGTAATAAAGAAGAAATATGGGTTACTTACAATATACTTTGATATTTACTACCGTCAATGTGGGCACACTTCATTGCAGATATGTTAATCTGCCATAATCTCCTTTTTTTTTTTTCAACCTATTCTTTTCAGCTGCCTCTACGAGTCAACACCGTTACTCCATACATCACTTGGAGATTTTGATTTATTCCCGATTCAAAACGTCGTCACATCACCGATACCTTGTAAAGCGGGCAAGTCTACTCAGCTAGTCACGCCAGCCTTCTTAGTCTAGGATTGATAATGCCCCATCTCCAGAAATGATGCTCGTCTAATCATTAATTCATTTTTCGTCAAGGTATCATTAACAACCGCCGCTTAAGAAGTCAACACAAGACAACACTTTTTCTAGGAACGCCGCTACTACATGATGGGTCAAACATATTTTCTTCTCATTCGCCCTCTATCAGATACAGATCCTTACTTCGAAAATGCCCTTATAGCCTCTTTTCATCATAACCTCATGATTTAGGATAATTAAAGTAGGCCATCAATGCCCCACTCTCAAAACAAAATCTTCCAGAAACCTGTCCGCCTTCAACAACTTCGCGATCCAGCCCACAGGCCAGTCTTCGAGCCCCGTAATAAGTCGAATTTTTTTTACGAGTCAAACGACAGGTCTCTTGGCCAAGCAACAAGTGTCGTAAACATTCATTCTCCCGCGCTGCTTGAAAAACGGGACCGAACCACTCCGCCAGGGGTACGGGAATGGAAACAAAAGGGAAAATGGACTCTCCTTGAAGGCACCAGCCTGTCGTTCCACCCTGCCAGCCGCTTCATGGGGGAAGGCAGCCATGTTTCACCCCCATGGCGTGTGCTGAAGGGGGTCCTGTGAGCCTCTGTTGACCTGGGCGCCAGCTATCCGCCTGATAGCAGAGCTCATTGAAGCCTGTCGTAAGCTTACAAAGCCTAATTGCGTATATAGTACACTCATAAGATAACGTAATTCCTATACAGGGCGGTCGGTCATTCTTATATCAAAGTCAGACTAGATGACTCCAAATTTTCCACCTGTGCGGTCTTTAACTGACAAAACATCCCTCCCTTGCTGTCTTATCTTTCGTATTTGAAAACAGGAAGCTATGCTAGACTAAAAACGTTGAATTTACTTTGCCAAAAGAAAGAAGAAAAAATAAAAACTGATTTTATTATTATTATTACAATTACTTTTATTTATTTAAATTTTTATTAGAAACAGAAAAAAAAAGAGTGCTTTTAAATAAATGTAGAGAAAGTGATTTAAATAATTAATGTAGATTAAAAAAAAATTGGTTGAAACCAACCGTAACAGAACTGTTTGAAAGAACCGATTTTAGGATGATCAGCGTACTGTTCCAGTTGACCGCAGGTATGATTTATTTACTAAGTATTCCGAATTGTTCTCATTCAAAATTTTAATGTAGATTTTAACGTAAGCTTGTATAGGGCTTCGTAGGCATCCTAACTAATGTGTTTAGATTAAGTGTATTTATTTGTTTATTTAGAATCAAGTCTAGTTCAGCTTATATTCAAATTATGAGTATAATCTTTAATTGTATTGTAACCTATTTGTGAAAGTTCTAATAAACTGTTTAGTTCTAATTTAATGTTTAATTATTTACCAATACAGAGAAGGCGGGAGGTGATGGTCTGCGTACGATTCTGGGTAACTACCACTATTTACTCACGATGCCACGCAACTTCCATTGTAGTTTTTTAATACTATTCAAATATTTAATTAATAAGAGAGGTAATCAATTAATCAATGGAAGTAATCTAATTAAAATTCAATCGAATCAATTAAAGCAAAGTAAGGATAACGTACCGCAGAGCCGTCCCAGCATTTTCAAACTTACATGCGGGGGAAAGATAAAGCATGCTAAATTCTTTTGGAAATCTACATGTTAGAAAGAATTTTTGAAAACAAAGAAATTGTTCAACTCTAAATTTTCTCAAAATGAGAGATTTACTCTCCTTTAATAGCAAACTCCAGGCGGTTTTAGCGTAGCCTTATCACATTACCTTGTAAGATATATGCTGAGTAGGCAGAATATTTCACGAAATGACCATTTAAATGCATATAACTTAACTCCTTTGCTTTGCTTATCTGAGTAACATTTTACATTTAATCCATATATATCCATCTCATCGAAATCTCATGCATAGAATGAATAAAAAAAAAAGGGACAGATTACATTACCTTTTTTTATGGCTAGATATTAGTCGCATTCGAAGTGAAATGGATATTTTTATGGAGAAAAATATGGTGAGAATTTAGATAAAAATTATCAGACCCGCCGTATAAGAATTTTACTTAAATTACGGCACATGTTTGATCTACCTACACCTTCGATTCGATGTCATGAGAAAAGTGCCGGCGTCTTCAAACAAACTATTAAGAAAACGATGTAAAAGATGTATGAGCCAATACTACTTGATACACGCCCACATTTCTAAAATAGAAAGGTTTTTTTTTTGTATGTAGCCGCAATTACTTTCCTGTTATGAAGCACAGCATATAACACATTAAAGTCTTTTTGTTTTTACGTTCTCATCATAGTGTTGCATATTTTTCACTTAAAGCGTTATGCCAACCTGCAAACTTTCGAAAAAATGCATTTTTAAAATTGCATTTTCTGAAAGTACAATTAGTAAAGAATATTCAGTTGCATTTTCTAGCCAATCTGATAAAAGCTAAGAAAGTTACGCCGCTTTAGTTTAATTTTTTCAATCATAACTTGAATCTTTAAACGTGATTATCTCGAAATAATGTCTGTAAAGTCGGTGGCCACGATAACTCGAACAAATCTTAACCAACCTTCTTCCAATTTTGAACTATGTTTAACAAGAATATTATCTAGAGTTCAATCCTTCCTTTTGGCGATCTGATGATTGTTTTTTCTATTTTTTAAAAACTTGGAAATTGTACGTCAAACGTGACAAATGAGGTGCTACTATATGAGGCTACTAATGAGGTTCGTACTATAGCTATTTATATAAATATTCAAATCTTGATGATTTTTAATTCTGCGAAATGAATTATATCGTCTGCAGATTAATTTCTGTCATAAAATAAGTATCTCGGTCGCTTGGCGGTTAAACCTCGGAAGCTTCTATAACAAGAAAGCACCGATTTTTATAAAAAAATTCAAACTTCTTAATAAATGTTTTTATTAATATCTTCTAAAGTTTTGATTCGATTTTCATAAAATTTGAAATGTCTCGACGAAATTCTGCAAAGATAATATATCTTAAATTTCAAACCATTCGGTTGGTAGTTTTTGCGTTGTTATAGGCGGACAGACGGACGGACCAGACGACGACAATAGGTGCTACTTATTTATATAATTACGAACGCACTTAAAAACAATTAAAGTCAAATTTTTTTTTATTAAAATCAGTACCTCAACCTTGAACGGCCATCAATTTTGTTCAAAATCAATTTTTCCAAAAACCGAACGATTACTCTCTAGTTTTAAATGTTGGGAGTAAAGACATTACGTTTTTTATAATTTCGGATAACATGTGACAGTTACATAGAGTTATCACTGTGGACGGCTATGAGAATGACACCATCTTGGGGAAATGGGTCAGCTGGGGACACCCAGTGCTATAGAGATAGGGACACCGAGCTTTATTTTGTCATTACAAAAAATCAATTTATTCTCTTTAAAGTGAAATAAACAAAATAAAAAAAGAGTTTTCTAAATATCTTGTTTAATTTTCCTATTAAAAAAAATAATTAAAAAAAAATTTAAAAATAAAAAACGCATTTTTTTTTTTTTTTTTTACTTTGCTGGTAGTTACAACCCCTTAATAACAAGAAATAGCTCAAGGCGTTTTTAGCATAGAGTTATCACATTACCTTGTAAGATGAATGCTGAGTAGATAGAATATTTCACGAAATGCCCATTTAAATGCATATAATTTAACTCCTTTAACCCTTTGAGGGGCGGTGGTATATATTATATACCACCTAATTTTAATCCGATTCAAACCAGAATCTTTTAATTAAATTTTACTTTTTTAACTTTGACGAGGAAAAGTTGAAAAATTGCTTATTGTTATTTTGAACTAAATTCTTTCATAAATTCCGGTGTGAATTCAACGTTACAGAGGAGCACAAGTGCTTGCTCCTGAAAGGGTTAAATGCCTTATCTGAGTGACATTTTACATTTAACAAATATATTTTCCACCGAAATCTCACTGAAAAAAAAGGACGAATTACATTATTTTTTTGTGGCTAGATATTGGTCGCGTAAGGAGTGAAATGCGTACTTTTATAGAGAAAATATGGTGACAATTTAGATAAAAATTACCGGACCCGCCGTATAAGAATTTTACTTAAATTACGCCATGTGTTTGATCTACCTACATCTTCTATTTGATGTCTTGAAACAAATTTGAAAAAGAGTTAAAAAGATATATAAAGAGCCAATACTAGCAAATACACGCCTACATTTTTGGAATGGGTAGTTTTTTTTTATTATGCCTGTACATAAGCATACGCAGAATAGCCATCAAATCCAATCAAAAATCGATCGATAAAGTTTGAAACACACACGAATTTGATATAAATTATTACTATAATTGAGGGTGTCGGGCAGGGGTGCAAAAATCTGGGCGCCAATGGGCTGATTCCCACCACTAAATTTTATTAGTATTTATCGTCAAATTTTATTAGTAGTATACTTCGTCTAAATTTTATCAGTATTCTTATTAGGTGAAGAATACTAAAAATTTAGTGGTGGAAATCGGCTCATTGGCGCCTAGATTTTTGCACCCCTGGTGTCGGGACAAGAAAGTGCCAAGCCACATTTTTGGTGAAATAAATCTAACACTGTCATCTGTTGCTTAATATTGTAAATTATAATATACAACATATAATTTATTTCTAATGTCACTTGGTGGCAGCCTATGTGACAGGCTTCGTTTTTGCCCCAGATGTTTATGCCCCCAATGAAGATAGCTAATTTACAAAAAACGTAATAGTAATATCATTAAAGTAATGCCATATTGTTACTCAGAATATCTTAAATGTTACAAAGACATTGGCGAAAAAACTTTAGGTTATATATTTTGATTTGAGTATTTGATCAATTTTTCAAATTGAAATATCTCAGAAGTTCAAAAATGTGGCTTGGCATTCTCTTACCCCGACCCCCTCAATTGTTCTCTGCAATATTTTTACAGCACTGTTATCAGTTTCAATTCTTTTTTCATAGCTCTATTCATTCATCCCACTGCTTGTCGTTTCTTATTGCTACGTTGTAGTGGAGTTTTTATAGCCGGCAAGACTCAATATTTTTATCAGCAAAACCATGTAATAACTAAAGCAAGCACCCCAGGGTACCCCATGAAACAATGTGCCGACAGCATACATCTAATAAACGGCGACAGCAGAAGAGGGTGCTGCCAGATACTTCTTTGAAGATCGAGAAATGTAAAAGATAAAACAATTTTTTATGTGTGGTCGAGAAAGAAAAACAGACATGGGTCTTGTAAAACTTGATGAAATATTTGCATTATGTGTAACCGCTTTGAAAAATATATATGCATCTGTTTTATGTAAGAATACAATATGAGGTTGAATTTTCATATGAAGTGTCAAGAGTGCTGTCAGGAAAATTTTTAAGGTTTACATTTTATCTAAAATAAGATAAAAGTGTGGCAACAGAAATTTCGAAAATTTATTACATTACATCTGTTGAATTTAAGACGACTTTTAAGTAGATTTTAGGATACAAATGAAATGGGTTCACGTGACTGGCTTCTGGAATTTTCATCCCATTATTCTATATTATCTTGTATTCTTCATTGCAAACATTACGCACAATTCTACAAAAAATGTAGGTTCAAAAAATGCGCGCGAATGGAAATTATATTCGATTAAATATTGTAGGTAAAATCGTTGAAAGTCATTAACAAAATCAAATGCAAAATAGTATTTTTCCCTTTAATAGCGGGTTTAAAAAAAACAAAAGGAAAGAAAAGGAACAAAACGAAAATGGTTGACGAAAGTTATATATCGTAAACCAAATCGATGGAAGTGGTTAATAAAATAAGATGTGAACAGGAATGCAGTGTTGCAATTTTATCGCATTTTTTAAATTCAAATATCTACCGCAATTTCCGAATAGAAATACTCACCTTTTTTAATCTGTCACTAAATAAGTTGAGTATTGCAAAAATCCACATAAGTAGTGATAGATTTCCGAATATTAATAAAAACAAACACGATAAATTGGCAACACTGCATGAATGCAAGATGAATATCTGCATAACAATTTGGAAATTACATGTCAAATGAGGTGCGTTCGTACTATAACTAGTTTCAGTGAAATGAATTATATTGTCTGTTATTATGATATGATTAATTTCCTTAATGAAATAAGTACATTTTAAGTTGGCAACATATTATCTTTTGTTGACATTTACTGAAAATTCCAGAACTTGAAATCCATATTTAGAATCTTTTTCCATTCAATATCTTATTTCTCCAAAAACATCTATCCAAAAAACTGTCGGTAGATTATCCGAATGCTATAATTAAGCAATTTTAGTATACACATTTGGTTTTTAAATTCAGTAATACGGAAATAATATGACTCCATCTTAAGTACGACGTAATCACCAGAGCAAGCATGGAAAGAAGTAAAAAAAATCGAATTACTTAATAAATATTTTTATTAATATTTTTTAAAGTTTTGATTCGATTTTTATAAAACTTGAAATGATTCGACAAAATTCTACCACGATTATATATATATATATATATATATATATATATATATATATATTAAATTTCAAACAACCATTCGGTTGGGTAGTTTTTGCGTTGTAATATGTGGACAGATGGACAGACGGACGGACGGACAGACGGACCAGACGACGACAACAGGTTCTACGTATTTACATAATTACGAAAACGCACCTAAAAATCGGCTGAGGAAAATTATATCGCAAATCAAATCCACGAATGTCATTAATAAAATAAGATGTAAATTTGTGTACAATATGAATGCTGCAAAATTTCTCTCTAAAATAGTGAAAAAAAAAAAGGTCGACGAAAATTGTATCGAAAATCAAATCGATAAAAGCTGTCAGTAAAGTTAGATGTACAATTATAAATTTAGAGAGTGGTCCGGATGACATTCCCCCGGAGCATCGAGACGTCCCCTACGGAATAATTGGGGTTTCATGCTTATTAATGATCTAAAAGTGCAAATCCACATCCCCCCATCCGAAAAAAAAAAAAAAAAAAAAAAAAAAAAAAAACACTTTAATGTTTCACCCAGAACACAATGCCGGAATTCAGCACTGCAGATGCAAGCATGAATGAAATTTGAACAGTGTTGTGCAAACTCACCAAAAAAGGAACTTACAGAAACTCAAATTTCTCTTCTAAAAAATAAGTTAAGTTCGTGTTCAAAATCAAAATTTATAAAACGATCCGTTCAGTCCAACTCATTAAAATAAAAAATAAACAAGTCGGATGGGCCAATCCCAAAACTTTCTTCTATCTCACAAAGGTTTCGCATACACTAAAAAAGAAGCGGCACCAATTTATATAAAGGTCTAACTGAATCTAAAGTTTTATTAAATTCCGTGCATTAGTTCTTGAGATAAGACTATTGCTAAAATCGTATAAATACTACAAAATGCAGCATAGCAGCGCCACCTATTGGGAGATTTAGACCAAAACCTAATCAACAACAACTTCTGTCAACGCCTAACTTAATCTGAAGTTGGATGAAAATCCGTGCATTAGTTCTTGAGATATAGTTATCGTAATAATAATGAAAAAAGTAGCATAGCAGCGCCACCTGTTGGGATATTAACACCACAACGTAAGCAGCATCTATTTATGTCAATGTCTAACTGAATCTGAAGTTTGATGAAATTCCGTGCAATAGTTCTTGAGAGAGAGCTATCGTAAAAATATTGAAAAAGTGGTATAGCAGCGCCACCTGTTGGGATATTAACACCACAACGTAAGCAGCATCTATTTATATCAGGGTCTAACTGAATCTGAAGTTTGATGAAATTCCGTGCATTAGTTCTTGAGATAGAGCTATCGTAAAAATATTGAAAAAAGTGGTATAGCAGCGCCACCTGTTGTGATATTAACACCACAACATAAGCAGCATCTAGTTATGTCAGGGTCTAACTGAATCTGAAGTTTGATGAAATTCCGTGCATTAGTTCTTGAGATAGAGCTATCGTAAAAATATTGAAAAAAGTGGTATAGCAGCGCCACCTGTTGGAATATTAACACCACAACATAAGCAGCATCTAGTTATGTCAGGGTCTAACTAAATCTGAAGTTTGATGAAAATAAGTGCATTAGTTCTTGAGATAGAGCTATTGTGGAAATCGCGAAAAAAGCAGCATAGCAGCGCCACCTGTCAGGCGATTTTCACCAAAAACTAATCAGCACCTATTTATATTAGGGACTAACTAAATATAAAGTTTTATTAAATTTCGTGCATTAGTTCTTAGATAGAGCGCCCACAAAATTTATGTCACATACATACAGACAGACAGACAGACTCACAGACAGACATTTTCTAAAAATGGTCAAATTGTGTTCAGGACCTTCTAAAACGTATAAATCCGTTGACAACCGGAAGTCGAAAATTTTCATGAATCCAATACTTTCTTCTTGTAAAGATAGAAGAAAGTAAAAAAGAAAGAGAAGAAGCATAACTCGCTACGGATTCTTGCGAAAAAAAAAAAAAAGAAAGAAAGAAAAAAGAAAATCATGAGAAAAAAGAAAAAAAAATATTTTGCTTAATTTTATGAACTTAGTATAGAGATGTAAAAATCTCCTTTAATTAATTTAATATTGAAAAAAAGATTCAAAATATTTCGGTGTAATTGAAATATCGTAATTAATACATTTAATTTCTGTCAATTAATCCTGACATGTCAATTAATCTTGAATTCTTAAATTAGTTGAGTGGTTTTAAGTGTTAAATTCTCAGGATCCTTTTTTCTAAAACGTGACATATAAAAACCATTGAAGACATATAATCTTTTTAATTTATTTTAGTTTGAGTACTATCATATGTCTTTTTTATTTTCAAACTAATGGAATTGCAAACCGCCCACAATTAAAAAGGTTGTTAAATAACCCTAAGAAAATCTAAGAAAATATGCGTTTTTCTATAGAGAATTCTACAGTGGAGTTCGGCAAGTTTGTGGAAATTCGTAACTAAAGGAAAAACAAAGACAAATCCTGCGTCAAGCATAGATTATGAAACACTTTCCAACACATCCAGAATACTGTAGCAAAACTTCACAGTTTAATAAGGTGGAAAGATGATGTCTAAAGTAAACGATTTAGGAAAACGCATAATACATTTGAAAACCCAATTTCAGCAATTACCATGTATAGCAGCCATACTCAACCTGCGGCTCGCGGGCCGCATGTGGCCCAGCGAGCTTTTATGTGCGGCCCAAGACACACCTATTTATAAAATTAATTGAGATGTGCATAAAATATTTAAGATCGTCACTGTTCTTTTATATGTTTTCACGGGAAGGCAAAATCTATCCTGTTATTTATAATTATGCTAATTTAAAATTACGTTCAAACATTTTAAATGCCATTTCCTTAGTCAAAAGTTCTTTTATGACACCCCCTATATGTGTTACAGCGATGTATAAATTTTTTAATTAACCCATTTAAGCCTAGCGTCCCAATTTTGGGACACTTTAGTAAAATGGGAAAAAGTGCATTGCACACCACTCTTTTTATAGAAATTTGGTATCTTATTTTATCGAGGAGTTCTCGATGAAATAAGACACCAAATTTCTATTAAAAGAAAAAAAGTGGTATGAAATGCACTTTTTCCCATTTTACTAAAGTATCGGCGCTAGGCATAAATGGGTTAACACTAATCAAACATTATTCCAAATTGATTAAATTTGCGCTATATATTTCTGTATTTAAAAAATGGTTTTTGTGTTGAGCAAAAGACTGATTTATAAAAATAATGTCTCCTGATTTTTTTTTTTTTTTTTTTTTTTTTTTTTTAAGGACTTAGAAATAGCTATATTTGTTATATTATTACGTCTTATACTTATCTTGTAGCTAATAAATTGTAGTTAAATGTTTGTCGCGGAAAAATATTAGCAGCAAAAAGCTTTACACCGCAATTTACAAACAAGAATCTTCACAGCATATTCCTACATAGAAATCTGTCATAAAATATATTGTTTAGAAATAGTGGTGCTAAAATTTTTTTGAAAACATTTCTTTCGCGACAAGCATTCAATCCTACTGCTTATATTGCTTTGTTGTACTGCTTTTGTTATCTAACTATTTTAATTTCCCATTTTGTACATTAGTATAATAAGTGCGTTGCGGCCCGCCTAACGTCGCAAACATATGCTTGCGGACCGTGAGAAAAAAAGGTTGAGTATGGCTGATCAATTAGTCTCGGAAAAGTATTCGAATTTTTTCCCTGAATTCAACACTGCTAATACATACACTTCATTTTCGGTACCGAACATGCCATGGTAAACTCAATAGCATATTTCAATTACATTGCAATTCGAGTATATTTGCGTGAGTTAGAGCACGGTAAGACAGACAGACAGACGGCAGATAGACAAACCGAATTCATAAAAATTTTCCCGCGTAGTTGAAAAGTGTTAAAAAACGTGTTTTTAACGCCACAATTTTTTTCAAGTAATATTGAAAAAGAAAAGAGAATGAATTTGAGTTGTAATTTTTACTCAAATTCGCAGATGTTTTTGAGTCTAATTCAACTCACGCTTGTTTTTTAAAAAAAAAATCGAATGAAACTCAACTTAATACTTACAGTAAGTGATTCAAAGTCACTTCCAAATAACATTGAATTTGAATGTCTGCAAAGTATCTCTTCAAAAACACGCAGTGACGAAAATTTTACATTAAAATATCATAAACAAAATCGACAAAAGTCGTAAACAATATTAGATGAAAATATGAATACGACAAGCAAACTAAGATATACAATAACATTTAAAAAAAGAAAGTGCTTGGGGCAACACAACTCATCTCGAAATCGCAGTTGTCTTGCGAATATAACGATGCTTAATGAGAAGCGAGAAGTAACACAAGTAGCACCAAAGCAAGCAACTTGATTTTATAACATAGTATGCAAATTGATAACCTTGGTTTTCACAGCGGGACTAATGGCGTGAAATGGCACCTACAAGACGTATGGAAATTGTAGAGTGGAAATGAATGACTAAGAGGATTACGCTATTACGCTACACACAAGATTTGAGTGCACAAATATTCCATTGAAGCCGTCGTCTGTTGGAAAATGAGTTAGAGACTGATATCATTTTCTGCTCTTTTTACCTTCTTCTATCTTTATAAGAAGAAAGTATTGGATTCATGAAAATTTTCGACTTCCGGTTTTCGACGGATTGATACGTTTTAGAAGGTCCTGAACACGATTTGACTGTTTTTAGAAAATGTCTGTCTGAGTCTGTGACTCTGTGACTCTGTCTGTCTGTATGTGACAAAAATTTTGTGGGCGCTCTATCTCAAGACCTAATGCACGAAATTTAATAAAACTTTATATTCAGTTAGTCCCTGATATAAATGGGCGCTGATTAGTTTTTGGTGAAAATCGCCTTGTAGGTGGCGCTGCTGTGTTGTATTTTTCGTGATTTCCGCAATAGCTCTATCTCAAGAACTAATGCACTTATTTTCATAAAACTTCAGATTTATTAGACCTTGACATAAATAGTAGCTGATTACATTTTGGTGTATATATCTCTACAGGTGGCGCTGCTATACCACTTTTTCCGGATTTTTATGATAGCTATATTTCAAATACTAATGCACGGAATTTCATCAAACTTCAGATTCTGTTAGACCTTGACATAAATAGGTGCTGCTTACGTTTTGGTGTAAATATCCCAACAGGTGGCGCTGCTATGCTATTTTTTTCATTATTATCACTAAAACTATATTTCAAGAACTAATAGACGGATTTTCATCAAACTTCAGATTCAGTTACGTTGATATAAGTTGTTGTGGATTTGGTTTTGGTCTATATCTCGCAACATGTGACGCTGCTACGCTACATTTTGCAGGATTTACATAATTTTAGCGATAGTCATATCTCAAGAAATATTGCACGGAATTTAATAAAACCTGAGTTTCAGTCAGACCTTGATATAAATTGGTGCTGATTCTTTTCAGTGTATGCGAAACCTGTGTGAGATAGAAGAAAGTTTTGGGATTCGCCCATCCGACTAGTTTGAAGAGCTGTGCGATTTTAAATACAAATTCGTCCTGTTGATGTGCATTAAGAGCCTACATCAGTCACGCGAAAAAGCGCTCCAGCTAATGTTAAGTCTATGGGAAGGTTATCGCGCGATTTCTCGCTCGCATTTTAATATTTTTAAAGGGTTCTTTTTGCATAGGATAGCTGAGGTCGATCTCTAACGTTGTTAGTTTTTACTTTTTCGATTTTAGTTCCAGTTTTTTTTTTATATAAGGGTAATTTCACTTTCAGAACCGGTTCCAACCGGTTCCAAAATTGATAATGTCCGCTTATTAAAAAACCGTAACCAAAATCAAAAAAGTAAAAACTAACAACCTTAGAGATCGACCGCAGCTATCCTATGCAAAAAAAAAAATCATTTATAAATATTAAAATGCGAGCGAGAAATCGCGCGATAACCTTCCCATAGACTTAACATTAGCTGGAGCGTTTCTTCGCGTGACTAGCGTAGCCTCTTAATGACATAATATATGGGATAGCAATAATATAATAATAAGGAAATTTTAAGTAAAAGAAATGTACACATTGCGTTAATTTTATTGTTTCTATATTATAAAGAAAAACATGTCCGTGAGTAACGTTGACCGGTGGCAATATACCGGACCAATAAAGTTCGTTTTACTGTAATTTTTTTAACTTCTCAACATCCCACAAGTTGAATTTTTTTTTAACGTCGAATTTCTCTATTCTATAAATATATATATATATATGTCGCCGTAATTGTGGCCGTTTGACTTTCCCGGATCATAATAAAGACAACTAATGTCTTCATATGTGCGTTAATAAGACTTTACATCTGATTTTATGATGAGATGTACAATCTCTTAAATTATTTTTCATTATAGGGAGATCTTCACTTTATAAAAAAAAAATAATAATAACAATCAACAAACAATCTGATAAATGATAAAAATCAATACTTAAAAATCAATACCTGCTTAGCAACCCGATGTGTTGTATTCACACTCAATGAGATCTTTCGATATCTTGAGGAGCGAAAAATACAACATTATTGTACAATAAAAAAATATATATACAACATTAATTTTATTAAAAATTAAATTTCAACTAAGAAACCATGTTTACAATGCCGATTAAACAGAAATTGCGAAAATTACATGTGTTAGATTACGTGATTTTTGATGCAAAACATTATTTGTCAAACAAAAGTCTATTGTTTCTTTAATATTTGGTTTTCAATTTTGGAGATGGTGGAGTGAAAATAACGCCACTTTGACGAACTTATTAAAAAAAAAAAAAATAGTTTTTTTAATAAAAATAAATCCTTTTCACGAAAAAAAATTCATTTTTACCAGATAAACTATTTTACTTTTAGCGTCCATGTGAAACGTTTTAACATCCATGTTTCAAGAATATTTAATTGAAAATACTACATGTTCTTTAAATCCAATTCCTGTTAATGGGACGCAATAATTGCCCCCATAAATGCAATGTGCTTAAATCTCCCTCCTTGGATGAATGTAAAGCTGAAAAAAAAAAAAAAAAAAAATCCACGATGTAATGATTTCTAAATGTCAATATTCGACAGACGATTTTTGGGTTTATAGAATTCGATACATGAAGCTTGAGTATGTGAAAAAAAAAATTATGGTCCTTGATTTTTTTTTTTTTTTTTTTTTTTTTTGGAAAATGTAATTTAATCAATACTTTTTATTTTACCATCTATTTGTTGGAAATAATTACTATTTTCAATTTTTATGAGAAACTGACGTCAGTAAAAATAGACTAATCTGTTTTATTTCTCCTTTTCCCTCTTTTATCCACAATAAATCGGTCAAGTGCGTGTATAACTCGCGCTCAAAGGGCTGCATTAAATTTATTAAAGCTACATTAAATTTATTAATTACTATTTATTAATTAATAAACTCCTACTACCCCTATTTTTTTTTCATCATTTTAGTTTCAGTAGATTCGGAAATAGGAAGGTGGAGGGGGGGGGGGGGGCATATTTTTCGAGCATACTTTCGACGATATCTCTGAAAATATAATACCTAAAATTACAATATATATTTTTTTTTAGTTCGATGTTACGAGATCTTTCGAGCGATACCCTATACACGATATATAGAAAGAAAAAAAAATCAAGTTAATTAATTAATATCTCGGCTAATTACCGACAATTTCTTTTAAAAATTATTATCAAATATCCTTGTAAGGTTTTTGCGTCGATAGATACCTCGAGTGCGCGTCAACTCCCCACGCTGACCGCCCGAAAAGTAAAGTTTGTGTGTAACGAAAAAATGCGTTTTTCTGAAAAACTTAGTTATACCTAAAAAAATTGCTATAGTTTTCCTGCAAGGTTTAAATAAACTCATACTACCTACCCCTATATATATATATTGATGTATAGTTTTAGTTTCAATAGATTCGGAAATAGAAGGAGTGGGGGGACATATTTTTGTAATGCATTTTCGACGATATCTCTGAAAATATACTTAAAATTAAAACAAATATATTTTTGAGTTCAGTATCACGAGGTCTTCCACTCAATACCCCACACGATATACAAAAAAGAAATTTTCAAGTAACTTGATTAGCTCCTTAATAATTTCCTAAACATATTTGTGAATGGCTAATAATCTGAAATTATGTGGGTAAAAAGTCTTTATAACTTTGCCAAGTTTGAACTTACGAGAAAAAGGGCTCGGACAGATGGACAGCCAAACACAGGAGTAATCTTACAATGGTTCCATTTTTACTTTTTAAGTACGGGAACCCTAAAAATGGAGTAATTTAGTTGTCATCTTCTGAGAAACTTAAAAAAGTTACAAAATAATTAATATCTCGGAAACTAATTCAAATTTTTAAGTTCTGAGAGCTTATATGACATCCTCGGATCCAAGCGGATAACTGATGTTAATTTCATCGCGCTACATTCCATATTCAAGAAGGGATAGTTATGAAGTACAAACAGATTTTAATACAAAAGATAATCAAATATTGATGCCACATTTTTATTTTAATTAACATTTTTATTTTAATGTCATATGCAGTTTGGTATAAAATCTTAGACAGATAAACTTATAGAAGAGTCGAGCTATGATGAAATGGTCGAAAATAGATCGAGAATGCTTACATGGAAATTCCGCAGGAAAAGATAGAAATCTGATAGTGCAAATGGGGGTTTTTCGAGCGAAAAAACAAAACGATTTCCTGTGGATCTCTGTGGGTGGGGTTGTCTGAACTAAGAGAATGTCCACATTAAAAACGTTTGGATGGAGAATTATAATGCTTGATTTAGTGTGAAATTATATTTATTGTGTGGTTTCCAGGGTGACTCATCACTAAAATATACACAAATTTTCTAGCAGGGTAACCGTGGGCTGGGTGCCGAAAAGTAACTGACTTTATTTTCATTATGTAAAATCACTCATCACTGTCGAAACGTATAACAAATTTGCAGCTAGTATTAAATTCGTATTTATGTCATACATATCTTCTTAACTTTTGAATAACTAGTAAATCTACAGTTCCGAAGTCTCAAGGTGGTAAGAGGAATTTACAAATCTGCAAATTATTGTTTATTAATCTCACTAATGTTTAATATAATCTGCATAATATTTAATATCCTACAGTCCGATTTTTTTTAATTATATGTACAAATATGCATATAAGATTTATCGAAGCTTCCAAAAATTTTAGATGTATCACATTAAACACAATTTTATGCAATATGTCCTACAGGGTGGCAACTTTAATTTTATGTTCTCAATTTCCAGTAACTGTGTTATTTCATTGTTATTCATTATACATATACTATTGTAATTTCACTATATTAACCACCACCCTGTGCAGGAGATATTATCCTATAATTAAAAGAATACTTTTTTTTCAACCGCTAAACATCATTGTATGTTGCAGAAATTGAATAAATTTTCGTGTATTAAATGTACTTATGTAAATTCTTACTTATATTCAATTTACACATTCAACGTTTTTATAATTTTCGTTTGGAAAATCGATTTGGCCATCTTTTGTTAGTAATTAAAATAAATCCTCATGTATTTCATTAGAAAAAGCACATTAAAAAATAATTAAAATCACCCGAAAATCAGCTATTTTGCTGATAAATTTTTGCGTCGAAACAATGCGACTTACTTGAATTTTATTTTTATTTTTTAAACATTCTTTGGAACACAGTTAACCAATTGCAACCAATTAGTAAAAAGAGAGGGAAAATAGAAATGCATCGGAAATTTTTTGTCACTAATGAGAAATTAAAAGGTTTTATATATCTCAAATTGATGCGTAAAATTTCCCAATAATTTATACAATTAATTTCGAAATTCTAATAAATATATTGACAATTTTTCAAAGCGATCGGATTACTTTAAGATCTCAATTTTGAAAATTTAGCAACCATTAATTTAAAGTTTTAATCAATTACCCTAATAAGTCGTTTTCCTTTCGATGACTGTTAAAATTTGAAAATGAATCTGATGCCTGAATTCCCACTGAAAAGCATTTACGACTTAAAAGAAAATGTTCTACATTTTTAAAACGAATGAACCAGATTTAACCGAAAAACTATATAGCTAATTCCAGTTACCTCAACAACATATCTACCTAATTACAGACTTAAAAGATGCTTTTTGCGACAGTTATCGCGAGACATACAAACAGACAAACAAACAGACAACAAAAATTTTTCGTGTCGTCAACAATAAGCCTTAACTGACGTTTTGGCAATTATAATACCTGATAAGTATTAAATAAAAATGATTTTTGATTTTATTATTAAATGGAATTTTCATAAATGAGCATACTATTAATGTTTAAAGGAAACGATGGATTTTGAAAATTATTCTTCATTATCTATTTAATTCCAAAAAGAAATTCTTCAAAAAAGGACCTACGTTTGAGAACCCTTCTATGAGTCCAATATGTATTTGAAAAAGAAAATTCAACTTACTCAAAATATAAACCTTTTTAAAGATATTAAATAGTTCTTTACCCTTGTAAAAAAAGACATATATATATATATATATATATATATATATATATACATACATTCATACTTTATGTAATTTATCTCAATATAAGATATCCCAATCATTCGGTTAACTATTCAGGCTGTTCACAAATTTTTTAGACGCGTCTGTTTTGGCGTAAATAAATAAATAAATAAATAAAAATAGTCTCCATAGAGAAATTAATTTTCACAGCTAATATGTTTTGGAAAGTACAAATTCTCATCTGGCAACTGAAATTGCTGTTTACATCTTTATATGCAAAATGGCGCTTTTAAAGAACCGATGGGTGAAAAGCTATATTTCTGCACTTTCTGAAGAGAATTATTCGTATTCGGTTATTAAAAAATGACTGTGAAAGGCATAGGTTTCCTATATCTAAACCCACTGTAAGTAAAATTACCAATAAGACAAAATAAATAAAAAATAAAAAAACGTGAATGTCTAAGTGGAAATTTTTTTCCAAATATATACCCAAAAAGAAAAAGGAATTCTTCGAATATTGCAAAGGTAAGATCATTTATGGTAAAAAAAGATCCTCCAAGTCAAAGAATTGTTGCTAAATCGTTAAAATGCCCAATGTCAACTGTTAACAAAATCTTTAACAGTGATTTGATTTTTAAAAAGGCCAGTAAACACAATGTTCATTGTATTTCTCCAGGACGTATCGTCGAACGTAGAATACGATGCAGAATTGTTTATGAGAAGCATTTATCCGGAGAAATATGGAAAAATGTTGTTACAATAGGTGAAGCTTGGCTCTATTCAAATTATTGAAATAAAAATTGAACCATTTAATATCATCACAAAAGAGAAAAACCTCTTAAAACATGGTTAAATGTATCTAAAGAAATTTTTAACAAAGGATATATGATTGTTGCTGCGCTTTGCATATAATGGCAAAATTAAAATAAAGAGAGTGAAGAAAAATCTTAACCCTTATAATTGCATAGTGATGTAAATTTTCATCACTGTTTATTTAACTTTTAATAAATAAATCAACTTCTTCGCCCCCACTATATTTATATAGAAATATTAATCCAGTAAATTTTCCGTGAACTATGTTGCTGAACAAAGTAAAAAATCTATCTTAAAATTTCTGGTGTCTAATATTTAATATATGTATAAAAAAAAAACACTATTGTAAAAGAAAAACTCATGCAAAGAAGGGTTAAGATCAACTCCACATACTATCAGAAACATACTTTACTCCCAATCTTCAAACATGAAATACCGTCTCTTTATCCCCCCCCCCCCTCCCAATGCCATCAGTTTGTTGAACTGCATCAAGATAAAGCAAGCAGCCGCACATCACATTCCACAGTTAATTTCCTGGAAAAAATTCAACGAGAAACGAGTGACATGGCTATACCCTTCACTGATATACCTGCTAAATCTCCTGATGTTATTACCTTTGGATTTTTGCTCTTTTGTACTTTTAACAAGTCCGAAATTGTACGTTAAACGTGACATAGGAGGTGCGTTCTTTTTATAACTAGTTTCACAATGTAAAAAAATCATCATTATTATTTCAGTGAAATGAATTTTACGTCTGCTATGAGCAAAATTGAGCATGCCTTTATTTTTTTTATTATTATGTAATGTCACGTTTACAAATGCGAATTTTTTTTCTACACCACACAGCACTGTAAAATTCACCCTGGAGATCTTGCTTTGCGAATGATTACGTCCATGGTTTAATATTTTTATGACTCATATTAAACGAATCTCCTGCGTTTATTTACTCTAATGGATTGCGATATTCGACTGTTAACGTAATTTCCACTGAAGTTATCTCAGAATCTAGGCATTTTTTAATGTAACTCATCTCTCAAACAAACAATTTTTTTCAACGATATTTTTAAAAATGTAACTTTTATGCAATTTTATTCGAAAAAATAATTTTGAATAAAAATGGCCGCCTGGCATATGAAAAAAGAAGTGGTTGTTTTCCTCAGTCACATGACTTGCGCTTTTATTATATAGATTACGTACGATAGGATTTAATAGAATAAAGAAAACTTTTATTAATATCTTCTTAAGTTCTGATTCGATTTTCATAAAATTTGAAATGACTCGACAAAATTCTGCAACGATTATATATATTAAATTTCAAACCATTCGGTTGGGTAGTTTTTGCACCGTTATATGCGGACAGATGAACAGACAGACGGACGGACCAGACGACGACTATAGGTGCTACGTATTAATATAATTACGAACGTACCTAAAAAGAGTGTTATCGAAACGTCGACCTACAACCCTTCATGGACTTTGGAAAGCTGTTGAAGAGAAATGGGCCAAAATACCTCTTCCAAAACTACAAAAGGCATTATTGTGATGGAAATTACGGTGTAGAAAGGCAGTTCAGAATAAGGGTTACCAAACTGAATATTTAAAACACAAATATTTTACAACGCAAAATACCGGGTGATTATAATTAAAGTTACGATTTCAAAAATCGATAATTTTAAAACTACTGGTCAGAATGACTTGATATTTTAGCAGAACAATCGTGAGGCAATGGAATTTTGTTTGGCGAAGGAAAAAAATAGTTCCAAATTGTGCCGATAGATGGCGTTGTCAGGGTAATGTCAGGGGAAATACCAAAAATGTATTCTTGAACCCTTTCCGGCGCGGAGTAAATTTGTTTGCAAAATGATGAAATAATAGACTGACACCGGAATTTACAAACGAATCCATTAGTAAAAAGAAACTTGCTTATTTTTCTGGTTCTTAATGAAAGGAAAATTTTAATTAAATACCGGGTGATTATAATTAAAGTTACGATTTCAAAAATCGATAATTTTAATTAAAACTACTGGTCAGATTGACTTGATATTTTAGCAGAACAATTGTGAGGCAATGGAATTTTGTTTGGCGAAGGAAAAAAAAAAGTTTCAAAATGTGCCCATAGATGGCGCTGTCTGGGTTCACATTGTCTGAAGATATGCAAATTACTAATACGTGACATGCGCACCGCAGACATAGCAACCATAAAAATGCAGAGCAGCAGCTCTTTGCCTGAATGCTTCATCATGACTCTGACTATGAAGGATCGCGCTCTGCTCTTGAAGCTTTTTTATAAGAACGATGACTGTGCACTTACAGCTATTAGGAAGTTTCGGACATTAAAATCCATAAAAAAAGGTCCAATAACAACAAATGGTCTGCAAAAAATGATTGCTAAATTCGAAGAGACCGGTTCAGTTGACGTTAAACGGGGTAGAGGAAGGAAACCAGTTTCAGCTGCGGCAGTGGAAGATGTGGCTACAGCATTACAGGAACATACTGACAGTGATGCTGGAATCAGCAGTGCAAGGGGGATTGGCCGAATGCTGGATATGCCGAACAGCACGGTGCGTAAAGTCCTACGGAACGTCTTACGCTGTTATCCGTACAAGATAACTCATGTGCAGGAGTTGCTACCTGCTGACCTGGAAGCACGTCAATCTTTTGCACTACAATTTCTTGCCCGGATGGAAGTGGACAACGGATGGCCATGGAACATTCTGTGGTCTGACGAAGCCCACTTTCATTTGCAAGGTTCTGTAAATACGCAAAATTGCAGGATATGGGCAACCGAGAATCCGTCCCAGCTACAGCCATTACCTCTTCAGTCTGAAAAGGTCACTGTGTGGTGCGGAATAACGGCAGCGTTTATCGTCGGTCCATTTTTCTTCGAGGAGATCACACCTGCGGGTCCCGTTACCTGCACAGTTACTGGCAAGCGGTATGAAGCACTTTTGCGTAACCATGTTCTTCCGGCACTTCAACAGCGTCAGTGTGTGGATCGCATAATATTCATGCAAGTTGGCGCTCCTCCGCACATTGCTACTACTGTGAAGCAGCTACTGAGTGATAATTTCGGAGATGATAGGATCATAAGCCGCCATTTTCCAACAACGTGGCCGCCACGTTCCCCCGACTTAAACCCGTGTGATTTCTGGCTTTGGGGGTACCTGAAGACTGTTGTTTATAGCGGGCGGATTCAGAATCTAGCCGACTTGAAGGCAAGCATTACACAACACACCCATTGCATTAGTACAGATACCCTCCGATCTGTTGTGGAGCATGCCGTTTTGCGCTTCCAATTAGTAGCGGAACAAGGCGGAGGGCATATTGAGCAACTTATGCCTTAATAATCAGTAAGGTGTTTGTTCCATGAAGCTCTTTTTTTTTTTTTTTTTTTCATTTTTTGTCATTATCGCTGTCGTCGCTGTAAACACGTAGTCTTGTCTTTTCGCTAATAAATTTTTAGTAAATCTCTGAACTCTATTTTTTTTCCTTTTGGCAACATCATTCCTATGTTTAACCCTTTAACGGGCAGTGGTCACAAAAAAGGACACCCAATTTTAATTCTAAAACTGACAAACGGCACCAAGAATATTTAATTAAAATTTTCCTTTCATTAAGAACCAGAAAATAAGCAAGTTTCTTTTTACTAATGGATTCATTTGTAAATTCCGGTGTCAGTCTATTATTTCATCATTTTGCAAACAAATTTACACCGCGCCGGAAAGGGTTCAAGAATACATTTTTGGTCTTCCCCTGACATTACCCTGACAACGCCATCTATCGGCACAATTTGGAACTATTTTTTTTCCTTCGCCAAGTAAAATTCCATTGCCTCACGATTGTTCTGCTAAAATATCAAGTCATTCTGACCAGTAGTTTTAAAATCATCGGTTTTTGAAATCGTAACTTTAATTATAATCACCCGGTAGTTCTGTAAAGTACCATGAAAATCGCATAAAAAATATTCGAACACCCTCTGTATCGGTTTTGCGGCAATTCGTCGCGCACAATTCATCGCGGAATAATTCATCGCGCACAATTCATCGCAGCGTCAATTCGTCGTGGCGATAACTCGTCGCAGCGTCAATTCGTCATGGTGTCAATTCGTCTCGACGTCAATTAGTCGCAGCGAAAATGCCTCTGAAGGCTATGATGATAAAAGTAAAGATATTTTGGTAAAATTATTTAATGATAATTTGTTTTTTAGATATTGAGAACTATAAGTATTATTCTATCTCTAATTTCAAAAAGAAATGACTAGCTCTAATTCATTAAACTTTCATGTTCTCAGAAGGGAAATTCACCAAAATCACATATAAAAAAATTTCCTCTAAAAATCGCCTGTAAAATGTTAGTTATAATTATCTATATCTAAAAATCAAATTATCATTAAATAATTTTACTAAATTATCTTTACTTTTAGCATAATAGCCCTCAAAGACATTTTCGCTGCGACGAATTGACGTTGCGACGAATTGACACCACGAGGAATTGACGCTGCGACGAGTTGTCGTTGCGACGAATTGACGCTGCGATGAATTTTTCCTCGATGAATTGTGCCCGACGAATTGACGCGACACCCTCTGTACCAGGGCTCGTGCGGGTTTCTGGAATTTTCAAAGAAATAACCAGCATTTTTTTAAATAGAAAAACTCACCTTATATAATTCCGCAATTCCATAAAGTGAGTTTTTTTATAAGAAAATACTGGTAATTACCCTGAAAATTCCAGGACGCCGTACGAACCCTGTTTATGAATTCCACTTCAACGAAAATTAGTTTATGGGATGGGCAGTTAAGTTGAGATATTCAAAAGCGTACAAAGAACTGCTTTTAACGCCACTCCATGAGCGAGCATTTTCCCCATTCATACTTATTATTTTCTTCTTCTTCAGCTTCACTGATAAAAAAAAATATATATAATACTAATAAAATAAAATAAAGGACACTTTTAGTTTTTTTCAACAGATTGCGCATACTTTAGGAGCACTTGGCAAAAAGTTGTTGGGGATTAGGGGTGAAAAGTATTACAAGCAATCGGTTTAATCCGCTAAATGATGAGATGATGTAATAAGATAAGGCAGAAAAAAAAAGTTCTTTGAAGACTTGTAAAAAATCTTACAAGACTTGTGAAAAAGATAATCTTCAGTTCCGTAAAAAAAGAATCCTTTTCTATTTTAACATGTTCTTACGCGACATCCAGCTATTAAGTCTGACTCAAACAGACACTTAAAAAAAGATGAGGTTTTACTTAAACTGGATGGATACGTTTATAGTTTTTTTAAGTGCACTTATGAAAAGTTCAGTCATTCCGTCCGAAATGCGTTTCGCAAGGAAATAATAAAATCTGAGAAATATTTTTCTTATATTTCATTTTAAATGAAGTATTTTCTTCATAAAAAATTTCTGCATCCATTGATGGCGTAAAAAGAGTATTATGGCATATTTCATTTTAAGGGATAATACTACTTTAAAATTTAAGCGAGAAAGAAAAATCATGCGTGAAGCGTAGATTATGAAACACATTCCATTACATTCAGAATACTGTGACAAAACTTCACCGTTTAATAAGGTGAAGTATGATGTTTAAGTAAACAATTTCGAAAACGCATAACTCATTTCAAAACACAATTTCAACAATTACCAACTATTGTGAAACAGTTCATCTATTGTCGAATCTGTAGAGAAATATCCGAATTCTTTTGTGCAGTCCCGTATATGATATATAGATTTGCATATATGTTGCGGTCAGTATGGTTAATCCGGTCATTATTAATAATGACCGGATTAATCATATTTACCGTAACATATATACTACATAGTATTACAAAATTTAGTTCAGTTAGGAAACGCATAACATAGTTGAAAATTCCCCTTCAGAAATTTCCGTCGATAAGCGGAAATGTACTCGAATTATTTTGTGCAGCCCTGTATATGATCTATAGAATTTTTTCTCACCAAGTAATGTGAAAAAAAAATTTCAATTTAAACACGCATACCACAATTGAAAACGCACTTGCACACGAGCTGCGTAAACTCCTTGGAATTTCTAAAATGTCTGGTGCCAATATTTCAGATTAGAAAATTTCTGTTTAACATTTCAATCGCAGAATTCGTTACCACTTTATTTAATCATAGATTTTTGTAATAATTTTTTTTCTGCGATTTTGTATTGTATATTAATAAATTTTAATTATAATAAAAAATTATAATCAAAAAATATAATCAAAATTAGTAATAATTTTGTATTGTACACAATAAATTGCATATTTACAATAAACAACTTTCCAATATCAATAATTGGAGGAAATTTTCGAATGAATTTCAATTCCTTGCCTTGATCGAAGCTTCGATTTGAAGACCCAGTATCCACCAATACCAAATTTCAATCTCACTTATATACCTCGCAGATTGATCAGCATGCAATAAAATTAGAATAAAACTAGAGCAAAAACCACGGACCGTATAAGATTCTGAGAGCCAGAACTCACTTGAGAAAATGAATGAAAAATGAAGGACAGATGTCGCTTTCACGCACACAGATTAATATCAAATAAAACGCTTACACTCAAAAACTAGATTCAAGTATATGAGAGTAGCTAGTCCTCTGCAAGTGATGGTTTACGTCTTAAAAGTAACCATAATGACAAATTTAGCCTGCAAATAGTGAAAAAAAAAAATACCCTTTTTAAAATTTTAACTTCCACTGTTTCGCTGTACTTTTTAATTGAATTCGGTTTGTCTGTCTGTCTATCTGTCCATGCTTTAACTTTCGTAAATATACTCGGATTGTCATGAAATTTTTACACATTATTGAATTTTAGTATAGAATGTTCGGTGTTGAAAATGAAGTGTGTAACATTAATAGTCCAGGAACACACAAAAGAATTCCTTTACATTATGGACTATGGGGAAAAATCGTTTGCAACGCATTTTATTGATGTTACGATATTTCAAACACGATGAAATTATTGTGCATTACTGAGGAGGATACAGTATGCAGGGTTGCCACTGGCGACTATTTTTTAATTCTATCTCGCACCACTTTCTCAAAACAAATTTTTTTCACATACTACGCTTTAACAACACGTGCAAAAGAAATATGCTACAAAATTATTTTTTTTTTAAATAATGGTGCGAATAGAATATAAAAATAGTCGCCAGTGACAGCCCTGAGTTTGCTTTCACCGGAGTATACAGTTAGTAGCATTTGTAATTCAATCGCAGGCATGTACAAAATAATTCCCTTACATTATGATTTATGAGTAAATATCATTTGCGATGCATTTTGAGCATGTTATGATACTTGAAACATAATGATATTTAAAAGGATAACTAATGTCCACTACAGCTTATTTTCTATAAATTATCGTGCGTAGGATTTATCGTTCATTTACAGAGACGCACAAAATAATTCGGTTAAAGGACTGACTATGAACTGTAATTGCTGGAATTGAACTTTTCTGCCGTGATATACAATTTTAGGTAATTTTTGGTGTACTACGTGTTGTTTATAAATTCTGTAGATCCTATACAGGGCTGCACGAAAGATTTCGAATAGAGGCAGCAATTGCTGAAAATGAATTTTTACTGAGTTATGTATTTTTTAAATTGCTTGTTTATATATCTCGTTTCATTCTAGGAAAAAAAAAATAATTTTCTTAGTAATAATCTGTTAGTGTTGGAAAGGGTTTCAAAATCTATGCCGGATGCATGATTTTTCTTTCTTGTTTAAATATGATCAAGCAAACTACCTTGTATGAAAAGTAAAATCTACTTTTAATAATAATCTGGTTAAATAAATTTTATATGAAAATGTCCTTAATAAGTGCATAAATATGGAGCAGAAAGAGTTAAAGAGTGTTGCATCCGAGAAATTTTTCTTCCATTTTTGTAATCGAGTATTTCTCCGAGTGTTCTAACAGTGTATTTCTTTATGTATCCGCATGATACGTAGAGGAAAATAACTCAAATCGAGTGCTTTAGCAATCAAAATAAAATAAAATAAAATAAAATAAACTGTAGTTGGAAGTCGCGTGGCATCAGTACTGGCCATGTGGTTGCATTCCTTTCCTTTTTTTTTTCGCCCCTCTCAGTTTCATTTATTTCCTTTTTTTCCGTTTCTTCTTCTAAAATCCTCTTCATTTCCATTATCTCTTTTCTCCTAATTTCTTTTTCGAAACTAGAGCCTTTCGCTATTCATTGGTGCTGCGGAATTGCAATTCGTTTTAAGAGGTTCTCTCGCACGTTTTATCTCCGAACGTCGGATTCTTTTCCGTTCCAAAAAATTCACAAAATGAAAAAGAATTACTTGGCAAAGGAAGAAGCGGAACGAAAACACTTCATACACCCACATACAGATTTTTGAGGAAATCCGTTTATAAAATGATATTAGGCTTTTTATTTGTTAACGAATAAGGGAAGCATCTATTCAAATATATTTTCGTTCTTTGAGAATAAAAGTAATATAGCAACGAATGTAAAATAGGTATGAAATAATTTTTTTTTTTTTTTTTTTTTTTTTTTTTTTTTTTATTGTTATTAGCATTCAATGATTATTTTGAAAATCACGCCTAATTTCATGACTACAATTCATGACTTTTCCAAAATATTTCCGTCATATTAATTTGGAGTGGGCAATAAACCCGATTATAAAATTATTATTATTATTATTATTATTATTATTATTTATTTATTTTATTTTATTTATTTATTTATTTATTTATTTTGACGCTTGTTGGAAATCACAAGCTAGTGAATTTATTAAAAATATATACTATAATTTTTGTTTGTTTTAAGGTATGGGGGGGGGGGGAAGCATCATTTTAACTACCTATTCAAGGTTTGTAAATTGTTTTCTCAACATATAATCCTAATTTAATTTATATTAAACTGCCCATTAATAAAAGTTTTACTAAAAATTATTATACTCTATTTTTTGTTTAATTTAATTTTTTACTTCTTACTATTTAAAATTTTGCATTGTTGCAGTTTCAGAGCCCATTGGCATTTTTTGACGAGCGTGGTTTGGCGCATTAATTAAAAACATTTCTGTCACAACTTGCATACAATTGTAACCATGAAGAATATTTGGCGATTATATCGTCGGTACCATGTCGAACTATCGAATGTGAAAAAATGCATTTTTCATATTCTGTGCCATTCTCTTATACTATGCATGACACGTACGTTGCAAAATCGCCACGTTTCTAGCTTACTTAAGAACTTACTTGAAATTTAGAAAATGCAAATTTCAAACTATCGAATATGCACATTTTTTTTCAAAAATTACCATGTCAAAGTGTCGAATACGGCAAATTCGATACTTCGCCGTAAATTTTTGTATTTTGTTTTACTCTTTGAATCATTTGTACCATGTCAAACTATCGAATATGAAAATAGTCACTTTTCAGGATGGCAAAGAACTAAAACTTTTGATTATGGATTCAAAATTAGCGCAATTGACGCATGTTTTTGACGTTTACTATAGCATGTTTTCTACTGAAAATGGAATGCATTAATAGTTCATCTACAGGGGCACTCTAAAGAATCCTTTTACATTACCCTCAATTGGGGGAAAAACGTTCGCGGTGTATTTTAATGATGTTACTCTATTTCAACAATAATGGAATTGACATGCATATCTAAAGTGCATTAAAACATTTTTCATTTAGAATATAGTGCGCAAATCACTTATCATTTATTTACAGAGCCACTCAAAAGAATTCGGTTACATAATGGCGTACGGGAAAATGTTTGAAGCGTAATTTAATAATGTTACAAAACTATTTCAAACAAAATGAATTTGATATACGTAATTGAGGTGCACTACAAGATGCTTACTGTAGAATATGACGTGCATGCTTGCCATCGTTAATTTATAGGGGCACACAAAGGAACTCGGTTACAATGTTTTGTATTAGCGATAATTGCTGGAAACCGTTTTTAATTATGGTATGCTTTATTAAGTTTAACTCTTAGCATACTACGTAGTGTGTAAAAATTCCACAGATCGTACTATACAGGGCTACTCAAAAGAATTTGTAAGCATTAATTCGTATGCGTCGTAAATTACATAAACGAGGTTTTTAATTCAGTTATGTAATTTCGAGTTGAATTATATTTAGTACTAAGATATGTTTGTAGAATACAAATAAATTAATAATATACAGGGCTACACAAAGAACTGGGTGCATTGCGGGCTAGGAATGGTAATTTCTAGAAGTGCGTTTTTAATAGTGTAATGAGTTTTTTGCTTGAATTAAATTTTACCATATTATGTGAAGTGTAAAAAAATCTGTAGATAATATACAGCATTTATAACGCATTACAGGGACACTCAAAAGAATTTTGCTACACTACGATGAATGGGGAAAAAGCGTTTGTGGTGTACATTAATGGTGTTACACTATTTAAAACATAATGATATTGATATGGATTTATCAAGTGCACTAAAACATGTTTTACGCAGAATATGGTGTGCAAGTCATTTTTCATTTATTTACAGGATCACTCAAAATAATTCTGTTTTAAAATAATCTATTGTAAAAAAAATGTTTGAATCGCATTTTAAAATAATGTTACACTATTTCAAACATAATGAAATTCATATACGTAATTGAGGTGTACTACAAGATGCTTACTGTACAGTATGACATGCGTGACAGTTACCGTTAATTTACAGGGACACACAGAGGAATTCAGTTACAGTGCTTATATATTAGTAATAATTGCTGGAAGTGGGTTTTCAATTATTGTATGAGTTTTTAAGTTTAACTATTTACATACTACGTGGTATGTATACATTTTATAGATCATATACAGAGCAACACAAAATAATTTGTAAGCATTACACTGTACGGGCATGAATTGCTTAAAGGTGGTTTTTAATTCAGTTATGTAATTTCGAGTTGAATTATATTTAGTACTAAGATATGTTTGTAGAATATAAATAAATTCATAATATACAGGGCTACGCAAAGAACTGGATACATTACCGGCTATGGATGGTAATTTCTAGAAGTGTATTTTAATTGTGTAATGAGTTTTTTTGTTTGAATTAAATTTTACCATATTATGCAACATGTATTAAAATCTGAAGGTAATATACAGGGCTGTACAAAAGAATTCGAGTATGCTTCCGTTTATTGTCGAAAATTGCTAAAGGTAGAAAGTGCCAACTGCGTTATGTGTTTTGTAACTAAACTAAATTTTCGCATACTTATATTATAGATTATAGATTACAGGTTACATACCAATCTGTAGATCATTTACAGAACTTCACAGATCCATTCAACTACTTTTTCGGCTACGGACGGTAATTGCTAGATAGTAATTGTTTTTACGTAATGCTTTTTACGAAATTATTTACTTAAATATCTTCTCTCACCTTATTAAATGATAAAGTTTCGTTATAGTATTCTGGAAGTGTTGGTAATTATTGCGTAATCTATGCTTGACGCAAGATTTTTCTTCCTTTTAGGTAGATTTCGTAAGAAATACTACCTATTACATTCTCTCCTAAGTTAGAATTTTTGAAAAATTTTTGTAGATCTACGACGATCATGACTCCCAGAATCCAAAACCATCCCCAGTTCAAAACTTTTTATATCTATCTATCTATCTATCTATGTCACTTTTTTATGGACACGATAACAGCCATAATTCTGCACAAATCTCTTCCAAACTGATACATAAAATCAAGGGGCATAAAATCTTGGCCAAGTTCGTTAATGGGCAAAATCGAACCAAGGGGGGGGGGGGGGGAACGGGGGGGGGTTTGTGAAAACAGAAAAAATGCCATAATTTCTTAATTATGATACATATCGAATCCGTTTAAAGTTATTATTACTTCTAGGTAAAGGGCCGAAAATTTATGCATGACAGATTTTTGATATCATTAAAAATGGCCCCAAGGGGTGAAAAAGGGGGTTTTAGAAGAAAAAAATTCATAACTTTGTCAATTCACAAGAAATCAAATCCGCTTGAATTTATTATAAATCCTCTTAATATTATCTAAAACTTTTATACTTGCAAGTTTTTTAAAAGACCAATACTTATAGCAAAAAACAAAAACAAAAAAAAACAAAAAAAAAAACAATGGCACTCCGGGAGTGCCGACAGAAGTGAAAACTTGAACAATTACGTGTGTATTTTTTGAATCGTCAGGAAATGTTTTATTGTGCAGGAAATTCTTTTAAATGAAGTGTTTTTTTTATTCATTATTATAAACTACTACTACAAAATTATATTACAATTTTCATTTAATGCACTATTGTACATGAAAAATAATGCATATTATTTTACATACAAAAATTGCAATCTATTGCTTAAAACGTAAATTTACAAATACATATAATATGAAATTTAATTAATTGGTATTCTTTGAAATGAATACCAATGAAACTTATGAATTTTCATCCACAATTTTAACAACTCTCAATACATTCAACATTTCTTCCATGAGATGTAGTTTCATATCTTTCGTAATAACATTTATCTGCAAAATAGGGTTCCCGCTTCCTATCACTCCAAAAATTATGACTTCTTTGCTGCCTGTCTTGTTTACGGTATTCGTGAACATTATGCTTTTTTTCTATCTTCATACTGCGCGTATTGTTTGCGGTATCTATAATTTCTATCAACAAACTTCTTTTCTATAAAATGATTTCACTTCATTTCCGTATCAGTAACCACGTTTCTTAAAACTTTCGTGAAATATTTCCTTATTTTAATTTTTACTTTTTATATTACTTCCGTCTATTTCTTTTCTCGTGCTAGTTAAATTATAATATTTTCCGTGTTTTGTTATTTCATTTCCATCTTTTGATTTGGTCTCGAGAGTCACTTTTATCTGTTTTCACCGCGCGTGCTAAATTTATCTTGAAATTATTTTCTGAATTATTTTTATTCATAATACCAATCATTTCGTTTTCTGCACGGGAACTATTTCCTTTTGGTACTTTCGCTTCATTGTATGAATTGGCAACATAATTTAATTTGATGTCGGTAACAGTAACGGTGACGGGTCGCGAATTCAATGTTTTTTTCCCATCTCAAAAATGCCCAACGCGCCTAAAGAAGTTTTCACTTTAAAAAAAAAAAAAAAAAAAAAAAAAAAAAAAAATCCTGCCGGCTCCGCTTGCAAACAAGTTAGGTTTCGAAATGGGCGTTCCCAAATGACGCATCATGGCAAAAAGGTCATTTCTTCAGCAATTCCCAACAAACAGGTGCCCCACGGTCTGTGTTTTCGAAATCTACCTGTACCTGTAAGCCGAGCCGTCAGGGATTTTTTTTTAATTTTTAATTTATCTTCTATAACGGTGGAAACCCGGTTATTCTGATGTTGCGAAAAAAGAACTAACGGGAAAGTGCAATTGACAAATAGCGTGACTTTTGAAATATATTGTTGTTAAAATGACGCATTTTTAGTGACTAAAATCTTCAGCATTTTTCTATAATTGAATGAAACAACACTTACTTTTTGAATGTAAATTTTGTTATTTTCATTTAATCTATAGTGTAAAAATAATTTCTCATACATTGTAACAATTTTAATGAAATTTATGTATATTATTTTCTACTGTTTTTTATGTCGCAGTTGTTTTTTATTTAATAAACTTTAATAGTGGAACATACTTATATTCCATCAAATTAAAAGTCGTCTGCGATAGATACTGTTTTGGAACTCTAAAATCAGATTCTTTTTTCCTTTTTTGTTCTGTAAAGTTAATTTTTCACAACTTCTCTGACACACTGACAACTCTAACTTAACAAGAAAGAACTAAGCCTAAAATTTCCTCTACATAAATGAAATCGTCTGAAAACAAAATTAAATGACAAATTGTTCGTTCTTGAGATATATTTATCACGGATATCGTGAAAAACAGAACATAGCAGCGACACCTGTTGGCAGGTATACACCCAAAACCAATAATGATCTATTTATGTCAAGGTATAACAAAATACGAAATTTGGTGAAAGTTAATTAGTTTTTAAAATATATCTATGGCGGAAGTCGTGAGAGTGCAGTATACAAGCGCCACCTGTCGGGCGACTTACACTAAACCTTAATCAGTAGAAACTTATGTCTATAATGGTAATAATATCTATCTGTAATATCTATAATGGTAATCGTGAAAAATGCAACATAACAGCGCCACCTGGTGAGCAATTTACACCAAAATCTAATCAGCACCAATTTATATCAAGGTCTAACTTAATCTGAAGTTTGATGAGAATCCGTGCTTTAGTTCTTGAGATATTAGCTATCACGGGAATCGTTAAAAAGACAGTATAGCAACGTCACCTTTCGGGCGATTTATACCAAAATATAATAAGCAACAACTTATGTCAACACCTAACTGAATCTAAAGTTTGAGGAAAATACATGTATTAGTTCTTGAGATAGAGAGTCTATTTCGGAAATCGTGAAAAATACAGCACAGCAGAGACACCTCTTGGACGAAACACCAAAAACCAAAAACTAATCAGCGCTAATTTATATCAAGGTCTAACAGAATCTCAAGTTTTTGTAAGTTCCGTCCTTTACTTCCTGATATAAAACGCCCAGAAAATTTTCGTCAAATACAGACACACAGACAGACATATTTAAAAAACAATAAAATTGTGTTCTGGACCTTCTAAAACGTATAAATCTGTCGAAAACGGAATTCGAGTTTTTTCACGAATCCAATACTTTCTTCTTGTAAAGACAGAATAAAGTAAAAGAAAGAAAAATCATGCATCAAGCATAGAATATGAAACACTTTACAACACTAACTTTAATAAGCCTTCTCTGTGCAATAAGGTAAATAAGATATCCAAGTAAACATTTTAGAAAACGCAAAAACACATTTAAAAACCAGTTTTCAGAAATTACAGGCCATAGCCAAAAATTTACTACAATTATTTTGTGCAGCCCTGTATATAACCTATAGATTTGTATAATATAGTATGCTACAATTTAGTTTACTAAGAAAACACATAACGTAGTTGAAAATTCACCCTCAGAAGTTTCAACCAGTAGACGAAAACATATTTGGATTCTTTTGTATATCCCTGTATACTATCTTAAGATTTTTATACACGACACATATTAAGCTAAAGTTAAATTCCGGCAAAAATTCGCTGAAAACTACTGAAATCACACTTCTCAGAAATTATCATACATAGGCGGCCATGTATCCAGTTCTTTACGTGGCCCTATATATAATTTTATTTATATTCTGCAAACATCTCTAGTAGACTAAATATATTCCACGTTCAAAATATGCCTAACTCGATTAGAAAAAACCTTTAAGAAATTTACGATGATACACAGTAATGCTTACGAATTCTTTTGTGTAGTCCTGTATATAATCTATAGCATTTATACATATCACATAGTATGCAAAATTTAGTTAAACACATTACATAACAGAAAGCGCATTTCCAGAAATTATAGAGATAATACATCGGATACAGTACTGTATCCGAAATATTTTGTGTGTCCCTGTAAATGAACGATAAATACTATGCACATCATATTATACAACAAGTAACTTGTAGTAAATGTATATCAATTTCATTATATTACAAATAGTGTAACATAATTAAAATGCACTGCAAACAGTTTTTCCCCGTAAAAAATTATGTAACCGAATACTTTTATGTGGCCCTGTAAATGAATGATAAATGCTTTACACTCCATATTCTAAGAAAGCATACCTTAGTGAACCTTAGAAATTCTTAACAATTTTAATATGTTTATAATAGTGTAACATGATTAAAATGCACCGCAAACGATTTTTCCCCATAGACCATAATAAAATGGAATATATTTTAGTTTCCCTGTAAACTAATTAATTATAAGTGCTACACGTGCCATATTCGAAAGTAAGCATCTTGTAGTGCACTACAGCGATGTATATCAATTTCAATATAGTTGAAATAACGGAACATCTGTAAAATACACCGCAAAGAATTTTCCCTGTAGACAATAATGTAACGGTATTCTTTTGAATGCCACTGACATGAAGTATAAGCGCTATACACTTCATTGTGAATATCGAACAAGCCCTAATAAACATCAATAACATATATCAATTCTATGGCAATCCGAGTACATTTATGGACAGTCGGCAGACAGACAAATCGAATTCATAAACACTTTTCAACTATGTCGGAAAGTGTTAAAAAGCATGCGCGAATCATGCTACGAAACACTTTCCAGCACTAGAATATTTTAACAAAACGTCGCAGTTTATTAAGGTACATAAGATACCTAAGTAAACATTTTAGAAAACACATAACACGTGAAAAACCAGATTTCAGGAATTATCTAACCATAATCCTTAAAAATACTCCAATTCTGTTGTGTAGCCCTGTGTTTGATCTATAGGTTTGTATGTATCCTACATTGTATGCTAAACTTTAGTTTAGTAAGAAAACGTATAATAGGTTGAAAATTCACATTCAGAAATTTCTACCAATAGTTGAACACATACCTGAATATTGTGTACAGCCCTGTATATTACCTACAAATTTCAATACAAACCACATAATAAACTAAAATTTAATTCTGGCTAAAAGACGCTTAAAACTACTGAAATAACATTTCCAGAAATTATCCTCTATAGGCGTTCCTGAATCCAGTTCTTTGCGTGGCTCTGTATAAGATTTTAATTGTATTCTACAAACATATAATAATAATTTGGAAATACATAACACAATTAAATAAAAGAAAACTGCCCAGTTAAACTGACGGCATTGAGCTCACAGGTTATTCACACTAAATGTAAATTATATTCTTATTTCAAAGAATTTGAAATAAGCCCTCGAAAAATGAAGAAATCGACAATATATTAAGGGGGGAACCATCCCCCGTTTCTCCCCCTTATAATTAACCAATGAACAACTAAAATTAATCAGAGAAGCGCCTTACCACAATGAACCTATATACAAAATTTGAAGAAAATCGGATAATTCTGCATGAAGAATCCATTTATCTAAATTAAGGGGGGTTAGCCCCCAGTCCCCCCCCCCCTTTATACTTAACCAATGAACATTCAAAACTAATCAGGGAAGTGCTTTACCACAATGAGCCTATATACAAAATATGAAGTAAATCGGATAATTCTGCATGAAAAACCCATTTATCTATATTAAGGGGGGTTAGTTACCCCGTTCCCCCCCCCCCTTTATACTTAACCAATGAACCCCCAAAACTAATCAGGAAAGTGCCTTACCACAATGAGACTATATACAAAATTTGCAGTAAATCGGATAATTCTGCATGAAAAACCCATTTATCTAAATTAAGGGGGGGGGGTTTAGACCCCGTTACCCTTCTTTACACTTCACCAATGAACCCCCAAAACTAATCAGGGAAGCCCCTTACCACAATGAGCCCATATACAAAATTTGAAGAAAATTGGATAACTCTTCATGAAAAATTCATTTATCTAAATTAATTAGGGAGTATTACTCCCCCTCCTCCCCGTTAGCCCCTTCATACTTAACCTATGAACCCCTAAAACTAATCAGGAAAGAACCTTATCACAATGAACCTATATACAAAATTTGAAGAAAATGGGATAAATCTGCATGAAGAATCCATTTATCTAAATTAAGGGGGGTTAGCCCCCCGTCCGCCCCCTTTATACTTAACCAATGAACCCCCAAAACTAATCAGGGAAGTGCTTTACAACAATGAACCTATATACAAAATTTGAAGTAAATCGGATAATTCTGCATGAAAAACCCATTTATCTATATTAAGGGTGGTTAGTCACCCTGTTCCCCCCCCTTTATACTTAACCAATGAACCCTCAAAAATAATCAGGGAAGTGCCTTACCACAATGAGCCTATATACAAAATTTGAAGTAAATCGAATAATTCTGCATGAAAAGCCCATTTATTTAAATTAAGGGGGGGGGGCGGGTTAGCCCCCGTTCCCCTTCTTTACACTTCACCAATGAACCCCCAACACTAATCAGGGAAGCCCCTTACCACAATGAGCCCATATACAAAATTTGAAGAAAATTGGATAACTCTGCATGAAAAATTCATTTATTTAAATTAAGGAGGGAGGATAACCCCCCCCCCACGTTAGCCCCTTTTTACTTAACCTATGAACCCCCAAAACTAATCAGGAAAGAACCTTATCACAATGAATCTACATACAAAATTTGAAGAAAATGGGATAATTATGCATGAAAAAACCATTTATCTAAATTAAGGGGGGGGGCGGGTTAGCCCCCGTTCCCCTTCTTTACACTTCACCAATGAACCCCCAACACTAATCAGGGAAGCCCCTTACCACAATGAGCCCATATACAAAATTTGAAGAAAATTGGATATCTCTGCATGAAAAATTCATTTATCTAAATTAAGGAGGGAGGATAACCCCCCCCCCACGTTAGCCCCTTTTTACTTAACCTATGAACCCCCAAAACTAATCAGGAAAGAACCTTATCACAATGAATCTACATACAAAATTTGAAGAAAATGGGATAATTCTGCATGAAAAAACCATTTATCTAAATTAAGGGGGGTTAGCCCCCGTTCCCCCCCTTTATAGTTAACCAATCAACCCCCAAAACTAATCATGGAAGCGCCTTATCACAAGGAAACTATAAATAAAATTTTAAACAAAACGGTTATTTCTGTCAGGAGTTATCGCGTTACGTACATACCTACATACATACAGAACGGGCGGGCACATTAGCTCTCAGGCTTTGATAGCCTGTGAGCTAAAAACACCTTTAAAAAATTCAGAATCATACTTTCTAATGCTTACAAATTATTTTGTATAGTCCTGTATATAATCTGTATAATTTATACACATGTAGTGTGCAAATAGTTATACTCAAAAATGCATACCGCAATTGAAAACGCACTTCCTGCTATTATCGCTAATAGACCGCACTCTAACCGAAACGTTCGAAACGCCCCTGTAAATGAACGATAATTGTTGAAAACATTCCGTGGTTCCCCACCCCTCTATTTGTGTGTTATTTATTTGTTTTCGTATATTTTATAAAATTTACATAACGCTTGAAATAAGTTTTTTCATTTACCAATTTACAGTAAGCTCATTTTGTAAATTATTAAAGAAAATTGTTAATTATTTTATATTGAATATGTAAATACGAAAATTTTACAAGTCAAACTATCAAATTTAGCATATTCGCTATTTTGACTTGTAACATTTTGAAAAAACTGAGAAAAGTACAAAATTTTACAAGTCAAACTATCGAATACGGCTTATTCGCTACTTTGACTTGTAACATTTTGCAAAAACTGAAAAAAGTACAAAATTTTGCAAGTCAAACTATCGAATACGGCAAATTCGATAGTTTGAGTTGTAAAATTTTGCAAAAACTGAGAAAAGTATAAATAATCATAGCATTTCAAAGTATCGAATGTGATTTTTTGGCGAATAAAATTAGCCAAATGATTTATCTCGATAGCAAGCTTAAATAGGATATTAAACAGCACAAGAAATATATAACAATTAGTTACTTCCGCCAAGCGCTGATTTTAAATCCATAATTAAAACAGTTTTTTTGCATTCCTGAAAAGTAGCAATTTTCAAATTCGATAGTTTGACATGGTAGCGACGATATCAGCCGTGGATATAACTGAAAAATACATTAAAATTAATTAATTAATTTATAATGAAGTTGTGGAAATATTAAAATATTGTATTGTCATCGGAAATCCACCTGTGTACATAACTTTTATAATTCTAGCCTATCAGGAAGTGAGGATTTTTTTTTTTTTTTTTTTTTTTAATGGAATTTGTAATGGTTCTTTGTAATGTATTTATTATTATTTTTTTTATTTTTTAAATAGCATTCAATGATTATTTTGAAAATCACGCCTAATTTCATGACTTCAATTCATGACTTTTCCAAAATATTTCCGTCACATTAATTTGGAGTGGGCACCGAACCCGATTAGGGAAAATTCACCGCTTTTTTTGTTACGCTTGGTAGAAAGCGCAAGATAGTGAACTTATTAAAAAATATATAATTTTTTTTCTTTTTTAAGATATGAGGAAACAAGCATCATTTAAACTACCTATTTCAGGTTTGTAAATAGTTTTCTCAACATATAATCATAACTTAATTTTCATTAAACTGTTCATTAATAAAAGTTTCATTAAAAATTATTATACTCTACTTTTTTTTTCTCTCTACTTCTTACTATTTAAAATATTGCAATGTTGCAGTTTCAGAGCCCGTTGGCATTTTTTGACGAGCGTTGTTTGGCGCATTAATTTAAATACATTTATGTTACAACTCGCATACAATTGTAACCATAAAGAATATTTGGCGATTTATCCCCCGTGGCGGGCAAATAATAAATGCCTTAAAATAAATTTATTAGTTTATAATGAAGTTGAAAAAATATTAAAATATTGTACTGCCATCAGAAATCCACTTGTGTACATAATTTTTATAATTCTAGTCTATCAGAAAGTGAGTAAAAAATCGATTACAAAATTCCATCTTTGCATGCAAAAATCAAGTTCAATTAAATAAATAAATGAGCGTTAAAATAAAGCCAACCAATAAGGATTCAGAACGTAATATTTGCTGTTATTGCTGATCGCAACTTTTCCGAATAGTTAGAAAGAAGCTTCAGAAACATTTTAATCATTAATAGCTCTTATATTAATTGTTTTAACTCGGGCGCAGGGAAAGGGGGAGGGGGGTCAGCGTTAACCCCGTCCCCGTCGAGCTAAAAAAGCATATTGCAATTGCTGCTTATATGAATCATTGGTTAATATAATTCGCCGTTTTTATTAATCAAAGCACTCGAATTCAAATCAAAGTTAGTATTTTCATCTTATTCGGAATCTGACTTTCGGATTGATCTGATTTTAATCTGATTCGGAATATTATTATTATTACACTTATTCGGGTCTTATTCGGAATCTGCCGTTTTATTAAATCAAATTATATTTAACAAACGTGATTCGTTTAAACGACGATTATTGTCTTTAAAAATTCAGAAAAATGTACAATGTTGCTTGTTTTGATTCCCTTTATTGCGAAAAAGCCCTAGGCTATAGGAGTGGTTATTTCCTGTCGCACTGACGCATAAGTACCAATGCTGAATTCAGGGGGTATCCCTGGCGGGACATTCCGCCCTGTAGCATTGAAATGTCCCCCCCCCCTCCCCCGGAAGATTTGATATTTTATGCTTTTGATGGTTAAAAAGTGCAACCCCCCCCCCACCCTGAACTCTACAATGCCTCCCCCTGAACTATAGAAATCCCTCCCGGAGAAAAGTGTCTGAATTCAACACTGCCAAGTGCTGTATGATGGGAAGTCTTTTAATTAATACATTTCTTTCTTTGCTCCTTTTCCGAAATGAGACTGGACCATCGAATTCCTGAAAAAACACAAGACATATGCGATGTAGTAGAACTCTCTCAATCTCAAACACATTATATTACTTCGTTAAAGCAAAGTCTTCTCAAGTAAGTGTTGAAAAAGGTGGACATTAAATTACTCAACTTTATTTCGTCATTACAAAAATCAATTTCTTTCCATTAAAATGTAATAAACAAAATATAAATAGATTTTTTCAAATATCTTGTTTCATTTTCCTAAAATATTTCCCAAAAATGCACGCTAATTTTAGATATTGCACTTTTTTTACGACCTTCTAGGTAGGTATAACTCTTTAAAGTCGCCAGGGCCTGATTATCCAAAAGGAACGTGAAGCACATGCTCCAACTCTAAAATTTAAAAGGCGGCCCAAAATGGCTATGAAGAGGGCCCTTTAATTCCCATTTTTATTAGGTTTTCGTTCATTTCACGAAACCCTATTACTCCCGCTCCGTTGTCTGTCTGTCACAGAGCTATTCTCAGAAACTAGTTTATGAGTAACTTATATATATATATTTAAATAGTATTTTGTTAGTATGTGCAATTTAATGTTTGTGCAGATTAAATGCGATTGATTTATTTTACTAAGTTTAAGTTAAAAAAAATAGCACATACACATTTGCGAAGTCAGATTTTTTATTAAATAGACACTTATTTTTTTTATATATTTTTCCTGAATTATTTGTAATTTTTAATATTCTTCTATTAAGTGATCTGCCATTGAAGAATAAAAGACTCACAAACATTTCTTTCTCTGTCATTAATGATGATAAAATTTTGACTTTAAATATACATAAATTTTTACAGGCAACTGGACTTCATAAATATAGTAAAATAAATATAGGTCAGTCAACAGATATTTATTGATATTTATGTAGATATCTCATGACTTCATTGTGCACATGTAAATAACAAATGTTTCAATATTCCAACGTAATTTATTTATGGAAAGATTCGGAAAATAAAGATTGCATGGTAAGTAATATACTTTGAAATGTTATATATATTTTTTTCATACAATTTCAATTACTTGCAAATGTAAACTCATAAACAACTAAAGTTTTAAAATCTTTAAAAAAAAGGCCTGATTTAATTATTTTTATTTTAAATTCAAATAAATCAAACTTTAGTTCACTGTAAACGCTGTAATCGCTTAGGAACTCATAAAGCTGGAAAATTGGTGTTTCTTTTCAAACATTTTAATAACAAAGAATATTTTTTTCATATCCATTGAAATTTATAAAATATAATCATAACCATCTTAAGTGTGTTTAATATATGCTCTAAATTCATTAAATGAATAAAGAAATTTGGTCAGAACAAAAAGCTTTAGCTTTTAGTAATGCAGAGTGCATATGCTTTTTAGCACTTTCCAACCTAGTTGAAAAGTGCTTATGACTTCGGTTTGTCTGGCCGTATGGCCGTCTGCCGTCTGCCGTCTGGCCGTCTGCCGTCTGCCATCTGGCCGTCTGCCGTCTGGCCGTCTGTCCGTGCTCTAACTCCCGTAAATATGCTCGGATTGCTCTGCAATTTTTATATGTTAGTTTCGTTATCTATAGCATGTTCCCCATTTCAACGGAAGTGTGTAGCACTTATAGTTTTATTACAGGGACATTCAAAAGAATTCCGTTACATTGCGGTCTATGGGGAAAAATCATTTGCGGTTTATTTAAATAATGTTTCACTATTTTAAACGCATTAAAATTTATATATATCACTAAGGTGCATTAGAAGAAGCTTAATATGGAATAGGGTGTGCATAGCACTTATAGTTACTTTACAGGGACAGTCAAAAGAATTCCGTTACATGACGTCTATGGAGAAAAATCGTCTGCGGTTTATTTAAATAATGTTTCACTATTTTAAACGCATTGAAATTTATATATATATATATCTAAGGTGCATTACAAGAGGCTTACTACAGAATAGTGTGTGTATAGCAGTCATCGTTCATTTACAGGGACACACAAAAGAATTCTCTACTGTCTGTTAACACTAATTCCTGGAAGTGCGTTTTAAGTTACTAAACGCGATTTTAATTTTAACTCGCTTTTTGTCTATTATGTGGTGTGTATAAATTCTGTAGATCCTATACAGGGCAGCACAAAAGTTCGCGAACACATTTCCGTTTATTGACAGAAACTCCAGAAAGATAATTTTAAACTGTGCTACGCGTTTCCTAACTAAACTAAAATTTAGCATCCTAGCATATACAAATCTATAGATCATATACAGGGCTGAATAAAAGTATTCGGATATTTTCCCGAATATTGTATCTGTTGGAAATTCCTGAAATTATGTTTTTAAATATGTTATGCGTTTTCCAAATTGTTTACTTAGATGTTATCTTTTAGCTTATTAAACGGTATGTTTTGTAAAATTATTTTGGAAGCGTTGGAAAGTGCTACATAATCTATGCTTGACGCATGATTTTTCGTTCTTGTTATTTTATCAAAGGGGTAATTCAAGGTGGTATATGTATTTTATACAGAATAAGATATCTGTTAAATTGCAGTTTTTGTAAATAAGTGATGACACAAGACAATTTGTTTTATTTATTTCAAGTTTTCAAAAGTAAAAGAGAATTCACATTTCTAAATTAAATCTTTTTCTGTAGCTCCATTTTTTTAAACTGTATATTTTTAACTATTTATATGATTAAAATATTTTAATTTAACCAAGTGAATGAGTTTCCATATATTTTTTTAATTTCAAATATATTTAAATGGACACTTCTAATTGTTAATTTTAATTATTTAGTAAAGTTTATTTTACTGTAAAATGTATAATTTTAAAATTGTATTTTGAATTTAAAAAAATAGCTGATTTAAATAATTAAAAATATATATGATTTTTTGATTAAATAAATAAGTAAAATCACGAACCCTGTTTTTAAAAAAGATTTTCATTTAGCAAGGCTTTTTGTTATATAATTTTCAGTTGAGCTTCAAGTTAAAAGTCTTGTACATTTTCAAATTGCATGGCTTCTAAAAATTGTTTATCATCAAGCTATTTATTAGGATTAGCTGAATTCTGTATATTCTTATAAGTTACATGGCTTCAAAAGTTTTTAGATTTACTTTATTAATATTACACTGGTGTCCAGAAATTAAGGGGCAGTGACCGATTTCGGACGTTTCGTCGATTATCTTACTGAAACTCGTGAGGAAATGCCCGGAATGCCCTTAAGCTTTGAGGATGTAAAGAACATGTTTGACTTGATGTTTTTCAGTGAATATTTTATCGCGAGGACAACTATGGGGGGGGGGGGGAATAATAACTTTAATAATAAAATAATATTTTCGATCACCCAAGTAACGAAAAATGCTAAAAATGGTCTGTCACTGTAGTAAATGACTATGTAGGTTCTGTTCAACATTTGTGTGCATTTTTTGTAAGTATAGCATGTATATTCGTGAATATATTAACGTTTCTGTCAAAAATTCAAAAGTTTTTTTTTATAACATGCAGAGTTTTCAGCCAAATTTAACACCACTTTCCAAAAACTTGACAAAGAATCGTAGAAATAGTATACTGTGATTAAAATATTAATATATTGAATATTTGATGAGATATAGGTATTTTTATGAAATTAATTTTAACTGTGCATGCGCAAACTACAGCAAACATTTTTGTTATGATTTGATAGCAATACTATAGGGCAACTCATATAAAAAGACCAGTGAACTATCGTGAAAACTCAAATAGTTACAGCATTGATAAATACATTGATAAATTGAGAAATAAGTCTCATATAATCCTATGTTTTAAGCATAACTCAAAAACTACTTACCAACTATCTGTGATTTTGGATTTGCATATTTGAAGCCTCTAGAAATCCACCTCTATTAAAAATTCATAGGTTATTTTTTTTCTTTTTTGAAATGAATTTAAAAATACATTTTTTTTTTTAATAAGAGAGAACTAAACATAATCTATACAATTTTAACAAATAGATTTTGAAAATCTTCAAATAAGCGAATCCAAAATTATTATGTCAAGTAGTTTTTGAATTACGCTTAAAAAGCTACCCGCATTGAAATTTGTTTTTCATCAATTGCAAATTAATTTCACATTAAGACTTCCAAATTTTAAACCTTCATATTTCTTAAACCACTTGACCAAGTGATTTCTTGTTTCGTATCCTTGGGAGAAATTTACAGAAAAAAAATGTATAACGTCAAAATTAGGTGTATGTATTGAAAAGTTGGAGTTTGGTACAATTTAAGAATGATGACGAATCCTAAGCTTATTTTTTTTAAACCTATTATTGGAAGAAGATAATTTTCAGTCAAATATGGCTATTTCTGTTTTTTAAGGAGGGGTGGGCAATATTATGATTTAAAAAGATAGGTTTTGTATGTCCTTTGTTTTAGAAATATAGCTATAGAAATTCTTTCCAGCAACAGTAAACTTCAAAGTAGTTGCATACACCTCATATGCATAGAACATGTTTCATACTTGTGCTACACCCAGTGGAATAAATTTGAGCTTTTTGAGGATACACGCTTGTCCCTTTTTTTTAGTAATATTGAACAGTTGTTTGGCACAGTATTGAATTCAGGGGGTGGCCCGCTGGGACCCCCCTGGAACATTGAAATCCCCCCCCCCCAGAAGATTTGAGATATTATGCTTTTAATGGTTAAAAAGTGCAATTTCCAAAAAGGAAATATATAATTCCTTCCACCCCCCCCTCCCCGCCGGAGCCGCAGAAAAGGCTCTGAATTCAATATTGGTTTAGCATCATCTGAATATTTAGTTATATTATACCCATGAGCGCATCAGTATACTTGTAACAAATAAATAAAATTTCAAGCTGATTCTGTATTGTAAAGAAACTTTTGTTATAAAGAGTAGGACCAATAACAGATGAAAATATTGCTTTTGGACACTGTTTTGATTTCCTTTTATCTCAATTAAATATTACTAAGAACTTTTTTGAATACATACACACATTTCGTATCATAAAATGCATTACATGTAATGCATTTTATGATAACAAATACTTAAAATGTGTGTATGTATTCAAAAAAGTTCTTAATAATATTTAATTGAGATAAAAGGAAATCAAAACAGTGTCCAAAAGCAATATTTTCATCTGTTAATGTTCCTACTTTTTAAAACAAAAGTTTCTTTACAATACAGAAAATTTTCCGATCATAATGAAAAAAAATTTGGTAAAGCAAAGAAAAAGTTTCTATTCTACACAGGAATTTTTAATTTTTTCAAGATTAGTTTACTGACTGATTCGGAAAAGTTTCCTTTTTAAAACGGAATACTTTCTATCTATTCTCCCATTCTTCCAAAACGTTTCTTTATGTGAATGGAAAGTTTTCCTTTTTAAAACGGAATACTTTCTATCTATTTTTCCATTCTTCCAAAACATTTCTTTATGTGAATGGAAAGATTTCCGTAAGACCCAGGAATTTATTCTGTGCCTAAAGATTAGTTTCTGAATCAAACGGGAAAAGTTTCCTGACGGAAATAAAAAACTTTCGTTTTTTTCCGTTTTTTTTTTTCCGTGTTGTTTCGGAAAAGTTTCCTTACCTATACAGGCAACTGGAAATCCTATTCCTACCGGAAACTTTTCCGATTTTTTTTTTACAGTGTATGTAACTTACACAGTTGAAACTTTGTGTATATAGCTGAATACCCGCTATGAAGAGCTCAAAATATTAAAATTTGAAAAATTCGTATTATTTTAATAAATAGAGATAAAAACCCCAAAATTCTAACAGTCTTTTCCTATTAAATGGAAACATTTTTCGTTATAGCAGATGCCAAAAATTAGAAATCCATGATGAAATTCTTTCCACAATAATTAATTTTCTAGCAGACGATTTCCACGTGAAAAATGAAAATGAAATAAAAATTTTCACCAATTGGAAAAAAGATTAATATGAAATAAAAATGATTGACGTCATAGTGGCAATAAAACGGAAATTTTCAAGGATTTCTCAATAATACAAGGAGTTTGAGTATGTGTATGTACACAAAGCAGATTAATATCACGTCATTAGAGAATTAAAAAGAAAATCTGACGTCATATTAGAAGTTTAACGGATTTTTCAGATGTTTGAGAATAATACAAAGCGAGTACCAATATGAGTAATAGAGAATAGTAAATATATGAGTTTGAAAAACATATTGAATCATGATAAAATTTCAATTATGGAAATATTATCATATTTTAACATTTTAAAGGGGTACAACATGTTTAATTTTGAAATTATTTTTTATATCGCATTTAGTCCGCGTGGCAGATATTATGACAGAATATAATAGCCGGTTTTGCCCGCTATCGGGCTGGTTTGGATACTCGAAAAAACGAAAAAATAGGCCGGTAAATTTTTTAATTATATAAAAAATAAAAAACATGAGGTTTTTTTTTTTTTTTTTTTTTTTTTTTTTTTTGGTTGCTAAATGAAATTTATTTCGATTTATTAAAGAAAAGATACAGCGTTTTGAAAGGAATATTAAAGGAAACCCTTTGAGCGATCTTCGATCACACTTACCCACTTGTTAACACTTTCCAACCTAATTGAAAAGTGTTTATGATTTCGGTTTGTCTGCCATCTGCCGTCTGTCCGTGCTCTAATTCGCGTAAATATACTCGAATTGCCCTGAAATTTTTGTATGTTATTGTCGTTTAGTATAGCATGTTCCCTATTTCAACTGAAGTGTTTAGCACTTATAGTTTTTTTTACAGGACAGTCAAAAGTATTCTGTTACATTACAGTCAATGGGAAACAATCGTTTCAAGTGCATTTTGATGGTGCTACGTCATTTAAAACATGATGAAATTTATATATAATTATGAAGCGCATTAAAACATGCTTTTTGTAGCATATGGGATGCAAAGCATTTATTATTCATTTACAGCCGTAATGCGCTACCGCGCATGCGCGGCATCGTATTACTGCTTGAGCGGCAGCGTATTACTGCTTATTTTACTGTTTAATACTGTTAATTTTACGGTATAATACTGGCAGCTTAGGTGCCAGTTTTATACTGTAAAATCAACAATTATTTTTTGCAGTGCATAAGCGTGGTGTGGTGCTCATTTGGTTCAAATGCAAGCCTGAATTAGATGTATTTCTTCTAGATTTTCTATTATAATTCAGCCGTTAATATTTTAGTGTAAATACAATAATTGTGACTAAAGCTTACGTAAGAAATATTTTCATTAAAATCGACGATTGCCATTTAGAAGAGTTTCCTTACTACTGATATGATCTTTAATGTTCATCAAATGCAATAAAGGGCAAAACTTTTTCTACATAAACCAGTAGTTAAAATAATGAAAGATTGGACAGTATATACATGTTATAATTATTAGATATTAAAACATTCACTTGTAAGATTTTTTCCTCTTCTAACTCAATATTATTTGCATATTTGTACAATTATTAGGCAGACTTCACTTACCGAGATTATCGAAGCAATTTCAGCATACGCAGTGCGTGAAAATCTGTAATTTCTTAGGTAATTTACTCTTGCCTCTCAGGGTTAAATGTTCGCAGAAAAAGAGGTAGAAGACTGAAAAATAATATCAAATTGTAGTATTTATCTATAAAGAATGTCATTCTAAAGCTGTATAAGCTAAATTGCACTCCCGTTGAAAAAAAGAAAAAGAAAAAAAAAAAAAAAGCTTGATAAATGTAATTTTTTTTTTTTTTTACTAATAAGAAGTAAAAACATAAATCATATAACGAAAAATAAAACCTATCTTTTTTATAAAATAAATACGAGTTAAATTGAAAGGGGAAAAATTAGACAACGTCAAAAATTATACACGTGTTCGAACTTATTGGAAGTGGGATAAATTAAAAATGATAGTAAATTTACATTTGAAATCAGCTTGCAGTTTGAAGTATTTTACAATATTTAAACAAAACGTTTAAAATTCAGATCCGGATTTGAAACGATCAGACATGTTTAAGAGTTTATCCTTCGTATTTTACAAATTTGCTCAAATTTCCATGATTATGTAATTAAAAAAAAATATTAGTGATAATAAGAACTAGTCGTTGGGGGCCACCGTAATATTTACCCATCATGGATATGCATAATGTAAAATATTAAAACAAAAATGTGTAAACTACTTATAAAATGCATTGCAATTCAAATAAAATCGTGGCTTGATGACGTCATAACTTTATAGGCTCGATTACTGAATTGCTTGAAAGAGGTTTTTCCTTATAACTCCGAAAATAATAATCCTATTAACTAGCGGTTTATTGCATCTGATTAAGCGTCAAATTTCCAATTAAAATATATCTTTGAAGTGAAATTTGGATGAAATACAGGGTCATGAAAAATCGAAGAGTGTGGAAAATAGGATTCCAAATATCTCGGCAACTAATTATCCAATCGACTTCATGCTTGATGCAAAATTTATGTTTTTTTATTGTCTTTTATATTCATTTCTTAAAATAAACAATTTCGAAAATTTTTATATACCTTTTATCAGAACGAATATTTCGAGAGTCCGAAAAAAACAGTTCCGGTTAATCGAGGTTATTGAAATGAAATAGGCTTCTTTCCATTATTACATACTAAGTACATACCAAATTGCAAGTGTCTATCTCAATTTTTTCGGGAGATAGAGCGTTTACAAACACACACACACACAGACACACAGACACACAGACGGACGGCAAACTTTTTTTTCTAAAAATATGTTTTTTGGAATCTCCAGTGTCTGAAACGTGTAAATCCGTCAAAAAAAATTTTTCGATTTTCAAAACGATTACAAGACTTACCCTATACTACGTATGATGGGTAAGTAAAAGTGGAAAACTTTTAATAGCTAATGTAATTATATTAAAAAAAAAAAAAAAAAAAAAAAAAAAAAAGAAACATTGCACACTAAAACCAGTGGAAACGAAACCTGTCTGCAACAGAATCCTGCCTTAAATCGAAAATTTTCATGGTGCCGTATAGAAATTAATACGATATACCGTATTTTTTCATATATGCCCCACCTCATGTAGCACATACGCACCCTGACTTTTAATATCTCATTTGGGGGGGAAATCTATTAAAAAGCATGAGAAAAAAAATTAAACAGATTTGATTCTATTAAAATCTAACAATTATAATTAATATTGTAATACAAAATATTGTTTCATAGTTTCTTTAGAATATGACTGTCAACGAACATATATGCAGAGACCCGTGATGACATAACAGGATGAGGAGCTCTGACGATAAATTTGTAGTTTAACTGTTAGAAAATGCAATAGAACATAAAAAAAATACATATATTAACGAGAAAGAAAAAAAATCATGCTTTTTTCATAGATTATGAAACCCTTTCCAACACATTCTGATAAGAAAACTTCACCGCTTAATACAAGGTGTCCCACAAGGTACGCAGCGTCTAATATGTACAGATTCAGATAGAGCACGTCAATATGAGTATTTTGAATGGTAACATGTGGGGTCCCCGAATATAGCGTGATAGTGTAAGTAAGATGTGAAGCTTGTCATATGAAAATCACAAGAAATGAGGAAAAAACCAAGTCAAAATCAATGTTTATTGAGAAATTTTGGATATATTCGGGGACCCCACATGTTACCATTCAAAATACTCATATTGACGTGCTCTATCCGAATCTGCACATATTAGACGCTGCGTACCTTGTGGGACACCCTGTAAGTTGAAAGATGATGTCTAAGTAAACAATTTGGAAAACGCATAACACATTTCAAAACCCGATTTCAGTAATTACCATCTACAGTCGGAAAAATATCCGAAATAGTTTGCACAACACTGTATATGACCTGTAGATTTGTACATATACTACATAGTATGCTAAAATTTAATTCAGTTAGGAAACGCATAACACACTTGAAAATTTCCCTTCTTCAGACATTTCCGTCAGTAAGCAAAATTCACTTATTGGAGGAATTCTTTTGTACAGCCCTGTATATAAAATATAGAATTTATACACACACATGAAAAAAAAAGTTAAATTTAAAACCAAATACTACATGTTATTTATATTTTATTCTACAGTAAGCATATTGGGGTGCACCTCGGTGATGTATTGGGTCATGCTCTGTATTTTTTCAAAACGAAGCGCGGCTTTGTCTATTTATCTAGCTACTGCTCATAAGGAGTGATCTTGAATGACCAAGATATGTACATTCGGTCTTTTCTGCTTGCGCTGCATAATTATTGCTTGTGTTGTGGCATAATTTTTGTTTCAGTTCTGTGCTAAAAATGGGGAACCAAAAAGTTAATTTTCGTCATATTATGCCTTTTCTATTTGAAGAACGGTAAAAATGCTAGCCAGACTGCTCGTAAAAATTGTGCTGTATATAGACAAAGTGTTGTTTCAGACACAGTTCAAAGGTCATTGCGGAAATGTCTACCTTCAAGATGATTCCTGCTGTGAACTACTTTACAGATGATGATCGTCAAGAGCGGGCATCATCATCATTGAGGCTGAAATTTCCGCTTCTCAGACCACCTTCGAACAGATGACACAATTCGAAGGTGGTTGCGGAAATTTATACCTCCAAGATGATTCCTGCTGTGAACTACTTTACAGATGATGGTCGTCCAGAGCGGGCATCATCATCATTGAGGCTGAAATTTCAGCTTCTCAGACCACCTTCGAACAGATGACACAGTTCGAAGGTGGTTGCGGAAATTTATACCTCCAAGATGATTCCTGCTGTGAACTACTTTACAGATGATGGTCGTCCAGAGCGGGCATCATCATCATTGAGGCTGAAATTTCAGCTTCTCAGACCACCTTCGAACAGATGACACAGTTCGAAGGTGGTTGCGGAAATTTATACCTCCAAGATGATTCCTGCTGTGAACTACTTTACAGATGATGGTCGTCCAGAGCGGGCATCATCATCATTGAGGCTGAAATTTCCGCTTCTCAGACCACCTTCGAACAGATGACACAGTTCGAAGGTGGTTGCGGAAATTTATACCTCCAAGATGATTCCTGCTGTGAACTACTTTACAGATGATGATCGTCCAGAGCGGGCATCATCATCATTGAGGCTGAAATTTCCGCTTCTCAGACCACCTTCGAACAGATGACACAGTTCGAAGGTGGTTGCGGAAATTTATACCTCCAAGATGATTCCTGCTGTGAACTACTTTACAGATGATGGTCGTCCAGAGCGGGCATCATCATCATTGAGGCTGAAATTTCCGCTTCTCAGACCACCTTCGAACAGATCACACAGTTCGAAGGTGGTTGCGGAAATTTATACTTCCAAGATGATTCCTGCTGTGAACTACTTTACAGATGATAGTCGTCCAGAGTGGGCATCATCATCATCGAGGCTGAAATTTCCGCTTCTGAAATCACCTTCGAACGAGCAGTCTGACTGGCATTTTTACCTTTCTTCAAATAAGAGAACATGACGACTGGTGCGTAGACGTGACGTACAAGGTACATACAATTCTGAGTTTTTTCTACGAGTAATTTTCAACAATAATTTTCACCAAAACTTCTGCGATTAAATTACGTATAAAAAATCTATTTGAAATTACTGGTGCAAAAAAGATTAAAAATTGTGTACTGGACGCTCGTCGCGAAGGGGTTAATGCATTTTTTTTGAGTGTGTGTGTGTTGTTGTAATTTCTTCACTATTGAGTATTAATATAATCTACTATATTAAAGCGAGAAGCAAAAGTCTTAATTTTTCAGTGCAAATTCGACCTTACTGCGCATACCTCAACTTTTTTTAAACGGTGAATAAAGAGGGAAATAGAATTAAGAAGATTCAAGAGCGCTGGAGAAAGAATAGCTCGCCTATTGGTCTGAACTGCTCGCAACTTTACCGCTAAGAAATACTCCTTCTAAATTCTTCTTAATTCCTTTCCTATTTCTCCTACCTGGACGGTGAATCCATTCTTTCACCTGCTTTGTTTGAGAGGGGGATGAACAAAAGGGAGTTGGGGATTGCAAGGGGAAGGGAAGGATTGAAAAGTGAGATAGGCGCTTTCAATTTTTTTGGAGGCAGGGAGGGAAAGGAAAATGGGAAGGGGAGAGTTCTTCCCTTCTACAGAATTTGAAAAAGGGTGTTTTTCCGGAAAGAAAACATATTTATTTTACAACCAGATAACACTATTTCTGACGTAATTTTTACACGGGCTGTAAAACCTTTATATTTATAACCATTAAAAATTTCAAAGGGTTTGGACAACAAAAGCTTTTTTTTTAATGTTTTCTTACGAGTACTTTTATCACTAATTATCAGTATTTTTACTTTCTTCTATCTTTACAAGAAAAAAATATTGGATTCATAAAAATTTTCGACGGATTTATACGTTTTAGAAGGTCCTGAACACGATTTCACTGCTTTTAGAAAATGTCTGTCTGTGACTCTGTCTGTCTGTCTGTATGTGACAAAAATTTTGTGGGCGCTCTATCTCAAGAACTAATGCACGAAATTTAATAAAACTTTATTTTCAGTTAGTCCCTGATATAAATTGGAGTTGATTAGTTTTTGGTGAAAATCGCCCGACAGGTGGCGCTGCTATGCTGCATTATTCGCGATTTCCGCAATAGCTGTACCTCAAGAACTAATGCACTTATTTTCATCAAACTTCAGATTCAGTTAGACCTTGATACAAATAGACGCTGATTACGTTGTGGTGTAGATATCCCAACAGGTGGCGCTGTTATACCACTTTTTTCTCGATTTTTACGATAGCTCTATCTCAAGAACTAATGCGCGGAATTTCATCAAACTTCAGATTCTGTTAGACCTTGACATAAATAGATGCTGCATACGTTTTGGTCTAAATTGCCCGACAGGTGGCTCTGTTATACCACTTTTTTCTCGATTTTTACGAGAGCTATATCTCGAGAACTAATGCATGGAATTTCATCAAACTTCAGATTCAGTTAGACCCTGATATAAATAGATGCTGCTTATGTTGTGGTGATAATATCCCAACAGGTGGCGCTGCTATACCACTTTTTTCAATATTTTTACGATAGCTCTATCTCAAGAACTATTGCATGGAATTTCATCAAACTTCAGATTCTGATAGATTTTAACATAAATAGATGTTGCTTACGTTTTGGTGTAAATTTCCCAACAGGTGGCGCTGCTATGCTACTTTTTTCATTATTATCACGATAACTATATCTCAAGAACTAATGCACGGATTTTCATCAAACTTCAGATTCAGTTAGATGTTGACAGTTGTTCTTGATTAGGCTTTGGTCTAAATCTCTCAACAGGTGGCGCTGCTATGTTTCATTTTGCAGGATTCACATGATTTTAGCAATAGTCATATCTCAAGAACTAATGAACGGAATTTAATAAAACTTTAGATTCAGTTAGACCGTGATATAAATTGGTGCTGATTCTTTTTAGTGTATGTGAAATCTGTGTAAGATAGAAGAAAGTTTTGGGATTGGCACATCCGGCTAGTTTATTTATTTGGGGTTCCTTTAAGGTTTTATCACGTGCCCGGATAATGTCGGGTGGGTCAACTGGTATTATTGATTATTACTGAATTATTTCTTCACAAATTTAACTTCAGAGCAAGAGTTTTAATTTATCTGTATTATTTCGAAACTTGGACATATAGAAGCATTATCATTCTGAAATTGAAATTGCAATTATGTTATCCTTTTTTTTAAACGGAGTATCCTTTTTTTAAAACGGGAAATAATTGAGGTCCTCATATATATGCACCTACGATATGAATAGATTGTGCAGCCATCACTAAAATTCATTTAATCCAAGGGAGGCGCAATCGAATTGATTCTTCGAGGTATAATTATTTATTAGAGAAATACATCCTACAGCTTTTGGCCTCCCATCTCTTATCGAATCTTTACTAAATGATACATGACAAGTTGCAATCAGTACTACTTCCATTATCAAAAGATAAGAGATCTATTATTTAGAAAATAGAAAGATAATGCCAGCTACTTTTCGTTTAAGTTACTTTTTCTTAACTTAAGGAAAATGTATGTTTTGGTTTTGATATTATGTAGGTGTGTTTATTTCAATGTTATACAAAAAGGTAATAGATTTTGACAGCTTTAAATTAATATATATAATTGAATGTGGGGGAAATATAATAAGTTGTTTTAGAGAGGATAAAAAGAAAATGCACATTTGTATTACAAACAACATTTTAATGAACAAAACTATGTATTTATCAAAAATAAGTATTGCATTTACTGACACATTCTACGCCCTCACATGTTTTTCGCGTCCTGTACTTTTAATAGGAAATTTAAGCAAAAACTTAGTATTCGTGTATTTTTCGCATGAAAAATACGAGAAAATTGTAGTTAATGAAATAGAATTCCACATTTATCTAATTGCATGTAGCATGACGATATATATATATATATATATATATATATATATATATATATAGGTATAATAGTTTTTTTTCGGAGACCAGTAATCACTAGAAATGTGTTTCAACAACTTTAAACTCTATAACAAACTTGTCGTATATCTACCGAATGGAGTTGTGAACAAGGGCTATCTGGGGTGAAAATGTGAAGGTCCTATATACAAATGTAACTGTATACATAAACTACTTTATACAAAATGTGTGACTTCCGCCCTTTTCAAAATAACCGATTCAATTGTCTTACTTCATTGTACAGTTTTCATTTTCTCCTTCTTTTGTCCTTTTTTAGGGTTACGTTCATCTCACGATTCGTACCGCTTCGCTGTCTGTCCGTCACGAAGCCGGTCCTCAGAAACTATATAACTTACAGACTTGAAATTTTGTTTACTTATAGCTGAATACCTACTATGAAGCTGAAAATCATAAAATAAAATAAAAAAAGTCGTATTATTTTAGTATAGAGAAATTAAAAAAACAAAACAAAAATCTAACAGCCTTTTATTCCTATTAAATTTAAACATTTTTCGTTATAGCAGTTGCCAACAGTTAAAAATCCACAATACAATTCTTTCTACAATAATTAATTTTCTACTGAAGGTTTTCCACGTAAAAAATGAAAATGGGATAAAACGTTTCACCAGTTGAAAAAAGATTAATATGACGTCATCTTACTTATAATAAAATCCAAAGGCGAGAAAGTGTCTGTAACGGTACCGGGCTGAACCACTCTGATCTGCGAATTGACCGTAGTTAAACGCCATGTTAGGCTTAATGAAGAATCTATTCTAACATATAACAATTAAACGATAATTTATCCTACTTGAAATCATGTCTTTCAAAATAAATTAATGTTTGTAAGATGACTTACACTAAATTTTATGTTTATATTCTGAGATAACTTCAGTTGAAATTAGGTTTATTGCTCCATGAAAGTAAACAAACAAATGAATCATTCGTCGTGAACGTTTAAAATATTAAATCATAAATGCAACCATTCGGAAAGCGATCGCAAACAGATGAAGTTACTTTCCTCCGTGATACTCGCGTCGCTAAACTACTTCGTTCATTCGTTGTGAGCCTTTATCGCCATCTATAGGAGATTAATATAAACCAAATTTTGAATAGAATACAGTAACCTTTCACTTTTACGCGATACACTGTAATTATTTTTCAGCACCGGTTCCCTTTTAAAGTAATTTTCTCCTTATTTAATCGCAGAATTTATAAATCGAATTTTGCTGTTTTAAAATAGTGGTACAAAAAGTAATTACTAAACATCGCGTATAAGTGAGAGGTCACTGTATTTCTTATAAAATGTAATTAGAATATAAGGAACATGTAATTGTAACACCGTGTACTACATATATTAGTTATATCAATGAAATAAAATTTTGTATTTTAGCATAGTAGAAACTTTGTAGTGAAAATAAATTTGTAATTTAATAAGATAATTTAAAAAAAAAATACTTATTTAATAAAAGATGATCTTTAATGATCAAAATTTATCACAGATTTCTTTAGGCAATTTAAAAATCAGAATTTAATTTGAGATAAACTTCTTAAAATTTAAGTTATTTAATTATTATTTTGGCAAATAAACTTTCTGCTGAAATTGCACTTTGTTCTACATTTTATCAATTTTGCTTGCATTGTAAATAAAATGAATATTTTATATCAAATATAAATAAAATATAAGGAATATAATGTAATACTGTGGTACAACAAGTGTTAGTTATATCAATGCAGATAAAATTTTGAATTTTAACATAGTAACTTTGTAGTGGAAAAAAAATGATCAGTCATATTAATACAATTAATAGATGCGATTTAATTAAGAAATAAAATAAAATAAATTATTTTAACGATCGAAATTTATTACAGTTGTGAAATCGGAATTTGAATAATGAAATGTTTACTCTGATATAGCAGGGCAGGTTTAAAAGATCGAAATGACGCAGATTGCCGAAATGACTCGAAATTTTTAATGTAGCTTAAAAATCGGCCTGGTGAAGTATTAGAGCAGCTTTTTACGGGGTTTGTATGCATGTCACCGCCCCGATGTAATTAGGGGTCCGCTAGCGGGCGCAAGCGGGCCCGGAGATGTGGTTAACCCAGCAATGGGTGTTTAAACAACTTTGTTGATCTAAACAATGTTTTGAAGATTTGAAGATTTTATCGTTCTTAATCTTTACAGAATCTTTTTATAGTGAAATCTTTAAACTATTGAAGTTCAATCAAAACAGTTTATTTCCTTCGGGACTGTCGTTGTTTATATCAAAGGATTGAATATTATTTCATAACATCTTAATGCTGTTTGTTTGTATGAAGTCTTATGAAAATGAAACGTAACATTCCGTCATTTTTGACGGGGGTTATATACTAGTATTGGTAATAAAACGGAAAATTTTCAAACATTTCTCAATAATACAAGGAGTATGAGTATGTGTAAGTACAGAAAGCAGGGTAATATGATGTCATTAGAGAATTAAGAAAAAAAATTAATCTGACTTCATATTGGGAGTTTAGTGGATTTCAAATGTTTGAGAATAATACAAAGAGAGTATCAATATGAGTAATAGAGAAAGCAAGTATAGATAATAAAAAAAAATCGCTTGGCGAAACGTCTACTATTTTGTATTTTTAACTGTTTTTAAGTATATATTTTTTTATAAAAATTTTTATTTTATGTGTACTCATGTCTGTCTTAAATTATTTTAATTGGTGTTTTTAATATTTTTCACATTCAGACGTTAAAATGTATACATTTTGCAAAGTATAGATAAGACGTCAGCAAGTAATTATAACGTCATATGTTTGAGGAATGTATTGAATCATGATAAAAACCCGAATATGGAAATATTGGCATATTTTAACATTTTGGAGGTCTCTAATACAACATGTTTAATTTTGAAATTGATTTTTTTTTAAATATCGCATTTAGTCCACATGACAGATATTATTATGGCTGAGTAATAACAGCTGGCTTCGCCTGCTATCGGACAGGTTCAGATTTTCGAGAAAAAAACGAGAAAAATAGACCGGTAAATTTTTACTTTATAAAAAACATGACTTTTTTGTTCTTTTTATTTAAATGAAATTTATTTGGATTTATTAAAGAAAGGTTTTGAAAGGAATATTAAAGGCAACCCTTTGTGCGATCTTCGATCACACTTACCCACTTGTTTTATTTTCTTCCATGTCAGTTACAATGAAATTTTATTGCGTAATATAGAAATTGCCAACTAAAATTTGTTGCCTCTTGTATCTTAGGACAAAGTACAACTTCAAGTTATTTTATTTTCTGGGGGGGGGGGGGGGTATATTTTGATATCATGGTTCTTTAAGAAGCAATAACTACTTCCTTGTAATCTAGATTTTAGTATTAAGCGCAACAAAATAATGTTTCTGAAAAGAGTTTTAAAAAATTGTTCACCTTTAGAAAAGATTTATGAATCATGTGTCAAAGAACAGCAAATCGAAATTGCTGCATATTTTGAGTAAAAAATGTAATTAGATGTAAATTTTGTAAAATAAAAATAGATTTAAAAAATAGCATTTCTTAGCATTTTTAATTAATGAATGTATAATTTATATTTAATATTTAATGTATTTTTAAGAATGTTTATTTTTAGTACGTACAATAATCCATTAAATGCATAGCTAATTGAGGTTATAGTATTTTCTCTCATTTATTCGACGCTTTCAGCTATACGAACTTTTTCTTCGGTAATTTTAGAATCGTGTAAGCTATGAGTCGTTGTATTCAAATGTTTCGCAAAGAAAAACAAAAGAAAACCTATGATATCCTTATTGTATAAATGACAGATTTGATTGTAATCGTTGCACGTAAAATGTGAATAAGGGGCACATATTTCTTGCGATCAAACTTAACGTCGAGTGATAATGTTTTATTTATATTTGCATAGATAGCTGTAAATTAACCATAAATGATTCAACTGGTAAAAATAAAGGTTTAACTTTTTATATATTTCAACTTCCTTCACAAGCAGCAGTTTCTTCACATATTTCGAGTAGCGTGTTTTGGTGGTATACATGATCCTGAAAATGAAATTTTACAATAAACATTTCTCTAAAAAAATACCAGTGCTTGGCACCCCTTGAAAATATTTTCACTGAATAATTCAATTTACAAAAAATATAGTAGATCCCCCCCCCCCTTTATTCTATATATGATATACTTTAAAAACTATTTTAATAAACTATATATATGTGAATATACTTTTAAAGATAGGTAACAGAAAAATTGTAAATTGTGGGAAATTACAGTAGAACCCCTCTTTTACACAGCATGGAGAAAATTCTACCAGTATTTTATAAGAGAATTTTTTTTTTTTTTTTTCTGGCGGTCATGATCAGTGAAAATATACTGAAATTGTCTGGAATTGCTTTCCTGCGAACGGCTGCAATATAGGTAGCTTTTTACTTTTTGTAATGAAAGCTACCTAAAAAAATTCATGCTTGAAAATTATTGTAAAAATCAGTAAATTGTGATGCTGTTTACAAGCAAACTGCAATTGAAAGTACAGTTTCTAAATCCAGCAAAAAAGTTCGTTATGCAAAAAAATCGTTAAATAGAGAGATTAAGCTTTACAGATATTTTAAACTATATAAATACAAATATTTAATCAATAAACACTAAATATAACATAAAAAGTAAATAGTTACAATTTTTTTTTTCTGTTGTCAGTGTTCGCCTTTCTCGAGTCGATGCCGATTTTTAAACCTGAGCCTTGCGAAAATCGTGAAACGGCGTGCAGAAAATATACTTTTTTGAAGGGTTAACTTTCGTTTTTTTAAAATCAAAGGTGGCTTTCAAAAACGCAAAGTCAGATCTTTAATTTGGCGAACTCGGTTTTTCCGTATATCTTGTAGTCCAGCGGATTCGGGGTTCGGAAAATGGGAGTAAATAAAAAAACTTGAATTCGACGCTTTTTTGATTATTATTATTATTATTATTTTGAAAGAGTTAAATGTGAAATTTTTTTCGAAACGACCGGATCGTTCGAGACGTAAAAGTGCGTTCTTTAAGAATATGTATACGGTTTTTCCGTATTTCTGGACGTTCCCCCGTGGCGAATTTAGAAAAACGCAAAAATAAACGGACTGACTGGCGATTTACTTCTTTTCTCTTCACGAAAGGCACGGAAAAAGGCTTCTGAGCATGCGCGCGCGGATTTCGGAAGAATGCTTTTTTGTTTGTGATCTTTGAGCAGTTTTTAATTAATAACTACCCTAATTTTCAAAATATTAAAATTCTGAGACTCAGGTGCACCAGGAGAGACCTTAGACTATCATCACCTAAATTTCAGACTTCCAGGAGCGTCAAATTTTCCTAGCCATCGCCAACAAACAGACAGACAGATACACACACACACGCACACAGACAGAGCGAAACTTTCTTTTATTTGTATGGATATCAATTTCTTTTAGTTATTGTACACTGTAAAAAAATTTTCCTGAAAAAAAAACGGAAATTGTACTGGCAATCGAGACACCAGTACTATTTCCGTATTTTAACGAGAAAAAAAATTCCGTTAAATTCCAGGAAATTTTCCGTGATTTCTGAAATATCCGTTTTTAAATTTCCGTTTTTTAACAGATATCTTCCGTATTTTTTAGATATTTTTATATCGTTAAAATAAATTTTATAGGACCAAAAAAAAAAAAACTCCAAGAACATCTTATAACACTTTCTATTTTTTCCTTTCATTTCTGTGCGAGTTTTCAGTAAATAACCAACACTTACCATGAACGGGTTCGAACGCGGAAACTTCTGTGTAGTTAACTGGCGGGCTGTACCATTACGCTGAGACCGGACACTTCGTTCCCTCAAATGTTGTTATTTATTTTAGATACTTTTAATGATGCAAAAATTTGAAGGTTTCATAGTTAGATGGATTTTTTCAATATTTTATTTCATAATTTTTAATATCTTGCTTTATTATTTGATGCTTTATAACAGATAAATTTTTTTATGTATTATATGCGTAAAACATTGTATTAAGACTAATGATTGCTTCTTTTTACAATAGTACATATACTTTTTAAAATTATTTGTCTGTTGATCTATTTATTAATTCCAGTAAAAAACCATAATTATCTTATGTAGACGTATTTATTACATGCTATTAAAGTAAATTTTCTTTATCTCTTATTTTAAAAACTTATGTGAATAAACAATTGTATAATAAATTAAATTATTATCTTTTATCTTTTCTGAGAGCTTTTGTGTACGATTCTGTTAAACTGAATAATTTTAAAAAATCTAAACAAAAAAGTAGATTTTTAGAGAAAATTTTGAAATCAATGACTTGGACTTGATAATTTAGTTTAAATTAATTTAGTTTAATTTATAAAATTATAAACTAACGAAATAAATTATAAACTTTATAAAATTATAAACTTCATTTTTATAAAAGTAAACAAAAAGTTAATAATTATTTTTTATAAATTTAAAGAAAAAATATGAACTTCGTAAAATTATAATTTATAAAATAATAAATTTTAGTTTAATTCACAAATTTATAAGACAAATCAGCTTTGTTCAACACCTACATACCGATAATTTGCAAAAATATTATTTTCAGAAACCTTAAAAATATTTAAAAAAAAAAAAAAAAAAAAAAAAAAGATTTTTAGTGAAAATTTTGAAATTAATGACCTTGGGATAGGTATGTTTAAATTTGGATTTATTAATTTAGTCTAAATGTTTATGACTTCGGTTTGTCTGGCCGTGCTCTAACTCTCGTAAATATTCTCGGATTGCACTGCAATTTTTATATGTTATTGTCGTTATCTATAGCATGTTCCCTATCTAAACTGAAGTGTTGACTCATAGTTTTTTTACAGGGACACTCAAAAGAATTCCGTTACATTACGGTCTATAGGGAAAAATCATTTGCGGTTTATTTTAATGATGTTAAACAATTTCAAACACATTGTAATTGATATATATTACTAAGGTTACAAGAAGCTTAATATGGAATAGGGTGTGAATAGCACTTATAGCTACTTTACAGGGACAGTCAAAAGAATTCCGTTACATTACGTCTATGGAGAAAAATCGTTTGCCGTTTAATTAAATAATGTTTCACTATTTTAAACGCATTGAAATTTATATATATCACTAAGGTGCATTACAAGAGGCTTACTACAGAATAGTGTGTGTATAGCAGTCATCGTTCATTTACAGGGACACACAAAATAATTCTCTACTGTCTGTTAAAAATAATTCCTGAAAGTGCGTTTTAAGTTGCTGAACGCGATTTTAAATTTAACTCACTTTTTGTCTATTACTCGGTGTGTATAAATTCTGTAGATCATATACAGGGCAGCACAAAAGTTCGCGAACACATTTCCATTTATTGACAGAAACTCCAGAAGGAGAATTTTAAACTGTGCTACGCGTTTCGTAACTAAACTAAAATTTAGCATCCTATGTATATACAAATCTATAGATCATATACAGGGCTGAATAAAAGTATTCGGATATTTTTCCGAATATTGTATATGTTGGAAATTCCTGAAATTACGTTTTTAAATACGTTATGCGTTTTCCAAATTGTTTACTTAGATGTTGTCTTTCAGCTTATTAAACGGTAATGATTTGTAAAATTAATTTGGAAGCGTTGGAAAGTGTTACATAATCTATGCTTGACGCATGATTTTTCGTACTTGTTTGCTTTATATTTTAGATTTAACATCATTAGCTATGTCAGAACCAAATTTTTCTTTCGTCCGATGAAAGTAGGTACCTCATTTTTTCCCCCAAATACATAACAACCTTCAAGGTTATTTATAATGGAAGAGAAATGCCCTCTTTCTTTCTTAAAAATGTGTACTTAATCTAACCGATTTATTTAATTTTAAGGAGTTTGCAAACTGGTGGCCATTTAGAACTGCCTATCTTAATGGCATTCTTAACGGCGCGGCGGCGCCAAAACAAAGCACTTATGCTTGGAAACCTGCTTATTTTCATTGCCAAGTTGAATGTCTGCATTCAAGGTGGCGACGAACGTGAAGGTAAAACACACATTTTAAACTCCACATTTTTAAGAGTGATTTTTATAACATTTTAACAAATTCTACTTCTTTCAAGAGGACGGTGAACGAAAAAATATGAATTTATATTTTAGTATTAAAATTGCTTGTTAAACAGGAGCGCCATTTGAAGGTCCGCCCCATGGAACCCGTGCGCGGGACGCCCAAAATCCCGATTTTTTATGACGCACAATTTTTTTTCCATTTGTTTTAGTACCATACTACACTGTAAAAAAAAAAAATCTCAAGCGTCCCGTTTTGGAAAAGGCAACTAGTTGTTTTTTCTGAAACGAATAGATTCATTTTGAGAATGAAAAGTATGACGTCATAATTGATAATACGGATACCATCAGAAAGATTTCCCATCGTTTTTGAGATGTTCCGTACTCAAAACGGAATAAAATGAAACCTGAAAAATGGGCTGTGTTTCTTTTTAGAAATTAAACGTTTCGCTTCAGATGTGAAACGTTCCTAGAATTTTTTACAGTGTATTTGTTAATATGTGTCGAGTAGAACTTAATACCGTAAAACCTGTAAAAACAGAACCTGTCTGTAATGGAAAACGTTTATGATTACCGAAAGGTATACCGCTAAGACAGAATATTTTATCGGCCGCTGGCTATTCTGCCGTTACAGGTTTTACTGTATTTTGTTTAGTAAAACCTGCGAAAATGATATCTGTTGATAACGGAATCCTACCTTAGACGTAAAAATTTCATAGCCAGGACGGAATACCATAACAATTTTAACAGTTTAATCGGAAACCTCTGCAAAATGGAATTTTATTTAGGTTCCTAGTGACTCCGCTTTCATTGATTTTAGCGTTTAAGATTATTGTTTTTATTTAGTACAGTAAAAGGTTACCAAGACGGAATCTGAAGTGACCGGAAAAAGATTCCGTTGTAGAAGATATAATTGTTTGGCATTCTTTCAATAGGAACCCTGAATGTTTTACGTTTAAGGCGGGTACCAGTTTCATATGAATTATTGTATTTTTATGTCCCGCTTTTTAGGTGCGTTCGTAATTATATAAATACGTAGCACCTATTAGTTGTCGTTTGGTCCGTCCGCCTGTCCGCATGTAACAGCGAAAAACTACCTAATCGAAAGGTTTGAAATTTAATATATATATTGGTTGCAGAATTTTGTCGAATCATTTTAAATTTTATGAAAATCGAATCAATGAGTTACATTTACACCGCGACGAGCGTCTTTTACAGAATTTTAAATCTTTTACCACCGGTTTTTCAAAACAGAAATTTACGCCTAATTGAATCGCAGAAATGCTATGATTAAATAAGGCAAAGCTTACAATAAAAATTAACTGGTGGGAATAATGAAGGATTTTGAGCATCTTATGCGTCACATATACGTGTCACTCGTCCTCATCGTGTTAAAAAATGTATATATTCTGAGATAACTTCAGTTGAAATTAGGTTGAAAGCCGAATATCTCAACCCATTAAAGTAAATGAGCATACGAGATTCGTTATTATGAGTCATAAAAATATTAAACCATGGAGGTAATCATTCGTAAAGCAGGACGTCCATGGTAAATTTTGCAGAGCTGTCTGGTGTCGAAAAAAAATTAGCATCTGTAAACGTGGCATACATAATAAGAAAAAAAAAGCATGCTCATTTCGCTCATAGCAGACAGTATATAATTCATTTCACTGAGATAATAAGGATGATTTTTTTTTTTTACTTTGTAAAACTAGTTATAGTACGAACTCACCTCATTTGTTACGTTTAAGGTACAATTTCCAACTTGTTAAAATTTATTTATTTATGTATTTATTTATTTTTGCCCCCCTTTTCCCTCTTTTTGTGAAAGTGGACCTGACAACACTAGATTTGACTAAAATAGAAACATTATCATTAAATGCGCACTTGAAGCGCATAAATTAATAAGTATCAATAATATTTGCTGAAGCCTTGACACTGAAACATTTTTTAAGCGAGACACATTTATCAGTAATGAATTGTTTGTGTACTTTAAAATATAGAAATGAAAATAAAACCAAAGCCAGCCGCATCGGTTGCTTCTAATTGTGCCCTGCACTAGAGTGTTATCCACTCTCGGCTTTTTAAGCACACACCAACACTGTAAAAAAAAATTCGGAAAAAGTTTCCGGTAGGAATAGGATTTCCAGTTGCCGTATAGTACAGGAAACTTTTCCGAACCAACACGGAAAAAAAAACGTAAAAAAACGAAAGTTTTTTCTTTCCGTCAGGAAACTTTTCCCGTTTGATTCAGAAACTAATCTTTAGACACAGAATAAATTCCTGGGTCTTACGGAAATCTTTCCATTCACATAAAGAAACGTTTTGGTAGAACGGTAGAATAGATAGAAAGTATTCCGTTTTAAAAAGGAAAACTTTCCATTCACACTAAGAAATGTCTTGGTAGAACGGTAGAATAGACAGAAAGTATTCCGTTTTAAAAAGGAAAACTTTCCATTCACACTAAGAAATGTCTTGGTAGAACGGTAGAATAGACAGAAAGTTTTCCGTTTTAAAAAGGAAACTTTTCCGAATCAGTCAGTAAACTAATCATGAAAAAATTAAAAATTCCTGTGTAGAATAGAAACTTTTTCTTTGCTTTACGGAATTTTTTTTCATTATGATCGGAAAATTTTCTGCATTGTAAAGAAACTTTTGTTTTAAAGAGTAGGAACATTAACAGATGAAAATATTGCTTTTGGACACTGTTTTGATATCCTTTTATCTCAATTAAATATTATTACGAACTTTTTTGAATACATACACACATTTTAAGTATTTGTTATCATAAAATGCATTACATGTAATGCATTTTATGATAACAAAATATTAAATTTTATGTATGTATGTATTCAAAAAAGTTCTTAATAATAATTAATTGAGATAAAAGGAAATCAAAACAGTGTCCAAAAGCAATATTTTCATCTCTTATTGGTCCTACTCTTTATAACAAAAGTTTCTTTACAATACAGAATCAGCTTGAAATTTTATTTATTTGTTACAAGTATACTGATACGTTTAGCTCATGGGTATTTACATTTTTTTTAAATAAGTATTTTATACAAGGAATGCTAGAGAAGTATCTTTATAAACAAGGAGAAGTAATTCTCGTAAAAGAAAAGTGTATAAATAAATAAAAAGTACACAATGAAATGGATTTTATGTTCATAAAATACATAATATACTTTTATTTTCTTTAGAATATGTGTATATGTTTCCTAGGGGAAAAAAAAAATTAATATATTTTAAGCGATATAAAAGAAAATCCAAATAGTGCCCAAAACAAACCTTTTCATCTGTTGTCTGTATAGCAAAGTGGACTGTACAGAGATGCCAGCTTATTAGTGCCAGAATATACATAGGTGTAGCCAGTGGTGAAGTGTGTGTGGGAGATGATTTCCCCAGGCACTAAATATTTAGGGGATGCCAAAAAACTGTTAAATAAGATATTAAAAACGGAACAAAATATTTTCAATTTGGACTGGATATTTAAAACCCACACTTATGTCATTGGGTGTAGCACAAGTATATGACATGTTGCATGCGTATGAAGTGTATGCAACTAACATTGAAGTATTATTGATGCTGGAAAGACTTTCTATTGCTGTATATCCAAAACAAAGAACATACAAAACATTTTTTAATCACAATAGTGACCGCCCCTCCTTAAAAAACGAGAACTTCCTTTAATTTACGCCTTAAAAAAAAAAAACAATCTTATGGGGTCGTCTTCGTTCTTAAGTTGCACAAAACTCCGAACTTTTCAATATGTACATCTAACTTTGACATTATATTTGCCTCTTTCGGTAACTTTTTCTCAAGGATACCAAAAGGGAAGTCACTTGGTCAAAATGTTTAAGAATTATGAAGTTTAAAGTTTGGAACGCCTAATGTTAAACAGCTTGTGGAGTTTTTTTTATACAATTCAATACTTGACGTAATAATTTTATATTCATATATTTTATTTGAAGCTTTTCGAAATCTATTTCGATTAAAAAATTATAGATTATGGTTTATTTTATGGTTTAATTTATAAAAAAAAATGTATTTTTAAATTAATTAAAAAAATTAATTTTAATAGAAATAGATTTCTAAAAACTTCAAATATGCAAATCAAAAATCACAGCTGATTCCGCTAAGTAGTTTTTAAGTTATGCTTAAAACACTACCCACATTACAGTCTGATTTGCAACGATTACAGATTAGGAGTTACAAACTTTAAATTTTCATAATTTCAAAACTACTTGACTGAGTGAATTCCAGTTTGTTATCATAGGGCAACATTTACTGAAAAAAACAAACATGATGCCCCAATTAGATGTATCTATTGAATTTGCTACAATTTCGGCATGAATTTAAGCTTATTTAAGCCCTCTAAGCTTATTTTTTCTTTAATTAAATTTAAAAAGACAGTTTCCAGAAGAATAACTTTGTTTTTTACTGTGACAGTTTGGAGATTAAATGTTTTTTGTCCCCAAATACATATGATATTTCAAATTTGTCACTTTTTATACCCAATTTGTGTCACAGAGACACTTTCCAATTAGGAACATTGCTGCACCTAACTATTATAACCCAATTTGGGTGCTTTTCTGCTATTACACACACCATACACACACAAAAAAAATCCAGAAACTATTTTATAAATTTTGAAAATTTATATAGAGCAGCATTGAAACTTTAATTTTTTATCTTTTATGTGGAAGGTAATTTTTTTCTCCTGTCTAAAACGCCATAAAATAATAATAATAATAAAGTAAATCTAAAAACTTTTGAAGTCATGTAAATTATAAGAATATACAGAATTCAGCTAACCCTAATAAATACGTTGATGATAAACAATTTTCAGAAGCCATACAATTTGAAACTGTACAAGACTTTGAACTTGAAGCTCAACTGAAAATTACATAACAAAAAGGCTCAGTAAATGAAAATCATTTTTTGTTAAAATTTAAATCAGCTATTTTTTTTTAAATTCAAAATACAATTTTAAAATTACGCATTTTAAAGTAAAATAACCTTTACTAAATCATTAAAATTAATAATTAGAAAAGCTCATTTAAATTTATTTGAATTTAAAAATATATAGAGAAACTCATTCACTTGTTTAATTTGAAATATTTTAATCATATAAACAGTTAAAAATATAGTTAAAAAATGGAGCAACAGAAAATGATATAATTTGAAAATGTGAATTCTCTTTTACTTTTGAAAACATGAAATAAATTAAACAAATTGTCTTGTGTTACATATCACTTATTTACACTAACTGCAATTTAACAATATACTTTTTATTGACCTATTCTGTATAAAATATATACCACCTTAAATTACCCCTTTGATAAAATAAAAAGCATATAAACTCTTCATTACTAAAAGCTAAATCTTTTTGTTTTGACCAAATTTCTCGATTAAAAAACTTAAAATATAAAAGATAATGTAAGAATTTTATTCAGAAAAAAAAATGAAATTTTAAACATCCTACTCTAGATCTGGATTATATACAGTATTCCTTTAAACATACCTATTCCAGATTATATACACTACTCTGGAATACAGAATACATACACTATTCATTTAATGAAGTTGGAGCATATATTAAAAATACTTATGATTATCTGGGTATAAATTTCAATGGATCTGAAAAAATTATTCTTTGTTATTAAAATGTTTGAAAAGAAATACCAATTTTCCAGCTTTATGAGTTCTTTATAAGCGATTACAGAGTTTGCAATGAATTAAAGTTTGATTTTTTTTTTATTTAAAATAAAAGAAACTTTTATATCAGGTGTTTGATTTTTTTTAAAGATTTTAAAACTTTAGTTGTTTATTAGTTTACATTTATAAGTAATTAAAATTAAAATTATATTAAAAAATATATAAAAACATTTCAGAGTATTACTAACCATGTAATCTTTATTTTCCGAATCTTTCCATAAATAAAGTACATTGGAATATCAAACCATTTGTTATTTACATGTGCACAATGAAGTCATGAGATATCAACATAAATAACAATAAATATACTTTTGATTGACCTATATTTATTTATTCTAACGTTTTACAAATCCTCACAGAAACTCTCCATGTTTTTGTATTAAAAAATTCCCATAAGATTTGTACATATTTTTTTAACAAATAAATTTATGCTTTAATCTTTTAACATTTCTCAGCTGAGATTCTCTATTTTTAAAATAGAATTTTTATTTTTAAGTGTGATATTTGATTTAAATAAAATTCAAAAAGCAAGGATTTTGAGTTCTGTCTCTCCCAGTCCTTAAATTTACAATGTATTGTTGTCAAAAATAATATTTATAATGAAATATCTTAACCTAAATTTGAAAAAAAAGTGTATTTAAATAAATCAGTTGATTTAAATCAGGATTGAAATCAAGTTGATTTAAATCAATGAACTCTGATTAAAAATTGTTAGACTATACAAGTGTTATTTAGCAATTATTTAATTTAAATTGAGATTATAGTGCTGAAATATAATTTCAATTATATTGATCTAAATATTTTAAGATTTCTGAACTTTCTGTATTATAACTGATTAGATAACGTTGAAGAAATTGGCAATGAAACTATGCTTAGATTTCAAAAGATACCAAAATTTACCAATTGCTGTAAAAAAAGTAATTAAAAAAAAATTCTTTCCAAAATCATGTACTTGCATACAATATTTTAACAAAAGATTATATTGAAGTAAAAGTTATAACACCAATCTGGCGAATCAGCTAAATAAACTTATCAAAAGCCAATTTGATAACTTAAAACCTGCATTATATTTTGAAGAAATAAAATAAGGACTTGTGAATAATACTTATAAACTCTTTAGAAATTAAAAAAACAAAAATATGGAATATATAAGCACTTACTTACAGTGGAAGTCCAGTTGTCAGTTAATATATATATTTTTTTTAAATATAAATTAAAATAAAAATACTTTTTAAAAAAATTCTTAAAAATTAAAGAAATTTTAAAAAATGTACAATACCAGTATTGGACATCTGTTTCCTGCTGGTGAAAGCTATATTTTGATAATTGTATAAAGGAATTTATCACCTCTTTAAAATTTCCATAGGTTACCATGGGATTTCACAATTAGCATTAAAGGGAAAAAAATGATGACACAGAAATATAGTAGAAAAACGTGATAATTTTACAAAATGTAACAAATAGAGATTTAGCAGACTATCAAATATTCGGCTGAGTACTAACTTTTTAAAAAGTATATTGATTACAATTTTTTTTTATCATGATTAATAACAAAGAAATAAATGTTTGTGAGTCTTTTATTCCTCAATGGCAGATCACTTAATAGCAGAATATTAAAAATTGCAAATAATTCAGAAAAAATATCTATAAAATAAGAGTGCATTCAATAAAAAATCGGTCTTAGCAAATATGTATGTGCTATTTTTTTTTTTTACTTAAACTTATTAAAATAAATCAAGCGCATTTAATTTACACAAACATTAAATTGCACGTATTGACAAAATACAATTTTTTAAAAAATATATAAATTACTCGATTTTTTCTGGCTAACAACAAAAGACAGAAAAAATAAAACAAACATTTATACTGAAAAATAAAATTTATTTTCAACAAAACTATAAATCAAAATGTTTTAATAAAACAAATTACAGCACTGTATTTATGCTATGATTGCTATTGGCTTTTATTCCTTTAGAATTGATGCAGTTAGTAAAAAAGCCTGCCTAGATTCCGGCCTGATAACAGTCTTAATTAAACACCCAGTAGGATGCTACAGCAACGAAATTGACTCAGTTGAACATTTCTCCGAAAAAAGTGTCACACCATCAACATACGAAAACACCTTGACGTCCTTTCTATCATCCTCATTCTCTATTAGGCAAGGATGATCTGTTCTAGCTGTAAGGCGACATTGATCACTGCAGTATTATCCTGTAATAATAACAGTAATAATATTAATTTTTTTTTATTGTACTAATTGCTAGTGACCATGTATATTTAAAAAGATAAAAAACAGCACAAGAGCAAAGAATGATTAAGGGGACACTTCGTCTTCAGCGATAAGTATTTTTAAGAACAAAATATTTGAAAATTTTCCTTTGAATAAAGAATTCAAAATTCATAAAATTTTTAAAAAATTTAAAATTTAAGGAAATTTTTAAAAATGTACTCTACCAGCATTGGACATCTGTTTCCTGCTGGTGAAAGCTATATTTTGATAATTGTATAACGGAATTTATCATTTCTTTAAAATTTACATAGGTTACTATGGGATTTCACAATCAGCATTAAAAGAAAAAAAAAATGGTGCCACAGGAATATAGTAGAAAAACATAACAATAATTTTACGATATGTAACAAATAGTGATTTAGCAGATTATCAAATATTCGGCTGGATACTAACTTTTTAAAAAGTATATTAATTAAAAAAATTTATATACATTAAATTGGAAATAAAATAATAAAAAGAAAAGTGCTCAGTCAAACTGATGGCATTGAGCTCACAGGCTATTCACACTATTTGCATATTATACTCTTATTTCAAAGAAAAAGGGGAGGGGGGGGGGTCATTAGCTCCCCTATTTACGTCCTTTATACTTAACCAATAAACGTCCAAATCTAATCAGGGAAGCGCCTTATCAAAATAAACCGGTATACAACATTTGAAGCAAATTGGATAATTCGGCATGAAAAAACTATTTATCTAAATTAAAATGGACAATTAGTCCCCGTTCCCCATTTATACTTAACCAACAGCCCCCCCCCCCCCCCCCCCAAAAAAAAAAAAAAAAAAAAAAAAAAAAAGCGAATCAGGGAAGCATCTTATCAGAATAAACCTATATAAAAAATTTGAAGCAAATCGGTTAATTCTGCATGAAAAACACATTTATCTAAATTAAGGGGAGGGAATTCGTCCCCATTCCCTCATTTATACTTAACAAATGAACCCCCAAAACTAATGCGGGAAACGTCTTATCACAATGAATCAATATACAAAATTTGAAGCAAACTAGATAATTTTGCATAAAAAACCCATTTATCTAACTTAAGGTGGATTAGCCCCTCGTTCCACCCTTTATTCTTAACCAATAAGCCCCCCAAAATTAATCAGGGAAGTGCCTTATCACAATGAAAATATATACCAAATTTGAAGAAAATCGGATAATTCGGCACGAAAAACCCATTTATCTAAATTAGGGGGAGCATTAACCCCTTTTCCTCCCTTTTATACTTAACCAAAGAACCCCCAAAGCTAATCAGGGAAGCGCCTAATCAGAATGAACTTATATACCAAATTTGAAGCAAATCGGATAATTCTGCATGAAAAACCCATTTATCTAAATTAAGGAGGGGGGGGGGATTAGCCTCCAGTTCCCCCCCCCTTTATACTTAACCGATTAACCCTCAAAACTAATCAGGAAAGAGCCTTATCACAATGAACCTCATACAATATCTGAAGAAAATTCCAATAATTCTGCATGAAAAAACCATTTATCTAAGTTAGGGGGAATTAGCCCCATCCCCCCTTCATACTTAACCAATGAACCCCCAAAACTAATAAGGGAAGCGCCTTATCAGAATGAACCTATATTCAAAATTTGAAGCAAATTGGATAATTCTGCATGAAAAACACATTTATCTAAATTAAAGGGGGGGATCAGCCCCCGTTCCACCCCTTTTATACTTAGCAATTGGACCCCCAAAACTAATCAGGGAAGCGCCTTATCACAATGAACCTATATGCAAAATTTGAAGCAAATTGTATAATTCAGCATGAAAAATCAATTTATCCAAATTACGGGGGATTGGACCACGTTCCCCCCTTTATATTTAACCAATGAACCCCCAAAACTGATCCGGGGAAGCGCGTTATCACAATGAACCTATATATAAAAATTGAAACAAATCTGATAATTCTGAATAAAAAAGTCATTTATCTAAAGTAAGGGGGGGGGATTAATCACCGTCCCCCTCTTTATACTTAACCAATGAACAACCAAAACTAATGAAGGAAGCGCCTTATCACAATGAAGCTAACACATGGGCTGATAAGTTCCTGGTCTAATAAAGAAAACACAACTTTTTAACAAAACTTTATGACTTTATAACTTTAATAAATAACATAACTTTAATAATAAATAATAATAATTTAATAAATAAATAAATAATAATAATAATTTAATAAATAAATAAATAATAATAATAATTTAATAAATAAATAATAATAATAGTTTAATAATAAATAACAATTTTATAACGAAAAAGCTCCAAACAGTGTTCGAAATCATTGACTCATTGTTGTTTTTGGTCAAAAGTCAACACGCGCGGCAGCCACTTTGACAACAGCTTTTTCATAGACAAATGCTCTTTCAAAATAAAACCTGACACGTTTCTTGGATATCTTCAGAGTCTGAGCTATCGCCTGCAACTTCACTTTATGGTTCCCCAAAACGATTTTTTGGACTATTTTTATGTTTTCCGGAGTAATCACCTCTTTTGCGTGGTGCATCACTGGTGTCCGTACGACCACGTTTAAATTCAGCAAACCAGTCAATAATGTTTGATTTACCTGGTGCAGCGTCCGGATAATGCTTATCAAGCCAAGCTTTTGTTTGAACAGTGTTTTTTCCCATCAAAATACAATTCTTGAAATTCTTGTCTATGCATTTTTTTTGTTTATCAACAAAGTTGTTCAAATAAAACCACTCTAACGTTTTATCCACACGGCGAATCATCATGACATCTTTTCTGCTACTTTTTAAAGGTTAGTATTTACTAAAAAAAAGCATCGGTTCGGCAATTGCAACGCCATCTGTGTGCCAGACCGGGAACTTATCAGCCCATGTGTTATATACAAAATTTAAAGGAAATTGGGTAATTCTGCATGAAAAACCCATTACGTAAATTAAGGGGGGATTAGTCCCATTTCGCTCCCTTTATACTTTACCATTGAACCCCCAAAACTAATCAAGGAAGCACCTTATCAGAATGAACCTTTTATAAAAAAAAATGAAACAATTGGATAATTCTGCTTTAAAAAATAATTTTTCTCAATTGAGAGAGGGGGGGGGGGAATTAGTCCCTGTTCTCCCCTTTATACTTCACCAATGTACCTACATACAAAATTTGAAGCAAGTTAGATAATGCTGCATGAAAAACCCATTTATCTAAATTAAGGGTAGGATTGGCCCCCGTTCCCCTCGTTTATACTTTACCATTGAACTCCCAAAACTAATCAGGGAAGCGACTTATCACAATGAACTTATGTACAAAATACGAAGCAAATTGGGTAATTTTGCATGAAAAAACCATTTCTTAATTTTAGAGAGGGGGGGGGGATTAGCCCCTGTTCCCCTTTATATTTAACCATTGAACCCCCAAAACTGATCCGGGGAAGCGCCTTATCACAATGAACCTATATACAAAATTTGAAGCAAATCGGATAATTCTGCATAAAAAACTTATTTATCTAAATTAAGGGGGAGGAATAATCACCGTTCCCCTCTTTATACTTAACCAATGAACCCCCAAAAATAATAAAGGAAGCGCTTTATCATAATGTAGCTCTATAAAAAATATGAAGAAAATTCGGAAATTTTGCATGAAAAACCCATTTATTTAATTTAAGGGGAGATTAGCCCCTGTTCCTCTTTTATATTTAACCATTGAACCCCCAAAACTGATCAGGGAAGCGCCTTATCGGAATGAACCTATATACAAAATTTGAAACAAATCGGATATTTCTGCATGAAAAACACATTATCTAAATTAAGGGGGGGGGGAATTAGCCCCCAGTTCCCTCCTGTAAACTTAACAAATGAACCCCCAAAACTGATCATGGAAGCGCCTTATCAGAATGAACCTATATAGAATATTTGAAACAAATCGGATAATTCTGCATGGAAAACCCATTTACCTAAATTAAGGGGGTGGGGGGATTAATGAACGTTGCCCTCTTTATACTTAACCAATGGACCCCCAAAACTAATGAAGGAAACGCCTTATCACAATGAAGCTATATACAAAATTTGAAGCAAATTGTGTAATTCTGCATGAAAACCCCATTTATTTAATTTAGGGAGGGGATTCGCCCCTGTTCCCCCTTTATATTTAACCATTGAACCCCCAAAGCTGATCAGAGAAGCGCCTTATTGGAATGAACCTATATACAAAATTTGAAACAAATCGGATATTTCTGCATGAAAAACACATTATCTAAATTAAGGGGGGGGGATTAGCCCCCAGTTCCCTCCTGTAAACTTAATAAATGAACCCCCAAAACTGATTAGCGAAGCGCCTTATAAGAATGAACCTATATAGAATATTTGAAACAAATCGGATAATTCTGCATGTTAAACCCATTATCTAAATTAAGGGGGGATTAGCCCCCCAGTTCCGCCCTGTATACTTAACCAATGAACCCCCAAAGATAATCAGAGAAGCGCCTTATCAGAATGAACCTATATACAATATTTGAAACAAATCGGATAATTCTGCATGAAAAACCCATTTACCTAAATTAAGGGGGTGGGGGGATTAATGACCGTTGCCCTCTTTATACTTAACCAATGAACCCCCAAAACTAATGAAGGAAACGCCTTATCACAATGAAGCTATATACAAAATTTGAAGCAAATTGTGTAATTCTGCATGAAAACCCCATTTATTTAATTTAGGGAGGGGATTCGCCCCTGTTCCCCCTTTATATTTAACCATTGAACCCCCAAAGCTGATCAGAGAAGCGCCTTATTGGAATGAACCTATATACAAAATTTGAAACAAATCAGATATTTCTGCATGAAAAACACATTATCTAAAAATTAAGGGGGGGGGGATTAGCCCCCAGTTCCCTCATGTAAACTTAACAAATGAACCCCCAAAACTGATCAGGGAAGCGCCTTATCAGAATGAACCTATGTATAAAATTTGAAACAAAACTGATAATTCTGCATGAAAAACCCATTTATATAAATTAACTGGGGATCAGCCCCCGTTCCCCCTCCCCCTTTTATACTTAGCAATTTAACCCCCAAAACTAATCAAGGAATCGGATTATCAGAATGAACATATACATAAAATTTGAAAATTTAAAATCGGATAATTCTGCATGAAAAACCTATTTATGTAAATTAAGCGGGGGAGGGGGGGGGGTCCGGCTTTGATAACCTGTGAGCTAAAAAAAAAATTCTATTACAATGATATTTCGGGTTCTGTGAACTCCAGAAATAGCAGAATTTTCAGAACATTTATGATTTATATGTTGACATTATGACTCATTTGAACATTTTTTATTTCTTGAAATTTGCACAGTATTAACACGTGCATTTAAATACATGACAAGATTTAGTTAAAGGAAAGCACAAATATGAAATAAAATCAAATTAGATATTTTTTTTTTTTGTTAGAAACCCACATACAAGATAATTTTTATATAAATTAGGATGAAAAACAATACAGAAATGTAACAAAAGCTATTACAGGTTTTCTTTTTCTTTCTTTTTTTTAATTTTTAAATGAAGAATTGAAGCTTTATATTTTTAAAATAAATCCTCCCCCCCCCCCCCCCCCCCCACCTCTACTGACAAAAATTCTCTGTTTGCTTTTTTTATTCTATTTATTTTAAATTATTAGAAAAGATTAAAAGTCATTTTTTATTTTCAAAATAATGTGAGAAAAATAAAATTTAATAAATTAAATTTGAATATACAGGGTGGGGCAGTTGAAAGCTTCTGTATGCAAGCTTTTACAGCATGAATATAGGTAAAATCAACCTCAAGGTATTAAGCATATTCTACTTTACGTTTTTCACAACTGAAATATTGTCTGATATTAAAAGACTACTGAAATTTATTTTACCATATACCATTATAAATTTCGTTATAGCACCCTGACATACATTTCTCAATTTTTTAATCAACATTATAGAATTTAATGGACATTCCTTTTTAATTGAATTTTAATACACTACAAATAATAAAATGTTAAATTGATTCTATAATAATGTGGTACCTGAAAAAAAAAGACAATATATGATTCTGATATGGCATCGAACACAGAAAAATCTCATGAATTTATTTTAAGATCATAGGTATTTATTGATATCTTCAGTGTTGAATTCAGGCATTTTTCTCCGAGAGGGATTTCTGTGGCTCCTGGGGGCATATTATAGAGCTCCGAGGGAGGGGGGGGGGGGATTGCACTTTTTGACCATTAAATCATAAAATCCGAAATCTTCAGAAGGGGTGGCCATTTCAATGCTCCGGGAGAGAGGAATGTCCCCCCCCCCTCCCCCGGCTATCTCCTGAATTCAACACTGGATGCCTTACAGAATTAAACAAATAAACAAGTACCTGAATTTAGAATAAGTTAAAAACTATTTAAAAAGCAGTCTACAAAAATTGAGTTTTTATTAAGATAATATCTAAGTTAGAAATTTCTGGCACATCAAAATATTTTTTTGATTGGGGATATTTTTCTCATAAAAAATAAACTGAGCGGAGAAATAAGATAATATGCATTTTATTTCAGGCTACGCAGCTCCTTAAACATGTTATTCGGTTTGATAATCATGCACTGTAAATATATGGACATATCAAATTCCAAATATTAAAAATCACATAAATTTTAGTACTTACCATTGCGAAGTTAGAACTACGTAGAACAATTGTCCAATATTTAACAACATGGCGTAGGTCTTCTTCATCGAAAATCTCGATTCTGTTCTGTTATCAATCACGTGACGCCACGCCTTTCATACGTCAGCAGAGAGCGAGACTGCGCAGTAAGTCCGGTCAATGCTATTTTCCTAATTTCGGAAACTAATACGATATAAAAAGATTATTTTTATGACTGTAGGAAAACTTTCTGTTGTGATTCGGAAAAAATATTTTATCGGTTGTTTTCCGTATCGTAAAGGAAATTTATCTTTTACGAAACGGAAAAGGGTTGGAAATTTTTTACAGTGAAGAGATTGGAATATATCATATATATAAGATCACATTTCAGATTTTACAAAGAACAGCCGTGGTTTATGTAATAAAATTACTAACTCAAGATTCTGCGATTTTAGGAGACAACTAGTTTTTATGTTATCTTCTAAAGCAAATTGTTTCTTAAGCTAATAAGAATTATTAGAAACACATAAGAACATCGCATGATATTAATTTCCTTGTTGTTGTTGACTTTCGAGAAAATTTCGATTCATTAATGCAAGTTCAATTGCAAAAATATCTAAAATAAGGAAATACACGATCATTATTTAAAAAAAGAATCCAAAATGAACTTATTAATATAATTGATCAAATTGTCCTACAAGAATACATTTTGTGAACCAAAGAGGCTAAGTATTTTGCTGTAATTCTCAATTGTATGCTCATCATCATTCATCAGAAGCAAATCTAGATGGTAATTAGATATGTACCTGAAGATGTATAATGAAATAGTCCATCAAGTATATGTGAATATTTCGAGGTTTTCGAAATTTTTCGAGGTAGGAAGTTGCACAGGTAAAATTTGTACAACATGAACTTGACACATTAGGACTAAATATTGAAAATATCCGTAGACAACGATATCATAACGGTGCCAATATAAAAGGATACACCTTAGAAGTGCAGCAACATCTACAGAACAGCTCGAGAAATTTATTTACACCACATGGGTATGCCACAACCATAACTTAGTTTGAGAGACATGTCCAAAACATGTTTATATGCAAAAACTTTCTTTGGAACTCTGCAGCGTATTTACAATCTGTATTGCATCATCTACTAAAAGAAAACAGATTAGAAACCATGATGGAGATCTGTCTGTAAAACTCTCTCTGAAACACAATGGAGATCTTGAATGGAAAGTATGAAAACTGCACGGTATCAAGCTGCTGAACTTTGTAATACCCTAGAAGATTTGCCAAAAATACTGATGGTGCTCAAGCAAAAAATTATGCTCATTCCTTAGTCAGTCAAATGATAAATTGGGAATTTCTGGCCTCACTTGCTTTCTGGCACTCCGTACTCTATCAAGTAAATTATGTGAGTGAATATTTTCAGAGTGATACCATGGACGTTGCTACAGGGTTATTTTTATTCGAAAATCTTTGTAAAGCTACAGAGGGTAAAAGAGTTCATGAAGACTTGTTTGACGCTGGTGAACTTTCTAAAGACCTAGTTGTTGAGCCTCTATTCAAGATTCGGAGTAGTTGCTTAGGCAAAAATAAAATTATTTGATTATAAATCTGTGGATGAATCTTTGGTAAATCCGAAAGCAGCCTTTTAAATACACTGGCCTCCAAAAGTTAAGGTACAACATGTTTTTCGAAGCTCACCAGACAAAACATGGCAGTGAGATTAAACTTCATAGTTTATATGAATGACAATAATAAGCTTTAAAAAAAACTTACGCAAAAATTACAGCTACCACTTTTATTTTATAGAAAGGAATAGGTATTTGTGAATGAGAGAAAAATATGCAATTATGAAGCTTTCGTAATCTCGCGTGTAAGTTTTGTTGTATTCGAACTATTGTTGTCAGTTTTGTTCGCAACAGCCAGTAGAGTCTAGAAATGTCTAGAAGAAGTCATTTGCCCGATTCATTAAGGTGGCGTGCGGTAGGATGCATGGAAATGGGGTTGTCACAAGCCAATACTACTAGACGGCTCAATGTGTCTCGCAGTGTAGTCCAACGACTCTGGGATCAGTATGAATCCGACGATTCTGTGTCCAGAAGACATGTTCCAGACTGCCCAGGTGTTACAACACCTGCAGAAGACCGGTTTCTAGCTCTTTCGGCCCGAAGGAGAAGACGCACTACTGTGCCGCAACTCCTTGCAGACCACTTTGCAGCATCAGGGAGAAGAATCTCCGCTACTACGGTGCGAAGACGTCTTCACAATACAGGTCTCTATGCAAGGCGACCAGTTGTGTGTGTCCCCCTCAACAGAGAAGGGCCCGCTTATGTTGGGCAAGAGAACATGTTTCCTGGGCCAGATAACAGTGGGTTTCTGTAGTCTTCACAGACGAGTCCAGATTCACACTGGAGAGCGATTCAGGACGTCTTCTGATCTGGAGAGAACAATGCACTCGATACCATCAATCAAACACTGTCGAAACACACAGGTACAGAAACGGTAGAATCATGGTTTGGGCAGGGATCTCACTCGGAGGCCACACTGACCTGCATGTGTTCCATGGAGGAACTGTGACTGGTGCGAGATATCGGGATGAGATCCTTGATTGATATGTGCGCCCATATTCCGGTGCTATTGGTAATGGTTTCATTCTAATGGATGATAATGCGAGACCACACCGAGCTGTGGTTGTTGAGGATTATCTTGAGGATCACGGTTTAGAGAGAATGGAATGGACAGCTCACTCTCCAGACTTGAATACGATAGAACATCTTTGGGACTATCTTGGAAGACAGGTTGCGGCTTTAAGTCCTCCTCCAAGGTCATTAAATGAGCTGGAACAAGGCTTACTCCAAGTCTGGTCAGCGTTACCTATTTCGGTGTCCGACAATTTAATTGAGAGCATGGAAAGTCGATGACGCCAATGCATTCAAGTCCGGGGTGGACATATTCCGTATTAGAACCAGTTTTTTAAAGTTTCTGTCACATTTTACTGCATAATACTGCGATGTACTGATTTCTCCAAGAATGGAATTTTCCACCATGAGTGCTTTTTTGTTGTAATTTCATTTATACTTTTAACTTAAGTAAATTTCTATGTCGCATTTAATAAATAACAGTTTAGCGCACATTTCCTCCAAATTTGTTGTTTCTATATTCATTCATTTGCAAATTAGACGCAAAAAACGGGTTGTACCTTAATTTTTGGAGGCCAGTGTACAATGCTTAATCAAGCGGTAGATAAAGCAGTAGCATCAAAATTTATTTGGATTCTTCTGAGAAATTCAGGATCTGTTCAAGGACACTAAATGAGAGAAAGGAGAAAATTCACCTAATAAAATGTACAGAAGATCTCTAAGTGGGATTGACACAGTATATCTGTATCTCAAAGCTGTGTCTCAAATATATTTTTATCGTAGAAAGACTTCATCTACAGATTCATCTACAGTTTTATAATTTTAAAGCATTTTCTTTTTGCGTAAGCAATTACTCCGAATCTTGAATACAGGCTCAACAACTAAGTCTTTGGCAAATTCACCAGCGTCAAACAAGTCTTCATGAACACTTTTATCCTGTGTAGCTTTTACCATTACAAAGATTTTGGAATAAAAAGAGCCCTGTACCAATATCCATGGTATCACTTTAAAGATCTTTACTCACATAATTTACTTGATACAGTACGGAGTGCCAGAAAGCTAGGGAGGCCAGAAATTTCCAATTTATCATTTGACTGACTAAGGATTGAACATAAATTTTTGCTTGGGCACCATCAGTTTTTTTTTTTTTTCAAATCTTTTAGGACATTACAGATGGTCCAGTAGAGCTGGTCTAAAAAAGAATCATAAAACTATCTGATATGGATAGATACACGCTTTGTGAGAAAATAGAAGCACTTAAAGCCAATTCTATTATTAAATATTTAAAATACGATGCAAATACTTCACTGTAAATATTTTTTCTGGGTCGAACCAACTTTGGTGCTGCACTAGCTGCAACCGTAAGATGGTGAAATCTCGTTCCAACATTTCGAGCTCCGGTTAAACCATAGCTTCAAATGTTGTAACGAGATTGGACCATCTTATAGTTGCAGCTGTTGCAACACCAAAATTTGGTTCAAACAAGAACAAATTATTACAAAAACAACAATAAATTATTATTCAAATTAGCAATATATATACAGAAGTTTCAAACTTAAGATGGTTCGAAACCAAAACAAATCTCGAAAAGAAGTAACATTTTAACTTTTTTAGCTTTAAAAGAAAATTATTTTTTTTTATAAAATGGTGCAAACCGCATGTAAATACGATAATTAGTTCAAAAGATATATAATGCTTTTTATATACTAAAAATATCAACGTTTGACACACAATAACATCGTGTAATAAACAGACGCACGTTTCATGAGTATCCTGGACTCATTTCCTCAGTGTAAATAAACTTAAACCCTATTGTATCCCCCCAAAGCCATGAAAATGAATCTAAAAACCCAAATGAAAAACAACAACACACCGAGAAACTCCTCCAATCTGATTAAGTCGGTTGGTTGGTTGTAGAGGATTCACTATGACAAAGTAACTCAACCCAGAAAGGTGAGATGTACGGTACACTTGAAAAATCATTAACCAGGGAGTTACCAAATTTATGAATATAAACTGCCTCAAAGAAGTCTAAATCTAATGGAGTGTTACATTTCTTAATAATAGTGGCTGAGTCGAAGTTAAAATTATGTCCCTCACTCCAACAGTGACAGGCAATAGAGGACTTTTGTAATTCTTTTTTCTTAATGTAATTTCTGTGTTCATTGAGTCTGAAACGGAGTTGTCGTTTAGTCTGTCCTATATAGGACAAACCACATTGACATTGGATATTGTAAATGCCCCAAAAGTTTTGATGTGAAATTTTATCCTTTAACTGTGAAAAATTTAGTTTATTAACTGGCTTAAAAACAACCTTAAAATCATATTGCCTTAAAATATTAGCTATTTTATAGCTAATGCTATTGTGAAATGGTAAAATAATGAGGTTAGAAAAAGATTCTCGGACATCAGAAGGAACAAGATTACTATTTTTATTTAGACAACGAAAAATTAAACGGTTGATATAAGTCAAACTAAAACCACGATTAATAGCAACAGATCTAATATAATTCAATTCTGTACCAAGGGAAACATTATCAGAACAAATGGAAATTTAATTTCCATACTAAAAAACTAATACTAAAAAAAAATTTAGTAACCTCAGGATTTTTTCTTACAGTGTACGTTTTAAATGTATTTAAATTGATATATCAATGCATCTAACTTTCTAAACATGTGATATGATTGAATTAATCTAACTTTCTATGCAAGGTAAAGTTATGAAATTTTGTAAAATGTTTTTCAATTATATGTTTTTTTAAATTGACTTCGGGATTTTTTTCTGTGAGAGAAATTCTAGAAAACATGATTCTCATAGTAAAAAGTACTCATAATAAAAGACATTTTTCTTTTAAAAATTATTAATATTTTAAAATAAATATTTTTCTTAATCCCGAAAACAAATTAATATATTCTTTTTTTCTATATTAAAAACTGAAAAAAAAAAGCATTCAAAAGAGTCATTTTTTCAGAAAATATATCAAATTTTAAACATGGATGATTTGTTTAAAATAATTAAAAATTAATTCGTTTTTAAAGAATTTGTATTTGAAAAGAAATACATATGTATATACATTTAAAAAAACAAGTAAAAAAATATTCAAAATGTAAAATTTTGTAACCCCAGAAAAAAGTGAAGTCTAAACTATCATTTTTATAGAAATACTTCTACGGCTAGCTTAATTTTTTACTTCCATAAAAAGCCATGCCATTAAAAGCATTGCCTTTTTACCAAACTGCATTTTCCGCGCATTTCAAGCATTGTTTCGAGAAATATGTTCATGAAAATGATTTGAACGGATTGAGCGAGGCTAGCCTCGGGATTGAGAGGGTGACGTCAGGAAGGACATAATTATGTGCGAACGGGTATGCGTGGGCAGGACAATCCATCATGGTAAAAGGAAACACTCCATTTATGTAAACGAGACTCATTTCGAGGCCCGGATTTATTTGAACTCTTCTCATTCAGGCCGATGCACACAATAATGATCTCAATGCATATTCTGTCCAGAATAATTAAGAGTTGCAAAGGCTAGAAAAAAAAACCGGTTTAAACCTGGGAATAAACCGGTTTTTTTTGGGAATAAATTTGGATTTTTGGGAATAAACCAGATTTTTTTGGGAATAAACCTGGTAACAAACCGGGTCTATTGGAAATAAACCTAGGAATAAACCAGTTTTTTGCAACTCTAAGAATAATGTCAAAGAAATTACACATCCAGACAAGTGCCTTATGAACTTTCCCTCTACTAATATAATAATTTTTCGTTATATTGGCCATACCTGGGGACAAGCGCCATACAACCGGGAGCATTAAAACTTCAGAAATACGATAAATTATCGGCACGGTCCTAGGGATGGGGTGACATCCTCGGTGCACGGGTCGGGTACAACCCGAAATATTCAAACCCGAACCGAACACGAAGCGAAAGAAAATTAAATCCAAATTTTAATACAATTATGGGAAAATAGTCCACAATTATTATCTCTAATATCAATTTTATCTTTTTTGTATAAAAATGAATACTTATACAGGACCCGTCAAAAGGAATCACACATGTGTTTTGGTCAATAACTTTATTTTTACTCTGTTTATATTCAAAATTTTAATGTCAAAATAAAGTTTGGAATATGCATAAGATTATAGTAAAAATGGTTCAATATGTTCCTCTCATTTCGAACCTTCTCCTGAAACCTCTGATAACCTCAGGAAAAGTGGCTGGCGGAATGTTTTCTAGCACCTCTTGAGTTGGTTGTTCTAATTCCCCGAGATTTGATAGTGCATTTCGATAGCATTTATTTATCCGTCAGATATCCAGGAAATAATCACATGGATTAAGGTCAGGGGAATACATAGTGGCTACTGAACATGACATCCATAGCGGCTTTCGAAACTGGGACTGATTACTCTGTCATGAAAGTGTTCTTTAATGATGTCGTGACTTACGTGACAACGGCGAGGAGCTGCTCCATCTTGCATAAACCATGCATCACCTTTTTTGGTCATGGAGTAATTAATGGAATACCATGTTGATGTCCCTGAAGGTTGTGATTTAGTGCCGGCACTAATTCACACCCGCAGAAAAATGTCTGAACACTGATTTTAGGTATATTTAAGATAATGATCCCGGGCCCAGGCCACGCCACGCCGGTCAGCTAGTATATCTATAATAAGACCACTAACAAGGGAACCACTTACCTGGTGCATTTTGTAGCCCTATACATAAAAGTTAGGGAACCGATAAAATTTCTCTGTTAAAATCATATTTTACATATTTTTTTTATAACTGGATTTTAATTGTTAGGTTTACGACAAAAGCGAGTTAAGTCGCAAAGTATGGTGCTACGAATCCAAACCACTACTCACTGCTCACACACAGCAAACCACTGTAACATTCGGCCAACAGTGTTGAATTCAGACACTTTTCTCCGGGAGGGATTTCTGTGGCTCCGGGGGGCACATTATAAAGTTCTGGGGGGATTACACTTTTTGACGATTAAAAGCATACAATCTCAAATCTTCTGCGGGGGACATTTCAAAGCTCCGAGGGGGAATGTCCCCCCCCCCGAATTCAATACTGTCGGCCAAGGTTGCCGATAAAATTCTACAGTAACAAACATAGCCAATTTCGTGCCGCGCCGCCAAAAATACAATTATAATGTTGTAATTTTTCAAAATCAAATTTGTAGGTTCTTGCAGGAATTTTAAAACTTTTTTCAATATTTTATACTTATTATTGACTAATTTGTATTTTTAACTGCTTTAAAAATAAACTAGATGGTACCCGTCAAAACTTGACGGAAAAAATTACAATAACAATATTAGTAAAATAAGCTTCTTTATTACATAAGTAGGGGTGCTTATGAAACAATCTTTCAAACATTTTATTTAAAAAAAAAAATCCCCCAGTGAATTACGTTATTATTTCCGATGCAAACTCTAAACAAACAATCCGTAAACAAAATGGAAATCAGTTTGACATTACCGCCCTATTCCTCACGGCAAGAAAGAAAATTTCCTGAACCTATGAAGTATCATACAAATAGAATATCCCTACGTTCATCTCATATTCAGTCAATAAAATAACATATTAAATAAGGCACACATCCCCCCCTTGTGATAATGCAACCGAATGAGCTCCTATGCGCATGTGCATTGCATCTCCCCAAACGCACCGTCGAAATTCGACGTTAAAAAAAGTTTTAAAATGTTTTGATCAAAATTTTTAAAGTGTCTTCTTTAATCATTGTTCGTTTCAAATCCATATCTTCTGAAACGCATCCATTGTTTTAAGCTAATCAATTTTTATGTAAAGATGAAGAATTTTTTTTACAATAATAAATCAATCTACAGAAAAAGAAGATTTTTAATGTTTTCAAGTGTAATTTATTTGTATGGTTTCTTCATTCCTTTACATAATCAGGATGATTATTCCTTTTCCATAATTAAGAGAAATAATGTAAATAAATAAATATCCAAGATTATTTTTGATTCTGTTTTCATTAATATATTGTAAATTTTATTGTTAAAAGTTACTGATAAATGATACTTTAGTAAATGGGGCTTTTCTTATTTTCTTCTTATTATTATTTTTATTTTTCTTTTTTTGAGATTTAATGGCAACATTCTTCCGTTTGTTTATTGGGCGCTACAGTTTGGCGAATTATTTGAGGTACTTTTCGGTTAGCAGGGCGCCAATGAAGTATATATGTATGTATATATATATATATAGTATATATATATAGTATATACATACATACATACAAATATATATAATGTATATAGTTTTGTTTTTCTAGTATTGAATTTATGTGGTTTATAGATTTTGGTTGGCTTTTGTGATAATGATTCTGCAAGTAATTTTCCATTGGAGTTTATTATTATGTATATATATATATATATTACTGGCGCCGGCTAACCGAAAAGTACCTAATTTGCATATAGTTTTTTTTTCTTAATGAGACGACGGGATAATGCACGGAATTTCGACGGGATAATGAATATTTTTGATGGTACCAGAATATTTTTCTGTATTTTATAGTTATATTACGAAATACATATTTTATGATTTGCTGAATCCCTTATTTGTTTACTTTTTCATGCATTATATTATTGAAGGTTGTTAGTTCTCTTATTCGTTTAAATATACCCTATACTTATATAAAAATAGCGTGTGTTCTCTGTGGTGCTTCGCATAAACGTTGTAAAATTCAGGTTATTAGATTTTATCCAACTTTGCTGTTATAACAGTTGATGAAGCAGCCATTTTCGGCGATTTTTTTGTTACCTGTAAAATGTTTGTTTTTGGTATAGCCCGAACTAAGAAAAAATTGAGTACTTTTCCATTATACGAACACCATTGTCGCCAAACATATATTTACATGTATGACATGGTGTCGGTATAACGGAAAAGAACCAAAATTCGCGATCGATCAAATAATTGAATTTCGTTAAACATTAAATTTTCTGGTACTTTTCTATTATCCGGTCGACCACTTTTCATAACAAAAAACTATCGCCAAACTAAAATTAAACGCCGAAAATGAAGTGCGATTTACTTGATGTCAGAAGCATTATACGTGTTTGTTACGTCATAAGTGGTTTTTAATTCGAGATTTGCGTCTATTTTCCTTGTGTTTTACTGATTTATTAGTTATTTCATTAATTAAAATAACAATTGTGTCCATAAATTCATGTATTTTATTTATTTATTTATTTTGATATTTCAATGGCAACGTTCTCCCGTTTATTTGGCGTTACAGTTTGGCGATAGTTTTTTGTTATGAAAAGTGGACGACGGGATAATAGAGAAGTACCAATTTTCTTATTTTTAATCTGAGAAAGAAGCAATAATCATGGATTTAATTAATTTTGCAATATGCGGTGCAACCAAAATAATTTTGATTAAATCAGTACATATATCGCAGACGCACTTGGGTTATTTTTTGGCGCCTAAATGACGATTTTTGCTTTGTATGGCAACCTGGTGTTTTATAATAAATTTGAATGTGTGTGTAAATAAATAAAATAAAATAGGTACTTTTATGTTAGCTGGGCGTCAAGGATAACTCTCCAAATCTTGTTTCAATTGGAATCATTTAAATTGCAACATTTTACGTGAGATTTGTTATTCATATTGATATGTTTACGTTTAGATATTTTATTATGATTATATTCTAGCTAATTAAGTTTTTTTTTAAGATTTTATACTACAATGTTAAAATATTACCTAGTTGATATTAGCTAATGTCAAAAGATTGGCGAACCACAGAGTTCAGGGAATAAACTCTATGCCCTCAAAAGTGGGAGTTGTCGACTTTATGACGTTATAAGCAGAAGTAAATGTTTAATTGAAAATTACAGCTAATTAATTAAATTTTCGAACAAACGAATGCACGATAACAAATCTGTGTCCAAATATCTTTCATTTAAAAAAAGAATGGTGTGATTTGATGCAGTAGTTTGTTCTGACGGATTGTCGAAAGAAATCGCTTAGCGTTTTAAATACATAGATAAATAAATAAATAAAAAAATAAAAAAAACTTCAATGTTAATAGTCCAATAAGTGGTCTCGAAAATTGAATTTTCAGAAAGTTATGCTGCTGTAAAATCAAAAAATACGATTTTAACAGAAAAATTTTATCGATTCTCAAACTTCGTAATATAGGGCTTTAAAATACCACCATGTCTCAATCCTAAGTGCGACCTGCACCAAAAGTGGCTCCATTGTAAAAGTAAATTTTGTATGTAAATTCATGAGTCAGTTCTGTGGTTTGAAAAAAAAAAATAAAATAAAATAACAGACCACAAACGTTTCTGACGGAAAAAAAAAATATTTTCCTTTACGATTTTTATGTTCCTTGTCACCATTATAGAGAAGTGTAAATTAATACTATGACAGTTATTTTATTTTTCAAGCGAACTGTTACAAATTATAAAGCCGCAAACTTCCTGTGTGCTTGGTGACGAAATCTGTAACCTCATACTGAAATCAAGAAGATGCGAAAAGGCTAATAACCCCACCCCATTAGAAAATCTCTATATGAAAAATTTGATATATCGCGTTTACTCGCATATTTACCACAACCCCTACTTTTCGAAAGAAATTTCTATAAAAAACGAAGGTTAGCGTAATTTTCGCACGGACAGTATGAGAAATCTTAAATTACTGAAATGGAATTCCATATTAAGAGGAGGTTCTATTTCCACGCATGCGCGGTAGCGTATTACTGGTTATTTTACTGTTTTATTACTGTTAATTTTACGGTATAAAACTGGCAGTTGGGATGCCAGTACTATACCGTAAAATCAACATTTTTTTCCCCCTTCAATGTTACAATGAGGACCGATGATGATGTTATTTTGAGTGATCTTTTTCGCTTTGTTTGCTTTTTTTAACACTCTATTAAATAACTTTTCATTTCACAGAAAACTCTTTTCATTTTCAACTCATGCATGTATTTTTTTTTCTGTATCTTTCCTTTACAGCAGGCCTGTCCAATCTTTCAGTGAGCCAGGGCGCACCTTAGCTTGTAGCACACAATCAAGGGCGCCATTATTCATATGATTCGAAAAGTGCAAGAATATTATTTCCCTTTAGCAGTGATAGTGATTCCCACATGTGTACAGGATACACAGACAAAGTGGTATGCGTTATTAAAATGGTATGTACAGTGGTTAATCATTGGCGTCCTAAGTTCGAGTTGGCTCATCTAAAAAATTGAACAAAAAACAAATCATAGTAAATTTAACGTTAATTTTTTCTGAGGTTTGGAGATGAAAAAAGGGGGGGGGGAAGGAATTTTAAGGACTTTTGCATGTAAAGGAGGCAAAAACCTTAATAACACCTGTAATAAAAAAAGTATGCAAATATTAATTATTTTAACGCAAACAAACTTTGGAGACGGAATTTTGTTTAAAAAAATCTAGAAAAATTAAGGGCGCCAAGAAAATCTTCAAAGGGCATCATGGCGCCCGCGGGCTCCGCGTTGGACAGCCCTGCTTTACAGTATATAAAAAAAATAAGAATGTTTTCAGCTCTCAGTGTCACTGATCCATCTTTCTTCAAAAATTTTCTAAGCAGGGAGACAATAACCTGATCTAACAATATAAAAATAATTTCCAATATATATATATTTTGAAACTGGTTTTCGAAAAAAAACATGAGTTGTAACCTATAAAAATTTAAACAGGATTAGATTTCTAAAAGTTTTAAATATGTGAATCTAAAATTGCAGCTCATTCCGCCATGTGGTTTTGAGTTATACGAGGGAAAGTCATTAAGTAAGTCACAAAAGATAATTAAATAATAACTTACTCACTAAATAATAAATATGAAAATAACAATAATAAATAATAAATAATAATAAAAATAATAAATAATAAATAATAATAAAAATAATAAATAATAAATAATAATAAAAATAATAAATAATAAATAATAAATAATAAACTAATAATAAATATTCACTTCAAAACTATTTTTATCTCTCAACATGTTCTCCACCACTATTTATGCACTTATATCATCGTTTTATCAGTGTCCCAACACTAGCTGCATAACATTCTTTGGGTTGCTGTCTCAACCACATTAGGACTTCAAGTTGAACCTTTTCATCATCTGTGAACATCATCTTGCTTCCAAGATGGTTTTTTAGTGGACTAAACTGATGAAAATCGCTTGGGGCTAAGTCGAAGCTTTATGGTGGATGTTGAAGAAGTTGCAAGATGATTTTCACAGATGATGAAAAGGTTCAACTTGAAGTCCTAATGGGGCTGAGACAGCAACCCAAAGAATGTTATGCAGCTGGTGTTGGGATACTGATAAAAACGGTGATATAAGTGCATAAATATTGGTGGAGAATATGTTGAGAAATAAAAATAGTTTTGAAGTGTTGAAAATAGTTTTTTTTACATTGTAAGTTATTAGGTAGCTTTCAATACAAAAAAGTATAAAGATACCTATTGCAGCCGTTCGGAGGAAAGCAGTTCCGGAAAATTTCGATATATTTTCACCGATCATGACCCCCAGACCCCAAAACCCCCCTCCGTTCAAATGTTGATTTATATATATATATATATATATATATATATATATATATATATATATATATATATATATATCTGATCTATGTCATACGATAACGCTCGTATTTATAAATCGATTTTGATGAAACTAGTTGTGTGTATTAAGGTCACCAATGTCTCGGCCGAGTTCGTTGGCCAGCTTGGTCCGCCATTTTGTTTCAAGATGGCGGCCATTTAAAAATTTAAAACTAAAATAAATATACAAAAAAAGTTAAAAATTCAAATTTATTTTTTAATTACGTGTTAGGCCTTGATACAAAGATTCCAGAGCATTTTTTGGTTTACCTCTATCTTTAAAAATGGCTGATATAGAGCAGTTTGAAATTCTAGGGTGGCTGACATTTTGAAACAAAACAGCACATTAACGTGATTACTCGCAAATTATTTTCTTTCATTGTTGTAATAATTTTCCCAATCATACGCATAAAACTATATATTCATATCCGTTAGCGCCAAAATTGGCGACAAAAATGGCAAAATTTGTGACATTTGGCGAAATATCGCCAAATTTTGGCGACCAAAATAAGTCTTTATAAATGAAGCCAATTTGGCTATTGCTCAATAAGTTGGCGAAATTCTTATTAAAATTCAGTATTGACGAATCTATTGTAAACGTTTCTTTGCATTTTAACTTGCTGTTTTCGTGTAACATAGCTAAAATTTTAAAACGAAGATATAGGAAAGCTACCTTTTCCTCCCGGTACAGGCCGGAAGGACTTTTATTTAACTATATTTTGTAACTTACTTAATGACTTACCCTTGTACTTTAAAAACTACCTCTATTGCAATCTGTTTTGCAACGATTAAAAAGAAATTAAACATAACACAAGTTCCAAACTTTAAACCTTCATAATTCCTACGCTATTTAATCGAATGACTTCCATTTTGGTACATCTGAAAGTAAAATTTATCGATATAAAAAAAACCTAATATACTGTCAAAATTGTGTGTTCGTATCGAAACTTTCAGAATTGGGTACAATATGAACAGTATACACTTGAGACAGTATGAGGGGCGGGGTGACTACTGTAAATTTAGAAAATATTGACTTGCTTTTAGATGTAAAATACAAAAAAATCCCATTCTCCAAATTTCAATATTAACTGAGATTCACAGAATGAATTTAGCATATATATGTCTAAATTATAAGTTGTCTCTGTGATAGTAGGAAAAAAATAATTATGCAGTGTACTTCTAAACTAATAAAACGAACTTTCACTCGATTGTTATATTTATGTGGGAACTAGTATTGCTAGATTCAATGTCACAAAAAGCGGGACAGGGAGACAAAAACGTGGGACAGCGTCTCCTAAATAAATAAAATCAATCAATAAATAAATAAAAATAAATAAATTGCACATACAATAAATTACACAATTAGATACAAATTTTTTGATTAAATTGTATGAAGTGATCTATTTTTTTATTGCTCAGGGGAAGGGCGGGGGTGACTACTGAACATTGAGAAAAATATTGACTTGCTTTAGATGAAAAATACAAAAAAAAAAATCCCATGCTCCAAAGTTCAATATTAACTGGGATTCACAGAATGTATTTAGCATACATGTCTGAATTAGAAGGGGTCTCTCTAATATTGGAAAAAGAATAATTATACAGGCTACTTCTGAACTAATAAAACGACCTTTTATTGGTGATAATACGCATCAAGACAAACAATTTTTGTAGATGAAAACTGGGTCTCAATCCCCTTAGCAAGAAAATGAGTTTTGCTGACAACCGGAACTTCGAAAATTTTCTTGAAAAGGTCTTAACTTTCTCTCTCTCTTTCTTTTTTTTTTTCTTTTTGTTTAACCTGTTACATTTATATGGGTGTTGACATTATCAAAGGCTTTCTTATCTTAGTAGACCTATGCAAATTACTGAAAATAAACATAAAAAAATAACATCCGAAGTTTTTTAAGAAATCCTTTAAAAATAATGTCTCAAACAGATTTTATAGCTTAGCCGGCGACGGAGATCCTTATTTAACCGAAAGCATCAGAAACTATAGCGATTTCATGAGTTAGTAATGGGGAGTTGTCGTGTGCAGATACTGAACAGGATTTTTGGTGATCCCTTCTCTTTTGTCTTTAACACGTCTGCGTTCTTTAAGACTGGGTTAAATATCTTTTTTATGGGATCGAAAACTTTATCCGATTCAACTCAGAAGACGATTCTTTTTTTCCGAATTCAGATTTAAACAAATGAGTTGTTTTTATTCCGAAAGTGGCTGGAGCGAGCGAAGAGAAAACTGCGCCCGGTGCAAAATTTGAATTTTGCCCTTCCACCACCCCCACTCCTTGTCTTTGTGATGTGCCACAAAATTGATAAAGTGCAGAAACAGAAATAAATTCTAATGAATAATTATTTCGCGTTCATTTTGGAACTTTAAAATAGGTTTAATTTTAATTCAGAAATTCCAAACAATTTAAAAAGTATAAGATAAAATTGCAATTAGTTGTTAGATAAATCATAATGTTTTCCGAAAAAAAAAAAGAAAAAAAAAAGACGAAGAGAGAAAAAGAAATTTTCCGGAAAATGATCGACGGCCAAAAAGTGAATAAATAAATAAGACCGTGGTTGGTATTATAAATTTGGTGCCTCCTCAATTCCTGCGCCCGGGGCGAAGGCCCCCTTCGCCGCCCTCTTCGCATAGCACTGGAAAGTGGTTCCGATCTGACAGCCTGATTACCGCCGGGGCAAAATTCCACAAGTAAAAAATAATAGGAATATTCGCCTTATTTATGACAAAAATTCATCGGTGAGCTGTGTTGAATAGTGTGCGCAGCTTAGCTTTGAGGGGCTTATTAGTATACATTTATTTTACGCCCAGTCTACACTGCAAAAAATAATTGTTGATTTTACAGTATAAAACTGGCACCCCAGCTGCCAGTATTATACCGTAAAATTAACAGTATTAAACAGTAAAATAAGCAGTAATACGCTGCCGTGCAAGCAGTAATACGCTACCGCGCATGCGCGGTAGCGTATAGCTATATAATAACTAGACTGAAGCGATTACCTATGATTAAAATAACGAAATTGTTATTATTATTTTATGGTTTAATTTTCCTAGAAAGTGCAATTAAAAAAAATCCCTGACGGCTCGGCCTACAGGCACAGGTAGATTTCGAAGACGCAGACCGTGGGACGCCTGTTTGTTGGGAATTGCGGAAGAAATTACCTTTCTGCCATGATTCGACAAATGGAAGCGCCCACTTCGAAACCTAACTTGTTTGCAGGCGAAACCTTGGAGCCATTTTTAATGATATCAAAAATCTGTCATACATAAATTTTCGGCCCTTTTCCTAGAAGTAATAATAACTTTAAATGGATTCGATACGTATCAAAATTAAGAAATTAGGCGGGGGGCTTCTGTTTTCACAAAAAGCCCCCCATCCCCCCCCTCCCTTGGTTCGATTTTGCCCATTTACGAACTTGACCAAGATTTTATGCCTCTTGATTTTATGTATCAGTTTGGAAGAAATTTGTGCAGAATTATTGCAGTTATCGTGTCCATAAAAAAGTGACACACACACACACACACACACATATATTATATATATATATATATATATATATATATATATATATATATATATATATATATATATATATAAAGTTTTGAACTGGGGGTGGTTTTGGGTTCTGGGAGTCAGGATCGGCGTAGATCTGCAAAAATTTTTCAAAAATTCCAACTTGGGGAGAATGTAATAGGTAGTATTTCTTACGAAATCTACCTAAAAATATGACCCTTCATGTAAGTAGAAAAATAGAGACAATGTAATACTACGGAATATTCGCTGCGATATTGCACAATGTAAATATCAGCATTTATGGCTAAGTTTTCTCCAATTTGACAAAAAAAAAAAAATAATAATAATAATTACATTGCACCCCTCAGAAAAATTGCGCTCGTTAGCATTCTATTTGCACTTGACAGCTGTTTTTGGTCATTTTAAGCTTTCTGCTATCTAGAACTGTTATTTTATTGCCCTGTCACATATTTCACAGATTATGATAAAAGCAATGACAATTGTCAATTTCAACATTAAGCATGTAATTCACAACTTAAAAGTTAATTGGAAAACACAGACAATATTAACAGCTAAAACTATTTTTAATATAGGGTTCTGTCTGTGCTTGTGGCCATGATGCCGCAGCACATAGCTGCGTAGCGTACCCACTGCAATGACTCCGCGCAGTGGTTACGCCGCCGGACGGGTATTTTGGAACTTCTGAAAATCGGAACGTCCCGCGTAAATTGGAACATCTGGCTACACTACTCAATAAAGAAATAACGTTTGTTTGTAGGGGATAATCTCTGGAACTACCGAACCAATTTCAAAAGTAATGGTGGTAAATTGATGGTGAGAGTCCCTGCTCCAACATAGGCTATATTTTATGTCGGTGTTATTACCCAAAGTTGGTGCAGAACCGAAAAACGTTCTAAAATTGCGATTTTTGTGGTACTGAAGAAGCTAGAAATTTGAAATTTGGCATGGTAGTTACTTATAAGATGTAAATGGCTCTCTAAGAACGGTTTCTAAAAAATTCGAAATTTATGGCAAAATGCGCGAAAAGAATTCCAATAACGTTCTAAATTACAATTTCTATGGAATTGTTAAGATTAGAAATTTAAAATTTGACAGGGCTGCTATACTTTTAAGACGCAAATGCACACACAGTACAGTGGTTTTTTTTAAGAATTGAAATTTAAAAGGGTGCAGGAGAAAAAAAATCTCTGACGACTCGGCCTACAGGCACAGGTAGATTTCGAAGATGCAGACCGTGGGGCGCCTGTTTGTTGGGAATTGTGGAAGAAATTACCTTTTTGCCATGATGCGAAACCGATGAACCGCCCACCTCGAAACCTAACTTCTTTGCAGGCGTTGCTGGCAGAGATTTTGTTTGTTTTTATTTTATTTTTATTTTTTATTTTTTATTTTTTATTTTTTTTTGCTATAAGGGTTGGTCCTATAAGAAACTTGTCAGTACAAAAGTTTTAGATAATATTAAGATGATGTATAATAAATTTAAGCGGATTTGATATCTTGGTAATTGACGAAGTTATGAAGTTTTTTCTTCTAAACCCCCCCTTTCCCCCCCCCCCTTGGGGCCATTTTTAATCATATCAAAAATCTGTCATACATAAATTTTCGGCCCTTTTCCTAGAAGTAATAACAACTTTAAACGCATTCGATACGTATCATAATTCAGAAATTATGGCGTTTTTTCTATTTTCACAAAAAGCTCCACCATTCCCCCCCCCCTTGGTTCGATTTTGCCCATTAACGAACTTGACCGAGATTTTATGCCCCTTGATTTTCTTTCCCTCCTGGATTTTTCAGCTCTAAGCCGGCAACGGTGCGTTGTCCAGGAGTGGGTGATTGTTAGCCCCTTGATTTTATGTATCAGTTTGGAAGAGATTTGTACAGAATTATTGGAGTTATCGTGTCCATAAAAAAGTGACATAGATGGATAGATAGATAGATAGATAGATAAAGTTTTGAACTGGGGGTGGTTTGGGGTTCTGGGAGTCATGATCGGCGTAGATCTGCAAAAAATTTTCAAAAATTCCAACTTAGTTGAGAATGTAATAGGTAGTATTTCTTACGAAATCTACCTAAAAACGCTCTAAACTTACTTTTTTGTGATACTGAAGGGACTAGAAACTTCAACTTTGACATGGCGATTACTTTTCAGATGCAAATGCTCTCTAAGAGTGGTTTCTAATAAAATTTAAAATTCAAAAGTGTGAAAGGAGCGGAAAACATTCTAAATCACGCTTTCTGTGGAATTTTTAAGATTAGAAACTTAAAATTTGACATGGCTGCTATACTTTTAAGACGCAAGTGCACACACAAAACAGTATTTTTGTTTAAATTGAAATTTAAAAGGGTGCAGGAGAAAAACACGCTCTAAACTTACTTTTTTGTGATACTGAAGGGACTAGAAACTTCAACTTTGGCATGGCGGTTACTTTTAAGATGCAAATACTCTCTAAGAGTGGTTTCTAATAAAATTCAAAATTCCAAACGGTGAAAGAAGCGGAAAACATTCTAAATTACGCTTTCTATGGAATTTTACATGTTATTTGTCAATTAATAAATTCCACATCCATTTCAAGGCACACAAATACAACATGGTATATTTCAACAAATACGCGTGCAAAGCCGCGTGTTTTGCTATGTAGTCTTTAATATTTATTCTGCAGAAAGTATTTAATCGTGCACTCTTTTTAATTCACTTGTTACCAAACACTTTCTTACTTTAATGGATCCATGCAAATTACTAGATAATAAACATAAAAAAAAAATAATATCCAACATCCGCAGTTTTTAAAGGAGAAAGCTCTAAAAATAATAGCTCGAACAGCCATCGCTAATTTTATGGCTTAGTCGACGACGAAGATAGTTGTTTGACAGAAAGCATCATAAACTACGGCAATTTCATTAGTAAGTAATGCAGAGTTATCATGCATAGATATATTGAACAAGATTTTGGGTGATCCCTTCCTTTTATTTTTAACGGGTCTCTGTTCTTTATGACTCGCTTAAATAAGTTTTTACGGGAGGTAAAATTATTTTCCCATTCAGCTCACGGACGTTTTTTTATTCTGCTTTTTTCGTGAAGTATCAAATAAATGAGAATGTTTTCAATCCAAAATGTTACTGATCCTCCTTTTTCTTTTTTTCTTTTTTTCCCCAGACCGGGTTTTTACGTACCACGTACCTAGCAACCCTTTGAGACTCAACAACTCCGATTTTAAAAATATTTACTCAGATGTTAGAATTCATTGTTTTAAGCACATGTAAAAAGTAATTAAAAAATTTTTAGAACATAAAAATAGAAAATACTGACTTAAAAGTTACTTTTTTCACATCTACAATAAACAGAAAATTACTTAATTCTCATAAATAGTGTCAATTTTCTATTACAAAATTTTAAAGTATACGAACTTACATTTCTAAAAAATCTATGTTTGAACGCCTCCAACCTTTTTAATTTTACAAAATTTTACCAAGTTCATTTTAGCAATAACGATGTGAAACGGCTCAAATGACAATTAAAACTTTGGTATGAAAAATTAACTCAGTATCGCTGTCTGTTAAGAATTCTATAAACAATTTCTATTAACTGCTGTGTTGAGAAATAGCTGCAATAAATAAAATCGTCTTTTAAAGTCCACTTATATAAGTAACATTGACTTTTGAGTACAAAGGTTTTTAACTGGTTGCAGTGGCGTATCCAGATTTATCATTTCGGAGGGGCTGAGATGCAGTAAAAGTTTCTAAGAATGAATCACAAAAAAACGGGGAAAATTCCGCTTTAAACAGGCTTTTATCTCATTAGCAGGTAACGCATATCTATTATTCAATCAAATCTGCTAAGATGAAATCGCATGGGACAGTGGGAAATGCCGTTTTAAGCAGGTTTCTGTCTTCGCAATTATAATTACATCGTTATACAGCATTTTTAAAACGGAATACTGAAAATTGTCTACTAAAAGGTACTTAATAGTAATTAAATTTAGGGGTATTAAAGGTATTTAATAGTAGTAAATAAAACTGAAGTAAACAGCAAATTTAAAATTATATAAGAGCATTCTTAATCTACCCCACCTCCCTCAGCACATTAGCGGACTCATTTTGGAGCACATACACGCACGGCATTTGTGAAATAACACACTTTCTAAGAAGAAAACCTGTCTAAAACGAAATATTTTTTGTGGTTCATTTTGAATTTTATCTTAGCAAGTTTCATTACATTTTGCTAAACTTCTTTTCTACAAATTTCAGAGGGGGCTGAAGCCCCATCAGCCCACCCCCTAGATAATTTTGTCGACACTGCTGCAGCACTCTTTAGTGGTTTGTTTTAATTGTTTGCGTTAGCCGATTTTCATTTGCTATTTAACTTTACTGATTTGATAAAAAAGAAAAAAAGAAGGGGATTGGACCGCACTCGCATGAGCCGGTTGGACTTATCGGTTCATACTTGCAGTGAACAGCGTGAAGGAAACCCTGTAAAAAAATAGGTTACTACATGAGGTTAGTACATGGGTTAGTACACTTTACTAATTAATAATTTATAAACTACTGATCCTCTTACTTCTTTAAAAGACGAATTTTATACCTGGTATCAAAATACGAAATTACTATTACTTTTTTTTTTTTTTTTTTTTTTTTTTTTTTACGAACCGTCTGTCCTAAAATGTTTACATTTAGAAAACTTTTCACTACGTTAAAATAAAAACAACAACAACAACAAAATATAAAAAAATAATTTAAAAAAAGTCCTTCCGGCCTGTACCGGGAGGAAAAGGTAGCTTTCCTATATCTTCGTTTTAAAATTTTAGCTAATGTTACATGAAAACAGCAAGTTAAAATGCAAAGAAACGTTTACAAAACATTCGTTAATACTGAATTTGAATAAGAAATTCGCCAAATTATTGAGCAATAGCCAAATTGGCTTCATTTATGAAGACTTATTTTGGTCGCCAAATTTGGCGATATTTCGCCAATTTTGGCGCTAACGGATATGAATATATAGTTTTATGCGTATGATTGGGAAAATTATTGCAACAATGAAAGAAAATAATTTGTGAGTAATCGCGTTAATGTGCTGTTTTGTTTCAAAATGTCAGCCACCCTAGAATTTCAAACTGCTCTATCTCAGCCATTTTTTAAGATAGAGGTAAACCAAAAAATGCTCTGGAATTCGCCAAATTATTGAGCAATAGCCAAATTGGCTTCATTTATAAAGACTTATTTTGGTCGCCAAATTTGGCGATATTTCGCAAAATGTCGCCAAGTTTGGCGAAAATTTGGCGCTAACGGATATGAATATATATTTTTATGCGTATGATTGGAAAAATTATTACAACAATGAAAATTTTTGTAATGTGCTGTCTTGTTTCAAAATGTCAGCCACCCTAGAATTTCAAACTGCTCTATCTCAGCCTTTTTTAAGATAGAGGTAAACCAAAAAATGCTCTGGAATCCTTGTATCAAGGCCTAACGCGTAATTAAAAAATAAATTTGAATTTTTAACTTTTTTGTATATTTATTTTAGTTTTAAATTTTTAAATGGCCGCCATCTTGAAACAAAATGGCGGACCAAGCTGGCCAACGAACTCGGTCGAGACATTGGTTAGCTAAATACACGCAATTAGTTTCATCAAAATTGATTTGTAAATACGAGCGTTATCGTATGACATAGGTCAGATATATATCTACCCTATATATATAAAATCCTAATGAAACGAATTTGTGAAACGATTTTATGAAACGAATTTATGAAACGATTTTATGAAACGACTGATTAAACGACTGATTATGTTTCAGGGCTATTTTTAATAAAATATTAAACGCTTGATGGTGAAATTAATACCAATTGTCCATAAAAATCCGCGGATGTCAAAACTGGTAATAGAATTTTGAAATTGGAATTAGCTTTCGAGATATTAATTTTTTTCTAATTTTAATGACATTTCTGTAATGATGGCAACTAATTACTCAGTTTTTTTTGTGACAAAAAAGGGAAAAAAATTGAAAAGGATCCCGATAGGGATAATTGATTTCTTTTTATTCGTCATTTTCAAATTGAAATTGAATTTATCTTTTATTTCAATCGATAATGAAGACAAAATTGTGATTAAATTATGTTTTTCAGGAAAATTTGAAAAAAAAATCACATTTCTATCGTCAGGATTCAATCGTCTGTCAGCATTTAATTTAATTTATAAACTGAAAATATTTTGAATAAATTCGTCCAAATGACGTCATTTATGTAAAAGCAAAAGAAAGAGGGGAAAAGGAATTAATAGTAATTATTATTTATTGATATCATTTTGTTATTTTTTTGTAAAATTTAATTAAACGAATTTATAAAATCACTAATTCGGATATTTGAAACGAATATATAAAATAATAATTGTCCAACTGAACGGAAGGAGAATAAAAAAAAAAAAGTCAAGACCCTTATAATAGAAAAGCACCAAAAGTTCATTGTTTTTTTTTTTTTTTTCATAACTTTTGGCAACAAATCTATGTATATTAACGAATCTATCCCTTTTTGAAACTCGAATTACGCCAAACCTAAAAGCAAAGTGTCCTATACTGGAAAAGAACCCGATTTTCTTATGGACAATATTCAAGTGACATAACATGGTGTAAAATTATCGCGGATAGCAAATTTGTTTAAATATCTCATCAATTAATGCCGAATAAATGCAGGCATGCATGCACAAAATATTTAATTAATTTTGTATGATAAATAATTATTAGAAAATTCGTATATACATATTAATTGAAATAAATAATTTACATATTTAAAATAACATGAAAATATGCATGATGGTGCATTAAAATAGAGAGAAAATTAAAACCTGTTACTGAAAATGTCTATAACATAGTACTTTTCAATACCGTGGTTCTTAATTTCACAAGCAGATGGAATTTTTCTCATCCTTAAACGCAAAGGAAGAATAGAATACAGATCGTTGTTATAAAAGTCCCAGAGGTAGCCACAATTTAAACCTAACCATTTTATACAAGCTGGTTTTCAAGCTGTAATTGATTTTACTTATCAATCCCGAAAACAGTCGTCAGTTGTCGCAACAGCTATGTATGAGGCCATGATAATAAAAAAATGCCCCATTAAAACGTTAAAAGCATGGCAACCCAATTACAGATTTACCAATATTTTTAAAATAAAGCACGATGTCATGTTTTTAGAGGCCTCGAAGTCTGAGCGGGGGTTGGCGAGCGTAGCTCGCAGGGGGTAGGCCCCCTAGTATATATATATAGATATAGATATATGGATATATCTATATATATAAATCAACATTTGAACGGAGGGTGGTTTTGGGGTCTGGGGGTCATGATCGGTGAAAATATATCCAAATTTTCGGAACAGCTTTCCTCCGAACGGCTGCAATAGGTAGATTTATACTTTTTTGTATTGAAAGCTACCTAAAAATCCCATGTTTCTGAGTGAAATATTTCCAATATACCACACAGTGAAAATCCCTTATGGTTGTTATTCGCGGGCGTTTGTAACAGGTAAAAAAACTAATTAAATTGCAGATTAAAAGAATTACACTCTGTGTATAATATAGACATTTAATAACTTCCTTTGGCCATTTTGTGACAGCTATACTGGCTAGAATTGGACAATTATTTGGTAACGGAATTACGGTTCAGAGTAAATTTATAAAATTTTATTGCAATTACATAAAGTTATTTTTTTTTCTGTAAGCACAATTAGTACACACTGTAAAATCAAAATAAACACTTACAACAATTAAAAAATATCATATATTCTAATACGAGCAAATCTTGTGTGTGGTTATATATATAACACATGGGCTGATAAGTTCCCGGTCTGGCACACAGATGGCGTTGCAATAGCCTAACCGATGTTTTTTTTAGTAAATACTAACCTTTAAAAGGTAGTAGAAAAAAAGCCATGACGATTCGCCGTGTGGATAAAACGTTAGAGTGGTTTTAGTTGAACGACTTTGTTGATAAACAAAAAAATGGATAACAAGAATTTCAAGAATTGTTATTTGATGGGGAAAAAATACCGTTCAAACAAAAGCTTGGCTAGATAAGCGTTATCCGGACACTGCACCAGGTAAATCAACCATTATTGACTGGTTTGATGAATTTAAACGTGGTCGTACGGACACCAGTGATGCACCACGCAAAAGAGGTGGTTACTCCGGAAAACATAAAAAAAAAAGCCCACAAAATCGTTTTGGGGAACCGTAAAGTGAAGTTGCAGGAGATAGCTCAGACTCTGAAGATATCCAAGGAACGTGTAGGTTTTATTTTGAATGAACATTTGTCTATGAAAAAGCTGTTGTCAAAGTGGCTGCCGCGCGTGTTGACTTTTGACCAAAAACAACAACGAGTTCTGAGCACTGTTTGGAGCTTTTTCGTTATAAAATTATGTTATTTATTATTAAATTATTATTATTAATCATTTATTAAATTATTATTATTAAATTATTATTATAAAGTTATTTTTAAAAATATTATAAAATTATTATTATTATTATTAAATTATTATTATTTATTATTAAAGTTATGTTACTTATTTAAGTTATAAAGTTATAAAGTCATAAATTTATAAAGCTTTGTTAAAAAGTTGTGTTTTCTCTATTACACCGGGAACTTATCAGCCCATGTGTTATATATATATATATATATATATATATATATATATATATATATATATATATATGCAAATTTTATCTCAAAAACGGCTCTAACGATTTTGACGAAATTTCGTATCCTACCGTTTTGGGACACCAGAAAACCATTGGGCTAGGTCACATGTTCGAGAAAATTTGATTATTGGGTCATTTTGGGTCATGGTCTAGCTAATTGTATCTAAAAAACGGTTCAAACGATTTTGACGAAATTTTGTATCCGACCATTTTCGGGCTGCATTTTCGAGAAGACTATAGGGCTGGGTCACATGTTCGAGAACTTTCGATTAGTGGGTCATTTTTGGGTCAACGCGGGTCAAATTAATTTTATCTAAAAAACGGCTCTAACGATTTTGATCAAATTTTGTGTCCTACGAGTTTCGAGCACGATAAAATCATTGGGCTAGGTCACATGTCCGAGAAAATTCGATTAGTGGGTCATTTCTGGGTCACTGTGGGTCAAGATCTAAAAAGCGGCTCAATTTACACTAAATTTTGCATCCAATGGTTTTCGGACACGAGAAGACTGTTGGGCATGGGGACATGCTCGAGAAAATTCAATTAGTGGGTCATTTTGGGTCATTTTAGGTCATGGTCAAGCTAATTGTATCTAAAAACGGTTCAAACGATTTTGACGAAATTTTGTATCCGACTATTTTCGGGCACGAGAAGACTATTGGGCTGGGTCACATGTTCGAGAACTTTCGATTAGTGGGTCATTTTTGGGTCAAAGCGGGTCAAATTAACTTTATCTAAAAAACGGCTCTAATGATTTTGATTAAATTTTGTATCCTACGAGTTTCGGGCACGCGAAAATCATTGGGCTAGGTCACATGTTCGAGAAAATTTGATTAGTGGGTCATTTCTGGGTCATTGTGGGTCAAGATCTAAAAAGCGGATCAATTTACACTAAATTTTGCATCCAATGGTTTTCGAGCACGAGAAGACTGTTGGTCTAGGTCACATGTTCGAGAAAATTCAATTAGTGGGTCATTTTGGTCATGGGTCATTATGGGTCAAGTTATTTTATCTTAAAAACGGTTCAGAGGATTTGAAATAAATTTAGCACCCTACAGGTTTAGGGAACAAGAAGACTATTAGGCTAGGTCACATGTTCGAGAAATTTCGATTAGTTTGTCATTTTGGTCATGGGTCATTATGGGTCAAGCTATTTTATCTTAAAAACGGCTCAGACTATTTACACTAAATTTTGCATCCTATGGTTTTCGGGCACGAGAAGACTGTTGGGCTAAGTCACATGTTCGAGAAAATTCAATTAGTGGGTCATTTTGGTCATGGGTCATGATATTTGAACTCGCATTTAATTTTGACCGAGCATAGCTCGGTCTTCCCTGCTCGTATAAGAATATATAAGAATAGGATATTTAGAAAATTTTAAATGCTTGGTAACGGAATTACAAGAAATGAATTTCACGTAATTCCGTTGCCGAACGCGATATTAGAAAGACCCCAACGGAGGGTATTTCCCCTCTCGCCCTATAACCCTCGCGCAGATAATCGCCCGTAACAAACACCAACCAACCAATCAACCAGCCAACCTTTCGCTTTTGTCTTTAACCCCTTGAAGGGCACCGGTATATTATATATACCACTTAATTTTAATCCCAAAATGCCATAATGACACCAGAATTTTATAATCAAATTTTGAATTTTTAAGGTACATGAGGAAAAGCTTATACTTATTTTTAAATAAATTCGTTCGTGAATCCTGGTGTCAATCAATCATTTCAATATTTTAGCTACAAGAGTACTTTACCCCTGAAGGGGTTAACAAGTCTGCGTCCTATACATGATCGCTGCCCCCCACCCCATGAAGCCACTGTTTCAGATACATTATAATTTTACACATATGAGTGTAAAAAGAAAAGCTGAGCTAAAAATTGACATGGGGAATTCAAGGGGGAGGGGCTAATCCCCCCCCCCCCCCCCGAATCTTTCTTAGTTGTTCTTTTTCTTAGTTTCTAATCATTTTAATTCACTTGTAAAGACTAAATTTTACCAAGATTTTTTTTTTTTATCATGAGAGGAAATGAAAATTTTGACAACTAAATTTCAAAAATCAGGGAAGGGCAATGGACATTTCCCGGATCCCCTTGCCGACGCCTGTGATTGTTTACGACTCTAATGGTAAATAACTTTTTTATGAGATGGAAAACTCTTTTCCTATTCAGCTCATGGATAAAAAAAATTGTAATTCTTTTTTCGCGTGCACTATCAAGCAAATGAGAATGTTTTCAGTCCAAAGTGTTCCCGATCCATCTTTCTCCTTATCGACGCTCCGCGGAGAGACACTTCAAATTCGGCGTGAAGTTAGAAAAAGATTTACTAAAGTGATTAGAACGTCTTCTTTGCGGCCCACGTCAAGGATTTGAAAGGGTTGGGTGATTTAGCCATATAGAAACGAAATACTTTTATTTTATTAACATTGTAACTTTAAAAGCGTCATTTCTATTCATGAAACTCATTCAGGATTATTCTTTTTCTTTTTAGCGAGATAGTTGCTTGTTACTTATGGGGAAACATTGTGTTATTTTCGATAAAAGCATTTCGATCATGGAAATAAATCACTCGTGTAACTATTGTTATATGTTAAAGATTATGATTATGGATCAGGGATGCCAAAAAAACATTTGTTCTTCGTAATGATTGAGGTTTATTTCCCATAAAGATTAGAAGCATATTCCTATTTCTAAACGAAAAATTTGCATTATCATCGTACTTTACTGACATCTTACTCCAGTCGAATCCGGTTAATATAATGCGAGAAGCAAGGGAGTTAGTTATAATAGAGAAGCAAGGGAATTATAAAAACCCACCGTAGTAACCGTTACTCGCAAGAACAGTGAACAGGGCCTTACAACATTGATAAAATCTGATAGCCAGCAGAGAACTCTAGCCATCAGTAAAAAATATCCTCCTCCCCCTCACCCGTCACTGATTTTCAAAAATCAGAAGAAAAAAAAGTTAATTGAGAAAAAAGGATAACAAGCATAATTTAGAATTATTAATTACATAGTTTAGAACAGCACATAATTTAATCTAAGTTTTATCTTTTAAGATAATATCTAAGTTTCCCGATGAAGCTTACCAAAATTAATGTATCTCTGAAAGTAAAAGAAAGGAAATACTGTAAAGGCTGAATTAACCGGCATCTTCGGAAAATACTGATTGCCATAATACTTCAAATGGTCTCGATAGTTGACTGCTACAAAATCTATATCTGATGAGGGTAATGGCATTGATAAAATAGTCAAGCAGAAAAAAAATTTTTTTTTTGCGTATTTTACTGTCGAACTCAGTCAAATTATTCTGCTTTTAATATTTTTAAATTTGCAGTTGATAAACTGCCGAATTAAAAGTAAAAGTTAAAAATATTTTTTTGTTTTAATATAGTTTCTAAGTTTATTTCTTAGTATTGGGGGTTAGAGAAAAAATGCCCGTTTGTGTTCATTTCTTAGGTCAATTTTTATACCAAAAAAAAAAAAAAAAAAAAAAAAAGTGGGTAAGCGTGATCGAAGATCGCTCAAAGGGTTTCGTTTAACATTCCTTTCAAAACACCTTATCCTTTCTTTAATAAATCCAAATAAATTTCATTCAGCAACAAAGAAAAAAAAAAAAAAAAAAAAAAAATGTCATGTTTTTTATAAAGTAAAAATTTACCAGTCTATTTTTTCGTTTTTTTTTTTTATATCTAAATGCCCGCTATTATATTCTGTCATAATAATCTGTCATGCGGACTAAATGCGATAATTAAAAAAATAATTTCAAAATTAAACATGTTGTACACCTTCCAAATATTAAAATATGCGAATATTTCCATAATCGGATTTTTATCACGATTCAGTATGTTTCTCAAACTCATATATTTACTATTCTTCATTACTCATATTCATACTCTCTTTGTATTATTCTCAAATATTTGAAAAATTCGTTAAACTTCCAAATTGTTTAGAGAAAATGTTGTTCTTTTAAATCGCAAAATGCTCCGATTAAAGAAAACAACATTTTCTGTACTAAATTACTGGTATCCAAAAAGCCGGAGACTTGGCAAGTATGCTCCTTGTATTATTGATAAATCTTAGACATTTTCCGCTTTATTATACTACTATGACGTCAATCAATTTTATTTCGTATTTATCTTTTTTTTCAATTGGTGAAACTTTTTATTTCATTTTCACTTTTCACGTGAAAATCGTCTGATTGAAAATTAATTATTGTAGAAAGAATTTCATTGTGGATTTTTAATTTTTGTCATCTGCTATAACGAAAAATGTTTAAATTTAATAAGAAAAGGCTGCTAGAATGTAGGTTTTTTATCTATATTTATTAAAATAATATGAATTTTTCAAATTTTAGTATTTTCAGCTCTTCACAGCTGATATTCTGATTATACACAAAGTTTCAACTCTGTAAGTTACATAGTTTTCGAGAATGGCTCTGTGACAGACAGACAACGGAGCGGGAGCAATAGGGTTTCGTGAGATGAACGAAACCCTAAAAAGAGCCACTAGTTTAATCTTGGTCGCCATTGTCGACCTGACTATCGCATTTGTGAAGCTATTCCCCTGAAGATAATAAAAATCTTAGCAATTCACACACAATTAAACTAATTACTACAATCAATTGCTCAAATTAAATCAATGCTAAAATTAACTTAATATCATAAAATTAACATAAAATAATCAGCCCTATCTTCGTGAGTGTCATTTTCTTTGGACTCTTCTTTTCTTTAAACAAAATCACAGTACTTGAAGTCAAAGCGTCTAAAGAACTGGTAATTCTAAAAGACATGTAAATGCAACGAAGTAATTAATGCAACTGGTCACTTCCCTTTTTCCGGAAAAACTTTGCTGATATTGCGATAGTCACTGCAATTTTCGAAGTATTGATTTCACATATATTTTTCATTTTAACAGTGCAGTAAGAGACATGAAAAGGCTGGTTAATATAGCCTACAGTCTGGAAATAATGAAAGAGACAAATAAAAGTTTTATTCCATGCTCCTTCCTTTCCGTGGCTCAGTTGTAAATCTTACAAAGCGGGCAGTGTTTGAAACTTCCTTATCTCTTCCTTCTTTCTTCAATTTCCTCAAGACTTCAGGACATTCCTTTGTATTTTCTTGGGTAAGGGATCTGATTGAAGGTTGGAGTTTTGTCTGGTAAAATTGACAACTTATTACATTTTGACATTTGGCAAACGCAAAACATACTTGAAAACCCAATTTCAGCAATTGCCGTCTATAGACGGAAAAATATCCGAATTTCTTTGTGTAGCCCTGTATATAATCTATAGATTTTTATAAGAGGTCAGCGAAGGAGATGTCTGACATGTTTATTACCACCTCTTTCTTTTGTTGAGACTCCCTTGTCTTTTGAAAATGACCACAGAACCTTTGGAAAAGAAAGACAAGAGAAATAATTTACAACTTTTAGTCACGGATTTTCGAAAAAATCTTATAAATGCAGTTTTGGAGCTGACCGCCGTGCCGAGCTGAACTTAAACAGTCCAGGAAGTAATAACTAGTGATGAACATAACGATTATTTTGATTATTCGAATGAATCATTCGGGCATGCGCAGAAGCCTATCTGTCGAACTTCAAATTTTTTTTATTCAATTACTACCAGGAATTTTGAAAAAAAAAATTCAATTACTATCAGAAATTTTGAATTTTTTTTTTTTTTTTCAAAATTTCTGGTAGTAATTGAATAAAAAAAAAAAAATTGAAGTTCGTCAGATATGCTTCTGCGCATGCCCGAATGATTCATTCGAATAATCAAAATAATCGTTATGCCCATCACTAGTCACGGATTTTCGAAAAAATATTATAAATGCAGTTTTGGAGATGACCGCCGTGCCGAGCTGAACTGAAACAGTCCAGGAAGTAATAACGTTTCTTCACTACCTTAGTATGAAAAAAAAAAAAGAGCATTTCAGAGTCGTCGGTCGGCGATTGATGCAGCGTTCTAATTGTGCATTCGGTGGGCAGTTCCATTGTTTGGCGAGAGCGTTCTGCCCCAAGAACACACATTCCCGGTAATCAGAACCAATTATCTCAGTCGGTCTCTTTAAACAAGCCACCCCCGCTCTCTGCTAGAACAAAGATTGACTCAGGCCCCGGGTGACTGGACACCGAAGGCCTTGAAAGATCCAGATGAGGAAGAGCAAAGCAATGTCATCTTCGAATGCGAACGAAAAACGTTCCGAAAGTGATGTCAGGTTTTCTTAAATGTTTTATTTTGAAAATCTGTCGTCCTATTTCATGCGAATATACGATTTTGAATTCATTTAAAGAAAAGATTCATCAAAAAGACTCTGTCTAATTGATAGATCATAATCGTCGCTACCATGTAAAACTATCGAATATGAAAAAAATCATTTTTCATTACTTTTAAAAATGGGCCAATTTTCACCACTAAATTTTATTAGGATTCTTCGCCTAGTAAAAATACTATACCGTAATTTCCGGCGTATAAGCCGCAGCTCAAAGAGTCGTTTTTCGACCCGGAAATTTTATTCAATAATTGTAGTTAAATATTTACAGCGATCTTTTAAGTTACATTTTATAAAATAATATTTCTGGATCGAAAAACGACTCTTTGAGCTGCGGCTTATACGCCGGAAATTACGGTAATAATTTTTTTGTGAAGAACAGCGTTACTAGTTTGTCCTCTTTTTTTTATTAACACTTTCCAACCTAGTTGAAAAGTGTTTATGACTTCGGTTTGTCTGGCCGTCTGCCGTCTGGCCGTCTGGCCGTCTGCCGTCTGGCCGTCTGCCGTCTGGCCGTCTGGCCGTCTGCCGTCTGCCGTCTGTCCGTGCTCTAACTCCCGTAAATATGCTCGGATTGCCCTGCAATTTTTATATGTTATAATCGTTATCTATAGCATGTTCCCTATTTCAATGGAAGTGTGTAGCACTTATAGTTTTTTTACAGGGACACTCAAAAGAATTCCGTTACATTGCGGTCTATGGGGAAAAATCATTTGCGGTTTATTTAAATAATGTTTCACTATTTTAAACGCACTGAAATTTATATATATCACTAAGGTGCATTAGAAGAAGCTTAATATGGAATAGGGTGTGCATAGCACTTATACTTACTTTACAGGGACAGTCAAAAGAATTCCGTTACATTACGTCTATGGAGAAAAATCGTCTGCGGTTTATTTAAATAATGTTTCCCTATTTTAAACGCAATGAAATTTATATAAGGTTCATTACAAGAGACTTACTACAGAATATTGTGTGTATAGCAGTCATCGTTCATTTACAGGGACACACAAAAGAATTCTCTACTGTATGTTAACAATAATTCCTGGAAGTGCGTTTTAAGTTACTGAACGCTATTTTAATTTTAAATCGCTTTTTGTCTATTACGTGGTGTGTATAAATTCTGTAGATCCTATACAGGGAAGCACAAAAGTTCGGGAACACATTTCCGTATTATTTAACTCCAGACGGAGAATTTTAAACTGTGCTACGTGTTTCCTAACTGAACTAAAATTTAGCATCCTATGTAGTATATATACAAATCTATAGATCCTATACAGGGCTGAATAAAAGTATTCGGATTACTTAGATGTTATCTTTTAGCTTATTAAAGAGTATGACTCGTAAAATTATTTTGGAAGCGTTGGAAAGTGTTACATAATCTATGCTTGACGCATGATTTTTCGTTCTTGTTCAGAGATGCTGAATTCATATCGGAAATTTTGGAAAAAAGTTTTTACTTTAAGCAATCACTAAATAAACTGTCATTATATAAAGCAAAAATTTCTATTTTAAATTTCTGGTATATACTCGAAATTTCTGAATAGAAAAGGACTCCAAACTGGCAACACTGGTGATGTTGCAACCCTGAAACCCTATTAAAATTAAGTGGTGACAATCGGCTCATTTTTAAAATGAGTGAAAAATGCATTTTTTCACATTCGATAGTTTGACATGGTAGCCACGATATTTACGTTCTAGAGTGGTTGAGAATCTATACTAATATTACAAAGGAGTAATTCTTGTTTGTTTGTGTATAGGGGGTAATCTCTGGAACTACCGAACCCATTTCAAAAGTGATAGTGGCAAATTAATGGTGACAATCCCTGCTCCAACATAGGCTATATTTTATGTCGGTGCCACTAACCCCAGGGGGTGCAGGAGCAAAAAACGTTCTAAAATTGCGATTTTTCAGTTATTATCACACTGGCTGTCAAGCCCTGAGAGCTTGGCAGCCGGTTCTGTATGTATGTATGTACGTACGTAATGCGATAACTCTTCATAGAAATATCCGTTTTCCTTCAAATTTTGTTTATAGGTTCACTGTGTTAAGGCGTTTCCCTGATTAGTTTTCGGGATTGATTGGTTAAGTATAAAAGGGGGGAACAAGGGGCTAATTCCCCCCCCCCCTAAATTTATATAAATGGGTTTTTCATGCAGAATTATTCCGTTTTCCTTCAAATTTTGTTTATAGGTTCACTGAGTTAAGGCGCTTCCCTGATTAGTTTTCGGGATTGATTGGTCAAGTATAAAGGGGGGAACAAGGGTCTAATTCCCCCCCCTTAATTTATATAAATGGGTTTTTCATGCAGAATTATTCCGTTTCCCTTCAAATTTTGTTTATAGGTTCACTGAGTTAAGGCGCTTCCCTGATTAGTTTACGGGTTTGATTAGTTAAGTATAAAGGGGGGGGATCGGGGGGGGCTAATCCCCCTTAATTTATATAAATGGGTTTTTCATGCAGAATTATTCCGTTTTCCTTCAAATTTTGTTTATAGGTTCACTGAGTTAAGGCGCTTCCCTGATTAGTTTTCGGGATTGATTAGTTAAGTATAAAGGGGGGATCGGGGGCTAATTCCCCCCCCCTTAATTTATATAAATGGGTTTTTCCTGCAGAATTATTCCGTTTTCCTTCAAATTTTGTTTATAGGTTCACTGAGTTAAGGCCCTTCCCTGATTGGTTTTTGGATTGATTAGTTAGGTATAAAGGGGGGGATCGGAGGGCTAACCCCCCCCCCCCCCTTAATTTATATAAATGGGTTTTTCATGCAGAATTATTCCGTTTTCCTTCAAATTTTGTTTATAGGTTCATTGGGTTAAGACGCTTCCCTGATTACTTTTCGGGATTGATTGGTTAAGTATAAAGGGGGGAACGGGGGGATAATCCCCCCCCCCCTTAATTTATTTAAATGGGTTTTTCATGCAGAATTATTCCGTTTTCCTTCAAATTTTGTTTATAGGTTCATTGGGTTAAGACGCTTCCCTGATTAGTTTTCGGGATTGATTGGTTAAGTATAAAGGGGGGGAACGGGGGGATAATCCCCCCTTAATTTATATAAATGGGTTTTTCATGCAGAATTATTCTATTTGCTTCAAAATTTGTTTATAGGTTCATTGGGTTAAGACGCTTCCCTGATTAGTTTTCGGGATTGATTGATTAAGTATAAAGGGGGGGAACGGGGGCTAATACCCCCCTTAATTTATGTAAATGGGTTTTTCATGCAGAATTATCCCATTTCCTTCAAATTTCATTTATAGGTTCACTGTGTTAAGGCGCATCCCTGATTAGTTTTCGGGATTGATTGGTTAAGTATGAAGGGGGGAACAAGGGGCTAATTCCCCCTTATCTATACTAATATATAAAGTAGTAAAGATTGTTTGTTTGTTTGTTTGTTTGTTTGTAGAGGGTAATCTCTGGAACCACTGAAGCGATTTTAAAAGTGATGGTGGCAAATTAATGGTGACAATCCCTGCTCCAACATAGGCTATATTTTATGTCGGTGCCACCACCCCCAGGGGGGTGCAGGAGCGAAAAACGTTCTAAAATTTCGATTTTTTGTATACTGAAGGAGATAGAAGCATCAAATTTGGTATGGTAGTTACTTATAACATGTAAATGCTCTCTAAGAACAAATTATAAAAACATTCGAAATTTAAAAGGGTGAGATGAGGAAGAAGCTATGGTAACGGAAATCTACGTGTTTAAAAGTACATTGCGTGAAGAATAATCCACGTCCGATGTGCATCCACTGAAATTAACATAAAAAGGCAGTAGGCTGTAGAATTAAATGCTCTCAAAAGATTCTTTACGATATTAGTTTATTAAACTTCGAGTTATAAGCGTACGATTACAAAGTACGTACATGAAGGGATGGGATGGTGCCTGAGAGCATTTTAACCAACGTGAGCTTACATTATTAACTTCTTATCCGAGGCCGTACTAGAGAGAAAATGAGCCCTCCGCCACATGTCGATTTTCATGCCATACACATATTGGCAACATGAAATTGGCGAAAGAGCATATGAAAATGAATGATGTCATATAAGCTAAAAATTATCAGTTACGCATTAGGCAATTAAGAGAATTTTTGAATTACAGGACAGGGGTACCAGAATAGCAGTCCTAAAAAGTGAGCCAACAAGAATGTGAATGCCAAATGTACGTTGAGAGCAACGTTTTGGGAATCTAGCTGAAGTAGACAAAACAATTCTCATGTACTGGAAAATGTTTAGGATTTTACCGAAAAGGCTAAACTCAAAAATTAAGCAGACACAGACATTTCTAACGAACGTTGGACGGAATGAGAAATAAAATGCAAACCGAATACAAAGTCAATCTTTATCTCTTTTCTTTTTTTTTTTTTTGTTTATCCAGTGAGGGTGATTAATCGTTTAAATGAATTCTATCTATGTGAGAAAGTTTTATTGATAAAGGGTATATGTTAAAGATATTTTCTTTTAATGGAGGAAAATTACGGCGGGAGCTGAAATAAAAGTTAGGATAAAATAACTAAGTAATTAAAAGATAGATTAAACTGAAAATTAAAGAAAAGGATTAATTTAAGAAAAATATATGTGATACCACATCACATATATCTCCCCTTAAACCGACGAAAAAAAAATTTGAATTGAGGACGAGAGAAAAAAAATTTCATATGCTCTTACGATTACATCAGTTATAGCAGATACATGTAAATAAAACTAAACATGACAAAAAAGCAAACAGCAATGGAAGATCTCTCTTAGCAGGCATCCATCCAAAAATAAAAGTATATCATGATATAATTATATTGGTACCATAAATTTGTCATACAGGTGACATCATATATTGTTTCTATTTAGAAACAGCTGCAGCAATTTTAATAAAATTCGTGATCACTTTTTCAATGTGTCTTAGTCAGACGTTGACTTGTATAAAATTGTGCACATACAAATAAAACAAACATTAGGCCTATGTTTACAGGTCAGTTACCAGCTGGCATTAATTTAAAAATATGCTTGTATTATAATAAGCATTAAATGTGGCTAAATATGGGTAATGATCAATACTATAATCATTATAAAATACTGGAGTAATATGATATATATATATATAACATATGTAATATACAGATAAACAGAAATACAGCATAAGTAACCAAGGATTCTGTATTAATCCCCAAAATAATGAATAAAGGTATAATTTGGAAATTTATGCGTTTCTAATTTTATTTTTAAACTCACAATATGAATTTAAAACAAAGTTATGTTAGAGATGAGGATTCAGAAATATTTGAATTTCTGTATGTGAAGAAAAAAAAATGTTTGAAACACTGCCATAAGTCACTCAATTCCATAATGTAACAATTGATTGTGTGTATCAAAACGTAATTATGTTTTCAGTTTGCTTACATTCCCTATCACCTATAAATATGTTTAGATTGAAAAAAAAAATGACTGGTGGTTAGAATACATTTAATAAAGTGTAGAAAATATAAAATCAGTAAGTATGTGAAAGATGTGTGAGAAATCAATGTATGCAAACCCATATATGTAACTTCGGCAGAACATACAGCTGGTATAAACACCAAAAGTTTGCGATAACATAACAACTGTGAATAAATATACTTCTAGAAACAAGTGTAGTGTATGAAAAAAAAATTCGAAAAAAAATGTATGTCTTTAAAAATTACCTATATTGAATGAACTTTAAAAAGGTAAATTCGCGAGCACTGAGTGGGCAAGACAAGGGGTGTAATTGAGGTGCGACACATACTCTATAGAAGAAAATAAATAAATCGAAAAAAGAAATTATATTAGGACATGTACAGTGAAAAGTTACCTATTGTTTGTATAAAAATATTTTACCATTTAATATGTCAAGAATAATAAAAAGCAAAAAGAAGAACCAGTGACAGAAATTCTTAAATGATATATAAAAATGCGACTGATGGAATGTAGTGTTATAGTAAGTGAAACGTGTAAGATATTCGTGTAAGTCCACAGGATGAAATATTTGATACTTTTATCATAAAGATTCATGAAGCCATGTGCATTACAAGAAATCAAAATAGATTTTTAGTAAATCCTAGTATTATAAAAATAATATCATTAAACCACTAGGGCAGATTCAGTAATGCACAAATCTATATTTCAACTGTAAACAAATTTAATTTAATGAAAAATGTGTTTTTTTTTCTAAAAAAATAAATAAATTACTGTACCTTTGTATCTCTAACTGGAATAAATGGATGTTAAAGTGTATGTGCAAAACAAGGAAAAGAAAATGCTGCTTATAATTTACGATAGAATGTTATTATTAAACAGCAAATAAATAATATCAACATTATTGCGAGTGCAAAAGGTAAATAAGTCCAGTTGTATATCACCTAAGGTTTAATAGTATATGGTGTAACTAGAACTTACAAAAACCGTTGAAATTATCAAATGCATCTAATGTGAAAGAACAATGAATTTTAAAATGTATGAATGAGAAAAGAAAGAATGTCACATTGAATGACTGTGTTAATACATTGATTGGTAATACATGATTGATTAGTAATATGTGTAATATTAATTAACTGATAATCTTTAAGGCATTAACTAGTAGTGTATCTCATTGATTAGTAAAAAAAAACTGTAAATGATAAAATGGAGAGCATTAAGTATAGATGATAGAAGTATGTGTAAGAAGTTGTGTAAATTAACAGGATGAAATACTTGATGCGTTACTCATGAAAGTTTCATGAAATGAGTGCATTGAACAGAAATCTGAGTAGATCTCTAGGAATCGTAATATTAAAAATAATATAATCACCTTTAAGGCCTGATTCAGTAATGCACCATTTATTTTGCATCAGCATACCAGTTTTATTTAATGAAAAAGTATGATTTTTTTTTAAATTATGTGTTTATCTATTTAACATTAAATGTAAGTGATTGTCGAAGTGGAATTATAGATGCAAAAAGTATATGTAAAATGAAGCGTAATGATAAATGTTGTATATATATTTTTATAAACAAAAAAAATATCACCATTAACCTACAAATGAGTTAACAGCATTACTGAGAATGCAACAGGTAGATAAGTATAGTTGTTTACCAACAATGGCATGTATAACAAATGTTATGAATCCATTTAATATTTTTGGTGTAACTATTACTTACAAATATACCATGAGATTACTAAATGCAGGTGATGTGAACGGGAAAAAATATCAATATTAAAAGGTATAAAAAATGAAGAAAACAAATATAATAATGAATGGTAGAGGGTGTAGCAATGATTGGAAATGGGCATGACTGGTCCTGATTGGTAGTGTAAAACATTGATTGGTATTTAAACTGTGAACAAATGTGGAAGTATATTGTACAAACTAGAGGAGGATGAGAATTGAGTAAAAAGATTTCAGGTGTTACAAAAGTGTGTGAACCTTGACATATAGATAATCAAATTTTGTAAACTGATCAATTTTGAAATAAAGAAGTAGAAAGCTCATTAAGTACAGCGACAATACAGATAGTACGTGTGTAAATATACTTTGATTGAAAAAAAATGTATTGTAGTGTATGTGGTGCGAAGTACATCTGCAGATCATGTGTATCCTAATGAAACTAAAGAAATGTGCATTATAAACTGTTTTTCAAATGGTGTCAGTGAGTCATGTATGACATGTACAAATATTTGACCTGGGTATGTCATGTATAAATATTAATATGACCTGTACAAATATTTAATGTTTCATTGTCAAATGTCCATGACAACACCAAAAAAATGTATGTGAAAGGAAATAAAGTTATGAACGCAAAAGCAAAATTCTTACAGCAACTGAAAAATGAAAAAAAAAACCCATAGTAATTAAAAATGTTAGAGAAAAGGGAAACTATCATACTGATAATTTTCGTGTTGTAAATTCAAATGACGTCTGAATATAATTCCCAAGCAATTGTACAGAAATCATAGGTAAATGGTAAATCTCAAGAAAATGAAATAAAAAAAATAACTGTTGACACCTTTCATTTAACATGTATCAGAGATATAAGAGATAGAGGAACAATAAGTGAAAATACCATAACAGAAAAAAAATCAAAAACGTTAAAAATGTTTAGAGAGTAAATAACTTGTTACATATCCCAATATGAATTAATCTATAAATATGAATTATGATCAGGTGGAAAGGGCATAAAAAGGAAATATATGTAAAATGAAAATTTTAAAAAAGTGCATTACAGAAAATACGTGTATCAAAGATATGTGAAAATTGTGAAAAGAAAAACATGAAATGATGGATTATGCAAAAAAAAAAAAAAAAAAAAAATTGTGTGCATTGATAATTGACTAAACTTTGTAGCAAAATCCAAACACAGCATGTAAAGTTGTGTAAAATGCATCATATGAAATATTCAGCAAAACTCGAAAGAAAATCTTTGATAGTAAATATAAACTTTGTTACGCGTCGAGAAATGCTACAAATTTACCAAGGTAGCAAATTATGTCAAAAGTAAGCTTTAAGAAAAAGGAATATGATAGGTGAAATCACTTATAAACAAATATTGTAAAAGAGCTACCTTATGTTGAAAACAAAGTGTATGACGTAACCAATTGTACTACAGGAGCTGAACAGGAGCGTGTGTATACCATGAGAAGTATACCCTGAGACACCATGAAAATCATAGGTATGTGCAATAATGCGTATCCCCACTGAACATAAACTCCATGACAAAAGGACATGTCAAACGGTAAATCTCAGATGAGTGACAATATTATGTTTCCGAATTATTGTCATACATGATGACCTGTGGTTGGCACTCAAACATGTACAAGTAATAAAAAGGGAAAAGTGTACCTACATAAGTTTAAAAAAAAATAAACAATTCAAAATTCTTGCAAAAAATATGAAAAATACATAAATTTCTAAATATGAACACTATCTGTAATATGAAATAAATGATATTGTGAAAGAAAAAGATATCTATAACCATTCTAAAATATTAAAAAAAGAGTTATGAGAAAGAGTGTAACACAAACCATATTTCAAATTCGACTGAAAGGGGTCTGACGCCAGCGCCATATTAAAATTAAACCAAATATGAAATATGTAGCCTCATCAAGACATTCCTGCAGTAATGGCTCGACGAGAAGTCGTAGAACACTCTAACCATAATTTAATTAAAAATTAGAAGTAAAATTTTGCAAAAAGGGAAAAAAAATAAGGATCTAGTTCTGGATATCTATTTATTTAAAGATCATGAAAAAGAACGCCAATCTAAAGAGATGTGATCAAAGAAAATGTACCAATATAATGAATAAGTAAGCCTGTGTGTATGTGTGTTTTCATGTTAACAATAATTAACCAAAGAAAAGTATAATAAAATTAAAGGATGTGGCAAAAATTTTTTTAAAAAATAACATGAAAAATGCATATTTTATAAAGTTATGACCTGTGAAACTGAAAAGATGAGAAAATGCAACAAGATTTGATTAACCAGCTATAATAACTGAGAGTTATTTTTGTTCCTTGAAAAATAAAAATATAATGACTAACATGAACTGAAATATTTGTAGCGTGATATGTATTTTTTTAACATTTTAAAATAGGAGAAGAGTAGGGGGGGGGGGGGATACTAAATCCCTGAACTATAAAAATAAATGTAATCATAATTTATCTGAAAAGTGCAATATTATAAAATTGCATGTATCTTATGGCAGTTTCAAACCATCAGAAACACATCCAAATGCAAGTTGTTAATTTCTCTATAATATTTGGATATCGAAACAATACACATTTATCAGAAATGTCATTTAGATATTATCGATAATAATCTAAAAATAAGCACATTAAAACACTTACACTAAACAATTAAAGTCAAAAATAAAAATAAAAAAGTCACTACTTGCAGAAATATTTGAAAACCTTTAAATCGTAAATAAAAATATGACTTGATGCATTTGCTTTTATATCTGCAAAACCTGACATATCGTTAATGGAATATGGGTTCTCTTCAAAACACATTATTGTCAACACAAATTTTAGAAAATTAATAAGCATTTAACGAAAAATCAATGTTGAACCTGAAAATATTTTTTTTCTTTTTATTTATTTATTTATTTATTATTATTATTATTATTTGCAAGCATTCTTGTGCAAATTCTTAACTAAATGAATAAGAAATACCATAATGCACCAAAAAAACTTACCCCTTTTTCTTTATTCAATAACCTAAAATTTCAAACTATCACAAGATAATAATCATAGGTGGAAATTAATCTTGAATGCAGTACATTTAAATTTAAATTATTTTAAAGTAAAAAAAATTTTTTTTCCCCAACATAATAAAATGATAAGACAACATATTTCATGTTCGGTCTATAGTATACGAACTGTAAGAACTAGTTATGCATGAATAGATAATGGATGGATAATCCACCTTAAAGTTATTCATTAACTAGTCAGACTAAATTATGCAAATAAGAACATGGTTATTTAAAAAACACATAGAAAAATGCAATGTCTGAGTAATGCGAATACAATAAAAATAATAAAACATAACTTACCTGAAAATTCAGAAATTTTCAAATTATTACAGTAAAAATGTAAATTGTATTGCTAGATTTTTTTTTTAATATCACTCAGATAATTAAATTATAAATTAAGCATTTCAAATTACGACATAAAAATATGAGAAGCGGTTCAAAGTATAAGATATCATATACCTATAGGGTTTTATATTTTCCACAAGTACTCATATCAATCTATATATGTAACGTGTTCTTCATTTCTTTTCTTTTTTTTTTTTACACACACAACAATGCAAAAGAATGAGATACTCCAGATTCAATACTTATCCTGAACTGGATCCTTTGTCACTAGATTATCTTGATTTTTTTGGAAATATATCAACATATTCCAGCAAATATGGTGAACAGTCAGTAAGTATTTTAGTAACATGAAAAAAAAAATCTTATTTCATAATATTATCGTTAGCTTTTCATTTGAGTTCTTAAATAGCATTGGTAAAAAAGGTATTGCGAGATATTTTTAAGCAATCCAAAACTATTTTCGAATATGTTATTATTCAAACAAAAATAATGTGAGCATGAGAAAACAACAATATTTAAACAAGAAAATATTTAGAGATTATTTTACGTTATTAATTTAGAATAAAACTCATATGCAGTCAAAATAAAAGCTAATAATAATTATAAAAATACAACATCATTTAATATTTCTTTTCTCATACTCACTTTTCGAACCATTCGTGTTAATATATATAAATTTCTTTCCTATAGTTCGTTACTTGCTGAAATTCTGTACTATAAGTAAAAAATATTTTTCTTATTTTTTTTTTTTTTGTATATGTTTTTTGTTTTGTTCACTAAACTGTTTTTTATCCACTATAAACAGTACTAGTATAGAAAATGTACTGTAAATTGAAAGTTAGGCGGAATTTAACGTAATGTGGCGACACCAAAAATTAAAACCGACGAATGTATTCTTGTCATTGTAGATGTACTGCCGCTTTTTATAAAAATAATTCACACTGCTAGGGAAGAAATCGAACTTTCTTTGGAGGTACGACGTACGCTCATTCACATGTTAAAAAAAACATACTTCACTTTTAAAAGAAAGCACGAGATTTGAAGAGCCAGCTGAAGTAGAAAAAAAACACACAAACAATATCGATGATCGTAGAGCACCCATTAACGCTATGCGAGGCGAACTTGAAGTCAGAAATCGTCCATATCGCAGCTTCTTAGGCCTACCTCGAAGGGATAGAGTCCAGCGGGAGCGAGCGAAGGCAGGCGAACATCGGGATTTCATCTTTTTTTTTTTTTTTTTTTTTTTCCGAAAGAATAAACCGCCTCAGTTGGTATAAATCGGCTGCAGTGTAGAAATCTTGAACTCATGAAATTTGGAAAACAGACAAGAGATCCGGCAGACAAGCAATCATCTGGGAGACAAGCAATCATCTGGCAGACAAGCAATCATCCGGCAGGAGAACAGAAATCGTTGTTAGTCCAGTAAATGCAACATTTAAGGATCCGGCAGACACACAATCATTCGGCTGACAAGCAATCATCTGACAGGAGAACAGAAATCCTTAGTCCAGTAAAAGAAACATCTAGGGATCCGGCAGGAGTGTAGAAATATTGAATCTGTATAAACAGGTCTTTCAAAAAATAAGGCAGGCAAACTAACAGGCAGGCACCATCCCATGAAGTTAAAAAAAAATCAGCGAATGCCCTGTACAGGCACCAAGATTTATGGTGTCGGGAATCTACGTGTTTAAAAGTACATTGCGTGAAGAATAATCCACGTCCGATGTGCATCCACTGAAATTAACATAAAAAGGCAGTAGGCTGTAGAATTAAATGCTCTCAAAAGATTCTTTACGATATTAGTTTATTAAACTTCGAGTTATAAGCGTACGATTACAAAGTACGTACATGAAGGGATGGGATGGTGCCTGAGAGCATTTTAACCAACGTGAGCTTACATTATTAACTTCTTATCCGAGGCCGTACTAGAGAGAAAATGAGCCCTCCGCCACATGTCGATTTTCATGCCATGCACATATTGGCAACATGAAATTGGCGAAAGAGCATATGAAAATGAATGATGTCATATAAGCTAAAAATTATCAGTTACGCATTAGGCAATTAAGAGAATTTTTGAATTACAGGACAGGGGTACCAGAATAGCAGTCCTAAAAAGTGAGCCAACAAGAATGTGAATGCCAAATGTACGTTGAGAGCAACGTTTTGGGAATCTAGCTGAAGTAGACAAAACAATTCTCATGTACTGGAAAATGTTTAGGATTTTACCGAAAAGGCTAAACTCAAAAATTAAGCAGACACAGACATTTCTAACGAACGTTGGACGGAATGAGAAATAAAATGCAAACCGAATACAAAGTCAATCTTTATCTCTTTTCTTTTTTTTTTTTTTGTTTATCCAGTGAGGGTGATTAATCGTTTAAATGAATTCTATCTATGTGAGAAAGTTTTATTGATAAAGGGTATATGTTAAAGATATTTTCTTTTAATGGAGGAAAATTACGGCGGGAGCTGAAATAAAAGTTAGGATAAAATAACTAAGTAATTAAAAGATAGATTAAACTGAAAATTAAAGAAAAGGATTAATTTAAGAAAAATATATGTGATACCACATCACAGAAGCGTTCTAAAAACATTCTAAATTACAATTTCTATGGAATCTCTGAAACTACAGAACCGATTTCAAAAGTGATGGTGGCAAATGGATGGTGACAGTCCCTGCTCCAACATATGCTAAATTTTTTGTCGGTGCCACTACCCGCAGAGGGTGCAGGAGCGAAAAACGTTCCAAAATTGTGATATTTTCAATACTGAAGGAGTTAGGAACTTGACATTTTGTATGGTCGTTACTTACAAGATTTAAATGCTCTATAAGAACAAAGTCTAAAAAAATTCGAAATTTAAAAGGCTGAAATAAGCAAAAAATTTTCTAAAAACATTCTAAATTACATTTTCTATGGAATCTCTGGAACTACTAAAGCGATTTCAAAAGTGATGGTGGCAAATGGATGGTGACAATCCCTGCTCCAACATAGGCTATATTTTATGTCGGTGCCACTACCCCGAGGGGGGTGCAGAAGCGAAAAACGTTCTAAAATTGCGATTTTTGCGATGCTGAAGGAGCTAGAAACTTGAAGTTCGGCATGATTGTTATTTATAAGATCTAAATGCGCTCTAAGAACAAATTCTAAAGAAAAATGATCTAATGATTCTGCAATTTTTCAACTATTGAATTTCTAAAATTACCAAATTTCACCATAGAGTACCATAGCGAAACCTTCACGCGTAAAAAGATAATGATAAGGGCGACGTGTCCTGACGTGTATATTGGCTATAGCACGAGTCACAATTTATAGTATCCTTATTATTCTGTTAAAATATAAAAGTGAATTATGAAATGTCAATATTTTGTTTGATTAAAGGTTCGTTAAGAGAAATTGACCAGCGTAGCGGGCGTAGCTTGCTAGTAATTAATAAGTTTTTATTTTTGGTTTAAAGAACTTTTTTCACTCTAGCAGTATATAAAATCTGCATATATTACAGAAATGGCCAAAATTATGAAAACCTTTTGAAAAAACTCTGTTTCTAAATTTTGAGCTAGTTCATAACTACACTTATATTTGAAGTAATGCCATAAAAGTTTATTATGTAAAGGAAAGATAATTTGATGCAGAATAAAAAGATATGGAGAAAATTAGCTATACAAAAATTCTGAACAAATGTGTTAATTCTTATTTGTGTCAACTTTAAGGTTTATAGCACCCTTAAAATGCCTTTTTGTAGATTTAATTAATTTTTTTTTTTTTAGTTCTCCGACTGTTTTGATATGAAACCAAGATTTCGTTATTAATTTTTTTAATTAGGTATAATTGCAGATTTGTTTTTAACAAACAAGTTTGTTTAGTTGTCTGCATAAGAAGTTCAACTGAGTTAAGGTTTGGAGTATTCTCAAGCTATTCTAAGTTGTGCGATGTGATTATCTTGAAACCAGTTTTTAGGTGCGTTTGTAATTATATAAATACCTAGCACCTATTGTCGTCGTCTGTCTGTTCGTCTGTTTGTCTGTCCGTCCGTCCGCATATAACAACGCAAAATCTACCCAACCGAATGGTTTGAAATTTAAGATATATTATCTTTGCAGAATTTTGTCAGGACAGTTCAAATTTTATGAAAATCGAATCAAAACTTTGGAAAATATTAATAAAAATATTTATTAAGAAATTTGAATTTTTTGAAAAAAAAAATCGGTGTTTTCTTGTTATAGGAGCTTCCGAGGTTAATCGTCAAGCGACCGACATACTTATTTTATTATAGAAATTAATCGGCAGACGATATAATTCATTTCACAGAATTAAAAATCATCAAGATCTGAATATTTATATAACTAGCTATAGTACGAACGCACCTCGTTTGTCACGTTTGACGTACAATTTCCAACTTGTTTATACAGCAGCGACATGACATGGAACTGAATTCTCTTGAAATAGAAATATTTCATCATTATCTTGGAAACGATCACGGCTTCAGTTTGCGTTAATCTATATCTGGTTGCATCTGTTTGCATCTATAACCCCATTAATTACACAAATTCAGTCCTCACTTTTTGATGTCATTCAACACTAATCCACCGCCCCCTGAATACTAGGCCTGAGTGCTGACAACAATGGCGGCTGTCGTAGGCCGATTTTTTTTTTTTTTTTTTTTTTTTTTTTTTTTTTTTCAGCGTTTGAACGGTCCCTCTAAATTCCACACCAATAATTTCTAAAAGTTTTCTTCGCCTTGTTTTTCGGAGATCAAATAAGTCAAAGAAAACTTTTAGATATTATTGGTGTTGAAGTTCGAGGGACTATGTACAAACGATTCCGCCTGCGACAGCCGCCATTTTTTTATCAGCGCGCAGGCGGTCAGGGGGCGGTGACTAATCATAACACTAAATGTGTGTTTCACGGTAAGTGTAATGCAATCAAATTGCAAATCTTTTCTGATTCCCTACTTGCATATTTTATTCCATCAAACATGGAAATTATCGTCTCATCACTCCAAATAACACGGGCCCCACTATTTCTTTAACCACTTAAAATGCAGTTTAGTCCCAGTTTAATCTTTTCAACCTGAGTATAAAAATATTTTTTTCGTGAAATTCAAACATTTAAACCAAACTACTACGGTCTGCAACTGTCCTTAGCTTCCATTTCAAATTGCAGTGCACAATTTCATTTTCTGTACGCTGAGATGATTTTTTTCTGTCGCCTGAAGATAGGCTCCCTACTCACCTATAATCACAGTTACTGTCACGAACTTTTCCTGCCTTTACCATTTTGATTTTTTGCGATTTATTCATCCCCTTGATTAATTTTTTTTTTAATTTTTGCCTTCGAATTTCTTCATTCTTCATAACTGTAGATTTCTTCACTTAACAGTACTATTAGACAGCTCCTGGGTAATCAGTCATCTCTTTACACCAGGGCTGCCCAATGTGGGGCCAACGAGCGACATTGCGCCGGTTTAAGGTTTTCCAGGATTATAATCCATATTGTAATTTTTTTTTTTGTCGTCTTTCAACGCTGGATTGGAAATGCAAGTAACGATGCTTTACCCTTATTCACATGGCCACCAAAATCCTCTGATCTTACGCCATGTGATTTCTTTTTGTGGGGTTACAGCAAAGATCTTGTTTATGAACCACCATTGCCGAAAACACTCAAATAACTTAAGGAACGCACCAGTGCTGCATTAAGAACCGTTGACTGTATAAAACTGCAAAATGTGTGGAACGAACTTGATTACAGATTAGATGTTTGTCGTGTTACGAAAGGTTCACACATCGAACATGGAACGAAAAAAAACTTGGAAGGTTTTTCTTTGTTTTCATGAACTGTGATTACCTCTGTATGTCTTCACATCCCTCGATTTTGATAGAGCAAGTGCTGGTCGGGAAAACCCGACTTAAGGCCCATGACTTGGCTCCCTTTTGGGTGGCCAGCTCCGAAGCTGTTGGGGGACTCCGGCTCGTCCCCAAGTGTTTTTGTGGTAGTTTCCTCTGATAATGGGATACACCGCGTATCGCAACGACCTATGCCCTCACCTCATTCATCGGTTCAATAGGAGTGATGCGCTGGTGGTGGTGCACCTACCGGTCGCAGCGCATACGGGCGGCCTCTCCTGGTCGTGTGCGTTATAAGTCCCTCAGGACTTGGGTGCGACGGCGGCGCACCTGGCGGCGCAGCTCAGTTTTATATCACTTATTATTATATGTGTAATAGTTTTGAAAAAATATTTTTTTTAATCCGTTCCTTCATTTATTCTAACCCTGTATTATAAATTAAGCTCTTTACTTTCAATAAAAAAATATTTTTTATTTGATAGTTTAAAAAACTGAAAGTGACTTTTCAAACAACTCAATATATGTATGATAATTAGTTTAAAACAGCATTCACTGTAATCGGATGAAAAGGAGGGAATCTTCTATATATCACTTAAACTGATATGTTAACACATTAAACTGTTGCATCTGCATTTAAAATGATACGAATTGTAAATGCAGATGTCTGCAAAATCCTTAAAGTAGTGATTCTTTTAAGCATCTGTGATTGATCAAAGCATCGAATGTTCCACTCTATTAACCAAATCACAGGTGAAATTTCAACCGAATGCTTTAATTGTGCGATCATGTTGCACCCAGACGATACGATACATCATGCCACAAATGTATTCTGACCTAGGACCCCTCTGGTAAGCCTTGCTCGAGAAACAAAAACCCCTGTCAACAGTTTTTACTGATGACATGACCCCAGAGGTCTCCGATCAGGGCCGAAAATGTCTTTAAGGTACTGTTAATTCTCTCAAAATCGTGACAATGTGGTATTTCTCAGCCTTGTTATGAAATCATCGACGTTGTTTTGTAATAAATCATGTATCTTGCAGTTTTGCGCGTGCAGTGCGGTCGCATTTATCATATCCAGCTTATAAATGTCTTTCTTTTTCGTTTGTGATGTGGGTATTTATTTATTTACCAGTGGACACGCGCGAGGTTTTCGCGATGCAGCTCTTGAGAATATTTACCGTTAATTTTTATTTATTATTAATTTTTAATTAATTGTGATTTTTAATCAGTGTATTAACTAAATGCTAGTGTACTATGTCAAAAGGTTGTTCTAAAACCTTTCGTGTGGTATCTCAAGCATCGTTGTGCGTGTTGTATGTAGATAAAAAAGGTGTTGACGTCAGAGATATATATTATGATTTATTTACACAGCAATCTGTCACGAATTAAAGAATTGTTATGAAATTGTGACAGCAATTGTGATGTAACTGACGGAAGGGTGATATTTTCTGTTTCGAAGTATTTCATCTATTGTATTACAATGCAATCTGTTGTTTTCTATTTTTTATAAAGTTAGAAAAGTTTTATAAAAGAATCCATATAGAATTAAGCTTTTTTTCTCTCTTTCCTGGCATAAAACTTCGTATAATAGTTATAGATTAATATTAAACATACCAAGTATTTTAGTCAAGTTTTATAAAAATATTTCACACCACAATTTTTGTTTAAAACTTACTTTTTTTATTTAGCATATTTTTGTATTATTCTATATTTTATTTATTTTATGAAAAAAATTCATCATTGTTAAAAATTTGCAGCAAACTGTCCAGTTATTTGACCGTTTTTAGAGAAAACGGTTAGATAACCGTATTTTAACTCGATTCTCACCATTATGGGCTATAATATGGTCAGAATAGAATTAAATTATGGTTATGTAACCGTTTTCTTACTGCAATTTTTAACAGTGTTGTTTGAACTAAAATATTTCCATTTCGTACGTGTCAAATGACCGGTTTACTTACTGTTAACGTCTTTAGAATATGAATAGCTCATTCTTATTGCATAGGATAAATACAAAATTGTTTATTTTAGCTCAGCGGTTCTTAATATTTCGGTTACCACGGAGCTCTTTTTATATATTTTTTTAAATTATTTTCGCGGATCTTCATGTCTGAAATTACCGATATTCTTTTGAATATCGTACATAGGATATATAAACTAATAATGATATATAAACTACAAAAAACTCGAAAAAACTTCAAATTATATCTTTTTAAACATTACTTTTAAACAGTATTCTTAGTTTTCCCTTTCATGTTACTCCCAAGATTTCTCTTAAATTGTAGACAAATTAAAAATTACATGATGAACGCGAGACCTTCGCAGACCTTCTGGAGATAACGTTGCGGACCTCTTTGCCAAGTCAAGTCAACGCGGTCTTATAGGAGTACCAACGCGGTCGTAAAAACTGCCACGCGGAACCTACAACGAAAAATGAAATGAAACCTTTTAAAATTTCACCTTTTAAAATTTCGAATTTTTTTTAAAATGTTCTGTGCGAGCATTTAGAACTTAAAAGTAACAACCTTGTCAAATTTCCAGTTTCTATCCATATCAATTCTATAGGAATCGTATAATTTAGAACGTTTTTAGAACGAATTCCTCTCACTTCACCCTTTTAAATTTCGAATTTTTTAGAAACCATTCGTAGCGAGCATTTGTATCTTAAAAGTAATCGCCATGCCAAATTTCTAGCTTCTAGTCCCTTCAGTATCACAAAAATTACAATTTAGAACGTTTTTTTTTTTCCTGCACACTTTAAAATTTCGAATGTTTTAAAATACTCTTCTGTTCGTGTATTTTAAAGTATTAAAAGTATTTTCGTGTCTTAAAAGAAAAGTCATGTCAAATTTCGAGTTTCTATCCTTAACTTTTCCATAAAAATATTAATTTAGAACAATGTTCGTGTATTTCCCCTTTTTACATTTCGATTTTTTTAGAAACCGTTCTTAGAGAGCATTTGCATCTTATAAGTAACTACCATGCCAAATTTCAAGTTTATAGATCCTTCAGTGCCACAAAAATCGAAATTTTAGAACGTTTTTTTCTCACGCACCCACTTTGGAGTGGTACGACATAAAATATAGCCTATGTTGGAGCAGAAACTGTCACCATCAATTTGTCACATATATTACTTTCGATATCGGTTCGGTAGTTGCAGAGATTACCACTACAAGCAAACAAACTAACTAACATTACTTCTTTATAATATTAGTATAGATTTATTTCATTCAATAAATATGCGAAATGGCATGAATTTTGCACCGAGATTAAAATTATAAAATTATAAAATTACACTATATGCTGCACGTGAACTGTTACGTTTCATAAAATAGCCCCTTTGCCTCAATTATTTAAGTAACGCAGTGCTCAATTCTGACATAGTCAGAATTGGCATGTTTTCGAAGTAGATTCAGAAAAATCAAAAGATTCGAGTTTTTTTCGCCAAAAATTCGGGAAAATTCACCACTGTACAACAAATGCGCCAATAAATAAATAAACAAGAAAGAAAAATCACGCTTAAAGTATAGATTATGAAACCTTTTCCAACACATTCAGAATACTGTAACCAAACTTCATCGTTTGTTGTGTACGTAAACGATTTGGAAAACGCATAACACCTTTGGAAAACCCAATTTCAGAGCATAACCATCAGTAGTTGGAAAAATATCCACATGCTTTTGTTCAGCCCTGTATATAATCAGTAGATTTGTGTATATGCTACATAATATGCAAAAATTATGTTCAGTTACGAAACGCATAATTGAAACGCACACTTGAAAATTCCTCTTCAGCAATTCCCTCCGATAAGCAAAAATGTGCGCGGATTCTTTTGTGCAGCCATGTGTATGATCTATAGAACTTATACTCACCAAGTAATATGCAAAAAAATAGTTACATTTAAACACATAATTAAAAACGTACTTACCGCAAATATTGCTCATAGGCAGTACTGTAAATGAATTATTTTGTATGCCCCTGTAATTGAACGATAAATGCTATGTACACCATATTTTGTAGTAAGCATCTTGCAGTGCACTTCAGTGATGTATATCAATTTCAGTGTTTGAGAAAGTGGAACATCATTAAAATACACTGCAAGCGATTTTGCAGCATCGCCCAGAATGTAACGGAATTCTTTGAGTGTTCCTGTAAATGAACTATAAATGCTGTATATTTCATTTTTAATACCAGACATGCTATGGTAAACTTCAATAACATATATCAATTGCATAGCAATCCGAGTATATTTACGCGAGTTTCGAGCACGGACAGAGAGACATCAGACAAACAAACCGAATTCATATACACATTTGAGCCATGTTAGAAAGTGTTAATAAAAAATGAAACTAGTCGTGGGGGGGGGGGGGGGCACCGTAATACTTACCCATCATGGATATGCATAATAAAAAATATGAAAATAAAACATGTGTAAACTACTTATAAAATGCATTGCAATTCAAATAAAATCGTGGCTTGATGACGTCATAAACTTTAAAAGCTCTATTACTGAATTGCGTAAGAGAAACATCCTTATAAATGTAAAAATGATAATCCTATTAACTAACGGTTTACTGCGTCGGATTAAGCGTAGCTTAACTAATTAAAATATATCTTTGAATTGAAATTTGAATGAAATACAGGGTCATGAAAAATCGAAGAGTGTGGAAAATGTGATTCCAAATATCTCGGCAACTCATTATCCGATCGACTTCATTCTTTATGCAAAATTTATGTTTTTTGATTGTATTTTATATTCACTCCTTAAAAGAAACAATTTCGAAAAAATTCATATACCTTTTATCAGAACGAATATTTCGAGTGTCCGAAAAAAATAGTTCCGGATAATCGAGGTTTCTGAAATTCAATAAGCTTCTTCCCATTATTACATACTAAGTACATACCAAATTTCAAGTCTCTATCTCAATTTGTTCGGGAGGTAGAGCGTTTAAAGACACACACACACATACACAGACGGACGGCAATTTTTCTTTTTCTAAAAATATGTTTTTCGGAATCTCCAGTGTCTGAAACGTGTAAATCCGTCAAAAAATTGTTTTTTGATTTTCAAAACGATTACAAGACTTACCCTATACTACGTATGATGGGTAAGTAAAATTACAAACGACTAAAGTTATAAGGAAAGAAGAGAATGGAAGAAGGATTGTTCTTCCGTAAAGAACCCGATCAGATTCGAAAATGTCTTTAGGTACTGTTAATTCTCTCAAAATCGTGACATTGTGGAACATCTACGCCTTGTTATGAAATCATCGATGGTGTTTTGCGATAAATCATGGATCTCGCAGTTCTGGGCATGCAGTGCGATTGCATTTATCATATCTAGTTTATAAATCTTCCCTTCCGTCTATGTATTTCTTTTAAAACATCAGTCATACGTTCTCAATTAAGCGTAATATTATTTTCCAGGAAGGAAAATAAATCGACTTTTTGGTGATATTTTGCAGAAAAGGGGGGGCACGGATCTCCCTTAAGGGGACTCGGTACCAAAAAAAAAAATATTCTCTAAATAACACCTATATTAAAGTTTTTGGATCATGTTTCAATCATTACAGATGCCAAAAGTTTAGATATGTTTTAAAACAAAAATTTCAAAGATATAAAAAAAAATAATAATATTTAGTTATCTCCTTATAGAATATAAGATACATTTAAAGAATAAATCCGACAATTTTCTTAATTATTGTGGAAGACTTGGCATTTTGATTACATGGAGAATATGAAAAAAATACGAACTGAGAAAAATGAGTTTAAACATTTCATTTACAAAAAAAGATATATTAAAGATGGGTACGTAAAATTAACCATGTCTCCTTTACTATTTATCAAATTGTTAATAAATTAATAATTTTTTTTAATGTAACAATTTAAAAAAAAATATTTTCTTTTTTTTCAATTTTGGTATTTCAAAGTAATTTTTTTTATTTTATACTCGGGGTATTTTGTTCTACAAAGAGGATTTTTTATACAAAGATTATTAGAGGAAAAAAAAATTGGTTGTATGTGCATCCTTTTAAAAAGTTCCGATGTTTTTTAAAACAAAAATTTCAAAATATCAAAATACTGATAGTTTTCTCTTATAGAATCTAAAGGTACATTTTTCGAAAAAAATCAGATTCAATTTTTGTGGAAGCCTTAGCATTTTGATTACACAGTGAATACGAAAAAAAGAATACGAACTGGGGATAATGTGTTTAAACATTTCATTTACAAAATATATATATATATAATCAAGATAGGTGCGTAGAATTAACCCTATCTCCTTTTGCTATTTATCAGATCGACATGACATTTTGGGCACAATGGTCTAGAGATGTTGAGTTTATTTTAGGATGAAAATCTGAAATTCGACATTTTTGTCATTTTTTGTCAGAAGGAGAGGTACTAACGTAAGTCTTCTTCAAGCAGTATTTTTTTTTTTTTAAATAATAGGCGATATTCACATAAGAAAAATTTTTGTTTTGACAATATGTTTTGTGTATGAGTGTATATGTTTTAAATTTAATATTTGCTCAGCAATTATTTGTTTGTTTTTCAGACGTTTGTCATACGATACAAAGACGAAGATCAAACCATTCCAGTTACAGTCGTCTTGGATTATAAAAAACAGGTATGATCACTTTAAATTTTACAGATCTACACTGCAAAAAAAAAAGTGCTGATTTTACAGTATAATACTGGCATCCCAGCTACTAGTATTATACCGTACAATTAACAATAATAAACAGTAAAATAAGCAGTAATACGCTGCCGCGCATGCGCGGTAGCGTATTGCAAACCGCAATTTTTTTAGCATAATTTGTTCCTTTTAATGAAATTTTAAAGTTTTAACGAATTTATGGCGCACCAGAAATTTAAGTAATATACTTTTAAGTAATAAAAAACATTTCGAAAATTTTCGTAAAAACAGCAATTTGGGGGTAGGCATATTTATACCTTAAAAGAATTTCTGTATCATAAAAAGTCGGGGCTTTTGGCGCCCCGCGGACTGGTTCCGCGAGAAGAATACCTAAACCCCTGAAAATAGGAAAGTACCGCGTAAATTGGGAATCCTGGGAATATTACCTGTTTTATGTATTTTGATTTCTGATAGAATTCAGACTACTCAGAGAACAACTCTTGCTTTTCTCTTGTAATTTATGTGTCAATTATATTCTTTGTACACTGTAAAGAAAGACAACTGTTTTTCTAATACAGGAAATCATAATATTACCTCTTACGAGTTATCCCCGATTCAAAAAAACTTTCCTTTTTCTATAGAAACCTCAGAAACCAATTGATATTCGAGATATAAAGAATTTTTTTTTTTTAAAGTTTATTTTGCTGTCCGTAATTTTCGAATACTTTTCCGAGTAGTTTTTATAGTGTACTAGCTAACCCACCCGGCGTTGCCCGAGCCCGAGATAGTAACAATCTGTTCGATACGAATATGACTGAAATCTGTAAGGCTATCGAAATCAAGTCGAATGAGGCAAACCCCGTCGTAATCGGGCTCATAGAACCCGAGATCGGAAAGCGCACCCTGGCCGTTGAAATTGCAACTATAATGTTTAAGGCTATAGATATAAAGTCGAATGAGCCAAACCCGTCATAATCGGGTCCATAGAACCAGAGATACGCCTGTAGTTCTATCTTCCACCACCAGGGGCACAATCCATTCTGGAAGAGGCCTTTTCAGAACACTCGACCCAACCAAACTTCCTAGTAGAACTGAAATTTAACCAAGGGTAAACATTGCCAAAATAGCGGAAATCGCGAAAGTGGGTTACGTAAACGATCAGTTTCGAAAGGGTTAATGTAAATATATTTTAAAACCCAATGGTGTGTCTTGAAGAGAATGAATGTGTCTATGATTTGGAGTCTGCTGTTTGTCCGTATTCGCATTTCCCGAGTCAATGCCGATTTTTAAACCTGGGCCGAAAAACGAAAATCGCGTGAGTGAGTTTTGGAAACGATTTTTTTGCGGAGTGTTAAAATTAAAAATTTTCAAATGAGATACCAGATTTTTAAAAGCAAAGGGATGTAGATTAGGCGCGGTATTTTTAGTTTTTCGTATCTTGTTCATAAACGACGATTCGAAGTTTTAAGGATAGGAGAAATTGTTAAGAATGCGAAATTGACTTACGGTCAATTGCTAAATGTGATTATTCTAACTAAATTTTATCATACTATATGTCCACATCTGTTGATCATCATATACAGGACTGCACAAAAAAATTCGACTACTTTTTTGACACTGGAAGGTAATTTCGAAAACTGTGGTGTTATGTGCGTTTTCTAAACTGTTTACTTACATATCTTCTTTCCCCTTATTTAACGGTGAAGTTTCGTTACAGTTTTCTGGCTGTGTTGAAAAGTGTTTCATAATCTATGCTTGACACATGATTTTTCGTTCTTGTTTCTTCTTTTGGAAAACAAATGTCGTCGCTTGGTTTTAAAATACTTCTGCATGCCGCTGGATTGGGGCATGATAGTCTGAGCGTATGTAGTTTGATTTGAAGCACAACATTTTAAAAGACGAAACTTATTCGCCAACCTTAAATATTTGCTCGCCGCTGGCGAGCGGAAATTTCGTGCCCTCCTATTCAGTTTTCTCAACTCGAAATATAGGTTTACCACGGATGTTATCAATTCACAAGTAAACATTTTCATGTTCATGAAATATGGAGACAAACATGCTAAATTAACAGCATTAACATTAATATTTAAAATTATTAATATTTTGCTACTTTTGAATGTGTAAATTCAGTTTCGCAGCTGAAAATGTTTACTCGAGAATTGATAGCATACAAAACACCGATATTCCGGTTTGAGAAAACTGATTAATACACTGTAAAAGCCACTCGGAAACGTTACCAAAATTACGGGCAGCAGAAGGAACTTTGTTTTTATAAATTATTCTTTAAATCTCGAAAAAATCTGTTGGTTTCTGAGGTTTCTAAATACAAAGGAAAGGTTTTCGGAATCGTGGGCAACTCGAAAGAGGTTATATTAAATTTTCGTTTGCGGTAATATTATATTTTCGGAGATTAAGAAATATTTGTCTTTTTTTTTTACATTGTGCTATATTGTGCTTTCAATTCCTGTATGTATTATTTTTTTCTCTCTTTCTGGCAGACAGAATATGTGATCAACATGAATCCGAGAACACCAGCAAAATCTGTCACCCTGTACGATTTCAAGCAAGTAAGAATTTTTTTTTATTTTACTTTAATAATGAATACTAGCAGAGTGGCAACCTATTGTGATGCATTTGCATTACATGTTATCTTTCAATTTGGAGAAAAAAAGTGCTTGCAGTCAGTACTAGAAGGAAAAGGTAACTTCCCTATTTCCTGGTTTTAAGATTTTAGCTAATTTTACTCGAAAACAAGAAAGCTAAAATGCGAAGAATTGGATTAAAGAAGATTCGTCAATAATAAATTTGAATGAGAAATTTACTAAATTAGTCAACTATAGCCAAGTTGGGTTCATTTATGGCGACTTATTTTTGGTCCCCATGTTAGGGTCATTTTTCACCAAGTGTCGCCAAGCTTGGTGAGAATTTGATGCTGACGCATATGAGGATATAGTTTTATGCGTATGATTGGGAAAATTGTTGCAACAATTAAATGTAATTTGCAAAAAATCACGCTCGCTGAAACTCATAAATTAATCGCTGATTTCTTGCAATCTGCTCTGTCTTGTTTCAAAATGTCAGTTAACTTAGAAATTCATACTGCTATCTCAGCCATTTTTTTTTAAGATAGAGACAAAACAAAAAATGCTCCAGGATACTTGTACCAAGGCATAATACTTAAGTAAAAAATGAATTTGTATTCTAATTTTTTTGTAATTTTTTTTTTTTTTTTTTTACTAATGTTTAGGTGGCCGCCATTTTGAAACAAGATGGTGGACCAATCCGGTCAACGAACTCGGTTGAGATCTTGCCGGTTACACATGCTTAGTTAATAGTTACATCCAAATCGATTTGTAAATACGTACCGTATGACATAGATATCAGATATATATATAATTTAATTTTCATGTACTTTTTAAAAATTACGCACGTTAAAAAAAAAGTTACAAAATACATGAAAATTAAATGATAGCATTTAAAATAATAACTTCAAAGACCGGGAAATTATAGAATATTCTCATTTGTTTTTGAAAATGGCTGGGAGTGAGCCGAAACATGCACTGCAAAAAATAATTGTTGATTTTGCAGTATAAAACTGGCACCCCATCTGCCAGTATTATACCGTAAAATTAACAGTATTAAACAGTAAAATAAGCAGTAATACGCTACCGTGCAAGCAGTAATACGCTACCGCGCATGCGCGGCACTTTATCCTTTTTTTTAACAAATAATTCAAAATAGGAAGAATCAATAAAATATACTAAAACATTATGGAGCTTTCACTGCGATGTATTTTATTTTAATACAGAATATCACAAGCTTTCAGAGCTTATATAACTGTAATTATTTCAAAGCTCATGCATACGCTTAGTGAATATTTCACTTTTTTAATCTTTCATTTGCAAACAGGAAGCTCTCGATCCATTCTTCATAATATTTGAACAATTTTCTGAAAGCAGTAGGTAGGATATATTTCCTTTTATTGCCCAATGTTTCCAAATGAACATATCTCATAAATATATCCATCATTTCTTCAACTGTGTAATCTTCATAATTCTTCATTCTGTTTTGGCATAATTGTCTTGGAAATTTGGTTACCTTTTTTTTTCGATTCCTTGTATAAGGTGTCACTAATGTAACTTTCAGAGCAGGTTTCAATTTTTTCTTTGTCTTCTTGCTATTATTTTCCATAGTTTTTGCTAGAAATTCGTCATCAAACTATATGTTAATTTTGAAGAAATTGTTTAATCTAACATGCAAATTTCTGTGAAAGAAAATATTATTTGACCAAGAATTTGAAAATTTTGATAGAAGTTGTAGTGTATTTTTTGGCTTGTAATTACCATGCCCATTTGCATATAATGTGTGAATCCTAGAGGGCGCTGCAATTCTGGACAAAAATTGGAGTCTGACTCTGACCAATCATGCAATCCTGCACCAAAAATGATGTCTCTCTCTGACCAATTCGCTATCTGGGTTGGGTCAAAATGTAAACAACGATTCACTGATCCGATGAGAATCTTGGGCAGGGTTTGTGCAAAAGCCGGCTACGCTTTTTCCGCAGTTTTCAGCGATGTGAACTCACATTACATTTCATTATTTACGGTAACGAGCGTGCTGACGAAGAAAGAAAAAAAATCTCCCTCATTAATAGATTTTATTTATGCTCCAGAGTGACTAAGATAAAAATAAATATTTTCATTTAAAAAAATAAACACGACGCAACAGATAGCCTTCACTATAAGATAAAAACTAAAAACTGTAAACTAAATCCTTAAAAGTACGGAAATTGTATTACCAATCACCTTGCCAGAACAATTTCCATATTTTTCTGAAGAAAAGTTTTTGATGAAAATGATTTCATGAATGCCTAGCGCAAAACAGCATATATAGTAAGAACACCAACTTAATGCTTGATTAGGGCGTAAAATTGACACAACTGTGCCATCTTGTAGACGAGGTTGATAATGTCAATACGTGGGCTTTTAGTATGAGGTCATTAGGTATGACACAAATTCTACCATCTGTGCATTCTCCTGTGCATATATTGTGAATCTTTATTCACTGATCGAAGATGTATCTTGTTCACCCGATTTTTTGCCAAACATTTTTTATACAGTTTGTTTCGATAAAAATATGTATATTTAAAAAACATTCACAATATATTTTTAGTTTCGGCAGTAAATATAATAATGCTATGTAAGAATTATTGCCTTTCTCCCGAAACTAAAAAGATATAGTGAATGTTTTTTTTTTTTTAAATACATATTTTTATCAAAAAAAACTGTATCAAAAATATTTCGCAATAAAACTGGTGAAAAGATACACCACCCATGAGTGAGTAAAAATTCACAATATATCACAATATATAATATAAAACAAATAATACAATATCTATACGTTCTGAAATCTAACACTAATACTAATCATGATATTTGCGCTTACGCAGCTATTTCATAGATATAGGAACTACTAGATAACACACAAGAGGTAAAAAAAGTTATTCATCCTGCTTTAATTCAACCCCGTCCGCTACGTGGCGTGGTATTTGAGTGACGTGACCTCGCTTTTGATCTGGCGGATGCCTCTGCCATTTAAGATTGAACGCTAATGCAGTTTTGGTCAAGCCTGATTACCGCATGGGCATCCATAGCGGCATCCCCGGACAGGGAATAGCATTATTCTCGAATGGTGATTTTGATAGAAATTCTTTGATGACTTTTTTTGTTTAGGATTTGGTCATGCATAGAAGTCTTAGTTGAGTTGCAATCTTGTATATTCAAGTTTGATAGCATTTCTCTTATATAAGTAGACTGATAAAGAGTAATTATACATTTATTACGAATATGAGTGATTCTCATGTCAAAGATGAAGATGGGATATTCTTGAACCATGATCTTTTATTTTAAAACGTTTGTAAAAGTCACGGAATGGTGTTGGCTGGGACTGCACCGGGGACTTTTTGTACAGAAGGCGTAGCACTGAGCAAAAGACTAGCTCGATTGCTACATGCCAATGACTCATCATACACTGTTCGTCGTTCAGTTTTTGTTGCGAGAGATGACGCTGCTACAATGCTGTTTAAGATTCTTCTAAAAGTTTTTGGCAATTTTTCGAAAGATAGACAACTGCAAGTAAGGTTGTTCCATTGTTATGCTTATAAAAAGATACAGGATAAGCTTTCGATCTTTTTCTTCAAGCCAGTTCGATTGCTTTACTAAGTTCAAGGTACCAGCAACGTTTCGCTTCTTTCAGTAGATATACTTTTTTAAATGACAGTAAAGGAGGTCGAAAAATTATTCGTTGGCAAGTAACTCCTTATATATCTTATAATTTAATTTTAGATGTAGGAAGGCAGTCAATACTTCGTTTGATCTAAATCAAAATCTAAGTTGGTGGTCAGAATTATCAGAAAACGTATGGAGCTAAGTCTTAGTAAGTGAGTAAGCATCTTCATAACATCCTTTTAACATAAGCATTATAAAATAAGATTAATACCAAACAAAACGAAACCTGTAGTTCATTCTACAACAAGTGACAACAACAAAGTGAAAATGGAAGTGTATAAACTGTTTACGTGACATCTTCCCTTACAATTAAAAAAATGACAAATGATAAAAAAATTTTCACAAGTTCAAACGTTCTTCCGGAAAAGAGTCATCACTGTCTTAGATTTGGCGGGAGTTAAAGCTGTATCAGGAAGATGAGAAGCATCAAAATTGTCCAATGAAGATCTATTTTCAATCTCCGATCGAAAATATCCTGAAGGGCTAACAGCAACCTGGCGGTCTGACAAAATCACAGCCTTTGTTAGACGGGGATGTGCACTGTTTTGACGTAAAGTCTTGCCTGTAGGAGTAGTAAAAAAATAAGAACGGATAGTCTCAGCCACCTGACACAGTAGCAAGAATCCCAGTACGATTATTATCAGTTTGAAGCTTAACAGGTTGGTCCTTTAGTGAGTACTGGAGATTGATTTTGTGAGCAAGAGGTGAAAGCTGCATATTGTTTTCTCTACTTAAATGAAGAGTAACTGTAGATGACATTCGAATCAAACGTAAAAAGGGATGTATAGGTGTTATACTTCGAGTAGATTGTCCAAAGAGACGTTGAGCTGGAGATGGTTAATTTTCACATGGTGCATTTCTCCAATTTAGAAGTGCCAATCTGACATCTGACATCTGTATGCGTTATAGCGCATCTTTTTAAGTTTAATTTTGCTATTTGAACATAGTGTTCTGCTAAGCCATTAGATTTTGAGTAATGTGGGCTAGACGTAATATCCTGTATTTTTCAATCTTTGGTAAACTTGTGAAAGGGCTCTGGTGAATATTGCGGACCGTTGTCCGGTTCAACAACATCTGGTATTCGATGAGTTGCAAACGAATCTTTCAAATTGTCTATTGCAGACTGTGATGAAAGATGCACTAGTTTTTTAAAATCAAAATACCCCGAGTAACTGTCAACAAAGACAGTATTGATTTCCAAAAAGTTCAAACATATCAGTGACAGTCGTTGCTACAGGAATTGAAGAACAGGTTTCATTTGTAACGGTTCTGTATTTGGTGAATGGGCTGTCTGCTGACAAGCAGGACATTTTTGAGTACTTCTTTCTTATAGCGACCCCCACAATTACGATTACGCCAAAGTTGCAGTTAAGATTTCTCGAAACTCATCGCCAAACTTACATGTATGCATATATATATACATACTCCAAACATTCATATATAAGTCAATATATACTTAATATTTACGTCTTATATGTCATATATACGTTATGTATATACTCAAATATCAGTCATATATGACTACAACTTGGACATATGGACCTATATACATCATGAAATACCATATATACCATATAGTATTATAATGCCGTATAATTTGACAATGGATCCCATCAGTGTGACGTCACAGGCAACTCAACTCCGCAAATTGATTCCATACAAACCATTCAAGTAACATTGACACACTACTTCGCAAAAGTTTGTGTTGATACAATTTCTGGTTGATACGCGGAGTTGCGTTGCCTGTGACGTCTCCACTGATGCGTTCCATACATCTTGGTCGCTTGGCAATGGCCGCTGCAACAAAGAAGTACCAATGTTGGTAATAAAAAATTAAATGTAAGTTAATTATTTTCGCTTCTGACGCCATGTAACATCCTGTTAACTTAGGTGCTATAAAATAAGATTAATACCAAACAAAACGAAACCACTAGTTTATTTTAGAACAAGTGACAACAACCAAGTGAAAGTAGAAGTGTATAAACTGTTTACGTGACACATAGTCAATGCCGTACTTTTGAGAGAATCCCTTTGCTACTAGACGTACTTTGAATTTTTCAATTTCCTCATTAGCTTTGTGTCTGGTTTTTAATGTTCACCTGTTTTTAAAGGCTTTCCTTCCTTATAGTAAATCATAAAAATCCTCGGAAATATTTCCATGGTGTGCTTTTATTTCCTTTTCGAGAGCCAATTTTCATTTTGGTACTTGTTTGTAATAGTTGTCTTGGCGTTTTTTAAAAAAAAGCTTGGCGTGATTCGGGCTTCAGAAAGTGATATTTATTGCCAAACGACATGAACAGCTATGGAAACAAAGTAAATAATATATTTTTGTTTAAATTTGTATTGTTACTAGGGGGCTCTGCCCCCTGCTCGCTACGCTCACCAACTCCCGTTCTGATTTCACAGCCTCTTAAAACCTGGTAATGTATCCTGTTTTAAAAAGATGATAATGATGATATCACGAACGGCGACTATCTTCTGTAATCAGGTTATAATGCTTTTTCATTTAATTCATCTTTTTTATTTTTAATATTCATGTGTAAACACAATTTTGATGACGTAATTTTCTTTATTTCCTGCTTTCAACACGTGATCATTTAATTATTATTTTAAACTTTCATTATTGTTTTTAATAGTCTCGCGCAAATACATTTTTTATTTGAGATAAAACATAATCCTTTGCGCTTATTTAGAAATTGGCAACAATATAAAAAAATGACTTTTTCAATAAAAGATTTTTTACTCGATTTTTAAGGATTTTTTGAGTTTTTATTGTCCGACCGTGATAATTTTTTTAATTTCTGAAAACTTGTTATATTTCGCGTCTGGTGGTATGATTTTCGAATCCGTAGGATGGCTAGAAAAAAAGTAATAGCTCCTCAAAAAAGTCGAAAAGCGATGAGAATAATCCGGAATATGTACGCAGAATTTGATTGGTCCATTTCTAAATCGTTTTTGGCTCAGTTCCAGATTACTTTTTTTTAATATAGAAGGATTTAATAAACGACATTTTCTTGTTGTGCCTTAGCTTTTGAGACCGACTTTATAAACGCCACTTGAAAGAAAATATCCAAGATTTGAAAGTCGAGATTAAAAAAGAAGTGTGCCGAAGACAGAGCCAAAGCTGTACTGCAAAAACCCATTTTGTCATGCTAAGCAGACATAATGAAATTTAAAAATTATGAAGTGTTTTATAACCATCCACGTGCTGCATTTTTTTATGTACTCTCTACACAAGCGGCACTTACAAAAAGATTTGAATGGCAAAAATATTTGAATGTCGAGGTTAAAGAAGAAGTGTGCCGAAGACGAGCCAAAGTTGTACAGTAAAAACCCATGCTGTCATGCTAAGCCGACATAATTAAGTTTTGAAGTTATGAAGTGTTTTATAACCATCCACGTCCTGCATTGTCTTATTTACTTTCTACACAAGCGGCACTTGCAAAAATATTTGAATGTCGAGGTTAAAGAAGAATTGTGCCGAAGATTGAGCCAAAGCTGTACCGTAAAAACCCATTTTGTCATGCTAAGCAGACATAATGAAATTATGAAGTGTTTTATAACCATCCACGTGTTGCATTTTCTTATTTACTTTCTACACAAGCGGCACTTACAAAAAGATTTGAATGTCGAAGTTAAAGAAGAAGTGTGCCGAAGATCGAGCCAAAGTTGTACAGTAAAAACCCATGTTGTCATGCTAAGCAGACATAATTAAGTTTTGAAATTATGAAGTGTTTTATAACCATCCACGTGCTGCATTCTCTTATTTACTTTCTACACAAGCGGCACTTACAAAAAGATTTGAATGTCGAGGTTAAAGAAGAAGTGTGCCGAAGACGAGCCAAAGTTGTACCGTAAAAACCCATGTTGTCATGCTAAGCAGACATAATTAAGTTCTGAAATTATGAAGTGTTTTATAACCATCCACGTGCTGCATTCTCTTATTTACTTTCTACACAAACGGCACCTACAAAAAGATTTGAAAGTCGAGGTTAAAGAAGAAGTGTGCCGAAGACGAGCCAAAGCTGTACCGTAAAAACCCATGTTGTCATGCTAAGCAGACATAATTAAGTTCTGAAATTATGAAGTGTTTTATAACCATCCACGTGCTTCATACTCTTATTTACTTTCTACACAAGCGGCACTTGCAAAAAGATTTGAATGTCGAAGTTAAAGAGGGTGTGGTATCAACGACAGAAAAAAAAATTGCAGTAAGATACTTGCCACTCAAATAAAAAGCATTTGGTATGATTCACACAGCATTAGTTAACTCACAGTTGATGCTGGCTAGTGTAACTCGAGACACGTTTCCGGTTTCCGTGTTTTCGATAAAGCTTTTCTAGAGAGATGTGGTGCTGGATTCAAGCAGTTGTTTTTGATGTCGAATTAGGCGTGCTTTTTATTTTTCCCCAGCGTCTGGTTTTAATTCGAACTCTAATAAATCATGTTCAGTTTATTTTGGCGTCACTCTCGATGACATTTTCACTCTTGCTCTGTAAATCTCGATTAATGTCCCCGCCAGAAAACGTGTATAAAAGAAGTTGCAAAACAATTTTCGTATGTATGAAATACATGCCCGATCACTTTTCCTAAATTTCGAGATTTTTGGATTATTGAAGTAGGGTCCTGGTAGTTTCCAAAAATGAATCTTTTTTTTAAAATACAGATATCCCTTAATCAGTGCATTTAACTAATCCCACGATATTACCCCACTAATCGAAACATATATTGAAATGGAAAAACTGCAATAGACCTTTACCATACATGGGGTGCATGGTAGCACAACATATCTGACCTGATATAATATATTGCTGATTGTACATCTCTATTGTATCTTATTCCGAAGAGAGAACATTTTTACAATACGAGAGATTCCATATCAAGAATATCCCAGGTTTGAGTATTATAACAGAGTATATTTCACTTGACCAGTTCCACCTTCCTATATTTATATTATTTTCCAGGTGTTAATCCCGCTCACACCCGACTTCTTGTGAGGCGAGGAAAAATGTAAAAAATGTTATTCGTCCCACATTATGTTTCTATCAAAGATGCAAATAATTATCGGTTACTAATTATCAGTTTCTATTTGATATTCTATCAGTTTGCCCTATTCAAGGCTGAATAATATTTTTAGAAATATATTCAATGCATTCCCATTAAGTTTTTAATTTAAAAATTCAACCTTCAAGCTATTCATAATTCCCATGCAAAATTTTCCACACACACACATTCTGTTGTTATCTTTGCGGTACCAGCTATCTTACTTTCCACTTTGTGGTAATCCCGAGAAATACGGCAGTTTTTTTTGTATTGTGTGTGTGTGCAGGGTCGGACTGGGCCGGGGGAAAGGGCGCAAACCTTGGATTTTCAGAGGGCGCAAAAATTTTAACGAACTTAAATCAACCCATATATAATGCTTGGAAATTTTTCCATAGAAAATTTCTCACGCCTTGCATTCAAAATATTCAAATTTTTAATTGCTTAAAAGCCAACATCGTGAAAAAGTACTCAAGCCGGGACTTGAACCCGGTCATCAGTATAATGGCTTTTAACAAAATATTTGAATATTATAAATGCAAGGCGTGAGAAAATTTCTATAGAAAAATTTCCTAGTATTAAATATAGGTTTATTCAATTATCGATGTTGGATTTTCTTTGGTTTCGTGTTTGCCCCCAGGGTTGGTGGCTCACGGAAAATATGCCATCTTGTGCTGCGTTTTTAGCCTTGCCAACATGTTATAGTGAGAAAGGGGCAGGCTGAGTATCGTTCGCAAGTAGTTCAGTTGGTAGAACGTCCGTGCGCTATACTGATGACCCGGGTTCGAGTCACGGCTTGGGTACTTTTTCAGTATGTTGGCTATACATACGCCTATTAAGCAATTAAAAATTTGAACTTAAATCAATTTTACTTACTTGTGTTGTGTTTGACTTGATAAAGTTTAACACATTCGCATAGCACCAAGTAAGAAAAGAACTTAATATTATATTCCTGAGTTTAGATAGACGACTTCGCTATATTCCCCGTGCATCCATTAAATCTTCACAATGCTACACAGTTTTTTAAACTATGTCATATAATATTCAAAAACTCTAGCAAGTTGAATAAAGATTACCTTGTAGTAGATTGACTGTAGACCAGGACTTTCCTACTTTATTCTTTTGTCAATAGATACCTTAGAACAGTCATGGTATAAAAGTGATCACTCCTTACTAATTATACTGCAAATAAGGTATAAAAATTACATAGGTATCAATTTATTGTGAATAATTACTACTATTAAATTCTATTTATAAATTTTGTTTCGGGATTTATCTACGCATATTAAAAAGTGGACGAACGTTGATTTTTCAAATTGTTACACCTACGTTTGAGTTTCTTGGATTAAGACAGCCTGGGAATATACTTATCTTAATTCTTCATAGAGTTATAAAAGAAAAAGTATTAGGGATTTATCTAAAAATTTCGGAAAATAAAATTTAAATATTACGAGAAAAAGTACTAAACACTCATTTAGTCAACAGTAAAATTATACAGGAACTTTAAATTTGAACTTGAACTTGTGATAGGTTCAATGGGCTTCCAAGTTGCGAAGCAACTGCACACCCTAGCTTTGAGTAGGTGTATATCAAATCCTGAGAGAGCCATATGAAATGTCTAGCCGTAGTCCAATTGACTACATAAAAATATAGGATAGTGTTAAGTATATCTATAAAATAATGAAAATTTACTAGTTAAAGTATAAAAGTAAAATAATAAACTTTCTTTATTTAAAAGTAAATACTACAAAATGTTTCTGGTAAATATCTACATGTTATTTTCTGTAGATTCTTTGAAAACAGAAGATAATCCCTTTAGACTGTAGGAAGGTTTTCTGCAACTCGAAAAGCAATTATTCAAATGAGCTGTACACTTACACACAGTTTGTTTTATACAAAAATTAATGTATGTGATAATTCATAATTTTTAATATGAATTTATTAATAATTTTCATAATTAAAAAATGTGTTTGAATACAAAAAAAAAAAAAAAAAAAAAAAAAAAAAAAAAAAAAAAAAAAAAAAAAACCTTGAATATGTTTGGTTTATTAAGTGTATTTCATTAAAAAAATAATAATAATTCAATTGGATGATTTTTTATAAGTTTGTCAAATGGATTTAACATTAGCATCCTCAAACTTTAAACTCTTTTAGCTCTATGAAAAATTAACATAAAGTATTTAAACTATACCTTTTCGCGGGCTGCCTCGATCCAAGAAATTCAAATATGGTCTCAAAAATAGGTGTTATTAATTTAAAATTCAAAGTTAGTATAATTTTTAATATGTAGACTACTCCTGTAACATACTTAATCCATAGCTTTAATTAGTAGACATTATTTCTAATCGATTAGTACCTATAAACTTTTTACTATTAGTTTTAGAAGAATTGGTAGGGGGTGATAACTTTTTTTTTCAGGACTGTTAATTAACACACTTGATATATCCATAGTTGTCCATTAACGCAAAAAAAAATCTTGCTTTACTTTTTTAGCAATTTTAGACATTATTACAAGTTTGACGATATTTATGATTTTTTTAAACCGACATCGTCGTGTGAGATATAACTTGACTAACTCTTCCCTTTTATACAATTCTTTTTTCACTCAAGCAATACAGAATTGTTGGATATCATTGGTCCATTGTTTCCTAGCTTCGATGGCCAACGATTCAGTTTGGCTGCTTCCAATAGCTAATACTGTGTCGTCGGTTTAAAGATATGAGTTCCCATTTGACCAACAGTTATGTTTACTGGCAAAACTACGCTAATAATAATATTAAAATATGCAAATAATTGATCCTATTTTAATTAGAAATTTCAACTAATTTGTTGATTTTTTAAGCAAAAATTAATTATGCTTCTAGAATTACCTGTTAAAATTGCTTCTAATTTGGTTTCCTTGGTTTCAGAAATGTTTCACCATTTACCATTTGTATTTAAACAAATATCTCTAAAACTATTATGCAAATAAATTTTACTTTTAAGACTACTAAAATGCAAGAATATCAGTGCTAAGAGCTCCAACCTCTGTTTAAAAAATATATATTTATTTGACGTAATATTAATTAGTTATCAAGTCAGTTATGAACATGGTATAGATGCAATTTCTGATATAATTTGACAGCAAATGCTGTTTATTTACTACAGTCTTTTTTCTTTAGTAAAGTAGCATCTTTAAATGTGGTCTCTGCCTCATCACACATCTTCTAAAATAAAAGCGTAAGTCATGTGACTGTCATCAACAGTTCCGGGATGGCCGTTTCAAATTTCATATGCCAGGCGGCCATTTTTATTCAGAATTATTTTTTCGAATAAAACTGCATAAAAGTTACATTTTAAGAAAGATCGTTCAAAATAAATTATTATTTGAGAGATGACTTACGTTCAATTATGTATATATTCTGCAATAACTTCAGTCGAAATTAGGTTCACAGTTCAAATTCTCTATTCATGAAAGTAAACAAAAAAAAGATTGATTTGTCGTGAACATTTAAAATATTAAATCATGGAGGTAATCATTCGCAAAGCAAGTTCTCCGCGAATGAATTTTTTGACCGCTGCCTCGCGTCAAAAAAATAATTCGCACCTGTGAGACAATCAAAGTTTGCCATAATTATGTGCTATACAACTCAACTTCCTTAAGACCTTTTCTTCACGTAAATTGAACTCACGTAATAATATTTAATGAATCAAATTTTTAGCATTTTTAAAATCGCTAATACAGCTTTTATTTATCGCGTGTACAAATTAGAAACGATACTTTGATTTTGAAATCAAATGTTTTGATTTATGATATTATTTCTTATTTATTTATTTATTTTCTATTTAAATGAAAAGTGTGAAGTATTTTAAATTTATGATATAGAAGCATTTTAGATTAAAGTTAAAAATTTTAAATTAAATGAGTGACAGGTTTATAATTTAAAATTAAATTAATGTAGTATGAAAGATGGTGATGGGAACAATATTTGGCGATTAATCATCTGCTCCCGGCTAACAAAAATACTCATAATTAAAAAAGGAAATAAAAATAAATAAATGATAGTTTGATGTAAATAAATATTGATATACATATCAAAAATAATTTATAGAACTAAAAAAAAAAAAAAAAGTAAATAAACAACAATTTGCATAACAATTTTTTCGCCAAATTGGCGGGGGGGGGGGGAATCGCAACAACGTGCGTATGTGACACCTGTGCCCAAAAAATATGCGAAATATGCTACCATGATCGCAAAAGTTCATGATTTGTCTATTAGAATCTTCCGATTTGGCGAAGGATTAAGGGAAAATTAAATTATGAATAAATGTAACGTGTTGCAATGTTTAACATACATTTAAGGGAGACCAAACTGGTCGCCAGTGGCGGCTAGTACAAAATAAAGATCCAGTATGCAAAATTCGTTCAAAAAATATTTATATCGAGAACAAAAACGTACTTTCAGTATAGAAATAGAAATTTTGAAACTAAAACTCATGCTTGAATTTTTCTTTTGAAAAAGTACCACATATTATAGCAGTATTTGAATGTCCAAATATTTGAATAGGAAATAACACTTGCTTGTGAAAATATTACATTTAGAGCATTTGGGATAAGGAGAGGAAGGAGGAGGAAGAGGCATTTTGTGTGCTTAAAAATGACTTTATGCATCCTTAAAATGCTGAAATGTTATCGCACTATAAAAGGGTTTCTACTGAAAAATGACATAAAAATAGCGATTAAATCTTTAAAATAATTAAGTACATTTACTTCTCTCAGCACACTCTTCCCACGATTCGCAAATTTCTTATAATTATTAAAGATCAAAGGAAATTAAGTTTCCATAATTCAAAGAAATCCTCCGGGGATTGTAATCCTGCAAGCGGCAGGATTTTGCTGCCAGCGTTTTATAATTAAAAAAACCTACAATAGTTTCTGAATAGTAATCATCACTTTATTTAATGATCCATTTTTCCGTGATTAAATAACACAATTTTTTATTTAAAATAAATACCAGAATTTTCGAATAGTTATTTAATTACGGAAAGGTTGTCATTAAATAAAGCTAACCGAAAATTTTGGTAGGTATTTTGAATGAGAAAAACGTTGGCTGCGGGATCTCAGCTTGCAGAATTGCAATTCAGAAGTGTCATCGAAGTTGTATTCTTCGAAAAGACAGATTATGTTTTCCATTAAACAACAAAATCCACACAAAACGTTTTTGCCTTCTAATATTTATCTCTTTCTTTTATAGTTGTTTTTCGAAAAGCATGGTTTCAATTATAGGGCCATTCAGGGACGGTTTTAAAAGGGCGCACGGTCCCCTGGGTGGGTACTACAATGGAGGGTACGCAAAATATTTTATCTGAGATTAAGACCTAAAAAAGTATATAAACCTAAGAACCGATGAAAAAAAAAACTCTCTCAAGGCGCGGGAGTAGCACATGGGCGTGAGCTTTAGTAGCCACGGCGCGCCAGGGCTATTAAAACTTACCCTAGGTGCCCGTTTTCTATCCTCAATCGTATGCAAGCACGCCCGCTTTGGTTTCCGATTCTGAAAATTCCTTTGATGCAGTGGCATAGCCGAGGGAGGTCCAAATGCTCTGAATACCAGTAATAATATAAAGTTTTCTTCGCATTGATCATCGCAGAAAGTTCTCTGATTAGATAAGTCAAAGAAAACTTTACAAAATTAGTGGTATCTAGAGCATCTGGACCACCACCCTGTCTACGCCACCCCTTTTGATGTATCTTCAATTTCTTTATGATAATAAAAATCCCTCTCTTTTGCTATCTGTCTATCAGTTGATCCCTAAGCAAACTCTCGAAATTTAGTGCACTGATCAGAATATATGTGTGTGATAAATTATTGAAGCGGCTTAGGGGCGCGAAATTTTCCCTGGCTCAGGGCGCACCGGCCCTCGGGCCGATGGGCCGGCGGGCCAGTCCGAGCCTGTTGTGTGTGTGTGTGTGTGTGTGTGCGTGCGTTTTCTGAAGTTGATGCTTCAATTGGAAGTCCAGACTACGGAAGCTCGTTGGCGCCTCTTTCGTCTATTATCGTCACAAAAGCAAAAGTAGTGTCACTTGCACAACTGCAATTCGGAAAGAAATGGCCGAAATGTCATGTAAACTTGCCACAAATCTTTTGAAAGATGGTATTTTCTATTAATCATATGGGTAATTTGTTGGTGCTCTGAGCTAATAGCGAGTCCCATAACTTTTTACTCTATGCGGTAAAATAGAATAGAGCTACAAATATTTATATTACATTTAAAAACACACTTTAGCCAACTCACGCCCTTAGATGGAAATGCTTACAAATTCTTTCTTGCAGCCTTGCATATAGTATCGATATAATTTATACACACCATGTAATACACTAAAATTTAGCTACTTTTAGAAATATATATAGTAGAATTTCGTTACAAAGAATGTCACTTTAACGAATTTTTCAATTCAACGAATATTTTTTTGGATTGTTAAAAAACGTCCTATGCTTTCACATTATAAAAATATTCACTTTAACGAATTTCATATTAACGAATTTTTCAAATGAAAGAATTTATTGTAAGCTTAAAAATAATAGTTATTTCAGTTTTACGATTGTTGAGTTAATAAGAAAAAAATCTCTATTGAAAAAATAGAATTTATAAGAAAACTTTCTTCGGAAACTCAATTAAGCTGACAGTGAAAATGAAGCTGATGACGATTGTCCATCAAGTACCGAAGATTGTATTGTACGAACAAAAGGTTCTTTATAGAACACTGAATCTCTTAAACAGTAATTATCCCAGCAAAATAATGTTCTGAAAACATTTTATATGATTTGTTCTGAAAAATGGATTGTCAACTTCAGTGCAGGAAAAAAAAATCTGTTTTTTCTTTTTTTCTGTAAAGAAATAATGTTACATTAAAGGCAGATGTCAGCGTGTTTTTAACACTTTCCAACCTAGTTGATTAACACTTTCCAACCTAGTTGAAAAGTGTTTATGACTTCGGTTTGTCTGGCCGTGCTCTAACTTCCGTAAATAAGCTCGGATTGCCCTGCAATCATATATATTATTTCTTCTGTCAACATCCCTTTTTCTAAGAAAATATGAAACTCAGAACAACGAATGAGATACCATATGAAAGGTTTTTGAACCGGCTTCTGACATAGCCCACTTAACAATTCGTTAAAACATGTTTTTGATTAAAATTTGCTGAAAATTAAAAATTAAATTGGCATTGTTTTCATAAAAGAAATGAAAGGTTTTCCTGAAATTATTGTTGCCAAAAAAATAAAATACCACATTATATGATGCTCATAGCAATTATTATAAAAAACACCGCACAGGTTTATTTTATACTTATGATTAAAAAGCGAAATTGAAATTGAAATGTTTAGATTTATATTTCTAAGTCCCATGTTTTTCCCGAAGCGGATGACGTCATCCTCTAATGCAGTCAAAATACGATTGTTAATTTTTTTTTCTCGCGCGTGCCTTTAGCAATCTTGGATCAGTTTTTAGTCTAACTTTGATGGAATAAATTAGATGATATTCTGGCTTGACTAACAACTAAATGTTGTTAGCAGATATTTTTATCCTTGCTTTTTCTTTAGAAGTTTAAACCTGCATCTAATAACTATTACATATATTGATAAAAAATGATACTTATCTATTATCCCGTCGACCACTTTTCATAACAAAAAACTATCGACAAATAAACGGGAGAACGTTGCCATTGGAATATCAAAAAATAAATAAATAAAATATAAGAATTTAAGGACACAATTGTTATTTTAATTAATAAAATAACTACTAAATCAGTAAAACATAATGAAAAATACACGCAAATGTCGAATGTAAAACCACTAGATGACGTAACAAACACGCATAATGATTCTGACATCAAGTAAATAGGACTGCATTTTTGGCGTTTAATCTTACAGTTTGGCGGTAGTTTTTTGTTATGAAAAGTGGTCGACGGGATAATAGAGAAGTACCTAAAAAATATTAGATTTCAGTGCGAAATCTTCGCACGGGCCCTCTGGTTTTTATATGTTATTGTCGTTATCTATAGCATGTTCCCTATTTCAACGGAAGTGTGTAGCACTTATAGTTTTTTTACAGGGACACTCAAAAGACTTCCGTTATATTACGGTCTATGGGGAAGAATTCTTTGCGGTTTATTTTACTGATGTTACACAATTTCAAACACATTGTAATTGATATATATCACTAAGGTGCATTACAAGAAGCTTAATATGGAATAGGGTGTGCATAGCACTTATAGTTACTGTACAGGGACAGTCAAAAGAATTCCGTTACATTATGTCTATAGAAAAAAATCGTCTGCGTTTTTTTTAAATAATGTTTCACTATTTTAAACGCATTGAAATTTATATATACCACTAAGGTGCATTACAAGAGGCTTACTACAGAATATTGTGTATATAGCAGTCATCGTTCATTTACAGGGACACACAAAAGAATTCTCTACTGTCTGTTAACAATAATTCCTGGAAGTGCGTTTTAAGTTACTCAACGCGAATTTAAATTTAACTCACTTTTTGTCTATTATATGGTGTGTATAAATTCTGTAGATCCTATACAGGGAAGCACAGAAGTTCGCGAACACATTTCCGTTTATTGACAGAAACTCTAGAAGGAGAACTTTAAACTGTGCTACGCGTTTCCTAACTGAACTAAAATTTAGCATCCTATGTAGTATATATACAAATCTATAGATCCTATACAGGGCTGAATAAAAGTATTCGGATATTTTTCCGAATGTTGTATATGTTGGAAATTCCTGAAATTATATTTTTAAATATGTTATGCATTTTCCAAATTGTTTATTTAAATGTTATCTTTCAGCTTATTAAACGGTATGATTTGTAAAATTATGTTGGAAGCGTTAGAAAGTGTTACATAATCTATGCTTGACGCATGATTTTTCGTTCTTGTTTTAATCTGTCAGGTATTTAATATAAATTATAATTCCATTATAATAGTTACGATTAAAATTTTGAAAATTAATGAACTTAATAATGATCTTATTTCTAACTAGTAAGCTCACAATTTATTAATGCTGTAAATTTATTATTTACAGACATGTTTGGATGTTAACCGAAATTTAATATAAGTGCAAATTTCTTTTTAAAAAACGCCATATTCGAATTTCACACTAGCGAATTTTTCAGTATAACGAATTTAATCGGTGGTCTTCAGAAATTCGTTATAACGAGATTTTACTGTATACCTCAGCTGAAGACGCACTTCTCGAAATTATCGTTCAAGTCAGTCCTGTAACCGAACACTTTTGTGTCTCTCTCTAAATGCACGACAAGCATTACCCATTCAATAAACTATAGAAAGTACGGTGTACTGCACATTAGTGATGCATATCAATTTCATTATGTTCGATGTAGTGTAACATTATTGGACTAAACTATACAAACAATTTTTCCCTATAGATCATTCTGTAATGGAATTCTTTTGCGCGTCCCTGTAAATGAACTATAAATGCTACGCATTCCATAACTTATAGAAAGCACATTGTAGTATATCTAATTGACGCATATTAATTTTATTATGTTTTTAAATATCGTAAAATAATAAAAATGCACCGCAAACGATTTTTCCGAAAAGGGGATGTAAGGGAATTATTTTGGGTGTGTTTCTCAATGTAAGGGAATTATTTTGTGTGTTCTTGTAACCAAACTATAACAGCTACATATTTCATCTTTAAGCAAACATGATATAGTAAACCTCAACAATGTATATATAAATATCGTCGAAATCCAACGCAGACAGCCGGCCAGACAAACCAGACAACTATTTTGAAAAGTGTTAAAAATGAAGAAAATATTTTGGAAATTGGAATGCATGGAAGCAGAGCCTGATTACTAATGGGACAAACTTCCATCAGTAAAAATAAACATTTTTGCCTTATTCACCAGAGTAATTCTGAAAGAATATGGTATTTATAAGACAAAATTTTCTATTAAAATTTACAGTTGGAAGTTTTCCTGGTTGGTAATCAGGCCCTGCACGGGGCATTTAATTTGCTTTTGCATGTAACTAACAGTTTTTAATCTCTTGAAGGACGGAGGGATATATGTGGTCCCACTTAATTTTAATTCCGAAATGCCATATTGTCACCAGAATTTTGGAAGAAAATTTTATTTTACCTGAAGAAAAGCTGTAACTTATTTTCAAATAAGATTGTTTGTAAATCATGGCTCCAATCAATCATTATAACATTGTAGAAGCGGAAGTACCTTGCCCCTGAAAGGGTTAAAAGTTTTTAATTTTCAGTAAATATTTTTTTCAAATATTTATTTAATTTCCTGGTACAGAACGCTTCTTTGAAGAATTTTTTTGTTGGGGTAACATAAATAATAAAACTAAACTTTGCGTTGCAGCGCTACAAAATCCATTAAGGATTCAGTCCGCCCGCCGGCAGTGTGCAACTCTGCTTTCTTGACTATGGGCCTTGAAGTGCTATACTGTAAAAACGACATTTTCAAAACTGAGCAAAAAATACTCAAATCTGAGTATGTCGCATAGTCAAAATGGCTCCGAATCAAAATTACTCAAGTTTGAATCATGTATTATACTGATTTCTGAAAACATGCACAAACACACAAGAATAAGACATCATGTGCTTATTTTTGAGTATGTCCATGTTTCAAAAATGAATTTGAACTGATCCTAATTATTTTTGAGTATATCCATGTTTCAAAAATGAGTATGAACGGACCTCTATGTGCTCAGTTTTGAGTATGTCCATGTTTCAATATTCTGAGTATTTCTGGTATTTCAGAATTGAAAGCATTGGGTCGTCATATTTGAAACAAAAAGTTTCATAACAAAATGAAAACATCGATTTACTCAGATTTGAAAGTGTCATTTTTCTCAGTGTATATAATAGCATAGGGTCAGGTGGTCAACCTAACGCGGAATTCTCCGTGTATTGCTTCCCAAGCAAGTTTGTTACTTATTTTATCGACCCCGAAGGTTTTAAAGGTTGGGTGGACATTGTCCAAATCCGGAGGGACTGCCTAACCTGACAGCACGAGCACGACACGCTGACCACTGAGCTACCGACTCTTCAGTCACGCGAAGACGCTCGCTAGCTAATACTAAAACTACGTGCAGCTTTATGGTAAAGATACCATATATATTTCTTTCAAAAAAATTAAAGCAATCTATATTTTATGTATTTTATCAAATATATTTCCCCCTTTCTGCATAATCGTAATTCATATACATTCCCGGCTGTTAAAAAGCGCACCCTTTTTATCTTTCTCTTTCAACGAAAGACTTTTAGTCAAAATCATGCATATTGTTTTTAAATTATCATTAACGTACTTATTCGGTCTCCCACATATCAAAAGAAATGAAATTATACAAGGCATAAAATGTTTTCCTTTTCATGGTCAGCTTTGTCTTGCATATTGTATCCAGATGTCTATAACATTTAAACGGCGCCTTTGCTGCATTCCTCGAAAACCCTGTTCCCAAAACAATAATTAACGGTAAAAATTCTTAATCTCTCTTTTTAGCCAAAGTGCAATCTTCGCCAAAAGATTTTTCCCTTCCAATGACGTCAATTATGAAGTTGATATGCTGTATATGTAACGGTTACATTTCCCACGCAAAAAATGCGATTCTCTTGGCTTGAAATGTAACTCGCTTGGCGTGTTATCTTTGCGCCCACTTTCATATCGGATAGGACACTTGCCCTCTGAACTTCATCTCCTAAACATCTAAAAATGTCTTGGCCCCTTGGCCACCCTTTGGTTTTATAACGAAAAATCACCTTGCTGTTCTTAAAACTCTTTGGATTACGTGAACTTGATCGGATCCGTTCAACAGCATTTCTGGATTATTCTTTGGATTATGTTTGTGTTCTTCACCCCTGACTTTAAATTTAAAATGTCACCTCACCAATATTCATCAGATTCATTTAAAAATCTGAAACTTTGATTGATCAAAATCTCATTATTGTGGAAGATTGTGAATTGTGACATGTTTCTCCAATTAAAGACTATTAACTCTAATGATGTGATTTTCGTCTTCTTTGCTTCATCATACAAAATAAAAGGAAAAACTACACTCCGGTTCCGTACTTCAGTACCCAGGAAACGCATTCTGCGGTTTGCTAAAACAACCAAGTGCCACTATACCTTCTTGTTTTATCAAATTGTTTTACTCCGTAAAGAAAATCCTTCAAGTTCTTTTTTTTAAAAAGGATTCGCCAACTTTGACAACATTTTCTCAATAATCAACCCCCTGAACTTACTTTCCACGATAACTCTTCTATATGCATAAATGAACACGACAACCCCCCCATATAAATTATGGTGCCTGACTTTTGAACTGGATGTGATCTTTTTAGCATGACATTTTCTAAAGGGTGTGTCATTGGGGCCACGAAACGAAAAAAAAAAATTCCTATTAATTTGCAACTTTTCTGACTATATTTTTTCATTCTGAGAATGCTTTGTTGGAGCCTGCCTGTGACTGTGGTTTTTACCTATCATCGAAAGTTGCTAACTTCAAACTTAATCCTTTTTGTGTGAGATATGCGATGTGATTTTCTTCGAAGTAAATTAATTTAATTATTCGTCGCAAATTATTCAGCGTCGGAGCACCATCGAATTATTTCATCTTAGTGTTTTATGCTGCATAATTGTTTTGTGAAAAATAATAATCAATCCCTGATGGAATCAGTGATTTTCAACATGTGTTTTTCTTCAATGAGTGATGTTTCATTCATAAAACCTTCGCCCGCACCTAAAGTGAATATGCTATTTTGTCTTGAACTTTGTGAACTTCTTATTGTGTTATTTTATTTATACTATTCTCAGTCATCCAAAAATTGATTTTCATCGCCGTGCAACAATTAAAACACAAGAAATAAATATTATCTACATCTAATTCAACGCTGCGTTCTGACCTTTAGTATTTAGCTGAGTACCACAATTTAGCGAACTCTTGTGAACTTTATTTTCAGACAATCCAAATTTATTCAGCTACAAGATAAAATTCAGGTTACGAAAGAAACATCTTTCTCAATGAATAACCACAAAGAAAACTTTTGTTTTCGTTTTTAATTCATTCAGTGATTTAAAGTTTAGCGATTACGATCCGGAATGGCAATTTAAATATAGTATTTTGTGCTTTCTTTTTCTATTAATATGTTTTGCAAAAAAAAAAGCGCTATGGATATTTTTATAGAGGTAAGTCTTTATTTTGTAAAAGGTTGATAAAAAAGGGAAATTTTCAATTTTGCTAGAACTTTTACATTGATGAAATATTATTTCCGTATAGTTTCATGTTTAAACGATTAAAAAGCACTCATTAATTTTATTTATTTAATAAAAAAATTTTTTGCTGTAGATGTTTAAAAAATAATAATAATGTTTTAAAAGGTATAATTGTGTTCAGGTAAGACAGAATGGCTTTTTAACATTCATAGACTTTCAAATTTTGTTATTTATAAACATTGCATTTTATAGCTAAAATTTTTCATGACGGAAAAGTATATTTTTCTCCGTGTTATATTTTGGTATATTATATTTATTTTTGTAGTTGAAACCACTATTTATGATTTATAGTTAATTTTTCTTTAATACTTCTAAGATTAAATATTTAATGATTTTTAAATAAATTATCAAGTGTGGTTTGTTTAAATTGTTGCTTTTTTTTTATTTTGCTTATTTTAAGATATTTTACCTGTGTCTAAAAAAAATAATAATAATTAAACTTTTAAGGTGATATCATCATAGCTAATTCTAAGAATTTTGAGTACGTTGTTGATGATTTTTACGGCGACCCCGAATTAATTAACCATTTCTTTAACCAAATTTTAACTTATCAGAAAATTAAGGAAATAACTAATGAACAAACTGTCGATTATCTTAAAACTAAACTGAAAGGTCCCGCTAAGAAATATTATTTAGAAGATCCTGTACTATATAACGCACAAGATTTTGAGTTCATTCGCGATCGCATTCAAAAATTCTTTTCACAGAATTCTTCGGCTACAACTTTAAATGATTTAAATTGTTTAACAATGTTACCACAGGAGACAGTAAAAAATTTTGCTCATAGACTCAATGTCCTCGTATCAAAGGTATATCCCGACATTCATGACAAAGATGCACTAAATAAGATTAAATACGTTAAATTAATGCATTGTTTACCTTCGGACATTAAAATTAAATTGCAAGAAGAAGGCATCAACACATATGATAAAGCAATTCACAGGGCACAATCTCTACAAGAGATTTTCATAAATAACAATGTTTTGTCTGCTAGCAGTTCGGCGCATGTAGAATGCAATCAATTAGAAAGTAAAATTAAGGAATTAACGGAGAAAATTAATAACTTAAATTTTGCTCAAACATCAAGAAAATCGGAGTCTCCAAAACAATGTAAACATGTCAACAGACAAAACTTTCAGGCTCGTTATAAGTCAAAATTTCATAGAGCGCCAGAAACTAGACAAAATAATTGGGCCAGAAATAATGATCGTTGCCAGTTATGTTTTCGTTTTGGGCATATAGCGCAGAAATGTTTCAGATGGCAAAGAGCGAACGCGCGTTATGATAAAAAATTTAGTAAATATAACAGTGAGAGAAATGACAGGTTTCCACAAAATAAAAATTTAAACCCCTAGAGACGTATGCTAAGGCTGACCAGTGTATGTCTGCATGTGAAAATGAGTCAGCACACAGTGATAAATGTTTTTACATTGATGATTCTCTTCCAAAATTGTCGGCTGAGAGACTGGTTAATTCAACAGGTTCTCAAACTTCTCAGCATATTTCCATTGCAAATACAATTGCTGTACAAACTGATTTTCCTCAAAATTCTATTGATTCTCACAGTGTCACTGATACAACACCGACCTGTAATTCCTTTCATGAAATTCTTTTGAATGTCAATAAGTACTCTCCCACACTTCCCCTTATAAAGGCCTCCATCGCAAAACAAGATACCTTTTTACTTGTGGATACTGGAAGTACAACTAGCCTCTTATCTGTACAGTTATTTGATAAACTTAAACATGTGCTTAAGTATAAACGTTTAGGGACTAATGTGACTTTAACTACAGTTAATTCTAAGATAGATTTTACAGCATGTATTCGAATTTCATTCAAAATTGAACAAAAACACTTTTCGCATTACTTCTACATTGTTGATATTCCTAAAGAGTATAAATTTGATGGTATTCTGGGATTAAATTTTCTTGAGAAATTTAACATCACATTAGATCTAGGTAACAAAATAATGCAACTTGATAATCTGAGAATTCCCTTTATTTACATAGATGATAACTCAGAATCAGCGGAATGTCATGACGTAAATGTACAAACTGATATCTCTCATAATGTTTGTCTAGTAAACAAACTGGTTATTTCTCCAAATGAGGTAAAATGTATTTCTGTACGCGCAAAACAAATTTCTCATGATACTTTATTTCAGAATGACATGCTTGTAAAAGACATTCTTGCTTTTGATTCGATTATTCAAACTGATAAATCAAACTCACATGAATTTAAAATTTATGTAAAAAATATGACAACTAAAAATGTTCATGTAAATAAAAGAGCAAATATTGGTTTCTTAACGCCAATTGACCAGATTGTGGAAGATGCCCAACAGCTAGAGGCTGTTAAAAGTAATTTCAAAGAAGAAACCAAACAATTTGTGAATTTCATTCAGGCATCTACTGATATTTTAAACCAACGAAAACTTGATCTCTCACAAGATGACTTTAATTTACAACACTTACCGAATACAGAGGCTAAAATATTAAAAGAGTTATTACTGAATAATTCTGCTGTTTTCTCAAAATCTATGAAAACATTAGGTCACACTGATAAATTTAAACCAAACATTAAATTTATTAATGATTTCCCAATTAAAACACTTCCTTTTCCCATTCCTCAAGCACTTCAAAAAGAAGCATTAACACAAATAAACCAATTAGTTGATGCAGGTATCATTGAACGCTCATGTTCGGAATGGTCTTGTCCAATCCTTCTTGTCAAAAAAAAAACCTGATGGATCAGGCACACAAAAATTTCACCTTGCCTTGGATTTACGGATGTTAAACACAGTTGTACAATCTTCGTCATACCCTCTCCCTAAAATACAAAATATTATTTCCAACTTATCTAAATATAAATTTTTCACGTCCCTTGATTTCCAACAGGCCTACCATCAAATTGACCTTCCTTCAGAATATCAGGATAAGGTCACTTTCACGTCTATGTTCGGTTCATTTAAATATAAAAGACTCTGTTTTGGATTAAAAAATGCAAGTGCATATTTTCAAGCACTTATGGATAGTTTATTGGATGAAATGCAGTTAGAAGGAATTTATGCCTATCAAGATGATTTAATTTTTGGCTCTAACTCATTTCAGGAAACGTACGATAAACTAACAAAAATTCTTGAAATCTTAGGTAAATACAACTTGACTTTGTCACCTTCTAAATGTTCTTTTCACAAGAATAATATTGATTATCTTGGTTTTCATATTCATAACCACACTATTTCTCCAATTCAAGCTAATATTCTAAAAATAAAATCATTTCCTGTTCCAAAAACAAAAAAGCAGGTAAGAAGTTTTGTAGGACTAGCTACTTTTTATAAGAGTTTAATTCCAGAATTTTCTAAACTTATTCAGCCTCTCATAGACTTATCAAAACCATCCTCGACCTTTAAATGGACTGATGTGCATCAAAATGTGTTTCATAATATTCAAAAAATCTCTTTTTCAACCACCAATGGTACGTCTACCAGATTGGGACAAAGAATTTTACGTGAACACGGACGCTTCGGGTATCGCTATTTCTGGTGTATTATTACAAGAGCATAATAATCAGTTGCTTCCTGTCTCATACTTCTCAAAATCTCTCAAACCCTCCGAAAAGAAATATCCAGCTTTAAAGTTAGAACTTATGGCCATTGTAAAATCTGTAAATGCTTTCAATTACTATATCTATAATCGTCCTTTCATAATTTTATCGGACAGTAAGCCTCTTGATAAATACAAAAAAACCACTAATCCGGCAGATATCACCACTCGCTGGCTCATGCAGCTATCAAAATTCACTTTTACTTTTAAACATATTCCAGGTGTTTCTAATGTTCTAGCAGATTATTTATCCCGATGCGAATTTACTGAAGAAAATATTGAAACTTTGAATTCTAATCCTAATCTCATTTCTGAAGATAAACAGGCATTACCTATTGTTGAAAATGATTTTGAGGAAAATAACAACAACAAAATTGTGAATTGCTTAATCATTAATAGTAAAAATAAAAAAGATGCTTTGCTTGAAATTTCTAATGAAACTTTTGTCCAAGAACAATTAGCCCCAATATATGAAGAGATTTTAAAATCAGGTTCTTCAAAAAAATTTCCATCTTATTTCATTCATCCTGATTCTAAAGTTTTAATGTTAAAAAAAGGTAATGTTGCGGATAATACTTTCGTGTATGTAATTATGGTTCCCAATTCTTTAAAACCTAAAGTTTTAACAATATCCCATCTATCTCATTTTGGTTTAGCTAAAACATATGAATTCCTCTCTTCACGGTATTGTTGGAAAGGTATGTACACCGATACTTTAAATTATGTATCTTCTTGTTTATTATGTCTTCAGGCTAAACATCATCGTATACCTAATGCCCCACTTCAACCAACATATACCCCTAAACAACCAGGAAATACCATTTTAATTGATCTTGTTGGTCCTTTTAAAAACGGTCAAACTATTCTCACAGTTACGGATCATTTTTCTCGATATATTGAACTTTACCCTCTATACAATACAACTGCACCTAAAATTGTAAAGTGTTTATTTGCCTATATGACAACTTTCGGGCGTCCTGCCTGCGTATTATCAGACCTTGGGCCCCAATTTCGTTCTTATGTGTATAATACTTTAAATAATACTCTAGGTATTAAAAAAAATCACTCTTCTGTCTCACACCCAGCTAGCAATTCTATAAGCGAGAGGATAAACACATCTCTTAAATACTCAATCAATACTTTAATGAAAGAAGGACATTCCTTTGAAAATGCCATTGCTATTCATAAAAATCTCTATAATGGTTCTAAACATTCTTCTACTTCTTTCTCTCCGAATCTTTTACATTTTGGACGCGAACTATCTCTAATATTTGATACATATGATTTAAATGCTAATCAACCCTTTCTAGACCAAAATGTAGACTTTTACAATCTCCTTCATGATTTAAATTGTATTTACAACAAAGCTTATGAAAATATAAAAGCATCTCAAATTAAGAGAAACGAATATCATCAAAAAAAGGCAAAACTCAGGCCAATTACTGAGAAAGACATTGTATACCTAAAATCATCAGATAAATTTAAGCCAAGGTATACAGGACCTTATGTAGTTGTTAAGAAACACTCACCTGTTTCTTTTTCAATTCAACAACTGAATTCTCATATTAACAATTCAATTTTCAGAGTTCATATTGACAGACTTTTACTTGCACCTCCTAGAAACAACCATTTATTTGACTTAAATTATCATAATGTTCATAACAATCCTCCTAGCAATAACAATACTGAACAATATACCCATTCTTATAATTTACGTCCTCGAAAAGCAAAAAATATTAATGTGTAGGTAAAATTTTCTATTTGTCGAATTCATGAATGCTCCTTATTCGCGATATAGGTGTGTTTATGCATGCATGTTTTGTAGTGTTGTAGTATTTGTTTTTATTTGTGATATGGCTGGTCCATTGTTTATGTGTTATGTTGCAGTACTGCAGAACTTGTTTATTTGACAAAAGGTATATTTTCCCCATATTTCTTAAAATCTTGTTTGCTTTTTTTTGTAAAAAAAAAAAAAAAAAAAGGATAATAGGCATTGTTATAAATTTAAACATTTGACAAATCCATTAAAACTTTCTGCATTTTTAAAGATATTTATCATTTTGTTAAAATTTCAAATTAATTATCTCATAAGAATTTAATATTCAGTTTTCTTTTAGTCTAGACTTTTAATTTTTATATAACTTAAAATAAATGAATTGTTATTTTGAGAATTTAATTTTCTAAAAAAATATATAAATATCCCGATTGTGACTTTATGCTCTCTATACTCTAGAACGTGTCTATGGAAGGATTTTTAGATTTTTGAACAAGAAACTTTGATTTATTTTTCATTTTTTTTTTAGTTTTCATTCGCCCTTGCGGAATAAGCCCCGTTCAAAATTATTACCCATGTGGGGGTCTTTATTCCATTGTGTATGAGAGCAAAACTTTGTTAAAATTGGTATACCCAATTTTACTATTTTTTCAAACCCGTAGGTGAACCCGAATCGCTCCAATCATAGGCGGAGTTTCCAAATATGTGCGGAGCAAAGGGGTTTACCAAAAATAAACCCCTCTCCCTAAATACGCCCTGTCCCGAATATGACCAATGTCCTAAACTGCGGTCTCTTCCTTGTTATTACAACAAGTTTAAGGGGAGATATTTTTATCGATGCCCATGTCTTGCATCATTTTTATCTCTCCTGTGTCTTTACACGAAAACTTTTTTACGTTTAACATTTTATATATGTATCTTTATAATCTCTATATTATCATTGTATAATTGTAATTGTGTTTCTTTTATTTTGAAATTTTTGTATTTACATTTCATTTAAGATTTTTAATAATATAGTGCAAACTTGTGAACTTTTTAAGCAAATACAAAAATTTTGTGCACTAAAGACTCATTTATCATGCTCATGTTTGTTGATAAATAAAATCACGTGAGAAAACCTTCAAAGAAAAATGCAGCTGTAATTTTTCATTCTTGAACTCTTTTTAAAGACTGTGTTAAAAAAAAAATGAACAATTAAGAGTTTATTTATATAGGTGCACCATCATATTGTAAAATGAATAAACTTGCAAGAAAACAAACAAAAAAAAATATGTTTGCAGCTAACAATAGTACTAAATATGGATAAAAGACTTTTCATAGACTTTAAAAATATATTTTGCTGCAATTTGAAAATGTATGGCCATTTATTATACTATTATGAAGATATTACTGTAGTACTACATATTATTATTTACATTATTGTATGCATACTTATTTTATTTTTATTATTTTTTTTCTGCTTTGATATTTTGTATTATATTTACAGGGTGACATTCTAAATTTTTCAAAATCTTGTGAAGGGGTGATATATATATGGTAAAGATACCATATATATTCCTTTCAAAAAAATTAAAGCAATCTATATTTTATGTATTTTATCAAATATATTTTCCCCTTTCTGCATAATCGTAATTCATATACATTCCCGGCTGTTAAAAAGCGCACCCTTTTTATCTTTCTCTTTCAACGAAAGACTTTTAGTCAAAATCATGCATATTGTTTTTAAATTATCATTAACGTAATTATTCGGTCTCCCACATATCAAAAGAAATGAAATTATACAAGGCATAAAATGTTTTCCTTTTCATGGTCAGCTTTGTCTTGCATATTGTATCCAGATGTCTATAACATTTAAACGGCGCCTTTGCTGCATTCCTCGAAAACCCTGTTCCCAAAACAATAATTAACGGTAAAAATTCTTAATCTCTCTTTTTAGCCAAAGTGCAATCTTCGCCAAAAGATTTTTCCCTTCCAATGACGTCAATTATGAAGTTGATATGCTGTATATGTAACGGTTACATTTCCCACGCAAAAAATGCGATTCTCTTGGCTTGAAATGTAACTCGCTTGGCGTGTTATCTTTGCGCCCACTTTCATATCGGATAGGACACTTGCCCTCTGAACTTCATCTCCTAAACATCTAAAAATGTCTTGGCCCCTTTGGCCACCCTTTGGTTTTATAACGAAAAATCACCTTGCTGTTCTTAAAACTCTTTGGATTACGTGAACTTCATCGGATCCGTTCAACAGCATTTCTGGATTATTCTTTGGATTATGTTTGTGTTCTTCACCCCTGACTTTAAATTTAAAATGTCACCTCACCAATATTCATCAGATTCATTTAAAAATCTGAAACTTTGATTGATCAAAATCTCACTATTTTGGAAGATTGTGAATTGTGACATGTTTCTCCAATTAAAGACTATTAACTCTAATGATGTGATTTTCGTCTTCTTTGCTTCATCATACAAAATAAAAGGAAAAACTACACTCCGGTTCCGTACTTCAGTACCCAGGAAACGCATTCTGCGGTTTGCTAAAACAACCAAGTGCCACTATACCTTATGTACTTTCACTTTCGAAACCGGTTCCGAAAGTAAAAGTACCTTTATTAAAAAAATCACCAACCGAGATCGAAAAAGCAAACAAGTGGGTAAGTGTGATCGAAGATAGCTCAAAGGGTTTCGTTTAATATTCCTTTCAAAACACTTTATCCTTTCTTTAATAAATTCAAACACATTTCATTTAGCAAAAAAAAAAAAAAAAAAAAAAAAAAGTCATGTTTTTTATAAAGTAAAAATTTACCGGTCTATTTTTTCTTTTTTTCGAATATCTAAACCATTCCGATAGCGGTCTAAGCCCGCTATTATATTCTCTTACTGTAATATCTGTCATGCGGACTAAATGCGATATTAAAAAAAAATAATTTCAAAATTAAACATGTTTTACACCTTCAAAATGTTAAAATATGCGAGTATTTCCATAATCGGATTTTTATCATGATTCAATATGTTTATCAAACTCATATATTTACTATTCTCTATTACTCATATTGATACACGCTTTGTATTATTCTGAAACATTTGAAAAATCCGTTAAACTTCCGATATGACGTCAGATTTTCTTTTTAATTCTCTAATGACGTGATATTAATCTGTTTTGTGCACATACACATACTTATACTCCTTGTATTATTGAGAAATCTTTCCGTTTTATGTTTTATTACCACTATGACGTCAATCAATTTTATTTCATATTAATCTTTTTTTCAATTGGTGAAACTTTTTATTTTTTCACGTGGAAATCATCTGATAAAATAATTATTGTAGAAAGATTTTCATCGTTGATTTTTAATTTTTGGCATCGGCTATAACGAAAAATGTTTAAATTTAATAGGAAAAGGCTGTTAGAATTTTGGTTTTTTTATCTCTATTTATTAAAATAATACGAAATTTTCAAATTTTAATATTTTCAGCTCTTCACAGCTGATATTCTGATTTATACACAAAGTTTCAACTCTGTAAGTTACATAGTTTTCGAGAATGGCTCTGTGACAGACAGACAACGCAGCGGGAGCAATAGGGTTTCGTGAAATGAACGAAACCCTAAAAATGGCCATATTACAGATCAACCTCAATTATCCTACGCCTAAAAAAAAAAAAAAAAAAAAAAAAAAAAAAAAAAAAAAAATCGTTTACAAATATTCAATTTTGAATGAGAAATTCGAAAAGAACTCCCTCATGGGTTTAACATTAGCTAGCGAGCGTCTTCGCTTTTCGGCAGAGTCAGTCTCTTTAACATAAATAATAATATTATTATATAATAAAAATTCCCCAAACCCCTTAATTTGACAGACAGATGTACCATGATTTGTATCCTTATAAAATTTACACTGGACCGTCGGAGAAACTTGCCCTTTTAAAAAAGATGGAAAAAAGAAACGAAACGAAGAAACAAGTGAGAAAGTGTGATCGAAGATCGCGCAAAGGGTTTCGTTTAATATTCCTTTCAAAACACTTTATCCTTTCTTTAATAAATCCAAATAAATTTCACTTAGCAACCAAAAAAAGTCATGTTTTTTATAAAGTACAAATTTACCGGTGTATTTTTTCGTTTTTTCGAGTATCCAAACCAGCCCGATAGCGGATGAAGCCGGCTATTATATTCTGTCATAATAATATCTGTCACGCGAACTAAATGCTATATAAAAAAATAATTTCAAAATTAAACATGTTGTACACCTTCAAAAAATTAAAATATGCGCATATTTCCATAATCGGATTTTTATCATGATTCAATATGTTTCTCAAACTCATATATTTACTATTCTCTATTACTCATATTGATACTCACTTTGTATTATTCTCAAACATCTGAAAAATTCGTTAAACTTCCAATATGACGTCATATTTTCTTTTTAATTCTCTAATGACGTGATATTAATCTGCTTTGTGTACATACACATACTCATACTCCTTGTATTATTGAGAAATCTTTGAAAATTTCCTTTTTATTACCACTATGACGTCAATCATTTTTATTTCATATTAATCATTTTTTCAATTGGTGAAACTTTTTATCAGTGGCGCAGCCAAGGGGGGAGGGGGTTGGGGGTTATAACCCCCCCCCCCCCAGAGCTAAACAAAATTACTATAACTGCCGTTTATATGAATCAAAACTAAAGTTAAAATTAAATCTTTTGGCCTTTCCGCCTTGGCGGAATCCGCCGCTTTGTTAAATCAAATTCTATTCAACAATGTGATTCAATTAAACGGCGAAAATTCTACTTAAAACTGTGAAAGAGCATATTACAAGCATCGGTTAAGTCAAAGTCAAAACTGGTTATTTGGACTGCGTCACTTTGTCAAGACCAAAGCCGGGCAGTATCGAAAATACATGTATTTGAAATACATTTTCAAAATACATTTGTATTTTGTATTTTAAACAGATAAAACTAAAGTATTTTGGTAATGTATTTTGAAATGATTTTTCCATGTATTTTGCAAATACTCAAAATACATTTCTGGATTATTCAAACTTCGTGCCAGACTTGAAGCTGGTATAAAGTTTATACCACAACTTGTGTTTTAACCGCAAGTTACTGATTCACAACAGGAAATACATGCTTGTCTGTTTTGTATAGTCTTTGAATTCGTTTCTAGAAGTTAATATGAACTTTTTTTTTTTTTTTTTTTGGGGGGGGGGGCATAATAAGGATTTTTATCTTTGGCTGAAACATTTTTGCTGAATGGTTTTGCTAATGCTTTTTAATTCTTAATGTTGCTATGCGGAAAAAAAAAAATTGTCGTGTGATAAACAAGTAGGATCGTTTAGAATTTTCCTGAGTATTGCATTTTAGGTAGATTTCGTAAGAAATACTACCTATTACATTCTCACCTAAGTTGGAAATTTTGAAAAATTTTTGCAGATCTACGCCGATCATGACTCCCAGAACCCAAAACCACCCCCAGTTCAAAACTTTATATCTATCTATCTATCTATCTATCTATCTATCTATCTATCTATGTCAATTTTTTCTGACCACGATAACTGGAAAAATTCTGCATAAATCTCTTCCAAACTGATACATAAAATCAAGGGTCATAAAATCTGGGTCAAGTTCGTTAATGGGCAAAATCGAACCAAGGAGGGGGGGGGGAAATGGGGGGCTTTTTGTGAAAACAGAAAAACCCTCATAATTTCTTTATTTTTATACGTATCGAATCCGTTTAAAGTTATTATTACTTCTAGGAAAAGGGCCGAAAATTTATGTATGACAGATTTTTGATATAATCAAAAATGGCCCCAAGGGGGGTAAAAAAGGGGGGTTTTAGAAAAAAAAAAATCATAGCTTCGTCAACTCACAAGATATCAAATCCGCGTAAATTTATTATTAATCCTCTTAGTATTATATAAAACTTTTATATTGACAAGTTTTTTATAGGACCAACCGTTATAGCAAAAAAAAAATTAAAAACCAAAAAAATCCCTGCCGGCTCCGCCTGCAAACAAGTTATTTTTCGAAGTCGGCGGTTCCAACTCCCGCATCTTTTCGATACTGATACATAAAATCAAGGGGCATAAAATCTCGGTCAAGTTTGTTAATGGGCAAAATCGAACCAGGGGGGGGGGGGGCTTTTTGTGAAAACAGAAAAAACCCCATAATTTCTTAATTATGATACGTATCGAATCCGTTTAAAGTTATTATTACTTCTAGCAACAGGGCCAAAAACTTATATATGACAGATTTTTGATATAATTAAAAATTACCTTAAGGGGGGAGGGAAGGGAGTTTTAGAAGAAAAAAATTCAGAACTTCGTCAATTCCCAAGATTTCAAATCCACTTAAATTTATTATAAATCCTCTTAATATTATCTAAAACTTTTATATTGACAAGTTTTTTATAGGACCAACCGTTATAACAAAAAAAAATTAAAAACAAAAAAAACCCAGCCGGCTCCGCCTGCAAACAAGTTATTTTTCGAAGTAGGCGGTTCCAACTCCCGCTTCTTTTCGAAACTGATACATAAAATCAAGGGGCATAAAATCTCGGTCAAGTTCGTTAATGGGCAAAATCGAACCAGGGGGGGGGGAATGGGGGGACTTTTTGTGAAAACAGAAAAAAACCCATAATTTCTTAGTTATGATACGTATCGAATCCGTTTGAAGTTATTATTACTTCTAGGAGAAGGGCCGAAAATTTATGTATGACAGATTTTTGATATAATTAAAATTGTCTTAAGGGGGGGGGGAGGGGGTTTTAGAAGAAAAAAATTCATAACTTCGTCAATAACCAAGATTTCAAATCCGCTTAAATTTATTATAAATCCACTTAATATTATTTAAAACTTCTTTGGAGACATGTTTTTTTATAGGACCAACTCTTATAGCAAAAAAAAAAAAAAAAAAAAAAAAAAAAAAAAAAAAAAAATTCTTGCTGGCTCCGCCTGCAACAAATTTGGTTTCGAAGTAGGTGGTTCCAACTGCAGCATCATCGCAAAAAGGTCATTTCTTCCGCAATTCCCGACAAACAGGCGCCCCACGGTCTGCGTCTTCGAAATCTACCTGTGCCTGTAGGCCGAGCCGTCAGGGATTTTTTAAACTATGTTAGCAGTGTAATGCAGTTAGTTGTTGCATAGACGCGTGAAAAGATTGATAATACATACCCAAGAACTCCAAATGAACGGAAATTAATTATTTGTGATACATCACGCTACGCGATAGCGATAGACATAAGTATACTCGAAATATTTCAAAATATTTTTTGATGACAGTTAGTGCAAGACAATATTTTCAGGTCGAAAGCAACTGTGTCTGGTCATCACTCTTTTATGACCGGACCGGGCGTGGGCTTTATTTTTTCCTGCAGACTCAGGCCGGGCAGGGGCAGATTAATTTTTCCGGATCCAGCCGGACCTGGACATTCTTTCTAGAGGTCTAGACGGGAAGAAATTTTCAGGCCCGGTCTCGACCCAGATCGTAAAAAGTCATTGTCCTGGCCTGGCCCGGCCCGTGCAGATATCAGTAAAATTTGATCTGGTTTAACATTCTTTGCAAAAAATGCATATATTTTTAAATCGTTATTATTCTACAATTAAAAATTTAAATTTATACTTTTTGAAGAATAGCACATACTCGTATATTTCTGGACAATTAAATTAAAGTGCACGAAAACATGTGAAAAGAAACCTGTCTATGATGGAATCCTGTCTTAAACGGAAAAGTGTGTTAATTCATACAAAATGAATATAATAATACGTGTGAAAAGAATATAATGCATTTAGAACAGGTGATGTACCAGCTAAGATGGGAACTTGTCTATAATTGATTTTTTTAGCTCCTACGTGATTTCGTCTTTTTCAGATTTATAAATCTCTAAGCCATGGGATATGGTTTAATGGCATTAATAATAACTCAGACATTTGCGTACAAATAGAGAATCATAAAAAAAATAAACATAGTTTACATGGGCACAGGCAGAAATAAATCTAGGGAGGGCAGTATTTTGGAACAGGTGTGCCTCTACTTCGCAGCTCTGGGCGCTTTTTAAAAGATGAAGAATATAAACATGAAAAATAGCTAAAGTAAAAAAAAAAAAATTGTCAGAATACCTCGTACAAGAGAATTTTTAACCACATCGGCTTAAAAATTTATCTTTTGTAGAAATTCACTCGGGCCAATTAAGTTTTTGTAGGGCTAGGCTCAAACCGAAATTTTAGCATTTAAACCGGGCCAATAAATTTTTTGTATGAGCTGGTCCAGACTCGGACCGAACTTTTTAGCTTTTATACCGGGTCGGGTCAAAGAATTTTTCGTACGGACACGTCACATGCGGGAACAGTGCGAAGTCACAGAGGGTAAGATCTGGACTGTAAGGAGGGTGTACAAGAAGTTTCAGTCCTGTAGTGGCCAAATATTCAGTGCAGGCGTTGGCCCGGTGAGCTGGAGCTTTGTCATGATGGAGGAACCAGGTGTTCATTCGTGACTTTGGTCGCAGGTTCTTCAAAGATTCCATGACATTAGGGAGGCACTGTTCAGCGTACCACTTAGCTGTAACTGTCTACTGTGTGTCCAGAACGATACGCTCAACAATTTCACTCGATTTGAAAAATAGTAATACAGCTATCATTTTTTTTTTGACAGATCGGGATTTTCTGACAGCTACCGGTGTGTCCTCATCATCAAAGACCCAAACTTTGTTTTAAGACTTAGTCGGCACATCATAATAGTATAGCCAGGTTTCGTCACCACTGCCACACGTACTCTTTGAGTTATATATTGTGTACAGTGGGCCATTTCTTAATTGCATTTCTGTCTTTGTTCCATGTTCGAAACAATAACAGGCCATCGAATTCCAGGGAAAAAATAAAACATACACTTTGTAAGTCTCTCTCAGTTTCAAACGGCTCTTTTTTGCGTTTTTTGCTCTCAGTTACTAAGACCAAGCTATGTGTGAACGCCTGAAAAAATCTTTGCAAAAGTAAGAATTAATAAAAAGTACTTTAAAGTTATAAAAAGCTATTTTTCGATTGTGAACATATTTTTGCAATCAGTGTTTCTTTCGAATCATTTGTTTCGTAGGGGGTCTGTACACAAATTTAAAGACTATACTTCATTTGTCAAACTACTCAAACTCTTTATGCCGAGAATTTGCATCTTAAAAGTAATCTCTATACTAAATTTCAAGTTTCTAACACTAATAGTTTCAACTAAATCATAATTTAGAACGCGTTTAGAAAGTTTTCCGCCATTTCATCCTTTTAAATTTTGAAATTAAAAAAAAATGTTCTAAGGAAACATTTACTACATAAAAGTAATCATCATGCAAAATTCCAAGTTTCCATACCAGTTGTATCACATAAATCGCAATTTTAGAATGCTTCTTACTCTTGCAATCTTTCAAATTTCGAATTAAAAAAATAAATTATGGGCGAGCATTTACGTCTCTTAAGTTACATCCATATAAAATTTCAAGACTCTAGCCCTAAAAGTTCAAATTATATTATGATTTAGAACATTTTTAGAACGTTTTTTGCTCATTTCACATTTTTAAATTTCGAATTTTTTAAAAACCGTTTTGAACGAGTATATATATCTGAAAAGTAACCACTATGTCAAAAAACAAGCATTTATGCCAACTGTATCACACAAATCGCAATTTTAGAACTTTTTTGTTCTTGATCCTTTTACATTTCGAATTTTTAGAAAACTGTTCTGAATGATCATTTTCATTTCTGGAGTAACAGCCGTGCCAAATTTCACATATCTAGCACAAACAATTCGTAATTAAATGTTTTTAGATAATTTTCAGACCGTTTTTCGGTCATTTCATCCTTTTAAATTTAGAATTTCTTTAGAAATCGTTCTTAGAGAGCATTTACATCCCAAAAGTTACCACCATGCTAAATTCCAAGCTTCTATACGAACTGTATCAGATAAATCGCAATTTTAGAACTTTTTTTTTTCCCCTGCTTACTGCAAACTGTTCTTGGCTAGCATATAAGTCTCTAACGTAACAACCATGCCAAATTTCGTGTTTCTAGCCCTAATTGTACAAATAAATTGTAATTTAGAACGTTTCCTGCTCCCTTTCCCTTTTTAAATTTCGAACTTTATAGAAACCATTTTTAGTGAGCATTTACATCTTTTTAAAGTAACCGCTAGTCCAAATTTCAAATTTCTAGAATCAACAATATCATAGAAAGTGCAACTTTAGAAATTTTTTTTTGTTCTTGCACTCATTTGGAACGTGATGTACCGAAAAAAAAAAATGTTTGGAAATTGTTGTATAAAATATAGCCTATGTTAGAGAGGAGATGGTTAACAGAATTTTGACACCATTATTAAGGTTCCATACTTAAAAAGTAAAAACGGAACTATTAAAAGATCACTCATGTGTCTTATTCTTCTGGTGCTCAGCGGGGAGTTAAGGGTTATCGACGCAAATTCATCTAAAGATTGTTGGTAATGATTTTCGAAAAAATATGTCTGTAAATAGCTGAGATATTAATTAAAACCCATCTAGAAAACAACGGCACGGATCAAAACTGTGTTGCTACTTTGCGACCTACTTTTGAAGCGCGCTTGACACAATGCTAAGATTAAACTTTGTAACAAGATCTTTGCTTTTGGTAAGACGAATCATGATAGTCAACATTTTTCATACCAACTGAATTCAATTATTGAGGGAAAATATTGAAAAATAATTCATAGAATAATTCTAAGACATTAAGAGTAAGTAATTTTGAGACAGCAATCGCTTATAATTCAATATATAATTCATTTATAATGAAAAATCTTTTCGTTAACAAATCACTTGAATTATCCTACCTCGCAGGTTTTCATTTTTGAAAATGAATCGGAAAGTTTCGCGTTGTTCAGCATACTTTTTTTAAATGCTTTAAAATTGTCTACTATTACGACAAATACGATCAACTTTTCGTGTGAAACTCAGCGACTTCTTCCGAAGCGTGATTTGTTCTCTGCCAAATTTAAACTTTGTACAAGCTCTTTGTTTTAGAGGGAGATATATTCATTGTTTTTCATTCCAATACCAATAAATTTAAATTCTGGCATGTAATATTGTTTTAGGTATGTGACTATGTCATGTGAGAATATTGTCTTTGAACAGTTCTGGTATTTTGTGTGGAACCCTTTGTACGCGAATAAAACTCGCATATGACCAATTTCTTTTTAAATCTGTTCTGTAGTTCCAGAATTAACCCCTGCAAAAAGAACAAATGCTGCTGTTTTATAATATTAGTATAGATACGACTACAATTCAAACTCGGATATTTTTAGAGAACTTTAACAATAATAAATATATTTCAACAAAATTTTCATCAGATTTACATTAGATAATGCGAAATTCGATGTCATGTAAAGTACTGTAAGGGCACAGTAATTTAGTCTACAATACCGTGCTTAATATCAACTACATTCCAAAACATCGATTACCTTGATTCAGTTGTCACATTTAGCAAAAAGCAAGGTAAGTAAGTCTATTGAAAATTTTGTTAAAATTGCTCCTTTATTATTAAATTTAGGAATAAGAATTCGTGATTCTCATGAAACCTTGTGGATTTTTGATTGAACAAATGTATTGCAAATCTGTTATTTTCTATGTAAAAATTATTTGCTGTACTGTGCTCTTCCATCTTAAAGTTTGCTCCTCATCTTTTTTAAACACTTTATAAATCTAATCAATTTTTGTGTTATTTCATTGGGGCATTTTATAGTTTGTCACTCTAATATTGTAAACGCTGTTTAAATGAACCGTAACCAACGTAATTGCAGAGATAAGCATTATGATTTCATTCATTTAAATGACTGATTCCATTAACCGGTGATTCAGATAACCGGCGACCAACTTTATCAGAAACTCAACCCCCCCCCCCCCCCCTAGAACCAAATTCTGGCTGCGCCACTGCTTTTTATTTCGTTTTCATTTTTCACGTGGAAATCGTCTGATAGAAAATTAATTATTGTAGAAAGAATTTCATCGTGGATTTTTAATTTTTGGCATCTGCTATAACGAAAAATGTTTAAATTTAATAGGAAAAGGCTGTTAAAATTTTTTTTAATCTCTATTTATTAAAATAATACGAATATTTCAAATATTAATATTTTGAGCTCTGTATAGCTGGTATTCAGCTATATACACAAAGTTTCAACTCTGTAAGTTACATAGTTTCTGAGACTAGCTCTGTGACGGGCAGACAACAGAGCGGGAGTAATAGGATTTCGTGAGATGAACGAAAACCTAAAAAAGAGTTATCAAAAATCATTATATACGTGCCAAAATGAATATGTAAAAATATACGTAAATAAATAAATGCATATATATATATATATATATATATATATATATATATATATATATATTGCCGAACTAAGTAACTTTTATTTTTAAGTCGCTTAAAAATCACCTTTTTTTATACTTTGGTTTGTGAACATTCTTTTGTGGATTTACCCGTATCTATTTCCACTTACTGTAAGCCTTAATTCACTGTCAAGGTCCTTTTGTTAACTTTCTCAGAGCTTCGACTTTGTGTCTGTTCAATTAACATTGTCTAGATACCTTATACACAGCTCTCTCGAGACGAAATAGATTGAAGAGATAACATAGCCTAGACTTTAATATAATATAATAGCCTAGACTTTATAAAGCTTGTTTTCTGAATGCTTTTAACACTATCTATAGAATGAGAAATATCTAATTTGTGATATCAAATTTTCGTTTGCGTGTGGAATAGTCAATACGAAGATTATCATTTTTAAAAAATAATAAAACTGCCGATGACGATTTTTCATGTACATATTTTAGGTAGATTTCGTAAGAAATACTACCTATTACATTCTCAACTAAGTTGGAATTTCTGAAAAATTCTTGCAGATCATGACTCACAGAACCCAAAACCTCCCCCAGTTCAAAACTTTATCTATATATCTATCTATCTCAATTTTTTATCAACACGATAATTTCAATAATTCTGCGCAAATCTCTTCCAAACTGATACATAAAATCAAGGGACATAAAATCTCGGTCAAGTTCATTAATGGGCAAAATCGAACCAGGGAGGGGGGAGGGGCTTTTAGTGAAAACAGAAAAACCCCATAACTTCTTAATTATTATGCGTATCGAATCCGTTTAAAGTTATTATTACTTCTATGAAAAGGGCCAAAAATTTATGTATGACATATTTTTGATTTCATTAAAAATGGCCCCAAGGGGGGGGGGGGGAAGAGGGGTTTCAGAAGAAAAAATTCATAACTTGATAGCGTTTGCTACCACAAATTACTTAAGGTAATCTTCACAACGTTTAAGTATTGTTTTTATTTTAGTAAGTACTGTTTTTATTTATTGGTTGTATTTGTTAAACAACCTATGTTTCAGATCCTGTATAACATATTTAAAGAATCTTCAGACAAAAATCATTGATTAAATTTTAGTAAAAGATATAGGCTAAATTTTATTAAAAAAAAAAAAAAAAAAAAAAAAAAAAAAACTTCTTAGAAAACAGAAACAAGAAAGAAAAATCATGCATCAGGCATAGATTATCAAAGACTTCCCAACACATTCAGAATACTGCAACAAAACTCCATCGTTTAATGCGGTGAAACTAAGTTTATAAATAAACTATTTGGAAAGCTCATAACACATTTGAAAACCCAATTTCAGTAATTAGCATCTATAATCGGTAAAATGTCCGAATTTTTCTCCGCAGCTATGTATATGTATAGATTTGTATATATACTGCATAGTATGTAAAAATTTAGTTGTTACACTGCAAAAAAAAAAAAAAAAAAAATGTATTGATTATAATTGATTATAATTGATTTTACAGTATAATACTGGCACCCCAGCTGCCAGTATTATACCGTAAAATTAACAGTAATAAACAGTAAAATAAGCAGTAATACGCTACCGCGCATGCGCGGTAGTGGACAAAAGTACAGGGACAAAAGTACTAGGTTACAGTACTGTCTGTGAGCAATAATTGCTGGAAGTGCGTTTTCAGTTGTGGTATGCGTTTTTAAATGTAAGTAATTTTTTACATATTACTTGGTATATATAAACTCTAAAGATTATCTACAGGTCTGCAGAAAAGAATTCGAGTACTTTTCGCTTATTGACGGAAATTGCTGAATGAAATTTTAAACTTTGTTATGCTTTTCGTAACTGAACTAAATTTTTGCATACTATATATACTACATATATAAATCATCACATAGATCATATACAGGGCTACACAAAATAATTACGATATTTTTGTGACTCTAGATGGAAATTGCTGAAATTGGGTTTTCAAATATATTATCCGTTTTCCAAATAGGGAACTTATAGGTCATTCAGATTCTTAATAAATTACTTATACATCATCTTTCATCTTATTAAACGGTGAAGTTTTGTTAGAATTATCTGAATGTGTTGGAAAGTGTTTCGTAAACTACGCTTGACGCTGGATTTTTCTTTCTTGTTGCACTTAAAAATAATTTGCATATTTTGAAAACGAAAAAAAAATAGTTCAAAACTTATTAAGACCAAAACTTTTTGAGTTAATTATGCTCACCCTGTAAAATAATGAGTATACTTACAGCATTCTAAATTATACAATTTCTGCAGCTAACACGGCAGAGACATACTAATACATCTCTATTATATATATCATAATATATCTTCTCAGCAATCTAACACCTGATATTTTCATCACGTCCACCTTAATCGATTAAGATAAACATGCCTGTTATCAGCATTCGATCATAATTTAATCGATAAAATCGATTTACCAACAAATTGAGTTGTCAAGAAAGAAATCAATAAGTTAATTGTGTGAAACTGTTGAAGATTTCTGCTAACCGACAAAATTGATTTGATTTCTCATCTGTTCGGTCATTAAAAGTGAAATGTTATCTTAACTGCTTTACAGTCGACTGGAACTGTTTGTAATTTAGGAAGAGGCGATTTGTTTTTTAGTTATTTTAGTCATAGTCAAAGATCACTTGCAGGTATAGAGAAAAAAAGTAATTGGCGCGTTTTTTTTTTTTCTCGAATACATATGCACATGAATATACAGAGTGTCCCTTGATATTGTGCTTAAAGAGCTAATTCCTAGACAGTGCCGGCGCACAGTGGAGTATTTGTGACAAAATCCTGGCCAAAATTACCTTTCATGTGTTTCAAAGTTAAAACCATTGCTGTTCACTTACTATTAGTAAATATCTTTAATTTATGTTATACGTACATACAAATTCTTTTATGCATACAATGACATGCATGCATTTATTTAAAAAATATATATCTAATACATCGTTTACTTAATTGTTTACTGTTTATAAGAAAAACGTAATTGTAGATAGGTTTTTTTTTTTTTTTTTTTTTTTTACAAGTAATGTTTAATTAAATGGGGTCAATTTTACTATACATAAATATTTAATTATTTACATAAATCAATGTATATAATATATATATATATTACTTGCATTTAGTATTTAGCTAAGTTGAGTTTCTATAGAATAGAGATGCTGGTTTCTGAGTGTTTTTAATAGATTTGCAGTCCTCCCAAAAAACAATGATATCTAAAAATGGCAACAATATGTGGAACATTTTTTATTTTTAATTTTGTTTCAAAGCTATAACCAATACTATTATAATTCCAAAATGGCCCGACAAACCCCGACACAGTTTTTAAAAAGCTTTGAATATATTAGATAATTTATTTCAATAAATATATTTCTATAAATTAGATCTAAAAATAACCCATTTTCAATTTTAATTATTTTTTATTATATGAAAAGTAAAATTATTTAAATGCACATGTCAAAGTATACATTTAAACGCAATAACAAAGCTGAAACATAATTAAAAAAAAACTCGTATTTTTACAAAGAAACTTTCACTTCAACTGAGGCTAGGAGCCGCCGTATATGACTCATAATCCTTAAATAGACATAGATCGACACACCAGTTAGTCAGCTATTATAAAACATACTTTTTACAATTGTTGAACAGACTTTAATTTCTTCTTTTTTGGCCAAGATTTTGTATCAAATACTCCACTGTGCGGAGGAACCATCGGACAAATTAGGGCCCCGCGGTAGTTGGTATCTTGTTAGGGCCACCGAGCCTCACTATACAATTCGAAATGCCGTTGTTTTTGTGTTAAATATAATATATTTGCTCTAGATTTATTTTTAAATGTTTCTTCGTGAGAAAAAAGAGAGTACAGCTTTATTTCATACAGGCAAAACTGATATATTTGTCGGGAAAAGTATAGATTTAATGATCCTAAAAGTAAACGTGAACGCAAAAAATAAATATTTAAAATATATTGTAACGTATTGAAGATTTTCATAAATTATAAACACTTTTAAATTTAAAAGAAGTTACCTGGATTTTTTCTTATATTTACTTATCTATATTATACATTATTCTATGATACATACAATAAAAAATAAATTTTAATAGTCCTGTATTGCAGTCAGAGACGCTGGGTCCCGCTAAGTGCTTTGCCAGGGCCCCACGACACGTTGCGCCGGCCCTGTTTCTAAACGTTTAGTGATGGGTGCTGAGGCGTACGAAAATTGTGACTCCCGGTACATGTTACGCCCTTCATGCACTGTACGGTACATGCGTACACTTTATACAAAGTCCGACTCTGGTGAAGAGTCATTCAACTTGGGTGTTTCCAGGTGCTCCGATTTTCAGGGGCTACAAAATCAATTCCGAGTAACCACTGCACGGAACGCCAAAAGTCCCGATTTTACATGATGCACAAATTTTTTTGTTTTTTTTTTCGCACCATGTTATTTGTTAGTCTACATCGAGTGGAACTTAATAGAGTGAAATCTTTGAAGACTAAACTTGTCTAAACTTGTCATAAATTCAAAAATCGTTAAATATATAATCACAAAATTAAAAAAATATATATATTTAGGCAAACACGATGTATACAATAACTGTACCAGCAGAATGCCTCCAATATCTGAAAATACTAAAAATGTAAAATATTATAGCAAACACATCATATGAAATATTTGACCTAACATAAAGTCTAAATATCTGAACAAACATGCATGATTCAAAAGAATTCATTTTAAGTTTTTTTTTTCTCAAAAAGAAAAAAAACAAACATTGGAAGCTGTAAGCAAATACAGAGTGTGAAATTGCTGGCAAGAGTTTGTAATACCCTTTCGATGTTATCATTTACCCTCACTTACATCTAACATTTTTTTTTTCTCCCGTTCCTCTCTTAAATCTGAAGTCTTCGCATCGCAGTGGAACAGATTTATGAGGCACAACCTATGGGAGCACTTAGGCCACCCTGTCACCCCCCCCCCCCCCAAATCCCTTTACAACCATTTTTTTACACGACTATAATAAATCTAGGCTGAAGTCATTTCGGTAGCAAATCTATCGGACGTGACATTTTTTGCAAGAGAGTGCGGGCCGCGATAAAAAATGGGAAAGGTTAAAAACTAGGATATGACACAACAGTGTTTAGATTTCATGCTGACACTAAATTAAACTATCATCTTCTGACAGCTAGGGTGAGAGAGACGAGTATAGCGAAAAACCTGGGATATGTTTATTTCTGAAATTATAAGAAAGTCTTCTCTTCACAAGTTCAGCGAGTTATAAGAATGGTCATCACTATAACAACAAGCATTTGTTTTTAAAATGTACGTATGAGACGGGCTCGAGCTTAATTTTTATACCAGTCTTCGGGCTCGGGCTCACTTTCTGAAACTAACAATATTATTAATTCTCGTATATATAAAAAAATAACTTTTGTATTTTTTTCTTTAAAAATTACTTATTGCAGTTGAAGTCATTTTAATACTATTGTGATCAAAATAAAGGGAAACAGACATCTTTCTTTTTTTTTTTTTTTCTAGCATTAGGATGCTATTCCAAAAGAAAATTTTTCATATTAGCAGATTTATGTCTGGCATTGACGGAGACTGTTGATATGGCGCTAATCCGAAGAGCGCGAATAATTTGTTGTACGATTTTCGTTTGTGACAGTAGGAAATGTTTTAATTGGAACGTTTATTTATTATTATTTTTGTTTTTGAGATCTATTGCAAAATGAATATTTTATTTCGTCTTTAGTCAGCCAGCATTAGCTTAAGGTTTGCAAATTTTTTAGTCTTTTATAGTGGGCGAGTCATAATCGCTCTTCAAATGAAAAAAACTTTAGTGATTCTTATATCGATTTTTCATCATGAACTCTGCTCATGCTGCTGCTCTGCTCTGCACATTGAAGAAGTCACTTTCATTCGTAAGTAGATATAATTATTAGTATGCATTGTTATCCCGATAGAAAGCAATCGAGCAGTGTTTCCTCTTTTCCTATAAAAGCATCGAGTCATTCAGATAAAGGTGTCAATTACGGTGTTAATATTTAACCTGATTTTTGGGTGGCACAAGAATCACAAAATATTGTTTTGGGGAAGGAATTTATTATAATTTAAGATATACACATTTCATAGGAAATAGAAAAAAAAGCTGTTCGATCCTTCTGCATATAAATGGTAATTTCTACGAATATCATACATTTATTCATAAAACACACTTAATTAATGTGTCCTTCAGATTTGTTTGTTGAGGGGTGAAAAATATGAGAATCTTTTTAAGGAAGTAAAATTTTATTTGGTATCAAACTTCTCTTTTGATAAGATTAAATGTAAATTTCCAAAAATAATTATTATGTTCTTGGGATTAACAGTTATTTTCATGTAAGAAGATGTTTAAAAATGAGATACTATTACTTAAAACAAATTTTAAATATTATGGTTTTTTTTTCTAAAGTATATTTTCAGTATCGGGTCCGGGCTCCAAAAAGAAGGCCCGAACTCATCTCTAGTGTGTACAGGAAACATTAAACGCATTTTAACACTCTTTTATTGGAGTTCATTATGAACTCCATTGTCATTCACTTTATGTTTATTTGTTTGTGAACCTTATCTGATAGGTATATTGTTGTGTTTCTGCACGAATGTGTTAATGTTTTGTTTGCATAATGATTTTTTTTTTATTACTGTTGAACAAGTTAGTTTATAGAAGTAATATGGAACCTAAAACTGTTGTTTTGAGATATTTTACCAAAATTAATAACGCTGATGTTAAGGAGCATTTTAAACTGAAATATATCAATATTGAAAAGTCATTTCGGCCTGTACCGGGAGGAAAAGTTAGCTTCCCTATTCCTTGTTTTTAAGACGTTAGCTAATTTTACTCAAACACACGAAGGTAAAATGCGTAGAACCCGATTATTAAAGATTCCCAGTTTTCGTCAATACTGAAGTTGAATGAAAATTTCAAAAAATTAGTCAGCTATCGCCAAGTTGGCTTTATTTATAGAGACCTGCTTTTGTCGCCAAATTTGGTGATATTTCGGCAAGAATTTGATCTAGAGGATACCACTTTATGAGGTATATATTACTATTGCTATGAGGTTTTTATTATATTATAATTATGAGATATATATAATATTACTGCTATTGGATTATATAATTATGAGATTATATTACTAAGAGCTCTAAGCGTGGCAGTAGCAACAATGGTTACAACACTTAAAGTAAATTTGCGAAAAAAAAAAAAACCACGTTTTCTTAAGCTCATAAATGAAACCTACTTATGGAAAAATCAGCCACTCTGGAAATTCAAACTACTATATCTCAGTCATTTTTTTAAGATGCAGGCAAAAAAAAAAAAAAAAATGCTCCGGAATCCTTGTAGGCCAAACGCTTAAGGATAAAAACTTTTTGGATTTTTAATTTTTTTTTTTTTTTTTTTTTTTTTTACGTCAAGTTTGAACATTTTAAATGGACGCCATTTTTTTTTCTTTAATGGAGGAGGAAGAACTTGTCGAGATCTTGGTAAGTCCTGTAAGTAGATGGGAAATGACAGTTCTACCCCAGCAGCGGTGGAGCTGTGGAGCAGAATTGCCTCCCCCTACCTCCCCCCCTACCCCCTGCCCCCTCCCCCCCAACAACCCCCCCCATTTTTTTAATTTAAAATTGTTTAAAATTGTCTTATAGTACGAGGTATCGGTGATGGTAGAGTACGACCACTATCCCCCTACCCCCCCCCCCCATTTTTTTTTTAATTTAAAAATTTTAAAAATTGTCTTATAGTACGAGGTATCGGTGATGGTAGAGTACGACCACTATCCCCCTACCGCCCCCCCTTCCCCCAATTTTTTTTATTTTTTATTTTTTTTATTTTAGAGGAGAGAAAGTTTAAAGTGGTGTCGCCCTCTATCGGTAAGTATGAAAATTATGGAATTTAAAATGACTGCTTCTGAATTTTAAGTTATAGCATAGTAATAAATAAAATATTCTAAAGTATCTCACCATACTGCTTACAATGGAAATTTAAGTTATAGCATGGTGTAAAATAAAGTAACTTACCACTGCTTACAATGGAAATATATAGTTATAGCATAGCACTTAATAAATAATTTTAAAATGTGTTACCATAGTGCTCGCAAAGGAATATGAAATAGAAATTAAAGTTCTAGCATAACGCTAAATAAATAATTTTAAAGTTTCTTAGCAAACTGCTTACAATGAAAATATTTAGTTAAAGCATAGCACTTAATAAAATATTTTAAAGTTTCTTACCAAACTGCTTACAATGGAAATATTTAGTTATAGCGTAGAACTTAATAAAAATTTTAAAGTGACACATGTAAATAATTATAGTTATAAACCGACATATAGGCAGATAGGCAGGCACACAGACAAGCAGGCAGGCAGGTAGGCAGACAGACAGACACACAGTGAACTATTTGTTACGTACACACACAAGCATGCATATACGAAGTGAACTAATTGTAAGAAAATACATGACGTGCATACTTCTTAAAACATATTTTTATTCATAGAATGTAAGAATTTAAGAAAATATTAAATTTTGACTACAACATTCACTTTGAAATAGCGTAGTCCCTTTTTAAAAAATCATTAGCTTTTAACATACATTTAAATGAAGCGGGGTTCGAACCTCGAACCTGACAAAATGATCTCATGATGTGTTGATTTGTAGTAGGTTTAAACGAACACACCATGAGACCATGTTTCTTAGACGCGATTTAAGATATATAAGAAAAGGTGTTACATGATTAAACATATTGAATTATTATTATACAGTGCTAATGATATTATAAATTTAAGCTTTAATGTTTAAACTTACAAACACATTGGAATGTATTTATAACATATAAAATAACCTTGTAAAAGGTTGGTTGGTTTGTTGGTTTTATATACTTGTAAAGCAAAGCGTATCTTACCAATTTGCATACAAGAGATTTTGTAACATAAATTATACTGTATAATAAAGAAAATTTTAACTTTTTAAGTGGGGTTTACGATACTGTATTAAAATTTTTAATTTTTTGGATAAAAAAGGAAAGTTTAACTTACCATTATGTTTATGGTCGGATTCGAACTGTCAACCTTTTGGCTAGCTTTCCAATGCGCTCCCAGTTACGCTACGAGGGCTCCGTACAATTAATATAAATAATGAAACCTAACACAATGTTACTTTTTTTTTTCCTAAGATTTTCAAGTTAATAAAACAGGATATGACAACATTTGTAAAATAACATCCTGTTTTACAACGATAAGAATAGCAATATAAGAAACTTGTTCACCATAATGAATTTACTGTTTAAAGTTTTGACTTAGACGATTGTTCTTCTATTTACCTAAAACCTTGCCGTTTATTTGCTTGATCACCTATCTGTTTACCCTGCTTTTTGGATACTTCAAAACCTGAAAATGACTACTTCGCTTAACACATCTTATTATGAAATTTCAGAAATCAGCGAATTTAGTAGAATATTTAAGTATTTTGATGTTTTTACCCCTTACCATTGGGACCTAGGTGAGGATATGATTGTCGAAGTGCAAATGAATAAGGACTGTGAGTTAAACGTTCACATTCAAAAATGTAAAGAATTTGAGAATAGAGGTAAACTGTTCCCTACAAATGAAGGAATTACAATATCGTGCGCAACCTTTGATAAATTTGAAACGAGAATGGCTAAATTTAATTTTAACTCTGCAGAAGAAGAAACATTTGTATGTAACAAGGACTTACTAATGATTTATGTGGATAAAGAATCATGTATACTGCAACAACTATTGAAACCTGATTATTTACTACTTACAAAAGAACAATTTCTTAAACTAGAGGAAAACTGCTTTCAAATTAGCGAATGTCTTATTCAAACTTTTTTAACAAAGCTTTTACCTGTTTATGTTTTAAAAAACTTAAAAAAATGTAAATGCTCTCACTTTACTGAGAAAGAGGCGATGGACTATTTTTTAGAATGCTTCGATCATGAATTAGAAAGTTCAGTATATCGCACGTTTGACTGTTATTTATGTTCAATCGGACAACCAGTTGAAATGGATCACGAATGTATGAGGTATAATTTAAGAAAACAATTTAACTGGTGTGCAGACAGTGCTTTGTTAAATTTCAACATTAAGGAATTGTGAAAAACCTGTTAGAGAAATGTACATGCAATTATACTTATTTATTTTTTGAATCTATCAATGTAGACTTTTATAATAAGCATTTGAACAATCCTAATAATATTATAAATCTGATTGTGTGCAAATGTTAGGCTGAAGCCAGCGTCAAAATGGAGCATTTAATGATCCTGTATCTTTGCATATAGGTTGATTATAACCCTCAAATGAACATAGGCTGGTTTTTGTTTATTTTATTCAAATATTTTTCTTAATAATTCAAAATTTCGTTATTTTCATAGAGAATAAATGGACATTTTTTCGTATAATATTTTAAAATGGTTAAATTTACTTTACCGTTGTTAATACTTTATTGTTGCCAAAACTAAATAAACCCGAAATAATAATTTTCACTCAACAATTTAGTTTCAATTGAAAAATTTTCAAGTAATAAATGAAAATGAAATAAAAAAAATTAAAGAATTAAAAAGAAGATTAAATAATATTATTAGAAATAAAACATACTTTTAGTTTTTGATAATAATACAAGGTTTCAATATGCGTAACCACAGGAAACAGGCGAATATGACGTCATACATCGAAAATAAAGCGGATATGCTTTGATGGTGAAATAAAATGATGTTGGTTTTTTTCTTTACTGTTTTCTTTTGTATGGTAACAATATTTGGCGTTTTACCGTCTGCGCACGGCTAATATAACTATACCGTATTTTTTATTTAAATTTTAAAAAAGTAAAAAGAAGTTTGAAAAGAAAATGGTTAGCAAATGTCAATAATATGCTCCACAAAATTATCCATGTCGAAAATGATGTCATGGATAGCGAGAAATAGCTATATTCATTCTTAAAACTAAAAGAAATAACTCGATTACCTAAAAAAAATGACGAATGTTAATAGTTCCATTTTTGTTGATAAAACCTAAAGATTTAATATTATTTCGTTAAAGTAACATAATTTCCCCTATGCCAGTATTGAAATTAATTGCATGGGAAAAAAATTAACAAGAATTATGTCGTTAAAAAGGGATTTTTCTGTGGGAAAAGAGACGTCATATTTGAAATAAAACGGGAATTTTCCAATATGTTTTTAAATGAGTGTGAATCAATTCCTTACATTAATAATACAAGGATCAGTAAGTGTAGAAAGTATATGAGTTTCACGCCATATTTATAAAGAAAAATTTAAATCTTTTTTATCTATACTGATTATTAATCATGAGTATCCGTTATATACAGATGAGATTTTTCTGTTAAAAATCACATCATAATTTTAAGAAAAGGAAAATGAACACAAATCTATTATATTAAAATCTGACCGTGTGTATGTATTTCGCAGCTACTCCTAGACTGTCGAACGCAACGCGATTTGCTTAATACCGGTTATCATTGATCCGAGGATGTCACATAAACTCTCAGAATTTAAAAAATTAAATTAGATGCCAAGATTTATTTTATTTATTTATTTTTATCTATTTATTTTTTATTTATTTATTTTTTGTAAATTTTAACGAAGTTTCTCTAAAAACATAAAGTAAATTACTCCATATTTGTGTATAAAAAGGCAAAATAAAACAGATCAGTATATTTTTTACACCATTTTCTCATTAAAACTGAAAAACAGAATTTATTTTCACTTTGAATAGATGGTGAAAACAAAATCTTCATTTCAGTAAAATATCCTAAACATAACAACATATTTTCACATATTCAAACCTCATGAATCAATTTATTCTGGAGAACAAAAATTGCCTGTCAACATACTGTATTTTAGAAAACAAGATTTATTTCAGCTATAAATTAAACCAAGGAGGCAGAATTGAATTTAAAAAAAAGCATATACTATTTTCAATTAATGTTTTTTTTTTGTTTTTTTTTTCCCCCTTAAGGATGGCTGTTAAAACTCACAGTAAAAATTCACAGAGGCGTTAAAAGTAAAATTGTTTATCAGATAAAATTGACATTTGTTTTTACCCAATTCGTCTGTTACCACGATTTTATTTGGCCCTCCTTTTTGCATGGGTTGCAATTTCATTTTCGCGATTATTTGGCACAAAATTTCACTTTTTTAAGAGTGAGTTATGTCAAGGTCCCTATAACAAAAAGTACCGTATTGTCTTCTATGAAATGTGATAAATAGTTAATTATTAACGTTTTTAATTATCGGGAGTGAAATATTTTGCTTAATTAATGTATTTATTCTTCTTTTAATGTTGTGTGAACGAAGTCACGGGTAACAGCTAGTGTATTTATAAATTAACATAATTATTTAATAAATATTTGTTTAGTTTTTTATTATGTATCTGTTTTTATTTTTGTATAAGGAATAAATAAGTGTAGTTTTCGGTAAGTTTTACAATTTTTCTTCAGAATATGTAGAAACTTGTTTTATTTTTCTACAAAAATTAAGAATTTGAGACAATTTCATTAAACATGTGTACCATTATTATAATACAACTTGCATATTGTATGTAAAATACTACCCTTTACTTGAAATATTATTTAAGATTTTAAACCAAAAGTAAGCGAACATTATAACGATTATCGACTTATGTTTGAAAATAGATCTGTTGTAAACAGGAAACTACTTATTTGCGGATAACATTCCTTTGTTTTCTTACTGATAACGTACTTCTTTTGTGTAGTTTAAGGTATAAAAATTATTTCACTAAATTGAATATTATGATTTTATTTCTCGTGATATATAACTTAATTAGCAATACCATGCAATGAACGGATGTTTTTACTCATTAAATTTGCATTTTAAGCCACGATGAATACAAAATAAAACATTACTTGTATACATTTACATAAAATATGAGAAACAAATTTATACTTACCTTATGAAATATGCCACTGTATAATAAAAGATACTTTACTTAATTACTTATGTTTACCGTACAGGCTAATTTCTGTATAAGATATATAACACGTGACGCTATTTTTAATTATTTTAATCATGCGCGCCCTCTACAATTAAATAAATATTCATGAAAAGTTTTATTTGAAATAATATACATACTGTTTCTGCATCGTTAAGACGTTATAATTTTTTCTCCGTTTAAGTGATCTGCGGTTTTAATTGATTTAGATTAAATAAGTACAATGCAAGACGTAGTAATAGACGAACCAACCAAGATAAGAAAAGCCTTGATATCGGAGTTTAACGAACAAATCGACTCTGTTATTTTAATGAAACCTGTTTTGAATAAGGAACCAATGGCCTCTTCATCAGATCAAGTCGATCAAAAGTTTCCTTTTACATGTGATACGTGTAAAAAAGTATTTACTAAAAAATATATGTTATTAAGACATATGAACTTACATTTAGGAAAAACCCTCTAAGTGTGATAATCTGTTTATTACAATGAGTGCTTTACGGGATGATATGCTAATTCATCCAAAGTCATCTGCCACATATAAGTGTGAGAAATGCAGTAACACTTTTTCGCGAAAAAATGTATTAGTTAGACACATGAAATTTCATTTAGAAAAGAAACCTTTTAATTGTAAAATGTGTTCGAAATCTTTTGTGCAGAAAAGTGACTTACAAAAGCATAACTTAGTACATTCTAAACAAGGAGTTTTGCATAAATGTAATCAATGTAATAAAAAGTTTTTTCGGGAAAAAAATTTAATAAATCATACTATGATTCATAACACCCCTCAACAAAAGCAAAGGAATATTGAACCGTTTACCAGACACTATAAATGTGTCGATTGTTCTGAAATATTTAATCGCAGATTTGACTTAGTGAAGCATAGAAAAATTCATCTCTCGCCCAAAGAACATATATCTGAACAGCGTACTGAACTTTTAAACCATTTACAGAATTTATTACTACGTATAGACACTTTACAAAATGCTATAAAAAATGAAACTATTCCTTTTTGAAATATTGACTTTACCAATTTATTTGAACTATACATATTCTTGTATATACTAATCTATGTGTTTAAATAATTAAATAAATAATAGATAAGTGAAAAAGCTTTTGTGTTTTATTTTTCAATATGATTATATTATAGCACTATTGTGTGAGTTATTGGACTTGTAAATTTATACACTATGTATAAAAATAAATTTATTAAAATTGAATTTTACAAGAAGTAAAAATTTAATACAAATATATTTCAGATTTTTTAAATATATTATTGTTTCACATATACTACTAAACATTTAATTTTGTATAATCTATATTATTACTTTTTTACAATAAATCGATTTAACTAATTATACATTTGTGTAATTAAACCAACTTATTTGACTAAATATACGTATTTATAATTAATCGTAATAATTCTATTATGCAAATAAAAAATTTAAAGAATTATACACATTGTGTTTTAAACGATTTTCAGTTAGAATATTTAAAAGAAAAAGCTATTGATTTTAATAGCAAACTTATTAAACACTTGTATACAGTTCATCTACCGCAGTTAATTGAGCAAAAATGCACACTCGTTAATTTACCTTCTGAAATCGAGCATGTTTTACTAACGAAACTTATCTCTTCTATTGAGGATAATGTACTGACAATATTAAATCAAATTTATGAATGTGTAGGATGTATATTTAGACACCAATCCCAAAGTCTACATACATGTTTAACCTTTAATAAACGTGAAAGATTTAATCACTTAGGGGATATGATTTTAATGCTTGTAAATTTTGATTATGTTATTTCAAGGTTTTTAAACGGAGTTGAATGCATCAGTGAAAACTTTTTACGTAACATTAATGTGGAATTTATTCAAAATGTATTGTTTAAATCCTAAAAATAAAATATATTACATTAAATATTGTGTGTTTATTTAAACAAAATGTGTGTGTTTATTAATATTACTGTGGTAGCGTGAGACGTTGTATATATAATTAATAAATTCCATTTATCGTTTGAAACGAAAAAACTTTATACCATATTTTCCCCCAAAATATAATAAATTTCAAAATATCAGATATATTCAATTTACAATAATACAATAAATACAGAAATAGAATTTTCTTCCCTATACGTATAATAATGTATTCAAAAACGACACAATTTCAATATAGCAAATTCTCATGCAACAGTGACGTCTTTCAAACTGAGTATATCCCCCAAAATAAATTTTATACCCAACAGTACAGTATAACATCAATTTATTTTGAAACATTAATCATAATCATCCACAGTATACCCATAAAATTAAGCTATAACTTTATTACTGTAAGAAATAAAATGTATATAAACAAAACTCTTATTTTCAAAAGCTCTATGCAAAATTATGATTAAAATACCCTGATTAATAATCTCAATTAATCAATAACAATTTACTATACCCCAAGTAAATTTTAACATATACATAAGTATATAATTTTCTTAACCCAATATTATACCAAACAGATACCAGAAAATCAACAAACATAAAAATTCTAACTAAAATTTAAATACCAAATTAATAGCTTCCCTAGAATTCTTAAATTTCACATAGAGTTTTGTTCCCCAAAATTAAAATTTATACACAAAATTCAATTTAAAACAGACCTCTATAGAAGATTTCATAAAAGAGCTTACCTCCAGATGCAGATATTTCCTCCACACTGATACCAGGCTTCCAAGCACTTTTAAAGATGACACGCACACAGATTTTTGAAGATTTGAAGACACTCAATTTACTGATGAGGCACTAATTGCACCTTAGATCCGTATGTAGACAACTTAGATGGTACACCGCATATCTTCATTCCACTGATATAATTTGAAGCACACACAAATAGCACCAAGTCTATAGTTGACTGTTCATACACCTCACAGCTTTAGTCGATAAAGTTCTTTTACCAGTTCTCTACTTGCTAGAACTCCAAGAAAAATCCACGACTCCAATTAGGCTTCAAGACTCCACAACTCTGCTCGTTCGTTTTTCACTGGCTCTTCATCTGTTTAATCAGGTTAACATAGATCCGTAATCTAATTTACTCTAGATTACATATCCCACCGCTGCCACCAATTAATTATATATACTATTGCTGTGGTAGCGTGAGACGTTGTATATATAATTAATAAATTCCATTTATCGTTTGAAACGAAAAAACTTTATTTTAAATTAACACATTAAAAAAAGAAAACAAAAGTAAAAATGAAAAAATATGATTATTCGTCTCCATGCTGTGAAATTACAATTTCAGACGAACTTCGATTCTGAAGTCCACTCAAAGACAACCTCACTCTCCAGTATTCCAAATCCAACTGCCGTCTTTCGTATCCCCTCGCATTCCTTCCTCTCCGGCAAAACAGGTATTTTTCTCTCCATAAGGAAAGAAACGCCCTCTGGCCTTCCTATGAGTGACAGCTATCTTAATCCCATACTTATCCAGTTAGAATTTCCAACTCATACGGGCTAGATCCATTGTATCCAAAGAATGCCATTCACATTTCTTATCCACCCATTCAGATAACATCTCAAAGTGAAAATGAAATTCACACTATTGATAGAATTTTTCTCAATAGAGATCAATCTGTCAGATTATTTTCATTCCAGAGAGATTATCCTTTTTCCACAAATAAGGGAGGAGTTGAAACATGTCAACTCATGACATTGTTTAACTTGCAATTTAAGATTAATAATTTCTCTTATAACAGAAACATGATAACATAGTATGTATACTAAATGTTAGTAACATGATAGTAAAAATGTGTTTGAACTATTTTAAAAGCTTTTAAAATTATTTTCAGTTAAAAAAGTTTTATAAATTTAAATTTAAAACTTAATAAAAGTATTCCATAATTTATCAAAGTTGATTCGTCTTGTATGTTAATAATATATAATGCTAACATAGTATATAGTTACTATGTTACTACATATATTTATAAAAATAATTCAAACATGTTATATTATTATAAAAGTTTTTAATTTTTTTTACAAAGTAACTTAATTAAATTAACAAAATTGAAAAGTTGACAAAATTATTTTATAAATGTTTGAAAATACTTAATTTTAATAAATTGTGTCTATGTACACATATATATGTATGTAGATATATATATATATATATATATACATACATATGTATGTACCTATATACATGTGGAACTTTAGTTATGTAATAGAAATTCTCAAACTTTGTCATTAGAAACCCTATATTCAGATAATTAATAACAATTAGCTTTAAATTAAAGAAATAGATTAATTTATACTTACAAATATAGACCACTTATAATAGCGCGTCAGTCTCACACAGTTATTTCAGACATTATGCTTGTTACTATCCTAGCAACAGGATGTTTTGGTCGTACCACGTGATTTCCTTATAAGTCACGTGATCATGAAGATAAGGGTTAAACACAACATGTTAGACATTTTCACTTCTGCTATAGAAGAGGCTTGTTTGGTAAGTTATAATGTCCTGTATTCTTTATTTTACACTTTATTAAGAAGATCTAATTTAAATAACGTTTATATTGCAAACGTAAGGTAAAAGCACTAAATTATTGTTTTAAAAGCCTTTTATTTTGTAATTCTATCGACAATAAGATAATGTAATACATTTAAAATCTTGCTAATGGGTTTTATTTAATTTTAGCATAAACATTATTTATTCGACCGGCTATTGCTTTTAGAAGTAATTTAATATTCTTACACAAGCGGAAAATAATATTTCTTCATTAATATATCATGTTTACAAAATTTTTAAGTTATATAACTTGTAAATACATAGTTTATTTATATACCAAATCTATAAGTATACTTATATACTTAAATAACATGTAAGTATACATATACTTATAGATACTTATAGTATAAAATATACTATGTATTTACAAGTTATATAACTTAAAAATTTTGTAAACATGATATATTAATGAAGAAATATTATTTTCCGCTTGTGTAAGAAAATTAAGTTACTTCTAAAAGCAATAGCCGGTCGAATAAATAATGTTTATGCTAAAATTAAATAAAACCCATTAGCAAGATTTTAAATATATTACATTATCTTATTGTCGATAGAATTACAAAATAAAAGGCTTTTAAAACAATAATTTAGTGTTTTTACCTTACGTTTGCAATATAAACGTTATTTAAATTAGATCTTCTTAATAAAGTGTAAAATAAAGAATACAGGACATTATAACTTACCAAACAAGCCTCTTCTATAGCAGAAGTGAAAATGTCTAACATGTTGTGTTTAACCCTTATCTTCATGATCACGTGACTTATAAGGAAATCACGTGGTACGACCAAAACATCCTGTTGCTAGGATAGTAACAAGCATAATGTCTGAAGTAACTGTGTGAGACTGACGCGCTATTATAAGTGGGCTATATTTGTATAAATTAATGTATTTCTTTAATTTAAAGCCAATTGTTATTAATTATCTGAATATAGGGTTTCTAATGACAAAGTTTGAGAATTTCTATTACATAACTAAAGTTCCACATGTATATAGGTACATACATATGTATATATATATATATATATATATATATATATATATCTACACACATATATATGTGTACATAGACACAATGTATTAATATTAAGTATTTTCAAACATTTATAAAATAATTTGTCAACTTTTCAATTTTGTTAATTTAATTAAGTTACTTTGTAAAAAATTTAAAAACTTTTATAATAACATAACATGTTTGAATTATTTTTATAAATATACTAGCTGTTACCCGTGACTTCGTTCACGTATCATTAAAATAAGAATAAATTCATTAATTAAGCAAAATATTTCATTCCCGATAATTAGAAACGTAAATAATTAACTAACTCTTGATCACATTCCATAGGAGACAATACAGTATTTCTATGTTATAGAGGCCTTGACATAACTAAGAACTTTAAAAAAGTGAAATTTTGTGACAAATAATCACGAAAAGGAAACTGCAACCAATAAAAAAGGCGGGCCAAATAAAATCGTGGAAATCGGCGAATTGTGTAAAAACATATGTCATTTTACTTTTAACGCCTTTGTGAAACGTTTTAATAGCCATCCTTCAAAGATAATGGAAATAGTATATTCTTTTTCATTAAATTCAATTCTTGTGGGAGCAATAGGGAGCAATAATTGTAGATCTAAATGCATGGATCTTAAATTTGCCTCCTTGATTTAATCTATAACTACAGCGCCTATATTCTAGGCGCTGTACTACAACTGAAAAAAAAATCTTTATTTCTAAATGAAAATATGTTGCCAGACGATATTTGTTCTCCAGAATAAATTGACTCATGAAGTTTGAATATGTGAAAATACATTTTTATTTTTAAAAAAAATTACTGTAATCAAGATTTTTTTTTCTTTCACCATCTATTCAAATTGAAAATAAATTCTTTTTTTTTCAGTTTTAATGAGAAAAAATATATTATTCCGTTTCATTTCTTCTTTTTTATCCACAAAATTGGAATAATTTAGTTGCCATTTTTAGAGCAACTTCGTTAAATTTATAAAAATAATAATAATAATAATCATATCTCGGAATTTAAATCATTTTTTTAAATTCTGAGAGTTTATGACATCCTCTTCGAAATACAAACAGGCGGCCAGATTTTAATATAATAGATTCGCAATTATTTTTATTTTCCTAATAATCATGGTGTGGTTTTTGGCAAAAAACTCTCGTCTGGATGTAACTGATATTCATGCATAATAATCGCTAGCTAAAAAAATATTTAAATTTTTCGTTTTAAATATGACTTGAAACTCATCTACTTTCTAAACTTACCGATTCTTGTATTATTAATGTAATGAATTGATTCACGCTCCTTCTAAAACCCATTTGAGAATTCCCATTTTATTTCAAATATTACGTCACTTTTAAATGGCACAATTCTTGTTAATTTTCTTTTTCTGGCAATCAGGACGTAAATTTTAGCGGAAAACTCACATTTGTGTGTAACTGGTATTCAAGCTAATTATTAATCAGTATCGATAAAAAATATTTCAGTTTTTCATCTTAAATATTACGTCCATTATCTATTTACTTTCATTATACATTGATATTCATGCTCCTTGTATTATTACGAATATTTGAAAATACATGTTTTATTTATGACATCATATTTGTCCAAGCCGAGGAGGATCCTTTTCATAGTTCCATGGTCCAAGCGAAATCTATTTTTTAATAATATAATTATTGTTGCACTTTTCCTTCTAATTATAACGCAGTTTTTGACAGAAAAATATCTTTTTATTTCAACCGATATTCATACTTCATGTATAATAACAAATACTCCATATTTTTGTTTCAAATATCACGGAAATTCACCTTCTTTTGAATTTTTTTAACTTTCAGTTTTCACGTGAAAATCGTTCAATTGAAAATTAGTTGTTGGGGAAAAATTATTTTTCTCTGTTTTTATTTTTGTGGCAACGATCAAAGCCCCAGCAACGATAAAGTAAAATGGTTAAATTGTATGGAAAAATGTCCATTTATTCTCTATGAAAATAATGAAATTTTTAATTATTAAAGAAAATATTTGAATAAAATAAACAAAAACCAGCCTATGTTAATTTGAGGATTATAATCAACCTATATGTAAAAATACAGGATCATTAAATGCTCCATTTTGACGCTGGCTTCAGCCTAACATTTGCACACAATGAGATTTATAATATTACTAGCAAGCTACGCCCGCTACGCTGGTCAATTTCTCTTAACGAACTTTTAATCAAACAAAATATTGACATTTCATAATTCACTCTTATATTTTAACAGAATAATAAGGCTACTATAGTTTGAGACTCGTGCCAAAATACACGTCAGGACACGTCGCCGTTATCATTATCTTTTTACGCATGAAGGTTTCGCTATGGTACTCCATTGTGAAAGTTGGTAATTTTTTTAATTCAATATTTAAAAAATGGCATAATCATATGATTTGAAATTTATATCAAGAAATATACAATTTTTTACCTTTCAAACGCAGTTTGTCTAACAATTATCTGACAAATAATTTTCGAGCTATTATTTTTTTCAGTAACTTCAAATGTTTCATTTTCCGAGATTAATCTGTGGCAACAATTAGCGAAAAAACCCAGTCGTCAGCAACGCATAGCTTTTTATTAAAAAAGCTGTTGGAGCATGGATTGTCACCATCAATTCGCCACCATCACTTTTGAAATCGGTTCTGCAGTTCCAGAGATTCCATAGAAATTGTAATTTAGAATGTTTTTAGAACGCTTTTCGCTTATTTCACACTTTTAAATTTCGATTTTTTTTTTTTTTTTAAATTTGTTCTTAGAGAGCATTTACATCTTATAAGTAGCTACAATGCCAAATTTCAAATTTCTAGGTCCTTCAGTATAAAAAAAGTCGCAATTTTAGAACGTTTTTCGCTCTTGCACCCCTCTGGGGTTAGTGACACCGACATAAAATATAGCCTATGTTGGAGCAGGGGTTGTCACCATCTATTTGCCACCATTACTTTTGAAATCGGTTCGGTAGTTCCAGAGATTCCATAGAAATTGTAATTTAGAATGTTTTTAGAACGCTTTTCGCTCATTTCACCCTTTTAAATTTCGAATATATTTTTATTTTATTCTTAGAGAGCATTTACATCTTATAAGTAACTACAACGCCAAATTTCAAATTTCTAGCTCCATCAGTATAGAAAAGATCGCAATTTTAAAATGTTTTTCGCTCCTGCACCCCCCTGGGTTTAGTCGCACCGACATAAAATATAGCCTATGTTGGAGCAAGGGTTGTCACCATCTATTTGCCACTATCACTTTTGAAAACGGTTCGGTAGTTCCAGAGATTACCCCCTACAAACAAACAATCTTTACTCCTTTATAATATTAGTATAGATAAATGATTATGATATGATTTTTGTAATCGGATTCGTTGTCAAGCTTTCGCTTCAGAAAACACAACGTAGACGAAAACTTTGCTCCAGAGAAGTACCACCATCTCCACAAAATTGCCTAACTGTTTACTGGCATTGCAGTGTAAATCCCACCAAAGTCCGTACAGCAGAACTCAAATTATAAACGGTCGGAATGAAATACGAATTTGCATTTTAAATACATAGTAGATATATCTTTCATAATTGCGTTCACCTTTCCCAATCACTTTCTCATTAGCTCTATCACTAAGCAACATAGAATGATATGTTATAGGGTCATTAATCAAATCATACCTGAAAAATCACTTCCATTAAAATTTGTTCAGTAGAATTTTTTTAAAGTAATCTTTAATAATAGGGTTCACATAATTTTAGAGCTTTCCTCTTTAGCTCTATAAAAAACCAACGTAGAATAGCTATGCGCTAAAACCTTTCAAAAAACATTACCTGATTAAAATGTGAATATGCGGTTTATACTCATAGTAGATGATGATATGATTTTCTGTAACAGGATTCATCATGAAGATTTCGCTTCAAACATAAACGATGCTTTCAACATTGTGGCTAATACGCCAATTGGTGAGGTATCCGATTGCGGAAAATTAGCCCGAAATCGTATGAATCGTACCCAAAGAAAAAGAGAAACATGGCTGAAGACTGAAAACAAATAAAGAAGTAATACGTAATACTAATCAGACCTTCGACACTTTATTTGGTACTTCTCTATTATCCCGTCGACCACTTTTCATAAAAAAAAACTATCGCCAAACTATAAGATTTAACGCCAAAAGTGCAGTCCCATTCACTTGATGTCAGAAGTATTAAACGTGTTTGTTATGTCATGAAGTGGTTTTTAATTCGACATTTACCTATATTTTTCATTTTGTTTTTCTAATATTTTAGTTATTTCGTTAATTTAAATAAAAATTACGTCCTTAAACGACTGTGCCATGACATTAAAAGAGAAAATGCATTGTAAAAATGTTGCGTTTCATCGCGACCTACGTTATACACGGCCGGTGCATGACGTTTAAAACGTCACATGGAGTGGATCATTTTTATACGGCGATTGGTGCAAAACGGGGAGTGCGCCGCTTTGCACCGATCGCAGTACAAAAATGATCCACTGCATGTGACGTTTTAAACGTCATGCACTGACCGTGTATAACGTAGGTCGCGGTTTCATAGTTAAGTGCAATAGATCAATTTCAACTGACGTCACAAACATTTATTCACCAGCCGAGAAGGATAATTAAGAAAAATAATGTAAATAAAAAAATATTCAAGATTTTTTTTTCTATTTTCATTAATATATTGTAATTTTTTGTGTTAAGACTTACTGGACACTTTGGTGAGTGGGGCTTTTCCGAATTTATTTTATTTTAATTATTTATTTTGATGTTCCAATGGCAACATTCTTCCATTTGTTAATTTGGAGTTCATGTTTGGCGATGATTTTTTTTTAATGAAAAGTGGTCAACGGTATAATTGAGATGTACACTTTATTTTAGCAATCACATTTTATTTTAAATCGTGGCATTTGTAGAAATAATAATAATAATACACAATTACATAAATATCCGTAAGAATAATATTCAATTCCCAATTGAGCAGTTAATATTTCTATCTGCAAAAATAAACAAAAAGATTTAATTTGAATTTCTTCCGCTGCTATAGTAACGGACGCATTTTTAGAAATTATCACTTGTATTGTTAGAATCGTTAGATTTTGACGTCAAAGACTTCGCCAAATTAGAAAAATGTGCAATATCTCACGAACTATTTGACTTATGAGTATTTAATTGATACCATTCGATTCAGCATACAAAAATACATTAAAATATGTTATCATTTGTCACGTAACTGTAATACCCGATTTTTAAGAAATTTTTTTAAAGTTTGTTCCCCTTTTTACCCCCCTTAGGGGTGGAGTTTTTGAAAATCCCGTCTTAGTGCGCTTCTACGTACTAAGAAGTATTTTTCCTGCAAGTTTCGTCGTTATAGGTTCAGTAGTTTTGACTGTGCGTTGATCATCTAGCCAGAAAGGACTTTCTTTTATATATATAGATGTAGTAACATAGTAACTATATACTATGTTAGCATTATATATTATTAACATACAAGACGAATCAACTTTGATAAATTATGGAATTCTTTTATTAAGTTTTAAATTTAAATTTATAAAACTTTTTTAACTGAAAAATAATTTTAAAAGCTTTTAAAATAGTTCAAAAACATTTTTACTATCATGTTACTAACATTTAGTATACATACTATGTTATCATGTTTCTGTTATAAGAGAAATTATTAATCTGAAATTGCAAGCTAAACAATATTAATAAACACACACATTTTGTTTAAATAAACACACAATATTTAATGTAATATATTTTATTTTTAGGATTTAAACAATACATTTTGAATAAATTCCACATTAATGTTACGTAAAAAGTTTTCACTGATACATTCAACTCCGTTTAAAAACCTTGAAATAACATAATCAAAATTTACAAGCATTAAAATCATATCCCCTAAGTGATTAAATCTTTCACGTTTATTAAAGGTTAAACATGTATGTAGACTTTGGGATTGGTGTCTAAATATACATCCTACACATTCATAAATTTGATTTAATATTGTCAGTACATTATTCTCAATAGAAGAGATAAGTTTCGTTAGTAAAACATGCTCGATTTCAGAAGGTAAGTTAACGAGTGTGCATTTTTGCTTAATTAACTGCGGTAGATGAACTGTATACAAGTGTTTAATAAGTTTGCTATTAAAATCAATAGCTTTTTCTTTTAAATTTTCTAACTGAAAATCGTTTAAAACACAATGTGTATAATTCTTTAAATTTTTTATTTGCATAATAGAATTATTATAATTTAACACTAATACTGTATTGTTAGCAATAAACGATGAACTTTTATATTTTAAATTAAATCCAAAAATTTTATATTGGAATTCATACCATGTTGAAATATCCATAAAAATTCTATTTGTTGATGAAATTTCTTCATTTGTAAATACATTGTGTTTGATCTCTTCAATATGTACATAATACTGTTTATAATGTCGTTTTAAAGTTAAAAATAAAAAATCAGCAAGTTTAATCCGAAACATGACAAAAATGCGAGATTTACCATGTTTTGTTTTGGAAATGTCATTCGCACATGCTATGGGAGGGGATATGTTATATAATTGTTCACTAATATGTGTAATGCTAGTTGATGGTTTTTGTAATTGTTCATTTGAAGAAATTAAACCACTTGTAGGCTGTGAGGTAAGATATGTTTCAAAATTTTTAAAATCTAGGTCCTTAAACATTGTATCCAAAAAGCCTTTAGCAGAGGTAGACTCACAACAGGTGTCGGGGAAAGACGTTTCGTCATCATTACAGTTAGTAAATATTGGGATTGTAGAATCCTTAACATTATTAGGTTCAGCAGCATACAAGTCCATGTTAGGGGATAGTGTTTCATAGTTCCCCTGTATATTAGATTTTGGTAAAAATTCATTTTTATAAAAATCAGAATTTTCCATAGGTTTATCTAAACGTTGAAACTTTGTTGAAGAAGCCATTTCTTCACACGACCGTTTAATCCCTTCTAATTCACAAGCCATTTTTTAAATAACAAACAGTAAAAGGTTCAGTCACAACGAAAGTCAACAGTAAACTGATTATATTATATCTAAACAGTTACTAACATAGGTTATTAAAGAGTAACGGTTACAGTTTACAGCAAGTTTAAAAGTAAACATGACGTTATAGGTTAAAGATTCAAATTATTCATTTAATGAATATTGCTTGTTACATATAATATTCAATGATTTCTAAAAGCGGGTATGGCAACGCAAGTTAGTTATTAAATGTATAAATAGTTAATCGCGTACGATAAAAAGTATAATCAGGCGTATGTAATTAATAAAAATTAATTATCGATACGTATATTTAGTAAAATAAGTTGGTTTAATTACACAAATGTATAATTAGTTAAATCGATTTATTGTAAAAAAGTAATAGTATAGATTATACAAAATTATATGCTTAGTAGTATATGTGAAACAATAATATATTTAAAAAATCTCAAATATATTTGTATTAAATTTTTACTTCTTGTAAAATTCAATTTTAATAAATTTATTTTTATACATAGTGTATAAATTTACAAGTCCAATAACTCACACAATAGTGCTATAATATAATCATATTGAAAAATAAAACACAAAAGCTTTTTCACTTATCTATTATTTATTTAATTATTTAAACACATAGATTAGTATATACAAGAATATGTATAGTTCAAATAAATTGGTAAAGTCAATATTTCAAAATGAATAGTTTCATTTTTTATAGCATTTTGTAAAGTGTCTATACGTAGTAATAAATTCTGTAAATGGTTTAAAAGTTCAGTACGCTGTTCAGATATATGTTCTTTGGGCGAGAGATGAATTTTTCTATGCTTCACTAAGTCAAATCTGTGATTAAATATTTCAGAACAATCGACACATTTATAGTGTCTGGTAAACGGTTCAATATTCCTTTGGCTTTTGTTGAGGGGTGTTATGAATCATAGTATAATTTATTAATTTTTTTTTCCGTAAAAACTTTTTATCACATTGATTACATAAATGCAAAACTCCTTGTTTAGAATGTACTAAGTTATGCTTTTGCAAGTCACTTTTCTGCACAAAAGATTTCGAACACATTTTACAATTAAAAGGTTTCTTTTCTAAATGAAATTTCATGTGTCTAACTGTTGGGGGATTTGTTTTCTTGCCTAGGTACTATTACCTTTTGCAAAAATTATGAATGAGTGCAAATTACCTATGACTAAAAATTGAAATGAATCCTGTCAATATGCATACTTACAAAATTATACTCAAACTAAAATAAATTTAGAAAAAAGGTAAATGGATTAAATTAAACAGAAACAATTAAAATTTAAAGAATTTAAATTTACTTGAATTCTAAGTTTTGAATTCAAAATAGTATAAGAATTAATCATTTAAAAGCACTGACAAAATTCTCAATTTGCACTACATCCAATTCCCCAACAATCAGCATTGTGAATTCAAGAATTAATATGAAGGGTAACAACAAGGAATTTTCATAGACATAATAATTTAGACTAAGTGAAAATTTTGGAATAAAGGGGACAAAATCTTTCTTTTAAAGAAAGTACAGAAAGGGGGGTAAAATTGATGAGATAGGTTAAACAAAATAATATTTGACCAATATTAAAAAAATGCAAAATCAATTCCAAGAATTCACAACACTGAAGCTGTGATCGTATAGATTAATCCTTGTTTAAGAGACCATGAGTGAATAATTAAATTTTGAATAAGTAATTCATTATTATAAAATGCTCTTCAAAAGACTTTAGATCAAAATGTTAAAATTACTTTATATAAAAAATTCAGATAAGTATGTCCTGTAATTAATTAAAGAATAGTAAAAGGTCTCAGTTAATTAAATAAAATAAGTTTGAATATTAAAAATTACAACATCCAGTAAATTAGCAGTTTATTTTTTTTTTTTATCAGATTTAATGCTTAAAATAATATTTAGAAATTCCATGACTAGGGAATACAATAATTTACTTTAATTAATCAATTTGTTTATTTATTTATTTTACCAGAATTAATATTTAAATCAATAGAATAAATTAAGTTAAAGGATTAATATAAATCCTAGGGAGATTGATTTTCGTAAGTTAAATAAAAGGTAAAATACTGAAAGCAGACCTTTTGAAGTAATCAAGCAAATAATCAAAAAAAGAAAACAGAGAAGGAATTAAATTAGAAAGAACAAACATTTATTAACAAGTAACACTTTAAATGATTTAAATACCATCTTATATATATATGTATCAAAATACTAAGACACAGATAAGTTCCGTCATATCAGACAGGAAACATAATTTATAAATCATAATAATGATAAGAATTGTTTTTACTTACAAGGTTTCTTAATTTTGGAAAACTAAGCATTATTTGGATAGGACGTTACTTTCGAGAGGTATTCATCTTTCGAGGAGGTAACCTAACGATCAAGACTTTCATTCAGAACTTTTCATTTTTAGAGGGAATTTTCACAGTTGAGACTTTGTGTCAAGAACATTGCACAACTTCACCATGCGCTCTTCAAAACACACCTTGCAGGAGTGCAATTTTGATATTTCACAGTATCGCTGAAAGTATTCACCAATACTTTTTATTTTTATTTTTGCACCTATACGCCTTTAAGCTGTCAGTTCCACATTCACGGTTGTCGGAACTGGAGTTTGTGAACTCACAGGTTGAGATTTGTCGATTAAGGATTTTAGCAATCTAATCCTATATAACTAGTTATTCCTGCAGAAAATTACGAGATACGAAGCGGTATGAGTCTTTTTATTGAATAACATCATATCGTTTTCACTTCGTCTTATATATGCTTCGATAAGCTGGAGTCTAATATGCATAGTTGTTTCAATCAGTTAAACGCTACAAAAACAAACTTCCTCGGATTCTTAACAACTTTTTTTTTTTCAATAACAACATATCATTCTCGCCCTTTCAGGCCGCGTAGCATACAACCATTTTCTATCAACTCCCTGTCGCTACTGCCGGGAGAGAAGTGTCTCTCTCGAAAATTTCGCCACTGCCTAACCGGCGGGGTGGGGGAAGGGAACCCTCCACCCTCACACACCCAAACTATCCGAGCTTCAAAACATGACTGCCTCTGTTAACTAGCTCTTCGTTTCCTTGGTAACGCTGGACCAGGGGGTAAAAAGGGTCAACGCTGATTGGTTGAGTGGGGGGAGCAAATAACACGCCTATTGGATTAGTTGTTGCTAGGTGAAAAATCCTAGCTACAATTTCTGGAAATAAGGCGCTCGTGGGCATCGTTGAAAAACAGCTGTATGCCGGGTCCCACGAAAACAACTATCCGCCCGCTGACACCTGCCATCTCGTAAACAACGACTCGAAAGCAATATACTGATGCATCTTCCTAACAAGCCTTCGAAATAGTTTTATGACTCTCTTTACTTAGGGTAATAAAAGATGCACACAATACAACTGACAATAATGCTTCAGTTATTCCCATGACTTCTTATAAAGGCCTTTTGTACTTTATCCAATCTGCCTGTGTGTGTTTCGAATTTACGATCCCTTAAATTACGTGAGAATTTCAAGTAAAAGTTGTTTGCGTGGAAACTATCTCATAGTGAAAAAAGAAGAACTTGGGTGGTCTTGACTTATAGAGAAATACAAATGTTTGGATTTTGAAAATAAAAGTTTTAATTAATAATGTTTAAGAAAAATAAGAAAAAGGAGGAGGGGGGTTTGATTAAATATTAAAATAGAATGAGTTTATAAAAAAGAAATGTTTTAAGATATTAATGAAAATATAAATATAAAAATTTAGATTAAATTACCTCTAACATAACTAATACATTTTTTCGCGAAAAAGTCTTACTGCATTTCTCACACTTATATGTGGCAGATGACTTTGGATGAATTAGCATATCATCCCGTAAAGCACTCTTTGTAGTAAACAGATTATCACACTTAGAGGGTTTTTTTCCTAAATGTAAGTTCATATGTCTTAATAACATATATTTTTTAGTAAATACTTTTTTACACGTATCACATGTAAAAGGAAACTTTTGATCGACTTGATCTGATGAAGAGGCCATTGGTTCCTTATTCAAAACAGGTTTCATTAAAATAGTAGAGTCGATTTGTTCGTTAAACTCCGATGTCAAGGCTTTTCTTATCTTGGTTGGTTCGTCTAATACTACGTCTTGCATTGTACTTATTTAATCTAAATCAATTAAAATCGCAGATCACTTAAACGGAGAAAAAATTATAACGTCTTAACGATGCAGAAACAGTATGTATATTATTTCAAATAAAACTTTTCATGAATATTTATTTCATTGTAGAGGGCGCGCGTGATTAAAATAATTAAAAATAGCGTCACGTATTATATATCTTATGCAGAAATTAGCCTGTACGTTAAACATAAGTAATTAAGTAAAGTATCTTTTATTATACAGTGGCATATTTCATTAGGTAAGTATAAATTTGTTTCTCATATTTTATGTAAAAGTATACGAGTAATGTTTTATTTTGTATTCATCGTGGCTTAAAATGCAAATTTAATGAGTAAAAACATCCGTTCATCGTATGGTATTGCTAATTAAGTTATATATCACGAGAAATAAAATCATAATATTCAATTTAGTGAAATAATTTTTATACCTTAAACTACACAAAAGAAGTACGTTATCAGTAAGAAAACATAGAAATGTTATCCGCAAATAAGTAGTTTCCTGTTTACAACAGATCTATTTTCAAACATAAGTCGATAATCGTTATAATATTCGCTTACTTTTGGTTTAAAATCTTAAATAATATTTCAAGTAAAGGGTAGTATTTTACATACAATATGCAAGTTGTATTATAATAATGATACACATGTTTAATGAAATTGTCTCAAATTAAAAATTTTTGTAGAAAAATAAAACAAGTTTCTACATTTTCTGAAGAAAATTGTAAAACTTACCGAAAACTACACTTATTTATTCCTTATACAAAAATAAAAACAGACACATAATAAAAAACTAAACAAATATTTATTAAATAATTATGTTAATTTATAAATACATTGTTCAAATGCTTATTATAAAAGTCTACATTCATAGATTCAAAAAAAATAAATAAGTATAATTGCATGTACATTTCTCTAACAGGTTTTTCACAAATTCCTTAATGTTGAAATTTAACAAAGCACTGTCTGCACACCAGTTAAATTGTTTTGTTAAATTATAACTCATACATTCGTGATCCATTTCAACTGGTTGTCCGATTGAACATAAATAACAGTCAAACGTGCGATATACTGAACTTTCTAATTCATGATCGAAGCATTCTAAAAAATAGTCCATCGCCTCTTTCTCAGTAAAGTGAGAGCATTTACATTTTTTAAAGTTTTTTTAAAACATAAACAGGTAAAAGCTTTGTTAAAAAAGTTTGAATAAGACATTCGCTAATTTGAATGCAGTTTTCCTCTAGTTTAAGAAATTGTTCTTTTGTAAGTAGTAAATAATCAGGTTTCAATAGTTTTTGCAGTATACATGATTCTTTATCCACATAAATCATTAGTAAGTCCTTGTTACATACAAATGTTTCTTCTTCAGCAGAGTTAAAATTAAATTTAGCCATTCTCGTTTCAAATTTATCAAAGGTTGCGCACGATATTGTAATTCCTTCATTTGTAGGGAACAGTTTACCTCTATTCTCAAATTCTTTATATTTTTGAATGTGAACGTTTAACTCACAGTCCTTATTCATTTGCACTTCGACAATCGTATCCTCACCTAGGTCCCAATGGTAAGGGGTAAAAACATCAAAATACTTAAATATTCTACTAAATTCGCTGATTTCTGAAATTTCATAATAAGATGTGTTAAGCGAAGTAGTCATTTTCAGGTTTTGAAGTATCCAAAAAGCAGGGTAGACAGATAGGTGATCAAGCAAATAAACAGCAAGTTTTTAGGTAAATAGAAGAACAATCGTCTAAGTCAAAACTTTAAACAGTAAATTCATTATGGTGAACAAGTTTCTTATATTGCTATTCTTATCGTTGTAAAACAGGATGTTATTCTACAAATGTTGTCATATCCTGTTTTATTAACTTGAAAATCTTAGGAAAAAAAAAAGTACCATTGTGTTAGGTTTCATTATTTATATTAATTGTACGGAGCCTTCGTAGCGTAACTGGGAGCGCTTTGGAAAGCTTGCCAAAAGGTTGACAGTTCGAATCCGACCATAAACATAATGGTAAGTTAAACTTTCCTTTTTTATCCATAAAATTAAAAATTTTAATACAGTATCGTTAAACCCCACTTAAAAAGTTAAAATTTTCTTTATTATACAGTATAATTTATGTCACAAAATCTCTTGTATGCAAATTGGTAAGATACGCTTTGCTTTGCAAGTATATAAAAACAACAAACCAACCAACCTTTTACAAGGTTATTTTATATGTTATAAATACATTCCGATGTGTTTGTAAGTTTAAACATTAAAGCTTAAATTTATAATATCATTAGCACTGTATAATAATAATTCAATATGTTTAATCATGTGACACCTTTTCTTATATATCTTAAATCGCGTCTAAGAAACATGGTCTCATGGTGTGTTTGTAAAATTTTTATTAAGTGCTACGCTATAACTAAATATTTCCATTGTAAGCAGTTTGGTAAGAAACTTTAAAATATTTTATTAAGTGCTATGCTTTAACTAAATATTTTCATTGTAAGCAGTTTGCTAAGAAACTTTAAAATTATTTATTTAGCGTTATGCTAGAACTTAAATTTCTATTTCATATTCCTTTGCGAGCACTATGGTAACACATTTTAAAATTATTTATTAAGTGCTATGCTATAACTATATATTTCCATTGTAAGCAGTGGTAAGTTACTTTATTTTACACCATGCTATAACTTAAATTTCCATTGTAAGCAGTATGGTGAGATACTTTAGAATATTTTATTTATTACTATGCTATAACTTAAAATTCAGAAGCAGTCATTTTAAATTCCATAATTTTCATACTTACCGATAGAGGGCGACACCACTATAAACTTTCTCTACCCTAAAATTAAAAAAAATGGGGGGAGGGGGGGCGGCAGGGGGATAGTGGTCGTACTCTACCATCACCGATACCTCGTACTATAAGACAATTTTAAAATTTTTTTAATTTAAAAAAAAATGGGGGGGAGGGGGCATGGGGTAGGGGGGGTGTTGGGGGGGCATGGGGTAGGGGGTGTTGGGGGGCATGGGGTACGGGGGGGAAGTAGGGGGAGGCAATTCTGCTCCACAGCTGCTGGGGTAGAACTGTCATTTCCCATCTACTCCTGTACACATACTCAGTCACATCCAAATCGGTTCATAAATTCCAGTGCTATCCCATGAATATACGTATATCAGTATATGAATTGAAGGTGGTTTTGGGATCTGGGGGTCAGGATCGTTGAAAATATACCGAGATTTGTCGGAATTGCTACCCTCCGATTGGTTGCAATATGTAGCTTCTTACTTTTTGGAATGGGAGCTATCTAAAATCTGATACGTTATCACAAGAAACTATTCAGCACTCAACATCAAAATAATCAGACATTTGAGTAGGTTTAATAATGTTATGTGGACGTTATGTTATGACCATTATGTTATGACGTTAATGTTATGTGCTCTTCTGCAAGTATGTATTTTGAGATACCATTGTATTTACTTTTGTATACCTGCAGCTAGAAACCACAAAGGATTCCGTGAAATCTGAGAACACGTAACATATACTATTTACTGAAAAACTTATGCTTTAGCAGGACATAGCATAAAAGGGATGGCAGCATCCAACAGCTTTGGCGCTGTTGCGAGTTCTGTCTCAGCTAAAGCCGAAAATTGAATTTACGGACAAGAGAAATTGTCTTAATGGCAGCTATAATTAATGTTAACTATTTTTAAATGGATTGCCTTAAAAATACTATAAATGATTTGATCGTCATTATAAACGTTACCGTTAAAAATAAGTGGTATAAAGCTTAAAAGCCATTTTGAAATACATTGCTTAACATAAACAGAGATAAACTATCCCATGTATTAAAACATTAAGTATCAATGAAAATATTCTGATGTATCAAAATATCAATATATCGATATTGTTTGTGCGATGTATTGCAGATATCAATATCTTTAATACGGTATATCGAAAAACTGATATATTGAATCGATATTTTGAAATTTTGGACATCACTAATACTGACATATGTACAAGTTACTTTGCTTATTGTGATACAAATTACTAAATTTTAATTAATACCTGTAATAAAATATTCCGATATTAAATTAATAAATACTATTATTTTAAAATTTATTTTTAGCGCATGTTAAATACTTTTCTTGTCAGCACTTCATAATTTTATTTGCGTTTTGCAATCCTATACCTTCCTAAGACTTTTTGATTTATTTTTTTAATAAACACAACACGTCTTCTGGTATAAATCTGCCGGATAGACAGCAAGCACGACCACGCCTTTGTTAGTCGTGATAAAAGGATAAATAAATAACAGAATGAAATGTCTTCCTTTGGAAATTAAAAAAAAATGGCCATTGCGTATTAAATTTTCACATCTTGGCTCAATGATGTGCTCTATTCTTCTTAATTGCGACGCGATGAAAGACGAGGACGTTTAATAAGTAAGTGTTGAATGCTTTTTTATAGTAAGGATTCGTTTGATGATCTCGGTGGTTATGTAAATAGAATATGTTTGACTGAATTAAAAAAGAAAAAAAAGGGGGGGAGGGGAGATTAAGCTTTATTCATGAAATATAATAAATTTCTCATTTTCAGCTCATATAAGTGATCCAACTTAAAATATATATACAGGGTGTTTCAAAAATGACCGGTATATTTGAAAAATCAATAAAAACTAAACGGGCAGCGATAGAAATACACCGTTTGCTGCAATATGCTTGGGACAACAGCAAATTTTCAGGCAGACAAACTTTCGAAATTAGTTACAATTTTCAACAACAGATGGCGCTGCAGTCTGGAAAAATCTAAACCACGATATTTTCCACATATCCGCCATGCGCAGCAATAATATGGCGTAGTCTCTGAACGAAATTACCAGAAACCTTTGTAAACGTGTCAGGCGGGATGGCTTCACATGCAGAAGAGATGTACTGCTTCAGTTGTTCAATTGTTTCTGGATTGTAGCGGTACACCTGGTCTTTCAAGTGTCCCCACAGAAAGAAGTCACAGGTTTACAAAGGTTTCTGGTAATTTCGTTCAGAGACTACGCCATATTATTGCTGCGCATGGTGGATATGTGGAAAATATCGTGGTTTAGATTTTTTCAGACTGCAGCGCCATCTGTTGTTGAAAATTGTAACTAATTTCAAAAGTTTGTCTGCCTGAAAATTTGCTGTTGTCCCAAGCATATTGCAGCAAACGGTGTATTTCTATCGCTGCCCATTTAGTTTTTATTGATTTTTCAAATATACCGGTCATTTTTGAAACACCCTGTATATGTATTTATAATATACCTACAGGCGGGATTCTCACTGGCCTTTGACTAACTTTAGCAATTTGGCTAATCATTAAAGAAACACTATAGCCTAATTCTAATAATGTTAGCGATAGTCATCAAATATTAACAATTTCACATTTTGCACAAGAAAACTGTGAATCTCGTAAATAGAGTCGGACCTCTATTTAAAGAACCTCTCTTTTGTCAATTCAACATCTTGCAAATTTACTTGAAAATTAACCTCCAAATAGCGAAGTACATTCTCCTGTTTAACGAACTTTTTCTTGTGATCTCATGTTTTTCTTCCTATTTCTCAAAATATTTCTGGACATTTAAAATTTATTCGTTCTTTTAAACATTTTGCACATACAAATCACAGATAATATAGTGAAAAACATGATTAATTAATCTGAAATGTAAAATTATTTTCTTAAACTAAAAATATAGTGTATTTCTGGTCAATAATGCGTTGTTCTAACTCTTGATTTTTCTACTATTTTTTCTTTTTTTATGAATACAATAAAACAAATGGGTATAATTTATAACAAGTTGGAAATTGTACGTCAAACGTGATACGTTCGTACTATAACTAGTTTCAGTGAAATGAATTATATCGTCTGTTATTATGATCTGATTAATTTCCGCTATAAAATAAGTACATTTTAAGTTGCCAACATTTATTCCTATATTGATATTTACTGAAAATTCCAATGGGAACCTAAGCCTAGCTTTGAAAATTTCAGAACTTGAAATCCATATTTAGACCCTTTTTTCCATTTAATATCGATTTATCCGGAAACATCTATCCAAAAACTGTCGTTAGATTATAGGATTGCTATAATTAAACAATTTTAGTATACAAATTCGGTTTTTAAATTCAGTAATATGGATATAATATGACTCCATTTTAAATAGGACATAATCACCATGGCAACCTAGTATCATTACCTATCACGTGATATCATTGAATTAATTACGTATGATAGGAATTAATAGAATGATACATCTCGGTCGCTTGACGATTAATCCTCGAAAGCCGCTATGCTATAACAAAGAATTACCAATTTTTAAAAAAATTAAATTACTTAATAAATACTTTCATTAATATCTTTTTTAGTTTTGATTCGATTTTCATAAAATTTGAAATGACTCGACAAAATTCTGCAACGATTATATATATTAAATTTCAAACCATTCGGTTGGGTAGTTTTTGCGCTGTTATATGCGGACAGATGGACGGACCAGACGACGACTATATAGGTGCTACGTATTTATATAATTACGAACGCACCTAGAAAGTACGGAATAACTAAAATTCAAAAGTAAGAACCAACTGGCTTTTTCACAAAATGGAGAATTGAAAGAGTTTATTCTATTTTTTGTTGAGGAGGGAAAGGGCGTTGGGGGTGGGAAGGTCCAGAAGGTCCGTTTGCCGTGAAATTCACGTTTGAAATAGTTTTTTAAACACATGAAAGTTTAAAAAAAAAAAAAGAAAAAAAAAAAAGTAAAAATTGTCTTCCGCAGAAGGTTCAGCGAGGCAGAAATACCCTGACATAAAACCTTTAGTTCATTTCTCTCTTAGTATTTAATTACTTTAAGCACTTTCAGGGATTTTTTTTTACCAAAATCATCAGAAAACTAGCCGATGGGGGCCCCCGTAATACTTACCCATCATGGATATGCGTAGTATAAAATATTAAAATAAAACATGTGTAAACTGCTTATAAAGTGCATCGCAATTCGAATAAAATCGTGGCTTGATGACGTCATAAACTTTAAAGGCTCTATTACTGAATTGCGTAAAAGAAAAATCCTTATAACTCCAAAAATTATAATCCTATAACTAACGGTTTACTGCGTCTGATTGAGCGTGTCATTTCCAATTAAAATATATCTTTGAATTGAAATTTGAATGAAATACAGGATCATGAAAAATCGAAGAGTGTGGAAAATAGGATTACAAATATCTCGGAAACTACTTATCCGAACAACTTCACGTTTTATGCAAAATTTATGTTTTTTTATTATCTTTTATATTTACTTCTTACAATAAACAGTTTCGAAAATTTTTATACACCTTTTATCAGAACGACTATTTCGAGAGTCCGAAAAAAATAGTTCCGGATAATCGAGGTTACTGAAATTCAATAAGCTTCTTCCCATTATTACATATACCATATTTCAAGTCTCTATCTCAATTTGTTCGGGAGATAGAGCGTTTACAGACACACAAACGGACGGATTTTTTTTTTTTTTTTTCTAAAAATATGTTTTTCGGAATCTCCAGTGTCTGAAACGTGTAAATCCGTCAATTTTTTTTTCCGATTTTCAAAACGATTACAAGACTTACCCTATACTATGTATGATGGGTAAGTAAAAAGAAAATTTTATTAAATTTGAAAATCCAGGGATGGGGCAATGGCCTTCCCCTGCACACACATACCTTTTCCGGTTCCCATAGAACGGAGGAAATGAAAATTTTGAGAACAACATGAAACTGACAGGATTAAGTAAAAATCTAAAATCTGACACGTCAAAGTTATCGCAAAAGTGTTAAAAATACTTTCCCTCGACAAGATTATGAGATCACGGCATAACACGTCTCTCTCTCTCTTGTATAAATCCGCTATCACTGCCATTTCATTTGCGATTTCGGATAAAGAATCTCTCATCTCCCCTTTTGGAAAAGTCGGCATGGGACTACACTGATCTAATTTTGAGTAGGAAGTGCATGCGCCTGTCATTTATTCCCAGAGCTTCCCCTGGGTGCAATGACTATGAGGGAAAAAATTATTGCATCAGTAATGATGCACCATGGGCGCCGTCAAGGGGAAAGGACGGCCAATTGGAGGGCGAAACGAGCTAATTGGAGGGCCACCGCTCCTCCCTGGTTTTTTACATTTAACTAAATCTCTTTTTTCTCTGAAGATTTTGAAAAAAATAGTACATTTAATTCTTCACGGTATCCGAACACCTTCGGAGGTGATTTTTTGAAATTTTCTCTTTATACCAATTTTTTTTAATGACATTTAATTTAAAACTTTGAAAAATATATAAACATTTTAGAAATTACAGATAAATACATTTTTTTTTAATTGAAAAATGCTCAAAATTATGTGAAAAATTGACATTTGTGCGAAACATGATAACTGAAAATCAAATCAGTACATTCACATTTTGTAAATTGCTTAATAAAGAGAATAACTTTCTCTAGGACATAGATTAGCCCCATTATAATAGCATCGCTATCACAAAAGCTATGGCATTTAAAATACTAAAGTAATGAAAAATTCGTAAAATTTCTTGCAACATTTTAACTTAATACCAGTGTAAATATAAAACTAATTAATATATCATCATGATTGTAGTCTATTCCCTCAATAAACGTTTATAAAACAAGTAAAAAAAATTCAAGGCATTGCATGCATAATTTTTTGCTATAGGATGTTTCGCGTACAGTAAATATCTGAAAAACTTCATTTTGAGAAAAAGCTAAACCTAGTTTTTAAAGGCGGTTCTTGCTATAAAAATAATTATTATTCTTTAAAGGTTTAATATCCATGTATTTTCTTGAACATATAATGCAATTTAAATGCTAAATCTCGAAAAAGAAGAATGTAAACATACACTTCAGCTTACTTCCGATTTGCAGAACGATATTTCCGGTTGTAAAATTCTTCGGCAAGCTGTAATAGATGTAACTTTAAACGGCTGTAACTCGGGTTTTAATTCAGATACAGACACAATTAAAGCAGAATTCGATAGATAAAAGATCGGATTTTGATATTATTGCAAAAAGGAAAAATGGATATTTTCAGCGAAAATGACGTTTCAAAGGTGTCCGGATACCTTAAAATAATTCAACAATAAAAGCGTATTTGTTTTAAAATATACAACACTCTTCATTTTTTACTAGCTGCGTAGCAACCCGTTTTGTTGCATTTAAATTGCATGAGGTCTTTCGATTGTTTGGCGAAAAAGAAATCTAGTTTTATTAAACATTTCAAGTTTTTAGCCCTAACAATTCCAAATAAATCGCAATTTAGAACGTTTTTCGCTCATTTCAGCTTTTCAAATTTCGAAATTTTTAGAAAAGATTCTTAGAGAGCATTTACATTTTAAAAGTAACCAACATGAGAAATTTTAAGTTTTTTGCCCTAGCAGTATCACAGAATTCGCAGTTTTAGAAGTTTTTATTTATTTACTAGCTGACCCGCCCGGCGTTGCCCGGGCCCGTGAAAATAAAATTAAATAAACCTAAAGTTTGTATGATTTTATATCTTTAAACCGATTTTGTATGAAATTATTTATTTAAAAGTGCTGCGCATGCGGCGGAAAATCCTTCCACCTTCCGCCGACAGTAGGCGCATTCTGACCTAAACGAACCTCCGACACGTGTTCCCGCTGCCTGCGGCACCGTATAGTAAGCGGGCAGCCCACGCCCTGCAAAATACTTTAGTTCCACGTTCCGCCACCAGGGGCGCACTCTATTACAAACAAACCACCTTCCGAACGAAACTCCAACACGTTAATTAAGTTCTCCGAAATTTCAATCTTTTATCCCCAGCAGTATCACAGACATCACAATTTTAGAACGTTTTTTGCTGTAGTACCCTTCTAAATTTTGAAGGTTTTATAAATGGCCCTGAGTCAGTATTTACATCTTAAAAGTAACTGTTATGTCTAATTTTAAGTTTATTTTCTTTTTTTTTTCTGAATCCTTTCAAGTTTCACTTTTTTTTTTTTAGAAATTGTTCCGTTGAGAGTATTTCCGTCTTAAAAGTAACAGCCATGTCAAATTTCAAGTTTCTAACAGTTCCAAATAAAAAATAATTTCGAATGTTTTTAGAACATTTTCTGCTCATTAAAATTATAAATCTTGAAAGCAACCACCATGCCAAATTTCCAATTTCTAGCCCCAACAATATTAAAAAAAAATTGCAATTTTAGAACGTCTTTTGCTCTTGCACCCCCTATAAGGTTGTTGTAACTGACATAAAGTATAGCCTATGTTTGGAACAGAGATGGACACTAGTTTTTTTGCTACTATTATTTTTTAAATCGGCCGATAGTTTCATTGATTACCCCCTGCAAACAAAAGTTATTTCTTTATAGTATTAGTATATACATATATATTTTATTTTTTACTTTTTAGTGTTTAAAGTACTTCATCGATGCAGTTTCACAGCCAGTTGGCCCATTTTAGCGAGCATGTTTTGGCGCAGAATTAACTTCATTTTGTTGTTGTTGGGGAACCGTCGGTAGCGTAATAAATTTTCTTATTTTTATAAATAGTTAAATCAGTCTTCAAATTTAATATACATTTTCATTTTTTGATATGTTAAAGAAGTTTGTTCAGCTTACCTGAAATTTTCCTTATGCGCTGAATATACCCACAGTAGTAATCCAAAGTGTTGTAGCGATATTTATCTGATCCATTGATTCACTTATATTGGAAGAATAAGAAGTATTAGTAGAAAATGACAATTGTGTGAAATAAACAGAAGATTCATTTTCCTTTGAATATAATATAATTCTTGGCTAGATGTACATGTTTAAAATCGCATTTTGGAGGCTGCGTATAAGTGCTCCAATTTTACATTATATTAAATATATTTACATCATATATATACAAGAGCGTCTTAACTGCTCAGAAACATTTTGGAAACTGAAGGGAGATTGTTATTTGAGTTCTGTGCACACGCGCGGGACAAACAGCTGTACTTTGAAGGAGGGACATCTGCAGTATTTCTCCAATTAGTTAGTTTCGACAGTCTCTGGTTTTATTCACTGTTTTGCATCTGCGGTTGTCACTTAAAGTACTTATAGTTAATTGGGGTCTGGTTTTTAACTTGTTTTTCAATCGTTCGCTGCACGTGGAGATTAATCAATTGCATAAAAAAAGTTTCTCAGTCACTCCCCCGTAATCTCCTGTGTGGGGAATGGTTGAAGATTCAGTTTCTTACGGTGTTTCTCGTACACAGGTTTGGGAGTGGGCTTCGTGAGAGTGTCGGCTGTCATTTCTTCAGTGGGGCAGTATTGTAAATCGATTTTTCCTTCTTCTTTCATCAGTTTGATGTTGTGGAAACGTATGTCGATATGCTTGGATCGCTTAGTATCTTTATCGTTTTCAGTCATTTTTATACAGGACATATTATCCTCAAAAATCGTGATGGGTAACTTTTGTGGAATGTTGAGGTCGCTTAGCAAGTTTGTTATCCAACTTAATTCTTGTGCTGCGTTGCTAGCTGAAACGTATTCAGCTTCGGCTGACGAAAGTGCAATGCAATTTTGCCTTTTTGTAATCCAGTAAATCGGTGATTTTCCTAGCATGAATAGATTTCCTGATGTTGATTTACGTGTTTTCAAGTCACCTGCCCAGTCTGCATCGGCGTATGCTGTTAGGATGGGCTTGCTGTTTGCATTAAGAGTTAAATTCAAATTTTCTGTAGTGTTAAGGTATGAAATGATTCTTTTTACTGCTGTCCAGTCCTTTTGGCGTGGTGTTTCATTTCTACGACATAATATGTTGACTGCTGCAGATATGTCAGGACGCGTGATTGTTGATATGTAAAGTAATGTGCCTGTGGCTTGTCGATATTTCGTGTTATTAGATAAAAGATTATCATCGTCTTCAAGTCTGTTGAATCCAGCAATCATTGGTGTGTAATGATGTTTCATGTCGTTTAAATTCAGTTTTTTCACTAGTTCCTGTATTTTATTGTTTTGATTTAGGTAATATGTATCGTTGATTTTATTAATGTTTATGCCTAGGTAATTACTCACTTCTCCTAAATTTTTTAGTTCATATTCTTTCTTAAGTTGGTTTATTGTTTCTTCGATATCACTGTCCTTTCCTGCTATCAGGATATCATCTACATAAATGATGATGTATATCGGATTTTCTTGATTTGATTTAAAGTACAGACATGGATCATTTTTGCTCTGTATGAAATTATTGTTTGTGAGTGTTTCCGATATTTTGGTGTACCAGGCCTTTGCTGCTTGCTTAAGACCGTAGATGGCTTTTTGAAGTTTACAAACTTTTCTTTCATCGCCGGGTTTAATATACCCGTCTGGTTGACTCATATAAACAGTTTCAGTTAATTCACCGTGCAAAAATGCTGTGGTTATGTCAACATGTTTCACGTTCAAATTTTTGTGCAATGCAGAGATGAGAAATGCTCGTATTGTAGCGTGCGAAACTACAGGTGCGAAAGTTTGATCATAGTCAATCCCGAATCTTTGACTATATCCTTGTGCTACTAGACGCGCTTTATAGCTTTGAATATTTCCTAAATTGTCCTTTTTTAGTTTAAAGGTCCATTTTGAACCGATAATTTTTGTTCCGGGTGGTGGATCTGTTAAAGTCCAAGTGTTATTTTTTCTTAGGCATTGTATTTCATTTTGTGTTGCTTTTATCCAATTTTGTTTATCATTAGTATTTTCCATTTTTTCGATATCTTTCCAATTTTCGGGAATGTTTTCAGATGAACTATTTGTGAGACAAACATATCTGTCAGGAGGAACGCCTCTATTTGTCCTATTAGACCTTCTTGGTTCAATTGGTTGCTGTTTGGGCACGGATGGTGTCTCCTCGCTGTCAAGTTTTATTTCTAAGTGATTTTCATGTCTATCCGGTAATTGTGTATTGTCATCTGATGTTTTTGTGGTGATTTGTATCTCCTCAATGTTATCTGAGTGTACATTTTCATTCTCAAGAAATTTTACCGTTCTCGCTATTATAATTTGTTTTCCTTGTGTGTGAATTCTATAACCAGTCGATCGTGATTCATAACCTACAAACGTTCCGGTTTGAGCCCTGTTATCGAGTTTTCCTCTATTTACTTTATCGACATAAAATAGCGCTTTACAACCGAATGTTCTTAAGTGTTTTAAATTCGGTTTAACTCCTTTCCATAATTCGTAAGGTGTTCTGTTGTTGTTTGCTTTGGTTGGGAGTCGGTTTTGTAAATATGTTGCAGTGTTTATGGCTTCACCCCAAAAATGTTTGCTTAATTTTGCTTGTGATAGCATACTTCTAGTCATATCTAATAAACTTTTATTTTTTCTCTCCGCAACTCCATTCTGGCTCGGATTATGCGGGACAGTCAATTGGTGTAAAATTCCGTTCTGTTTTAAGTATTCATCTATCTCTTGATTTACATATTCACGACCGTTATCCGATCTAATTTCCTTAGGTTTTTTACCGAACTGATTGTATATCATCGTTATATACTCTTTTATCTTTTCAGCAACTTCGCTCTTTTTAGATAATAAATATATTGTAGTATATCGGGAATAATCATCAATAAGAGTCATAAAATAAATTTTTCCGCCTAAGGTCGGTGTATCTAGAGGTCCACACACGTCACTGTGGATCAAATCCGCAATATTAGTAGCTCGATTTGTTGCTGATTTAGGATACGGCATGTTAGTTAATTTAGTTTCGATACAAGTTACGCATGTTTTATTTTGATGTTTACATTTTCCTATCTTTATTCCGTCCGCAAGTTGATTTGTTATCATTGATTTAATCGCGTCATAATCTCTGTGACCGAGTCTGCGATGCCAGAGATCTATGCATTGTTTGCTGTCACAGTTATACGTTATGTTTATATAATTTTGTGGTTCTTCCACATCGTCCATTTCCTCAATAATGTATAAGTTTTTCTCATTTTTCGCCCTAATATATATTTCTTCATCAAAGATCAAATCGCATTTATTATCGTCGAAGATTAGTTTACACCCGTTTTTAGCGGCTTTACTAACCGAAATTAGGTTCGACTCTAAGTCTGGGACATAAAGCACTTCGCGTAATTTCGTTAGTTTTTCTTTTCCTTCGGGGGTTAATGTTTTTATAAAAACTTCTCCTGAACCTAACGCTGTCAGTTTATTACCATTCGCGATCGTTACTGAAGTTTTATTATAATCAATAAATTTACTAAATAGGCTTTTATCATTACAAATGTGCGAGGTACATTCTGAATCGAGAATCCAGTTATTTTTGCCTACTTTTTGAGTGATTAATGCTTTATTTTGCGTTTGATCATTTGCGTATTTTCTTTCGTTTGGAATTTTATTTTCTCTACGAGTTTCGTTTTTTTCATAACATAATGAAGATGAGAAATTCTTTTTATTTTTGAATTGATTGTTACGAGGATTTCCTGATTGTACCGTGTTTCTGCTCTTGTAGTGCCAGCATTCGTAAGTCGAATGATTTTTCATTTTACAGTTGTTGCAATATTTTTGTTCTCTTCTATTTTCAGTGTGTGTATATCTCCTATTTGTTGTAAATGCTCTCTCATTGTTGTTATATCCGCTATGTGATTGTTCTGACATTTCCTGTCTACGATTATATTCATCCGTTAATTTGTTTTTGATAAAATCAGGGGTGAGCTCATTTTCTGGTCTCGCCTCCAACGCAGTTATCAAAGTATTGTAACTGGGGGGAAGAGAACACAGAAATAGCGCGGAAATATGTGAATCGCTAATATTTTCTCCAATGGCATTAAGTTTATCTATAATTTGCAAGATATTAGTGATATGTGAGATCATGTTTGCACCCTCAGCTAATTTAGTACTGTATAATTTTCGTAACAGGTAAAGCTTACTAGATAAATTGCTTCTCTCATGTATATTTTTCAGAGCTTCCCATGTTAATTTTGCAGTTTCTAAGTTTTTTACATTTACGATTTGAGAATCATCAATGCTTAAGTTAATTAAAGCTCTAGTCTTGCGGTCTCTTTTGTGCCATGCGGGGTCGGGTGGAGCTGGTGGATCTTGTACTATAATATCGTCGAGTTCCTCTTTAATCAGGAACATCTGCATCTTGAACTTCATGTACTATAATTCGTAGAATTGAGTTTTTCAATAAATTGAGTATTTTCTTTTATCGCATTCATTTTTTTTTTCTTTAGTGTTCTTTTATTTATTATTATATTTTAGAAATTTGTTAAATTATCGTTTTTGATACTGGGATAATATTCTTTTTTTCAGAATCAGTCTTTCATAATCTTTGTTGGGGAACCGTCGGTAGCGTAATAAATTTTCTTATTTTTATAAATAGTTAAATCAGTCTTCAAATTTAATATACATTTTCATCTTTTGATATGTTAAAGAAGTTTGTTCAGCTTACCTGAAATTTTCCTTATGCGCTGAATATACCCACAGTAGTAATCCAAAGTGTTGTAGCGATATTTATCTGATCCATTGATTCACTTATATTGGAAGAATAAGAAGTATTAGTAGAAAATGACAATTGTGTGAAATAAACAGAAGATTTATTTTCCTTTGAATATAATATAATTCTTGGCTAGATGTACATGTTTAAAATCGCATTTTGGAGGCTGCGTATAAGTGCTCCAATTTTACATTATATTAAATATATTTACATCATATATATACAAGAGCGTCTTAACTGCTCAGAAACATTTTGGAAACTGAAGGGAGATTGTTATTTGAGTTCTGTGCACACGCGCGGGACAAACAGCTGTACTTTGAAGGAGGGACATCTGCAGTATTTCTCCAATTAGTTAGTTTCGACAGTCTCTGGTTTTATTCACTGTTTTGCATCTGCGGTTGTCACTTAAAGTACTTATAGTTAATTGGGGTCTGGTTTTTAACATGTTTTTCAATCGTTCGCTGCACGTGGAGATTAATCAATTGCATAAAAAAGGTTTCTCCGTCAGTTGTAACAACTCGTATACAGTTGTAACCAAAAAGAATATTGGACTCTTTATCACCTGAGCCCGGCTAACTTAAAAATGCTTTAAAATTAAGTTAATAATTTCTAATTAAGTTCTAAAAATTTTTAAATCTTGTATTGTCATCGTAAACATACCTGTGTGTATAAATTTTATAATTCTAGCACATCAGGATGCGAGTGAAAAATCGATTACAAAATTCCATCGTTACATCCCTGAACAACCAAGTTAAGTTACGTAAATGAGTGTAATAAAAGAAAAATGAACTAATAATTTTGCATCTTTTTTTTGTTTTTTCTTGTATTATTATTTTACGTCCACATGTTTAAAATTTATCTTAGACGGGGCAGTGCGGAAAACAAAGCCGCGTGACTAAAAACAAATTATTGTTTAAATTCTCCTTTTTACACTCTTGTAGTTTTGTATGTAAAGATGAAATTTTGTAACCAATTTTTCACCAACTTTCTCACTTGCTAGAATTTAAAAAAATTATGTTCACACGTGTATTTCTTTCCGACAACAATACAAAGTTTTGGTATTTTTAGAACTTAAATACAAATTAATTAATTAATTTTAAGGCATTTTTCCTTTCACCCCCCTACCTCCCCCCCCCCCCCAACAGAAGATTTTAGTCAAATATTTTTGTGGGTTATAATTGTATATGATTCACAACAACAGTGGATATTTAATTATGCGCCGAAACAATCTCGCCAAAATAGGCCAAATGGCCGTGAAACTGCAACAATTCAGTTTTAATTAGTAAAAAAAAAAAAAAAAAAAAGAGAGAAAATATATATAAATAAAAAGTTAATAATTTTAAAAAATGCGCTTTTTTTTCAATAATAGTTTCATATTCATTATTATGATTATACGTTGAAAAATCTATTTAGAAATATTTAAAAGATAGTTTAAATAATGTTTACTTGACTTTCCTGCTAGCCATATCTTTAAAAAGAAACAGGGCAAAAATGATATATATTTAAAAAGTAACTTTACGAGTTTGCGCTTTCTATTAAGCGTAAAACAAACTGGGGAGTTTGGTGCCCACGTCATACTTACGTATTTTAGCGGATTTTTTTTTAGAATCATATATATTAGTTTAGCTTATTTCATATTGATAGTCTCTATTTTAAAAAACGCCACCAAGCCTGCTGATCACATAGGCACATGTGTTCCAAATTCCTGCTTCTCCTTGTATCCACTGTCATTGCCATTTTGTTAGGGATTTTAAATACCGTATCTCTCATCTGCTATTTAGAAAAGTCGGCATGGGACCACACTGGTCTAGTTTTGAGTAGGAAGTGCATACGTCTGTCATTTATTCCCTGAGCTTCCCCTTGGTGCAATGAGTATAGAAGGAAAAATTACTGCATCAATAATGATGTAACTGTCGGAGATATAAACGAAGTTCTCAAAAAGAAAAACGTTTTAAAATTGTATTCTCACCATCGCTAGTATTTTTGTCTTAATTGTCTCACGTGTTTTTATTGACGGGTCATCTAAAAAGCAATACAGCTACTTCCGTTGTATGTTATATATATATATATATATATATATATATATATTCCCAGCTGCCTGCGAAGGAGGACAGGGAAGGACAGTTTTTTTTTCCTTCAAAATCATCAAGAATAACGAAATTTTAAGTTCATTAAATTTCAAAATTCAGCGACGGGCAAACACAAAAAATAATTAGAAAAATTCGAACATCCGCTCAAAAATTATGCGTGGGCATACATTAAAAAAGAAAAAACATTCTTCGCTGGAAGTCGGTTAAAAATAGTAAAATTCTTCCTTATATGATTTTTTATTCTTGTTTTTCAAGAGTGAAATAATTCATTTGATATCAACTGCCACTATTTACTTCTGCAAACCTGTAAAACCACTTTCTCAGCAATGAGAGTATGAGAGAGGGGAAATAAAGGTATTGGTCTGATTAGATATCTGCACGGGCCGAAATTTTCAAGTCTTGGCTCGGCCATACTCGTACCAAAAGTGTTTGGCCCAGTATAATAGTCAAACATCGAGCCCGGCCCATAAAAAAATATTGGCACGGCACGGCTCTACCCTGTCAGGTATAAAAGCAAAAAGTTCGGCTGGACCAAGACTGAATTTCTACAAAACATGCCAATATTTCTGAAGAAAATTATACTACAATTAAAATTATTCAAAAAGACCACTTTACTCATGCATAGATTTTATTTTGATATTATGTTCGAAATGCTTGGAGTACAAAATATCAACAATATTAGTTACCACTTAGACAATTACATACATAAACATTGATTAAAAAAATTGACGTAGACAACTACATTCAAATGAAGATTCAGTAAGAAAAGAAGCATCAGGACCAGGAGAGAAGAAAAATCAGTTATAGACAGGTTCCATTCTTAGCAGAAAAATCTTCTGTTGTATATGTATTATTATACTTTTCGCACGGATTCATTCATTCATTATTATATTCATTTTGTACGGATCAAAACATTTTCCGTTTAAGACAGATTTCTGTTATAGACAGGTTCTGTTATAGATAGGTTCTATTTCACAGGTTTTAAAGTACTTTAAATTTTTTTGCCTAAAAATGCATATACTAATCTTTAAAAAGATTTTTAATTGTAGAGTAAAGGCGATTTAAATAACTATGTTTTTTTTTTTTTAATTATTGTGCCGGGCCTCATTTTACTGATTTTGCACGGGCCAGACCAATGATTTCAATACGAGTTTTGTCGAGACCGTGCCTGAAAATTTCGGACCATGCAGACCTCTAGGAAGAAGTCCAGGCCCGGGGCTTGCCTCGGAAAAAAGAAGTCTTGTGTGACCCGACCCAAGTCTGCAGGAAAAAGTAAGACAGGGTCCCGGCCCGGAAAGCATGAAGACCCGACCCGAGCCTCGTGAAGGAAAATTGACTCGAACCCGTGCAGACCTCTAGGTCTGATAAGGTCACTTGAGATTAAATTCAGAACAGCATTTTCTATATTAAAAACATTTTAAGACTGTTAAATGACCTAGACCAAATGTTAAAGGACCTAGAACCGTGACGTGTACACGAGAAGGAGAGAGGGGTGTATACAAAGGGAGCAGTCAGGCCCGTACAGAGGGGGGTAGAGTCGGTACAAATTGCCTGGGCCCGGGTCTTCTAGGGGGCCCGGCTTCGGTACTGGTTTTTAAATGAACACCAGATAATGTAACTGGTATTTTTTGCATAAAAATTTTAATTCAAATAACTAACAAATAATAAAATTCAAAAGTCGGAAGTTGCTTGAACGTCTTTACGGGCTGGCTAGGCTAGGAGGGGTAAAGGCCTTCTTAGGAGGCATTTTACGTTCGAAACAAAATCCAGCTTTAATTAAAAATCAGCAGAACGCACATCGCAAAGATTCAGGCATTTATTGATTTATGTTTTATAGAACAAATATTTTCTGAATTGTAAATCACAATAACAAAATTTTCAATAGCGTCAAGCAATCGACGCTTTAACTGATGAATTGAATTAAAATTTAATTATATTTTCAATATTTTAAATTTCTATTTAAAATAATCATATGAAAAAGTGTTAGCAATGCATCATAAACTGTAATACTACTGTAAAATACTGTAAAAGAAAAATAATGAAATTGTAAGAAAATACTATATAGAATTTCTAAAAAAGTACTATCCAACATATTTATTTTTTAATACAGTAAAGGCTGTTTATAACCGAATTCTGCTGTAAAAGGAGAAAAAATCATGGTCTAGCCAAAAAAAAATTACATGCATTTGTATCTTTTAAGACGAAAAAAACCCTATTTAAAACTGAATTTCGTCTAAGCAGGTTTCATTTTATCCAGATTTTCGTGGGGGCCCCGCATTGGAACTATTACCGGGGCCTGTGGTCTCTCTGTACGGCCCTGGGAGCAGTTGTACGGATCCCAGTAGGTATACCTAAAACCAAACTTCTTCATACCAAGTGTACTTTTAATTAATAATACAAAGTTAATAATCCAAAGTTAATAAACACAGGTGAAATATTGAAAATTTAAAAGCTTTCGTGGTAAGTACAATGAAAACTGCTAAGGCGAAATCGCAATGGACCGGGAAAAAAAATTCCATTTTCGTTAAGTTTGCGTCTAAGGGGATATGCCGTCTGTTACGATCGTTTTGAATTATTTTTGCCGGGACTATTGTGTTTTTTCGTTATATAAGGGCTTCATTTTTATAGGTTTTACTAAAGTTAAAATTAAAACTATTAACTAATGGAACTGTTAACTCATACATGTTTCTTCTATGATTGTTTAGATTTTATAAGATACATGTAAGTATGTGCGATGTATGTACGCAAGCATAGGCGGGCAGGGCCTGACTACTGCCCGACGGGCAAACTTCCATCAGTAAGTTTGAATAGAAAATTTTCCTTATTTAAACGCCTTATTCGTGGAGAATTTCTGTCATAAAAAAGGCAAAAATTTCTATTCGTTTTTACTGGTGGAAGTTTGCCCCGGCGAAAGTCAGGCCCTGTAGACGGGAGAAATAGTAATCAAAAAGACTTTTGGACACTGAAAGTAAAGTATGAAGGGGAACAAATTATTTCATTGTTAAAAACTCGGTCCTGGAATGAATCCACTTTTAGGGTTCCGTACTTAAAAAGTAACAAGTTGGAAATTGTACGTCAAACGTGACAAATGAGGTGCGTTCGTACTATAGCTAGCTATATAATATTCAGATATTGATGATTGTTAATTCTGTGAAATGAATTATATCGTCTGCAGATTAATTTCTGTCATAAAATAAGTATCTCGGTCGCTTGACGATTAAACTTCGGAAGCTCCTATAACAAGAAAGCACCGATTAAAAAAAAAAAAAATCAAATTTCTTGTTAAATATTTTTATTAATATCTCCTAAAGTTTTGATTCGATTTTTATAAAATTTGAAATGTCTCGACAAAATTTTGCAAAGATAATATATCTTAAATATCAAACCATTCGGTTGGGTAGTTTTTGCGTTGTTATATGCGGACGGACGGACAGACAGACGGTCGGACAGACAGACAGACGGACGGACAGACAGACGGACGGACAGACAGACGGACGGACAGACAGACAGACGGACGGACCAAGCGACGACAATAGGTGCTACGTATTTATATAATTACGAACGCACCTAAAAATGGAACCATTATAAGATCACTCCTGTGTGTGTCTGTCCGTCAGTCAGGGCTCTTTTACTCGTAAACTATATGGGACGTGGAAAGTTCAAACTTGGGAAAGTTATAAAGCCTATTGACTCACATAATTTCAGATTATTAGCCATTCACAAATATGTTTAGGTTCACAAATATGTTTTTTGTATATAGTGTCGGGTATCATGTGAAAGATCTCGTAATATCGAACTCAAAAATACATTTTTATTTTTTGGGGGGTATTATATTTTCAGAGATATCGTCGAAAATACACTGCAAAAATATGTCTTGCCGCCCCCCCCCCATCTATTTCCGAATCTACTGAAATTAAAATTATAAACAAATTAGGGGTAGTAGGAGTTTATTTAAACCTTGCAGGAAAACTATAGCAATTTTCCTATGTAACATAGTTTTTGAGAAAAACGCATTTTTCCGTTACACACAAACTTTAATTTACAGGCGGTCAGCGAGAGGGTTAACAGGCGCTAATAGCGTATTACTGCTTATTTTACTGTTTATTACTGTTAATTTTACGTTATAATACTGGCAGCTGTGGTGCCAGTATTATACTGCAACATCAACAATTTTTTTTTTTCTTTCAGTGTGCACTGATTCCACCAAAGCAATGCCGCAACTCATAAAAAGCTACGGATAAGCTTATATATGAAATAAATCGCCAATCACCTACATTCTTTACACGAAATCGCTTTTAAAAACCAATTGAAAAACTGCACCTACGCACATTATTTAAAAAAACACTGGTAATAGAAATTATTGTTATTGTTTTAACTTCACGTCTTTTAATATCTCCATCAAGATATTCTACCTGCAACTAATTCAGGATCACCGGCACATTCTTAGCTAATCCAAGCCTTTGACGCAAGGTATAAGGGAACCGCACCCTATAGACGGTTCTTTACGACCAGATTACCATTCAAATCACACTTTTCGTAATTGCCCAATGCTTTTGGGTATTTGCTTTATGGTCTGCCCCCTACCTACCTATGCTTCTCTACTCGTGAAGAATCAATTCGCAAGAATTCGTTCTAGGTGAGAAAGAAAATATTGAAGCAGCGGGGTATAAGAATATTTTCACAGGAATTATTTTAGTGTAAGTTATTTCATGTGGAACTTTGTGAATGCGTTCATATTTTTTTTTTTTTACTTAATAATGTTGGATAACGAAATAATAAAAGCATCATGATAACTAGGTTGTCCTAGCGTATTTTCTGCAGATCATTAATAAACCTGCATTATTAGTCCAAATCTTTATTATAAAGTAAAGATATGCACGTTAGTAACGCTGATGTCATATTTATGGTGGGAATACATGACCAATACATTTCACTTTTACAGCAATTTTTGGTACTTTTAGGTTAGCCCAGTGAAATATATATATATATATATATATATAATTATAATATCTTTGAATTTCAAAAAACATATCAAGTTCTTGTAACATTCTAATTAAATCTCCAAAGAGATAATTAATTACACATACACACACACACACACATATATATATATATACATATACCGGGTGAACCAAAAGTTCGTTAAAACTTTAAAAATTCATAAAAAAGGAAAAAAATGTAATAAAGAAGTGCGCCCGGCTAACCGAAAAGTACCCAATTTTTTTTTAACTTATATAGATCTAGAAGAATATGGCATGCATAGCATTTACCATTTATTTACAGGGATACACAAAATATATGGATTATAGTACTGTCTATGACCGATATTTGCTGGAAGGGGGATTTTAATTGTGGTATGCGTTCTTAAGTTTAACTAAATTTTGCATACTACATGGTGTGTATCAATTCAATAGACTACACAAAAATTTCGTAACTATTACTATGTATGGGCGTGAATTAATTAAGGGTGTTTTTTAATCAAACTATGTATTTTCCAGCCGAACTATATTTAGTATAATAAGAGATGCTTGTAGAATATATAAATAAATTAATATACAGGGCTATGCCAAGAACTTGATACATTGCCTTCTATGGATGGTAATTTCTCGAAATTCGTTTTTAGCATGAATTAAATTTTAGCTTAATAGGGGGCATGGATAAAAATCTGTATCTAGTATACAGGGCTGACAAAATAATTGGAGTACATTTCCGTCTATTGAGGGGAAATTGCTAAAGGGGAATTTTTATGTTATGCGCTCTCTAACAACACTAAATTTTGCACACTATGTAGTCTATATATATAAATCTTTATATCATATACAGCACTGCACAAAAGAATTCGAATACCTTTCCGATTATGGATGGTAATTGCTTAAATCTTGTTTTTAAATATGTTATACGTTTTTTAAATTATTTTCTTAGATATATTCTTTGACCTTGCGGTGAAGTTTCGTTACAGTATTCTGAAAGTGTTGGAAAGTATTTCATAATCTGTGCTAGATGCATGATGTTTCTTTCTTGTTTTTTTTTTCTTTTTTAGAGGACTATTGCCTATAAAGATCTGACCAATAGGGAATGTTTCCTTGGAAGGCTTACGCACGAAACTCTCAGTGAAGAAAGCCATGCTCTTCAAGATGTCAAAGTATGTAGAAGATAAACTATGCTTACAGCAAAGTTACAGATTATTCAGCATTTTTAGAAAAAATATAGCATTAATTAGGGAAAAGTAAATGCCCCTGACTTCGCTAATAACTTTTTAATAAATGAAAGTACATAAATAAACACACTCTGAGCAATAACTATGATTCAAAGCAGTTGTTCATGAATTGATCTAAATTGACCTGTAATTACAAATGTGTGCACTGGTGTCCAGAAATTAAGCGCCAGTGACCAATTTCAGACGTTTCGTCGAATATGTACTGAAACTCGTGAGGAAATGCCCGAAATGCCCTTGAACTTTGAGGATGTAAAGAACATGTTTGATTTCATGCTTTTCAGTGAAGATTTTGTCGCGAGGACAATTAGGGGGAGGGGGAGGCAATAATAAATTTAATAATAAAATAATATTTTCGATCACCCAAGTAACAGAAAATGCAAAAAATGGTCTGTCGCTGTAGCAAATTACTAATGTAGGTAGCAAATGACTGTGGGATTTCCTCTTCAATTTATCAATTATTGCTGTAACTTTTTGAGTTTTCACGATATTTCACTGGTCTTTTTATATGAGATGCCGTATAGAATTGACTATCAAATCATGACAAAAAAATCTTTGCTGTACTTCGCGCAGGCAAAATTTATTTCATACAAATATCCATATCTCATCAAATATTCAACATATTAATATTTTAATTGCAGTGTACTATTTCTATAATTTTTTGCCAAGTTTGTGGAAAGCGGTGTTAAATTCGGTTGAAAACTATGCATGCTTTATATAAAAAAATATCCTTTTGAATTTTTCATAGAAACGTTAACATCTTCACGAATATACGTGATATGCTTACACAAATGCACACAAATGTTGAACAGGACCTACATAGTCATTTGCTACAGTGACAGACCATTTTTAGGGTTTCGTTCATCTCACGAAACCCTATTACTCCCGCTCCGTTGTCTGTCCGTCGCTGAGCCATTCTCAAAAACTATGTAACTTACAGAGTTGAAACTTAGTGCATAAATCTGAATACCAGCTATAAAGAGCTCAAAATATTAAAATTTGAACAATTCGTATTATTTTAATAAATAGAGATAAAAAACCAAAATTCTAATTCGTATTATTTTAATAAATAGAGATAAAAAAAAACAAAATTCTAACAGCCTTTTCCTATTATATTTAAACATTTTTCGTTATAGCAGATGCCAAAAATTAAAAATCCACGCTGAAATTCTTTCTACAATAATTAATTTTCTATCAGACGATTTCCACGTGAGAAATGAAAATGAAATAAAAAGTTTTACCAATTCAAAAAAAGATTAATATGAAATAAAATTAATTGAAATAAAATTAATAGTGGTAATAAAACGGAAAGATTTCTCAATAATACAAAGAGTATGAGTATGTGTATGTACACAAAGCAGATTAATATCACGTCATTAGAGAATTAAAAAGAAAATCTGACGTCATATCGGAAGTTTAACGGATTTTTCAAATGTTTCAGAATAATACAAAGCGAGTATGAATATGAGTAATAGAGAATAGTAAATATATGATATAAATGCTGGACTATTACACCATGAAACATTACTACATTAAAGACGTGAGTATAAAACATCACAAATTTACTGAATGGTGTATACAAAACGTTTGTATACACCATTCAGTAAATTTGTGATGTTTTATACTCACGTCTTTAATGTAGTAAATATATGAGTTTGAGGAACGTATTGAATCATGATAAAAACCCGATTACGGAAATATTCGCATATTTTAACATTTTGAAGGTGTACAACATGTTAATTTTGAAATTATTTTTTTTAATATCGCATTTAGTCCACATGACAGATATTATTATGACAGAATATAATAGCGGGCTTCGCCCGCTATCGGGCTGGTTTAGATACTCGAAAAAACGAGAAAAATAGACCGGTAAATTTTTACTTTACAAAAAACGACTTTTTTTTGTTGTTGTTGCTAAATGAAATTTATTTGGATTTATTAAAGAAAGGATAAAGTGTTTTGAAAGGAATATTAAACGAAACCCTTTGAGCGATCTTCGATCACACTTACCCACTTGTTAATATTTTCTGTTACTTGGATGATCGAAAATATTATTTTATTATTAAAATTATTATTATCCCCCACCTCTCCCCCAATTGTCCTCGCGACAAAATCTTCACTGAAAAATATGAAGTCAAACATGTTTTTATTTACATCCTCAAAGTTCAAGCGCATTCCGGGCATTTCCTCAAGAGTTTCAGGAAGATATTCGACGAAACGTCTGAAATTGATCACTGCCCCTTAAGTTCTGGACATCAGTGTACTTTCATTTGCTAAAAAGTTATTAGTAAAATTATGTTTATATTGACATTTAGATCATTATTTACATACTTATGTAAAAAAGACTACAATAAACTGGTGTTACTTGGACTCACACGATAAAAGAGTTTTAAATCATAAGTCAGAATTCAATTCAGGTGAAATTCTTGAGAATCAATGAGTGTGGGTATATCATGAGAGTATTGACGTGATTCAGCGAGTATCGTTGAATTATGTTAATACACTGTAAAAAATGACCGATGTTTCTTATTTTATGAAAATATGCTATAACCACGAACGAAAATACAATATAATCTTCTGAGTTATCGGAAATTTCAAATAGCATGTTACATTGTCTTTTTAATCCCCAGAAACGAATACATCTTCAAAATTTAAAGAATAATTTATAAAAACAAATTATTTTTAGCTGCCCGAATTTTTCAGAAACGTTTCCGAAGGGTTTTTATAGTGTATTAATTAGTGTCCTTAGCCTGGAATACCTGTTTTTCGAATGCTATCCATTCTGAAGTAAGCATTTTCATGCTAAAAAAAATGTTTAACAGACAAACATGCAAAATTAACAGCGTTAACAATAACATTAAAATTAAGATTATTTATTTACTCTTTCATGTATAAATTAACTTATGCGGCTGAAAACGTGTACTTGAGAATGGATAACTTTCGAAAAACAGGTATTCCAGCCTGAGGACACTAATTAATACACTATAAAAACCCTTCGGAAACGTTTCTGAAAAATTCGGGCAGCTAAAAATACTTTGTTTTTATAAATTATTCTTTAAATTTTGAAGATGTATTCGTGTCTGGGGATTCAAAAGACAATGTAACATGCTATTTGAAATTTCGGATAACTCAGAAGATTATATTATATTTTCGTTCGTGGTTATAGCATATTTTCATAAAATAAGAAACATCGGTCATTTTTTACAGTGTAGTTTCAACATACTACACTATAAAAAAAGACACACTTTCTTTAATCTAGGAAAATATAATATAACCACGAACGAAAATATGCAATAACATCTTCCGAGTTACCCACAATACTGAAAAGCCTTCTTTATCTTTAGAAACCTCGGGAACCAATATATTTTCAAGATTTAAAGAAGCATTTATAAAAACAAAGTTTCTTTTGTCACTGATTTTCGGAAACGTTTCCGAGTAGTTTTTAGAGTGCATAAATCGGTTTTCTCAAAGCAGAATATCGGTTTTTAAGATTCAATTCATTCTCAATTAAACCTTTTCAGCTGCGAATTTAAGCATGCAAGATTAACAAAATAATATTATTTTTAATGTCAGTGTTAATGTTCCATGTTTGTCTGTAAAACCTGTTTGTTAAACATGAAGATGTTTACTGGAGGATGGATAGCATCCGGAAACCGATATTACAAAGTGGAGAAAACTGATTAATTAACTCTAAAAATTGCTCGTAAACGTTTTTGAAAATCAGTGACAGTAAAAGAAACTTTGTTTTTATAAATGCCTCTTTAAATCTCGAAAATGTGTTAGTTTCTGAGGTTTCTAAAGATAAAGGACGCTTTTTCGGAACCGTGGGTAACTCGGAAGAGGTTATTGTATATTTTCGTTCGTTGTTAAATTATATTTTCCTAGATTAAGAAACATTTGTCTTAGTCTACAGTATAGAAACAGGAATGATTTAAAACTCTTTTTTAATTTTTGTTCTGGCTCAAAGTAACCTCGCCCAGAATCCAAATGACCGCAGTTTACAAATGACCGCAGTTTACACCAAGGTGGTGCAAAATTTTAATTAGATTAACTATTGAAAATAACGATTAAAAGTTTAATCATGACTAAAGATTGACGATAAAGTTCAATTGTCAACCTTTAGTCATGATTAAACTTTTAATCGTTAGTTTTCAATCGTTAATCTAATTAAAATTTTGCACCCCTCTGGTTTACGCTAATTTCAATATCTATTTAAAATCATAAATGAGTAGATTTTTGAAATTTTTGAAATTTTATAATGAATAACTGAAAAGCTTGAAGATCCAGATACTTAAATCAATCTCCAAATTTATTGAATTCCGTTTTTTTTTTTTTTTTTAGTTATTTTATTTCATTCTTATGAATAAAGGAAATTTTTTAATAATATTATGTTAGTGTTGGAAAGTGTTTTAAGATCTATGCCTGATGCATGATATTTTTTTCCCGCCCTGTATAAGTTATAGAAAAATGAAATGTTTTAACTACTGCTTACTGTTTTATTTTTCTTCTCGTAAGAGTCCAGTGGAAGTCAAACCGAAAGTACGATCTCTGGATCCCAAGATGCCCGCCCTGACGCCGACAGAAATCCGAAACATAGCTGGACAGAAAACAGCTGTGTTCTGCAGGAAGATGAATACTTGGCTACTGATGCCCGAAAAAGGCCACAGTAAGAAGAAATTTATATATATATTCCATTCCTTGATGTAATGTTAACCACACCAGAACAAATCAATCAATCGACAGATTTGTTTTCAGAAAAACCATCGATGACCAATCTGCCATACCAAATAATGCATGTTCTTCATGTGCGTATAAAATTTCAGCCTACTGATTTTTCATAAGAATACATTGTAAAAAAAATTTCCTGAAAAAAAACGGAAATTGTACTGGCAATCGAGACGCCAGTACTATTTCCGTATTTTAACGGAAAAAATTTTTTCGTAAATTCCAGAAAATTTTCCGTGATTTCTGAAATATCCGTTTTTGAATTTCCGTTTTTTAACAGATATCTTCCGTATTTTTTAGATATTTTTATATCGTTAAAATAAATTTTATAGGACCGAAAAAAAGTACTTCTCAAGGAACATCTCGTAACACTTTTTATTTTTTGTTCTTTCATTTCTGTGCGTGTTTTCAGCAAATAACTAACACTTGCCACGGCTGGGTTCGAACGCGGAAACATCTGCGTAGTAAACTGGCGGGCTGTACCATTACGCTAAGACCGGACACTTCGCTCCCTCAAATGTTGTTATTTATTTTAAATGATGCAAAAAAATGAAGGTTTCATAGTTGGATGGATTTTTTTCAATATTTATTTTCATAATTTTTAATATCTTGCTTTATTATTTGATGCTTTATAACAGATAAATTTTAACTTTTTATGTATTATATGCGTAAAACATTGTATTAAGACTAATGATTGCTTCTTTTTGCAATTGTACATATACTTTTAAAAATTATTTGTCTGTTGATCTATTTATCAATTCCAGTAAAAACAATATTATCTTAAGTAGACGTATTTATAACATGCTATTAAAGTAAATTTTCTTTATCTCTTATTTTAAAAACTTATGTGAATGAACAATTTTATAATAAATTAAATTATTATATTTAATCTTTGCTGAGAGCTTTTGTGTACGATTCTGTTAAACTGAATAATTTTAAAAAATCAAAACAAATTTTTAGAGAATTTTGAAATTAATGACCTTAGGATAGGTAAGTTTAAATTTGGACTTGATAATTTAGTTTAATTTAATTTAGTTTAATTTTATAAAATTATAAACTAACTAAATAAATTATAAACTTCATTTTTATAAAAGTAAAAAACAAAAAGTTATTAATTATTGTTTATAAATTTAAAGACAAAAATATGAACTTCGTAAAATTATAATTTATAAAATAATAAATTTTAGTTTAATTCACAATTTTATAAGACGAATCAGCTTAGTTTAACACCTACATACCGATAATTTGCAAAAATATTATTTTATAAAACCTTAAAAATATTTAAAAAAAAAACAAAAAAAAAAAACAGATTTTTAGCGAAAATTTTGAAATTAATGACCTTGGGATAGGTATGTTTAAATTTGGATTTATTAATTTAGTCTAAATTAATTTAGTTTAATTTATAAAATTATAAACTAAGTAAATATATTATAAACTTTATAAAATTATAAACTTCATTTTTATAAAAGTCAAGAAAAAATCATTAATTATTTTTATAAATTTAAAGAAAAAATATAAACTTTCTAAAATTATAATTTATAAAATAATAAATTTTAGTTTAATTCACAAATTTATAAGACAAATCAGTTTTATTCAATACCAATAATTTGCAAAGATATTATTTTACGAAACCTTTAATAACCTAATATTGCCTCACGTTAATAAAATTAAAATAAAATTTTAAAATGTCAGTGAAAAAATTAATAATTTGAAGCACTATAAAGAAAAAAAAGTAGATTTAAAAAAATATTTTTTCTGTAATTTATATATATAAAGTAAATTTCTAAAGATTTCACTAAAAAATAAAAAATATTTTTACAAAAAATTACCGTCCAGAAATGAGCCCGGTTAGAATGAGCTCCAGGATTGGCCCGTGTCTAATGACAGAAGATAGGCCCACGGGTAGGACCGGTCCAGGCCTGGATCCTAGAAGACCCTGGACCCGAATAAATACAACAATCTTAATTCACATTTCGAACAAGACGATATCTGTATGCAAAACTCTGAACGTTATTTACGGAAATGGGGAAATACGGACATTGTACTGTTTTGAAAAAAATCCATCAAATTCACGGAAAACTTTCTGCATATCTACGGATTTGAAATCTCCTTTACGGAACTAATGTCATTTACGGAAATTGTACTGTTGTTTTGGAAAAATGAAACTTCTCCGTAAAATTTTACGGAAAATCTCTTGTATTTTCACGGATTTTTTTTAGAGTCTATAGTATGTATTACTAGCCGGGGTTAAATTTATCGTTGCTAGGGCTTTGATTGTTGCCAATAAATAAAAATACGGAAATATACGTTTTCCTCAACAATTAATTTTCAATTGAACGATTTTCACGTGAAAACTGAAAATTAAAAAGAATTCAAAAGAAGATGAATTTCCGTGATATTTGAAAGAGAAATATGGAGTATTTGTTATTATACATGAAGTATGAATATCGGTTACATTAAAAAGATCTTTTTCTGTCAAAAACTGCGTTATAATTAGAAGGAAAATGAACAATAATTATATTATTAAAAATAGATTTCGCTTGGACCATGGAACTATGGAAAGGATCGTCCTCGGCTTGGACAAATATGACGTCATAAATAAAACATGTATTTTCAAATATTCGTAATAATACTACAAGGAGCATAAATATCAATGTATAATGAAAGTAGATAGATAATGGACGTAATATTTAAGATGAAAAACTAAAATATTTTTTATCGATACTGATTAATAATTAGCTTGAATACCAGTTACATACAAATGTGAGTTTTCTGCTAAAATTTACGTCCTGATTGCCAGAAAAAGAAAACTAACAAGAATTATGTCATTAAAAAAAGATTTCTCTGAGGAAAAAGTGACGTCATATTTGAAATAAAACGGGATTTTTAAATGTGTTTTACAAGGAGCTTGAATCAATTCCTTACATTAATAATACAAGGATCGGTAAGTTTAGAAAGTAGATGAGTTTCACGCCATAATTAAAACGCAAAATTAATTTTTTTTATCTATACCGATTATTAAGCATGAATATTAGTTACATACAGATGAGAGTTTTTTGCCAAAAACCACACCATGATTATTAGAAAAATATAAATAAATACGAATCTATTATATTAAAATCTGACCGCCTGTTTGTATTTCGCAACTACTCCTTTCAGATTGTCGAACGCAATGCGATTTACTTAACACCGGTTATCATTGATCCGAGGATGTCATAAACTCTCAGAATTAAAAAAAAATGATTTAACCCTTTCCGGTGCGGAATAAGTCTGTTTTTAAAATGATGAAATTATCGACTTACACCAGAATTAACAAAATAATTCGTTAGGAAATACAAACTTTCTTATTTTCCCGTAGTTTATAAAAGGAAAAATTTAATAAATATTCTTGGTGCCATTTGTCAGTTTTGGATTTAAAATTAGGTGTCCTTTTTTGTGGACACCGCCCGCTAAAGGGTTAAATTCCGAGATATTATTATTATTATTATTATTATTATTTTGTAAATTTTAACGAAGTTTCTCTAAAAATGGCAACTAAATTATTCCAATTTTGAGCGCGTTCAGAGACCGAAACGCGGGTTACTCGTATAGTTGGGGAATGACGTCATTTGATTTTCTCAGGGTAAAGTTGGGTTAAAACGGCTGTGAACGCTCTTGGGTAAAGTTATGAGTATATTTACAATCAAACACTTCCGTCAACCAATCTACCATTACATTTTGATTGTACGAACATTTCAGGAACCATCCTAGCAGATGTTGGGCAATTATATCATAGTCCTGTTAAAGGTAGACCAATCAAATGTTCAGGACTCAAATGTACAGTAGGAGTCATAAAGAACAACAGTTAACAGTTGCAGTTAGCTATAAAGCAAACAAACAAATCAGATTTCCCAACCACGTGATCACTTTACCCAACAAAATTCTCCAGGTAATGTGGATTACCAGAAGTCTGAGTAATTTCCAGCTCTGAACGCTACGGGTAACTCGCAAAAAAGTCACGTGATATCGCTCTGTGAACGCTTCGGATTATCCATGTGTTACCCTATGTAACTCGGGATTCGGTCTGTGAACGCGTCCTTTGTGAATAAAAAAGAAGAAATACAACGGATTAATATATTTTTTCTCATTAAAACTGAAAAAAAGAATTTATTTTCAATTTGAATAGATGGTGAAAGAAAAAAAAATCTTGAATACAGTAAAATTTTTGAAAAATAAAAACGTATTTTCACACATTCAAACTTCATGAATCAATTTATTCTAAAGAACAAAAATCGTCTGTCAACATATTTTCATTTAGAAATAAAGATTTTTTTTCAGTTATAGATTAAATCAAGGAGGCAAATTTAAGCTTCTTGCATTTAGGTCTAGAATAATTGGTCCCTATTCACAAGAATTGAATTTAATGAAAAAGAATATACTATTTCCATTATCTTTGAAGGACGGCTATTAAAACGTTTCACAAGGCGTTAAAAGTAAAATGGTTAACCAGGTATACTTGACATATGTTTTTACACAATTCGCAAATTTCCACGATTTTATTTGGCCCGCCTTTTTTCATTGGTTGCAGTTTCCGATTAGCTGCGTGATTATTTGTCACAAAATTTCACTTTTTTAAAACTTAGTTATGTCAAGGTCTTTATAACATAGAAATACTGTATCGTCTCCTATGGAATGTGATAAAGAGTTAGTTAATTATTTACGTTTCTAATTATCGGGAATGAAATATTTTGCTTAATTAATGCATTTATTCTTCTTTTAATGATACGTGAACGAAGTCACGGGTAACAGCTAGTAGTAAATAAAAATGGGATTGCTTAACATACATGGCGATCATTGTAAATGGCACTGTGGTTTCACGCCCATAAATTGTTAATGCGGTGATCAATATAACGAGGCCCTGTGTATTTCTCAGACATATATCGCTAATGCAGCGATCACTGTAACGTGGTTCGGTTATTTTGCGTGCATAAATCGTTAAAATGAAATCCTTTTAACAGGGCCATTGGGTTGCACGCCTACAAACTGATTATTTGGCAATCACTATAAGGAAGCCTTATGCATACTCAAGCACATAAATATAGCGATCAGTATAAATAATATAATACAATCACTTGTTAAATCCAATCGCTAAAAGACGAAAGCACTAAAACAATTTATAAAATATGAAATTAAAAAAACCTTTTCCTTGCAAAAATGTCACGAAAAATATATAATAAAAATCAGCAATAGTTGTCTTATTCGTCTAATATTCCATAATCGGGTTCATAGCCAATGTTGTCCACAAAATCGCTGAAATACATGTTTAACTATTTTATTAGTAATTTGTAGTACTGAATTTCACGCTCCTATTTAAAATTACAGCTGAGATGTAGCAAAATTACCTAAAACTGTCGATCCCCCGTGTAACCTCCTCGGTTTATTAATATCTAAAACAGCTGAAATACCTATTTAACTATTTTTTAGTAGATTTTTAATCCTGAATTTCACGCTCCTACCTGTAACTTCTACTGAGATATGGTAAAGTTACCTAAAATACTCGACCCCCTATTTAACCCCTCCCCCCAAGTGGCTGAACCCTCAGTGGTTGAATTTCTGAAATGCATGTTTAGCTATTCTGTAGTAGATGTGTTATCCCGAATTTCACGCTCCTACCTAAAACTGCTGCCGAGATATAGCAAAAAGACGAAATGACCTAAAACGTTCGACCCCTTATTTAACCCCCTTAGCGTGTGAATTTTCAAAAATCCTTTCTTAGTGGGCGCCTACATTGTGTAAGGAACATGTCTTCCAAATTTTATTGCCCTAGGACCAACGGTTGAGGCTCGTACATTGATTATGAGTCAGTCAGGACATGTTCTTTTATAAGTACCGGGTGTCCCACAAATGACTGATGGATTTTAAAATTCAATAACTAGCAAACGGTGACAGATATTTAAAAAATTCTTGCAGGAGGGTTATGTATGATGTCGGGAGTTTTTTTACTGTGATTCTTGATTTTAGTTCGAATTTCAAACAATAGATGGCGCTGACAGCGGTTGGCGCTCATTAGAGGCCGAAACTGACGTCACTCAGCATTGATGCGAAGAAAGGAGATTAAGGCTATGGAGTGGATCTCATTCGCCAGTACAATCTTGCTCTTAGGCCCCGATTCTGAACTCATTTTATATGATTTCAATGGAATGAAATGTTGCCATGGAAACAACAAATTCTTTGATAGTGAATACAGCGTTCAGATCAGGGCATGAATTTAACAAGCAGTATTCGAGTTGCAGGCGATTTTACATTTATGAAGTTTTATTTTCCCGGATTAAATTACTTTTTACGGCCTGATTTAAAGAATATTTTGTTCATCGTATTTTAAAACTACTAGGTGAAATAAACCATTTTCAATAAATAGTGTACACGCTTTTAAAAGTACTCACTAGCAGATATTGTAGCAAGATCTCTTCACCTAGTTTTAAAATATGATGCATAAAATATTCTTTAAATCAGGCCATAAAAAGTAATTTAATCCCGGAAAATAAAACTTCATAAATGTAAAATCGCCTGCAACTCGAATACTGCTTGTTAAATTCATGCCCTGATCTGAACGCTGTATTCCACTCTCAAAGAATTTGTTGTTTCCATGGCAACATTTCATTCCATTGAAATCATATTAAATGAGTTCAGAATCGGGGCCTTAGAGCAAGATTGTACTGGCGAATGAGATCCACTCCATAGCCTTAATCTCCTTTCTTCGCATCAATGCTGAGTGACGTCAGTTTCGGCCTCTAATGAGCGCCAACCGCTGTCAGCGCCATCTATTGTTTGAAATTTGAACTAAAATCAAGAATCAGAGTAAAAAAACTCCCGACATCATACATAACCCTCCTGCAAGAATTTTTTTAATATCTGTCACCGTTTGCTAGTTATTGAATTTTAAAATCCATCAGTCATTTGTGGGACACCCGGTATATAGATTACTTGTATATTAATTGTATTGTTAGAAATTTTGAGATTTTGGCGCTAGAGACATCACCAAATTAGAAAAATATGCAATATCTCACGAACTATTTTACTTATGAGTATTTAATTGATACCATTCGATTCAGCATACAAAAATACATTAAAATATGCTATAATTTTTCACATAACTATAATACCCGATTTTTAAGGAATTTTTTTAAAGGTTTGTTCCTTTTTTTACCCCACTTAGGGTTGGGGTTTTTGAAAATCCTTTCTTAGTGCGCCTCTACATACCAAGAAGAAGAAGTATTTTGTCACCAATTTTCATGTTTCTTGGCTCAGTAGTTTTGGCTGTGCGTTGATTATGAGTCAGTCAGGACATACTCTTTTATAATTACAGACAGTATGTATAGTATAGTATGTACCTTTTAAGGATGCGCTGAAAATAATTTGGTTAATGGACCAAATAATATTCGTAGAATTGCTTGTATTATTTTTTTTAGGTACAACATATTAATAAATTAATCGAGGATATTGTCCATAATAAGAAGCCTAAAAACAAATTTGAGTCAAAAAAAAATCTTTATACTCTTCAATATTTCCCAAGTTTTTTTGATAAATTAAAATGCAGTCTTAAACGTTTCAATATCTGCTTAATAGCCAATAGCCCATCTGAAATTAAAGAATATCATGTGCACTAAAATTGACTCAATCCATTCATTGTCAACTATGTAAATTATTCAGGAGTACGTGAAATACCATTTATTAAAGCATTATGGATCAAATAATTACTATATTGGCATGAAAAGCAGGAGATTTCGTTATAGGAAAAAGGAGCATATAGATGATATTAAGTATAATTGTCTGAGTGCAACGAAGACTCATACACAGCGCAGTATTACTTTACCCCATATATAGCTATGATGGATATTAAAACTTTTCGTCAAGCATAACTCAAAAAATATTTAACGGATTTCGTTCAAATTTTTACAGCAGTTACCTATAAAGGTAACAACGACGTCTATTTATTACCAAGAATAAATGTCAAACCGTTTGGAAATTATATTAAAAAAATAGATAAAAATGCACAATAAAAGTACATACGTCACGAAAATTTTGTGCGTACGTCATTTTCACCGGCAGGAGATTTTCGTAGACAATCGGAATTGAAATGTTCATGGAGTACATGGAACAAAAAAATATGCACGCACTAATATTCAGCACAATAAAATATATTTCAATTGAGTAGAAATCGAAAATTAATCTGGATTTTTTTCTGTTTGAAAGAAAATCTCCGCAATAACTTGGTAGACTTGGTATTTGAGATTTGGCGCAAATCTCAGCAATAGCAGCTTTTTTTATTTCGCGTGTGTAAATTAAAAAAAAAAAAATTCTTTGGTGTTTAAATAAAAGGTTTCGATTTATGGCATTATTTCTTTTTTCTTTCTTTTTAGCATTTTAAATAGGATTAATGAAAGGCATGTATTTTAAATTAAATGAGTGAAATATTTATATTTAAATAAAATGAATTCAATATGAAAATGTTATAGGAACAATATTTGGCGATTTATCAACTGCGCCAGGATAACATAAAAGTACCAATATATCAAACGGTATGTAGTATGTGAAATGAAACAATTATATTATAATCACCCATCGTACAAGAAAAAAAACTAATATTCTGCATTCAGAGGGAAAATCCATCTCCTGTGCTGTAAGATTTGGCGAGTTCTTTTTTGGTGATAAGTTTTTTGATGCGATTGTTGGGATCTGCAGGATTTGGTTTACTTTTTCTAAATCTTATTTTTTTGCAGATGTAGTATTATGTAAACATAATTTTTTTGCAGATATTTTTCTATTTTATATATTTGGCATTCTATTTTGTGTATTTTCTATTTGGCATTTGGAAAAGAGATTTTTACCTTTTTATCTGTGCCTTCGGAAATATTAAAAAATAAAAAAAGCTTTACATAATATATCAAGCGTATAATGTTATGTTTTGCATTTTTAGATTTTAAATGCTATTTATTATTTACTAGCCGTTTATTAATTGTTTACAATTTACCCCCCTGACAATAACAATTATTTATCACAAAAATGCCTCTTAGGTTTGTTAAATAAGTTTGTTTATGTATTTTCATTACTTATAAAAATGTCGAATATGGCGATAAAATTTTATTTTAGCATCGTGTTTAAATTTTTAAGATGGTGCAAAAACATGCTTTAATAAACGTATGTTTGTATATATTTGAAAAACATGTTTTACCGCGCTCTTGAAAAATTTTGTAAGATGCTAAAACTACCTTTTGGCACCATTTTAAATTTTTTTCGAGAACTGACATAGGATACGAAACTTTTCTCCATTCAGATACACAGGCAAGGCTGGTCTCAAACAAGAGTAAAGCTAGCAACAATATTGTTTTAACTCTATAAGAGTTACAATAATGATATTAAATGCTCCGATTGGCTTTGGGCCCAATTACGAAAGTTTCTCCTAAAAAAAACTGTAGAAGAAGTCTTTTACATTTGTTTCAAATAAAGCTCGCTCTACAAGGTATTAGTTAATAATACAAACAACACTAATGGCATGGAGGCAAAAGTTTTAATTTAAATGTATATATTTGAAACCCTTCCCCCCCTTCCCCCCCCCTCCACAAAAAAAAGAAAAGAAAAAAAAGAAAAGAAAGTTACAATAATGAATTTAAAATGGCGTTAAGCCACGGTTTCTGACATAAGCAGTTGGCTGCAAACGCGATAACGAAACTGTCACTTAACTTAATAATATGTAGCTAATATAGCCGCGACCTACGTTATACACGGCCGGTGCATGACGTTTGAAACGTCACATGGAGTGGATCTTTTTTACACGGTGATTGGTGCAAAGCGACGCGCCTCCCGTTTTGCACCAATCGCCGTGAAAAAATGATCCACTACATGTGGCGTTTTAAACGCCATGCATCGGCCGTGTATAACGTCGGTCGCGATATAGCCCTCAGGGTACTTTGCGGTTATACAGACCTTGTGGTTTTTTTTTAAAAAGCTTGAGCCAATTCAGGTTTAAGAAGTTCAGATTTACTGTCAAATGATATAAACGACTATGAACACAAAACTGATAAATTATTATTCAGGTTTATATATGTATTTAAAAAAAAGTGCCTCTGATTACACTTATTAGATAAATTATTTCTGTTTGCATTTAATAACTGATAAACGGATTCTGTATATTAAATGAATTGTTTAAATATTGGGAAGAGGTGGCGAGAGGTAGAAAGACGGGTAGGGAGACGAGTAGCGACATACGTAGGCTGACGGGTAGCGAAACGAATAGACAGACAGCTAGAGAGAAAGGTAAAAAGAGGGTTGCCAGAGGGGTAGCGACACCGGTAGACAGGAATGTAGCGAGAAAGGTTGCGAGACGCGTAGCGTGGTAGATAAAAGAGACGAGTAGAGAGATGAGTACAGAGACGAGTTGACTGACGGGTAATGAGATTGGTAGCGAGTCGGGTACAAAAACAGACGGATAGTGAGACGGGTATACAGACGAGTAGAGAGACAGTAGATGGGTACGGAGATGGGTAAGAAAATGGGTAGAGAGGCGTATAGCCAGACGGGTAGAGAGACAGATAGACAAGTTGTGAGACAGATAGACAAGTTGTGAGACAGATAGACAAGTTGTGAGACAGATAGACAAGTTGTGAGACAGATAGACAAGTTGTGAGACAGATAGACAAGTTGTGAGACAGATAGACAAATGGGTAGCGAAGTGGATAGAGACACGGCTAGACATACAAGTAGTTAGACGGATAGACAGACGGTTAGAGAAATAGATTGGCGGGTAGAGAGACCGGTAGAGAAATATAGAGACAGGTAGCGAGACGTGTAGAGAGATAAACAATCGGTTATAGAGACGGGCAGAAGAATGGATAGGGAAACAGACAGATTGTGGAAAGACAGACAGACAGGCAAAAGAAAAGTCTGCGGATTGGCGCAGTAAAGGCGCAGGGGGCAAAGTCTCCTAGAGAATAATCAAGAAGTATCTGTTAAGCTTAACTTTGAAATATATCTAATTTTTCAATTTTGCCGATATGGAGATTTAATGTAAAAGTTATTTTACAGAAGTCATCAAAAGATTTTTTGTATACTTTAATAGAAATTTAGACTATAGTTTTGCAATCTGGTTTGTAGCAAAGCATGCTGTCAATGTGGTTTGAGGTGTAAGAGTTTCTATAAACAGTTATACAAATAATAGATATATAATCAAGAAAGAAAAAATTTAAATTCACACACAAAAAAAGGTGCAACAATGAAATTAAATTTGCGTTAAGCCACGCTTGATAGAATAATCTATTGGCTGCAAATCCAATTACGTAACTTTAAAAAGCTTGGCGTTTTGAAAGATCCGGCGTTTTTTTTTTCTCAAGTTTTGCGCAATACGCGCTTAAGAAAATGAGATTCTTTGCCAAATGTTAAAAAAAAAATATGACAACACATCTGATGAATGGTACTTCTTTTCTATTTTTTTAACAGTGTATATGAATTTATATATGATATTTTGTAATTCTATCATTTAATATGCTCTTTTTCTTTATATTGTAATTGTTAACCCTATGTTCTCAGCAATATCACTCAGACTAATCCCTTTGAGGGAAGTCCTAGTAGAAAAACTACAGCCCTGGCAAGATTATATCAAGAAGAAACCATCCAAATAAATTTCAATGAAATTAAGATAAATTTCCCCTCCTATCCATTCATTATAAGAGCAACCATAGATATTGTAACACGTAAAAATTCAATGTGTAACGATGCAGCATCTTTTAACTTACCAAAATTATGGCTTCAGTTACTCCGTGGTTACGAATATGGAAATAAACATCCAATAAAAGTAAAAATTCGAAAATTGTCTTCTTTCTCCAACACCCATAAGTAAACTTATTTTTCCTCACATTCATACGTTATATTTCATTGTTTTCACTAAAAGATAATTAATTTCTTGCAATAATTTACTAATTCTGTTCTATGTGTTAACTATATTTACTAATTAAATTATTACCCAAAATGTAATAGTTTAAATTTGTTGTTAGGTTTAGTAACAGAGAGCTCAGAGTCAGTTTGATTTCACACCTAATGTGTGTCATAGAAAATGATGTTATATTAAGGAGATTATTATTTTTATTTTTCTCCATGAATATTTTTCCTTAAATTGAAATGGCTGTATTATAGTAGATGATGTTTTAACTCTAAATATATTTAAATGAAGATACTGCATCATTTTAACTCACTTATAGTAGAATTTTTACATTTTATATGCAAAAAATGCGCAATATCTTTTCAGAATGACGTCAATATCGTTCATGCGAAAATATAGGGGGAGGGCCTAAATTTTTATTAGTTTATAAAAAAGTACACATGTTATAATTTTTTAAAAATTCTTACGCTGTTTTTTAGGGTGTGTCAACTGGAAAGAAAAAATTGCATTAGAAAAAAAATATATATATACTAGCAAGCTACGCCCGCTGCGCTGGTCAGTTTCTACAAATGAAACTTGAAGCAAACAAAATATATCGTTTAATTTGACCTTGTATTTGAAAGCAATCTGTATATTTACCTGGAATATCCTTCCACATTACTGAAAAATGACGTGATTGCGCTATTATATTTTCTAATGTGCAGTCAAAATTTTAGCTGTTAAGGACCAACTCTTTTATTTGGTCATTTACAGTTAAGGTTTGCTAAAGAATGATAAAACTATATGCAATATACTAAAACCATCACTAAAAATTATCGAACTAACAATGCAAACTAATTGACAAAATCCATTCAGTAGAAGTTTTTATAAAGGCTAATCTTTTATAATCGGGTTCATCTGATTATAGAACTTTTCCGCGTAATTCTAAAACAGAACAATATAAAATATACTAAAACCATCCTGATGGTGAGAAATACCACCATCTAGATCTAAACTAGCACACACTATAAAAAAAAAGTATTTGGTTTTTTTTTTCTGCATATTAGCAGAGTATTTGGTATCATTTTAATCAGTGAACAGTGAACAATACAAATTAATGATCCATTTTAGGATCAGCGCATACAGATAGATAATTGTGGAACAAAGTGAACCACGGCAGTCAAGGAAATATTTGGTTTTCCGTTCCCACGAATGATTTAACTACACCTAATAAAAATGTCATGGAGAAAATTGTCAGAACAATAATATGACACATTTATTTATGAGAGCTTAAATAGGCACGAAGACCTCACAAGTAAAAGCATCTTTACCTCCCAGACACAGCACGGCGTCAAGAGGAATCACTATTGTACCGACGGGCCTATGAAACACTCAAGGGGAGTACCAAAATTCTCCCGCCTGCCAATGGTCATCTCTCTAAAATCAGAGGTATGGCCGAAACACGCAAATTTTCAAGAAGTTATATGTATAAGGCCTTAATTTTATGTGAAAAGGGAAGAATGATTCCATCCTTTTTTTTTTTTTTTTTGCTCCACGAAAAGAATGTGATTTTTTTTTGAGAGTTCAGATTCAAAAAAGATGGAAAAGTAGAAGGTTGACTGCTCTCTAACTAAAAAAACAGATTTTGAGTGTGTGTGCCAATAGATGGAAATGTACGCGCTAAGAAAAAGCGAAAACGCGTCAGCCATTACCTCCTGCTGTCAACGTTATCTAGTAATATAAGGTAACAAACAATCTTCCTTCACCATTGTTCCATTTTATTTAATTAAGCTATATTCTTTTAATAATACGAATTTACGTGTGTATGAAGATCCTACCCCGATCTAAACATAAAAAGGCTAATCAAATAAATACTTCTAGGGTATGGAACTCTGCCTTTCAAAATCGAATTTGTTAATTCAGTAAGATAAACTGTAATTCTCAGAAAATAAATGTTGAGAATACAGTTCTCAACTAGGATTGAATATTTTTATTTTTTTAAAACATTTATATTTGTTTTTAATCATATGCTTATAATTACCTTGTAAATAAACTCAATTTTATATTCAATTAATTTTAGTCAGTTTTCCTTTTGTTTACTTAATTTATTGAATTAATATTAAGTCTTTTATTTTAGGAAATGTTTTCTTTAATATTACAATCTAGGTTTTAAAATAAGCCATTATATATTTAATGTTACATAACTCTCTGCAGGTAACCTTTGATGATTGTAATTGGCTCAAAGAGGATCCGAACTTCAAAAATAATTCACAACGCAACTTTTTCTTTTCTATAATTAATTGATAATTTGTCTAATAAAATTTTCTAAGTATAAATTATCATATCAGATCCTTAGAGTCATAGGTGCAAAATAAATACTATACGTCTCGGATAATTTAAAATACTCATATTAATCAATTAACAGCAATATAGTGGTAAATCCTATGCAGTCAGACTTAAATTCAAATAATTTAATTGATCACTCTGTAGCATTCCATCATAGGGTTTACCGAATTAGAAGTGGTACCGTTACCTCTTTCTAAATTATTTTAATATATTAATTTAATTTTAGAAATAGAACTTTAGGTTATTGTATAATTTTTTAAATATAAAAATATATATGCAATATTAAGACTAAAAAAAAAAAAATTTTTTTTGCTAACATAAATGTTCTTAATTCTAATTCTTTTGAAAAAAATTTTTTTCCTCTTTTCAACAACTAATTAAAAAAAAAAAAAAAAAAATTTAAGCATTCATTGGGGAATCTTCATACACTCTGTAACATGCATATACCTGGCAATTCTTTTTGGGTACCTCACTAAATATATAATGATATATTAAATAATAATAAGTGTTATTGGATTGATTTGTATTAACAAAGAATTGAAAATATGACTTGTGTTACATATACTGCAACAGCAGCAAATATAAAATAAATACATAATAATGCTCAAATATTGAAATGATATATATTATATATAATTAATTTCTCGAACAGTGCATAACAATTCACCATTGGGTATCTTTTATTTTATGTTAAACAATTTTTTTTTGCTCTCTCTCTATTTTATGATTTTTGTACTTTAATTGGATGAATAAGCGTAAAAGTCAAAGAATTAGTAGAATAGATACTGGTGTCAAAACTAGACAACAATTACGCGAATTAAATAATCAAACTGTAGACACTAATATTATTTGTAATAATAGTAATAATAATAAGAAGAAAAAAAAGAAAGAGAAGAAAATTATAAATTCTGAAAAAGCTACTCCTAAAATTACTACAATGGACACCCCAAATGCAGATAGCCTAATTAATCTGATTCCATACTATGATGGAAAAAAGGAAGCAAATATTAACCATTTTTTCTTACAATTTGACAATCTCATCAATAAAACTGAATTGAATAATGATTCTAAATTAACTATATTAAAGGCGAAAATTGTAGGACCTGCTAAAGATAAATTGATGAGGGATCAAAATTTGTTCGTGGAACAGAACTTAGAAACCTTTAAAACAAAGTTAAAACAATTATTCGAACCCAAAACCACATTTCTAGAAGCGCAAAAGAAATTTTGCAATCTCAAACAAAAACCGGAACAAAACATGAACGAATTTATATTAGAATTTAATGCGGCAGCAGACCTTTATCTAAAAAAAAGTGGGCAAGATATAGGAGCTAACAACAGCTCTACATTCATGGAAATGATCAAATTATCTCAGTTTTTGGAATCAATTCGTAGTGATTTAAGTCTGGAAGTAAGAAAAAACTCTCCGCCGGACTTTAAAACAGCGTGCAACATAGCCTTAAAATTAGAGGAGGCTTATTCACATGTCAATTTAAAGGACATCAACAACATTTCCAAAACTAAAGATTCTGATTTGTTAAATGAACTGCTTAAACTCAATGTAGAAAGTGCAGAGAATATAAAATTATTAACCGCGGAACTAAATAACATAAAATTAAAGGTAAATGCCACTAACAATGATACAACTAGGTTTTGCAAGTACTGTAAATCCACATCCCATACGAACCCACATTGTTGGTTTTACAAGGGCAACGAACAAAACAGCAGTAATTACGTGGACGAAAATAAAAAAATTCCTGAGAATATTCAAATCGAAAAACCAAATTTTTATCAAGGGGGAAACCAACAAGCTCAGGGAAACTTTCAGCAAACCCCAAATTACACGCACCAAAACTTCAACCCTATGCAATATTCTGCTCCTCAGTACATGTACTATGCACCACCCCCACCCCACCAACAATTTATGCCGATATCATATCCCAGTTTCGGAAATTATGGAGGCAATTTCAACGAACAGAGATCATATGACCAGCGAAGAAATTATAGAGGGCATAGAGGGGGCTACAAGCAAAATAATTATAAAAAACATGATTATACAAAAAAAAATAATTCACAGCAGACATTTGAAAACAATAAACAAGATAAAGATCATGATCAGAATTCTAGTAACAATAAGGGAAACTAAAGTCGGGACTTACATTCTCAAATACAAGGCACCCGCGTAAGTCTCACTGCGGGTCTAAAAAAAATAACAAAATTATTGCTAGTGTCAAAAGTAATGACAATTCTCAACTTCCGATTATTACTTTTGAAATTAATGGTGTTAAGATTAATGCTTTGACAGACAGTGGGGCGGCAGTAACTTTGGCATCACCTATATTGTTCGAACAATTAAAGAATGCACACGTAAAATATAAAAATCTCTGTAACCAGGTAAAAATTCAAACATTAACAAATTCGACAATCTCTTTTAAGCAATGCATTAAATTAACTTTCAAATTGGAAAACGTTTTTGTATCGGGGGCATTCTATGTTACAACTCAAGATTTTGGTCGGAACTACAATATGCTATTGGGATTCGATTTCCTCAAAACAAATAATATTATCCTAGATTTTGAAGATAAAACCATGAAATTAAAAAACAAAAACATTGCACTTCAATTTCTAGAAAATGAACCTCAAGGTCTGATAAGTAACTTAACTGCTAACTCTAATGAGAATCAAAATAAAGAAACAATACGCAAAAAGAAAAAAAAACGTATCTCGCACAAAAATTTTGTTACAGCAAAACTAACACAGACAACGGAGTTACTACCAGGCGAAAAAAAAATTGTTGCATTACTATTAGATCCAGATAAATTCGCAACTACAAATACAATACTCTTGGAACCGATTAAACATAATATGAAAATTTATTATAAAACATCAATTCACGAAATTGCCAAGGATAATAAAATTCATATAATAATCACTAACAAATCACAACAAAAATTAATCTTAACAGAGGGAATGAACATTGGCAAAATTTCTAAACATTTTGAAATAAAATCAGCTGACACTGAGGGTCAAGAAGTAACGAAGCAGGTAGTGCACATTAATAATCTGAATTTAGAGCAAGTTCGTGAACGGAGAAAAGCAGAACTTAGATCAGACGACTTTAATTTACAACATTTAGACTCGGACACAGCAGAAAAAATAAAAAAAATACTTCTAAATAATGCACATGCCTTTTCTAAGAATTACGATACACTCGGACAATCTTCATTAGTCGTCCCAAGATTTAATTTAATACATAATTATCCTCTGCAGACTAAACCATACAAAACTGCACACAATGTTAAGGAGTATGCTAAAAAAGAAATTGAAAAACTTTTGAGAGCAAATATCATTCGTAAATCCAACTCTGATTACGCTTTCCCTGTTATTTTCGTTAAAAAAAAATCTTTGCAGAAAAACGAACAGGCTAATGAAGTTAAATATCGTATGGCGGTCGATTATATACTTTTAAATGAAATACTTCAAAATTATGCGTACCCCATACCCGAAATTAAAGAGATTCTGCGGAGAATGAGTGGAAAAAAATATTATACAGTACTGGATCTACACAGTGCGTTTTTCCAAATAAATTTACGTGAAGAAGACACTGAAAAATTAGCTTTCATAACGGAGCACGGTAAATTCTCCTTTTTAAGATTGCCTTTCGGAACGCGACTCAGTACTGAGGTGTTTGCAGAATTAATTGATAAAGTGTTGGGCCACTTTAATGAAGATCAAGTCGCTTATTTTATTGACGATGTGATCCTAGCAGCCGACTCACTCGAAGAAATGTTAGATCTGTTAGACAAAGTCCTTAAAGCTTTTATTGAAAATAATTTAACTATTGAGCCTACTAAAATACAAGTCTGTATGTCAGAAATCGAATTTCACGGTTTCACCCTAAACAGCGAAGGATACTCTCCTTCAAAAAGAAACATAGATAAAATTCAAAATTTAGTTAAACCTAAAAATAAGAAGGGAGTTAAATCTCTACTTGGTCTTTCGAATTATTTTAGATCGCTTATTAAAGACTATTCTAAAATAGTTGACCCATTAATTAATCTTACTAAAGACAAAGTGAAATTTAAATGGTCTGACATAGAAGAAAATGCTTTCAAAGAAATCCAAGCAGCGATAGTTAAAAATCCCACATTAAAACCCCCAGATTTCTCAAAAGATTTCATTTTAATCACAGACGCTTCTAAAACAGCTATTTCTGGAATTTTAGCACAAGAATACGACGGAGAACAGCTGCCAATTGAACATTTTGGGCGAAAATTAAGGGATCCCGAAAAGAACTACCCCAGTTTCAAACTCGAACTACTGGCGGTTCATGAAGCGGTGATGTATTTCAAGCATATTCTCGCAGGGAGAAAATTTAATATTTATACAGACTCCAAAGCGCTAACGTATTTTTTAAATTTGGAAAAGCAACCAGACATTGTAGCAAGGTGGTTGGACAATTTGTCCCCTTTTAACTACTCTTTTCAGCATATCGAGGGATCTAAAAATCCTGCTGATTATGTTTCGAGGAACATTAATAATATAATTTCAAGAGAAAAATTGCAAAATTCATTGTTTACGGTAAACAAAGCTCTATCAGATGAAAACATTAAACTACAACAATTAGAAGACGAAAAATTAAATAAAATAATAAACAAAATTAAAACTGACAAACAAAACAAAACCACAAAAAAATTCACTCTCAATCAAAAAGAAATATTAATATTAAAGCCAGGCTCTGATACAAATGAACTGTTAATTGCTCCGGATAAACTTAAAGCTGAAATAATACAGGAAGCTCATAAACCACATTTCGGATTTTTTAAAACTTATCAAATAATAAAAGCTAGATTCTACTGGTACGGGATGTACAGGGATGTAAAGAATTATTGTACTAAATGTATACCATGTAACACGACTAAACAACATCAAACTATTAAAGTTCCAACACAAAAAATAATCAAAGATAAAGAAATCGGATCAGTTTTGCATATAGATTTAATTGGTTTGCTTCCAATGACGCTACGCAAAAATAAATTTGTATTTATGATTATTGATTCCACATCAAGATTCTTGGAGGCTGTACCGGTTCGCAATTGCGAATCACAAACACTTCTAAATGTATTGAATCGCTATTTTAGTAATTTCGGATTGGCGCGATCCATAAAATTGGATAATGGCCGGTATTTTCACTCTGATTTATTCAAAGAATACATGGATTCTCTTAACATAGACCTAGATTTTACGTCCGTGAATAATCCACGCAGTAATGGGCTCTGTGAAATCAGTAATAAAATATTAAAAAATTCAATTGTGGCTATGTGTAAAAACTCTTTAGAATGGGATACCAGGATTGATTTTTTTTAAATTAATTATAACAGTACGCCGCACAGAGCTACGGGATTTTCTCCGGCACTTCTATTTTTCGGTAGAGAAATAAGAACTCCTTTTTCCATACACTTGCCTGACCAAGACATAATTGTCAAAACCTACGTTAAAAATAGAGTCCAACATATTGAGGAAATAAAGAAATTAGCCTTACAAAACCAAAAAAAAAATGATGGCGGAGTACATCGACAGTACTCCAGTCCAAAAAGTAAAATTTCTACAAACGGGACAAGAATGCTACTTAAAAGTCGTGGGTAAACCAGGTGTACTTCAGCCAAAATTCTTGGGACCATTCGAGGTGGTAAGGAAGCTTAGGAATAACAATTACCTATTAAAGGAAATTGCATTCCCAGATAAAGCGACTATTAAACGCCACATAAATAAATTATTCTCACCAACGAAAGTGGAATCACAGACTATACACATAAATTCCTAGATAGGGAAGCGAGAAATTTTTTTTCTCTTTTATTGCTGTCGAGGCAATATGTATATATTTATTTTAAATTTTTATCGTTTATAGATGTCTTATTTTTCTTTAGTTTAGTACACATTTTATAATTTTCCATTATTGTTTATTTACAGTACATTGAGGACAGGTTACTATATAAAAAAAAAAAAAAAAAAAAAAAAAGATCATTTAGGGAGGATACTGCAAGTTTTTTTTTCTTTGCTACACAGTGTACTACTGAGGGATTTGGCTCGTCAGAGGGAGTTATGAACAAACATGCACGTTAAATAAAAAATAATAATAATTACGGTAAAAATAAAAACAGAGGCAGCCTTGCCAGGGTATCACCCTTTCAAACCCATTTTATACTAATTTATATAACAAAACAAAAAAAAATTTTAATATATAACCTTACCCCCTCTACTAAAAGTGAAAATAAAAGTCTTTATATGTAGCACAAAACATATAACTAATCGATTTAAAATTACAAGTCAACATCTATTCACTCGGCGACACAAATATAAATAATAATAATACAACATTTTATATTGACCAATATTTATAATAATTCATCCTTTGCCTAAAGCCACGGATTGACGAATCCACTTGAATTATTATAACAAAAAAAAATCGGTCAGATTTTACAAAATTATTTTAGTTTAATATTTGATATAATCTATAACTTGGTTAGAACAACGCGTTTCAATTTTAATTTTAGAATAATCGTACGATTTCATATTATAAAACAAACAAGTAAAAAAAAAATTTATTAGTTGTCCCTAAGGATTAACATTTCAGATAATTTAAAAAAAATAAAAAATAAAAAATAAAAAATAAAAAAAAAATACCATTGAACGTTTCAATTATTACAAAACATAAATTGGATGTTTAATTTATACCTTAAATATTTAGGTAAATTATTTCATACTTAAAAAATAATAATAATAAAAAGGTGTTGGATACATGTCAATGATCATTTCAGCAATTTATTGGATGTTAAAGTCTCGTTTTTGCAGGCGAAATTGAGACTATCTGCGCAGAGCATCTAATAATGCATTTAGCTGAGATATTTCTAATTAACTAAATTTCCAAACTTTAAAAAAAAAAAAGAATTTGTTTAATCTTTTTTTTTTCTAACTATTATATGTAATATTTTATAAAACAAAAAATAATAAGAGAAAAGAAAAGCGAACGCTCGCTTTCGATTCCTTAAATATGTATATTTACACGTTAATATATTTTAAAATAATAATAATAAGAAGAATAAATAATTCAATAAATATTTTACAATTGCATGCACATTTTCGTTTGTGCAAAGCAACGCTCGCTTGTTCTCGCTAACTTAAATTGTAACTAGAAAATCAATATTATATAAAAAAATATATATATTATAATACATTACGTTTTTATACACAATATAAATAAATAAGTAAATATGTAAATTGACGAGAAGATAGTGCGATGCAAACGGATTTGACCACGTTACACGTGTACCGATTTTTTTTTTATAGAAAATATTAAGCAGATATACAGATTTAATTACATACCCCATTTATTTTTAAATCCAAGCCGGGTATACACGACTTTTTTTTTTAACCACACAGTATAATTTTTATTTTTAACAACATAAATCATAATTCCTAGCTGTAAATCATAGCTGCACTACCTTTCACCAATTACACGTGCAATTAACACATTTCACCCCTTTTTGTAGAGTCGAAAATCCAGGAGTTTAGTAATCATACACCTGAGGGATAGCAACGATCGCTAGTACATGCATTTCGCAAATCTTCCCTTGTGTACACCTGGATACGAATGTAAAAAAAAAAAAGGGGGGGGGTCAGTTTTTCCACAGGTGAGCTCAGTAACTGTCATTTGGAATCCTTCCCCTTAGCAATTTGATGGATCGATAGGAAAGAGAGGAGATTTTTTTTTTCTTCTTTTTCTTTTCTTCGTTCTCTTTCAACCTTGTTCATTCTAGGAGCCGGGCAGTGAAATTGTACTTGTTTTGATTTTACCAACGGATAATTAAAATTTTGGTAGCAAAGGAAAGAGGAAAATTCATTTTTTAGACCTGTTTCTTTTATGAAAATATATTATTGAAAATATCTTTCATTCAGAAAAGTCATCCTTTTATAAGATCCCAAAACAAAATTGTTTTAGTAAGAATGATAAGGTGTTTTTTTCACATAACATTTTCTTTATGTATATTATATAAAATAAAATAAAGATGTTTGCCTTTTTGCTCAAGAGAGACATTTCATGTGAGATTATGTATATCTATTTTCTCTCTATGTTTTTGATATAATATATATATATATATTTTTAATGTATGGTATTAATTATACAATGCATACAGTTTACTGATTATATTGAGTATTTGTTTTAAATGATTCTGTATATTGTGTTTCAACGTATGGGTACCTAATTAGCCTGTAATAATTAAAATAAAAGATTTGCCAATTTATATGTATGTAATAACTAAAAATATAAGAGTGGAAAAGAAAATTAATTTTTTTTTTCTTTCTTCTCTCGGGCATTTTATTTTATTATTTGGCTTATTCAAATCTTCCTGCTTTATTTGGATTTGGACCTATTAAAACTCAAAATTTTAATAAATGTTTTTGGAACAATGGAAATTGAAACCAACTACACATGATAACTTGCTGAAGAAGTCATGTCTTTCATCAGATTTTTCAACAGTGAACTTTTGATTACGCTTTATTTCACCAATGTGTAAAACTTTTTTCTGGTGTTGCAAACCTACTTACACTCCAAACCTAGTGACACCCCAGCTTATCCCAAGTTCCTAGACTTTTCCATGTGAACATTTTCAGTTTTGATCTTCAATATAATACGACGATGGACTTTCATCGAGTACTTTGTGGCTATATATATATATAAAAAAAAAGATACTGTGGACCTTTTTTTTTTCTAATGTCGGGGGAAGAGATGATGGTGAGAAATACCACCATCTAGATCTAAACTAGCACACACTATAAAAAAAAAAGTATTTGGTTTTTTTTTCTGCATATTAGCAGAGTATTTGGTATCATTTTAATCAGTGAACAGTGAACAATACAAATTAATGATCCATTTTAGGATCAGCGCATACAGATAGATAATTGTGGAACAAAGTGAACCACGGCAGTCAAGGAAATATTTGGTTTTCCGTTCCCACGAATGATTTAACTACACCTAATAAAAATGTCATGGAGAAAATTGTCAGAACAATAATATGACACATTTATTTATGAGAGCTTAAATAGGCACGAAGACCTCACAAGTAAAAGCATCTTTACCTCCCAGACACAGCACGGCGTCAAGAGGAATCACTATTGTACCGACGGGCCTATGAAACACTCAAGGGGAGTACCAAAATTCTCCCGCCTGCCAATGGTCATCTCTCTAAAATCAGAGGTATGGCCGAAACATGCAAATTTTCAAGAAGTTATATGTATAAGGCCTTAATTTTATGTGAAAAGGGAAGAATGATTCCATCCTTTTTTTTTTTTTTTGCTCCACGAAAAGAATGTGATTTTTTTTTTTGAGAGTTCAGATTCAAAAAAGATGGAAAAGTAGAAGGTTGACTGCTCTCTAACTAAAAAAACAGATTTTGAGTGTGTGTGCCAATAGATGGAAATGTACGCGCTAAGAAAAAGCGAAAACGCGTCAGCCATTACCTCCTGCTGTCAACGTTATCTAGTAATATAAGGTAACAAACAATCTTCCTTCACCATTGTTCCATTTTATTTAATTAAGCTATATTCTTTTAATAATACGAATTTACGTGTGTATGAAGATCCTACCCCGATCTAAACATAAAAAGGCTAATCAAATAAATACTTCTAGGGTATGGAACTCTGCCTTTCAAAATCGAATTTGTTAATTCAGTAAGATAAACTGTAATTCTCAGAAAATAAATGTTGAGAATACAGTTCTCAACTAGGATTGAATATTTTTATTTTTTTAAAACATTTATATTTGTTTTTAATCATATGCTTATAATTACCTTGTAAATAAACTCAATTTTATATTCAATTAATTTTAGTCAGTTTTCCTTTTGTTTACTTAATTTATTGAATTAATATTAAGTCTTTTATTTTAGGAAATGTTTTCTTTAATATTACAATCTAGGTTTTAAAATAAGCCATTATATATTTAATGTTACATAACTCTCTGCAGGTAACCTTTGATGATTGTAATTGGCTCAAAGAGGATCCGAACTTCAAAAATAATTCACAACGCAACTTTTTCTTTTCTATAATTAATTGATAATTTGTCTAATAAAATTTTCTAAGTATAAATTATCATATCAGATCCTTAGAGTCATAGGTGCAAAATAAATACTATACGTCTCGGATAATTTAAAATACTCATATTAATCAATTAACAGCAATATAGTGGTAAATCCTATGCAGTCAGACTTAAATTCAAATAATTTAATTGATCACTCTGTAGCATTCCATCACATCCTTACAAATTATCTACTTAACAATGCAAGTCGCAAAAAATACGTCCAGTAAAAACTTTCAAAAAGGCTAATCTTTCGGAATCGGGTTCTCCTGACTGTATAACCTTCACACAACTGTTTGACTAAGCAGCGTAGAACAATATGTAGTACGTTAAAACCATTCCTGAAATAGCATCTGACTAACAATACAATTCTCATCAAAATCCGTCCAGTAGAACTTTTTCAGAAAGCTAATCTTTCATAATCCGAATCAAATACTGAAAAAGCTAATATTTGATTAAAAAAAAATATCACCTGATTTTCGAATTTCCCCCTATAATTCTAGAACTAAGCAACGTAGAATGATATGTTATATAATAAAACTTTCCCTAGAAAGTTATCTAACAGTGTAGGTTTCATCGAAATCCATTCGACAAAATCTTTTAAAAAGGCTAATATTTCATAAACGGATTGATCTGATTATAGAACTTCCCAGAATAATTCTATAACTAAGCTACGCAGAACGGTATGTTATACAATAAAACCTTCCCTGAAAAATTATCTTATACAGTTTAAGCTCTACGAAAATCCATTCAGCAGAACTCGAGTTATAAGCAGCCGGAACGAAATTTCATATATGTAGAAGTAAATAGAAGTATATTGCCATTAATATAGTTTGCATTTGAATTTAAAAAAAGGTACTTTTCGGTTAGCCGGGCGCCAGTGATCGTACACTTGAAAAAAAAAAAGCACCTTTTGGCTTAAAATCTCTCATCAAAACTGTTTTTCTTTTCTTTCTTTTTTTTAAATAAAATTAATAACAGCTTTTTCTTTTATTTTTCCAGCTGTATAGCCATTTCAATTCTTTCTGCATCAAAAAAAAAAAAAAAAAAGACACCTTTTGGCTTAAAATCAAATTGTTTAGGATCAAAAGTAAAATCAAAATCGCCAAAAACAAAAGATAAATCGCGAAATATTGTTTCGATAGCAATCTTGCCCCTTGAATAATTTTTTAAGCATTGCGAACATTCCCAATCATGTTTAAATTAAATATTTTCGTTTTATAATATTCTCTCATCAAAACTCTTTTTTTTTTTTTTTTTTTTTTTTTTTTTTTAATTAATTTAACACAGTTTTTCTTTTATTTTTGGAGATGTATAGCCTTTTCATTTCTTTCTGCAACAATAATGATCGCCAAAAAAATAGCAATGGTAACCTTTTCGGCCAAAATAACAAATGTAAAAAATGAAATTATTTACGACATCACATTAAAAACCTCAAAAATAACAGTATTTCTCCACTGTTTAATGGATGTTATTATACATATAAACCTTCTTCTTGAATCACTCTATCTATTAAAAAAAACCGCATCAAAATCCGTTGCGTATAGTTTTAAAGATTTAAGCGTACATAGGGATATAGGGACAGAAAAAGCGACTTTGTTTTATACTATGTAGTGATATCTAGAAAGATAAACTATGGCAGGTGATTGAGAAAAATGGTAAAATGTGGTCTGAGAAATTTTAAGTAGCCAGTAATTTCGGATTCTAAATTTTAAGTAGACAGTAATTTCTAAAACATATGTATATAAAATTTTGTGCAAATCGGTCAAAAATTGTAGATTGGTCTAAAGTACATACACGCAACACACACTAATTTTTATATAGATAGATAGATAGATAATTAAAAGTGGCCAATGGCCACAATTAGGCACTTAAAAAAAAGGTACATAAAATATTCCTCTACATTTTAATGATTTTTAATGATAGATATATTTAAACTAAAGTTTTATAAGAAAAAAAAGGGGGAAAATAATAATTTCAGATATTCCTGGATCTGAATTCAGGTTGTAAAAGGTTATAAGCAAACATTTCAGCAAAAAAATTAATCGCAGAACCACCAAGTTTCTTGCCGAGGGTTGCAGTTACGTCACATTTCAGTCAGCGATCATGCAAACATGCAACAGCCAACTCTGCCTGTAAAACGCTTTTTTCAGCAACAAGAGCATCGAGGCGCTGAAAACAATTTTCCGCATTTACCTAATGTTATTCACCTTCCGCTTCAGGCTATGTATGCTCATATGCAAAACTTTTTCAAATCGTATTATTTAAATGCGTATTTATAATTATTCCTTTAGAGTAAAATTATTAAAAACAGCTAATATTGTTACAACTTTTTTTCTTTTGCCAAAATTTTGTTTGAAACTAATTTGTTTGTTACTTTCTTCTATCTTTACAAGAAGAATGTATTGGATTCATGAAAATTTTCCACTTCCGGTTATCGACGGATTTATATGTTTTAGAAGGTCTTGAACACGATTTGACTGCTTTTAGAAAATGTCTGTCTGTGACTCTGTCTGTCTGTCTGTATGTGGCAAAAAATTTGTGGGCGCTCTGCTCTATCTCAAGAACTAATGCACGGAATTTAATAAAACTTTAGATTCCGTTAGGCCTTGATATAAATTGGTGCTGATTACTTTTTGATGTAAATCGCCGAACAGGTGGCGCTGCTATACTGCATTATTCACGATTTTCAAGATACCAATATCTCTAGAACTAATTCACGTATTTTCATCAAACTTCAGATTCAGCTACACGTTGACATAAGTTGTTGCTTATTAGGTTTTGGTGTAAATCTCTCAACAGGTGGCACTGCTATGCTGCAATTTTCAAGATTTACACGATTTTAGCGATAGTCATATCTCTAGAACTAATTCACGGATTTTCATCAAACTTCAGATTCAGTTAGACGTTCACATACGTTGTTGCTGATTAGGTTTTGGTGTAAATAGCCCTGCAGGTGGCACTGTTATGCTACGCTTTTCAGGATTTACACGATTTTAGCGATAGTCATATCTCAAGAATTAACACATGGTGCTTCATATTCTGTTATTTTTAAATATTTACATGTGTGTGATAGAAGAAATTTTTTGGATTGACATATCCGACTAAATTTGTTTTGTTTTCTCCTCCCTCTTTGTTAAATATGCAGAGAATGGGACAGCATAGAATGCATTCAGGTCAGCCATGGAAAATTTGCCCGGTAAATGACATGACTCTCTGTGACCAACCACTGAAAAGATGTTACCGATTGATATCAACATCGCCTTCTAGAAAATAGACACAAGCACACATTCGTATTAACACGCGCATGCTACACAAATTCGGAAACACCCAAGCACGTGCTTTCATATACTAGTAAATCTACAGATCAGGAGCCTCAACGTCAGCTCTGAAAGTCAATGTTTTTTTATCTCACTTTTCATAATATTTAACATCTTACAATCCGCAAATTAATTTGTTTTTAAGTTACTACATATATATTTATACGCTTTTAAAATAATTTGAAGGTTTCAGAAATTAGAAACGTTTAATTAAACACGGTTTATGCAATAATATTCTGACATTCTTATGAACTTCTTATTCTATGTTTTAGATTAAAAAAACACATTTCTTCAGATAATTCCCCCCTGAACCCCCCCCCCCTAATCTTAACAAATTTATATTCGTGATTTACTATTGATTCTGTGAATGATTCTAGTATATCTTGGATTTCGTTCTACACAGTGGTTTTATTAGAATAAGCAAACATTTCGAAAATAATTTCATGTTATCCTAATGCCTAAATAGCAATATTTACTTACCTGCCAACCACGAAACACTCGCATCTGATAAATAGGTTGAATAATATCTCGTGTACAAAAGCAACTTATGGAAATGTAAACTGAATCTTTTCACTTATATCTATTTCAGAAATCTAGTGCTATTGCAACTTTTGTTTCGGAAAACAGTTTTGATGGTCATTCTATAACATTTCTTTTACCTAAGTACATCCTGATCTAACTCGATGGCAATAGCATACTAAAATCTCCCCAAAATAGGCTTCTTACAATCCGCAAATTAATTTTTTTAAATTACTACATATATATTTATACGCTTTTAAAATAATTTGAAGGTTTCAGAAATTAGAAACGTTTAATTAAACACGGTTTATGCAATAATATTCTGACATTCTTATGAACTTCTTATTCTATGTTTTAGATTAAAAAAACACATTTCTTCAGATAATTCCCCCCTGAACCCCCCCCCCTAATCTTAACAAATTTATATTCGTGATTTACTATTGATTCTGTGAATGATTCTAGTATATCTTGGATTTCGTTCTACACAGTGGTTTTATTAGAATAAGCAAACATTTCGAAAATAATTTCATGTTATCCTAATGCCTAAATAGCAATATTTACTTACCTGCCAACCACGAAACACTCGCATCTGATAAATAGGTTGAATAATATCTCGTGTACAAAAGCAACTTATGGAAATGTAAACTGAATCTTTTCACTTATATCTATTTCAGAAATCTAGTGCTATTGCAACTTTTGTTTCGGAAAACAGTTTTGATGGTCATTCTATAACATTTCTTTTACCTAAGTACATCCTGATCTAACTCGATGGCAATAGCATACTAAAATCTCCCCAAAATAGGCTTCTTACAATCCGCAAATTAATTTTTTTAAATTACTACATATATATTTATACGCTTTTAAAATAATTTGAAGGTTTCAGAAATTAGAAACGTTTAATTAAACACGGTTTATGCAATAATATTCTGACATTCTTATGAACTTCTTATTCTATGTTTTAGATTAAAAAAACACATTTCTTCAGATAATTCCCCCCTGAACCCCCCCCCCCCTTAATCTTAACAAATTTATATTCGTGATTTACTTTTGATTCTGTGAATGATTCTAGTATATCTTGGATTTCGTTCTACACAGTGGTTTTATTAGAATAAGCAAACATTTCGAAAATAATTTCATGTTATCCTAATGCCTAAATAGCAATATTTACTTACCTGCCAACCACGAAACACTCGCATCTGATAAATAGGTTGAATAATATCTCGTGTACAAAAGCAACTTATGGAAATGTAAACTGAATCTTTTCACTTATATCTATTTCAGAAATCTAGTGCTATTGCAACTTTTGTTTCGGAAAACAGTTTTGATGGTCATTCTATAACATTTCTTTTACCTAAGTACATCCTGATCTAACTCGATGGCAATAGCATACTAAAATCTCCCCAAAATAGGCTTCTTACAATCCGCAAATTAATTTTTTTAAATTACTACATATATATTTATACGCTTTTAAAATAATTTGAAGGTTTCAGAAATTAGAAACGTTTAATTAAACACGGTTTATGCAATAATATTCTGACATTCTTATGAACTTCTTATTCTATGTTTTAGATTAAAAAAACACATTTCTTCAGATAATTCCCCCCTGAACCCCCCCCCCTAATCTTAACAAATTTATATTCGTGATTTACTATTGATTCTGTGAATGATTCTAGTATATCTTGGATTTCGTTCTACACAGTGGTTTTATTAGAATAAGCAAACATTTCGAAAATAATTTCATGTTATCCTAATGCCTAAATAGCAATATTTACTTACCTGCCAACCACGAAACACTCGCATCTGATAAATAGGTTGAATAATATCTCGTGTACAAAAGCAACTTATGGAAATGTAAACTGAATCTTTTCACTTATATCCATTTCAGAAATCTAGTGCTATTGCAACTTTTGTTTCGGAAAACAGTTTTGATGGTCATTCTATAATATTTCTTTTACCTAAGTACATCCTGATCTAACTCGATGGCAATAGCATACTAAAATCTCCCCAAAATAGGCTTCTTACAATCCGCAAATTAATTTTTTTAAATTACTACATATATATTTATACGCTTTTAAAATAATTTGAAGGTTTCAGAAATTAGAAACGTTTAATTAAACACGGTTTATGCAATAATATTCTGACATTCTTATGAACTTCTTATTCTATGTTTTAGATTAAAAAAACACATTTCTTCAGATAATTCCCCCCTGACCCCCCCCCCCCCCCTAATCTTAACAAATTTATATTCGTGATTTACTATTGATTCTGTGAATGATTCTAGTATATCTTGGATTTCGTTCTACACAGTGGTTTTATTAGAATAAGCAAACATTTCGAAAAAAATTTCATGTTATCCTAATGCCTAAATAGCAATATTTACTTACCTGCCAACCACGAAACACTCGCATCTGATAAATAGGTTGAATAATATCTCGTGTACAAAAGCAACTTATGGAAATGTAAACTGAATCTTTTCACTTATATCTATTTCAGAAATCTAGTGCTATTGCAACTTTTGTTTCGGAAAACAGTTTTGATGGTCATTCTATAATATTTCTTTTACCTAAGTACATCCTGATCTAATTCGATGGCAATAGCATACTAAAATCTCCCCAAAATAGGCTTATTTAGAAACTTTTAAACTTATTGGGTAATCATTCATAATCGTGCCCACTGCCAATTCACTAAATAGCAACCGTGGTTTGGCGCTATAAAGTATTTTTTGTGATAACTTTGTATGATCTCAGTTTCCAGTAATAGTGCTATTTCAGGCTGTATGGATGCTTTTTACTAAGCTAATTTCTTTAGATTAACCATCTCGTTGTTCGAGATATTATATCCTATTTTAAAAGTAATACTAATTTTGAACCACGAAAAATCCATATCTCTTCCAGAAAATGAATATCTCATGTAAAAATGTTTCGGTTATCATTCTATAGTAGTTAAAAGGTAACTTGTTTCAAAATAAATTCTCATTTATTTCAATAAAATATTAAAATCACTCAAAACTATTTTATTTTGCGAATAAAATATTGTAGCAAAATAGTTTGAGTTATTTGAATTTTATTATTCTGATATTCTTTAAAATGTAGTTGCTAGGTTACGATTAAATTAAAGAGGAAAATAAAAATAAATACATTTTAAAATTTGCAAAAAATGATAGAATAAAATGTATTATATTATTAGAACAGATGTATAAAATTGCACCAAACATTGTACACCTAATTTAAAAAATCTGACGAATGTATTAACAAAATTTCAAATTAATTTGAATAATTTAAGAACTGACTTGATAAATTTTAGCCTTCATAACTTACACATTAAATACATAAATCAAATGCGCCATTTTATTTCAATGGATGAAAATTTTCAAAATCGTCTGAATTCCCACAGGAAAGCATTATGACCTAAAAAGAAATGTTTTATATTTTCCGAACGAATGAACCAAACGTAACTAAAAACTATACAGCTAATTCTGGGTACCTCACCAACATACCTACAAAAAATCAAACTAATCGGATCATTTTTGCGGCAGTTATCGCGGAACAGACAGACAGACAGGCAGACAGACAGACAGACAAACAGACAGACAGACAGAAACCAAAAACTTTTCGGGTCTCCACAGTAAGCCTCAACTGACGTTTCGGCAATTATACGCACATAGAAGTTTCCACCATTTTTACTTTCTTCTATCTTTACAAGGAGGAAGTATCGGATTCGTGAAAAACATCGACTTCCAGTTTTCGGCGGATTTATGCATTTTAGAGGGTCCTGAAAACGATTTGACTGTTTTCAGAAAATGTCTACCTGTGAGTCTGTGACTCTGTCTGTCTTAATGTGACAAAAGTTTTGTGGGCGCTCTATCTCAAGAACTAACGCACGGAATTTAATAAAACTTTATATTCAGTTAGTCCCTGATATAAGTTGGTGCTGATTATATTTTGGTGTAAATCCCTCAACAGGTGGCGCTGCTATGCTACAGTTTTCAAGATTTTCATGATAGCTGTATCTCATGAACTAATGCACATAATTTAATCAAACTTCAGATTCTGTTAGACCTTGACATAAATAGACTATAGTTACGTTTTGGTGTAAACAGCCCAACAGGTGACGCTGCTATACTACGTTTTCATGATTTTCACAATAACTATATCTCAAGAACTAATGCACAGAATTTCATTAAACTTCAGATTCTGTTAGACCTTGACATAAATAAAAGCTGGTTACGTTTTGGTGTAAACAGCCCAACAGGTGGCGCTGCTATTCTACTTTTTTCGTGATTTTTACGATAGCTATATCTCAAGAACTAAATGTACAGAATTCATCAAACTTCAGATTCAGTTAGACGTTGACATAAGTTCTTGTTAATTAGGTTTTGATGTAAGTCTCCCAAGAGATGGCACTGCTATGCTGATTTTTTCTGGATTTACACGATTTTAGCGACAGTCATATCTCAAGAACTAATGTCTGGAATTTAATAAAACTTTAGATTCAGTTTGACATAAATTGGTGCTGATTCGTTTTTTGGTGTATGTGAAACTTGTATGAGATAAAAGAAAGTTTTGGGATTGTCATATCCAACTAGTTTTTTTTTTCTTTTTTTTATATAATTTATCATTTTTGGATCATCTATTAATTATTTCACACGAGTGGGGGAGCGCAAAGTGTGTCTCAGTGTGACAGGGGAAGAAGGGGTGGATTACCGCATTCTGACGTCACATCTAAAATATGAAAACAATCAGGTACGCGTTATCTATAAGTTGCATAAAAAGTTGTTTAAAATATGTTTTTTTTTCATGTAGTGTTACGAGTGCCAAAGTTTCTTTTGGAAAGAGGTTTGTTCAGAATAGAATGCGCGCCGAAAAGGAGTATTTTTATCTAAACCGAAAAGGAAAGTTACAGATGCAGTATAAAACTGGCATCCAGCTGCCAGTACGCTGCCGTGCAAGCAGTAATAAGCTACCGCGCATGCGCGGTAGCGTATTACTGCTTGCACGGCAGCGTATTACTGCTTATTTTACTGTTTAATACTGTTAATTTTACGGTATAATACTGGCAGCTGGATGCCAGTTTTATACTGCAAAATCAACAATTATTTTTTGCAGTGTATGATAATCCCAGACAACGAAATATTCTTATATTCACTCATACTCGAATGTTAACAAACCTATTGGAGGTATCGATTCGAAACTCACAGTATGTACGTAGTTCTTTTTTATTGTTTTCGAAAATGCAAATTTTGTGAATATCGAGCGGTAACATTTTTAATTTTGTAACATTTTTAATTTTTAAAAAGCTGGTCCGCTTTCAATCAAATGATCCAGACATTTGCGGGGGTGATATTGAATTTACTTCCGCTTCCAGGTCCGTCTCTCTATTTAATTTCCGAAAGACGAAAAGGTTACCAGAGTAAGAGAACAAGTTCATTATGCGCCAAACTAATGCTCGCCGATATGTGATGTGAAGCTGCAACAATAAAATATTTTAAACACTAAAAAAATAAGAAAAATTAAGAGTAATATTTATCTTTTTAAGTACAGTTAAATCAATTAATACCTTAGCATGAAATTATAATTTTACGTTTAAAAATCCTGAATAGATAGTGTATTTTTTAGGGTTTCGTTCATCTCACGAAACCCTATTACTCCCTCTCCGCTGTCTGTCCGTCACAGAGCCATTCTCAGAAACTATATAACTTACAGTGTTGAAACTATGTGTTTATATAGCTGAATACCAGCTATGAAACTCAAAATATTAAAATTTGAAAAAATCGTATTATTTTAATAAATTGAGATAAAAAACAAAAATTCTAACAGCCTTTTCCTATTAAATTTAAACATTTTTCGTTAGAGCAGTTGCCAAAAATTAAAAATCCACAATGAAATTCTTTCTACAATAATTAATTTTCTATTGAACGATTTCCACGTGAAAAATGAAAACGAAATAAAATGTTTCACCAATTGAAAAAAAAGATTAATATGAAATAAAATTGATTGACGTCTTAGTGGTAATAAAACGGAAATTTTATAAGATTTCTCAATAATACAAGGAGTATGAGTATGTGTATGTACACAAAGCAGATTGATATCACGTCATTGGAGAATTAAAAAGAAAATCTGACATCATGTTGGAAGTTTAACGAATTTTTCAAATGTTTAAGAATAATACAAAGCGCGTATCAACATGAGTAATAGAGAATAGTAAATATATGAGTTGGAGAAACATATTGAATAGTGATAAAAATCCTATTATGGAAATATTCGCATATTTTAACATTTTGAAAGTGTACAACATGGTTTAATTTTGAAATTATTTTTTTAAATATCGCATTTAGTCCGCGTGACAGATATTATTATGACAGAATATAATAGTAGGCGAAGCCCGCTATCGGGCTGGTTTAGATATTCGAAAAAACTAAAAAATAGACCGGTAAATGTTTACTTTATAAAAAGCATGTCTTTTTTTTTTTTTTTTCTTTTTTTTTTTTTTTTTGTTGCTATATGAATTTTTTGGATTTATTAAAGAAAGGATAAAGTGTTTTGAAAGGAATATTAAACGAAACCCTTTGAGCGATCTTCGATCACACTGACCCGCTTGTTTTTTTTTTCTGTTGCCACATTCTGAAAAAGAAACAAAGAAACAAAATATATATATTTTTTTTACATAAATTTATTAGTTTGCGCTTTCTACCAAGTAGAAATCAAAGCCGTGAATTTCTCGTAATCGATGATCCACGCTAAAATAACATATTGCAACGAAATGTTTTTGGAACAACATGAATTGAGACCATGAAATCGGGCGTTATTTTTAAGATAAAAAATGAATGCTTATAAAAGAGTATTTTTTCTTAAAGTGTTTTTACTTTTACGCTTATTTTTTTCTCTATTTTTCCACCAGGCATTAATAAAAGAGAAACCGACGAAGAATTCGAGGAGCACACCTTGCAATATCATGGACATCGCGCATCCCAATATTCTCATTATGAGCGACAGACGAGACGCAGGTTCCGAAACCGAGGACATGCAAGTCACAGGCGGCGCTCACGTACCAAAGAGGTATCTAAACTTATTTAACGATTGTTACTAAGAGCCCACACTAGTCACGGGAAGACACTTGCAAGCTAATGTTGAACCTATGGGAGCGTTCTTTTCCAATACTTCTTTTTTAAGAGAACACTTTCACTACTGAAAAAAAAAAAAAAAAAACTTCAACCAAAAGCAAAAGAGTAACTAGCCGTTGGGGGCCACCGTAATACTTACCCATCATGGATATGCATAATATAAAATATTAAAATAAAAAATGTGTAAACTACTTATAAAATGCATTGCAATTCCAATAAAATCCTGTCTTGATCACGTCATAAACTTTAAAGGCTCGATTACTGAATTGCTTAAAAGAAACATCCTTATAACTCCAAAAACAATAATCCTATTAATTAGCGGTTTATTGCATCTGATTAAGTGTCTCATTTCCAATTGAAATATATCTTTGAATTGAAATTTGGTTGAAATACAGGGTCATGAAAAATCGAAGAGTGTGAAAAATAGAATTACAAATATCTCGGCAACTCATTATCCGATTGACTTCATGCTTTATGCAAAATTTATGTTTTTTTATTGTCTTTTGTATTCAATCCTTAAAATAAACAATTTCGAAAAATTTTATATACCTTTTATCAGAACGAATATTTCGAGAGTCCGAAAAAAATAGTTCCAGATAATCGAGGTTACTGAAATTCAATAAGCTTCTTCCCATTATTACATACTAAGTACACACCGAATTTCCCGTCTCTATCTCAATTTTTTTCGGGAGATAGAGCGTTTACAGACACACAGACGGACGGCAAATTTTTTTTTTCCTAAAAATATGTTTTTCGGAATCTCCAGTGTCTGAAACGTGTAAATCTGTCAAATTTTTTTTTTCGATTTTCAAAACGATTACAAGACTTACCCTATACTACGTATGATGGGTAAGTAAAAAGGACTCTTTGTAAAGATCGACCTCATCTATCCAATGTAAATAATAATAATAATAATAAATATAGAAATGCAAACGAGATGTTTTTAAAGAACGCTCCCACAGGTTTAACATTAGCTTACAAGTATATTTGTATGACTAAAGTAGCCACTTAACGAATTCACCTTCATATTTTGCTGAAAATCTCATCATGTTATCAATTTTCTATTGGGGTATCTTCAGCTCATCACCTGTTGGCCACGACTGGCCCGACGAAGCTCCATTAAAGTCAAAAAAACATTCTTAATAACATCATAAAAAAATAGGAAATGCGCTAGACCAGCGTTTCTTAAACTGTGGTCTGCGGACCCCTGGGGGTCCGTGAGCTTACAACCGGGGGTTCTCAAGACCAACGTTGAATTGAATTTTTTTTTCTTCGGGAGAAATTTCTGTAGCTCCGGAGGAGGATCTGTAAGACTAGAACTTCTAGTCTAGATCACTAATAAGCATATAACTCTAAATGCTTTGGGGGAGATTTTTCAATGCTCCGGACCGGAGATGGGATATGTGTGAAAATATTAAGAACTGATTGATTAAACATGTAAATTATCAGTCCTTATTACGCATTGCAGCTAGATGGGCGTTTTCTTCCCTTATGAATTATGTGACAATTTTTTGTTTTGCAAATCCCTTCCAACTTATACAACAAGTGCAGCGCTATTCACATGTTTAAACAGTCTCATACAAGAAAATTATGAAGAATAACTGTAGAACTCAACGACATGTTCAATCAGTCTTACTTAAACAGTGAACCAGACGCTGCACATCCAGTAGCAAAAGAAAAGCAGCATACTCATACTTCTCATAGCAAATAGTATTATGTATATTTTAATTGTCTTAAAATATAAATTATAATTATTTTTCTTGCATATATTGCTATTATTATTTTACTTGTATTAATGTAGCTGATTTTTCTAACACCGCTAACTTATAGAATATGTATAATCAAAGATAAATAAGGTGTATACGTTTAAATAATTTATCTTATATTAAGAAAAATATTGTTGGGGGTCTCCGAAATTCATATCACATCAAAGGGGGGTCCGCGATATCATAAAGTTTAAGAAACACTGCGCTAGACCTTTCGGAAAAACTTTGTATTTCTTCATCAAGCGCAAAGAACACGTGTTACAGTTTTTATGGTGTTATCAGGGCAACACTAGATACCGGGCTTGCTCATTCATTCTCATAACGTCACAAATAGTGGATGGCCGCCACCAGCGATTGGTTCAAAGTGGCGCGCCCATCGTTTTGTGCCAATCGCTGTATGTCTTCGATTGCGGCCAGCCACAGCCACCAATTTGTGACGTCATGATAATGAATGAGCAAGCCGGGTATCTAGTGTAGTCCTGGTGTTATTAAGAAGTTATTATTTTTTTTAGGGTTTCGTTCATCTCACGAAACCCTATTACCACCGCTCCGTTGTCTGTCCGTCACAGAGCCATTCTCAAAAAGTGTGTAACTTACAGAGTTGAAACTTAGTGTATAAATCTGAATAGCAGCTGTGAAGAGCTCAAAATATTAAAATTTGAAAAATTCGTATTATTTTAATAAATAGAGATAAAAAACCAAAATTCTAACAGCCTTTTCCTATTAAATTGAAAAATGTTTCGTTATAGCAGATGTCAAAGATTTAAAATCCACAATGAAATTCCTTCTACAATAATTAATTTTCTATCAGACGATTTTCACGTGAAAAATGAAAATGAAATAAACAGTTTCCCCAATTGAAAAAAATATAAATATGAAATAAAATTGATTGACGTCATAGTAATAAAACGGAAAATGTCTAAGATTTCTCAATAATACACGGAGTATGAGTATGTGTAAGTGGACAAAGCAGATTAATATCACGTCATTAGAGAATTAAAAAGAAAATCTGACGTCATATAGGAAGTTTAACTAATTTTTCAAATGTTTGAGAATAATACAAAGCGAATATCAATATAAATAATAGAGAATATTAAATATATGAGTTAAAGAAACATATTGAATCGTGATAAAAATCCGATTATGGAAATATTCGCATATTTTAACATTTTGAAGGTGTACAAGTTGTTTAATTTTGAAATTATTTTTTTAAATATTGCATTTAGTCCGTATGACGGATATTATTATGACAGAATATAATAGCGGGCTTGGACCGCTATCCGGCTGGTATAGATATTGGAAAAAAGGAAAAAATAGACCGGTAAATTTTTACTTTATAAAAAACATGACTTTTTTTTTGTTGTTGTTGTTGCTAAATGAAATTTGTTTGAATTTATTAAAGAAAGGATAAAGTGCTTTGAAAGGAATATTAAATGAAACCATCTGAGCGATCTTTGATCACACTTACCCACTTGTTTTTTATTGTATCACACCAATAATTCAATATCTTAATGTGAAAACTACAATAGTAGCCTGCTGTGTCACTTTCGAATATTATTAAACAAACATGTTATATTCTTACCATGCTTATCACACTCGCTGAATATTTAGTAAAATAATAGTTTTCCTCAATGCAAACACAAATGCGGGTCTTTCATTTAATGGCGATGGGAATTTGCTCTTTTTGAGCCACAAAAACTAGAATTTTGCGAGAAGGATATGACTTTCTGTGAATATTTTAGATGATACATGTATGATTTCGCATTTATCAATATAGTACTATGATAAATTCGGGATTATTGGCGTTTTTTGCTCTCTTATATTTTATCTTGAAGAATTATTATTATTATCAACACCGATATTACTGCTATTAGTATTACTAGTAAATGAAATAATTTTGTAGAGTTGTTGATGATAAACTTAAATATTAAGTCCAAAAATAAAAAATAAAATGTTTTTTTTATAAATCAAGAAGTAAATGTAACCAATTCAAGTCCGCAGCACTTACGTAGATATTGCCCCTGGTGTTCTAACACAAGCATGTATATTAGGGGGGGGGGGGGGGGGTCAAAAGAAAACGGGACAATTATTTGGTTTGTTTTTGTATGAGAGTGGTGAAACTTTGTGTAGAAGTACAACGAGAAGTAAGGAAGGCAACTCCTACTGCGAAAATAGACTTGTCCTAGGTAGTCACGCAGAAGTACCGTCTGGTTGGCAATCGGTTGTTGTTATTTACCTGTATCTGCGGAGTGATTGCGAGTGAAAAACACCAACGGAATGTTATTCTTATTTATTAGCAGAAGGACTTGGATTTTGCGAAGTGCATTGGCGAATGAAGGCAGTGTATGGAGAACATGCGCTGTCATTGACTCGTATGCAGGACGGACACAAGCATTTCCGCGGGGGAATATGTTGAAGTTTCAGTGGACAGTGTTGAAATACCAACCATATAACCCGGATCTTTCGCCTTATCACTTTCCCATCTTTGGTCCACTGAAAAAGGCATTGAAGAGTCTCCGTTATTACTTGGACAGCGAAGTCATTTACAATGTTCGAAACTGGTTCCGATTTCAGTAAAAGGGTTGATATGAGCAAGGTATTCACCACTTGGTGAAACAGTCGAACAAGTGTTCGTGTAGCCTTGGAGATCATGTTTGAAATAAACTATGTCATTTCATTCCGTGGCTCCTGTTCCGTTTTCATTTGATCCACCCTAATACATGTCGAGAGTTGCTTTTAAAATAGCTGTATTTAAACAAATCTTCTTACGCTTGTTATGATTATGCTGTTTTCGTGTTTTTTTGGTAGCGCTCTCTGTTACATCTTTTTTATGTATAACATAGCCCCATCAGATAAAAATCGATGACCCTTCCTTATATTGCGCATGGCAAGAGATGGCAAAAACCACGATGTAACCCAGGACCTCATAAAAGCAAGAAAGATTGATGATCTAAAAATAAAGGCTTATTTATTTAACCCCTTCAAAAGCGGTGGTGTATTATTTATACCATTTAATTTTAATCAAAATTTGTGCCAGAATTTTTGAATAAATATTTATTTCCGCAGCTTTGATGAAAAAGTTTCTAAAACTGCAGTTCCGTATTTTTAAATAAAAATTTTCGAAAATTCTAGTATGCATTCAACATTACAGAAATATAATTACTCGCTCCTGAAAGGGTTAGTTGTCATTTTATACACATATTTCAAGCTTTTAAATAAAATTAAGAAGGGAAAATGTATACTTAACTTACTATTATGTATCTCTGTAAAATCACAATATTTAACTGTTAAAAAAAATTATTTCTGTAAATGTAAAAGTATTATACAGTTGAAAAACTGTAAATTCGTTAAAAAATTACAAATATTCTCTGAAAAAAAAAATCTGGCTTCTTGGCTGGCAATTTTTTCCGTAATTTTCACAGATTTATTTATTTATTTATCTATTTATTTTTACAGTATACGTATGCAGTTACGGATTTGTTCGGAAAATAATTCCGTTTTTTATTTGTTTAATTTTCTTTCTTTCTTTTTTTTTTTTTTTTTTTTTTTTAAATTCACGAGTGCCATTAGCTCTTTTGTACATTCTCCTATCTATAATAGAAGAAAGTATGCAATCGAGATTTTTTCGACTTCAGATTTTTGACGGATTTACACGTTTGAGCGGTCAGTGATACCGAAAAACATGTTTTTAGAAATTGTCCGTCTGTCCGTGTCCGTGCGTCATTGTATCATCGAAAATGTATGAAGTTGCCATTATTAGTTATGCGAGATACGCATAGAACTGAATCAAATTTCATATATATGTTTTTGGCTTTGGCTAGTATGTCCCAGTTAAATTTGAGGATATTCCATCGGAAGGCGGCGCTGTGATAGCAATTTTTGTGCCATTTTCATTATTGCATCATTGGATAGTATATGAAGTTATGCATAGAATTGTACCAAATTTCATATATATGTTTTTGACTATGGCCAGCAAGTTATAGTCCCAGTTGAATTTGGGAATTTACCGCAAGAAGGGCGCGCTATGATAGCGATTTTTGTGCGATTTTCTCGATTTTTCGTAGTTGTATTGTACATCGGTTGCTCGAGCAGCGAAGGGTGCTTCACATCCAGGTAACCAGGTGATTTTTAAGCAGCTGACGTACAACAGAATGACGATAAATATTGATTTTATTGGCGATGCGACAGCAAATTTTGAAGCATTAACATGTATGAGATAGAAGAAAGTTTTGGGATTGGCACATCCGAATAGTTTAACTAATTAATCGCTGAAGTTTCCCGTTATTCATCTTATTCAAAATTTAAAGCAAGAAATTACATATGACACAAAATATCTAAACCATACACTGTAAGAAAATTTTTGTCAAATTAACGGGAAAAAACTGTCAATTTTGGAGCCAGTTTAAAACCGTTTAATTTACAGGAAATATCTGTAATTTTTTACGTGAAGTGACTGTTTTTTTAACAGTTTCATACTGTTATATTTACAGAGATAAACTGTTAATTTAACAAAAATATTTTGTGGTTTTTACAGAAAAAACCTGTAAATTTTACAAGAAAAATCTGTAAATTTTACGAAAAAAATCTGTAAATTTTAACAAATTTCCTGTGTTTTTAACAGTTAAATGCTGTTATATTTACTGCAATAAACTGTTATTTTAACAGAAATATTCTGTGATTTTTACAGAGAAAACCTGTAAATTTTACGAGAAATATCAGTTTTTTTAACAGTTAAATGCCGTTGCATTTACAGAGATAGACTGTTATTTTAACAGATATATTCTGTGATTTTTACAGAGAAAGCTTGTAAATTTTACGAGAAATATCTGTAATTTGTAACAAACTTTCTGTTTTTTTTTTTAACAGTTAAATGCTGTTGCATTTACAGAGATAAACTGTTATTTTAACAGAAATATTTTGTGATTTTTACAGATAAAATATGTAAATCTTACGAGAAAAATCTGTATTCTTTGCAGAAATCCCCTGTATTTTAAGACAAATACAGGACGCTCTAAAATGATTGAAACATGCTTTAATATTTTATCTGTGGGAGATTCGTAGGCAATGTAATTTACAAAATTGTTCAAAATAAGTTAGAATACAAAATTATTTTGATGAAATAGTTTTGGCATTAATTTCAAAAAGTTACACTTGAAATTTTTATCTGATGCCTGGGTCTTACAAGTTATATTTAGGAAAGTATTATCCCTGTTCTGACAAGTACAACAGTCAAAATTGCATTATTCTATGACCAAAACACACAGAGTTACACTTTAGAGTTTATGAAATTTCAGAAGTTTCTGCTTCTAAACACAGACAAATGATTTTTAGTGTTAGAAAACTCATATTCATATAATTCCAACTTAGTGTACTTTGATTACAGAAGAATGGAATTATTACTGCTGTACCCGTCAGAGCAAGGAGAAAGTATTTCTAAATATAACTTACATGAACCAGGAGCCCTATAAAAATTTAAAGAGTAACTTTTTCAGAACTAATTCATCAATATAATCACAATTCCTACTTTATTTTGAACACTTTTGCAATTTACTTTGCATACATATCTCCAACAGGTAAAAATTAAAGCATGTTTCAATCTTTTTGGGACATCCTGTATGCTTATTTATAAACAAATGTTCTAACTTTGGCATAAAAATGTGAACGTTTTGCTAAAAAAATAATTTGGTGAAAACTGCAATATATTTAAAAGCAACATTTGTGAATTTATCCTTAAGGTTGGTGAGGCACCCCATTCTAGTAAATAAAATACAAAAAATTTTCAAAATATAGCAAGTATATCTTTTTACATACTCACATCGACAATTTTTGATAAAATATTCAACACACTCGTACCAGTCTTTTAATTTGAGTAACACTATTTCCAAATAATAATTCTGCAACTTAATAAAGCAGAAATTACTACTTGAAATAGTGGTATGAAAATTCCAAGGACATTGAGGAGCACACTCTTATTCCAAAATGAGAATTCTTGTTTCCTGACGAGAGAGCATAATTTAAAAAAAGAGAATTCTCATTTCCTGATGTAAATGCAAATGTGTGAAAATCACTTTATAGATTTCTTGGAAGTTAGTTTTTGTATTTTAGCTATAGCCTGTAAATGAAAATAAGAATAGCTACAGAATATATATATCAGGGGTGACTGTGGGTTCATGAAAAAATACCTGAAATTTTAGCGAGAAAACGTTTTTGTATGGAGAGAAGGAGGGGGTAATATAAAATTTATTACATGGAGGTCAAATTAATTTTAATTATGTTTAGAAATCATATGAAATTTATATTTTAGTCTTATTGTATGAATTTAACTATCAGAAAAAACAGAATTTCGGTACTGTAAATGAAAAAAAAAAAAAAAAAAAAAACTAATTCGGGTATATAACCCACAATCACCCCCGATATATATATGTAAAAAATCATTAAAAAAAAAAACTTAGATAATCAAAATTTTCCCAACTGGAAGAAGATTAAACATTAAAAAATCTCGACCTATATTATTTGAGTTTTTAGCTGATGTTCCTACTATATACTATAGTCATAGCTGCCATCTAAGGAATTTTTGACACCAGTAATTTTGAAGAGTAAACTTTACCTTATTTAATTGTAGAAATCTGTGATTACATAAAATGAAGATTACTCTTCAGAATTACTGGTGCTAAAAACTAGGTAGGAGTTGGCAGTTATCACTACGAAAAAACACTATGCATGAAAATTAAATTTTAATTTTATTTATTTTTAAACTAAAGCTACATTTAATATAATCATGTTTTATAATTTTGAAATACATAAAAACAAACAAATTAAACTACGACATTTATTATCAAATAAATAAAATACATAAAAATCATCTATAATTTCACAATCTGAAATGTTATTATACAAATTAAGACGTCTCAAATATATGCATTATTTTTCCTTCACATCTGGATTCATCTTCAAACATTGGTTGAGATTTATTCCAAAAAAAGTATCTGTAAAATAAATATATTTCAGTGAATTAAAATAAAATAAAAGATTTTTGTCTTTTTTTACAAATGGATAAAGCAACACATTTTAGCAGAGAAATAGTCATAGTATAGATATCACAATTTACAAATTTCATTTCTGAATGCTTTAAAATCAAAATTCATGAATATAATATACATGAAGATGCCAAAAATATCCAATATTTTTAAAATAGCCAACTTGCTGCTGATTATAAATATTATTTGACTTAATATAAACTAGAAACTGAAACATATTATTAACATGAAAACTTATTCTAAATGCTTTTTTGTTTTTATTATTAAAAAAAAAAACAGCTATAGCAAAATTGAAAATCAACTAATTGAAAACAGAAACAATTTTTTAACAAGTTGAATTTTTACACCCATCAAAACACAGAATATAGGATTCCCTCTAAAGTTTAAAAAAAAAAGTTTCATTTTTCAAACAATAAAATTTTAATGTAAGTTTGTGTGTTCTTTCATTCCCTAACTTACTGCACACTTTAAACTGAACTAAACCAAAACCAGAAAAGATTCTTTCTAGTGAAGGTGTTGAAGTAAAAACATTTAAAATTTCAGCTTCAAACATAAATCTTAGAATTTTTGGGGGGGGGGGGGTTGGGGGGTAAAAAGAAATTGTCAGAAACAGAAACAAAGGCTCTTTGCCTACAAAATGGCAAAATTTATTACAGTTGAAAACTTTATTTACACTTATTTCACATGAAAAAATATTTTTTTTTTAAGTCATTCTTAATGAAATTTGAAAATTAATAATAGCCATATAAAAACATCGAAAATATCAAACATGATATTTTGAAAATAAATATCAGATAAAATATATATTTAAATGCTTAAGTGATAAAAGTAGAACACAAAAAGGCTTATAAAAACCTTTTAATGTAATAATCGACATGCTTCGAACACACAAACGGGTACCATTATCAAGATCTACAGGATAAACTATTTTCGCAAATAAACTTGAAAAAACATAAATAACAAGATCATATGTGTAATAAAAGCAGGTGCTTAAAAATAGTCAACTGTAAATGTGAAAATTAATATTTCCTTATTGCTTTTTTAAAATTGAGCAAAACCTTGTGTCAGATCTTAGGTACTTCAAAAGATGCTGATTCATTACATATGTTCTTGTTACACATATAGATTTCTATTGATTAATGGATAATAGATGGGAAATAAAGTCTTGATGGATAAATTATTTTACTATTCTTAAAATCAATTTTTAAAGTCTTGATCTGATGTAATTTTGCCAATGCTGTAGATTTTCTGTCATATATGATATCTGCCATATGCTATAGTTCTCAATTGTCATTCTTATATAATATTGCATTGTTCCATCTGCTCTGGTGAACGGGATTTCATAAACACTTGATAGTTGATATGACTCTATCAGGTCTATTTTCTTACAAACTATACTTTTTAATTTTATGGATGTTTTGTAAGTTTTGTGATAAGGCATATAATATTGAATTTGCAAAGTTTATATTTCAATCTTTCAAAGAGGCCAGGGAAATATTGTAAAGCGGATAACTTTGAATTTTGTTTATTGAAGTTTTTTTCTCCATGCTTGTAATAATATAAACTTACCAAATTCATATTTATTGATTTTATTATATGATTCATTTAGTGATTTTATTATATGATTATGTAAATATCAGATAATTTTAATGATAAAATGTATTGATATATACCGCCAAAACCATAAAAGATTCTTTCTTGTGAAGTTGTTGAAGTAGAAATATTTAAAAATTCAGCTTCAAACATAAATTTAAGGTGTGTGTGTGTGTGGGGGGGGGGGGGGTTGCAGAGAGAGAATAAAAGGTCATTGTCAGAAGAAAAGGGTTTTTTTTGTCTACAGATCCAGATCGACAGTCTATTGCAGTTAAAGACTTCATTTACACTTATTTCACATGAAAATATAAAAAAAATAGCATGCATAGTGATATTTTGAAAATAAATATCAGATATTTATTATGACAGAAATCTATTGACATACATCACAAACCCTCTTTAAAACGTTTTTTCAGACTCGGTACACATATCCCTGGAGGTTCATGAAAGACTTATAGGGAACAGGCCATGTACAAAGGAGTGGTTTAGGGTGTCTGCCCTCTATCTCCCTAATTTTTGTTTTCCCCTACAGTAAAACTTCCAACATCTAGAATATTTTTGAATGGTAACAGCATAAGATGCTGGACAGAAGTGGTACATATTAGAACAATAAAGTAAAGCAGGTTGGTACAATATCACAGACTGACACAGAATGTGTGGCATCTGCTGGCTAGGAGGTTGGTAGGTGAAAGTAAGGTATGTAGTCAAAAACCTGATCGATTCCAATAGGGATCAAATCAATTACAGAGAAACTTTGAAGTTAATTAAAAGAAGTCAGCCCTTGTAAGTCCTTGTGGTGCTTTGTCAGATGACAGCTGCCCCCTTCATCATGTGCCTTCAGGACCTTGTGTCCTGTTTTGGTACACCAGGGGATACTTGTACCAAACTTTTTAATCTCAAATGAATTTTATTTAAGAGAATTGACATATTAAGTTGGACATGTTTTTCTCATTATATTTATACACTAACTAGTTTTCTTTTCATGCATAACTAGCAAGTCTAGATCAGGGTTGCAAAAAAGGCTGCTAAAAGTTTTTAAAAGCCACACCGGTGATTTAATTGGTCAAAATTAGCTTGTAATTTTAAACTACAAATTTTTACCCTTCAAGCCGCCGCAAACTAATATATCCATTCACTATGCTGTAGGTTTCACAGGAATATTAGCATTATTTAAAACATTAATTAATGATTTACATGTGATGTAATCTTCCCAACTGGGCAAAAAAGTCCGGGCCAGGATTCGAACATGGATCCCTTGACTGAAGCTACCAATGCTCTACCAACTGAGCAATCCCGGACGAATATGGCTGAACTAATTCACCCAGTTAACCTTAATGGTCATAGCATCTGGTCTGATATCTGAATTAGCATAACAGAATAAAATCACAAGTAATGGGACCTCCAGTCCATTTAATCTAGTGTAATCACATTTCCAGCGTTTACTGGAGGTCCCATTACCTATTATTTATTCTGTTGTGCTGATTCAGATGTCAGACCAGATGCAATGGTCATCAAGGTGAACTGGGTGAAAAAGTTCATCCATATTCGTCCGGGATTGCTCAGTTGGTAGAGCATTGGCAGCTTCAGCCAAGAGATTTCAGGTTCGAATCCTGGCATGGACTTTTTCGCCCAGTTTGAAGGTTACATCTCATGATTTTTTTATCAATTAAGAATAATTGTGTCAAAATTAATCTAATGATTTATAGTTTCAAGGATGATATTCATATACAAAATTAAGTTTTTTATATAATGTTGGAAATATGTTTTTTTAGCATTAAAAAAAAATTATATAGAAAACAGCATTAAACTTTTGCCCTTTTGCTCGGTGGTCAAAGGGTTTTAAATGTGATTTAACTAACTTCAAAGGTTTAAGTTGTTTATTAAGTTTGAATTTAATATTATTTCAAATAATGAAAACATTAAATTTTAATAACATATAACTGAGTTATTTATAGGCAGGGTTGTAAAAGTCAGCTAAATTTAAAAAAAAAGAGTAAAAATTGCTTTGCACCGGACCTTTTAAATTATTTTAGGGTTATTGATGTAGTATTTTGTTTTAGTAACTGTTATTAAGTATTTATTTAGTAACTATTTAACAATATGATTTATTACTTAATTTTAAGGACTTTATTGAAAAGTAATACACTTTTTTCCCCTCTCAGATATTCAAAATCCTACCTAAAATCATTTAGTAAAAAAAATTCAATTTCTCGCTTTTGAAAACAATATTAAGAAAAACATAGCATGAATAACTCTTTTGAATAAGTTTTATTTTGAGCACATCTTTTAACTTTGAGCACTTATTGAGAATAAGTGAACCTAATAAGTGAATAAGGAAAACTTTGCGTAAGTCAAAGTTAGAAATAAGGAAGGAAAAAGAAGCAAATACTAGCAAAGAGGATTTTTTTCTTGGAGTGGAAGATCTGAGATGTCATAGACATTGAACCCTAGATTTTTCCCCACACTATATCTCTGAAAATAGCTAGAAATGATGGGTGACAAATCACAAAATAACACCTTTTTTTATGTATAGAAATAAAAACTGTCCGTTAAAATGCAGTTGAAAATCCCTTTATTTTTACGGGGGAAAATGTGGTTTTCTTTATGAACTTTATGTTTTTTAACACTGCTTTAGTCACATGTATATTTCCACTTGTAAGTGTTGAACCAAGTAGATTCGGAACTTGTGGCTCCCTCTATTTTTCTCCACTGATATTAATTTTTCACACGCGGCAGTTGCTCTCGAACCGGCTAATACATTCAAAACTTACAAGGGCGAAATGGTGGCTTGTAACACAGATATACACATTGTTAAAAACAAAAATTTTGCAGAAAACAATTTTTCCGTAAAATAAACTATTTTTTATTCACGTCGTGTGTCCTAACTAATAGTTTTACCCTACTGTAAAATCAACACTTTTTTTTTTTTAGTTGAATGCATATAACGGTTTATTATTTAAAATCAATCCCTCAATTAAATTATGTATAATATTTGAATCTTGATTACTTTTAATAGTGATTAAGAACATGTTAAACATGTTAAACATAGGATCCCAAATTATTTGACATTCCGTTTATATATTATTTTATACCATATCTTGTCAAAAAGATTATGATAACATGCGGGCCCGATTTTATTTGTAGAATAATTTTCGCCTACATCTTTAAATCTGGGAATCAGAGTTCAATAAAAACATTGTTAATTGTCCGCAATACGAAATTAATATTCATAAACAAAACAAAAATACCGACATACACTGTCATTGATTTGTACTCATTAAACTCTGACTAATGATAATGACGTTTCGTTCAAGTTAATTCATTGAGAGGCTTGGTTTGCTCTAGTGGGCGAATTCGTTTGATGTTTGCCTTCTTTATTTTTTCCTATATCAATTAAATTTATAGAAAAGTAGATCTCTTTATCTTAATGAGTGCGTTGGGTGGTCCTGGCCATCAGAAAAAGATAAAACAGTAAATAAAGTAAATCAAAAATGAATGTGATTTTATGGTTTTCCCGATCTTTTAAATATTTCTGCCATCGCTAAATTTGAATTTTTTATGATAGTATTTTATAGAATGAACTTGCAACCCGCTCCTGCTTCGCAAGGGTGCCATAATGTTTTAAAGATACCTCTAAATACATTTATCTATAACATTCAAACTCAACATCATTTTTAATTTGCACAGATAAAAAAAAATTACAGATTACATTTGATTTTTTTTTTCTATCAAGTATAAAAGTTTTTTCTTTGTATTTTAAATAAAATCAGTAATAGTTTTTTATTTTTTTTTTCGAGGGTTTTTTTTTTTTTTTTTTTTTTTTTAAATCTCTAACTGATATAGCCATTTACCAAAGACCGTTAACCAAACGATAGCAAATATACCGTCACCAAGATAAAAAACATATACTAATGGCAACCTTTTCGCCCAAAATAATGATCAGGGTCGGACTGGGCCGGGGGAAAGGGCGCAAACCTTGGATTTTCAGAGGGCGCAAAAATTTTAACAAACTTAAATCAACCCATGTATAATGCTTGGAAATTTTTCCATAGAAAATTTCTCACGCCTTGCATTCAAAATATTCAAATTTTTAATTGCTTAAAAGCCAACATCGTGAAAAAGTACTCAAGCCGGGACTCGAACCCGGTCATCAGTATAATGGCTTTTAACAAAATATTTGAATATTATAAATGCAAGGCGTGAGAAAATTTCTATAGAAAAATTTCCTAGTATTAAATATAGGTTTATTCAATTATCGATGTTGGATTTTCTTTGGTTTCGTGTTTGCCCCAGGGTTTGTGGCTCACGGAAAATATGCCATCTTGTGCTGCGTTTTTAGCCTTGCCAACATGTTATAGTGAGAAAGGGGCAGGCTGAGTATCGTTCGCAAGTAGTTCAGTTGGTAGAACGTCCGTGCGCTATACTGATGACCCGGGTTCGAGTCACGGCTTGGGTACTTTTTCAGTATGTTGGCTATACATACGCCTACTAAGCAATTAAAAATTTGAACTTAAATCAATTTTACTTACTTGTGTTGTGTCTGACTTGATAAAGTTTAACACATTCGCATAGCACCAAGTAAGAAAAGAACTTAATATTATATTCCTGAGTTTAGATAGACGACTTCGCTATATTCCACGTGCATCCATTAAATCTTCCCAATGCTACACGGTTTTTTAAACTATGTCATATAATATTCAAAAACTCTAGAAAGTTGAATAAAGATTACCTTGCAGTAGATTGACGGTAGACCAGGACTTTCCTACTTTATTCTTTTGTCAATAGATACCTTAGAACAGTCATGGTATAAAAGTGATCACTCCTTACTAATTATACTGCAAATAAGGTATAAAAAATACATAGGTATCAATTTATTGTGAATAATTACTACTATTAAATTCTATTTATAAATTTTGTTTCGGGATTTATCTACGCATATTAAAAAGTGGACGAACGTTGGTTTTTCAAATTGTTACACCTACGTTTGAGTTTCTTGGATTAAGACAGCCTTATCTTAATTCTTCATAGAGTTATGAAAGAAAAAGTATTAGGGATTTATCTAAAAATTTCGGAAAATAAAATTTAAATATTACGAGAAAAAGTACTAAACACTCATTTAGTCAACAGTAAAATTATACAGGAACTTTAAATTTGAACTTGAACTTGTGATAGGTTCAATGGGCTTCCAAGTTGCGAAGCAACTGCACACCCTGGCTTTGAGTAGGTGTATATCAAATCCTGAGAGAGCCATATGAAATGTCTAGCCGTAGTCCAATTGACTACATAAAAATAGGATAGTGTTAAGTATATCTATAAAATAATGAAAATTTACTAGTTAAAGTATAAAAGTAAAATAATAAACTTTCTTTATTTAAAAGTAAATACTACAAAATGTTTCTGGTAAATATCTACATGTTATTTTCTGTAGATTCTTTGAAAACAGAAGATAATCCCTTTAGACTGTAGGAAGGTTTTCTGCAACTCGAAAAGCAATTATTCAAATGAGCTGTACACTTACACACAGTTTGTTTTATACAAAAATTAATGTATGTGATAATTCATAATTTTTAATATGAATTTATTAATAATTTTCATAATTAAAAAATGTGTTTGAATACCAAAAAAAAAAAAAAAAAAAAAAACTTGAATATGTTTGGTTTATTAAGTGTATTTCATTAAAAAAATAATAATAATTCAATTGGATGATTTTTTATAAGTTTGTCAAATGAATTTAACATTAGCATCCTCAAACTTTAAACTCTTTTAGCTCTATGAAAAATTAACATAAAGTATTTAAACTATACCTTTTCGCGGGCTGTCTCGATCCAAGAAATTCAAATATGGTCTCAAAAATAGGTGTTATTAATTTAAAATTCAAAGTTAGTATAATTTTTAATATGTAGACTACTCCTGTAACATACTTAATCCATAGATTTAATTAGTAGACATTATTTCTAATCAATTAGTACCTATAAACTTTTTACTATTAGTTTTAGAAGAATTGGTAGGGGGTGATCACTTTTTTTTTCAGGACTGTAAATTAACACACTTGATATATCCATAGTTGTCCATTAACGCAAAAAAAAATGTTGCTTTACTTTTTTAGCAATTTTAGACATTATTACAAGTTTGACGATATTTATGATTTTTTTAAACCGACATCGTCGTGTGAGATATAACTTGACTAACTCTTCCCTTTTATACAATTCTTTTTTCACTCAAGCAATACAGAATTGTTGGATATCATTGGTCCATTGTTTCCTAGCTTCGATGGCCAACGATTCAGTTTGGCTGCTTCCAATAGCTAATACTGTGTCGTCGGTTTAAAGATATGAGTTCCCATTTGACCAACAGTTATGTTTACTGGCAAAACTACGCTAATAATAATATTAAAATATGCAAATAATTGATCATATTTTAATTAGAAATTTCAACTAATTTGTTGATTTTTTAAGCAAAAATTAATTATGCTTCTAGAATTACCTATTAAAATTGCTTCTAATTTGGTTTCCTTGGTTTCAGAAATGTTTCACCATTTACCATTTGTATTTAAACAAATATCTCTAAAACTATTATGCAAATAAATTTTACTTTTAAGACTACTAAAATGCAAGAATATCAGTGCTAAGAGCTCCAACCTCTGTTTAAAAAATATATATTTATTTGACGTAATATTAATTAGTTATCAAGTCAGTTATGAACATGGTATAGATGCAATTTCTGATATAATTTGACAGCAAATGCTGTTTATTTACTACAGTTTTTTTTTTCTTTAGTAAAGTAGCATCTTTAAATGTGGTCTCTGACGGTGTCTGCCTCATCACACATACAAAATAGAGATCCAGTATGCAAAATTCGTTCAAAAAATATTTATATCGAGAACGAAAATGTACTTTCAGTATAGAAATAGAAATTTTGAAACTAAAACTCATGCTTGAATTTTTCTTTTGAAAAAGTACCACATATTATAGCAGTATTTGAATGTCCAAATATTTGAATAGGAAATAACACTTGCTTGTGAAAATATTACATTTAGAGCATTTGGGATAAGGAGAGGCAGGAGGAGGAAGAGGCATTTTGTGTGCTTAAAAATGACTTTATGCATCCTTAAAATGCTGAAATGTTATCGCACTATAAAAGGGTTTCTACTGAAAAATGACATAAAAATAGCGATTAAATCGTTAAAATAATTAAGTACATTTACTTCTCTCAGCACACTCTTCCCACGATTCGCAAATTTTTTATAATAATTAAAGATCAAAGGAAATTAAGTTTCCATAATTCAAAGAAATCCTCCGGGGATTGTAATCCTGCAAGCGGCAGGATTTTGCTGCCAGTGTTTTATAATTAAACTAGTCGTTGGAGGCCACCGTAATACTTACCCATCATGGATATGCATAATGTAAAATATTAAAACAAAAATGTGTAAACTACTTATAAAATGCATAGCAATTCAAATAAAATCGTGGCTTGATGACGTCATAACTTTATAGGCTCGATTACTGAATTGCTTGAAAGAGGTTTTTCCTTATAACTCCAAAAATAATAATCCTATTAACTAGCGGTTTATTGCATCTGATTAAGCGTCAAATTTCCAATTAAAATATATCTTTGAAGTGAAATTTGGATGAAATACAGGGTCATGAAAAATCGAAGAGTGTGGAAAATAGGATTACAAATATCTCAGCAACTAATTATCCGATCGACTTCATGCTTTATGCAAAATTTATGTTTTTTTATTGTCTTTTATATTCATTTCTTAAAATAAACAATTTCGAAAATTTTTATATACCTTTTATCAGAACGAATATTTCGAGAGTCCGAAAAAAATAGTTCCGGTTAATCGAGGTTATTGAAATGAAATAGGCTTCTTCCCATTATTACATACTAAGTACATACCAAATTGCAAGTGTCTATCTCAATTTTTTCGGGAGATAGAGCGTTTAAAGACACACAGACACACACACAGACACACAGACGGACGGCAAAAAAAATTTCTAAAAATATGTTTTTTGGAATCTCTAGTGTCTGAAACGTGTAAATCCGTCAAAAAAAATTTTTCGATTTTCAAAACGATTACAAGACTTACCCTATACTACGTATGATGGGTAAGTAAAAAACCTACAATAGTTTCTGAATAGTAATCATCACTTTATTTAATGATCCATTTTTCCGTGATTAAATAACACAATTTTTTATTTAAAATAAATACCAGAATTTTCGAATAGTTATTTAATTACGGAAAGGTTGTCATTAAATAAAGCTAACCGAAAATTTTGGTAGGTATTTTGAATGAGAAAAACGTTGGCTGCGGGATCTCAGCTTGCAGAATTGCAAATCAGAAGTGTCATCGAAGTTGTATTCTTCGAAAAGACAGATTATGTTTTCCATTCAACAACAAAATCCACACAAAACGTTTTTGCCTTCTAATATTTATCTCTTTCTTTTATAGTTGTTTTTCGAAAAGCATGGTTTCAATTCAGTGGCGCACCCAGGATTTCGCTTTGGGGGGGGGGGGGGGGGCTAATGCATTTTAGAGGTCTGCACATGCCCGGCTCGGCCCGTATCCGGCAAAATGAAGGTAAACTTTAATACAGGCCGGGTCGCCAAAATTAGACGATTTTTGATAGGTCGTGCCGGGCCGACTGACAAAATAAACGGGCTAACAAAAAAATTTAATGGGGCCGGGTACGGGCCTCGGACCCGTGATGACTTGTAGATTTTTACTTGTTGAAACTTCAGTTGTTTTCATGCATCGTCAGAATCAGAATATTTGAAAGATATACGTTTAACACTCTTTTTTTCGTCTTTGAATAAAAATCAGTTCATCACTGTCACTATCACTACCAATTTAAAAATTAATTTTACGTTTAATCGGCCGATATAAAAATTTAAACAAAGCCGGTAAAATGTGATGATAACGTTCGCGAGAATAAGTATAAATCTGCTTCATGAAGTGCCACTAGTTTAGCAACATCACCAATACAGTAATATAACATGTCAAGCGTAGAGATTGACATCGGATGTTTACATCCTGTCTGAGTCCAAGTTTTATTGTTTTAGTAGACTCAGGCCGAGCCGAGATCAGGTTTAAATTCTTTTATATACAGTCGAGCCGGGTCGGAACTGGACTTAATTGTGCCCAGTTTGTTTTGTCAAAATAGTAATAGAAATAATAAGTTGCTGTTAACGGATTCAGTGAAAATATGCCTTAAGTGATTCTCAAATTCCCAATTTAACAACATAAAACTCTCCGAAACATTTTTTGACTTTCATTTTTAACTGTAAAGGCATACAATTGACAGGTCTGACTTTTGAAGCGATTTGGAATCGAGTACTGTTTTCCATTTTTTGATAAATAAATAACCTATTGAGATATAAGTATTCCTTTCTTGTGACGATAGGTTTTTCTTCTTTACCGTGCTATCGCGTCCGGAAATTTAATTCGAAACGCCAAATGATAGTATTTTCTGAAAGATTTTTTGCATTTATCAGAAAAAGGAAAAGGCTATTCGATTGCATAGTTTCTGAATAAGAACACCTGTCAATTTTATGCATTCCTGAAGAAAATTGATTTCATAAATGTGTCAGAAAATAGCGCCATTCGATTTGAGAAGAGCCTCAATAAATTACGAAGAAATATTTTAAAAAATCTACTTTTTAATACAGCTTAAAAGTTATGATTTTTTAACCCTCTTTTTCTCTTTTATTCTAAACTACATTAATTCTTAGATTGAATCTTTATTTGAAGGCTGAAAAATCGGAGTAATCATTAATGTTGCTATTCTGTTTTTTCTGTCTTATAAACATTTAATAAGTTGAAATATATTGTAAAATTTCTCCAAAAATATGTATGCAATATTCTTTAAAAGAATCTTAATTTTATGTTGAGTAAAATCGAATTTTTTTAAATACAAATTGAGCAGACTGGATAGGCCATGATTTAACTGATTTTTGTTACTTGCCGGGCCAAACTTTTATACTTTTTCAACGGGCAAGATAGATTTCGTTCGGGCCTGGCCTCGAAATTCTGGCCTGTACAGACCTCTAGTGCATTTGCATGACACTCACGAGTCAGTGATCAAGTGACCATCCGCATTTGTGCACTGCAACAGTAGCTGAAATTTACTATAATCACATCTGATATCCATCAGTGATACAAAATTTGTTAATTATTTATGGATATGTGCAGATTTTTTCCTTTATACTTTACAATTACTGAAAAATGTCACAAAAATGCTTTATTTTACGATATAAAGCTGACATATTCTGTAATATAATGTTTTATGTAATGTAATAGTAGGGTAGTCGTTGTAGTGCATCAACGTGATGAAATTACGATGACTGCTCTTGTGCGTCTCTGCTTTATCATCAGTAATTCGATATCGTTTAAATTTGAACATATTCTAAAACTATATTATTTATCATAAATGAACAGAATAAAACATTTTGTGAAAAAAACAGAGGAATATAATTTTATAATAAAATAGTTAGCCTGTTACTATAAATAGAACTTTGATATGAATGACAGAAAATGATATCTATTTATTTATTTTTCAGTATCAACGTTTTTTTGCCGCTGTGTATTTACAGGGGGAAAACTATTCTTCTATTAATTAATTAATATTATGAACATTCAATCCATTTTTAAAACTTTTTTTTTAATTAAAAAAAAAAGAAAAGTGCCCTATTAAACTGATGGCATTGACCTCACGGGGCTATTCACACTGATTGCGTATATTATACCCTTATTTCAAAGAATAATTCTGCATGATATTCCCATTTAGCTAAATTAAGGGGGGGGGGGGATTATCTCCCCAATTCCCACCCTTTATACTTAACCAATGAACTTCCAAATCTAATATCAGAATAAACAGGTATACCAAATTTGCAGCAAATCGGATAATTCTGTATGAAAAATCCATTTATATAAATTAAGGGGGAGGGATTAGTCCCTGTTCCCTCTCCCTTTATACTTAACCAATGAACTCCCAAAACTAATCAGGAAAGTGCCTTATCATAATGAACCTATATTCAAAATTTGAAGCAAATCGTATATTTCTATCAAGAGTTATCGCGTTACGTACATACAGAACCTGTGGGCACATTAGCTCTAAGGCTTTGATCGCTTGTGAGCTAATAAATAAAGAGAAACTACTCAGGGATTTAGCTCACAGGCTATTCACAGTAATTGTATATTATACTCTTATTTCAAAGAATTTGAAATAAACCCTTGAAAAATAAAGAAATTGATAATATATTAACAGGGGGATCATCCCCGTATCCCCTTATAATTAACTAATGAACCCCCAAAACTAATCAGGGAAGCGCCTTATCACAATGAACCTATAAACAAAATTTGAAGCAAAGCGGTTAGTTCTATCAAGAGTTATCGCGTTACGCACATACAGAACTGGCGGCCATTAGCTCTCAGGCTTTGATAGCCTGTGAGCTAAAAACCGTTAACATGACCGTTTACATCTATTGTGAATAGGAAAACAAGTCAATTTTTTAATATGGAGTCTTCTTTGGCTTGGATACAATGGATACAAAAACAGTAAAAAATGCTAAGATGGAATTGCAATAAATCGTTGAGAAATTTCGCTTTAGACAAGTTTTAGTCGAAGCTGGTAAACTGTAAAGGTGTTTCTTTCGATGGGACCATGGAATGTTTGCGATTAAGATAATATTCCGTTATAGACAAGTTTCATTTACACTGATTAAACTGTATTACACTGATTATACGTAAAACTTGTGTAAATAACCCCATACTGTTTAACTTGTGTAAATGAAACTTGTCTATAACGTAATATTGTCTTGATCGCAAAAATTCCATGGTCTCAACAAAAGAAACACATAGAAAGTTTACCTGCTAAAGCAAAAATCTGTATAAAATGGAATTCTTCACCGATTCATTGCAATTTTGTCTTAGCATTTTTTATTTTTGTTTGTGTCCATGATTCAGTAAATTAGTACCTTGTTCGTCTCAGGAGGGAAGGGCAGACCGCGGGATATGCCCTCTCTTGGCTATTAATAAATTTGAAACTTTGCTTACGAATATACTAGTGTAATTATCCTTAGAAAGAAATTAATATGTATGCTTACCATGCTAGTGATGAAGTGTTGGTGAATTATTCTAATCCTAGATGATTTTCTCGAGCTTTGATGATATAAATTCTCCAAATATAAAATTTAAAACTATGGCTATTTTTTTATATGTTGAGTTAAATGTTTTAACACGAATGATGCTTAAAAAAAAGTGCATAATTAAAAGTACTAATAAAATAGATATTCGCCAGCCCCCCCACCACTCACATTTTCTCGAAAATATTACCAATCGTTTATACCTCCTTTGTACCTCATTTGTACTAGAGTAATAAAAGGTTTTTAAGGGGGGGGGGCTGGAGAAACGGCCAGTCCCCCCCACCTTAATGTTTTACAAAACGGATAGTGCCAAACGTTTATACCAACAATCATTTCGTTTGTACCTCATTTGTACTAGGGTAATAAAAAGTTTTTAGTAGGGAGGGGGGGTGGAGAAAAGGCAGCTCCCCAACTCAATGTTTTAAAAAATGGATAGTGCAAATCGTGTATACCCCGTTTGTACCAACAATTTTTTCGTTTGTACCTCATTTGTACTAGAGTAATAAAAGATTTTTAGTGTAGGGCTGCCATTTCTCCAGCCCCTCCCCCCCACTTCAATGTTTTACAAAATGGCTAGGGCCAATCGTTTATACCTCGTTTGTACCAACAATCTTTTCGTTTGCACCTCATTTGTACTTGAGTAATAAAAAGATTTTAGTGTGGGGCTGCCATTTCTCCAGCCCCCCCCCCCCCCACTTCAATGTTTTACAAAATGGATAGGGACAATCGTTTATACCTCGTTTGTACCAGCAATCTTTTCGTTTGCACCTCATTTGTACTAGGTTAATAAAAGGTTTTTATTAGGGGAGGGCTGGAGAAAAGGCAGCTCCCCAACTCAATGTTTTATGAAATGGATAGTGCAAATCGTGTATACCTCGTTTTTTCCTCATTTGTGCTTGTGTAATAAAAAGATTTTAGTGTGGGGGCTGCCATTTCTCCAGCCCCCCCCCCCCCACTTCAATGGATAGGGCCAATCGTTTATACCTCGTTTGTACCAATAATTTTTTCGTTTGCACCTCATTTGTACCAGAGTAATAAAGAGATTTTGGTGTGGGGCTGCCATTTCTCCAGCCCCCCCACCCCACTTCAATGTTTTACAAAATGGCTAGGGCCAATCGTTTATATCTCGTTTGTACCAACAATCTTTTCGTTTGCACCTCATTCGTACTAGAGTAATAAAAAGATTTTAGTGTGGGTCTGCCATTTCTCCAGCCCCCCCCCCCCCCCACTTCAATGTTTTACAAAATGGATAGGGACAATCGTTTATACCAGCAATCTTTTCGTTTGCACCTCATTTGTACTAGAGTAATAAAAAGATTTTAGTGTGGGGCTGCCATTTCTCCACCCCCCCCCCTCACTTCAATGTTTTACAAAATGGATAGTGCCAAACGTTTATACCTCGTTTGTACCCGTTTGTATCAACAATCACTTCGTTTGTACCTTATTTGTACTAGGGTAATAAAAGGTTTTTAGTAGGGGGGGTGGAGAAAAGGCAGCTCCCTAACTCAATGTTTTACGAAATGGATAGTGCAAATCGTGTGTACCTCGTTTGTACCTCATTTGTACTAGAGTAATAAAAAGATTTTAGTGTGGGGCTGCCATTTCTCCAGCCTCCCCCCCCCACCCCCACTTCAATGTTTTACAAAATGAATAGGGCCAATCGTTTATACCTCGTTTGCACCAACAATCTTTTCGTTTGCACCTCATTTGTACTAGAGTAATAAAAGGTTTTTAGAGTGGGGCTGCCATTTCTCCAGCACCCCACTTCAATGTTTTGCAAAATGGATAGTGCCAATCGTTTATCAACCTTAAATGGGTCGTATTGTCCAATACACAGATGTACAACATAGAGAAATACCACCCTCGTTTGGAGTTGAATCCGCTTGACCCTGCTAAGAATAATGGATGATGAATGTGCACTCAAAACTGAGAGAATCGGAGTACCGCTATAAGTCTTTACGCTTAACGTATGTAGAAAACGGCAGAAAAATTTGAGAATAAATATGAAATGAGATACAAAAGTTTTAAACATTTTCTAAAAACCTTAAAAAAAAAAAAAAAAAAAAAAAACTTTTTATAATTTTATAGAAAATTTTATACAGTTACTTCATTATTAAGTTTCAGGGTCTGGGGGGGGGCTTCAGCCCCTTAGCCCCCCCCCCCCGTGGGTGCGCCAATGTTTCAATTATAGGGCCATTCAGGGACGGTTTTAAAAGGGCGCACGGTCCCCTGGGTACTACAATGGAGGGTACGCAAAATATTTTATCTGAGATTAAGACCTAAAAAAGTATAATCCTAAGAACCGATGAAAAAACAAAACTCTCTCAAGGCGCGGGAGTAGCACATGGGCGTGAGCTTTAGTAGCCACGGCGCGCCAGGGCTATTAAAACTTACCCTAGGTGCCCGCTTTGGTTTCCGATTCTGAAAATTCCTTTGATGCAGTGGCATAGCCGAGAGAGCTCCAAATGCTCTGAATACCAGTAATAATATAAAGTTTTCTTCGCATTGATTATCGCAGAAAGTTCTCTGATTAGATAAGTCAAAGAAAACTTTACAAAATTAGTGGTATCTAGAGCATCTGGACCACCACCCTGTCTACGCCACCCCTTTTGATGTATCTTCAATTTCTTTATGATAATAAAAATCCCTCTCTTTTGCTATCTGTCTATCAGTTGATCCCTAAGCAAACACTCGAAATTTAGTGCACTGATCAGAATATATGTGTGTGATAAATTATTGAAGCGGCTTAGGGGCGCGAAATTTTCCCTGGCTCAGGGCGCACCGGCCCTCGGGCCGATGGGCCGGCGGGCCAGTCCGAGCCTGATAATGATAAAATACCAAATTTTATTATCAAAAATCATGGTTATATCGGTATATTATACACCATAATGACCGTGGGAATGTTCTCTATCCGATGGGGTAAACCGCAAAAAAATTCATCGGGTAGTTTGTGAAATTATTCCGGACATACACTTTTAGGGCTTCTTGCTTTATAATATATATGATTATTAGACAAAACAAATAGGAAATTGCACGTCAAACGTGACAAATGAGGTGCGTTCATAATATAACTTGTTTCAGTGAAATGAATTATGTCGTCTGTTATTATGATATGATTAATTTCCGTAATAAAATAAGTACATTTTAAGTTGACGACGTTTTATCTTTTGTTGACATTTACTAAAAATTGAAATGGGAAACTTAAGCCCAGATTTGAAAATTTCAGAACTTGAAATCCATATTTAGACTCTTTTTCCATTTAATATATATATTTCTCTGGAAACGTCTATCCAAAAAACTGTCGTAGATTATACGATTGCTATAATTAAACAATTTTAGTATACAAATTCGGTTTTTAAATTCAGTAATACACAAATAACAGGACTCCATTTTAAATAGAACGTAATCACCATGGCAATCTAGAATCATTACCTATCATGGAATATCATTGAATTAATTACATATGATAGGATTTAATAGAATGAAGAATGTGACTATAACTTGGTCATCATCATCATCAACAAACAACCATTTTCAATCCACTGCTGGATGTAGGTTTTTACCCCAGATTTTTCCATTGTTGCCTGTCTAGTGCTTTAGTCATCAAATTAACACCCACCACTTTTCTGATTTCGTCGCTCCACCTTGCTTGAGGTCACCTTCTTGGTCGTTTTACATCTCCGGGATACCACTGTAGGGTTTTTGTGCTCCATCTATTGTCTTGTCTTCTTGCAATGTGCCCGACCCATTTCCATTTTAGTCGTTAAATTCCCTCAATAATGTCAAAAACTTTCGTCTGACTTCTTATCCAAGTTATTCTCTTTCTGTCTCTTCTGGCATACATCTTTCCATAGCATACATCTTTCCATACTTCGCTGTGTTGTTTGTAATCTTTGTACCATCTGTTTTGTTAGCGTCCATGTTTCTGCTCCTTAAGTTAGTGCAGGCAAAACGCATTGGTTAAACATCTTATTTCTTTTCAAACAGAGAGGCATGTTACTCATCAGAATGATATTGTTCTTCCCAAAATCCCTCTATCCATTTCTTATTCTTCTATTGATTTCATTCATGATACTGTTGTCTGATGATATTTCTTGCCCCCAAGGTACACATAACTTTCCACTTCTTTAATCTCAGTGTGTTGTTGTAGACTATTTTCTTTTTTGATGCAAATGAATTGAACATCACCTTAGTCTTTTCCAACTTTATTTTTAATCCCACATTAATGCTTCTGCCAAATCTTTTAGCATATTTTCCAATTCTTCAGGGCTATTACTGAAAATTAAAATGTCATCAGCAAACCGGAGATGGCTTAAATATTCTCCATTTATTCTAATCCTTTTGTTTTTCCAATCCAGCTTCTAGAAAATATTTTCTAAGACAGGGGTAAAAAGCTTAGGCGAAATGGTGTCTCCTTTGTCTTACTCCTTTTCCAAGCTTGATCTTCGCTTTTCCTTTGTCCAAACGGATGGTGGCCAAGAGGTTATAAAATATCATGTACGTCATATATGAGTACAACGTCATACATGTCAGATAATTTGGCGATGCATCTTGGTCACTTGACGATTAATTCTCGGAAACTGCTATAACATGGAGGTACCGATTTTTAAAAAAATTCAAATTACTTAATAAATATTTTTATTAATATCTTTTAAACTTTTGATTTGATTTTCATAAAATTCGAAATGACTCTACAGAATTCTGCAGCGATTTTATATATTAAATTTCACCCCATTCAGTTGGGTAGTTTTTGCGTTGTTATATGCGGACAGACGAGCGGACTAGACGACGACTATAGTGCTACGTATTTATATAATTACGAACGCACCTAAAAAGGTCATATTTTAAGTCGAAAATAAAAATTGATACAGTAAAGCACAGCTTATAAATCTCACGTGAGACCATTAAAAAGGATATACATTATAAGAAACAAGAAAGAAAAATCATGCGCCAAGCATAGCTTATGAAACACTTTCCAACACATTCAGAATACTGTAACAGAACGTCACCGTTGAATAAAGTGAGTGATGATGTCTAAGTAAACAATTTGGAAAACGCATAACACATTTGAAAAACCAATTTCAGCCAGTATCGTCTTTAGTCGGAAAAGTAACCGAATTCTTTTGTGCTGTCTTGTATATGATCTATGCATTTGTATTATGGAAAATTTTAGTTCAATTTGAAAACGCATAACGCAGCTGAAAATTCCTTTTCAGGAATTTTCGTCAATAAAATAAACTTTTTACAAAAAAAAAAATTATTAACCGACTTAAAAAAAGCACTAAAAAATATTAAATAATTCTTTAAAATTCTCTAATGACTAAATGTTATCCATTAACCACAAATCCGATATCATGTGTCGGAATAAAAACGATAAATTTAATATGTACAGTTTAATACCCACCAAACATGGATTTTCGAGAGAATGTATTTTACAAAAGATGAATTTACATACTTATGATTCAGTTTACGAATGAAAAGCAATCAATTACTTTTTGAAGTCGGTGTCAAACTACCTTAAATATATTGTATCTAGTATCTACTAATTTATCGATTGGGGTTGTTCTATAAATCATATACAAGGCTGCACAAAATCGGATGTTTTCCGACAATGGATGGTAATTGCTGAAACTAGGTTTTCAAATGTGTTATGCGTTTTCCAAATTGTTTACTTAGACATCATTTTCACATTTTATTAAAAGGTGAAGTTTTGTTACGGTATCCTTAAAGGGTTTCACATAAATATTACAAAAACTATTCAATGCTACAAAAAATATACAATTGTGAAATTAAATATTTGTACACTGCAAAAAATAATTGTTGATTTTACAGTATAAAACTGGCACCCCAGTTGCCAGTATTATACCGTAAAATTAACAGTATTAAACAGTAAAATAAGCAGTAATACGCTGCCGCGCATGCGCGGTAGCGTATTACTGCTTAATGCGCGGTAGCGTATTACTGCTTATTTTACTGTTTAATACTGTTAATTTTACGGTATAATACTGGCAACTGGGATGCCAGTTTTATACTGTAAAATCAACAATTATTTTTTGCAGTGTAGCTGTTTAAAAACACAGAAGAATCAAATGTAACATGTCTCATACTCAATGCCCCATTCCTCTCTTCAGTTGGTATGTTCAGTGTATTGGTTACTATGTTAACCATGCTCTGTTTAAGCTTAACGTAATTGATTATTTGAAAATGCAGGCTATGTGGAATTATGGTAACATTTCATTACTTTTGTTATACAAATTGTATAAGTATCAAAATCAGTTTCTAAATAGAACTTAATATTTACTTTTGATCTGCAAAAATAAGACATTTCAACTAAAAATTTTTTTAATCTTGCGACTGTAAAAATTGTTTTTTTAGCCTAAAAGTATATTAATAAGTGTATAATTAGTGGCGACTCGTGACTGGCATTATTTGGGCACTGGCATTCTTTTCTCACCACTAGTTTTGGAAGAAATCTTTGTCTTATTTATTGGTAAAAAGTTCTGCCATTAAACAACCAAAAGATTTCCTTTAAAAAATAATGGCAAGAAAAGAATAAATGTTTTTTTTTTCTTTCCCCAAAAAAGCCAGTCACGAGCCGCAACTATTATAGGAAAAATGAACTATAGGTATGTATTAGTAAATAAGTTTATAGGTACCAGGCAGTGTTGCCAGTGGGCTACTTTTTATTAATTCAGTTTTCTTGATTGCCACCAGTTTTTTGAGAAAGTAAAATTTGCCATATTTAAGGAAGGATTAAATAAAGCGAAAACAAAGTGGATTATACTATTTAAAAAAAAGTGGTGCCAATTAAGTATTCTGAATTTTTAAAAAGTAGCCCACTGGCAACACTGGGTACAGGTCTGCAACTAGTGACTATTTTTTTATTCTGTCTCGCACCACTTTCTCTGAACGAAAATCTTTTACATATACTTTGACAACATGTGCAAGAGAAACAAACTACAAAATTTATTTTTATTAAATAGTGGTGCGTATAGAATATAAAAATAGTTGCCAATGGTAGCTCTTTTGACTTGTCGATTAGATGAAAAATTCACTTTTATAATTCATTTTTTGTATTATTTTTAGAGTGTAGCAGAAAAAGAAAATGGCAGAGTCGCAGTTTCGGAACAAAATAGCGTCCCACATCATTCCAACAAGCAACCATTTAACAGTCCTTATTTCGATCCTGAACATTTCAATGGTGCAGCTGATTCCAGCAAACAAAATCCCTCAGCTGATTACGGTACACTTCAGAATCATTTCCCTTTGACTCAAGGAAATTTCGAAGATGGAAACGAAAACTTTAACAGTAAAGCTTCTTCAGACAAAGAATCTTCCAGCAGACCAGTTATCAGTCAAGATCATTTCCGATATCCAAGTATTGATGAGAAGTACCCACCGCCGGACGGCATTTCCACTTATCCAAGGCAACATTATTTGAATTCTGATGAAAATAGCGATCGTTCGTTTCTTAATCATGGTATAACATCAGATTCAACTGGAAATGTTTCGGGGCCATTTCAGACAAACAGCCGCTTAGCAAGATTGCGATCCGATAATAACGATCTTGAAATAGGAACAGATTCGTTTACAACAATTAGTCCTGATTATCTGAATCAGTTAAGAACAGAGCATCCAAATGTTCATTCGTCTTTGTTGCATCTACTACCCTTATACAAACCACTTGGTCGAGAATTTGATTTTCCTCAAGAACCGGGCCAGAGAAATCAATCAATCAACCATACACCTGCAGATAAACAAAGAAATATAGAAAGTGAAGCACACGATTCTATAACTCATTTTGTTCCACCTACCAACAAATTCATTCATTTTACAGATGTCAATAACAACACTTCTAATGACCCCGATGTTTCGGTGAATGTATTAGAAGTTCCTAAAATAACGAAAGAATTTGAAAACATTCAAAATAATAACAGTTATACCGGATCATCTCAACATGACAATAAAAGATTACCAAGTTCTTTAAATATATATCCACCGCTAACAGAGTCACATTCAGATACTTCAATAGGTATTCATGGTAACAGAACGCGTAACATTATCAACACTCGTCAAGAGACTGGGAATAATAGAAATGAAATATCCTTCATTAGAAATCGGAATCACCTTTCGGAATCGGAATTTTTTACTACGACAGAACTTCCAGCTCTTACCAGTCGCGAATATTTTATTCCTGAAAGAACAACATCTGATTCTTCATATATTCCCTCTGTTCATACAGCATTCCAAAATTTAGAAGATTTTAACTCTTTTCAACTATTTCCAAATTACATTGAGAATAACGTTGTCCCCACAACTACTGAAACAAGTTCAAATGCTTTTCCTGATGATAAGTTTTTAGATTCAAATGCTGGAGAAATTCTCCAGGATTTAACGTTGACTACTATCCCTCATTTGACCAAGAAAAAGGAAAATACCAACTCCAATCAAAGATCTGACATTCCGACCGAAGACTATAATGGTGAAGTTCTGTCAAATAATCTTTCTGAAGCTAAAGCAGAACAAAAATCTTTTCCATTAAATAACTACAATAGAACAGGCGAAGATATTTTTCCTCACAAAATACGGTATCAGAATGCTCTGCGGGATTTCAAACCAGATGAAATAGTCATTGATATTGAAAATATACCAACGCATACTCCGCCTCCTGTTACTGCAGGTTTCCATCAAAGAATATTAACAACCATCCAACCAACTGTCAGAGTGTTTGCAGCAGGTGGTGTAAGAAGCGATACAGCCAGGAGAGCCGAAAAAACCTCTGTAACATCATGGCGAAGGCTTCTCCCAACCACAAAAATTCCGAGAAGAAGAGTTAACAATAAATCACGGATTCCAGTACAAAGCAGTTCAATTCCTTTTGTGCACAGGAGTTCACCAAATCATAATCTAAATAAGTTTCCGTCACCTCATCTAAATCAGCTAACAGGAATGAGGCATTTTAATCCCTCCCATCAAACGAATCGTCATCAGTTTTATTACCCTAGTCACCCCATCCCACCTTCGAATATACACGTGCCTGACGAGATAAATCAACTTCACCACGTAAGTCATCTGAATAATCTTCCGCCAGGTGTCTCTGTTCATCCGAGGCATCCTCAAGCGCCATTCGCAGATATGGTACATTCGAATAGACCTCCAACAATGCCTATATTAAATGACAGTCAGGAACCTCTAAAACCCCATCGACAAAGACATCACAGAAAGAAAGACAGAGCATTCCATTCATGTTGTAGGCTGCGAGGGAATTCTGGTGATCTCCAGTCTTGCTGCAGAAATGGCGGCCCTTGCTGTTCCAGACCCCACAGATTCGTTCAACCATCCAACTGTTGCTCATCGTCGAAAGTCAACAGGCAAATTATTCCAGCCAATCAAATTCAACCTCCTATCAAAACTGCAAATAAAATATTGCCACCGATCAGAACTGAAAAGACTCATAGGAGTGAGGTGGACAATAAGGACAGATGTCAGAAAGAGAAAATGTGCAGGACTCTTTATGAAAGTACTCAGCAAGTGATGGTGTGCAGAAATGGTCATGTCGAGGGCTGCTGATTAGTGGCGTAGCGATCATTTCTCTCCGGGGAGGGTCCAAAATACTCCACAATAAAAATCATTTTCATATTTATTTTTAAGAAAGAAAACTTCTTTCAACTGAGCACATTGTAAGGAAAGGGTTTTTTAAATCTTCATGTAAATAACTATTATTAACTGGATAGTGATTAGCGTCTGATGACGTAACACATTTATACACTGCAAAAAAAAATGTTGATTTTACGGTATAATACTGGCAACCCAGCTGCCAGTATTATACCGTAAAATTAACATTTTTTTTTTTTTTTTCTTGCAGCGTACGATTTATAGATTTTTGTTTTCCTTTAGCATATTTGTCGCACCACATCGTGTATTCAAGTTCTAATTATTTCGATCATGAAAATCCAAAATCTTATTTTTTTTTTTCAATTCCTGAATGTTTATTTGATTTGACCAGCAATACAACTTCCAAAGGAGATGGGTAGATAATAGACATGAGCTCGAAATGTAGCGAATTTGTTAGAAACTGTTCTGTGCAATGCTAATATTTACGTTTTAAAAGTAACTTGCAAGTCAAATTTTAACTTTCTAGCCCTACGAATTTCAAATAAATCTTAATTTAGAATTTTTTTAGAACGTTTTCCGCTCATTTCACCTTTTTACTGCATCTTAAAACAGCCACACCAATTTCTAGCCACAATAATATTACAGAAATCGAAATTTTAGAACTTTTTTTTGTTCCTGCACACCTCTTGCGGGTTATTTTACTGACATAAAATATAGCTTACACTGCAAACAAAAATTGCTGATTTAACGGCATAATACTGGCAGCTAGGATATCAGTATTATACCGTAAAATCAACATTTTTTTTTTTTTTTTTTTTTTTTTTTTGGCAGTGATGTTGGAACAGAAATGGTCAACAGCATTTTGCCACCATTATTTCTGAAATCAGCTCGGTACTCCCAGAGAAACAAACTCACAAACACAAAAACGTTACTTTTTTATAATTGCCGAAACGTCAGTGAAGGTTCGCTGTGGAGACGCGAAAAGTTTTTGGTTTCTGTCTGTCTGTCTGTATGTCTGTCTGTTCCGCGATAACTGCCGCAAAGATGATCCAATTAGGTTGATTTTTGGTAGGTATGTTGGTGAGGTACCCGGAATTAGCTGTATAGTTTTTAGTTACATTTGGTTCATTCGTTCAAAAAATATAGAACATTTCTTTTTAGGTCATAACGCTTTCCTATGGGACTGCAGACGATTTTCAAATTTCACTTTTAACTGAAATGAAAATCGTATATTTGAATAATGGATTCAAACGTAAAATTATGGATGCTAAATTTTTGATATGGAGGTTTTAAATATATCCAATAGCTTTGAAAATTTGCAGATACACTCATTAGCATTTAGAAATTAATTGTTTAAATTATTGGAAAATGTTTTGCATCTGTTCGGGAAATAAAAAACATTTTACTTTCATATTTTTTTACAAATTTTAAAATGCATTTTTCTTTTTACTTTGGTTTTTAATTTATTAGTTGCTGGCAACCCTATTTCAAAGAATATCAAAATAATAAAATTCAAGTAACTCGCACTATTTTGCTGCAATATTTATGTATTTTTTTTATCTAAAAAAATTACAAGAATAAGAAGTTTATAAGAATGTCAGAATATTAATGCATAAACCGTGTTTAATTTACCGTTTCTAATTTCTGAAACCTTCGAATTATTTTATATACCTATAAATATATACAGTGTCTCACAAAAGTGATGGGACACTTGTGCTTTATAAAAAGAAACTGCAATAAAATAAATAAACAAACATGTGCAAAAATTTTTTGGGTGTGTTTCATATTTAAAGTTAGTAACAATTATTACATAACATACATTTTGTCAAAATATTAAAATATTAATTTAGTAAAAATACAATTGTTCAGAACGGAGCAAAAAATGGCTCACATAAGTGATGGGACACTTACTTTTCCATCAAATATTTATCCACAAATTTTACTTTTTAAAAGGTTTTAATATTTTGTTGGATTTCCTTTTACTTTTAAAACATGATTTAATCTTTTTGGGATGGATTCGACTATTTTTTTTGTGATTTCTGGAGTGATTTTACCCCATTCTTCTTGAAGCACCGATTTTAGTTGTTGTTTTGAAGAAATGGTGTGTTTGCGAATTCTTGATTCCAATTCTTGCCAAATTTTCTCTATGGGATTTAAGTCTGGAGATTGTGGTGGTGTTTTTATTATTTCAGGACAGTTATATAGCAGCCAGAGTCTAACGTTCAGAGCAGTGTGCTTGGGGTCATTGTCCTGGTAGAATTTAAAATCGTTATGAAGGTTCAATTTTCGTGCTGAAGATTTCAAATTTTGCTTTAAAATATCAATATACTTGTACTGATCCATTATACTGTCAATAAAAACAAAATTACCAACTCCAGCGGACGACATACACCCCCATACCATAACTCCTCCTCCACCATGTTTTACTGTTGGTACCAAGTTCTGTTTGCGAAGTTCTTCCCTGGGTTTTCTCCACACCAAGATTCTACCGTCAGAACCAAATATATTAAATTTACTCTCATCAGCAAATATAACTTTATTCCAGTAATCAGAATTCTTATTTATGTTGGATTTTGCGAAAGCTAGTCTGAGTTTTCTATTCTTTTCACTTACGAAGAATTTTTTCCTGGCTACTCTACCGTGATATCCAGCAGATCGAATTACCCTTCTAATAGTTTCAGGATTAACAATTATTCCATATAATGCTTGTAAATCAGCAGCAACTTTTGAAGCACTAATTCTTGGATTTTTTTTAATATTTCGAACGATAATTCGCTTTATTCCATTGGATAGCTTTGATGGTCAGCCAGGTCTTCTTTTATCCTGAATCATATGATTCTTTTTATATCGTTTAATGATATTGAAAACTGTTGAACGACTCAAGTTAACTGTTTCAGCAGTTTTTCTAATAGATTTTCCACGTTCAATATGCAAATTAATAACTAATTTTCGAATTTCAGGCGAAGTTTCTTTTCGTTTAGCATTCATGACTACACAGAGCTAAAAAACACAAAAATTCCAAAACAAACTGGAGAGAAATACTGCAGACGATTTTATAAATTATTGCCAATTGCTTTTAAGTAAAAATAAAACCCCAAAAAATATTTTTATTGCTTATTTCAGGCGATTTTTGTTGCATATATAATGGTGTCCCATCACTTATGTGAGCTATTTTTTGCTCCGTTCTAAACATTTGTATTTTTATTAAATTAATATTTTAATATTTTGACAAAATGTATGTTATGTAATAATCTTTACTAAATTTAAGTATGAAACACACCCACAAAAAAAATGTGTACATGTTTTTTTAATTTATTTGATTAGTTTCCTTTTGTAAAGCACAAGTGTCCCATCACTTATGTGAGACACTGTATGTAATTAAAAAAAAATAATTTGCGGATTGTAAGATGTTAAATATTATGAAAAGTGAGATTAAAAAACAATGACTTTCAGAGCTGACCTTGAGGCTCCTGATCTGCAGATTTACTAGTATTAGTATAGATTAACATATGTAAAAACTCCGATGGTGTTATGAGCACGTTTTATCAGAAATAGGTTTAAAAGTAAAAATAGTTTTTATTTTATTTTTTTTAAAACACTCTTTTTTAAGCATTCAATGTTTATCTTAAAAAATACATTTCATGACAGCAACTCGTTATTTTTCCGAAAAAATTCCGTTACAATACAATAATTTGGCGAGGGCACCGTACCCAACCATGGAAAATTAACTGTTATTTTACACTTGGTAGAAAGCGCAAGCTAGTGAAATTATTAAAAAAAACGTACATTTTTTGTTCTTTTTGGCAATAGGAAAGTGGAAGAAAATAATCATTTAATCTACCTCTTTCGGAATCTGTAAAATGTTTTCTCAACTTATAATTTAATTATATTAAACTGTTAATTGATAAAAGTATGGTTTTTTTATTATTATTATTATTACTCTTATTTTTTTTATTTAATTTGTTACCTTTTAGTGTATTAATTTATTGTAATACTTCATTGTTGCAATTTCACAGCCAGTTGCCCTTTTTTTGGCGAGCGTGATTTGGGCGCATAATTAAATCCGTTGTTGTTGTAACCCTAATACAATTGTAACCCTAAAGAATATTTGGCGATTCATCACCTGTGGCAGGCTAACGGGAAAGTGCCTTAAAATTAAGTTATTAACTTATAAATAAATTCTAAAAATATTAAAATATTGTATTGTCATCTAAAACGCACCTTTGTACATATTTTTTTATAATTCTATGTCTATCAGGATGGGAGTTGAAAGTCGTTTACAAAATTTTAATCTTTACAAAAACCAAGTTAAGTTACAACAAGTAATATAAAAACTTTTTTTAAAGTCAATTCCTACTTAGGTCAAATAGAAATTTTTTTCCAGCGATCTACACGGTTCGCCACTCACGGTATTTATTCCTAAATTTATATCCTGCTAAATATCTAAAGAGAAAAGTCATAAGAGAAATTTTTGAAATGTATTACAAATTAAATAAAAAATAAATAGCTAAAATACCAAAAATTAATAGCTCGAAAAGTATTTCTCACAAAATTGTTAGACAAACTGCGTTAGAAAGGTAAAAAATTGTATTTTTCTTGATATAAATTTAAAATGTAATGATTATGCCGTTTTTCAAATATTGAATTTCAAAAATTACCAAACTTCACAATAAAGTGCCATAGCGATGTTACAGTTAACGATAACCCAGTTTGTTTAATATTAATTAATTAATTAAATTTTATTATTAAATTTTAGTTTTATACTTCATTTCTGTCCAAAGGTATAGACTCACTCCACATTTATAGTCTCCTTCGCCCGCGAGCCGCCTGATCTTCGTCCGTGAACAGCCAACCCCATTATCTTTTTACGTGTGAAGGTGAGACTATAAATATGGAGTGAGTCTATACTTTTGAACAGAAATTAAATATAAAATTAAAATTAATTAATTAAATTTAATTAATGAATTAATATTTGAAAAAACTGTATTAACATCAATTGTCATCCAGTACAAGTTTAAAAAAATGTATTTGAACTTGATAGGATGAATAGAAAATATTTTATTAACGATTGAAAATTTGAACAAGATATATAAATATATAGAGAGTGTGAGCTAATAGTAGGAATTGAAAAACCAAGTTAAGTTAAGAATAACAAAAGAGTGGGAAAACTACAGTAGTGTTATGAACGCTTCTTGTCGAAAAAAAAAGTCAAATTGATTTTTCTTTTAAATGTCAAAAGATTGGGATATTTGTTAAATAACCTATGTTTCAAATCCTGTATAGCATATTTATAGAATCTTCAGACAAAAATTAATGTTAAAGCTAGTAAATATAGATCTTAAAATTTTTAAAACAATGAAAACATCAAAGAGAAAAGAAAAGAAATCGACCCTGCTTAGGGGGTGGGGTACAAACATCACTACTTATCTACCTTTATCTCCTTTGATATGATTGCAGGTGATTTTGTTGTTGTTGTACTAATGATAGATATAGGAGCTGTGCCTAAGACTAAAAATGTGTAAAGAATCAATTAGTTTGATTTTCCTAACTCATATAAACAACGATATCACAGTTATTAGTTTTAAGAGACTACTTCAGTCACGCGAAGACATTTGCAAGCTAATGTTAAACCTATGAGAGTGTTCTTTTGGAATATCTCGTTTGCATTTCGATGTTTTTATTTTATTTATTTCAATCTTTTTTTGCATTGGATAGCCGAGGTCAATCTGTACAAATGTTTTTTTTTTTTTTTTTTTTTTCGATTTTGGTTGCAGTTTTTCTTTTTTTTTAAATCGGGCTATTTTTTCATTTTCGAAACCGGTTCCGAAAGTAAAAGTATCCTCATAAATAGTTATAAAACAATTACTTGATTTTATATTAAATTAAAAAAATTACCAGAGACTTTTGCCCCACCCTGTATTAGCATACAAATCCCTCCACCGTAAAAATATAATTCTTCAAGTGAAGCGTGTGTACCACAGAAATCTTGGGTGATTTCTGTCGTACACACGCTTCACGAAGAGCTATATTATAAACGCTTTACAATTTAGATTTTTTTTTTTCTGATTGTTTATGTGTAAAAGTTCTTAACGATTAAAACTTTAATTTTTGATTTTCCCTACAATATTCTTAGAAACAAACCCGTGTAAAGAGGGGAGGGGGGAGTAAATCGCCGGTTAGCGACTTTTTCGCCAAACAGATAGCGCTACGTCACTTGATGAAAATGAAATATATTAAAGATATTTATTTATTTTTTTATTAAATTTCTAAAAACGTACTGAACCAATGAATTATGAATTTTAAATGGGACCAGTTCGAAAGTATCCTGTTTCCATTTTTTTTAATCAGATGAATCGATCGCGTAGTTTCGGAATACTTGGTGAACATATATATGTATAAAAATACATATACATACTCGTCGAATTGAAAACCTTCTCCTGTTTTGGAAGTCAGTTTAAAAAAAAACTGGAACCAAAATCGGAAAATTTAAAAACGGCCTTTGTAGAAATCAACCTCAGATATCCAATGCATTTTAAATATCGAAAGGCAAACGAGGTATTTTAAAAGAACTATCCCATAGGTTTAACATTCGCTTGCTAGTGTCTTTGTGTGATTCAAGTAGCCTCTTAAGAAGATTTTTCTTTTTAAATAAAAATAAATAAATAAATAAAATTTGAATTTCCAGAAAAAGCGCATGGACTCTCCCTGAACTACGTCACTGCTGCTGATGGAAGTTTTCTGCCCTCATAAAAGTGAATCTCAGCACATTTTGTGTTCATATATGTGTGCGTGAAGTGCCAAGTGTGTCCATTAAAATGTTTTTATTCGGCTAATATCATTTTTATGTATTTAAAACTTTCGTAACTCTTTTCTGCATTTATATTAATCGAATAAAAATATTTAATATTGGTGGTAAAGTTGTCCTTTCTTTTTTGAAAGTTAATCAGTTAGATTCTGAATATTATGAAAATGTTACAGAAGGAAATAAAGTTATTAATTTCCATATCTTTTTCAACTGTATTAAAAATTTAATTTCTACAGGTACTTTTCACTGTTAGTTTCAAATTATACGCTAATTAAATGATTCATATGATAAATATCTGATGTTCGTTGATATATAAGATTAAAAACAGTTATAATTTTCAGTGGGGATATGACGAATAGTGATTTGGCCGAACAGACGAATACCGAATATTCGGCCAAATTTGAAACCGAATACCGAATGTTCGGCGGCCTAATGCCAACTTTTTTTTTTCAAAACACAAAATAACTTTTGATTATATAATATATATATTTAAAATGTTTAAATGGAAAAAGTGTTAAACACAAATTTGTATTTTATTATTTATGTGTTTAAAATTTTTAATAGCTTGTTGTATTTCTTGTAATATTTTAAATACTTTGATGCTAATAATAAAACAACTTTTATTATATCTAAATTATAATAACATAATTTTATCTACAGGAAAGTAATTCATAAACAATTTATCTAAAACAGGAATTCGTTAGCCATTACACCTCTATCAAATGTACTTTTAAAATTTATTTTTTTAATGTAGAAAATTTCTTTTAGCACAAAAAAAGGAAGAAATTACATGTTATTCTTTAATTCTTAGATACATCAAATTCATTTTCTGTAAGTCACACTGCAAAAAATAATTGTCGATTTTACAGTATAAAACTGTATTACTGCTTATTTTACGGTTTAATACTGTTAATTTTACGGTATAATACTGGCAGCTGGGTGCCAGTTTTATACTGTAAAATCAACAATTATTTTTTGCAGTGCAGGATGATCAGTTATTTCCATTAAAATGCAAAGAATGTAATTTACTTTTACTATCCACTTATCTTTTCTCACTTACATTCAAAATTAATCATACTTACTCTGTCTCGTAATTCAGAGTGAAATATTTCTTGAAATAACATTTAGTCAAATACATTAGACTTTTCTCCGGGAGGGATTTGTGTGGCTCCGGTGGGGAAATTGCAATTTTTAACCATTAAAAGCATAAAATATCAAACCTTCCGGGGGGACATTTCAATGCTCCGGGGGGGGATGTCCTCCCCGGGCCACCCCCTGAATTCAACACTGCTAGTGATCAACAAATTTGTAAGAATGAGTCTTTGCTCTGAAATCAGTCTCCAGTCTTAAATTACAAATTAATTTAAAAGCAAAAGGAATGGTTAAGGTAGAATATCTACCTATGTTTAAGAAATATTATGTTTAACAAAATCTGGTTGACAATTGAACCAGCATATACAATATACAACAACACAAAGTTCTACAAGAACTAGTTTTAAGAGATCGTCCAAATCGCGAAGAATCGTTGCATGAGATATGGACGATCAGTACAATACAGAAATATGCTAGTACCATATACACAGACTACTATATGAAGGCCCGTATTTAGGATGTATGACACTCCTGTGCAATAATTTATTTTACTACCCCTCTTGCCTCAGCTAAACTTCAACCTTCAACATAACTGCTTGTTTACAGAACAAAGTAAGTTCTAGAACAGTGGTTCCCAACTTTTTATTGCCCTCCAGAATCACTTGTAAAATCCCGATGCACCCCTTCCCCTCACACATACACACACATACTGTAATATATATCTTTTATTATTTAAAAAGTTAACTGTATTCACATGGAGAAAGCCTAACACAGTCTTAACATGAACTATTCTTTTCAATTTTTTTAACTTATCAAAGAAGAGGAATTTTCTGTCACAAGTGTGTTTTTAACATAATTCTATAAATATATTCGATTTTATGCCTTTACGCCTAAAAGAGTTTTGTTGCTCCTTTCCAATTTACTTCAGTGTTAAACAAAAGTGTTATATAGTTTGCATTTTTATCTTGACAAAATGCTTGAAGAGACTTTCACATTAGCATTAAAATCGATAACATTGACACATTTTATGTAATTCATTTTAGTAACTTCTTAAGAGTTGATGGAAAAGTTCTTTGGACAGTTATTTCTCATCTTTATCAATTTTAAGTAGCCATTATTCTGTATAAAAACACATTTCTCTGTTTTTCCTTTCCCATTCTCGTTAATTGACCATCATGTATTATCTGATTTTTAAACTTAAAATGTATGTGTGATGAGGGGTCTGACTAATGCAAGGGCATGAGGAGCAACAGCCCCGGGACCCCCATTTCAGAGAACCCCCATGACGTAATAATGATTATTGTTAAGAGGGTGCCAAATGGTTAAAATTTGCCGAAAATCTTACATTTTCAAAGATTTAGGAAAGTAGTTACAAAAAAAAAAAATAATGTATTCTATCTTCTATCATCTCTTAAAAATATTACAATCTTTCTTGTGTGACCCTGTACACAAATGTGAATAGTACCAGGTACGTAATTTATGTATATAATACAATAGGTAGAAAATTTAGTGTTAGTCATTTCAGAATAATTCGCGAATAATTTTTATGGATAGATAGATAGTGCCCCCCCCACCAAATTATGCTTTCCCCGTAGCCCTAGGTAGTCTAAAAGTCGGACCCTGATGTGATGTATTTATTTACTGTGTAGGAGGCCTGCACTAAAGACATGGATATTTACTATTTACCCGTTTCTTTTTCTAATGCTATTTGAGATTTATAAAGATAGTAGTACCACGTTTAGATATTTCAAATATATTCTTTTTTGGTTAAATATGTTCAAGACAGTCAAATTTACATATAATCTTAAGTAGTTTTATGTGTAAAAGTTTGTTGATGTGACATACAGAAGAGCGAATGGAAATACAAAGCTCATTCAATAAATAATCGAAAAAGTTAAAATAAATTGTAAAATACATTAATAACCAGAAAAAATATTGAAATTTTTTAAACATAGGGGGTGGGGTGGGGGGTGGGGAGGTGTTGAAATACTATTTTAAAAATTGTTCAAATAATTATTCTGGATTTATTTCTATTTTTAAATTTTAAACTTTAAAAATTCAGCAAAATAAACTTTTTTTCTAAACTAGGGGGCTCTGCCCCCTACGAGCTACGCTCGCCAACCCCCGTTCTGACACCACAAACTGTAAAAACAGTCTGATTTGATCAACCTTAAAACGTTTGCGGAAGATTAAATTATAATTAAACGACCTGCTGTAATCGGCTGCTATAATCGGCCTTGTGTAATCGGCTGCTCGCTGTAATATCTGCTATAATCGGTTTCCATTCATTTTCCTTTGACCAAGGGATTTTAAAGCCGAATCAACTGCTGTCGAGACAGCTAACAACTGTTGATAAAATAAGGTTAATTAAACATTTGAAAATCAACTTGTGCAAAATGGTTAAATAAGCAATGTCATTGCATCGCGAAATTTTATAGCGATGCTAATAGAAAATAGGGTATTACTCCATTATTCCGACTACTACTTTCTATAAAAGAAAAGAACTGCCCCCAAAATATAGGATTTAAAGCCAAAAGTGCATATCTGTGGCGTCGCATTCAGTTGATACCAGATGCGTTACGCGTGGTAGTTATGTCATCGAGTGATCTTTAATCCAACGTTTATCTGTATTTTTAATTATATTTTACCAATTTATTAGTTATTTCGTTGATTTAAACGTAATTATTAAACGTAAAAATATACTTTTAATTGAAGGAAAATATTATTAATTACGCTGTTTTAAAATTTTCAATAATAGATAAAATATTTTGTCGAAATAAATCAATCTTACTCTACTTAATGCTTTGAAAACGCGGAATAATTTAATTATTTATCTTTATAATATTCACGCGCAAGCATATTTTTTTATTCCGTCATTTTCTACATTTATTGCTTTTAACACGTGATCATTTAATTATTATTTTAAAGTTTTATTTCTGTTTTTAATAGTCTCGTGTAAATACATTTCTTAATTGAAAGGGAATATTATTACGTGCGCTATTTTACAAATTGGCAACGATTCAAATAATGGAATTTATGAAATATGAAATAAATCTTCGTCAAAATAATGAAAATTTTGAATAAAAAATTGAAATATAACCTCAAAAAATGAGTCAAATTGAAAAAACAAGAGGGGGAAATTCTGCTATAAGGCCGAATATAGATTGCCACACACGGCTTTTATTTAAAAAATAAATAAACTAGCTGTAACTCAGAGTAAAAACGCAATGACAACAAACAATTTTAAAATATCTAAATAACAAATAAAAATTCCCCTGTTAAAGTGTTGAGTTGTTCAATAACCATTCGATTTAGAAAAATATTTTTCTACCACTGAGCAATTTTTTTTAATGAAATTTAATTCATGTTTCTATGGCAGCAGACGATAAAACGATATCTTTGGAATAAGGGAATAAATAGAAGAATTTTTTTTTTTTATGTTTGTGATAAAATGTTTTTCTTTATTTTTAAAAAATATATATACATAATTCACTTTTATATTTTAACAGAATAATAAGTTTACTATAATTCGTTACTCGTGCTATGGCCAGTATACACGATACACGTCGAGCCACAATGCCTTTATCATTATCTTTTTACGCGTAAAAGTTTCGCTACGGTACTCCATTGTGAAGTTTTGTAATTTTTGAAATCTAATATTTGAAAAACGACATAATCATTAGATTTGAAATTTATATCAAGAAAAATACAATTTTTTACCATTCTAACGCAGTTTGTAAAACAATTTTGTGACAAATACTTTTCGAGTTATTAATTTTTTAAGTAACTTCAAATGTTTCATTTTCCGAGATTAATCTGTGGCAACGATGGATTGCTGTGACTTTTCATAAACATGAAAAATGATAGAGATTGAAAGAATAAGCCACCCTGTGTGTGGCTAATAATTGCAGTCTGCACACCCCAACCTTGTCAACTATATCCTTACAAATTATGTTTAAATTCCTGTGCATAGTTTTCGTTTCTATAAAACTTTTATAAGAAAACTGTTTTGACCAACTTTTATTTTAAATATCTCTTAAAATAATTCTTCGATTTAAAAACTGTCTACTTCAGCGTGTTTATCAAACATTTCTTTATAAAATCACCAATTTTTAAATTGTTATTTGCAATAGTTTTCTGGATATTAGTCCAGAAAGACTTCAAGGCACAAAATCTTAATTGACAGCGGCGGCCGCGGCGGTGGTTACTTTTTTTTAATATAGAGAGATTTTGCATGTATTATTCTTTTTAGTCTACAATATTACTTCCCCCCCCCCCCACCAAAAAAAAACTGATAGCGAATGGGTGAGTTACAAATTTGAAATTCCGCCCCCCCCCCCACCTAAAAAGTAAAATCGCCCACCCAATTGTCTTTGGGAACCACTGTTTTATAATTATTTAATTCGGTTTTAAGTTGTATTAAAACATTTAAACTTAACTGAATACACAACACGCAAAACAAATGTGCAAGTAAAAAAATTAAAAAAACATTCTCCAGGTAAGCATACGTTATAAAATTTTCTAACTTTACATAAAACTGTTCAATTTGACCCAAGTCAAATAAACATGTTTTGAACCAGAAATTGTACTTAATAAAAGAAATAAAATACAAACCACGTAAACACGAGTAATATTTTATTTACGACATTTCCTGGTTTAAAACGTCAATATTTATTTAAAAATTTCAATATCAAATTTAATAGTTTTACGTGAGGTTGAGGTTGAGGAAAACATTTCACACCAGAATTTTTATTTAAAACTATTTAACATACTTAAACAGATAAGTGTTTCAATGGGATTTCCAGTTGCAAATCAACCCCATTCCCTGTAGATAAGTAAATATATATCACATCATAGTGGAACCATGAAAAAAAAAGTATAGCTGTAGCACAATTAACATACTTAATCTACTTATTCTTCTCAAGAAATTTCTCGTTCGAACATACTTAATATACTTATACTTCTCAAGAAATTTCTCGTTCGAATCGACTGAAATAAATTATAGTAATGGGTTTATTCGCCTCATTCAGGGGGTTAAATACCTCAGTAAAAACTATCACAGAAGAATATATTTGATTAGATAAAAATCTGCTGCAGAAATATACAGAAATACACTAAAATTCTAATAGTCTCTGTAAAAATTATCACTGAAACGTTAAATCTAAATCAAATATATTAGACAAAATATATGGTAGAAACACATGGAAACAAATCGTTACAGATTTTACCGCCCATATAAAAAATTATATCACAGAAATATCTAACAGAGCTCTTACGCCTTAGGGGATTTGAATACCAGATTTTCCGTAAAGTAATATCTGCTTTGTTTAATGAAGAAATTCCGTGCTTCTAGGTGGAGACCATTACTTTACAAAAATATCTGGTATCCAAATCCCCGATTCCCCTGAGTCGTACGAACCCTATTTAATTTAGTCTGCCAAAATCGTATTGTAGAAACACTACAATTTAATAAAGGCAAAAACTTCTTTATAACACCATAAAATTAAAAAAATGTACACGGTCTTTCGAAAGAACTTTTTCTTTCTTCTTCATGCGCAAAGAAGATGTGCTATCACTTTGGAAGCAGGAGCAAGACTGAAAGGAAATGAAAGAGAAAGAGACGTGTTCAAAGAAAACAGCCTATACGAAAGCAGAAGCCGTCAGTCAATCAAAAGAATACAACAGAAGGAGAAATATTAAGCAAATTGAATAAAAACAGGGTTAGAAAAGTAAAAGAAAATTACAATAAAATATAAAATATACATATAATAAACAAAAAAAATTTAAAAATTTAAAAATGAATAAATAAATATAAATAAATAAATAAAAAAGTAAAATAAAATAAAATAAAAAATAATGAAGTAAAAAATAATAAAATTAATAAATAAAATTAATTAATTAATTAAAGAATTAAAAACAAATAAGATATAATAATAAATAAAACAAATGCAGACAGAACAGAAGGAGAAATATGAAGCAAACTGAATAAAAACAGGGTTAGAAAAGTAAAAGAAATTTACAATAAAATATAAGATATACATATAATAAACAAAAAATAATTAAAACATGAATAAATTAATAAAAATAAATAAATTAAGTAAATTAAAATAAAACAAAAAATAATGAAGTAAAAAATAATAAAATTAATTAATAAAATTAATTAATTAATTAAAGAATTAAAAACAAATAAGATATAATAATAATAAATAAAATAAATGCAAATAAAACAGAGATTAAAAATTAATAATATATACAAATATAAAAATTAAATAACAAAATAATAACAAAAGTAACAAAAATTAAAAAATATACAATTTAATTAATTTTAATTAATAGAAATTTAACAATTATGTTCGCGAAACTAGTGAAACTTTTGTATTCTCACTTTTGTATTTTTGAATGCATTTTTCATTTCCCCGAAATCGCGACTGATTGATGTCTAATTCTATGGAGAGTATTCCAAGATTGACCAGTCGTGCTTGAATCTGTGGGCATACACAAATATTTTAACTTGTTTAAAAATTGAAAATGCCATTTCAAGAGAAAGTTTGTTGCTGGAGTACACATTACACATTTGGACTATTTTTATTTGGAGCCAATATCCTGCACTGTGAAAAAAGACACATGTTTCTTAATCTACAAAACTATAATATAACCATGAACGAAAATATACAGTAACCTCTTTCGAGTTATCCATGATTCCGAAATGTCTTCTTTATCATTAGAAACCTCAGAAACTAATATATTTTTGAAATTGGCAGACCTGACTATTGAAGCGATTTGGAATCGAAATAAGTTTTCCATTTTTTGATAAATAAATTACTTATCAAGTTATAAGCGATTCGTGTCACGTCACAACGCGTTTTTTCGGTACTTTTCCTTTATACGCACACCATTGTCGATAAGCATACATTTACATACATACATACATTTTGGCATGGTGTCCGTATAACGGAAAAGTACCGTTTTTTCTCTTGCTCGCTTCGATGCGCCGTGAATTCGGTTCAGAACGTTGACTTTGACAGTATTTTTTGAAAGATCTTCTGCCTTTAACAAAAAATGGAAAATGTGTTTCGATTACATAGTTTCTGAATAAGAACACCTGCCAATTCCATGCGTTTCAGAACAAAAATGAATAAAAAAATATGTCATAAAGTAGCCAGTTTGGATTTGATAACAGCCTCATTGTCTCATTTTGAGTATGCAAAACCAGCATTAACTTGTTCAATGAAAAGTCCAGAAAATCTGGACCACAAAAAAATGGTGTGACCATTAATTTGAGAGGAGCCTTTTTGTCTGCCATGGTATGACAGAAATGATTCAGAAAAAAAATCACAAGCTAAAAATAATTAATGCTTCAGTATTATCTATACCAGGGTTGGCAAACCTATGGCACGCGTGCCATAGCTGGCACGCGAGAGGATATTTTTGGCCCCCAGTTGATTATATCAAATTCAGTCAAACTCCCCAAAATTCTACACCTCATTATTTTTCTTCTATTAATACACGAGCTTGACTGACAATAGCTTTTGATTGTTATAATAAGTAGGTACTTGTGTACTTGTCATATCAATGAATTACCTATTTCGGAATCATTTAACACTTAAATGCATAGTGATGCAAATTTGCATCACTTTTTATTTAACTTTTAATAAATAAATCAAGTTCCTTGCCACAACTATATTTATATAGAAAAATCCTGCAAAAACCACATAAAATATGCTACTAAACAAAGTTAAAAATCTATCTTAAAATTTCTGGTGTCTGATCCTTAATATAAGTATAAAAATATCCAATTCTAAAAGAAAAATTCATGCATTTATAGTTAAATTTATTATCTACCCAGATGTGACTCCAATTGATAAACTGATTGAATTTGATTGGTTGGAAATTTCAGAAATTAAAATGTAGCTTATCGACTACCAATCCAGCTCAATATGGACTCAGCAATATGTCAAATTGAGAGAGGATTTGGAGATGATCGAAAAAGAAAGACTACCAGGAATCAAAACAAAAATGTTGATAGTAAAATTATGTACACTTTGAATTTAATTCCAGAAGAAGTTGGCATTTGCTCCATGTTGACAATCTCTCCCTCTACTTATCCTTGTGAATCATTATTATCAGAGATGAACAATATTAAAATTCTAATTGAATCAACTTGTCAGATGACTCCAGTTCATCATGTATTTTATTAAAAATGACCAATTATGAGTCCATCATATGGCATCCAAGATGCAACATTAGAAATCACATTAGTTTGTTTAATTGTTTTACTTTCTTCTCTTTTTAATTACATTAAAAATGTAACTACAGTTATACATTGTTAAACCATCACTCTGCGTATTACGCCAGTTTATTAAGGTCCCAAACAAAGAAGGAAATAGCGGTAAAAAAATCCTAATAAATCTTTTCTCGAAAATATGAGATCTGTTAAACCTTCACTTACTTTATCTTCGACTTAAGATTTATCTTTTTTGTACAAACGATAGTGAAAATTGATAGAAGAAACAAACATTTATGACAATGAGTTAAATGAGAGTAATTATGAACTCGGTGAAGAGAAACTAACACCAAAATTACAAGATGGTGCTGCATTACGTACTTTACAAAGTTTTTAATTTTCTTCTGAAAAAAAAAAAAAAAAAAAAAAAGATTTTGCAACCCATATGAAACTAGAAAATAAAATTGAATCAACGAAAACCAAAGTGAAAACAGATTTCTTTCGCAGACTTTTTAGGTAATGTTTCTTATATTTGCCAATTTCTTCATATGCATTGTAATATATTTTTTAAATAATAATTTTTCATTTAATAGCAGGTGTAAAAAAAATATTTTGCAGATATGATTCATAAATGATATTTTTCGATGTTTCTTTTCTCATTGTCTATTTTAAAGTAAAATTACCTCAATTAACCACCACGTTGCTTAAAATGTCAAAATTAACAGATACCAAGGGACAACACCATCTATTACCATAATTATTACAGTCATTTGGCAAGTTGTTTCGATTTACATTTTTAATATTTTTTACGATTGCTATAATTATTTCTTATACTTAACTTCTTTCTATAATTATTACTATAATTAATTAATCTTTTCAATGTGACAAGTTATTTTGGTTTGAGTTTTCAATATTATACATCATTTAATTTAATATGCATGTTGATATTAATATTATGTTAATATTATTAGCTGCAGGTATGTTATCCATATATATCTTAATAATAATAAAAGGAATTTTATTCATTATTTTTACAGCTTTTTTTGGCGCAGATGGATGGGGTTTGGGTGTTGGCACACCATGGTCGCTTGAAAAATTTTTGGAAGAAAATTGGCACGCGGATGTGAAAAGGTTCGCCGACCCTGATCTATACTAATAAAAGAAAGTTTCGCTCTGTGTGTGTGTCTGTCTGTGTGTGTGTGTGTGTCTGTTGGCGATGGCTAGGAAAATCTAGCCCACGTAGAAGGCTGGAAATTTAGGTGTAGATAGTCCAAGGTCTGGCCATATGTGCACCTGAGCCTCAGAATTTTAATATTTTGATAATTAGCCTAGATATTAATTAGATTATCATTAACCATCGCTTCTAAAATGTCATCTTTTAAATCAAAATGGCGAAAGAAACATACTGGCGCATTGGATTTGCAACCGGAAATGAACGAATTCGAAATTTTTTAACTAATTAGCGAATTTTAAGAAAACTAATTGAGATATCAATTTGAAAATTTCTGAACATATGTAAAAAAATATTCTGTATCTGACTATGTGATTTTTGAAAAATTCGGTTGGTAATTTTTTTTAATTTACGCAAAAAACTGCCAAAAATCTGCAGGCGCCAGTGAAAACAATCCCAGAAAGTTTCAGACAGGGATCGGCTTTCATTAAAAACTGAACTACAAAGAGATCTGTTTCTCGGGAAAATCCCTCCATTTAGTTTGCGAAAATGAAATAAATAATTGCCAATTTTTACTAATGAACAAAAATTTAGGTAACTAATTAAGATATAGATTTGAAATTGAGGTCGGGAAGGGGTGTCATCTGCCGGCTATTTTAGCGTAGCGTCTTCGTTATGTTCAAATTATCAGAAAAATGTAATTATTTTTTTAATGATCGCGTTGATTTAGGTGACGGTGGTTCTCTTGAACAAATTATTCATTATATTTGCGGGTATGGGGAGGGAGGGGGTTAACGCCTTTCTCTGAGATTGTAATTATCTCGGGCCCGCGCAACGCCGGGCGGGTTAGCTAGTAGTATATAAAAATAAAATACCATATCTTCAAAATAAATATGCAATATTTATGAAGCTCATTTCAATATGTTGCGCAATTAAAAAAATATATTTGCTATAACATCTGAAAACAAACCAAATTTTCTTTAAAACATAATCTAATATATAAAAATGAAAATTTGTCCGTCTGATAACGTCATCTGTCTGTCTGTATTTCTATACAAATCCACATTTTAGAAGCGAGAATCCTGAAACTATACGCGCAGGCGTATTAAAACACAACTGAGGCAACTAAAGTCATCCGAAATCGAAATAAATTATAATTAATTCTAAATTAATAAAAAACCACCAATCTAACAGCAACTTCCTATCAAATTTAAACATATTTCGTTATAGCAGCTGCCAACAATTAAAAATCCACAATAAAATTCTTTCCACAACAATTACTTTTCTCTTGAAATATTTTCAAGTGAAAAATGAAAATGAAATAAGAAATTTCATGAATGAAAAAGAAGATGAATATGACGTTATATTGGAAGAAGAGAACAGATAACACATGGGCTGAAAAGTTCCCGGTCTGGCACACAGATAGCGCTGCAATCGTCGAACCGATGCTTTTTTAGTCAATACTAACCTTTAAAAGGTAGCAGAAAAAATGTTATGACGATTCGCCGTGTGGATAAAACGTTGGAGTGGTTTTAGTTGAACGACTTTGTTGATAAACAAAAAAGTGGATAAACAAGATTTTCAAGAATTATTATTTGATGCGAAAAAACACCGTTCAAACAAAAGCTTGACATGATAAGTGTTATCCGGACACTGCACCAGATAAATCAACCATTATTGACTGGTTTGCTAAATTTAAACGTGGTCGTACGGACACCAGTGATGCACCACGCAAAAGAGGTCCGGAAAACATAAAAAAAGTCCACAAAATCGTTTTGGGGAACCGCAAAGGGAGATAGCTCAGACTCTGAAGATATCCACGGACCGTGTAGGTTTTATTTTGAATGAACATTTGTCTATGAAAAAGCTGTTGTGAAAGTGGGTGCCGCGCATGTTGACTTTTGACCAAGAACAACAAAACGAGTAAATGATTCTGAGCACTATTTGGAGCTTTTTCGTTATAAAATTATGTTACTTATTATTAAATTATTTTTATTATTTATTAAATTATTATTATTAAATTATTATTATTATTATTATTATTATTATTATTATTATTATTATTATTAAATTATTATTATTTATTATTAAAATTACGTTATTTATTAAAGTTATAAAGTTATAAAGTTATAAAATTAAAAAGTTATGCAAAAAAGTTGTGTTTTCTTTATTAGACCGGGAACTTATCAGCCCATGTGTTATTTTCAAAGAGTTCTGAATAATACAAGAAGCATAAATACAAGTACAGAAAGCGGGTGGATATGACGTATGCAGGTGAATATATAACGTCATATGAGTTTGAGGAACATATTGAATCATGATAAAAACCCGATTATGGAAATATTGGCATATTTTAACATTTTGGGGTTCTCTGAAATCGCTTTCGCTATTTTTAAATCTATTCCACATATATACGTGTGTGTATGCACGTATTTTAGAATTTGCACAAATGTTTAGGTCCCCAGAACTCATTCTTAGTGAAGAACTAAAATAAATATTTCAGCTTTTTTAAAAAAATAATAAAATTTATAGAATTTTTGTACTTGCCATTTTTTTTTTTAATCATGAAAAACTTTTTTAAATAACAAAGTACTCGGAAACAACTTTTTAGCAAAAGGTTTTTTATATCGGTCTCAATCCGGACCACAGATTATTTACTAAGTAAGTAGGTACTAATATGTTGTCCGGATTAAATGAACAAGTGGGTAAGTGTGGTCGAAGATCTATCAAAGGGTTTCGCTTAATATTCCTTTCAAAACACTTTATCCTTTCTTTAATAAATTCAAATAAATTTAATTTAGCAACAACAACAAAAAAAAAGTCATGTTTTTTATAAAGTAAAAATTTACCGGTCTATTTTTTCTTTTTTTTTTGAATATCTAAACCAGCCGGATAGCGGGCGAAGCCCTCTATTATATTCTGTCATAATAATATCCGTCATACGGACTTAATGCAATATTTTTAAAAAAAATTTCAAAATTAAACAAATTGTACACTTTTAAAATGTTAAAATATGCGAATATTTCCATAATCAGATTTTTATCACGATTCAATATGTTTCTCAAACACATATATTTACTATTCTCTGTTACTCATATTGATACTCGCTTTGCATTACTCTCAAACATTTGAAAAATTCGTTAAACTTCCAATAGAACGTCCTATTTTCTTTTTAATTCTCTAATGACGTGATATTAATCTGCTTTGTGTACGTACACATACTCATACTCCTTGTATTATTGAGAAATCTCAGTTTTATAGTTTTATTACCACTATGACATCAATCAATTTTATTTCATATTTACCTTTTTTTCAATTGGTGAAACTTTTTATTTCATTTTCATTTTTCACGTGAAAGTCGTCTGATAGAAAATTAATTATTGTAGAAAGAAGTTCATGTGGATTTTAAATTTTTGGCATCTGCTATAACGAAAAATGTTTCAATTTAATAGGAAAAGGCTGTTAGAATTTTGGTTTTTTATCTCTATTTATTAAAATAATACGAATTTTTCAAATTTTAATATTTTGAGCTCTTTACATCTAATATTCATCTATATACACAAAGTTTCAACTCTAAAGTTATATAGTTTTTGAGAATGGCTCTGTGACGGACAGACAACGCAACGGGAGTAATAGGGTTTCGTGAGATGAACGGAACCCTAAAAATGAGTGCAAATTACGGAAATTAAAACTCAATATTAAAACGTGTGCAGCTATTCTAAAAAAGTTCATTCTTTTTTTTAGAATAGCAACACACGTACTTCATTTATATGCAAAGTTACATTTGAAGGAATCTTAGCAGTTGTGAATTTTCAGCTGTAATTGCTCCGATGATGAATGGGAGCTAGCTGATTTCTGGTGAGTTTATGATGTAACTTTATATATTTTTACAATGGGTTTTCATTTGATTCATGTGTAGAATATTTCACATGCTTCTTTTATTGTGTTTTTATACTGCATGTTTAATTTTTAACTAGATTTTATTAAACAAACATTCTTAAAATCACTGCCAAAACCGAGTACTTCAGCTAGTATACAATATAAATGAATAAAATCATGCACCATAATTTATATGTTCAAAGCAAACATTATTTTTTGATATGAAATAATTCTTTGAATCTATATTCACCTTGTACAATAACTACTAATTAAAAACAACATAAATGTCCAAAAAAATGTATACGTACCATTTCATAAAATATTTTACTGAAGGTGTTGTACTTTGTCAAATACCTGCAGTAAAATATTTTATGAAATAGTACGTATATGTTTTTTTTTTTTTTTTTTTTTTTTTTTTGGACATTTATGTTGTTTTTAATTAACCCTTTGAGGGGCGGTGGGATATATTATATCCCACCATATTTTAATCCGATTCGAACCAGAAACTTTTAATTAAATTTTACTTTTTATTTACCCACCATACGTAGTATAGGGTAAGTCTTGAAATCGTTTTGAAAATCGAAAAAAAAAAATTGACGGATTTACACGTTTCAGAGACTGGAGATTCCGAAAAACATATTTTTAGAAAACAAAAAATTTACCGTCCGTCTGTGTGTCTGTGTGTCTGCCCTATCTCCCGAAAAAATTGAGATAGAGACTTGAAATTTGGTATGTACTTAGTATGTAATAATGGGAAGAAGCTTATTAAATTTCAGTAACCCCGATTATCCGGAACTATTTTTTTCGGACTCTCGAAATATTCGTTCTGATAAAAGGTGTATAAAAATTTTCGAAATTGTTTATTTTAAGGAGTGAATATAAAAGACAATAAAAAGACATAAATTTTCAATAAAGCATGAAGTCGATCGGTTAATGAGTTGCCGAGATATTTGTAATCCTATTTCCACACTCTTCGATTTTTCATGAACCTGTATTTCATCCAAATTTCAATTCAAAGATATATTTTAATTGGAAATGAGACGCTTAATCAGATGCAATAAAACGCTAGTTAATAGGATTATTGTTTTTGGAGTTATAATGTTGTTTCTTTTAAGCAATTCAGTAATCGAGCCTTTAAAGTTTATGAAAGCCACGATTTTATTCAAATTGCAATGCATTTTGTAAGTAGTTTACACATTTTTTATTTTAATATTTTACATTATGCATATCCATGATGGGTAAGTATTACGGTGGCCCCCAACGACTAGTATAACTTTGACGGGAAAAGATTGAAAAATTGCTTTTCCTTATTTTGAACCTTCTTTCCTTAATTCCGGTGAGAATTCAACGTTACAGGAGCACAAGTGCTTGCCCCTGAAAGGGTTAAATTAAAAAATTCGTTTCTCAAAATAAATTAAGAATAGTAAATTTCTTAAAAATATATTCAAAATAAAATAATTCTTCAAAATGTATCAAAAATAAAACAATTCTTCAAAGTATATTAAAAATAAAAAATGTCTCTTTCAAATTAATTACAATATAATGATATATTATAATTTAATTTATATACAAAATCATTCTTAATTAATATCACATTCTTTAATTTGGTCTAAAAGTGTTGCATATTCCATAAGAACATTAACCATCAAGTTTGAAATAACTATCAGTCTTTCAAAAATCAAACCATTCCACGGCAGAAAAGAAAAGAACCACTTCCCAGCTTCAAAAATGTGATGAAAAATCATTTGAAGGATGTCATGTAATAGTTCGGCAGATTTATAGTGGTTCTGTCAATTTAAAGATGAACGTTGAGGGGATTTTAGGTGTTGAGAAGACTTTTAGGTAGCTTTCAATACAAAAAAGTATAAAGCTACTGTGGTAGCGTGAACACATGTATATATAATTAATGAAATCCATTTATCGTTTGAAACGAAAAAAACTTTATTTTAAATTAACATAAAAAAAATAAAAATAAAAATGAAAAAATAGGATAATCATATCCACGCTGTACAGTTACAAGGTCAGAAAAAAACTGATTCTGACGATCACTCCAAAGACAACCTCCCTCTCGCTTGTTCAACATCCAAATCCCGTCTTTCATATATCTCCTAGCATTCCTTCCTCTCCGGCAAAACTGGTATTTTCTCCCTAAGGAAAGAAACGCCATCTAGCCTCCTATGAATGACAGCTATTTTAATCCCATACTTATCCAGTTAGAATTTTCACCTCATATGGGCTAGATCCTTTGTATCCAAAGAATGCCTTTCACATTTCTTATCCACCCTTTTCAGATAACACATCTTTCAATACCAAGCCTGCATTGCAGCCATTGCTTATCTTAAAGTGAAATTGAAATTCACCCTTTTGATAGAATTTTTCTCAATAGAGATCAATCTGTCAGATTATTTTCTTCCAGAGAGATTATCCTTTTTCCACAAGTAAGGGAGGAGTTGATTCATGTCAACTCATCACAACACCTCCCCCTAAGGAAAAATTTCTAGAAGAAATTTGGCATATACATTAATAGAATAAGCTCCTTCAATCAATTTCTAAAGAGGTCAACAAAGCACAAAGGAATTTTGAATAACACATGAAAAATCCCTATAGAATACAAACACATTCCCATACTCAATATTTGATAGACCACACTGTCAATAGGATTTACCATAATCCCCTACCTACAATACCTAAGTATAATTCCAGGAATAATTTATACTATTGATGCCCTGAGAAACAATTTTAAAATATTTCACATACATATAATACCAAATACAGATTACACTTTACATGATTCTAACAAAAAAATAATAATAATAAAAGGAAAGAATAAATCTATATACAACACAATGCCTAAAACAATTCTCTTAAAAACTTGCTTAAAAGCCTAAATTTAGACTCTTCTACAAACAAAAAGAACGCATACTAAATTATGCAATTATTAAATTAATGAAGTTTTACCATTGCGAAAATATTAAGCATTAAATGATAACTAAACACATTACAGATATTACAATAATGAGTACTCCCAAATTTAGAATAAAACTTAATTTAGAGAATTCTCCCAAAAACCCATATCTAAATTACTTCTATCAGAAAATCTTTTCGACAATAAATTTCGCTTTACGACCTCATGATCATAATTTTTCCTTTCAAAATCTTGTTTGATTTTAATAAATCTTTCTTTATGATCCGTTTTAAAAGTAGAATGCTCCATTCTTTTTAACTTTGAATTTCCATATCCATTTTCTTGGCATTTAGCCCCCCAATTTTCTCTATCATTATCTTTCATCCCAAAGTTAATTTTTTTGGCCACAGTCATAGGTGAACTCAATTTCTTTCTAATTCTATTTCTAACACGCTCAACTCCCATACTACCAACAAAATACTTGGGTATATTTACATCATGCTCAGAATTCTTTTTTCGAAATTGACCTCCTTTACCTGACCTTTTATCACTATCCGTTCGAGACGCATCATCTTTTAGATCGATCAATTTAGACCCTTTTTCCAAATTCTTATCAGTCACGTCTCCCGGTGAATTTACCTCCATCTCATCAGCAGACTTATTATCCCTTTCACAGATTTCATTCACAACCGTTTTTCTAACAACTCTTTGCTCATGATCGCTAGATAATCTGAGGGTTGAGAGGGTCGAAATTGACCTCCTTTACCTGACCTTTTATCACTATCCGTTCGAGACGCATCATCTTTTAGATCGATCAATTTAGACCCTTTTTCCAAATTCTTATCAGTCACGTCTCCCGGTGAATTTACCTCCATCTCATCAACAGACTTATTATCCCTTTCACATATTTCATTCACAACCGTTTTTCTAACAACTCTTTGCTCATGATCGCTAGATAATCTGAGGGTCCCTTGCCCATTTAATTCTCTTTGATTCCCCACTTGTTTATACACCGAATTTTGCTTTTCCATATTTCCTAACTTTAATAAGTGATAAACAGCTGGTGTTATAAGGTGCGGAGAATTTAGTTTTCTCACAACTGCAACCACCACATTTTTTTCAACATACTCTTTTTCACCTTCTATCAAAGCAACCGGCACTGACAGCAAATCCGCTTTTTGTCTATTTCCGAGGGCCGGTATAAGAAAGACATTTCCCACTTTCTTAGCACTCCACGGAATGTCATTAGCATCAAAACCGCAATTTGCGCACCTGTGTCCTTAATCGCTTTTACTTTCTTACCATTCACGCATAAATCAACCATAGGTAATTCGGTTTCCACACCTTCCCTATTATTTTCACGTTTCCCATCACTAGTAATGATCCAAGCTATGCTTTTATCCTCATAATTAGTTTTACTTTTTAACAATTCCGGACAATTTGGACGGATGCGGCCCACTGCCAAACAATTATAACATTGGACTTGTCTTTGCTTTTCGAAAGCATTGTCCTTCTTAAATTGATCAAATTTCCCACACTCTTTCGTATTCTCAAATTCCGATTTTGGTTTAATTTCCTTTCTACTTTTAGAATTAAAGCTGTCTTTTTGCTTATCCTGAAAAGATTTATTTTCCCACGGTTTTCTATCCGACCTGTTAAATTCTCTTCTTATACTCTCAAATTTATTCGATTTTTCCGCGAGTTTAGAAGCAATCTTTATTTCCTCCCAATCATCCATAAATTTTTCTTTTATCTCAAAAGGGACACGTTTTTTTAGTTGTTCCGTGAGCATTAATTCTTTTAATGATTCAAAATTCCTCACTTCTAATGATTCTAACCAATTATCAAGATAACCCCTTAACTCATAAATCAGATCCACCCATAACTCATCAGATTTTCTTTGATGAGTTTCAAATTTTTGTTTTAAGGCGCCTGTACTTAGCCTAAACCTATCTAACAAAACTTTCTTTATATGTTGAAAATCATCACATTTGTCTGACGGTTGTTTAACTATAATTTCGGCAATGTCAGAAGGTAATAAAGGAATTAATTGACTAACCAAATCTTCCTGAGAAATTTTAGCTTTCTCGGCTTGCCTTTCAAAAATCATAAAGAAAAGAGTTATATCAATTAATTTAGAATCAAAGCGCGGCACTAAATCCTTTAAATTTACCTTAGGAGTCCTATGAAAATCTACATTTGATTCATTAGATGAAACACTAACAACGTCCGCAGAATTCTGAATACGCAATTTCTCTAATTCAAATTGCTGTTGTTTCTCAAGTTTTTGTAATTCAAGTTGTTTTTCGAGTTTATCTGCCTCAAGTTGTTTCTCAAGTTTATCTACCTCAAGTTGTTTTACAAGTTTATCTAACTCAAATTTCCTAAGTTTATCTTTTTCTTCTTGCGCAATCCTATCTAATTCAATTTGCCTCTCTCTTTCTTTACGATCTTTTTCAAATTGTTTTTCCTGTTCTTTCCGCTCTGCCTCCTGTTCAAGAATATATTGCAAGCGAAGTTTTGCGTAACTTTCTTTATAATCTTCAGCACTAACAATGGCCTGAATTATAGCTTGATTTCTACACGATTTTGACACACTGGTCTCAAATTCCTCTGCTAATAATAGCAAGACGCTTTTATTATATTTTACTAAATAGTCTGCCTTATTTTCCCCCAAAATATAATAAATTTCAAAAAATCAGATATATTCAATTTACAATAATACAATAAATGCAGAAATAGAATTTTCCCCACTATACGTATAATAATGTATTCAAAAACGACGCAATTTCAATATATCAAATTCTCATGCAACAGTGACGTCTTTCAAACTGAGTATATCCCCCAAAATAAATCTTATACCCAACAGTACAGTATAACATCAATTTATTTTGAAACATTAATCATAATCATCCACAGTATACCCATAAAATTAAGCTATAACTTTATTACTGTAATACATAAAATGTATATAAACAAAACTCTTATTTCCAAAAGTTTTATACAAAATTATGATTAAAATAGCCTGATTAATAATCTCAATTAATCAATAACAATTTACCATACCCCAAGTAAATTTTAACATATACATAAGTATATAATTTTCTTAACCCAATATTATACCTAACAGATACCAGAAAATCAACAAACATAAAAATTCTAACTAAAAATTTAAGTACAAAATTAATAGATTCCCTAGAATTCTTAAATTTTTCATAGAGTTTTGTTCCCCAAAATTAAAATTTATACACAAAATTTAATTTAAAACAGACCTCTATAGAAGATTTCATAAAAGAGCTTACCTCCAGATGCAGATATTTCCTCCACACTGATACCAGGCTTCCAAGCACTTTTAAAGATGACAAACACACAGATTTTTGAAGATTTGAAGACACTCAATTCACTGATGAGGCACTAATTTCACCTTAGATCCGTATGTAGGCAACTTAGATGGTACACCGCATATCTTCATTCCACTGATATATTTTGAAGCACACACAAAAAGCACAAAGTCTATAGTTGACTGTTCATACACCACACAGCTTTTGTCGATAAAGTTCTTTTACCAGTTCTCTACTTGCTAGAACTCCAAGGAAAACCACGACTCAGATTAGACTTCAAGACTCCACAACTCTGCTTGTCCGTTTTCCACTGGCTCTTCATCTGTTTAATCAGGTTAACATAGATCCGTAATCTAATTTACTCTAGATTACATATCCCATTTGCTGCCACCAATTAATTATATATACTATACTATAGCTGTGGTAGCGCGAACACATTTATATATAATTAATGAAATCCATTTATCGTTTGACAGGAAAAAAACTTTATTTTAAATTAACATAAAAAAAATATAAATAAAAATGAAAAAATAGGATAATGATATCCACGGTGTACAGTTACAAGGTCAGAAAAAAACTGATTCTGACGATCACTCCAAAGACAACCTCCCTCTCGCTTGTTCAACATCCAAGTCCCGTCTTTCATATATCTCCTAGCATTCCTTCCTCTCCGGCAAAACTGGTATTTTCTCCCTAAGGAAAGAAACGCCATCTAGCCTCCTATGAGTGACAGCTATTTTAATCCCATACTTATCCAGTTAGAATTTTCACCTCATATGGGCTAGATCCTTTGTATCCAAAGAATGCCTTTCACATTTCTTATCCACCCTTTTCAGATAACACATCTTTCAATACCAAGCCTGCATTGCAGCCATTGCTTATCTTAAAGTGAAATTGAAATTCACCCTTTTGATAGGATTTTTCTCAATAGAGATCAATCTGTCAGATTATTTTCTTCCAGAGAGATTATCCTTTTTCCACAAGTAAGGGAGGAGTTGATTCATGTCAACTCATCACACTACCTATTGCAGCCGTTCGGAGGAAAGCAGTTCCGGAAAATTTCGATATATTTTCACCGATCATGACCCAAAGACCCCAATACCACCCTCCGTTCAAATGTTGATATATATATATATATCTGACCTATGTCATACGATAACGCTCGTATTTATAAATCGATTTTGATGAAACTAATTGTGTGTATTAAGGTCACCAATGTCTCGACCGAGTTCGTTGGCCAGCTTGGTCCGCCATTTTGTTTCAAGATGGCGGCCATTTAAAAATTTAAAACTAAAATAAATATACCAAAAAGTTAAAAATTCAAATTTATTTTTAATTACGTGTTAGGCCTTGATACAAGGATTCCAGAGCATTTTTTGGTTTACCTCTATCTTTAAAAATGGCTGAGATAGAGCAGTTTGAAATTCTAGAGTGACTGACATTTTGAAACAAAACAGCACATTAACGCGATTACTCGCAAATTATTTTCTTTCATTGTTGTAATAATTTTCCCAATCATACGCATAAAACTATATATTCATATCCGTTAGCGCCAAAATTGGCGACGTTGGCGACAAAATTGGCAAAATTGGCAAAATTTGTGACATTGGGCGAAATATCGCCAAATTTGACGACCAAAATAAGTCTCTATAAATGAAGCCAATTTGGCTATTGCTCAATAATTTGGCGAAATTCTTATTAAAATTCAGTATTAACGAATCTTTTGTAAACGTTTCTTTGCATTTTAACTTGCTGTTTTCGTGTAACATTAGCTAAAATTTTAAAACGAAGATATAGGAAAGCTACAGTCGTGGAAAAAAAACTGCACACCCCCCCCCACTAACTCTGCAACAAATTGTAGTAGAAGGAAGTGACTGGTACCAAACGATTGGAAATAAAGTCTACTTTTAAATTATATATCTAAAATTTGCCTAAGGGGCCATCTACATATTAAAACAAGCCTAAAATTTATTTTTTTCAATGGCAACATCCACTTTTGACATGATATTTTAAATCTTCGGTTCAAACTATGCCTAGATACAAAATTTTAAGTCATTTGGATGATAAGTTTTCGAGTTGTAAACATTCAAATTTTAGAGCCTCTAATGTTAAATTACATTTTCATATTTTTAATCATATCTCCTGAGATTATAATTCTAATGTATTAATTTTTTTTGGTTATAATACTAAAAAGCCCAAACATAAATATGTCAATTTTATAATTTTATAATATGAATTATGAATTATGAAATTAATATTCGAAAAAATCATGAATTGCAACCTACAATTTTTTTGATGGATTTATATTTATTATGTCCTGCTTTATGTGTATTCAAAATTTTAAATTTTTCTACCAAGTAGTTTTTAAATTACGCTTAAAAAACGGCAAGATGCTGCTTTAAGGGGCCGTCTATGATGTGCATTAAAGCATAGTTTGAACAGGGATGGGAGCGCTCCGACTCGAAATCCCGATTGACACCACTAAATTTTAATATTATTTGTAACCTTATTCAAGAACAAAATTTCTGAAATTCATTACGTTGGAGAATACTATTAAAATTTAGTGGTAAGAATCGATATTCGGGTCGGAGCGCGCTCATCCCTGTTTGAGAAAATATTATACTCATAGGCTGGGATTAAAACAAGATTTTCTCAAATCTTGTTAAATTATTTGCAATATTACACTAAATGGTTGTTAGATAAAGTATTAACGCGAAAGTATTTGTTACTTAAAAATGCTAATTTAAACTTTTATTAACTTTTGTATATCAATCAAAAATTGTAATCTTTACAAATATGTATGGATGTTCAGTTTTTATTCCATTAATAACGAACTTAAAATAATTAAACTTTTTCTTCTATAACTTTCGTATTTAGATCTATTCGATTAAACAGGCTAATTGAAAAAAAAATATACAAGTTATTTTTATGGTTTTCTGATAGGCAAGATTATTTCCCAATCGCTAGCAGTGTGCAAAAAAATCTAATAATAATAAATGGCAAACGGTAAGTTTTCTTGCCAAGAGGCATTAATGAGTTAATTGTAAAATTTCATATGAACTACCAGAATAGGTTTAATCATAGAATTATTAACCCTATTCCGAATGAGAATAACGAATGTAAAGTTATTCAGATGTCTTTATAACATAGATTTAGTTTTAGGTCTTCAAATAAATCGGAATATAAATCCTGCGACACCCCCCCCCCCCTCGCTACTAAAAAAAAAAGCAATGTCTGGATTTATTTTCAGACTAAAAAACAATTTATCTGCGTTTTTTTTTTTTTTTTTTTTTTTTTTTTTTTTTACTTTGATTCCTTACGCTGCTTTATACTATTTTTTTAAATTCTACATTTGGTATTTGTCACTATTATTCACGTTTCTGACAATAAAACGTGAATAATAGTGACAAATACAAAATGTAGAATTTAAAAAACTAAAAAAAAAGGCGAGTTAAATAGATGCAAAATCTGAGAAACAGCATTATAAAAGCACCTGTAAAATTCCAATAACATTTACATATTCTAAAACTATTTTAATTACAAATAATCTTATGGTTTTTTAACCCCTTCGTGAAGTGCGTCTATTACAGAATTTTTAATAATTTACCACCGGTTTTTTAAAACAGAAATTTTCGTCTGATTGAATCGTGGAAATGCTAAGATATAGTAAGGCAAAGCTTACAATAAAAAATAACTGGTGGGAAAAATCGAGGATTCTGAGCATCTTATGCGTCACGTATACGTGTCACTTGTCCCCAAGGGATTAAAATCGGATAATTCAACAATTGTAAACATTATTTTACCGCATATAACAATAACCGAAACTTATTAAGTGAGTAAAATGGTCATATCGGTAAAACATAATACATTAAAAGAAGTGACATTCTGCAGCATTTCAACAAACGAGAACCGAACTTCAATTTGGATACAGCCCCTTAAATATGCTCATTATAAAGTAATTAATTTCTCAGAAACTAATCGTAGGAATTTAATGAAATTTGGTATCTAGGCATAGTTTGAACTGCAGATTTCAAATATGTTGTCAAATTTGAGTCTTGCTATTGAAAAAGACAAAGTTTGGGTGTGTTTTTATATGTAGATGGCCCCCTAAGCAAATTTTATATACATCATTTAAAAGTAGACTTTATTTCCAATCGTTTGGTACCAGTCACTTCCTTCTACTATAATTTGTTGCAGAGTTAGTGGGGGGTGTTCAGTTTTTTTTTTTCCACGTCTGTACCTTTTCCTCCCGGTACAGACCGGAAGGACTTTTTAATTCTCAATCGTATAGAATTTTGTTTTAGGCGTGGTGAATAATTTTTAAAGCAACGACGATGCAATTCTGCGCCTCTTTGTGTAAATCGATAAATAGTCCAGTCATTTGGTAGAAAATAAAGGAAAGGTTGTTTGTTGTAGGTGTTTGTTGTAAGGTTTGTTGTAAGGTTTTGGTGTAGTTTTTTGGAGGGGGTCCCTTTATGTTTTTTGGGTCGCTGAACACGAATCCGAGGTTTTCCAACAAACATTTTTCCGGGAAATACGTTTTTTTTTTACAAAAAACGTGTAAAAAAACGGACTTTTCTCCGTTTTTTCAAAATAATTCCAAAATTATGCATTTTACGTGAAAGTCGGCAATATATGAATTAAAGAAAATAAAATTTCCTACATTTTATGTACTGAAAGTTTTTTTCTCTAATCAATAGTTTAGCCGTGAGAGTGCCTCAAAAATGGGTGTTAAAAACAAAAAACTGTAAAAAAAACGGGAATTACGGTACTCTATGTCAATGTAACATAGAAACTAATCATTTTACGCAAATGTTAACTATTAATGTTACTAAAGATTATATATTTGATTATATTTTATGCATTTGAGGTAGAGGAAAAGTGCGGATCCGACACCAGGGGAAGGTGGGAGCAGTGGGGCAGATCCAGCTATTCTCATGAGTCGAGGGTGCTACTCCTACGGAGAGCTCGTACTCTAAGGGGCGGTAACATTGGGAGTATGCATAAAAGAGAAAAAACTGTAAAAAACGGGAATTATGGCCCTGTATCGATGTAATATGAAAATGAATCATTTTAAGCAAACGTTGACTATTAATGATACTAAAATGTTCCAATGAATTTCGTTTGCAAAGCATTCGGATGAAGACCTTGAGGAATTTTTGGCGTACGATCTAGGCTCTTATTCCTTATCCCCATTCGACAATGGTTTAAGAAAAGGAACCAAATCTACTCTCTACAAGGCATTCAAACCCCTAACAAACAAGCGGTTCAGCGGCAGAATTCAATTCGTCATTGATGGGGGGTTTTTATTGCATAGGGTTGTTTGGCCTAATAATCAGCCTTTTTCAATTATCTGCGATAAATATGTTGAGTACGTACAGTCACGGTACCAACCGCAGGCAGTAGTTGTCTTTGATGGCTACCCTGATGACTTACAAGGTGGTACAAAAACTGCTGAGCGTATGAGACGAGCAAGGAAACATTCTTCAACGGATATATTGTTTGACGGTACAATGGTACCTACCATTTGCAAAGAAAAGTTTCTTGCTAACCCAAAAAACAAGGGTCGGTTAATATCTATGATGAGTGATAAGTTCTTATCAGCAGATATCACATGCAAGCAAACAAAAGAAGACGCAGACACCTTGATTATAAACACTGCTTTGTCCTTGGCTCCATCAAATGAGACGGTGATTATATTTGGGGAGGATGTAGACCTCTTGGTCATTTTGTTAGCTCTCTTCAGGGCTGAAAACGTTTTCTTTTTAAAACCTGGAAAGGACACTGTTTCTCCAGTGATATTTTCTCCAATTAATGCTGTGAGTTCAACGGTTGCGGAAAACATCCTCTTCTCATATGCTATGAGCGGGTGTGATACAACGTCAGCACCATTTATGCAAGGAAAAATGAATGAAGTTCCTCAAAACTCTTGTGAAGAATTCAAATGTTGCTGACGCTGTTAAAGTATTTAAAGACTCCAACGCTACTCCGGAGTTGATTGCAACTGCTGGGGACCGTTTCCTGGTCTTGCTGTACGGTTATAGTGGGACGAATGTGCCTTCGCTGAACCACCTAAGGTATATTTCGTACAAGAAGTCAACATTTAAATACAATTCAAATATTGCTGCTTTACCACCATCTTCAGCTGCAGCACGACAGCACTCTTTAAGAATATATCACCAGGTGCAGCAATGGCTAGGAGTTGAAAAAAATGCTGAAGAGTGGGGATGGAAAAAAAAACAAATATTGGCCTTGAGCCTGTATTTACTTTACTACCCCCTGCTCCCCTTGCGTTGTTGAAGCTTGTATCATGTAAGTGCAAAAAGAACTGCCAACAAAATTCTGGGTGCAAGAAGGCCGGTCTTTGTTGTTCCAACATGTGCCTCAACTGAGAGATTTTTTCCTAATAACGAAATTGCAGAGGATATATTTGAATTGATAAAGAGTATGACTAATAAAATAGTTGGTTTGGGCTGGATCAAAGCGTATTGCGGAATTACCGGAAACGAGAAAGCTGATACTCTTGCAAAGTCGGTCATTGAAGAGAAAAGTTATGATGAAGAGGTGAAATTAAATTATCCTTTATCATTTCTGAATTCTCATCTAAAGAAAGAAAAAATTCAAGATTGGCAGGAGTACTGGCAAAATTCTGAAAACGGTCGTCACACGTATTCAATTATCAATAAGGTTAAGGAAGATTTTTTGTGCCAGTCCCAAGTCATTCAATATTTTATGTCAGGACATGGCTCTTTTCCTACTTTTTTGTACAGGATTAAAAAGCGACCAAATGATCTCTGCGTTTGTGGTGAAAAGGGGGATCCAATGCACTTCATATTCGGTTCTTGTCCTCTGATGCCCAATAGATTTACTTTTGTCAGAGAAAGGACATTAAGGTGGAATATGCGAAACGTTTTGTTGGTGAGAAGTAATTACAGGAGGCTCTGTGAAAATTACAATGCATTGAACGAACATTTTTCTTTTATCAAATATAAATTTTAAATAACTTCTTCGAAATTAACAGTCAACTAAGGCATGATTACATTTTCAGTTATTTATGCTGGGCTTCAACATTTTCATATCTAGTACAGTGTCTTGGACAGTTATTTCTAACTACTGTGAGCAGGGAATATCATAGACTGCAGCGGACAAGATAAACTTAGGACAATTTTATTAATTATTGACTTAAACTGGTTGTTTGTGCTATTTCCGGCCGTGCTGTTCAGCAAAATTTTGTTACTGTAAAATTGTTATCTTATGTTTAATTTTTGTGCCTAGGTGTTTATTGGTATGTATAATATTATACCTCTTTTGTATAGGCTTTGCTTGTTTGTAGTTAACTTTAAGTTTACCCCGAAATGCGGGGTTCATGTCATCTGCGTATGACAGTCTGTACATAAGATCTGTGTATTCTGATTTGAAATATTTGTCTGCTGTTTCAGGCCTGTACCCTGGAGGTGGTGCGTTGGTTGGTGCGTTGGGGTGTTTTCCGCCGGAGGTAAAAAAGCCGTAAACCGATAAGGTTGGCTCTCCGGTTGGGTGATAATAATAATAATAATAATGTGCCTCAACTGCGAGGGGAACTGCAACAACATCTCAGTGGTGAATCAAGATGACGAAGACGAGTTATACCCTGAAACCGAGCTGGAGATGGATTGCCCACGCACTGAATCCGTGGACCCAATGGAAGAGGAACAAGCCATGCCACAAGGTATGAAATATTTACCATTAAGAAAACATTTATTCTATAATATTGGTAGTAAATAAAAAATCCACTAATTCCATACGTCTATTATCTATGTTGTAGATATCAATGAACAGCAGGGACCTTCAAATAAAAGATTGCGGAAATAAGAATTTTGCTTTTTGACTTCATGTAAATATACTAATGTTTGTTACTAATGTACATAATAATTTATAATTAAATAATGATTCATAATGAGTATTTATTATCAGGCAACTTCATTGTAAAATGTAGTCAATCATATAGTTCTTAGTATCATTAACAGTCAACGTTTGTTTAAAATGGTTAATTTACATGTTACATCGACGTACAGGGTCGTAATTCCTGTTTTTTACAGTTTTTTGTCTTTTACATCTCCCAATTTTACCACCTCTTACAGTATGAGCACTCTGACGGAGGAGCACCTTCGACTCATGAGAGAAGGTGGAACTGCTCCACTGCTCCCACCTTCCCCTGGCGCAGGATCCGCACTTTTCCTCTACCTCAAATGCATAAACTATAGTCAAACATGTAATCTTTAGTATCATTAATGGTTACCGTTTGCGTAAAATGGTTAGTTTCCGTGTTACATCGATATACACTACCGTAATTCCCGGTTTTTTTACAGCTTTTTGTTTTTTACACCCTTTTTTGCGGCACTCTCACAGCTAAACCATTGATCAGAGAAAAAAACTTCCAATACATAAAATATAGAAAATTTTATTCTCTTTAATTCATATACTGCTGATTTTCACGTAAAATGAACAATTTTGGAATTATTTATAAAAAACGGAGAAAAGTCCGTTTTTTTACAGGTTTTTTGTAAAAAAAACGTATTTCCCGGAAAAAATGTCGTTAAAAAACCTCGGATTCGTGTTCAGCGACCCAAAAAACATAAAGGGACTCCTAAAAAAAAACTACACCAAAACTTTCCTTTATTTGCTCTTTTTTATTCCCTAATGCCTGGACTAACAGTAGAATACAAACAAGTGGATAAGTGTGATCGAAGATCGCACAAAGGGTTTCGTTTAATATTCCTTTCAAAGCACGTTATCCTTCCTTTAATAAATCCAAATAAATTTCATTTAAGGAAAAAAAAAAAAAAAAAATGTCATGTTTTTTATAAAGTAAAAATTTATTGGTCTATTTTTCTCGTGGGCGAAGCCCGCTATTATACTCTGTCATAATAATATCTGTCATGTGGACTAAATGCGATATTAAAAAAAAAGAAAATTTCAAAATTACACATGTTGTATAGAGACCTTCAAAATGTTAGACGCCAAATTAATTTTATTTTTAATTCTCTAATGACGTCCTATTAAGCTGCTTTCTCTTTTTACACATACTCATACTCCTTGTATTATTGAGAAATGTTTGAAAATTTCCGTTTTATTACCAATATGACGTCCTATTAATCTTTTTTTCAATGGGTGAAACTTTTTATTTCATTTTCATTTTTCACGTGGAAATCTTTCAATAGAAAATTAATTATTGTAGAAAGAATTTTATTGTGGATTTTCAATTGTTGGCAACTGCTATAACGAAAAATGTTTAAATTTAATAATAAAAAAAAAGACTGTTAGATTTTTGGTTTTTTATCTCTCTATATTAAAATAATACGAATTTTTCAAATTTTATGCTTTTGAGCTTCATAATAGGTATTTAGCTATAAGTACACAAAATTTCATGACTGTAAGTTACATAGTTTCTGAGAACCGGCTCTGTGACGGACTTTCAACGAAGCGGGAGTAATAGGGTTTCGTGAGATGAACGAAACCCTAAAAATGAAGATGCTAGAATTAAAGACAACATTTTATTAAATTAAAAGGAACTTCCTTTATTTTTCATCGTGAAGTCTGAAGGGTATAGGTTTCTTTTTGGCCAATCCATTATAAAAAACAAAATAGCAGACCTGACTTTAGAAATAATACCATCGGACTAATACAATTGAAACCTCAATTAAACTCTTCATTTAAATTTTAAAAACCGCATTTTTAAAACTTACACAACACAAAACCTCCATGCCTTTCCCATCCGACACTAACTAGTATAAAATTTAACGTTCATTAAAGTAAATTATAACATTCAACTTAAATAAGGAATGCGCGGGGCTTCCGTAACAATTTTAAAACGATTACCCATAAAACGGGAGACGAAATTTAAAATCTGAAAACAAAAACTACTCACAAAAGAACGGATAATATTATGTAATCAAGCCATACCTTCACGAAGTGGGGAGAATAAAGTGCGCTTCTCAACGCCTCCTGAATACTAGGTCTGCGTGCTGACACAAAAATGGCGACTTTCGTAGGCGGATTTTTTTTCAGCGTTTGTAAAAGCCCCTGAATTTCCATGCCAGTATTTTAGGAAAGTTTTCTTTGACTTATTTATTCTGAGGACAAAATTTTTAGAAAATACTGGTGTGGAACTTCAGGGGCCCCTACAAACGCTTAAAAGATCCGCCTACGACAGCCGCCATTTTTGTGTCAGCGCGCTAGCCTAGTATTCAGAGGGCGGTGGTAGAGCTCCTATAATACCCTTAGGCGGTGGAGCTCCTCGTCAATGACGTAACACAGCTCCGGGGATAAGATTCTCTCTGAGAGGACATGTGCTGACGTACAAGAAAGCCTCGCGGAGCACTGGAAAATGAAGTGTCAAAAAGCGACGGGAAAAGTTCATCGCTGCTGGCGGCAAATGATGGGTAGGAGCACGGCGTTACAAAAATAAAAAGAAGAAGAAGCCGTAGATCACGCGAAATAAAAATAACTTGAATCGGCCAGAACGAAATATCGATTCATGATAAGAGCAATGCGAGGATCCGAAAAAATTAATGTGAGAATTCCTCACAGTAAAATGATCACCTCAAAATGACTCAAAAATTGATTAAATACGTAATCCGTCAGCCGATTTTTACAAAAATCTATACAGTTTTTGAAACAGTGGTATATAAAATATTCGCCAAATCAGAACTCAATCAGGAGTACCATTTGGGAATTATCATGTTCTTTCACGCATAACGCATGATTACAATACTTTCCTCACGCTATGTGTTCGGAAAGTAATAAGTATCTACCAGCATTTATCAAACAAGTTGGAAATTGTACGTCAAACGTGACAAATGAGGTGATTTCGTATTATAGCTAGTTACATAAATATTCAGATCTTTTCTGATTTTTAATTCTGTGAAATGAATTATATCGTCTGCAGATTAATTTCTATCATAAAATAAGTATCTCGGTCGCTTGACGATTCAACCTCGGAAGCTCCTCTAACAAGAAAGCACCGATTTAAAAAAAAAATTCAAATTTCTTAATAAATATTTTTATTAATATTTCCTAAAGTTTTGATTCGATTTTAATAAAATTTGAAATGTCTCGACAAAATTCTGCAAAGATGATATATTTTAAATTGCAAACCATTCGGTTGGGTAGTTTTTGCGTTGTTATATGCGGACGGACGGACAGACAGACAGACGGACGAACCAAGCGACGACAATAGGTGCTACGTATTTATATAATTACGAACGCACCTAAAAGAGAGTTGAAATAGTATTTTCTTCTTTCTTTCAGATTTGAGGGAAAGGGGAGGTTCAGAACACACCGTTTAAAATAAACGTTAAACAAGTGACCGTAAAAAGTTGGAAATTGTACGTCAAACGTGACAAATGAGGTGCGTTCGTACTATAACTTCTTTTATAAATATTTAGATCTTGGTGCAATAGCTATTGCACTCTTATGCAAAAATGCATGAATACAAAATTTATTTTGGGTGCAGGTTTTCATATTATAGATATTAATTTATTTTCTGAAATTAGGTTTCAATACACTTTTACAAACAATTAATTATAATTCTGTTACATTGAAATTATACTGTGCACAAATATCCAATACAAGACAATTTAAACAAGTTGGAAATTGTACGTCAAACGTTACAAACGAGGTGCGTTCGTACGCACGTTTTAGAATTAAATTCATGATATCCCGTGCGTAGAACGGGTTAAACAGCTAGTTAAGTATATATTTTATGACACTGTTCATACAAATATCTTAACTAGTTATATAAATATTCAGATATATATGTATCAGCTAGTTATATACATATTCAGATCTTGATGATTTTTAATTCTGTGAAATGAATTATATCGTCTGCAGATTAATTTCTGTCATAAAATAAGTATCTCGGTCGCTTGACGATTCAACTTCGGAAGCTCCTATAACAAAAAAGCACCGATTTAAAAAAAAAAAATCAAATTTCTTAATAAATATTTTTATTAATATCTCCTAAAGTTTTGATTCGATTTTAATAAAATTTGAAATGTCTCGACAAAATTCTGCCAAGATAATATATTTCAAATTGCAAACCATTTGGTTGGGTAGTTTTTGCGTTGTTATATGCGGACAGACAGACGGACGGACCAAGCGACGACTATAGGTGCTACGTATTTATATAATTACGAACGCACCTAAAAAGACATCGTTATTATTTCACTGAAAGAAGGAATTATATCGATTGTATCGTCTGTTATTATGATATGATTAATTTCCGTATTAAAATAAGTACATTTTAAGTTGGCGACATTTTATCTTTTGTTGACATTGACTGAAAATTCCAATGAGAAACTTAACCCTAGCTTTGAAAATTTCAGAACTTGAAATCCATATTTAGACTCTTTTTCCATTTAATATCTATTTCTCCGGAAACATCTTTCCAAAAAACTGTCGGTAGATTACAGGATTGCTATAATTAAAAATTTTAGTATACAAATTCGTTCTTTAAATTCAGTAATACGGAAATAATAGGACTCCATCTTAAAAATGACGTATTCACCATGGCAATCAGGAATCATTACTTATCATGGGATACCATTGAATTAATTGCGTATGACAAGATGTAACAGAATGAAGAAAACTTTTATTATTATCTTTTTAAGTTTTGATTAGATTTTCCTAATATTTAACAAGTTGGAAATTGTACGTCAAACGTTACAAACGAGGTGCGTTCGTACGCACGTTTTAGAATTAAATTCATGATATCCCGTGCATAGAACGGGTTAAACAGCTAGTTAAGTTTATATTTTATGACACTGTTCATACAAATATCTTAACTAGTTATATAAATATTCAGATATATATGTATCAGCTAGTTATATAAATATTCAGATCTTGATGATTTTTAATTCTGTGAAATGAATTATATCGTCTGCAGATTAATTTCTGTCATAAAATAAGTATCTCGGTCGCTTGACGATTTAACATCCATCGGAAGCTCCTATAACAAAAAAGCACCGATTTAAAAAAAAATCAAATTTCTTAATAAATATTTTTATTAATATCTCCTAAAGTTTTGATTCGATTTTAATAAAATTTGAAATGTCTCGACAAAATTCTGCAAAGATAATATATTTTAAATTGCAAACCATTTGATTGGGTAGTTTTTGCGTTGTTATATGCGGACAGACAGACAGACGGACGGACAGACAGACGGACAGACAGACAGACAGACGGACGGACAGACGGACGGACAGACGGACGGACCAAACGACGACTATAGGTGCTACGTATTTATATAATTACGAACGCACCTAAAAAGACTGGACAAAACTCTGCAGTGATTATATTATATACATCAAATTTCAAACCATTTGGTTGGGTAGTTTTTGCGCTGTTAAATGCGGACAGACGGACAATCCAGACGACGACCATTAATGCTACGTATTAATATAATTACACGAACGCACCTAGAAAACAAATTAAAAACTCGCTTCCACGATGGGGGGGGGGGGAGAGGACGAAAATTTCTTAGTTCCTCTTTCGCATAGTATTTAATTATTTTAAATTACTTGTAAATAATAAATTTTAGTGTATCTTTTTTAAAACTCATTACATTAAAAAAAAATAGTTTCCTAATCTAGTTTTTTAGTTAATTAAACTTCAAAGTCTGTAAAAAAGTCTATATACGGTAACACCGATTTAACAATACGCGATTTAACGATTTCTTAAATTTAACGATAAACTTTAATGGTCCTGATTTACCTATGTTTATTAGTATGGTGAATGATCCTCGTTTTAACGATAACTTTCCTCGATTTAAAGATAATTTTGATAAATTTCAAATATTTTAAACGGTCTTTTTAGTAAGACCAATTATAAAGGTTTTTTTTTATTTAAGGTTTTCGTTCATTTCACGAAAATTTATTCGTCCCGCTACGTTGTTAGGGTTTCGTTCATCTCACGAAACTCTATTCGTCCCGCTACGTTGTCTGTCCGAGCCGCTTCTCAGAAACTATATAACTTGCAGACATAAAATTTTGTGTACTTATAGCTGAATACCTATTATGAAGCTCAAAATCATAAAATTTGAAAAAATCGTATTCTTTCAATATAGAGAGATAAAAAACCAAAAATATAACAGCCTTTTCCTATTAAACTTAAACATTTTTCGTTATAGCAATTGCCAACAATTAAAAATCCACAATAAAATTCTTTCTACAATAATTAATTTCCTACTGAAAGATTTCCACGGGAAAAATGAAAATGAAATAAAAAGTTTCACAAATTGAAAAAAATATTAATATGACGTAATATTGGTAATAAAACGGAAATTTTCAAACATTTCTCAATATTACAAGGAGTATGAGTATGTGTAAGTACAGAAAGCAGCTTAATATGGCATCATTAGAGAATTAAAAAGATAATTAATCTGACGTCATATTGGAAGTTTAACGGACTTTTTCAAATGTTTGAGAATAATACAAAGAGAGTATCAATATGAGTAATAAAGAAAGCAAGGAGATATGACGTCAGCAAATGATTATAACGTCATATGAGTTTGAGGAACGTATTGAATCATGATAAAAAAAAAAAAAAACGATTATGGATATATTGGCATATTTTAACATTTTGAAGGTCTCTATACAACATACATCCGAAATCAGCCTTTGGACTGCAATGGTTAAACAAATGGTAGATAAAGCAGTGGTGACAAAATTTATTTGGATTCTTCTGCAGTTTTCAGATTCTGGCTAAAGGACACCATAAGAACATTTACAGCACATCTGAAAGTAGGATCTATATGGAGTAATAGAGCTGGGTCCCCAAAAAAATCACAAAACTGTGTGATATAAATTCATACATGCTTTGCGATTAAGCGGAAGCAGTAAAGTCTATTCTATCATCCAAGATTCAAAATACACTGCAAATGCTTGAATTCTTTGCAAGCAACAATAGATCTATCGCATTTCGAAATTTATTTCGAGTTGAATTTTCATTTCAAGTGTCTATGGAAAGAATTTTTCTAAGATCAGAACTTAGTTGAGGTACAGCGCCTAGAATACATAGTGTGGAAAACGGCTACAAAATAATACTAAGAAATTGAATCCGATAAATGTAGAACGATGCTGAAAAAATAACGTGTCGATCACAGCGACATCTTCTAGTAGTGGCGTAGACAGGGTGGAGGTCTAAATGGTTTAGATACCACTAATTTTATAAAAATATTTTTGCCTTATCTAATCGGAAAATTTTCTGCGATATTGAAGGCGAAGAAAACTTTATAATATTACTGGTTTCCAGAGCATTTGGACACCCCCCCCCCTCTCTCTCTGGCTACACCACTGTCTGCTAGCTCTTTTCAACGCAAACATTGTATAAGAATCGAACTAAGAAAACGTTTCAGCTGGTGGTAAATATTTTAAATAATTAAATTATACCCTATTTCCTTTGACTTGGATAGTGATTTTCATAAGCTTTGAAAATATGAATGATATTTATCATGGCCAAAAAACGTGAGAGGCATTCTTTTGTGCCTGGTTGCAGTACTCGATACAAAACAGCAAACTATAAACTATCTCTATTTAGCATACCAAAAGATGAATCTCTGCTAGAAGAGTGGAAAAGATTAATTTGCTGATATGATAAAAAACTAACTTCAAAATCAGTTACATCTGAAATATACATTTACAAGAAGATTTTATTAACAGAAATTATGTTCATGTTGTCAATAGTGAAACGGTTACTTTTGCTAGAGGTAAATCTATTTTTAAAGCAGATGTCGCTGCGATCGCCCTATTGTTGCACCGCATAGTTGCACGTTTATCGGTTACAATTTTTTAGCACTTTTAAAGCATTACCAGTTTGGCTTTTTTTTAATTCCGAAATTTCTCATTCATACCAGAAATTTCCTATAATGTTCTTTTGGTTACTTAATGGAAGATATTTCGTGACTTCTTAAAGTAAAAATTCTTGTTTCAGAATTTCCGGTTTGAATTCGAAAATTTTGAATTAAAAAACGTAACAGATTTCCACACTATGTATTCTAGGCGCTTAGTTGAGGTTACCAGTTCAGCAAGAATGTTTGAAGAGCTTACAGCAATTATGTCAGTCAAATCTCCAATTAGCAAAGGGTTTAAACCTCGACAAATTTCTAACATAATTTTCAGAGAAAAAGCAGGAAAACAAACTTTCTCATAATAAAAGACTATAATAATGGTTCATTTTTTAGGGTTTCGTTCATCTCACGAAACACTATTACTCCCGCTCCGTTGTCTGTCTGTCACAGAGCTATTCTCAGAAACTATGTAACTTACAGAGTTGAAACTTTGTGTATATAGCTGAATACCAGCTGTAAAGAGCTCAAAATATTAAAATTTGAAAAATTCGTATTATTTTAATAAATAGAGATAAAAACCAAAATTCTAACAGCCTTTTCCTATTAAATTTAAACATTTTTCGTTATAGCGGATGCCAAAAATTAAAAATCCACGATGAAATTTCTACAATAATTAATTTTCTATCAGACGATTTCCACGTGAAAAATGAAAATGAAATAAAAAGTTTCACCAGTTGAAAAAAAAGATTAATATGAAATAAAAATGATTGACGTCATAGTGGTAATAAAACGGAAATTTTCAACGATTTCTCAATAGTACAAGGAGTATGAATACGTGTATGTACACAAAGCAGATTAATATCACGTCATTAGAAAATTAAAAAGAAAATCTGACGTCATATTGGAAGTTTAACGAATTTTTCAGATGTTTGAGAATAATACAAAGCGAGTATCAATATGAGCAATAGAGAATAGTAAATATATGAGTTTGAGAAACACATTGAATCATAATAAAAATCCGATTATGGAAATATTCGCCTATTTTAACATTTTGAAGGTGTACAGCATGTTTAATTTTGAAATTATTTTTTTATATCGCATTTAGTCCGCGTGACAGATATTATTATGACAGAATATAATAGCCGGCTTCGCCCGCTATCGGGCTGGTTTAAATACTCGAAAAAACGAGAAAAATAGACCGGTAAATTTTTACTTTATAAAGAACATGATTTTTTACTTTTTGGTTGCTAAATGAAATTTATTTGGGTTTATTAAAGAAAGGATAAAGTGTTTTGAAAGGAATATTAAACGAAACCCTTTGCGCGATCTTCGATCACACTTACCCACTTGTTCATTTATATTTTAAGAATGTTAAATGAGTTTTAGAAATCTATTAACGATATAATTTATTTCAAATTTAAATTCTAAATTTTTCTTATAAACAAAAATAAATTAATATTTTTAATAAATCATTTTACGGTTACTAGAACAAGTCTTATTAAAACAAAGTAACTTTTCAGAGGTGATATAAAAATTTTGCTTGCTATTAATAATATTTCCTATACATTTTCAAGAATTAAAAAAAAAAATGACGTCATATTTGAAACGAAAATTGAAATATTTTTTACTATGCATTAATGAAGCATAAATATTAATTCCGTTGAGAAGAAGTTTAGTGTCAAAAATGAAATCATAGTTAGCAAGAAAAGAAATGAATAGGAATTGTATTGTTAAGTAAAGATTTCGTTGAGAAAAAAATGAATAGGAATTGTATTGTTAAGTAAAGATTTCGTTGAGAAAAAAATGAATAGGAATTGTATTGTTAAGTAAAGATTTCGTTGAGAAAAAAAATGACGTCATACTTGAAATAAAACGGGCATTTTCAAATATTTCTTAATAATACAAGGAGTATAAATATCAGTAAGTACAGGAAGCAGGTGAATATGACGCCATTCTATCTTAATCTATATTAATAAAAGAAAGATGTTTGTCTGTGTCTGTCTATTGGAGATAGCTAGGTTAATCTACCGCACGTAGAGGTCTGACATTTTAATGAGGATAGACGAAGGCAGGTCCGAGGCTCGGATTTTTCATATTCTGATAATAAGCAGAAGCCACTTTTCCGAGGTTCTTGAAGCAGAGGGCGGGGAAATGGAGAAAAAGTTTCCTTTTTTTAAATTCCTACTATTAGCTCACACTCTCTCTATATATATATCTTATTGGAATTTTCAATCGTTAATAAATTATTTTCTATTCATCCATTCAAGTTCAAATAATTTTTTTAAAACTTGTACTGGATGACAATTCATATTAATACAGTTTTTTCAAATATTAATTCATTAATTAAATTTAATTAATTAATTTTAATTTTATATTTCATTTCTGTTCAAAAGTATAGACTCACTCCATATTTATAGTCTCACCTTCACACGTAAAAAGATAATGGGGCTGTTCACGGACGAAGATCAGGCGGCTCGCGGGCGAAGGAGACTATAAATGTGGAGTGAGTCTAATACTTTTGAACAGAAATGAAGTATAAAACTAAAATTAAATAATAAAATTTAAATAATTAATTAATATTTGAAAAAAAACTGTATTATCGCTAACTGTAACATCGCTATGGCACTTTATTGTGAAGTTTGGTAATTTTTGAAATTCAATATTTGAAAAACGGCATAATAATTAGATTTTAAATTTATATCAAGAAAAATACAATTTTTTTACCTTTCTAACGCAGTTTGTCTAACAATTTTGTGAGAAATACTTTTCGAGCTATTAATTTTTGGTATTTTAGCTATTTATTTTTTATTTAATTTTTTATGCATTTCAAAAATTTCTCTTATGTAAGATATTTAGCAGGATATAAATTTAGGAATAAATACCGTCAGTGGCGAAGCGTGTAGATCGCTGGAAAAAAATTTCTATTTGACCTAAGTAGGAATTGACTTTAAAAAAAAGTTTTTATATTACTTGTTTTTCTTATTTTGAAACTTTCCTGCCGCATCTGATTTCCACGTCCAAATACAAAAAACACGAAACATACCCACTTATTCTGGGTACTTTCCCAGTACCAATAGTGTTATTTCTTTAAATAAACATATTAATATTTACCGTTTCAAAACAATATTTTCCGAACGTCGAGTTAATGGCGAATTTTTCCGTGTAGTTAAAAGTCCGCATCCGCTTTCCTCATCAAAATACAAAAAAAAAAAAAAAAGAAAAAAAAAGAAAGAAAGAAAGAAAGAAAAGAAAAGAAACCATTTATTTTCACTAGCTTTCCAGTTCTAAAGACGTATTTTGTTTAAAATACATTAATATTTACCATTTCCAAAAAAACTAGTCGTTGGGGGCCACCGTTATACTTACCCACCATGGATATGCATAATATAAAATATTAAAATTAAAAATGTGTAAACTACTTATAAAATGCATTGTAATTCGAATAAAATCGTGGCTGGATGACGTCATGAACTTTGAAGGCTCGATTACTGAATTGCGTAAAAGAAACATCCTTATAACTCCAAACCCAATTATTCTATTAACTAGCGGTTTATTGCATCTGATTAAGCGTCTCATTTCCAATTAAAATATATCTTTGAATTGAAATTTGAATGAAATACAGGGTCATGAACAATCGAAGAGTGTGGAAAATAGGATTCCAAATATCTCGGCAACTCATTATCCGATCGACTTCATGCTTTATGCAAAATTTATGTTTTTTATTGTCTTTTATATTCACTCCTTAAAATAAACAATTTCGAAAATTTTTATATACCTTTTACCAGAACGAATATTTCGAGAGTCCAAAAAAATAGTTCCGGTTAATCGAGGTTACTGAAATTCAAAATGCTTCTTCCCAATATTACATACTAAGTACATACCAAATTTCAAGTCTCTATCTCAATTTTTTCGGGAGATAGAGCGTTTACAGACACACAGACACAGACGGACGGGAATTTTTTTTTTTTTTCTAAAAATATGTTTTTCGGAATCTCCAGTGTCTGAAACGTGTAAATCCGTCAAAAAAAATTTTTCGATTTTCGAAACGATTACAAGACTTACCCTATACTACGTATGATGGGTAAGTAATAATTCTGAAATGGAATTCTGTGGAATTTATACTGAACTGCTATCTACGGCAATTTAGGCCGTTATAAATGATGGATTTTCTGCAAAATATCGTGGCTTATGACTGTCATTTCTAATTTCTATGCCGCTATCTCGGAAGCAGGGGTAGGGGCGTAGGAAAGTGAGAAGCTCATGGGGCTTCGTGTTAGCTTTTCCGCAGACTATTCTTTTCTATCTTCAGTGTTTTATAATTCATCTGTGAGAAAATTACTACACACAAATGTACTGCCCAAAAATGTACACAAACTGGTCGGGTGTGTCAATCCCAAAACTTTCTTCTGTCTCATACATGTTAATATTTCAAAAAGAGTAATTTTTTTTAATTTTAATATTTTGTCAATAAATGTTGCAAAACCATGGCGGTGAGAGGAAAAATGTTTTCGTAATGAAGACTAATCAACAAGTAATATATCAAACAAGTTGGAAATTGTACGTTAAACGTGACAGATGGGGTGTGTTCGTTTCGTGCTATAACTAGTTTTACAATGTAAAAAATCATCGTTATTATTTCAGTGAAATTAATTGTATCGTCTGTTATGAACGAAATGAGGATGCCTTTTTTATTTCATATTGCGTATGCCATGTTTACAGGTGCGAATTTTTTTTTTCGACACCAGACAGCGCTGTAAATTCACCATGGAGATCTTGATTTGCGAATGATTACCTCCAGGGTTAATATTTCTATGACTCACGATGAATGAATATTTTGTTTATTTACTTTAATGGATTGAGATATTCGGCTGTTAACCTAATTTTCTCTGAAGTTACCTCAGAATCGATACATTTTTTAATCTAACTCATCTCTCAAACAAACAATTTTTTTGAACGATCTTTCTAAAAATGTAACTTTTATACAATTTTATTAAAAAAAATAATTTTTAATAAAAATGGTCTCTTGGCATATGGAAAAGGGTGTGGTTAGCCCGTATTTGTTTTCCTCAGTCACATGACTTGCGCTTTTATTATATAGATTACGTACGATAGTATTTAATAGAATAAAGAAAACTTTTATTAATATCTTTTAAAGTTTTGATTCAATTGTCATAAAATTTGAAATGACTCGACAACGTTCTGCGACGATTCTACATATTAAATTTCAAAACATCCGGTTGGATAGTTTTTGCGCTGTTATATACGTACAGACCAAACGACGACTATAGGTGCTACGAATTTATATAATTACGAACGCACCTAAAAACGTGAACAATATTGTTATTACAAATATGCAAGTTAAATTTAGATTGGACAGTTGGGTGATTCAGTTTGATTTTTTTTTTCAGCAGCTAATACTGCATCCGTCCCGAAAATCAAACAAAAGTCGCTATCACAGCGCCACCTTCAGGCAATTATCTCCAAAATTTTATACAAACCTCGGTCTATTACATTACATCTAATTATAAAATTTCGTCAAAAAATATTCATAAATTATTCACTTAACCAGCAAAAAATCGAGAAAATCGTACAAAAATCACTATCACAGCGTCCCATTCCGGAGGAATATCACCATTTCCAACTGGGGCTTGACCCCCATAGTCAAAAACGTATGTATGAAGTTTGATTCCATTCTATTCATAACTTCATATACTTTCCGATGATAAAAAAGAAACATCGCACCTAAATTCGCTATGACAGCGCCAGCTTCAGGCCGATTTCCCCCAAAATCTTATACAAACCTCGACCTATTAATCTACGAAAAATATTCCTAAATTCTTCACTAACCTGCAAAAAATTGAGAAAATCGCACAAAAATCACAATTACAGCGCCGCCGTCTTTCCGGAGCATAGCCCAATTTTCAACTGTGACTATAGTTCCATCCCCATGTTCAATCTGTGACCATGTCCATAGTCAAAAACGCATATATGAAGTTTAGTTCAATTCTATCCATAACTTCATACACTTTTCGATGATACAAAGAAAAATCGCACAAAAATTGCTATCACAGCGTCCCCTTCGGGGGGGGGGGGGGGGGATATCCCCGATTTCAACTGGGATCTGCTGATCAAGCCTAAAACATATATATGTAGTTTGGTTCAATTCTATGCATAACTTCGCACACTTTTCGATGATACAAAGAGGACTCGCGGATAGACAGACTTTATAAACAAACGTGTTTTTCGGGATCTCTGACCCCCTAAAACGTATAAATCCGACAAAAACCGGAAGTCGAGAAAAATGTCGATTGCAATACTTTCTTCTATTACAGATAGAAGAAAGTAAAAAGCATTATAAATATTGATTAGAATTCTAACTTGTAAATCTGGAGGCCAGGAACCTCGATATCAGTTCTTGAAGTCACATTTTTATTTTGAATTTATTTTATTTAATATTTGAAACTCTTAACCCACAGTTTCGGTTTCTTTCATCTGTTTAGTATCTCTATAATAGTTTCAAAAGATTTTACTTTTGCTAACTGTAACGCGAAACACAATTGCAAGCACTTAAACACAAGCATAGCGACTTGTGTAGGAAACAGCGATAATCGCTGTTTCACTACCACCCCATGCTCGTTCTTGTCATCCTCCAAGCCAAAAATTAGCCGAATTTTATACATTTATAAATCGTGCCCTTCATGTTTGCTCGGATTCCCAGTCATTTAATAGTGAAATTCAATATATTAAAGCAATTGCAGTTGATAGAGGTTACAACCCTTCTATGGTTGATACTGCGCTTTTTAAACTGCAGAATCCTCGTTCCTCAAACTCATCTCAGTCTTCTACTCGTTCAAATATCAATATTGTGTTACCCTTCTTTCCTAAATCAAGCTTTTCCATTGCTAAAATTCTTAGACAATTTGACTTTAAAATAATTTTTTCCCCTACCAACAAACTCACCCTTTCCAAACTCAAAGATCCTATTGAATTATCGAATTCATGGGGTATCTACAATATTAATTGTCAGTGCGGTCTTTCTTACATTGGACAAACCAAACGTAGTCTTAAATTTCGTATTAAAGAACATAAACAATATATTGAAAAACAAGAAATCAAAAAATCCTCTATTGCAAAACATTGCTGGGAGATGAATCACGTTTTCGACTTCAGTTCGGTTAAAATAATATCTAAACCTACTTCTGTACACGAACTTAATTTCCTTGAAGCATTCCATATTCATAAAAATCTTGGAAATCTTGTTAATTGTGAATTTGCTATTCCACCATTATCAGACTGCTGGAAATATTACATTAACACCAATTTTTCTTAACTCTTTAAACTATTTCTCACCATAGCGTTTCCATTTCCTATCGAATTTCCTATTGGATGTTGCCTAGAACCCTCCGTTTTCCTATTGGTTAATAAATCTGTCACTTGAATCCTCTATTTTTCTATTGGCTGTTTGCCTGGAACCCTCTGTTTTCCTATTGGTTAATAAACTTGTCACTTGAATCCTCTATCATTTCTATATATATGAGCAAATTTCCATTTTCTTCAGCACTGAGGAGGGTATGCTATATGCTACCGAAACCGGTATGCTGTAGATTCAGTTACACTGGTGTTTTAACGTTGTATTTTATTTTTACTTTAATTATATCGCACCAAGCTCCAAATGAATATTTATTATATATATATATATATATGTATACCTAGATAAGTGTATATGTGTGTGTGTGTGTATATATATATATATATATATATACATGTATATATATCACTGGCGCCCAGCTAACCGAAAAGTACCAAACAAATTTTTGAAATGGAAACAAAAAGTTTAATTACACCAATTGCTGAGTTCGATTAAAAAAAAACTAAATTCATGTACTTAATACGATTTAAACTTCATTGCACGTGTTTTAAGATAAAAATCTATGGGGTCCTTATTTCAGAAAAGTAAAATATATGTAAAATATATGAGACCGAGATTAAGAGCTTTTACTGAAAGGTTGTTTCCTAGTATATTGTTATTTAAATAAGTTTTTCATGATAAAAAATGGCAACAATATAAAAAATTATTTCAATTTTCTTTTTATTTAATTCAAACAATCGCAATGTTATCTCTATGGGAAAATCGAAAAATTTAGGGCAGACGTTTTCAGGCGTTAGAATTGACGAATATTTCTGATTTTCAATCCCTGGCGAGATTTTGGCACTATCGACTTCCAGTCCAATTTTGGTGTTAATGCAGCAAATATTTTGGTCGCTATCGTGTTCACAAAAGTGTAATTTTTCATGGGAAGCCGGAGCTTTGCTCCGACAATTAAGAAACATTTTATATATGAACAGATTATATGTTTTATTATATAGAATTTGCAAGACTGCCAGTTAGGAGAAAGCAATCAGCTGAAATGAAAAGAATTGCCGAGTAACGATATAATGACAACTCAAATGAATGAAGCAATCAGGTTTGATAGAGTAGCTACATTGAACAAATGATGATAGCTTAAATACATCCAGTGGTTAATCTTTACCGTATACGAGGCTCACAGTATGAATACAGCGGAAATGTAATCAGCTTTGAACAAAATTTCGAGAGTTTTATTTCATGCCTGCCTGCTAATCTTTCCGATATGACTTCAACTGTGTTAGTGACAAGATGTATTTTATCAGGATGTGCAGAGTTTTCTGTTCGCTCACAACGCCTTCTAGAAGTATTCAGATGGTTTAAAGCTCACAATCCTTATTATTCAAATATCATAATTGATGAAGATTACGCTACACTACCTGAGAATGGTGACGTATCTCAAATGTTACCAAAATCAGCCGATATTACTGAGGATATTGATATTTTGAACGAGACGCGAGTCATTTAGACCACTACTTAAGCCGGTAGATCAAAACAACTTAATAAATGACGTAACTCGTCTGCCTCATCCTTCATTAAATTCACAGCCTATCAACGAATTTCAAGAAGATTGTTACATAGCACATGCTTTTCCTCATCTTTTCCCACATGGTACAGCTCACTTACGACAACCTCGTCAAAAGTAGTCTCTCCTGATCAGTATTTTAAGTTCCTGATGAAGTATGAAGATGGGTGATTTGCTAGAGACCCCCGATTTCGCTACTTTGCCATGAATTCAATTCTTCAGTGGCAGTCTTTGGCTAAAGGGCGTTTTTTTGTTCAACGAAATAGGTTCAGTAATAAGACGGTAGAGCAGATGTGTGATATTCTGAATCGGCAACCAGAAATGGCAAAACACATGATTTATGCTAGCAAATTAAGATCCACAAAAGGATACTATAGTGCACGTTGTGGTGAACTCCTTTCCATGATAGGACAAATTGGAACACCAACAATTATTTTTTACACTGTCTGCAGCTGATTATCACTGGCCTGATCTTTTCTGACTTTTAGAACCTAACAGAGATCCAAATGAGCTGACTGATGCAGAACGCAGACAATTAATGCACGAAAATCCTCTCTTGCCAGGTTGGCTCTTTGAAAAACGTTCTGATATATTTTTAAGAAAAATCTTGACGTTGTTTTTAATTGACGACTACTGATTCGTTTCGATTGGCAGTGGCGTGGAAGTCCTCACATGCATGGATTGTGGTGGTTAAGAGGGGCGCCAAACGTGGATATACTAGACATGACTAAATGTAGCAGCCGTTACAGCATATTTTGAAAAACTATGCAGCGCTGTTAATCCTGACAAGGACGTCCTCGCAAATGGTATACACCGCTGTCGAGTTCGCTTTTGAGACATTTCCAGTGAAGATCGTGAAAAAGATCTCGCTCAGCTCTTAAATCAAGTTCAAAGTCACACAAGGTACTCAGTTACCTTTAACAGTTTCATACGCTGTCACCATACGCAAATCCCAGGGTTTAACTTTGTCAAAAATTGCTGTGGACATTAGTCAAAAGGAGTTATCACTTGGAGCAAGTTATGTCGCGTTTAGTAGAGTTCGTTGTTTAGAGGATGTTCTCACTGAAGTGCCTTTCGCAAAGGACAGGCTAGACCAAATTTGAAGAATGGGGGCTCTTGCTGACAGATTAGCATTTGATCAGTATCTGAGGAAACTGTCGACCGAATAAACACTTGAAGATTCAACAGCTGTTATTGTAAATTTTCTTTTATACTATTAAACAGTAAATATAAAAATAAAATATATATATTATATATTTTTAATCTTATCTTTTATGTTTATCCCACTCAATGCTCCGACATTTCGGCCTGACGGATTCTAGTAACAGGATTTGTAATATTTTTCTGCATTTAAATAAAGCGAAAAATTCTATTAAAAATTACGGTAACGAACCATCAGGGAGGCTCTCCTGAATTCCCCGTTGTCTCATTAATTTGATAATGGTAATTCCCAAGAATTCAGTGTCTTTTACATAAAATACTAGCAAAACCCGCGGCTTTGCTCGCGTAATTCTTGAAAAATGCCAAGTGGTAATCTTTGGCCTATTTTCATTAGAGGAAATTTTCATGCCACAGATAATTCAGAAATTAATAACTAAGCCACACTGATGTCGAAAAAAAGATCAAAAGTTTAGAACGTTTTTCGCTTTTTCACCCCCCTTTCCCCCCTGTGGTAGTATCACCGATATAAAATATAGCCTATGTTACAGCAAGGACTGTTACCATCAATTTACCCCCATCACTTTTAAAAATAGTTGTGTAGCTCCAGAGATTCCATAAAAATTGTAATTTAGAATGTTTTTAGAATAAATAACTACCATGCCAAATTTCAAGTTTCTAGTTCCTTGAGTATAAAAAAAATCGAAATTTTAGAATGTTTTTCGCTCTTACACCTCCCTATGGTTGTGACACCGACCTAAAATAAAACCTATGTTACAGCAGGGAGTGTTACCATCAATTTGACCACATCACTTTTGAAAACAGTTCCGTTGTTTCAGAGATTCCAGCGAAATTATAATTTAGAATGTTTTTAGAACTCTTTTCGCTCATCTCACTCTTTTAAATTTCGAATTTTTTTTTAATTATTCTTAGAGAGCATTTACATCTTATAACTAACTACAATGCCAAATTTCATGTTTCTAACACCTTCAGTATAAAAAAAATCGAAATTCTAGAACGTTTTTCTAGAATTTAAAAAAATGCCTAGAAGAAAAAAATGCCTAGTGCCACTCCCCTGGGGGTAGTGGCACCGACATAAAACATAGCCTATGTTGGAGCAGGGACTGTCTCCATCAATTTCCCACCATCACTTTTGAAAACAGTTTTGTAGTTCCAAACATTCCATAGAAATTGTAATTTAGAATGATTTTAGAACGCTTTTCGCTCTTCTCACCCTTTTAAATTTCAAATTTTTTCATAATTTGTTCTTAGAGAGCATTTACATTTTATAAATAACTGCCATGCCAAATTTGATGTTTCTAGCTCCTTCAGTATAAAAAAAATCGAAATTTTAGAACGTTTTTCGCTCTTGCACCCCTCCCCACTGTGGTAGTGGCACCGATGTAAAACATAGCCTATGTTACAGCAGGGTCTGTTACCATCAATGTGCCACCATCACTTTTGAAAATGGTTTTGTAGTTCCAGAGATTCCATATAAATTGTAATTTAGAATGTTTTTAGAACGCTTTTCGCTCGTCTCACCCTTTTAAATTTAGAATGTTTTTAGAATTTGTTCTTAGAGAGCATTTACATCTTATAAGTAACAACCATGTCAAATTTGGCGTTTCTAACACCTTCAGTATAAAAAAAATCGAAATTCTAGAACGGTTTTCGCTTCTGCACTCCCCTGGGGGTAGTGCACCGACATAAAATACAGCCTATGTTGGAGCAGGGACTGTCACCATCAATGTGCCATCATCACTTTTGAAAATGGTTCTCTAGTTCCATAGATTCCATAAAAATTGTAATTTAGAGTGTTTTTAGAACGCTTTTCGGTCATCTCACCCTTTTAAATTTCGATTTTTTTTTTTAGAATTTGTTTTTAAAGAGCATTTACATCTTATAAGTAACTACCATGCCAAATTTCATGTTTCTAGCTCCTTCAGTATAAAAAAGAATCGAAATTTTAGAACGTTTTTCGCTCCTGCACCCCCCTGGAGTAGTGGCACCGACATAAAATATAGCCTATTTTAGAGCAGGGACTGTCACCATCAATTTGCCACCATCACATTTGAAAACGGTTCTGTAGTTTCAGAGATTCCATAGAAATTGTAATTTAGAATGTTTTTAGAACGATTTTCGCTCATCTCTCCCTTTTAAATTTCGAATTTTTTTTTTTTAGAATTTGTTCTTAGAGAGCATTTACATCTTATAAGTAACTACCATGCCAAATTTCATGTTTCTAGCTCCTTCAGTATAAAAAAAAATCGAAATTTTAGAACGTTTTTCGCTCCTGCACCCCCCTGGGGGTAGTGGCACCGACATAAAATATAGCCTATTTTAGAGCAGGGACTGTCACCATCAATTTGCCACCATCATTGATGGCACAATCTTCCATTCAAATGAGGAGGTCATAAATGAGGTCGATCTCTTTCTGGACTCGCGCACGCCACAATTTTTTGCAGAAGGGATTGAAATGTTGACAAAACGTCGGTAAACGATTGTAGATTTAAACGGAGATTACTATCCTCATTAGCTTTGATGATTTCGTATGTATTTATCATTGTACAATAAAACATTTTTTGGCGGAAAACTTTTTACTCAACCTGATACTTTTCGAGCTATTATTTTTTTCAGTAACTTCAAATGTTTCTCTTTCCGAGATTAATTTGTGGCAACAATTAGCGAAAAACCCAGTCGTCAGCAACGCATAGCTTTTTATTAAAGAGGCTGTTTGAACAGGTATTGTCCCCATCAATTTGCCACCATCACTTTTGAAATCGGTTCTTTAGTTCCAGATATTCCATAGAAATTGTAATTTAGAATGTTTTTAAAACACTTTTCGCTCATATCACCCTTTTAAATTTCGAATTTTTTTAGAATTTGTTCTTAGTTAGCATTTACATCTTATAAGTAACTACTATGCCAAATTTCATGTTTCTAGCTCCTTCAGTATAAAAAAAATCGAAATTTTAGAACGTTTTTCGCTTTTGCACCTCCTTGTGGTAGTGGCACTGACATAAAATATAGCCTATGTTGGAGCAGGGACTGTTACCATCAATTTGCCACCATCACTTTTGAAAACAGTTCTGTAGTTCCAGAGATTCCATAGAAATTGTAATTTAGAATGTTTTTAGAACGCTTTTCGCTTATTTCACCCTTTTAAATTTCGATTTTTTTTTATTTGTTCCTATAGAGCATTTACATCTTATAATTAACTACAATGCCAAATTTCAAATTTCTAGCTCCTTCAGTATACAAAAAATCGCAATTTTAGAACGTTTTTCGCTCCTGCACCCCCCTAGGGTTAGTGGCACCGAAATAAAATATACCTATGTTGGAGCAGGGGTTGTCACCATCAATTTGCCACCATCACTTTTGAAATCGGTTCGGTAGTTCCAGAGATTACCCCCTACAAACAAACAAACAATCTTTACTCCTTTATAATATTAGTATAGATAATATTAGTATAGATTTAAACTATTGATTATCTGATTAAATATCATTAAGGATTAACTAGATGGAACCCGTCAAAACTTGACGGAAAAAAATTACAATAACAATATTAGTAAAATAAGCTTCTTTATTACATAAGAAGGGGTTCGTATGAAACAGTCTTTCAAATATTTTATTTTACAAGTTTTTCTCCCCAGTGAATTACAGTACTATTTCCGAAGCAAACTCCAAACAAACAATCCGTAAACAACTGTGTAATGCAAATCAGTTTGACATTACCGCCATATTCCCCACGACAAGAAAGAAAATTTCCTGGACCTATGAAGTATCATACAAATAGTATATCCCTACTTTCATCTCATATTCAGTCAATAAAAGAACATAGTAAATAAAGCACGTGTGGCGACGCTAATTGTGCTAATTCGCCTTATTTGAAAATGGAAGAGGAAGCATAATCCATTTAAGTTTCTCCAGCGGAGCAAAAGAGCGTTCTCACATTTGGCAAAAGTTTGGCGGTTGGAAAGTTTTGCCAAGTATAGACTGACGGTGGATTCGACCGGAATCTTTGACACTTGCTCTTCGGCAGTCTCCAGTGATGCATCGTGATTTTAGAGCGGCTGATGGACGACTATTAAACATTATATTTATTTATTAATTAATTATGTTTATTTGAATATGTTGAATTTTATATATTTCGTTAAAGCAATAAAGTCGTATATAGTAAATTATGCCGTCGTATAAATAACCACAGCGCAACCTTTACATACCTTCAAGTGGTGACCCGTATACACGCTTTTGGCTGTGGTTTAAAAGAGTAAAAGAAAGATTAATTCATAATGAGTTCTCGTCCAGTCTATTAGGATGTCTTTCAAGGATTAAGGTATGAGATTACGTACTGTTTATTTCCTTTTGCATGTATCCTCTGAGGACTTTTAAGATAATTTAAACTTGTTTTAGGTTCCAATGGTTGGATGGTTTCGATGTTGATATTGCTGTTTTAAGTGTTAAGATGTTTTAACCTTCGTTCAGTCTGGATTAAATTGTTGTTTAGTTCGGCAGTTTGAGATTTCTGTTTGTTTTTTGATAGTATAAGGGATGCCGGACGACAATCCTAGTGAAACTGTGAAAGGGGGGAGTACAGGATGCAATAGAGTGTCGGTAAAAATTCCAAATTTTTGGCCTAGTAATGCAAAGTTATTTTTTGTACAGCTAGAGGCTAGTTTTAGGTTAGCGGGAATCTCGGTCGAACAAACTAAATTTGATCATTTGGTGGCGTCTTTGGATGCGGACACTTTATCTTTTGCTTCCGATATTGTGTGTAAACCCCCAGAAGAACCGTACAGTGCTCTTAAAGCGAGGTTATTATCGGAATTTGAAGTTTCTCAGAATCGGAAGGTTAAGACTCTGCTGGAAGATTTAGAGCTGGGTGATAGGTCCCCCTCAAGGTTATTGCGTAAGATGAGAGAGTTAAGTGAGGGCCATGTTGACGATGACTTTTTGAAAAATATATGGCTTCGGAGGTTACCGGTATTTGTGAAAACAATTTTGTCTGTCAGCTCTGAGGGTTTAAATAAATTAGCGGAGATGGCGGATAGGATTTGTGAATGTACGCAGGTTGGGGTTAACTCTCTGGAATCGAGAGGGGATGAACAAACTCAGTTTAGTCAACAAAATAAACAGTTGGAGCAGCTACAATTTCAGGTTCAGGAACTTTCAAAGCTGGTTAAAGCGGGTTCTTGTCCCAAGTCACCTAGGAAATCTTACCGGCGGAACTCATTTAACTCAGGGGATAGGTCACACAGAGAGGGGTGGCTATGTTGGTATCATTTTCGATTTAAGGAAAAGGCTCGAAAATGTGTACCCCCGTGTGCTTACAAACCAAAAAACGACCTTCGCTCGCAGGAGTAGCGACGGCTACTGCACGTATGGGCTTGAGTCGCAGGCTTTATGTTACAGATAAGGTTACTCAATCCAGCTATTTGATAGATACAGGCAGTGATGTCTCATGTTTTCCGAAGTCATTTTTAGTTAAAAGTACTAGAAAGAGGGATTTCACATTGTATGCCGCTAATGGTACAAAAATCTGTACTTACGGTACTAAACTATTGACACTGGATTTGGGACTGAAACGTAAATTACAATGGCCATTTATCATAGCTGAAGTATCTAAACCAATTATAGGTGCTGACTTTCTACAACATTTTGGTTTAATGGTTGATTTAAAAAAGCGGCGTTTATTAGACCCTGTAACTAACTTTTCTGCTCGTGGTCGCGCCAGTCTGTGTGATGTCCCGGTGGTTAAAACTATCATCGGAAACACTGCATATATAGAACTGCTAAAAAAGTATAAAGAGATTACCCAGTTAAATAATACGAATAAACGAACTGTAAAACATGATACAATCCATTTTATCCCTACTGTTGGCCCACCTGTGACAGCTAGAGCTCGGCGGTTACATCCAGCGCAGCTCCGGATAGCTAAGCAGGAATTTGACTATATGCTTGAGAAAGGTATCTGTAGGCCATCTAAAAGTAATTGGGCCAGTCCATTACATATGGTCCCTAAAGGCGTTTCGGATTGGAGACCAACTGGGGATTACAGGGCACTTAACCGAATTACTGTACAAGACAGATACCCCATTCCTCACATTCAAGATTTTACTTATATGTTAAAAGGTAAAAAAAATATTTTCTAAAGTGGATTTAGTCCGTGCTTATCATCAAATTCCGGTTCATCCTCCCGATATCCATAAAACTGCTATTATAACTCCTTTTGGTTTGTTTGAATTTCCATTTTTAAACTTTGGGTTATGCTCTGCAGCGCAAACGTTTCAACGCTTTATAAATGAGGTATTACGAGGTTTGGACTATTGCTTTCCGTATCTCGATGACATCTTAATAGCGAGTGAAACTCACGCTCAGCATATGCAGCATTTAGAGGAAGTTTTTAAGCGGTTTAGAGATTACGGGATTATAATTAATGAATCAAAATGTGAGTTTGGCAAAGAAACTATAGATTTTCTGGGTCATACTATTGATAGCCAGGGCTGTGTTCCACACAAAGATAAGGTGAAAGCTATACTTGAATTCCCAAAACCAAAAACTGTTAGCGATCTCAGGAGATTTTTGGGAATGGTGAACTACTATCATCGTTTTGTACCCCATATTGCAGAAATATTAAGACCACTAAATGTGTTCTTAAATGTGTGTGTGGAGCAAAAAAGAGGGATAAAAGAGAAATTAAGTGGGATGTGGATGCAGAAAGCAGTTTTGAGCAAGTTAAGCAAGCTATAGCTAATGCGACTTTGCTTTATCACCCTTCTCAAAATGCGAAGCTTGCACTTATAACTGACTGCAGTGATTTTGCTATGGGTGGGGTGTTACAAGAAGTTACGCCCGATGGTCCGAAACCACTTGGATTTTTCTCTCGTAAGTTGTCCTCTACACAGTGCAAATATTCAACATATGACCGGGAATTGTTGGCGACATATTCTGCGATCCAATATTTTAGGCATATGTTGGAGGCTCGGGTATTTACGTTGTATGTAGATCACAAACCCCTAATTTTTGCATTTCAGCAGAAACAGGAGAAATGTTCCCCTAGAAGGCTTCGGCAATTAGACTTTATATCTCAGTTTACTACGGATATACGTTATTTGCCAGGCAAGGGAAATTTTGTTGCTGACAGTTTATCTAGAGTTTGTGAGATTCAATTTGCGTCACTTGCAGATTTTGAGTTGTGGGATAAGTTGCAAACAGAGGATGAGGAGCTAAAGGCTATTTTGGACGGAAAGGCTGAGTTTAGTGGAAATTTAGCTAAAGTACAAATGCCAGATGCTAAGACATTATTGTATTGTGAAACTTCTGGTGAGGTGAACAGGTTTTATGTCCCCCAGACCTTGAGATATAAGGTGTTTGAGTCAATGCATGGGCTGTCGCATCCAGGAATACGGGCTTCTAGGCAGCTAATCTGTTCGAAATATGTTTGGCCAGGGCTAAATAAAGATGTTGCTGTGTGGTGTAGAGCGTGTATACCCTGTCAAAGGACTAAGGTACACCTGCATACTAAGTCTCCTTTGGTGCAATTTTTGGTTCCAGACGAGAGATTTGCTCATATACACATAGATATCATTGGTCCCTTACCTCTAGTACGTGGATTCAGATATTGCCTAACTATGATTGATAGGTTTACCCGGTGGCCAGAGGCAGTACCTATTGTGGATATGACTGCTGAAACTGTTGCTCAGGCTTTTGTTCAGACGTGGGTTTCCCGTTTTGGTACGCCTCAGAGGATAACATGCGATAGGGGTAAACAATTTGAGTCCATACTTTTTGAAAGTCTGGCAAAAATGCTAGGCTCTGTTATAGCTAGAACTGCTTCGTATAGGCCCCAAACGAATGGTTTGGTGGAGCGACTTCATAGACCTTTAAAGCAGGCCTTAATGTGCTATAAGGTGGATTGGTTGGAAGCTCTCCCCCTGGTTTTGTTGGGTCTACGGACAACAGTACGTGCGGACCTTGGTGCATCTACAACTGAGCTGACGTATGGAACGACTCTACGACTTCCAGGCCAGTTGTACGAGGATAGCCCCTTCTCAGACCCACCGACTTATATTTCAAAACTACAAAAAATTATGTGTTCTTTGAGACCTTGTCAACCTTTAAGGCATGGACAGCAAAAGATCTATGTTCCGAAAGAACTAAAGAACTGCACCCATGTATTTGTACGTAGAGGTCCTTTTAAGAGATCTTTACAACCGACTTACGAGGGTCCATTCAAAGTCGTAAAACGACTGCAGAAAGATTTTGTGGTTTCTATCGGGAACCAGGAAAAGATCATAAATATTGATCGTTTAAAACCTGCGTTTCTGTTGAATGAGGATGGTGAGCCTGGTCCTACAACTTATATTACGAGATCGGGAAGGAAAGTTCGTTTTCGTCTCCCACGTGTTGTGTGAGACTGGCGGGGGAGTCATGTGGCGACGCTAATTGTGCTAATTCGCCTTATTTGAAAATGGAAGAGGAAGCATAATCCATTTAAGTTTCTCCAGCGGAGCAAAAGAGCGTTCTCACATTTGGCAAAAGTTTGGCGGTTGGAAAGTTTTGCCAAGTATAGACTGACGGTGGATTCGACCGGAATCTTTGACACTTGCTCTTCGGCAGTCTCCAGTGATGCATCGTGATTTTAGAGCGGCTGATGGACGACTATTAAACATTATATTTATTTATTAATTAATTATGTTTATTTGAATATGTTGAATTTTATATATTTCGTTAAAGCAATAAAGTCGTATATAGTAAATTATGCCGTCGTATAAATAACCACAGCGCAACCTTTACATACCTACACACGCATATCCCCATCCCTGTGATAATGCAACCGAATGAGCTCCTATGCGCATGTGCATTGCATCTCACCAAAGGCACCGTCAAAATTCGACGTTAAAAAAAAAAAAAAACTTTTAAAATGTTTCAATTAAAAGTTTTAAAATATCTTCTTTAATCATTGTTCGTTTCAAATCCATATCTTCTGAAACGCATCCATTGTTTTAAGCTAATCAATTTCTATGTAAAGATGGAGATTTTTTTTTTTACAATAATAAATCAATCAGCAGATAAGGGAGATTTTTAATGTTTTCAAGTTCCACTTGTATGGTTTCTTCGGCTCCTTTACATAATCAGGATGATTATTCCTTTTCCATCACAGTCGGAGATCTTTTCCTTCTTATACAGCTAAATATCGAATGGATCTTTAAAAAAATAATAAAATACAGTTCCTAGAATATTCTGATGTAACATATACATCAACGAATTCAGCATATCAATTTTATGTTAATCATAAACTATAAATAGTTTTTTTTTCTTGACAGATTTTAGTTTAGCGCAAAAATGCTCTTTCTTTTGGATAGTCTGATCTTATGATTTATCAGGGGTTTTTATTCTTTTTCTTTTTCAGTTTTTATGATGGTTAGGAAAATCTATTTTCAATTGAGGCAACTTTCCCAGGGACTATGTTACATTATTAAAACAAACTGATGATCATTGTTGAGATAGAATTGAAAAATAGTTCATGCTTGAAAATTATTTAAAAAGTCGTTAAATTAAGCGGCAGTTTTCAAATAAATTTCAATCGAAAGCTAATTTTTTTCTAATTGATGATGTAAGAACTGAAATTGTAAATTGTAGTAAAATATAGTAAAAAATTGAAATTTGTAGTATTTAGAAGTGATGTAAGCGCGATGAAAGCTAAAACGATAGGGCCGTTTGTTGTCACAACCGTTATACATTTCTAAAAATTGCCACTGTATTTTGGCTAGCGTTCAAAAGTAGACTATCATTTTTTGACATCGAAAGAGAAATTCACAGTTGAAGAAATAGGACTTTGCCACTAATAAGGAACTCTTAAATGAACTTATAACAAACCTACCAAAATAATCCCTATAAAATATTAGCCTTACATTATTTATTTTAGCTAAAAATACAATCATTATTTCAAGTTTTTTTCCCATAACACCATTTTTAATAATTTTAATTTTCCTGAAATTCTTTACTTTTGTGATTTTTTTTATAAAAAAATGGAATCTTCTAACCTATAATTAAAAAAAAAGTAATTTGTAACATGTAATCAAGGTATGCAATCAAGATGAAGCAACAAATAAAGGCTTAAATTCTGACCTTATTAAAAATTGAAAAATCAGTTAAAATTACATCATGTTGACACAATTAATTTTTCTTTTTAGTTTTATCAATGTTAAATTGCATTTCAAGCTAAGCATAACGTCATTTTTCCCGGCGCAAGCTTTTCACACGTACTTTGTATAAGTTACTTTTATGCTTAAACACCATGTTACAAATAAAAATATATTTTGTATTTGATTGTAATGAAAAAATGGCATCAACAAAGTTATAATGCATAATGATAAAATAAACCTATGGACAATATTCCGGTGACGTCGCAATAAATATGAACTATTATTCGCTTATAAAAGACGCGGATAAATATTTTTACCGAAATTTAACTTGCAAACTAAAAAATTCGGCCTAAAAGTTCTCATCAAGTGATTTTTAATTCGACGTTAAATGTATTTATAATGATGTTTTACTGATGTATTAATTATTACATTAATTAAAATAAAAATTACTTATAATGATGTTTTACTGATGTATTAATTATTACATTAATTAAAATAAAAATTACTTATAATGATGTTTTACTGATGTATTATTACATTAATTAAAATAAAAATTACGTCTTCGAAACCATGATATTAAAATAGAAAAAACATTGAAAAAATTTTGTGATTCTTAGTTTCGTTACACTGCCTAGAACGTATTCTAAGGCACTGTAGTTTCGTACAATCGATAAAATTCAACTGACGTCACAAACATTTATCCAACAGTCGAAAGGGATAATTAAGAGAAATAATATAAATAAATAAATATCCAAGATTATTTTTTATTCTGTTTTCATTAATATATTGTAAATTTTATTGTTTAAAGTTACTGATAAATGATACTTTAGTAAATAAAGCTTTTCCTAATTATTATTTTTTTTTTATTTATTTATTTTTTTTTTTTTTAGATTTAATGGCAACATTCTTCTGTTTGTTTATTGGGCGCTACAGTTTGGCGAATAATTTGAGGTACTTTTCGGTTAGCCGGGCGCCAGTGAAGTATATATATATATATATATATATATATATATATATATATATATATATATATATATATATATGTCATTCTATAAACATAATGTATTCTAGGCGCTGTAACTGGGGTTAATTTTTGCCGCCTAAATGACTATTTTTGCTTTGTATGGCAACCTGGTGTTTTATAATAAAATTCAATATATGTGTAAATAAATAAAATAAAATTGGTACTTTTATGTTAGCTGGGCGTCAGTGATAACTCTCCAAATCTTCTTTCAATTGGAATCATTTAAATTGCAATATTTTACGTGAGATTTGTTATTCATATTGATATGTTTATGTTTAGACATTTTATTATGATTATATTTTAGCTAATTTTAAGTAAGTTTTTTAATATTTAATATTACAATGTTAAAATATTACCTAGTTGATATTAGCTAATGTCAAAAGATTGGCGAACCACAGAGTTCAGAAAATAACTCTATGCCTAGCAATAGTGGGAGTTGCCGACTTTATGACGTCATAAGCAGCAGTAAAACTTTAATTGAAAATTACGGCTAATTAATTAAATTTTCGAACAAACGAATGGACGATAACAAATCTGTGTCCAAATATATTTCATTTAAAAAAGAATGGTGTAATTTGATGCAGTAGTTTGTTCTCACGGATTGTCGAAATAAAGCGCTTAGCGTTTTAAATATATAGATTTTAAGAATTGATTATTATAATAAATTGGACTTTATCCACGAGTGGCAACAGCCATGCCTCTGCGGGTATATGCCCTCCGAAAAAGACAGTTTATTGGACGAAGGGGAAGCTGTGTTAAAATGTTCTTTACGCCTATTGGTGTTGTATACGTGACATGGCTTTCCATGATTTTTTAATTGCTACGCCACTGAGAGAGAGGGATTCTTCCGCCAGCGACAATGACGTCACATTTAAAAGAAATCGTGAACTTTTTCTCATAAAATCGACACGTTTTACTACTATTGCGTCAAAATAAAGCAATTTTCCCGGCATAGGTATTCGGGTAAAGTTTTACATCTTAATAGGTAAAATTGTAAAAGTATATAAAGATAATCGTTTTTAGCTTCAGTTATGCATTCTCACCAACTCCCTGAATTTTAATAATATCTTTCTTGTTTCATAATTAAAGTTTGAAAATGCGCGTGCATGTTTCTAACAATTTATACAGCATAATTAAATTTTAAAATTTTAAGACGGAAAAATTATTTATATTCTTAATCTTGTATGCTGTAATATCGGAAAGCTGAAAAAAATAAATTCTTTCGCAATGGCGAATAACGGTTTGAATAGAGAGAGCTGCTCAACGTATAAGAAGAGAACTGAAAGAAATAAATAACGAGGAATTCTTACAAAGCGGTATTTCAGTAGAACCAATGGAGGACAATATTATGAAGCTTAAAGGCAAAATTTTGGGACCATCGGGCACACCTTATGAAGGAGGCATTTATATATTAGAAATCCATGTCCCAGATGGTTATCCCTTCAAACCTGTTAAAGTGCGTTTCCTCACAAAAATCTGGCACCCAAACATCAGTTCAGTTACTGGAGCAATCTGCATGAATATTTTGAACAGAGATTGGGTTGCTTGTATAACATTGAGAACTGTTCTCCTTTCCTTACAAGCCTTGTTGGCAGCAGCTGAGCTTGATAGTCCACTATTGGGTGTTTCCTTGTTACTATTTTTTTAAGAAGTTATTTTTAATGCATCTTATGACTATAATCTTACATTCTACCACTTCATAATATTTAACTTCAATCCAATTATACAAGAATTTAAATTTAACATTACACCAGGTGAGAAAGACATACCACCAACTGAATATTGTTACCATAAATTTATTACAAACACCAGGTAATAAGATTTAAGAAGGGGCACCAAAATTTAGTACAAGTTAATACATATAATACAAAATATAAGAGAAGGGAGAGAATGGCAAAATAAATTCATTTACTTTTAAATTTTACTTTTAAATAAAATCAAAGGAGGTAACAATATTCTCATATCTTTCACAACCAAAAAAAAAAGGAAAACACCCAATACTTCTAAATCTCAAAAATATAAAGTATTCATAAATGATGACGAATAACAGTGAAAATTACATTAATTTTGAATAACTGAATGGAGACAAACTCTCATATTTGAGAGGATAAAACTCAGAAAATTTGCAAGTTAAATCCAAAATGACATTATTTTATGAATACATTTATACCTTCAAAATTTAGGGACCAAATGAAATCGTATAGTTGAGCACATTACGTATTTTATAAATCATTTGAAAAGCTGTGAATCAAGATGATAGGACACATTTTTAATTACCTAAACAATAATATTTCACTTAATAGGATTCTCTTAATACTTCATAAATTTATTAACTCTCTTTAAAATGTATAAAATTTCACAATTAACTTAATTCAGAATAAACAATTTACTTTAAGTGCATCAATAAACTTTAATCTATAAAATTTACTATCATCTGTTTAGTTATTTAGTTCTATTTACATTTGGATATTTAGATTAGGTCTACACATTTCACCATATTTCATCTTAAATCCACATTAATTTAAAATTATATTTGTCATATATATATCTCTTACAGAATTAATATTTTTAAAGAAAACATGTGTGATTGAATTTCACTCCATATGAATTCTGTTATCAGTTTTAAAAAAAAAACAATGAAGGTGGACTATTTCACAGAATAAAAATATAAGGGCAACAAAGCTAAAAACAAGGAAAGGGGGTTTAATTTACTATTAATTTACAGATTTTAGACTAAAAGTGCAGAAAAGAATTACTTGTTAAATAATATTTATAAACACATCTGAATAAAACAATAACAGAATTCTAAATTCACATTACACATATTTAATTGCTGTTATTATATTCGGGCATAGTTATTATTGTAGAAATTTAACATTAACATTTAAGTTTTTATTACTTGAATAAAATATTTAACATCAATACTGCTACTTATGAGAGTCTATCTATAATAATTAGAGAAGGAGAAATGTATAAACAATGAGAAAAGGAAACATTTTTTTTTATCATCGTTTCTTTTTAATTAATTAACACATAATATGTAGACAACATTTATCCGAACACTCTATTTGGCATTGATACTGTAATTTCTTATATTGAAATCATTTAAAATAGTTTTAAAAAACAGTTCATATACATATAGGATAAGCACAATTCAACATTATAAACATATAGAAATGAATAATTTTACTCACATTCTTGAAGACAAAGCAAATCACCTTTGCACAAATACAAAAATTTCTTGTACCAACCAATTTTCATTGTATTCTTGGTCACTCACCCAGTTGGCAGTTTAGGATACCTATTACACTCATATGGGGTAAGACTACTGCTGTTATCTATTTCCACTCATCATCCAACGATGTTATCTCCTTGAATTCTCATATTTAGCAGCAACCGCCTTTCAAAAGGGAGTACCTTCTCATAAATTTTTTAGGAGCCGAACCTTCTTATGTTATCTGCAAGACTCCGCTTTACCGATATTACCTCCGGGACTTATTTTTTTGGAGATTCGCACAGCTAAATACTGCTCCACTACCAGTCCAAACTTATCAACTCAGGGATACTTTGATAACTTGGTAATTGTCGTCTCATGTTCATCTCTATCATCTGAACATCATACAGCATCAAGACTCGCCTTAGATATTTTCATAGAAAGGAAATTGTCACTTTCAAAAAAGTGTTTTCAACTCACACTAAGCGATATGCCTCATTCTAGAATCTAATTATGAGAGATTATTCAATCTCGACTTCTTTTCAGCTAGGTGTCATATCAACTACTAAAAAAACGATCCCTTCTCGGAGCTCAGGGGTAGAGTGGGAAAGCATCTTCCCGCCAAAAATGAACCCCCTCGCCCGTACCGAATTTTATTGGCTCGCACCTACATCACTAGCTGTTTTCTACTCACTGACTGACCTTCTCATATCACCTCTCTCTCCTCGAACCTATATGGGACCTACCCATTTAAAAAAAAGGGGGAACGGGGGCCTATCGCTTCTGTTACTATGCGCTAACTACATGGTAACAGAAAAATACTTGAAGGAACGGGTCACCTAATGGTCCTTTTTTGACCGAAATCCTGGGGGAAGGTTGACTGCATGTCCTACAAGGTTAAACTTTGCGGGTATTTTTCCTGGAATAAGTGGGGTTGAACAACAAGGTCACAACAATTTACACTTGGGGTTGATATTACGAAAAGGAAAAAAAAAAGGAACATTTAACTAGAATTTGGAAGAAAGAACTGCATTACTTACCATGTTATACATTTAAAAAAAAAAAAGAAAGTGAAAGAAAAATTAACTGAAAATTTAGAGAAATGAAGGGTTATGTTAATATAAGTTAAAAAATTAGAATTTGCGAAATATTCTACAACAAGACTCCCCTATCCTGAATAAAAAAAAAAATTTTGACAAAAAAAAAATTTTTTTTTTTTTTTTTAACAAAAAAAAAGAAAGTATAAAGCTAACTCCCAATGGAGAACTCGATTTCCTACTCCAAGTTAGTTAACCTAGACTTGTTAAAACCAAAAAATTGGAAAAATGAAGGTAAAATGGTTTACTGCCTGCTGGAGAAACACCTACGTGGGTCCAAGATACTCGAACAAATCAAACAGCGACTCGAAGAGCTTCCAAGCATCACATAGTTGAAACCCCGCTCGTCACACTCCGGAATGTGCAATTCGAGCTGCACACAATGAACCGTCCACCTGACCACATCCCTAAAAGAAAAATGGAATTGAGTTTAAAAAGGAATTTATACATAAGTAAAAGCTGTGAGCCATATAAGTAACCATGGGGTTTATCACAACCAACTGAGCCTCTACCCTTGCCTTCAGATTTGCCTACAGTTATCTGTATTAGATGATACCTACTGAAAATTTTCACCAACTTCCCGAAACAGACCAGATATCCAGACGGTGAACTCTCATTTCACCACTACTACTTTCTACACGTGAGTATGCCACTCCACCGTAATTGCCATGTGTAACTGCAGCTAGGCCCCAAAATTGTTGCTAAAATTAAATAAATTTAAGTTTAAGGTTAATTAACATGTGAAGGACTGCCAACTGATACTTTTCACATTTTATATATACATCAAGACACAGGCTGGAGATGCAGATGTAGATATATATATACATAATACACAAATAAAATCTTTTACTCGACATATAACAGTGTGTGAGTCAAAGGTAATAAAAAAAAGTATTTAAATCAAATTCATAGAAATAGCACTAGGTTACATACAGGTAAATAGCATAACACAAAAAAAAAAAAACACAACAGAGATGCAATATTTCATTTTCAGTTTAAAATGCTTTACAAAAAAAAAAAAAAAAAATACATGAATGCAAGTTCATTGTATTAGCAGGGAACCCCTATTCATTTGAAAAGTTCATATTTTGATTGTTGGGGTTTTACTTGGAGTGTACAAATGCACTTACAGATCATTGTGCATACATAAGTGTATGTCTGCAACTCTGTATTCCTATGGGAACAATTACCATAGCCTAGACAACTTTAAAAATGCAGAAACTAAAAACAACATGCAAAAAAAAATGTGAAAAACAAATTCCACTACTACCAGGTAACTCTGCCAACAAGATATAAAAAAAAAAAGGGAAAAAAAGAAAATATAAACACAATTACCCAAATTTACAGAAGAGAATAGAATATAGAAGGTATAAAAATGTACACACCGAAAGTGTATATGTACGGCTGTAAATAAGTCACACCCCACATACAGAAATGTATAAAATATCTCTGTAAGATTTGCACATATACCCAATAAATTACAACTTCCGAGAAGGTAACACAAATAAGTAAACTAAATAAGTGTTAGAATTAGCTATATATATACAATACAATTATATTTTCAAAAGGAAGTAAAAAAGGGGAAAAAAAAAATTTACCCAAATCCCTTCGCTTGCATCACGTAATTTTCAAAACATCCCCCAAAAAACTCCAAACATCCCAGAAATAGCACGAATTTTGGTTAAAAATTTATAAAAATTTACAAAAAGTGGGTGCGGAGCGGTATGCATGCCAAAATATAACATAATACCCAATACCCTTCTAAAAAAGGTACATATAAAGCTCCAAAAACGCTTACTAACACTTCCGGAAAGCAATCAAAACAAACCCATTTTAAGTTGAAAAATTTTCAATTCCGAGTTTTAATTTCGATAAATTTCCTCAAAAACAGATTAAAACACATATAAATACAAATTAATTAGACTATATACAGAAAACATTGAGTGAAAAACAGATAAAGTCGTTACTCTTTATAAATGGGACGAACGCTTCTGTCCCGAAATGAATAATCGACCCGTGGAGTCGATCTAGAACGACCGAGGCGTTTCGATTTCGCGACAGGCCGTATCGAATCACCCTCAGTTGCTTTTTCGTTGCTATCGGACTGATCAACCTCTCTGCCTCTTTCAGCAACATTAGGCTCCTCTTGTGTGCTACCCGAACTTTCCCCTACCGGAGCAATCTGTGGATGTGACTCTTCCCCTCCCGGACTGACCTGTGGTTGTGGGGAAAGAGCACCAATTTCGGTTGAAACGCTGCGCGCCTCCTCCTCGTCTTCCTTAGTTACGGTTTCAGTGTTGCAATCATTCTCGTTTTCTTGCGCTAAAGGGGGCGGAACCCATGCGAAATATCGTCTATGTCTAGTAGTACGGAGGTGGGTTGGTTGCTCGCCACTCTGAATCGGTTCTGTTTCATCGATGGGCGGATTGTGAATCGAATTTCCGTTAGTCGTTTGTTGTTGTGGATTGTTTTGGTTAGTAATCTTCCTGTCTTTGAATAACGTTAGTCTATCAACATGGACAACTTGGGTATTTTTCGGGTTAGCAACTAAAGCGATCTTAAAATTTACATTATTTAATTGTTCAATAATAGTAAAAGGACCGTTATTTAATTTACTTAGCTTTTTAGTCTGTCCTGGCTCAATTCTAGGTGTGTAAAGCCACACTAGATCACCTACTTTTAGATTTTTACACACTGCTGTTTTTTCTCTGTATTTCTCCTGAGTTTCAGCTGCTTTAACTAGATTGTTATGGACTTCTGCATATACTTTTTGGAGAGCAGGAATTACAAGTTCACAGAAAGACGGTGCATCGTTGTAATTAAGTTTAGGTGGTTGTGAAAATACATGATAGGGAAGATTTAAGTTTCTACCATACATGACAGCTGCCGGTGTTAACTTTGTTGATGAATGTACAGCGGTCCGCATTGCTAACAGAGCAAATTTAAGTTTAGAGTCCCAGTCTGTTTGATTTTGATTTACAATATGAGAAAGTGCATTCTTTAACGTTCTATTTTGGCGTTCCACCTGAGCATTTCCGGGTGCATGATAAAAAGATGTTCTGATATGTTTTATGCCAAACATACTGTATACATGCTCAATCGCATCCGATATTAGGTTTTTTCCATTATCTGTCGTTATATAACACGGTGCTCCATATCGGGATATGAAATCTGCCAACGTGTCCGCTATTACATCAGAAGTAATTGAACTGACAGCATACGCCTCTGGCCATTTGGTAAAAGAGTCTATGTATGTGACTATATATTTATTTCCTGAAAATGTTTGTGGCAAGACGCCTATGATATCTAAGTGTACTTTATTTAGAGGAAATTCAGGGGTGGGCATACGCTGAAGGGGGGCAAGCTGATTTGCCTTATGGGCTCTTTTCTCTTGACAACTAACACAAGATTCTACCAGGTGTTTGACATCTGCCGACATCCCTGGCCAGTAAAAGTGCTCTCGGATGCGGTCAATTGTTTTCTGGAAACCTTGATGACAAGCAGCTAGAGAGTCGTGTGTTAGAGTGAACACTTGCAAAACCAGTTCCTTAGGAACCACTAACTTGATGGGGTTGTTTAAAATCAAAGATTCTCTAGTATCCTCACATACCAAGATATCGTCTCTAAAAAAGAATTTCATATACCTAGGTGAGATTTCCAATTTCTGCTCCAATTTTTTTACAATTTCACAGCATTTCGTGTCCGATTTTTGGAACTCGCAAATTTTTCCCATAAGGATTGAGTATGGTTCAAAAGATGTTTCTTTAGCTACCTGAATACTAAAATTGCAGCTAACTGCACTTGTAGGCTTCTCTACATTAGCAAAACGCGATAGGAAGTCTGCCACACTGTTACATTTTCCCTTGACATAGTTTATTGTAAAGTTATAGTCTGATAAAGTGCATATCCACTTGGCCATGCGTGACGTGGGATCCTGAATCTTCAACATAAAGGTGAGTGGAGCATGATCTGTATAAATGGAAAAATGTGTACTGGCTATATAACACTTAAAATGTGCAGTGGCCCAGACAAGGGCTAAAAGTTCTCTTTCGGTGGCAGAGTATCTTGTCTCTGCATCTTTCAGTCTCCTGCTAGCAAAGGCGACAGGGTGTATCATTTTGTTATTATCCAATTGTGATAACACTGCCCCTAAAGATTCACTACTTGCATCAGAATATATAATGAATTCTTTGTCAAAATCAGGTAAAGCTAAACAGGGTTTTGAGATAAGAGCTTTCTTAAGATCATCAAATTCCCGCTGGGCTGCCTCGTTCCAGACAAAACGCCCTGTTTCTTTAGTGAGGTCTATTAAATTAATTGCTCTTTTAGTAAAATCTGGGATAAAGCGTCTGTAAAAAGACAATGTGCCGATGAAAGATCTGACACCTTTACGATTTGTAGGAGGTTGTAACTTTTCTATAATTTCAATATTTTTATTAATGGGGGATACTTGACCACCATGAATCTCAAAACCAAGATACTGAATTTTGTCTGTCAGGAAATTACATTTGCTGGGTTTAAGTTTTAAGTTATGTTGGCGAAGCCTTTCGAATACTAAGTTAAGTTTGGTAAAATGAGACTCAATGTCTTTAGAAGATACTACAATGTCATCAATATACACTAATATACCCAAATTTCCGAGATCCCCAAAAATGGCATTCATTAGTCTCTGAAAGCTATTTCCTGAATTAGCCAATCCAAAACAGTTGCGCGACCACTCAAATAATCCTTTATGCGTAATAATAGCAGTTTTATGCATGTCTTCAGGTCTAATGACTTGTTGAAAAAAACCACTAGTAAGGTCGAGAGTTGAAAAATAATTGGCACCTGAAAGGGAGTCTACAGAGTCTGTGATATTAGGAATGGGGTATGCATCTTTTACCAAGTTTTTATTTAGCTTCCTAAAATCAACAGCTAATCTGTATGTACCATCTGTTTTTTGTACGAGAATGACTGGAGAAGAAAATTCTGACATTGAAGGTGACAAAATATTAGCTTCTAATAAAATGTTTAATTGGTCCTCCATTTCCTGGCGCAGTTTATAAGGGACTCTATATGCTTTGCAACGAACTGGTTTATCAGAGGTGAGATTTATGGTATGGGGAATAGTGTCACAGCCAGGTAAATCTAGTACAGAGGCTGCGAACACATCTTTGTTCTTATCCAGGAAATCTTGCATTTGTGCTTTTAAAGGGGTGTCTAAGTGGTCTAAATTAATTTCAGAGCTCCATTTTAAATCTGCATGGTCGAAATCTGCAATTGGGGGGTCAACATTTACATTACAATTTAAATTACATATCTCTGGGGTTAAATTTAAGTTGTCTTTACATTTAAGAATTTTGGCAACATATGTTCCTTTATTTAAATTAATAGAATTATCTGAGAAATTAGCAAAAGATAAAAATAAACCATGCTCTTGTGTGCAAATGGTTCTAGAAATAAGGAGGCCTTGATGCATACTTCTAGCAAGGGGTTCTAACATTATAGGGTCATTAACATTTACATTTAATTCTTTATTACACTTAACATTAGCTAAAATTTTAGTTTGGGGGGGAATTGTAAGTTTGTCACATAATGCGGCAATGCCTATGATAGTCTTGTCATTACTCTCATTGCTACTCATTCTATTTTCACTCTCATTATTTTGTGTGTTCCCACTTAATTGTTCCTCCATATCATAAAAAACAGTCTCATCAGATTTGCTAGCATTATCCGCATGTTGTGCAATATGGTTTACTTGTTGAGCCTCAGTAGTCTGTGGTATACTGTAGTTATTTGTGGTACCCTCTACTTTTTCACTTTGCAAGACACTATTACTTTCACTTGACACCTTATTCTGCCCACCCTTATCGAATTCTCCACTAATACTACTTATGGTACCCTGAACTGTCTTTACATTACTACTACAGTCTACCTTCTGCTCCCTTTCACCTTTGTTGACATATTTGCACTGGGAATTTTCAGGGTCACAATTATCACAATTACACATTTTTGAATCATTATTATACATATATTTACAATTATATTTACAATTATTTACTATAACCCCTACATTATTTATAGAATCCTGACACTGTTCAGTATTTTCCTCGACGTTTTCCACACTCTCAGTAGACTCACTAAGATTATGGCAACCCTTGTTTGTCTCTAATTTGGAATGACTTTGCATATCAATTTTTTGTTTACATTGGGTTTGTTCAGGGCTTCTAAGAGTGATAGCATTGTCTGAACAATCAATGAGAACTCGATACTTTTTTAAAAAAGGCATTCCCAAAATAGCAGAAAATTCCTCCGCCAGCTGACCTGGTACAACAAAAAACTGTGCCTTGCACAGCGTATCATTAATTTTAAATGTTGCGAGTACACTTTGATTGAGATGAACTTTTTGACCAGTTACTGTCACAATCGGTGTGCAACACTCTTCTATAGGGCTACCCGTGAACAAATTGAGCATAGTGCTACTCAACAAATTGATAGCCGATCCCGAGTCACATAACGCAGTAATATTTTTATTATTTACAGTAACTTTAGTAACTGGGAGACTATATAAATGGGGTGAAAACACACTATATACAGGGGGTGAGTCGTTTGGCTTTTGGGGGATCAATTCGACCATTAAAGATCCGGCCTCTAACCGTTTAAAGGCCTCGCAGGAGTACCTTGGGCATTAGCATCATTACTCGGTTGGTTTCCATTACTGTTTTCATGTCTGTCCCTATTATTATCTCCTCTATTTATGTAGTCATCACTATCTCTATAACTGTAGTCATTTCTACCCCTACAATTATATTCATTTCTATTTCTATTTCCCCTATAGTTACCATTCCCTGCTTGGTTTGAATTTCCTCTATAATTACTGTTATAGTTTCCACGGCCCCTATAGTTATTATGCCTGCTCCTACCCAAGTTATACTGGTACCTCGCCTGTGGGCAATCTCGTGCATAATGTCCACTTTCTGAGCACAAATGACACTGAAAATTTCTGAATTGTGCTCTTTCCTGGCTCTGGACCTCACTCTGCCTTTCCTGAATTCGAACTAAACTGTCAATTTTTGCTGACAGCAAATCTACCTGGTCTTTCAAATTGCTGATGTCCTGCTGTGATTGTTTATACTCATTTTGGGGATACATAGCTGCACAGGCTAAATTTTGTGGAACAGATTCAGGTATAAATGGAGCACTAATTTCATTTTGGAGGTTATAGAAAGGATTTATACTCCTGCACGCTTTTTCTTCAAGCAATGCAACAGTGAGGATTTCTTCAGGCGTTTGTGGGTTTTTTGTAATGACCCCTTTTCTTATTTCTGGGGACAGATTTCCCAAAAGCATTGAGTGAAAGATAGCGTTTCTACTTTTGTTAACTACCTCCCCTTCTAATCCATCAATAACTAGGG